>JAWWQZ010000334.1:0-1264693 GCA_033815515.1 Cryptocheilus praepositus
GAAAGCAATAAACATAATAGACATCGTCAAGGTCAAGGGTAAGATGATATTTAGATGTTATTTTGGTGCGCGGAACACACTCCTTTGTAATGTTTACCAATGCAATGTTTACATTTGGGTGATCTTCTCTTTTAAATCGTTTCCAGAATTAGATAATTTCTTAGAATAAATAAAGATCGCCGAAAGAGAAAAACGGCCCGACCGGTCAAGCGACGTTACCCTTCTATCTGTGCGAGGTGGGTTAGATGCGAGGCCTATAACTGTCCCAATTTTTCGAATAAGGCACTAAAAAAAAAAATCGATTTTTTCGACCCGAGAAAGTAGAATGTCCCCTTAACTAATTCTTTACTGCTAAATACGCTACACTGCTTAATTTCTCCAGAGTGTACTGTGCCTTAACTAATTCTTTACTGCTAAATACACTACACTGCTTAATTTCCCCAGAATGTACTGTGCCTTAACTAATTCTTTACTGCTAAATAAACTACACTGCTTAATTTATTGCACTACGGGCATTTAAACTTTTAAACGTTTCAGGTTGGCGGGAAAAGATTGGCCTAGTATTATTAATATTTGCGGCGACCCGAAAAAAATGTCAACCAGTAGGACATCAATTCTTACGGCAATTTGACCGGAAAGATTTTAGAAGATATTTCGATTTTGCCGTACGTAACATCGATATGTATTTTTTGTTTGGGGATTCGATATAACGTGACTTTGGAGGCTGTTGACTGAACCAAATTCATTTTAATTGTGTCATTTTATATAGCGAACGTGTCGCTTTAGTTCATATAAAAACGGGTTAATATCTTGAAGTCTGCGATTACTAAAGATGATCAAGGTGATTAAAAAATGTGATAGAACATGATTTTTATATTATTTAAGCTCTTGTCATTTTTACAAAATTCCCTTCCTCCTTAAATCCGTGGTATTGGCTCCAAGTATATTTATAAAGATTATGAAGATTCTTAATATTTCTATTTTACATTACAACAATATGCAATTGCGAACATAAATACTAAACGCACCGATCATCTCTATTATAGAATCTAACATAAAGCCATCTACGGCTCATAGCACATTCTAATGCCCACATGACACTCATTCGACATGGCACCGAATTCACTTGCGCTGGTTCAGGATAATGTCCACAATACTTTGAACCGCCACCTCGCTGTATATTAATTCCACAGCATACTGCGCACGTGAGATCTTTGGCGGCCCACTAGCAAGTAAAGTCCACTGATCTCATTTTATTCGGTCCCCCTTTGTCTGAAGCAGGAAAGGTAAGGGGAGAAAGAACTCGAAGTAGTCTTTGACAAAACCAACAGTCATTTTAATAGCTCCCGATCGCACAGAGCATACGCTTGAAGGATCCCGAAGCTCTTATTGCAGTCCTTGGATCCGAACGAAACAGAGGTCGCATGGGATTCAGCGTCGGACAAAGACGTGAACAATGAGCCATTCAGAGTAGGCCTAGAAATGGAGCTGAATGTGATTCCTGATCCCGGGACTCTAGGCATACTTGTACGCAAGCACTCAGTGTGCAGTGGGAATGAATACGGATGGGCCCCCTTCGGAACCAGATAATCTCACTTATGGGCTACTGCTATGCGCTGCCTGCTGCGTTTTCGCAAGCCGCGCACATTCTCACGTTGTGCTAAGAAAGGAGTCGATTAATAAAACATCTCAAAAGCAAAGAAAATTGAAGTTGGTTCATTTTTTCGTTCATTGGCCTGTGATATTTTGTGAATGCTCTACGTCCGTTTGAGTTGATATTACATATTGGATGTGAAAGAATCGAAATTTATATATTTTAGATTTGTTGGTTCCTGCGATATTTTGTGTATGCTTTACGTATACTGCATATTATACTATATATCACTAGATTGATAGAGCGGGTCAATTTGACTCATTTGCACTTTTACTGTGATATATATAACAATTTTAAGTCATTTTTTTTTAAATCATTTTTTGGTTTTTCATAGAACAATGAAAGGTATACAAAAAGTAATTCCTATTCCACCCTACTCCCTTACTTCCAATAACTCATATGTGCTATACCTATTTTGCCGGATACGAGTCAAATTGATTCACCGTTTTAGACACACGTAACTTATTTCCTTTTCATAAAAACCTGTTGTAACCGTTCTGGTGGGAGAGTTTTCATGTTATAATTTGTTCATTCAATGCTGTAAAATTATCTTCACAAGCCTATCACTTGCAAAAAAGTTACGCGCCAACAAAACTTCTTTGGTCGGAACAATACGATCAAATAGAAAAGAATTGCCCCAAATTGCAAAAGCGAGAAAGGACAAAATGACACGCTACTCTACAAAACTTTATAAAACGGAGGCCTGTACACTAACCATGTATAAAAAAGTAAAGCCAATAAAAAAGTTTTATTATTGAGCTCAAAACATCGCAATGTAGGAATTGCAAAAAATGAAAAACGTGTCCCGGAAACTATATCTTTTTATAATAATACTAAGTATGGAGTCGATATACTGGATGAAATGGCGCGAAAATATAGTACCAAAGCAGGTTCCCGCAGATGGCCCGTTCACGTGTTCTACAACATTTTAGATTTGGCAGCAATCAATGCTTGGGTCATATATAAAGATGTGACTCAAGTACAAATGTCAAGAAAAGAATTTCTTTTGCAACTGGCGGAAGAATTAAGCGGAAATTACGATAATGAAGCCGAAAGTACTTCGACTTTATCTAATATACAAAATATTGAAAACCGTGCAAATTGCCAGGTACAAGTGCCATGCAACAGAAACAGAAGCAAGGGCGTTTGTAGCAAATGTAATAAAAAAATATGCGGAAAGTGTATTTTAAAAACTAAATATGTATGCAAAAAGTGTTTGGAATAAAGTTTATTTGTAATAAAATTTTATTATTTTAAAAAACCTGCATTTTTGACGATTGAGTCCAATTGACTCAATCAGGCAAAATAGGTATACAACCAGCCTCCGGCAATCTAGTGATATTAAGGTTATCTATTAAAAATATGAAAAATGTGATAATTTATAAGACACACAAACGGACACAACACAGTAGCTAACGTTATTAACCAGAAAATGATGGGCAAGGAAGACATCAATATTAGAAAATGAAAAGGTGAAAATATACTGCAATTTCACAATGTACACTGACGTTTACAAAAAATGGTCGGAAAATCGACGTATAATAATCTACAATCACATACGCGCATGTTGACAAAGTGATCATACTATATATTGTGCTAGCCAAAATGTTCCTTCGTTTACACAGACTATTCTCTGCCCAGAAACATAAAGAATTTAAGACGGATTAAATTGTGAAGTTGCCTGAAGGATGGCGAAAGTAAAACGGCATGCAACGGTACATTTTCAAACTTTTCGGCCAATTGAACACCTGACACACAGTAAGAAAATATCGCAATTCATGTATGTATAACAGAAGAGGACCTACATACTGCTTGGTACAAGCCCTATCCAAACCTAAAAATGGAATCGATAATAGCAGAATAAGTAACACGACTAACAGAAATAATCCGCACAGAGAAAAACACATTTAAACGTGAAAATACAATTCACGATGAAAACAAGAGTAATAAAAGTAAGAGAAATAACCCACAATGAAAAAGCACGAGGAACTTGGAAACAGAATCCACGACCGTAATAATAAAAGTAATACAAATAATCCAAAAATCCATACCACGGTGCCGTCTTTGGGAAAATAAAATAGTAAGTTTACGACACAGAGATACGCTGGTAAATGTCACGGATGTAATTTGTTACCCTGATGAAAGAAGAATGAAAGTATTTAGGCATATACGTATGTCCTTGCGTTAGAGTCGTGCTGTGCTTTTCCGGTTGGCTTTAATTGACGACGCGCCGGGTAATAAAAAGTCCAGACACAGTACTGTTGACATTACCTTTCGTGTCGGGACTCACTTGATTTTTCACTATCACTGTGCAGAGTAAGTGATTGCAATTTCTTTTACTTTTATCGTACACTGACACTCCTTTCAATATAATTGTACAAAGGGGTACTGGTGGAAACGAGATATCATACCCCGTAGGTTATTTTTCATTAATGAGCCATATCGAATTAATCATATTTCGACTAATATTTTACACAATGTAATTGTTTTCCATTGTGTTTCGATTACTATGGTTAGAACACATTTTTATAGGAACTTGTACATTTTTACATTCTTTGCCACATCATGTATTTATTTACTTATCATTAGTGTAGCAATTATTGATATGTAAATTACACCTTCTTTTTCGTTTTCTCGATATGTATAACACATCGGAGGACACTTTCCATTAATAATTCTAATATGAAATGTGTCAAATGAATTCTACTTTGATCAATATTCTATTCGAACACAGGTAAATGTGATATAATTCTTTTTCATCACGATTTCATTAATATTGCGCCAACAGTTTTTTTTTTAGAGCCGTTGGAGATTTTTACGTTAGTTGTCAAACCCATGTTTCCATTATTTTAATTTACAATCCAATAATTGTTAATATGCAAGTAATATGCGGGAAGGATCAAAGAAGTATTTAACACATTGACTGCCACGGTGGTCACCGGTGACCGGCGCAAAAAATTTTATTAAAAATGCAAAGAATTTGCGATGAAGCCTATTTGCAATCTTGTAAAAGCAATTGATATTGGAACGGTGCTTCAATATTTTGGCTTCTAACAACTTTGCGTTATCTTCATTTTGCAAGATTTAATCACACTCTGCAGTATTTCATTGTATCGCGGTTCTAACATAACAAAATACGCTTGGCACTCAACGTGTTAATATACTATCGTTATAATTTTCATGACAGCTCTGTCGCACGTGTACTTTTTAACCCTTTGCACTCCTATGTCGAGTGTCACTCGACATCACTTTTTATCTCAGGAGCTCCTTTGTCGAGTCCCACTCGACATTTTTTCATGTCCAAATAAATAGATGTCGCGCACATATTATACGTTATCAACGCTCTCGCAATGCCACTAGAAGTGTTAGACATTCAGGTAATCGAAGAGAAATAAAAAAACCGAATGTGATCATAGATTATAATAAAAATATGGGTGGTGTCGATATGGCGCACCAATACGCGACATCTTATTGTTTTTTCCGTCGAGCACTCAAGTGGTGGAGGAAACATTTATTTTCGGGATTAGAAATCTCCATAGTAAATGCGTATATTTTATACAAAGAAAAAAACAAAAAACCAAGGAACAAAACCTATAGCCCAGAAAAAATTTCGCGAAAAGCTTTTGTCAATGCTTACTCGTGATTGTCGTGCACGAAATATGAAATTGGGGAGGCCTGGAACACTTGATAAACACGATCGCTTAGATGGAAAGCCTCATTTCATCTTGGTACATTCCGAAGGAAAACACAAAGACTGTGCAGTTTGCCCAAATAGAAAAATACCTGGAGGAAGAAGAGAAACTACCTATTTTTGCGAAAGGTACGAAAGAAAAGCAGGGTTGCATCTTGGAAGTTGTTTCAAAAATTATCATAGGCTTGAAAATTTCAAAATACGACAATAGTGTAAATAAAACTGGTATTTAAGTGAATTAGTTTCTTCCTTTATTTATTTAAATTGCCTTATTTTTTTAGTTAAAGTAAATTTCAAACAAAACACTTAAAAGCGTTGGGAGCTGCTGGTAACGAAATTGCAATAAAATTCGGAGTGCAAAGGTTTAAACAACGTGCGCTGCATAAACGATCTATACAACAGTTTAAGGTACCGTTTCTGTGTAATGCAATCATTCAATACGTTTCGATTGCACAGCGCAGAGTTACAGTATGTAGAGCGGAAAATGACATGTCAAAAAAACTTGAGTAGTTACTTCATGATTAGACCATTTCCGAGCATTCTACTTATTCGAAATAGAAAAAGCAAGAATTTTCTTATATATTATGAGTATGGATAAGGTCGATGTCATAAAGGCACAAATTAATCTTAAAGATAATGGTATAATTCGTCGGTCTATAAAATCGGTAAAACTATAAAATGGCGCGAAAGTTTATCAGTAGAAATTGTTTCAAGCGGGCTCGAAAATATTAAGAAAAAAAATTATGTTTAGGGAGTTTTCAAACCATTCGGCTTCTTGGAATACTTATCACGCAATTTTTAACATTTCGCGTAATGTCTGGTATTCCGTCTTAACATTTCGAGACACAATTCTGTACAGTGCACATGAAATTAAGCAAGCATAAAAAAATTATTTCTTGTTCTACATACTTTCTAAAATAAAGTTAATATTTGTTGTGTCAACCGCAGGGTTTAAGAATTAAATGAAAATACGGTCGGTTAGACATGTACTAACTTTTACAGAATAAATAACACCAAAGAATGCCAACAAAGAACCGTCTAAAAAATTTCCATTTAAATTTCCAAAAAAAACGGAGGACTGCAAAACACGTAAGCAGGTTTAATGTTGTAGAATTAGAGAAACCATGAAGTTAAACTATATTACCCACCTCAATAAACATAACTAACATAGCCAAATACGCTTGGCACTCAACGTGTTAGTTAAGATTTAAACTTGTTTTTCTAAACTACGGTAAATTTTAACGTTTATTACCAAATTATTTATTTCAACATTTTTTGTTAGTGCAATCCAAACAGTTGGTAATAATTGACTAATACGTATATAGAATCCAAGAAATTTGTAATCAGAATTGAAAATATTGTAATGTATATAATATTCCTACTAACTCAAACGTAAACTTTGTACACCCAAGAGCAACACTGCAATTTCGTAAAATCGTGCTGTACTACAGTAATACTGAAATACACACTGTTGCAAATATAACAAAACATTTTCCTAGAACACCGAACTCTATGTCTTCTTATGTACTGCTAATAACGGAAAGAACATATTGGTAATTAAAATACCGTCTTCATCCTTTGTTACGTGCCTCCAATTTAAAATGGAAAACTTGTAAACGTTGTATACGCCGAACCTGCCCCCTTTTTAAAATTATGTAAATAGGGATTTACTCAAATATGAGTTCATTATCAAAAGTTGTCACTATTCAAGCCCAATAAGTCAACGTTTCTAAGTAAGTAATTCGGGAGTAAAATACTTCAGTAACTAATAGAGGTAACAATTTAGTAGGCTATTTTATTATGTTGTAATTGAAGGTGTATGAGAATTCCTGCTAAAAATGCTTTACTTGTACAGCTGTTTAAATTTCTTATTTCCGATCACAGTTTGTTCTGCACATTGCCAAGGTGGCTTTCCTAAGTGCTACGCACAATGATATTAAAATGGGTGTTAAAGTCACAGTTTTGACAGAATATTGAAAAACGGTCTGACAGAAATCGCACTATCTCCTCACGTATAATTAATGTTTATATGTACCTGCAAGTTTACTCCACAAAAGAAGTTAATATGGCTTTTTTTTTTTTAAATTAACAGAATATATTGCAGCCAGTAAAAATGATCAAACTTTCATCATAGCGAGTAGAATATTATTCGAAGTATGGAAACAATTTTTTTTTACATTTTGTTTTCCAAAAAGTGTGTATTAAGTATGATAAGAAAAATAGTTGTAAAAAAAGTCAGTTAGCAAACGTTGGTAAACAAAATACGAACTGGATATTGACATTTTAGTATTTTTACAAAGTAGTGCATATTTCAGTGTGGCTGTCTGAGTACGAACGCCCCGCCCCCCCCCCCCTCCCCCCCAGTAAAAGTTTACGACGGAATGTCATAGGTGTGTTGTCGAAAATCCACCGCCGGTCAATCCCAAACTTTATCACTTTCTATTGTTCGCTTGGGCATATAAGGAGCGTGTTCGAAAGAACAATACATTACTTTTGTAAGTTTTCCTTTGAGATTTAATTATTTATTATTATTTAATTCTTGCCGCTCTGTCCATCACAACACCAAAACAGATGTTGATTGCAAATGAAACAAATATTTATTCAAAACAGCAATAAATAATTCTATAACTTAAGAACTGAATAAACCACGGATAAGATTTTTATTTATATATAATATACAACTTTGCTCCCGCCGTTTTTTGCATTCGCCCTATATATATATATATATATATAGGGCTAGCTTAATTTTAAATAAATTTCTATTTGATTATTTTAAATTAAAGAATAATAGCACCCTCAAGGGTGTTATTTTTAAGTTAAGTTATTATCTAATTAACCTAAAGATTATATAAAGATTATGTGGAGTAAAATCATTTATAATATAAACTTTTAAAATCTTATTATTTAATCTATTTTTTTTAAATTAATTTTCAATTATGTTCTTTAACTTCAAAAATAATCTTAAAAGATAGTATCTAGAAAGAAACATAATCTAGCTTAGAATCTAAGCTCTTATTTTTCTTTAAGGGTAGAAAAAACATTCTATTATACTTAAGTTAATAAAATTATGATTACTAAAGTTTAGAGAAAAGTTAAGAGTTTAGTTTAAATTAAGCTAGCTAACTCTTATTAAATATTTTATATTCATTGTGTTTAGCTAACTTCAATTAAATATTTAATTTTACTTTAAATCTTCCTTAACTTATATATATATATATATATATATTTGAGAGTTAGCCGGTTTAAGGTTGTGTGTAAACAAATAATTAGACACTTTCAATTTTGTTGTAGGACCTATTTTTCATAAATAACTTTCAAATAAATGTTACGTTCTTTTTACTGGTTGAAAATGTTTTAATATGTATTTTAACTCCTTATCAAAAGCCAATGATGCCAAGAGGCACCCCCTTTCTTTACACTCTACAAACTTAACTCACTACATTATAGAAATTGAATTTTAGGATTTTTTAAATTCTATGCTGGTGTCCTTCTACCTTACAAGGGTAAATCTAACTCACTACATCTTTGAAATTGACTTTCAAAATTTGTAAAATTAATAATAGGTTGTCCCCTTCTCCTCGACCCTTCACAGCTTCAACTGACTATATTCTAGAAACGAAAGTTTAGAGTCCCTAGAATGTATAGTAAAAAAGTTTAGAGCTTCTTGAGTTATTAATAGAATTAAACTTTTAGAATTATTTAAATGTATTGAACTGGATTTTTGGAGACTGAAGGAGAAAACAGCCTGCATATAACATTCACTTCTAATGAGGACATTGGAAAGCCTTAAAACATAATAAATAGTATTAAAAATATATTTTAATGAATTTGTATGCAATAAGAAGGGCGTACTACGTCTCTAGTATTAACAAGGCTGCATAGATATCTTTAAATCAGCTCACATTGCCGCAATGACCAAAAAGTAGCAATAATGAATCCCGCTTGATTATACGTAAGAAATCGTAAGTAACTTATGACCATAAACTTTCTTATTGCGAATAATCCCACCCTATCTATACTTTAGCACTTTCCCCTTTCCAACGCCACACACACGCACGTAAGCGGCTTTAAGTGGCTGATAAAGTGTCGCGAAATCCAATTAGAACCTTTTAATACTTATTGGTGACTCGCTGATGAAAGCCACCTACCTATCTCTTGCCAGGAGTATCTTACGATTGCTCGACGGGGTACACATACGCAGACCGGCTGTGTAGTTGCGCACTTTTCTGACAATTTATCTCCGCTGCTAAGAACATCTGAGGACTCGCGGCTCGATTGTAGTGGTAACCTTCAAAGAGTGAACCGTTTGTGCGCCGGCAAATTTTATGCAGGCGGCGCGCGTGTGGGTGTCCATATTCGTATCTGACGTGGGCGGCGAAGTTCTCCGAACGGAAAGAGTCGTACGCTGGCACGCTCTCAAGCGTCAGGCGGTAAACGATGACTTGAAACAACGTCATGACGCCGGTAATGCGCGGATCGCGGCTCGTATCGCGGCTCGTATCGCTCAATGCATCTATCACGCGCGCTTTGATGCTGCGGAAACCTTAGTTTGTTGCACACGGCCGAACGGAAGAAATGTAACGCGCGATAATCTACGCGTATTCGACCATGAAGAATAGAAATGGGAAATTCTGTTACGCTGCAATGCATCATTTTGATTGCAGAAGTCACCTTTGATATTACAAACCTTTTGTCGTACATAGGAGAATGAAAATATGTATAACGTACAATATCTTTGTATTTCTATTCATCGATATATTATGTGGTACAGTAAAACCTGTTTTTGTGCGGTGGATAGGGACCGAATAAACGAAATCGTACAAAAAAATATTCGAAAATTTTATAAATTCTTACATATAATAAACAATTTTGTACGATATACTACCTAAAATCTTTTTTTATGCGGTGGATAGGGACCGCATAAAAAAAGTCAGACTTAAAAAATACATCAATGATCTATGAAATAGATGAGAGAATGCTTTAAATTAAATTAAATAATTAAATTAGACCTAAAGAAATTGTTTGTTGCACACGGACCTAAGTCGACGAATTAAATTAGACCTAAAGAAACCTTAGTTTGTTGCACACGGCCGAACGGAAGAAATGTAACGCGCGATAATCTACGCGTATTCGACCATAAAGAATAGAAATGGGAAATTCTGTTACGCTGCAATGCATCATTTTGATTGCAGAAGTCATCTTTGATACTACAGTAAAACCTGTTTTTGTGCGGTGGATAGGGACCGCATAAAAGAAATCGTACAAAAACATATTCGAAAATTTTATAAATTCTTGCATATAATAAACAATTTTGTACGATATACTACCTAAAATTTTTTTATGCGGTGGATAGGGACCGCATAAAAAAAGTCAGACTTAAAAAATACATCAATGATCTATGAAATAGATGAGAGAATGCTTTAAATTAAATTAAATAATTAAATTAGACCTAAAGAAATTGTTTGCTGCACACGGACCTAAGTCGACGAATTAAATTAGACCTAAAGAAACCTTAGTTTGTTGCACACGGCCGAACGGAAGAAATGTAACGCGCGATAATCTACGCGTATTCGACCATGAAGAATAGAAATGGGAAATTCTGTTACGCTGCAATGCATCATTTTGATTGCTGAAGTCATCTTTGATACAGTAAAACCTGTTTTTGTGCGGTGGATAGGGACCGCATAAAAGAAATCGCACAAAAAAATATTCGAAAATTTTATAAATTCTTACATATAATAAACAATTTTGTACGATATACTACCTAAATTTTTTTTTATGCGGTGGACAGGGACCGCATAAAAAAAGTCGGACTTAGAAAATACATCAATGATTTATGAAATAGATGAGAGAATGCTTTCAATTAAATTAAATAATTAAATTAGACCTAAAGAAATTGTTTGTTGCACACGGACCTAAGTCGACGAATTAAATTAGACCTAAAGAAACCTTAGTTTGTTGCACACGGCCGAACGGAAGAAATGTAACGCGCGATAATCTACGCGTATTCGACCATGAAGAATAGAAATGGGAAATTCTGTTACGCTGCAATGCATCATTTTGATGGCAGAAGTCATCTTTGATACAGTAAAACCTGTTTTTGTGCGGTGGATGGGGACCGAATAAACGAAATCGTACAAAAAAATATTCGAAAATTTTATAAATTCTTGCATATAATAAACAATTTTGTACGATATACTACCTAAAATTTTTTTATGCGGTGGATAGGGACCGCATAAAAAAAGTCGGACTTAGAAAATACATCAATGATTTATGAAATAGATGAGAGAATGCTTTCAATTAAATTAAATAATTAAATTAGACCTAAAGAAATTGTTTGTTGCACACGGACCTAAGTCTACGAATTCAATTAGACCTAAAGAAACCTTAGTTTGTTGCACACGGCCGAACGGAAGAAATGTAACGCGCGATAATCTACGCGTATTCGACCATAAAGAATAGAAATGGGAAATTCTGTTACGCTGCAATGCATCATTTTGATGGCAGAAGTCATCTTTGATACAGTAAAACCTGTTTTTGTGCGGTGGATGGGGACCGCATAAAAGAAATCGTACAAAAAATATTCGAAAATTTTATAAATTCTTGCATATAATAAACAATTTTGTACGATATACTACCTAAAATTTTTTTATGCGGTGGATAGGGACCGCATAAAAAAAGTCAGACTTAAAAAATACATCAATGATCTATGAAATAGATGAGAGAATGCTTTCAATTAAATTAAATAATTAAATTAGACCTAAAGAAATTGTTTGTTGCACACGGACCTAAGTCGACGAATTAAATTAGACCTAAAGAAACCTTAGTTTGTTGCACACGGCCGAACGGAAGAAATGTAACGCGCGATAATCTACGCGTATTCGACCATGAAGAATAGAAATGGGAAATTCTGTTACGCTGCAATGCATCATTTTGATTGCAGAAGTCATCTTTGATACAGTAAAACCTGTTTTTGTGCGGTGGATAGGGACCGAATAAAAGAAATCGCACAAAAAAGTATTCGAAAATTTTATAAATTCTTACATATAATAAACAATTTTGTACGATGTACTACCTACAATTTTTTTTTATGCGGTGGATAGGGACCGCATAAAAAAAGTCGGACTTAGAAAATACATCAATGATCTATGAAATAGATGAGAGAATGCTTTCAATTAAATTAAATAATTAAATTAGACCTAAAGAAATTGTTTGTTGCACACGGACCTAAGTCGACGAATTAAATTAGACCTAAAGAAACCTTAGTTTGTTGCACACGGCCGAACGGAAGAAATGTAACGCGCGATAATCTACGCGTATTCGACCATAAAGAATAGAAATGGGAAATTCTGTTACGCTGCAATGCATCATTTTGATTGCAGAAGTCATCTTTGATACTACAGTAAAACCTGTTTTTGTGCGGTGGATAGGGACCGCATAAAAGAAATCGTACAAAAAAATATTCGAAAATTTTATAAATTCTTGCATATAATAAACAATTTTGTACGATATACTACCTAAAATTTTTTTTATGCGGTGGATAGGGACCGCATAAAAAAAGTCAGACTTAAAAAATACATCAATGATCTATGAAATAGATGAGAGAATGCTTTAAATTAAATTAAATAATTAAATTAGACCTAAAGAAATTGTTTGTTGCACACGGACCTAAGTCGACGAATTAAATTAGACCTAAAGAAACCTTAGTTTGTTGCACACGGCCGAACGGAAGAAATGTAACGCGCGATAATCTACGCGTATTCGACCATGAAGAATAGAAATGGGAAATTCTGTTACGCTGCAATGCATCATTTTGATTGCAGAAGTCATCTTTGATACTACAGTAAAACCTGTTTTTGTGCGGTGGATAGGGACCGCATAAAAGAAATCGTACAAAAAAATATTCGAAAATTTTATAAATTCTTACAAGTGTATGAGATACGATCTAGGCGCGAATAGAAGACAATAAGGCACCATAAGTTTAGTACTCAATGTTTCAATATCTCTTTAGTACTGATATTTACTAGTTTGATTTCTACCATATGATATCTTAACACTAGAACTACCGCACCAGTCACTTTGACTGGTTTTACAATTTGATTTAAATATTTCTCCTTTATGTTACATTTTTTTTCCGAAATGGTGTAATGACTTTTGCGGTGATAACTAAAGAAATAGTAAAATATATTTTTTAAATGTTTTATTTATTCTGAATCAAAATAAATTGATACTATGTTTACTTATACAGTAAAACCTGTTTTTGTGCGGTGGATAGGGACCGAATAAAAGAAATCGCACAAAAAAATATTCGAAAATTTTATAAACTCTTACATATAATAAACAATTTTGTACGATATAAAAAAGTCGGACTTAGAAAATACATCAATGATTTATGAAATAGATGAGAGAATGCTTTCAATTAAATTAAATAATTAAATTAGACCTAAAGAAATTGTAAAAATATTTAATTCTTCATTTTACGTATACATGGAGAAGTTTTCAAATTGTACATTAAATAGTTTGCTGCTACCCGTCGTAATCCAAAACGCGCATCTTCTTGTGATGAATTGGATGAAAATCGCTTTCGTCGCTTGAAGATAGGGTTTCAGTTGATTTGTTTTTTGGTACCATAAACTCAGTGATCAGTTTTTGTGACGACGGTCGACTGGACAATTGCTTGCAAACGTCACGATAGTGAGACATACATGATGTCAGCTCTTTTTGGAATTTTAAGCGTCTTTCCGCATTGGTATCTATTTTAAGAAAATGCGTTTCCAATTTTTTCGAAATCTGGATCCCTGCATATATTTTATCTGCTGTAATAGATTCCGGTTCTTCTTGTGTATTTTCATAATCTATCAAACTATTGATAATGTCACTATGATCGACAGTATGGTCCTCAATCATCTCGTCCAGGTCATTATCGCCGAAAGAATCAAAGCCTTCTCCGCCGATGTTATGTGCGAGCGCACTAATTTCAGATAATAACGTTGACGCGTTTTCGGTAACGTTTCGATTAATTACACATTCATACATTTCGTCCACAACATGTATATGTACATTGATAGGAAACATTAAACTGGTGCTGACGCCGCTAAGATTCATATACCGCATAAAAATAAAATCGCACAAAACCAATCGCACAAAAACAAAATTGCATAAAAAAGGACCGCACAAAAACAGGTTTTACTGTACAAACCTTTTGTCGTAAATAGGAGAATGAAAATATGTGTAGCATCAGAAAAACGGCCGTAGATGTGTCGCATAAATGTAGGAAGTGTGTGTGTGTGTGTGTGTGTATGAGTGGCTGCGACCGATTGTTGCGAGTGAGGTATAACGATAGCGTGGTTTTGTTCGAAGAATGCGTGACGTATGTCTCATTATTGCGCGTGTCAACTGCAATGCATTTAGGGTGAGCGAGAGAGAATGTAGGTAAGAATGAGAGGATGCGTGTTTTTTACGAATGATTGGATGTCGAAAACCTTTGGGGAAGGACGGGGGTGCATAGCAACGGCCCGGCGAGGAGATAGAGTTTTCGTTAGAGATAGTTTAGTAATAGGTCAGAGAGTTTTAAGTTGTCGTTCAGTCAAGTTCAGAGAGTAGTTCAGTCCAGTATAGATACGTTTTCTTGCCGTTTACCGAATAGTAGTCGGATTGCCATAGTTCTATTTTTATTTTGTATTTATATGTATAATTAGTGTCTTTTATTTATCTTTCAATAAATTATTCTACTCAATATAATTCCGCATCACACTTCGACATCACCTAACATCAAATATCCCTACATATGTATGACGTACAATATCTTTATATTTCTATTCATCGATATATTATGTGGTACTACGTTAAAGTGGATTAACACGTTGAACGCCCAGCGTAAATCGGTGGAGTTTCTCCCGGGGCCCAAATCCGGGAGTGTAAACAGCGCGATAAGGAAGAGCGATACAATGCAATGCGTCGTATAAATATAACCACAGTTTATTTTTTTGAAAGACTATTAGAAGATAACTTTGTGCAAGGTGCTTACAAAGTATAAAGGGCCTTGAAGTGAGGAATGCGATCAGCGTTCCGGAAAAAATTCACTATGAAAGATCTCATGGCATTTACACTAGAACTTTCAGTCTTCTCAGAACCTTTAGTTGTCTCAGAACTTTCAGTTTCTTCAAACCAGTCAGTCAAACAGTATTTTTTGCATATTTTTGACATCTTTATTTACTTCTTGAATCCTAAAATGTTCGTTAGACAGCGCAAAAGTGTAGATGAAAGTGAGCCCAGTGGTGACGAAGAAGTATTCAGGTTTCCAAAAAAAGTTAGAAATATTATTGTGTCAAAAGTTCAAGCTCGGAAAATGAGGATTTGCATGAGAGTGAGGATTTTGAAGAACTATTAGAAAACCTGGCTATAGAAGAATGTCGGTTCATCTGACAATATCCAGTGCGGTGCTACGCAAAACGGAGGGAAACTCTCGAACGCCAGGACGCAAAAAAAAATGTGCAAAAGATTGTAACATATTGTCCAAAGTGTCCACAGTCACCTCAATTATGTTTAATAGGTTTTAACGAATACCATAACTAATAAAGTATTATAATATTTTAAAACCAAATAGTATATTATATAAAACCAAATATAAGTATATTTTTAATGTTTCTTTTTGTTTATTTTATAGTTTATTGTTACTTTCTGTTGTTTATACTCATCATAATTATGTTACAAATAAAACTATTATAAATTACCTCAAAAATCCTGTTTTAATTGGACGAAGAATAGCGTCACCCGTTTAATGGGTGACGGGGCCCCTGTGGAAACATAGCCGTCACCCACATTTGGGTGACGTGGCGTTTAACGTGTTAAGTGAGATTACGATTTATCGAATGCCATAAAGAATAGAAATGGGAAATTCTGTTACGCTGCAATGCATCATTTTGATTGCAGAAGTCATCTTTGATACTACAAACCTTTTGTCGTAAAGAGGAGAATGAAAATATGTATGACGTACAATATCTTTATATTTCTATTCATCATATATTCATCATATATTCTATTCATCATATATTATGTAGTACTACGTTAAGGTGGATTCAGTGAGATTACGATTTACCAAATGCTACTTGATTAGATTTTATGACAAATATGGTAATCATCGCTTGAAAATCACTTGTGGATAGCACTTCGATAAAAAGTTACATGTGCTGGATATGCACAGCATTTGAACTCGACCTTTCGATACTTTGATTGTGTCATCTGCAGGAGAATATATTAAGTCAAATTGAAAAAAAATAAAGGCAAACTAATTAAAACAAATTCGATTGAAAAAGAGGAAAGAAAACGTTATTCTCCGAAATCCGTAAAAAAAATGGTATAAATATAATAGCCGAAACGAATCGAAATCATATTTATAGGGCGTAACATTTTGAAATGAAATTTGCACAACCGAAACTTAAGGGGACATTCTACTTTCTCATCGAAAAATTTTACTGATTTTCAATCATTTTTTTCTTATCAAAAATAGAAACGCAGTAATTTGAAACTTTCACATTGTATCATATCGACCTTTATTTATACAAAAATATTTTTTTTTGTTTTTTCACATTTTTTCATATAAATTCTTCTTGATTGCTGGAGCACCTCCAAAAAATTCATACTTACTGGCGTGCGTGATTGCGGTCGTTGGGATAATCAGAAAAAAAAAACAGAACAGGAATCATAATTTACACACTAACCACTATCGCATGAACCACGGAGAAAGAGTTTGCATGAAAACTTTCAAAATGACTGACTTTCCAAAATTAGGTTCACGAAAATGGCACTTTTTCCGTCTTTTTATGATGGAAAAAAATGAGAAAATATTGATTAATTAACACACCCGTGGTTCATACGATAGGCATAAGTATGTAGAATAATATATTAAAATCTCGGACCGATTGATCGAATAGTTCTTTTTTGAATCGTGCACGCCAGTTGAAAAAATATAGTACTGAGAAAAACGCATTTAAGGTTTTGCATATTGAATTTTTGTATATAAAAGATTCTTACGTAGTAAATTGTAATATACAATAATTCATAGCCGGATCAATGTTTACATGCAGATCAGCATTTTCTTTTAATTTTTCTGCCGATGTACTAGCGTACTCTAAACTGCATTCACTTGTATGCTGATTTCCAATAAACTTTCTTCTTCGCGAACGACAGGGTCTCGAATTGATAAATCTACTTTGTTTTCGATCCATATTAAAACGATACGTCTCTTTTGAAAACTGTTTCAATACTGAATGCATGTTCAGAAAGCAATAAACATAACAGACATCGTCAAGGTCAAGGGTAAGATGGTATTTAGATGTTATTTTGGTGCGCGGAACACACTCCTTCGTAATGTTTACCAATGCAATGTTTACATTTGGGTGATCTTCTCTTTTAAATCGTTCCCAGAATTAGATAATTTCTTAGAATAAATAAAGATCGCCGAAAGAGAAAAACGGCCCGACTGGTCAAGCGACGTTACCCTTCTATCTGCGCGAGGTGGGTTAGATGCGAGGCCTATAACTTTCCCAATTTTTCGAATTTATCGCTGCAAATTTAACGACATAATCTCGAAAGTATATACTTTCGAATAAGGCAATAAAAAAATATCGATTTTTTCGACCCGAGAAAGTAGAATGTCCCTTTAAAAGCATCAACCGCGTTCTTCAGTTCATCTTAATTTTTATTAATCATCCTAATGATGACACAGCCAATGGGTGGAAACGGCAACTAGAAATATTGCACATAGTCACCATACTTATTTATTTTACCAAAGTGTTTTTATTTACACAGACATGATAAGATTTGTTGGAAATCAAAAGTCAGGATCAGGCCGCAAAATCATTGAACATCGCGCGCTCCTTTCGGAACCAGCAATGAACGAGTTTGCGAGTAAAACTTTGACGAACAATTATGTTCTTGCGCGCACATCTTCGGTGCTTCCATAGCAGCTTTCATTCATTCCTCCGCGCCCGGACATTCGCAGCACTAATTTACATCACACCTGTTGTCACCGTGAGGTTTCCATTTCTCAGACGTAATTGGCCGTTCCTCGCTGCGAACCGGTAATGGTGGATTGTCAATTAAAATACGTCGTATGGTCCTCGGCTCATAGACTTGAGCTTCAAAGACTCGCCGTAACAAGTACGTCGATGAGCCGAATTACCATATAACCTTTATAAAAGGAAATGAGAAGATAACGGCGACTTAATAATGTGATCTGCTACAAAGGATGCGCGTTTAACTGTTTTCTCTTTCCAGATTCAGCTGTCGATGATTTGCTCTTACATTGTTAGATCGTAGCCGCTCTAGCACATAAATTAAAATATTTTTTGTCGGTGTGATAAGATAATAACACGTTTTTATTATATATTATATATATTGAGATTAGATTTTGAACTATAGGCGCTCTTAGAGGACAATGAAGTGGTAAGAGTGGGCTTATATTGTTTAAGTAATTAGTCCTAATTCAGGATGCTTTTTGATGCTTTCGTATATGTTAAATTTATTTTAATGAGAATTCCATAGTATTTTACATCAAACCGGATTGAGAAATACCATAATGTATAAAAAGAACATTATTACCGTCTGGTTCATACGGTACGAGGCAATTTTTTCAATATATGCTATCAATATGCAATAACTCACAGTAATATTAAAATATTGTAGAGCTTAAATAATGTATTGTAGAATTAAGGTGTAAATGATTTCCCTACATTTTGATTGCAGTTTATTTTATTGTTTATCAAGTTCAATTTTACACTCTAGGTATGTTTAAAACCTATGAGTTTCCTCATCACTAGTCTATACAATGAGTCAAAAATCAAAACAAATACAACTTCCTTCAAATATAATGATATGTCTTCTCATTCCGATGTGGCGTCGATAAGAACAGAGTGGAAAATAAAGGCTGCAAAGTTAATTAGAATTGAATAGCGCCAACCATGGTATGCGCAACTGAAGTAGTTCTTTTACTAAAGCATATTGTGCCACTGGAATATCAAGACATCACCCGTCGCACTACTAGAATTCTGAGCAAGTGCTTCTATGAAGCTGTAGTTGAAGAATTTAGTATGAGCACCTTCGTATGATTTCCCTCTTATAGAATGACGATTTTCTGTTTTTCTCGGATGCGTCACGAAATTTGTAGGATGCTGATAATGTGGCATCGACAATAGAGATTCATTAATTAGTTTAAATCGGTGATATTAATCTCTATGAGCGCACGTTCAATTTGACTGCGCTTCAAAACAAGGCACTTTTATGTTCGAATAATTCTTTAAAAATTTCGAATGTGCATAATAATATTTACTTCAACTTCTCACTTATTGTGCAGACTCTAGAAGAAGGAACTCATGGTTTCGAAACATATGTACGGTGCAGAACTTAGGTAGGTCACGAAATTGACGGAGTGCTTGCATTCTGGGCAAATAAATCCATCAAAGATAACAAACTGCATATTTATTCAAACCTGCAAGAACTGTTACAACCGTCAGTTAAAAAAAATGCCCGTTTCTACAAGACCAAAGAGGAAAGTGCATGATAAGAAAAAACATGCGTTTGTGGCTCGCATCGATCACGGCGTTCTAGAAAATATAAATCTGCCGCAAGCATAAAGTCAATTACTTCCAGTGATATCTGAATAATCTCTTCTCGCCAGTATTTAGAAGCACGCAGCGCTTACGTCACACAATGACACTGCAATATTTGGAGCGAGTGGTAGGAATTGAAATAATGCTTATCAGGTATGACCTGGCTAAAGTGATTGACCTAGAGCGTTGCGCAGCCCGCAGAGGCACTCTAGAAACTACTCTAATCCGAGTACCTGCATACACAGTATAACGATGAAAGTTTCGACTGTACGTGTGTATCTAACAACACTCGGGACACCCTTGAAAGCGAGCTGTGGCGGACGGCAGAGGGCTGCTGCGCACTGCTGCACCACGATATTACGGAAGCAGGTGTGTACGCTGCTTAACAAACAAGGAGTGATTAATAGCGACCCTCTCGTTGGCCTCGATAACGCTCCGCGCCATCCCCTAAGGCGTCATAGTTACGCAAATGCGTCGAACATCCTAATATCTCTCGCCCGCGCTCACTCAACGCTAACGCCTAACATACTAAGTACTTTCTTATTATAAAACTTATTTTCTGGACAACCGATCCTTCATTTTGCTACTAAAGGGTTTTCAATAGCTACCAGGTTGCTCAATAAGTTTTGTCGTTCGATAAGAAAAACACAATGTTATGGTTCAAAATACACTTTATTATTCAGTATAATCTCCCTGAACATTAATGCACTTGCTCCAACAATCCTCCAATCTGTGGATCCCATCCCTGAAGTGAGATTCCGGAAGGTCTGCAAAATACGCTTCAACAGCCGTTATGACCTCTTCATTTGACGAAAAACGCTTGCCACGCATACATTTTTTGAGTTCTGGAAACAAATGGAAGTCGCAGGGGGCCAAATCTGGTGAATACGGCGGATCCTCCAACAATTCGAACTTTAATTCATGGATTTTAGCCATTGTCAAAATGCTCTTGTGACACGGTGCGTTGTCCTGATGAAAAAGGATTTTTTTCTTCTGCAAACCGGGTCTTTTTTCACGAATTTTTTCCTTCAACTGGTCCAAAAGGTTGCAATAATATTCAGAATTAATTGTTTTACCAGTTTGCAAGTAATCCACAAATAAAATTCCTTTCGCATCCCAAAAAAACTGATGCCAGAACCTTCTTGGCCGATTTCTGGACACGAACTCGTTTCGAAGCCGAACAACCAGGTTCACACCACTCTTTAGCCTCTTGTTTTGATTTAGGATCATGGCGATAGACCCAAGTCTCATCCATAGTGATGAGTCGACGCACAAAATCCACTTTATCCTTTTTAAAACGCTCCAAATGTTGTTGAGAAAGTCGCATTCGAATGTGTTTTTGTTCAATTGTTAGCGAATGCGACACCCATTGTGCACACAGCTTTTTAAAACTCAAAATTTCATTTAAAATATGACTCACACTGCCTAATGAGATGTGTAGAGCCTCTACTAAATCCCTCTCAGTCAATCGACGATCTTCCAAAACCATATCCTGTACTTTGGCTACGATTTCTGGTGTTGATGCGGTTTTTGGACGTCCTTCACGTGGATCGTCTTCAAGGCTTGTATGACCACGTTTAAATTCAGCAACCCATCTTTCTACTGTTCTAATTGAAGGTGAACGTTCATTATACACTCTTAACATTCGTTCGTGAATTTCTTTTGGTGCTACACCTTCCAAAAATAAGAGTTTTATCACTGCACGATATTCAATTTTTTCCATTGTCGAAAATACTGTGACACGGCGACACTAAATGGCTTGTAAACAAAGAATGAATTGACTGATTGAAATGAACCTTCACATATGTTGATAAGAAGAGTGAACCAACAAAACAAAAACAAATTTGGACTAGTAGCAACGCCCTCAACAAAACAAAACAAAACTTATTGAACAACCTGGTATGTCCGAACTTTGACAGCACGCTGCTCTGACATTTCAGGTGGCAGCACTGTCACTCTTCGTTGTTTATGTTTTGCAATAGTTACCATTTAACAACGCGTCGAAATTGTTAAAATTTATTATAAATATTCATGTGCTATTCGCCAAACTTTTCGCGAGCTACGAAATATTTACGGCCGAAATGATCGTCCAACCGAGCGATCAATTCAATGAATTATCGCGAAATTCGAGCAAAGCAGTTCGGTTGCTGATAAAGCAGTCCCTGTACGACACAGAAACGCGCGATCTAACGCGAAAAAAATATCATTCGAACCATCAGTGAGATCAAGACCGACTTATGCAAGAGAGTCATACAAAATTGGACCTCTCGGATCGAGTCCTGTAAACGAAGCCGCGGAGGCCATTTGAATGATATCATTTTTAAAACCTAATGGTATCGAATGTACTTTAACCCTTTGCGGTCGTATGTCTACTCTCAGCCACCACAGAAGAGAACCATAATAATCTTACGTTGTATTTCAAGACTAATCTTTTAAAACTAAGCTGCTATTTCACTGGCACTCTTACAACAAACAGGAATATGTATGAATGTTGTAACAAAAAATAATATCGTTGCACACAATTCTTTTTAGCGTGGAAAGACAAGAAAATAGTCATTTTTAAAACCTAATGGTAAAAAGATCGACGTCAATGATACTGACCAGTTAGCAAATTCATATTGTTTTACGAGAAAATCCAAATGCTGGAGAAGGTTTTTTTATGGGGAACAGAGGTTTGCACCGTCATACATCTTATGTAAGGTGTCGCACAGTGTCATGTTTGTCCGAAAATTGGTGGAACAACTTTTTTCGTGAAGGAGCATCTTCAAAACTGCATATAGTTACTTAATGGTAAACTATATATATTGCTGCACTGTCAAAACGTAAAGAGTAAAGATTGTTTTGTATGTTCAAACAGAAAAGTCCAGGGCGGAAGACGTCAAACTAATTATTTTTGCGACACATGCAATTAAAAACATTTGACACGATGGAGAACTATAAAATATTTAAAACACATTATTGTGTAAAAATATATCCAAAGATTACAAAAGAATTAATAAATCTTGTTTATCCTTCATAATCTTGTCGTTCGGAAATTAATTCCGACCAGTACGACACCCATGTCTAAATTTAATACGACCGCAAAGGGTTAATCCGCAATAAAGGTTTCCGTCATATGTCGCACACAACTTTTTTTATTCAATTTTAAAGTTCAGACACGCTTAATGAAAAACCCTTTACATTTGACATACACTTTTCCGACACTTCACGTTTTTCTGATGGGGAGTCAGTTACGGAATTTGGCTCTTCGGTTCAGTGCCTCTTCTTTGTCTTTGGTTGATCAAATACTTCGATTATCTTAACACATTGCGGACGGATGACGAGATATCTCGTCATTCTTATTTCGTCGTTCGTGGCCGTTGACGAGATATATCGTCTTGCATATTCTGTCGTTCGGGACAGGTGACGAGATACCACACAGTTCCTACGTGATTGTCAGCGGCAGTTTTTCGTAATTTGTATTGCAAATTAATTATTTGAAGCCCTAAAATATGGATAGCGACAAAACGATTAGCAATATTACAGAAATATTTGCAAGCTTTCTGGTGTTCCACTTCACTGAGTGTGATGTTTTATGAAATATCATACTTTGCTTAGTTCTGTTCTTTGCGAAGTGATTCAAAGCAGACAAATAATATGTTATATAATTCTCGAATGCCCTTCTCTGGTTTTGTATAGATCAAATACGTACTTTAATATTACAGAAATATTTGCAAGCTTTCTAGTGTTCCACTTCACTGAGTGTCACGTTTTACGAAATATCATACTTTGAAAACTGTGGAGTTTGTACAGATTTTTACTTATTGAAAAATATTAAAGAATCATTCATTTTTAAAGTTGTTGAAATAAATATTTCACGCGACCATGATTTTTAACTACTATTAAATCATCACTAATTTAAAAATATTTGGCGCAAAGAAATACCCGGTCACTGGATACCCTGAGCAATAGAATGCCCGGTCCGCAATGTGTTAAAACAAGCGAAAAGCGAAAAAAGATTAGTTGAAAGTTTAAACATATTTCTGCTTTCTATTGAGAAGTTTTTTAATATATTCATTAACCGATTATGGGAAAGGTAAATTATTTAAGTGAAGAAACATTAAGGATAACGTTTGAAATGCGTATTATTTATTTTTATCGATACACTCTTATTCTTTTAATTTTTCCGTTATTTTTTTTATTGCCAATGGTACATAAATCTATTTATTCGTACTTCTGTATATTATAAAGTTGAAATATTAATGCCACTGATAATTAAACCTGCAGTTCTCAGAAACAGTAACAAAAAAATGTTATTTTTACATATTTATCGTACTCTATATCGTATATTGTTTTCTGTATGTATGACCTAGAAAGAGCATTCGAAAACAGCAGGTGGAGTGTACGGCTGCATGATATTTCCAAAATTCAATATACACATACATCAACTGTATTATTGTTTTTAACAACATTTAATAAAACATAGAAGCGCACTAATGACTAACACTTTTTTTAATTAATGGCTGATCGTAATAATTTAATTGGTACAACATAAAATACGATATTGCTGTGTGGAGTTCATGGCATAACAAATACTTGTAATATTAATGGGGCCATCGTCGGAGTGTAGGCTGAATATTAGTAATTAGGAATCACTCTTATCAATTTTACTTCTTTCGTGCTGCCTACCGTTCTACAATCCGCGATACTCGGCGCTCCGTTAAGCAATTTTGGCGAAATTTTCGGCATGTATGTAACTGTCCCAAATCAACAGCACCCTTGTTTATACTTTCAAAAACGACCTTTACGCTTTTCCGTAGTTTTTGTATATTATAATTTTTTAAGACATTGCATACATCAACTGGGAAATTAACTTTTCTAACATCTCAACCAGATATACGTCTTTTTGCATAATTTTGAGAAAGTTATCCTATTTTAAATAATATTCAAACAGTAATTAGAAGGAATCACTCCATGTTTCTGTATTTCAATACAGCAAATATTTACAATCGCACAAAGTCACTTTATTAGGCACATGATTGTCATGAGTAGGTTGTGTCAAACTGTTCTAGCAATTTCCCAAAATTGGAATATAATGTTTTGCAGCTTTTTAAAATCTGAGATCCTATGAAGTTAGACAGAATCGGCCGAGCTCTGTGTGAGTAGGTTCATTTAACATTGCGTGAGTATGCGAACATTCGAGTGTACATCCGTACCGATAACGCCACGGATCCAGGTGGACTGATAACAACAAGCGAATTGTGGAAGTTTTGTTCATTCGACGGAAAACAGATTTGATGTCGGTTCTGTAATAAAGCGCGCAGCGCACAGCTATGATAATCGAAACAGCTCGTTGAGGGCATTTCGATATATCTCGGTAGGCTTCGCCAATTTTCGAGAAAAAAGCTTCTAGATCAAGCTACCAAATGACAGAATCAAGAATCATCATATGGATAAGAATAATCATATGGAAAATAAATCATTATATGGAAAAGAGTAAGTTTTTTGAAGATAAGTTTTACTTCATTAATCAAAATGATAGGAAATTGTACATTTAGGTATCAAATTGTGATTGGATATTATTTCATGCGCATTGCTATGAATTTCTCGATGTCCCTTTCATTTTCGAGAAAAAAGCTTGTAGATCAAGCTACCAAATGACAGAATCAAGAATCATCATATGGATAAGAATAATCATATGGAAAATAAATCATTATATGGAAAAGAGTAAGTTTTCCGAAGATAAGTTTCATTTCATTGATCAAAATGATAGGAAATTGTACATTTAGGTATCAAATTGTGAGTGGATATTATTTCATGCGCATTGCTATGAATTTCTCGATGTCCCTTTCATTTTCGAGAAAAAAGCTTGTAGATCAAGCTACCAAATGACAGAATCAAGAATCATCATATGGATAAGAATAATCATATAGAAAAAATATCATTATATGGAAAAGAGTAAGTTTTTCGAAGATAAGTTTTACTTCATTAATCAAAATGATAGGAAATTGTACATTTAGGTATCAAATTGTGGTTGGATATTATCTCATGCGCATTGCTATGAATTTCTCGATGCCGCTTTCAAGCAATTGCAAAATTGGTCAAATGTAGTCATGAGTTCATAAGGTTTCAACAAAACAAGGTTCACTGCGTGTAATGGCTATGTTCAAAAAGAGTGCATTCAGGTAACAAATTAAGGTTGAGAATAAGCATATGTGTACTACTATATATTTCGCAATATCTTTACGAAACAATTGCACAGTACGTCTAATATAGTTATGATTTCAGAAGGTTTGGAGAAAGCAAAT
Organism: Cryptocheilus praepositus; assembly: GCA_033815515.1. NCBI lineage: Eukaryota > Metazoa > Arthropoda > Insecta > Hymenoptera > Pompilidae > Cryptocheilus > Cryptocheilus praepositus. The sequence goes on from JAWWQZ010000334.1 coordinate 26,242, forward strand.
TGGATTTTGATTAATCATCGTTTTCTACAGCAATAATTATATTGTCATTGAAATAATGAGATACGAAGAAGACGTCAACAGGGAGTAAATACGTCAATTTATTATAAGTTCTGTGTAGCGGAAAATATTGCTTCAATTTTTAGAGCTATACTTAACCTATTAATATTCTATTGTAGATTACAATGAAATGCAGTAGTTAACACGTGAAGGCAACGAAATACTTTATCGAATAATTGTGTTACTGTCTAGAAACAAAATAGAAGAAGAGAACCTTTTATTCTATTCTACAAAGAATATGATGATGTTAATTAATTTTAATTATTTATTAACCGTCTCTGCCAAAGCAGCTATCAATTCAATTTGATTAAAGTAAAAAAAAATGATCAAGATCACACAACCTTTGTTATGAGATAAATTATCCATAGAATTAAATATGCTTAATATGAAGTGTAGTGTCGAACTACTAAATGTGTTCAATAAGATTTTTATTTTGTCGAATACACCGTTTAGCTTTTTCATTCGGTTTCTTAAAGATTTTGGTAACGTTGTACAAGATATTGACGCATATACCTGTTTAACTGCGGCTCCTAAACTATTTACATCGCCTCGCGTGCATAACATTTTTCAGCTGGTCGTTCAAAGAACAGCCAGGGGGTGTAAGTTGGCGTAGCAGTGGTGCTCAAATTTTAGAACTATTTCTTACAGTCGGTCGTATAAAATTATATTGAGAATTCTTTAATTTTATTTTTGTTTTGTTTTAGCAGCAGCATGCAGATCAAGTGCATTTAACGTTAGGCATAACGATGCGTTACCTCGAAGAAGATCGTATTATTATTAAAATCATATAGATTATTATATGTATTATTTGAAATGTTATTCACGACTTTGCAATTATAAGATCAAGCTATGGCATTTTGAAAATATACTCCCCCTTTGATTGTCAACAGTAAATCATCTTAATAAGCGAGAGATTGTCCATTCAGAAATTGCAAATATCTATTCCCATACAGAGTATCATCGTAGAAACGGGATTCTATCTTCAGTTAATTATCTCGAAACTATTTTTTTTATGGTTCACCTTGCGCGATCCAGAGTATTTCTTTGTCATGCCAGGTGGAAATTAGTTTGACACAACAGGTTTTATATGATCCGGAAATAAATAGACCTTTTTCTTTTAAATATAAAGATCAAAGTTTGCACTGAAAATTCTATTATAAACGTTGAAAATTTGTTTTGTTAATTCATTATTCATTTATATTGCATTCCATAATTACAAGAAAAACGCCGATCAGTAAAAATTATAACACTGTCTCGGATAGTTGTACAAGCTATTGCTATATAAACTATTAATATTTTAATGTATTACAAGATATTAAATCTTGCACAAAATACTTTATAGAATAGTGTGTCATTGTTAAACAAAATAGTAGAAGATGCTTTCATTTATTGTACAAAGAATATGATGATGTTAATTAATTAATTATTTAAACCGTCTCTGCCAAAGCAGTATCGAGAATTTGATTAGTAAAAAAAAGAAAGATCAACAAGCTTTTTTGGAAAATTGACGATTTATTTTTAAACTTAGTCTCCTTTTAACTCGATACTCTTGATCCAGCGATGAAATCTGGGCTTTTTATCTGCATGAAATTTTGGTAACGTTGTACAAGATATTGACGCATATACCTGTTTAACTGGGCTCCTAAAGCGTTTACATCGCCTCGCGTGATAACATTTTTCGCATGGTCGTTCAAAGAACACCAGGGGGTGTAAGTTGGCGTAGCAGCGGTGCTCATATTTTAGAACTATTTCTTACAGTCGGTCGTATAAAATTATATTGAAAATTCTTTAATTTTCGTTTTGTTTTATTTTGTCGACAAAATCGTGGATCCAGTGTTACACACCAGAGACGTATTATTATTAAAATCATATAGATTATTATATGTATTATATGAAATGTTATTCACGACTTTGCAATTATAAGATCAAGCTATGGCATTTTGAAAATATGGTCCACCCTTCAATTATCAACAGTAGATCATCTTAATAAGCTAGAAATTGTCCATTCAGAAATTGCAAATATCTATTCCCATACAGAGTATCATCGTAGAAACGGAATTCTATCTTCAGTTGATTGTCTCGAAACTATTTTTTTATGGTTCACCTTGCGCGATCCAAAGTATTTCTTTGCCATGCTAGGTGGAAATTATTTTGACACAACAGGTTTTATATGACCCGGAAATAAATAGACCTTTTCCTTTTAAATATAAAGATCAAAGTTTACACTGAAAATTCTATTAGCAACGTTAACAATTTCTATTTCTGTTTCCATTATTCACTTTATGCATTCCATACTTACAAGAAAAACGCCGATCAGTAAAAACATGAACACTCTCGGATAGTTGCATAAACAATATTATACACCTGTCTGTATAAGATATTAAATCTTGCACCGACTGTAATGTGCGCAGTTAAAACTAAACTGCAGTTAAAGCTTTGAAACATGTTGACTTTCTTAAAATCATTTCAATAAACATACTTTAACCAGAACAACAGTTTTAAAAATGATTGTAACCACCGAAAGTTGAAATACTCGTAGATTATCACCGTAATAACACAGCCGAAAATTTAGAATACAGTTTAATCTTTCCTTTAGAAAACAGAATATTTTTGCAGCACAGTAGATTGTATAAAAAGAGTAGTGAAGATTGCATATGAAACTTGTGTTAAACTAAAGCAAATAGTAGAAAAAGCAATTTAAAAAATAGAACTAGTTTCAGGACATATCATTGTGTTCAACAATCATATGAATCAAAACGATTATCTAAAGAAAATCGAAAATTTTCTTAAAAATCACAAACTTCAACCAAAACGTGTTGAGTTTGGAAAAGTGAATCATCTTTACCGCGTAAAAGGAAACCTGTTAACACTAGAACTACCGACAATGCAGCAAACCTACTTCTACCAAAACCAGTCAAAATGACTGGTCTTAAAAAAATACTTAATAATAGAACATTTTTAAATTTGTTGCTTCATTACTTTCTTACAAAAGGAAATCCATGTTTATGTAATACATTTTTGGTATTATTAACTTATTTAATGAGTTAGTATTATCCCTTACGCATTAGTAAACACAATGCTCCTCGCGCATGGTTCCGTCTGCAGCAATTTCATTTTATGATTCTAGTAAAATACTTTCATTAGAATCTTCAGAACTTGAAAACACTCGAACACATCTACTTTTACGTAAATTCAAATTATTGTCACATTCGCTTTCTAAAGATTTCTGAACATATTCTTTGTCTAAATCATCATTGTCACTTCTGTCACTATCAACAAGATTATCGTGAATACCCCATGATTCAATTTCATTTTCTTCTGGTTCATCTTCACAGTCATAATGTTCACCATCTTCTATGTCAGAGCATTCCATTGGTATATCATTCAATTTTTGCAATACTTCACAAGTTTTCAATCGTTTTGCCATTTTCAGGGCTTAGAAAGACTAGAACAAAACTATTTATTATAAAAATGAGTATATAATATTTGTATTTATTTTCTCATCTTACACTAATTGAAATAATATATCGTATACTGAATATATTGTTATATGAAAAAAAGCATGATGGTCTTCCAGCGGCTGTTATAAACGCACTCATTGAATGCAGTAACTTTTTTATTTGATGGTTGTTTTTACAATGTTGCCTGATATAATACCGTGATCTGGCAAGCGAGCAAATTCCAAAACAAAACAATAACACATTCCTAACAGAATCTTCAAATGTTTTACGACTTCAGATCTAAATGAACGCCTTAATAAATACCAGTCAAAATGACTGCTGTTGGTATAAGTAACCATAGTATCAATTTATTTTGATTCAGAATAAATAAAACATTTAAAAGATATATTTTACTATTTCTTTAGTTATCACCGCAAAAGTCATTACACCATTTCGGAAAAAAAATGTAACATAAAGTAGAAATATTTAAATCAAATTGTAAAACCAGTCAAAATGACTGGTGCGGTAGTTCTAGTGTTAATAAGCTAGAAATTGTCCATTCAGAAATTGCAAATATCTATTCCCACGCAGAGTATCATCGTTAGAAACGGTATCAATTTATTTTGATTCAGAATAAATAAAACATTTAAAAAATATATTTTATTATTTCTTTGTCATTCAGCAAAAATCATTTTGATACAACAGGTTTCATATGATCCGGAAATAAATAGACCTTTTTCTTTTAAATATAAAGATCGAAGTTTGCACTGAAAATTCTATTATAAACGTTGAAAATTCCTGTTTCTGTTTTCATTATTTATTTTATGCATTCCATCAGAAATTACAAAAAACGCACGATCAGTAAAAACATGAAACTATCAATATTTTGTACAAGCAATGCTATACAACTGTTTGTATAATATATTAAACCTTGCTTTAGTTATCACCGCAGTTAAAGTCATTACGCCATTTAAAAAAACTACCAACAATTCAGCAAATATTTTCTACCAAAACCAGTCAAAATGACTGGTCTTAAAAAATACTTAATAATAAAATTTTTTAAATTTGTTGCTTCATTACTTTCTTAGAAAGGAAATCCATGTTTTATGTAATACATTTTTGGTATTATTAACTTATTTTGAGTTAGGATTATCCCTTACGCATTAGTAAACATAATGCTCGCGCATGATTCCGTCTGCAGCAATTTTATTTTGTGATTCTAGTAAAATACTTTCATTAGAATCTTCAGAACTTGAAAACACTCGAACACATCTACTTTTACGTAAATTCGAATTATTTTCACATTCGCTTTCTGAAGATTTCTGAACAATTCTTTGTCTAAATCATCATTATTCACTTCTGTCACTATCAACAAGATTATCAAGAATACCCCACGATTCAATTTCATTTTCTTCTGGTTCATCTTCGCAGTCATAAAGTTCACCATCTTCTATGTCAGAGCATTCCATTGGTATATCATTCAATTTTTGCAATACTTCACAAGTTTTCAATCGTTTTGCCATTTTCAGGGCTTAGAAAGACTAGAACAAAACTATTTATTATAAAAATAAGTATATAATATTCGTATTTATTTTCTCATCTTACACTAATTGAAATAACATGCCGTATACTGAATATATTGTTATATGAACAAGAGCATGATGGTCTTCCAGCGGCTGTTATAAATGCACTGATTGAATGCAGTAACTTTTTTATTTGATGGTTGTTTTTACAATGTTGCCTGATGTAATACCGTGATCTGACAAGCGAGCGAATTCCAAAACAAAGCAATAACACATTCCTAACAGAATTTTCAAATGTTTTACGACTTCAGATCTAAATGAACGCCTTAATAAATACCAATCAAAAGGACTGCTGTTGGTATAAGATAACCATAGTATCAATTTATTTTGATTCAGAATAAATAAAACATTTCAAAAATATATTTTACTATTTCTTTAGTTATCGCCGCATTTTAAAGTCATTACACCATTGTGTGTGTGTGTGTGTGTAACATAAAGTAGAAATATTTAAATCAAATTGTAAAACCAGTCAAAATGACTGGTGCGGTAGTTCTAGTGTTAATAAGCTAGAAATTGTCCATTCAGAAATTGCAAATATCTATTCCCACGCAGAGTATCATCGTAGAAACGGGATTCTGTCTTCAGTTGATTATCTCGAAACTATTTTTTTTATGGTTCACCTTGCGCGATCCAGAGTATTTCTTTGTCATTCCAGAGGGAAATCATTTTGATACAACAGGTTTTATATGATCCGGAAATAAATAGACCTTTTTCTTTTAAATATAAAGATCGAAGTTTGCACTGAAAATTCTATTATAAACGTTGAAAATTCCTGTTTCTGTTTTCATTATTCATTTTATGCATTCCATACTTACAAGAAAAACGCCGATCAGTAAAAACATGAACACTCTCGGATAGTTGCATAAACAATGTTATACACCTGTCTGTATAAGATATTAAATCTTGCACCGACTGTAATGTGCGCAGTTAAAACTAACTGCGCATTTAAGCATATGCCGGTCATCTTTTAACGACAGTATCGTCACGAATATTAATAAAAGAATTGTTGATATTTGAAGTCAAAATTCTCATTTACCGATGGACACCTACTTTTGCGTTTTTCGATTGATTGCCCTTACAATGGCAAAGGGTGGCGATTAGGTAGACTGATACTCCCTTGAAAGACTGCTCACTCAGGCGTAAACATTCCTACTAACGGGCAAGAGACAGTTTCTCCTCGATCGAACCTCGCCGCCGTCGTACCATTAGCAGATTGTATGGTGTGTTTTTCTGCGTTTAATTCATTTGGAAGCTCCATTCATTTGACAACACCACTTTATTACTCACCGATATACTTAACGGAATCAAAATTGATGCTTCGGAGAGGTCGGTGACTAGATGGTAAATGACATTTTATAATATTACAGTTTTTACACTTGTAATTACATCGAGTTATTTGATATTATAATACTTGTTGTGTGTGTGTGTGTGTGTGTGCCTTTGATGTTATAATATTTGAAATTAAATTACACAACATGCGGCATGCCATGCGTAGAAATATTAGTCCTTTACACTTGACTATCTTCTCTACGCGAACCTAAAAATAATGCATGTTGTAATCGAGAAACACTTGCAAACACTAAATTTGTTCAAGTATTCGTTTCCTTATTATATTGACTGTCGTGTCAGATTTATACGTTGCGTTTAGGAGCATAAGAGAGTTTCCATTATTTTAAACGTATGATGTAATCATGTAATATTTACATGTAGCATATAATGTAATATGTAATAACTGTTTTTTAACTTTTTCTTAAACGTACAAGAAAATTATTTTATAACGTAACTATTCCAAGTATATAACGGCATGAAATGGAAAAGAAACAAGAGCTAGCATACCTACTGCGAACATTTTGCAAAATACGATACCAACAAAATATTGAAAATTGTAGTTGGGGAAATACTAAAAATTAAGCAAGAAGAGGCAACTACATAACTCTATGGTATGCTATAAAAACATCTATTCTATGCTATAAAACTATGCGAACTTCATTTTTGTAATAAAATATGTAAATAATGTTTTAATTTTGTTTTTATAATACTAATATTGACTATTTTTTTCTTTTTCTATACATTTGAAGCACTCTGGATATACCTGACCCAGGTGGCAGTCAACGTGTTAAGGTATTCTCAATCCATTGCAAGAAAAAGCAGTGAAAAAATGCAAAACTACGAGGACGCCAATGTCATTCAAACAATAGGCTAAACCGCAAATAATACATTATTTGTACAAAAGAAAACAAACGAGACAACATTGTGTGCTCAGAAAAAAGCATCAGGTGGAAGATGATGAACACATAATTTTTGTCATAATTGTGCAATCAATTTGTAATGCATAGGTGCGCCCGTTTTAAACGAATTTGCATTTTACACAAGTATAAACTATAAAATACGACTGTCACCTTATAAGATATATACCAATACAGTTTAATGTGAAAGACCATTTAAATGGAATGACTACTTACTTATGTGATTTTCATAACTTCGTGAAGAAACATGCTCAAGCTGCTGCTAGGCGCTCTGAAAAAGTTTCCAAGTACAAAATGTTAAATTAGATTTATCAATTGAAAATTCTCCCATTTTGTGTCATCGCTCTATCGGCCGCGTACAATGCTTAAGAATCTTCAGTATAGAAGCAGTGTTTAACCGCTGCTTATGGTATATATGTTACAGTGAAATACCGAAATCTGGAGAATGTCGACTTTCACCGGCGAATGTCAACATTGACATAGTCGCTTGGTGTATGTCCGAAATATTTGCTAAATACCCTTATTTCTGACTTACACCGGTAAATGTTGACATTCACCATGCACTAATGGTCGACACACACCGGAGAGGGTCCGAATGTACAACAATGTAATGAAATATTCGATCTTTCACCGACGTATTTGGTATCGATATATTTCGAATTATTTGTGTAAATATTAGTTTATCTTGTGCCAATATTAGCTACTGACTTTTATTAAATGTTTATTAAAAAATCCAGTGATTTGTTTTTATTCATTCACGGTAACATATATACTTTGTCGGGCAAATACTATTGGATGATCTTCGTTAGAATCCGAATCTGATAAAGAATCTTCGAATTTATTACTGCTAATACTTCTTATTCAGCAGTTTCAACAATTTTATTATAACGAATACATTTTGTAACTTTGAAGCAACAACGGCTTACAACGTTTGCACTTGTGTGTATAAAAGCTTAAGTATGGAATTCCATAAAACAGTTAGCGTTTGGCATTAAACATAGATATACGTTGCATTTCCTTATCTGATGATTTTTTACTACTAAATTCATCGTCGCTATCAATAATATACATGTTACAGTGAAACACCGAAATCTGGAGAATGTCGACTTTCACCGGTGAATGTCACACACACGGAGTCGCTTGGTGTATGTACGAAATATTTGCTTAGTATTATATTTGAAATAGTATTTGGTATCTGTTGACATTCACCGGTGAAAGTCGACATTTTCTAATTTCGGTCATTCACGGTAATATATACAATATATAAAAGCTACATTTTATTGATACAGTTAGTGCAGGAGGCACTTGAGCACCGACTAATTTTTTAAAGTAATTCCTGAAATTGTTGTTTATTAATTATTTTATCTGGAAACCACAAGTTTGTACATGTTTTCAGAAATCTCTGTAATAAATAGCATATATCTTACGGGCGAAGGGTAATAGAAAAGAAACAACATGTTGCAGACATCTTCATTAAAGAAAGGAAAATGAAAGTACATCCATCCCCAATTTGTATGGAAGATCGGTTCCTCAGATTACTGTGTTAATTGAAAAAATGTAAAATGAAGATAAAGTACAAATGAGAAACAAAAATTATCAGTCCATTCGTTAATATTATATATATATATATATAATAATATTCGTATATATATATATAACAAATAATTTTATAGAAACCAGAAATACAAAACTCACACAGAAACAGCCCAAAGAATGAATTACTGTCATCACTAGCATAGATTATTAATCTTTTCTTCTTGGTTGACGGGACGTCACTTTCATCACTCGACAGTATCTGAGGCGGTTCTATTTCGTTGGTTAATGCATTCGTGACAATTCCAGATAGGGCAGACTCGATAATGAAATTCGTAATTGACAATTGTGTTTGTTTTTAGTTGAATATTTATAGACTTCCTCGTATTGAACTAAACATTGGTTACTATCTCGCAGCAACTATAAGGTCCTTTCAACATTAGGATCGTGTTGTAGAAAGTGATTACCGAATTTTCGTTTGAATTCGAGTCCTGCGCGAATGACGTTTGTTGTGAATATGACTAGTTAAGTGTCTTTATCAGAATCATTGCAACGACCATTTGTATCATTAACCACATTAATTAAATGATCCCTACCTAGTCCTCCGGCTGTCACTAATTCTACAGTACGTCAGAATTCGATATTTTCGGTTTAATGCCAGTATTAACAAACGAATTGCTGTATATATGACTACATAAACTATGACTATATAAATATTCACATAAAATAGCATAAATGGTTGTTTCTTAAAGTTTTTGTTTATCACCATTTGCGATCGGACCCTTTTTCAAATGACCTGTCAGCAAATCGGCCATGATTATTCAGGAACTAATAAATAATACATCAGTTAGTATAAAATAATGTAGCGTTGGAAATAAATAATCTGTTTAAATAATACTTAGCATCATGCTTTATTGGTATGCATTTTATAAAATGAAGATCGAATGTTGCAGTGTCTGTTTCACTAAGGTGCGATAATGTTCAAAATAATCACTAATATGCATTGCGTGTTTGTTTGAACAAGTGTTTGTAATGATAATTTGTTTAACGTTTTTTTCTTTCCGGGCACGCAATATAGTCTCGTTTGTTTCTCTCGCGCAAGTAAAGTGTCATTTTTGTCGTTCAGCTTGTTATTCGAAGTGGACGTAAATCAATATCTTTACAGTGGCTGGAATGTACATCTCAATTGAGTGATCAAACACTTTACAAATTTTAATTAGGGCAGAAATATATTACGGAAACCAACATTTGTCCAAAATTTGTGTTTCCATACATTTTTGTCAGTAGTAACTGGTCGTCTCTCCATATCAATCAATAATTAATTACAAAACTGATATTCTAAATATTGCAAATTATAAAATAAATATTTTAAAAGCACTTCTCTACCTGTTTTTTACTTTGCTCTATTTTTGCACCTTTGTACAGATGTGCACCGTAGAAATTGGAAAAACAGATTAAGGGGACATTCTACTTTCTCGGGTCGAAAAAATCGATTTTTTTTTATTGCCTTATTCGAAAGTACATACTTTCGAGATTATGTCCTTAAATTTGCAGCGATAAATTCGAAAAATTGGGAAAGTTATAGGCCTCGCATCTAACCCACCTCGCGCAGATAGAAGGGTAACATCGTTTGACCGGTCGGGCCGTTTTTCTCTTTCGGCGATCTTTATTTATTCTAAGAAATTATCTAATTCTCGAAACGATTTAAAAGAGAAGATCACCCAAATGTAAACATTGCATTGGTAAACATTACGAAGGAGTGTGTTCCGCGCACCAAAATAACATCTAAATATCATCTTACCCTTGACCTTGACGATGTCTGTTATGTTTATTGCTTTCTGAACATGCATTCAGTATTCAAACAGTTTTCAAAAGAGACGTATCGTTTTAATATGGATCGAAAACAAAGTAAATTTGTCAATTCGAGAGCCTGTCGTTCGCGAAAAAGAACGTTTATTGGAAATCAGCATACAAGTGAATGCAGTTTAGAGTACGCTAGTACATCGGCAGAAAAATTAAAAGAAAATGCTGATCTGCATGTAAACATTGATCCGGCTATGAATTGTTGTATATTACAATTTACTACGTAAGAATCTTTTATATACAAAAATTCGAAATGCAAAACTTTAAATGCGCTTTTCTCAGCATTATATTTTTTCAACTGGCGTGCACGATTCCAAAAAAACTATTCGATCAATCGGTCCGAGATTTTAATATATTATTCTACATACTTATGCCTATCGTATGAACCACGGGTGTGTTAATTAATCAATATTTTCTCATTGTTTTCCATCATAAAAGGACGGAAAAAGTGCCATTTTCGTGAACCTAATTTTGGAAAGTCAGTCATTTTGAAAGTTTTCATGCAAACTCTTTCTCCGTGGTTCATGCGATAGTGGTTCGTATGTAAATTAAGATTCCTGTTCTGTTTTTTTTTCTGATTATCCCAATGACCGCAATCACGCACGCCAGTGAGTATGAATTTTTTGGAGGTGCTCCAGCAATCAAGAAGAATTTTATGAAAAAATTTGAAAAAACATAAAAAGAAAAATTTTTGTGGGATATTTTAAAACATAAACAAGAAAAAGATAAAAAATATTTTTGTATAAACAATAAAGGTCGATCGATGATACAATAGCAACTAATTTATTGAAAGAACTTTCCATACACATGCGTACACATTACAACTTATTCCTCATCGCTCATGCATACACACACACACACACAATCGGGTGTTGCCAGTTCATATCGCGATTTTTTGTCGATATGATACAAGTTTCAAAAAAAGAAAAAAATTGAAAATCAGTAAACATTTTTCGATGAGAAAGTAGAATGTCCCCATAAGTAGGAAAGTCGGTGACCGGCTGTATCTTGCCTAGTCTCGCTGCACAGAACACAGGGGTCTTTCGCTTTCTTGGAAGTTCCAAAAGTTTATCGCCACACGTGACCCCCCATTAATACTTTTCATCAGGCGTCACTGTCCATCACAGAGTAATCGCGAGAGATTCCGGTTGCAAGCTGAAGCCAGAGCTTAGCACTGGTCAATATTAATTCATCGTCTGCGAAGAGTTTGGAGGCGCGACGTCGCGCCGTTTGAGGAACAGAACTCCCGTAGAACGTGCTGCGGAAAGAGCATCGCGCATTTCTGACGGTTTTCCGACCATCCTTGACGTGATTCGTCTCTTCCCACCACTCTGCAAACGCGACTGTATGAACGAGCTACTCCGTCTCTCGATCTCGCGTCCTTTTTCCTTTCAGATTTTGCGGTTCTTCCTTTACCTTACTCTCCCCTTCTCTCTCGCACCTCCTCCTATTTCTTCTTGTCGTTCACTTGCTAAGTGCACCCCGTTTCCATCATCTCTCCTCTATTGGCCCTTCCACCCTTCGAATGCCGTCGGGCACCCTCGATGAGAAATTCCTCCCATAGTCCTCTAGCTGTCGCTCTCTTTCTTTCTTCGTGCTTCTTCATTCTACCCTTTCGCTCCCTTGGTCTTCACCTCGATGCCAATAAAAAATAAAAGTACGCGGCCCTTTCAAATCTTACAAATGCTGCGATCACAGGAATTCAACAGTTGTGCATTTCAACAATTTAAGTGATTGTGCTGCGGGACAACAGTTCATTTTTTCGCCAGACCCTACGCTTGCGGGACATTGTTGGCAGGATAGCTCTGTTCAACGTACTCAGTGTTCGAGATTGCCGCGAGCAGAAATTTATATGGAATTCTTCGTATTGCGGTTAGATCTGTAACGTCCAATGGATGCCGAGGATGAATAAGTTTTTCAAATTCCGCGGGGTAGCGTTAGCCATTGTTTTTATACAGTACAGCAACCATTAATGTCACTACAGGAATGTGAATATTCAAAATATTGCCATTTTGAAACGCTCCATACGAATGTGTGGCATCGTCGTCCATTTATCGCAACGAACAAACATTTTGATTACGTGTAAGAGTACGATCATTAAGCAAGAAGAAAAGAATAGTTTCTTGCGAAAATTCGTATATGTGCAGGAAAGAGAAAGGAACAGAAGGTGTGGAGACAGAGAGAGAGAGAGAGAGAGGGTTTGTATAGGGTGTCTCACAATAAGTGCCGTTTAATATATAATAACTACTAATCAGCTGCTCCAGCTATTCCTGCCACTTGGTAGAATAGCAATTTTACAACAGTTTTATCAAAATCTTTTATGTACAATTTCGCGAATTTTTCAAGGTCGTACAAAAGTAATCTTGTTCTTTTTGTGTGAATGCTATATTATTGTTTTTGTATTACAAAAGTAAAAGAAAATGGAGTTAAGCGTATGTGTTTGAAATAGTCTTGAGGCAACTCAAAGTCGTAATGGCGGAAAAGTTTCAAAACATACGACAACCGATGTCTTCATTACTTTGTCTGTCCCTTTTACACTAGATGATCAATGTAATATGTATTTTATTTTCATACCTTGTGTCGTTGGCTGCGCTTTATTAACCATTTGTTTCACGCATCCGTATAAAAAGTAATCTAAGCGTGTTAAATCCAGCGACCTTGCCGGTCAATCTATTGTTCCACCAGAATTACTCCATCGATTCACAAACGTGTCATTTAGATATCCCCTACCGTTCGTTTTGCAATTGTGGACATTGTAACCTGTAGCCTGTACCTGTAGCCGCTACAGTAATGCTGACAAAGTTTCAATCTCGTTTGTTCTAGCACTTTTTTACCTTTACGACTTTAAGTTGCCTCACGATCGTTTCTTAAACATATACTGAACCTTCCTTTCTCTACACTTTCACGTCGCCAAAACAAAAATACCAGGTTGTTCAATAAGTTTTGTTTTGTTTTGTTGAGGGCGTTGCTACTAGTTCAAATTTGTTTTTGTTTTGTTGGTTCACTCTTCTTATCAACGTATGTGAAGGTTCATTTCAATCAGTCAATTCATTCTTTGTGTACAAGCCATTTAATGTCGCCGTGTCACAGTATTTTCGACAATGGAAAAAATTGAATATCGTGCAGTGATAAAATTCTTATTTTTCGAAGGTGTAGCGCCAAAAGAAATTTACGAACGAATGTTAAGAGTGTATAATGAACGTTCACCTTCAATTAGAACAGTAGAAAGATGGGTTGCTGAATTTAAACGTGGTCGTACAAGCCTTGAAGACGATCCACGTGAAGGACGTCCAAAAACCGCATCAACACCAGAAATCGCAACCAAAGTACAGGATATGGTTTTGAAAGATCGTCGATTGACTGAGAGGGATTTAGTAGAGGCTCTACACATCTCATTAGGCAGTGTGAGTCATATTTTAAATGAAATTTTGAGTTTTAGAAAGCTGTGTGCACAATGGGTGCCGCATTCGCTCACAATTGAAAAAAAACACATTCTGAATGCGACTTTCTCAACAACATTTGGAGCGTTTTAAAAAGGATAAAGTGGATTTTGTGCGTCGATTCATCACTGTGGATGAGACTTTGGTCTATCAGCATGATCCTAAATCAAAACAAGAGGCTAAAGAGTGGTGTGAACCTGGTTGTTCGATTTCTGGAAACGAGTTCGTGTCCAGAAATCGGCCAAGAAGGTTCTGGCATCAGTTTTTTGGGATGCGAAAGGAATTTTATTTCTGGATTACTTGCAAACTGGTAAAACAATTAATTCTGAATATTATTGCAATCTTTTGGACCAGTTGAAGGAAAAAATTCGTGAAAAAAGACCCGGTTTGCAGAAGAAAAAAATCCTTTTTCATCAGGACAACGCACCGTGTCACAAGAGCATTTTGACAATGGCTAAAATCCATGAATTAAAGTTCGAAGTGTTGGAGCATCCGCCGCATTCACCAGATTTGGCCCCCAGCGACTTCCATTTGTTTCCAGAACTCAAAAAATTTATGCGTGGCAAGCGTTTTTCGTCAAATGAAGAGGTCATAATGGCTGTTGAAGCGTATTTTGCAGACCTTCCGGAATCTCACTTCAGGGATGGGATCCACAGATTGGAGGATCGTTGGAGCAAGTGCATTAAAGTGTTCAGGGAGATTATACTGAATAATAAAGTGTATTTTGAACCATAACATTGTGTTTTTCTTATCGAACGACAAAACTTATTGAACAACCTGGCATAGCACTCCATTTAGGAAAACACTGGATAACCTTAGTATGACCATGGAAAGTTGAAGGTAACCATTTTTCTATAATATCTTTTCATCTCTGTGACATTCTGCATGAAAAAGAAATTACGATAAAAGGATTGTTATACGTCTGCCTTATCACCTACCGTTCAGTAGTGTTACATCAAATGCACCTGCTGTGAGACACTCTATATACGTGCTGCGAAGGTATAACTACGTCATTAGTTGAATAGATTCACCCTGAGGCATGGATTATTGGTGTATGATTGGGGTAATCGAAACTGATGTTTTGTCGTAGCATCCACGATGTACGTTGAGATCGCTCTGCTTGTCACTACTGTAATTCTATGCCAAGAGTGCCTTCAGAAATTGTCTGGCACTGTATGACTTATGTTATCTAATTATCGCTCCGCTGTTTTCCACTAGTCAATAATATTCTGACGCATAGCAACAAACGTATTTGCCTGAGTACACATTCCAATTATCGCACGGAACTCGTCCAGAATAACTCATATTGATTATCGCTATCCAGTTATCGTTTACCATTATCCATTAATAAAATATATTCAAAGATGTCACGATCAATGTGACTGTCCCCATACTGTTCGCTTTCTGTATGAATTTCGATAGGTCGTTCAGAATAATTAATATCGGTTATCATTGTCTAATTAGCGCACCATCGTTGTTCAGTGATAAATTACATTTAGACACATCATAACCAGCATTGATCTCTGTACGCGTATAATGTATCATATATATCACACTTTGGTTTCTGTATGACTTTCGCGAACATGTCAATAATTCATACTCATTACCGCGATCTAAATATCGTTCCATTGCTATCCATTGATAAATTACGTTTAAACACATCACAACCAGCGTTGCCATCTGTACCAGTGCCCTTTATTGTACGTAATACTATTCGTTTTCTATGTTACTTGCGGAAACTCGTCCAGAGTAGTTCATATCGATCATCGTTATTAATAAATTACATTTAGGCCCATCACAGTCACCATTACTTTCTGTAGATATACCATCTATCACACGTACCACTACTCAAATTCTGAATGATTTGCGAAAACTCGTCCAGGACGGCTGATTCGATTATAGTTGTCTAATTATCGCTCCGTCGTTATCAGCTAGTAAATCGCATTTAGGCATACCACATCCAGTTACTTTGCGCGCACATGCAATATATTTTTCTTATGGTTCGCGATAATTCGTCCACGATAGCTCATATCGATTACCATAAACTAATAATCGTTTCATCGCTACCCATTAATAAATTATATGCACATATCTCGCAACCAGTTTTGCCCCCCCAAAGATACGCCATTTATGGCGTCTGTGACTATCCGTTTTCAGTATGATTTGCGAAAACTCATCCAGAACGGTTGGTATCGATTATCTAGTCATCGCTCCATTATCCGTGAATAAATCACCTTGAGACACATCACGTCCAGTGCTACTTTGAGAGCACATGCCATTTCTCGTACGTAGCACAGAACTTGTCCGGAATCGTTGATATCGATTACCATTATCCAATTATTATATTCGTCTATCTTATTAGTCGCTAATATTGTATTACGATTAACATCACATTATTTGTAAGTATAATTGACACTTTGACTGCCACGCCGAAATTATATGTTTTGCTCGGGACGCCACGGCCGATTCTGTTATCGGTGGTCACGGGTGGCGCCTTGCTAATGATTACTGGGTCTTTCACTTATTTTAACAAACTATGTATTCGCATTCATTATTTCATCGTAAGAGAAACGTACAGGACATATTACTCAAAACGAGAAACGTACAGGACGTATTACTCAAAACGAAAAACCGCCAGGATATATTGTTCAAAACGAGAAAGTGCCAGAATATATTAGAAATATATTATATAAAATTGTACGACGTATGTCCCACTTGTAACTATCAACTATACGATTATAAACAGCAGGATATTTACGATTAGTATATATTTTCTAAGGTGTGTTTATAATAATATTCATAGATTATCCCTCAAAAATATGGATGCAAATATTGAATATTTTTCGAGGGTATCCGAGGAGTCTTCATCAGAAGATGAAATACTCTATGTATCACCTACGGTAAGACGGCGCCGAATCGAATCAGATACGGAAGACGAAATGGATATCGAAGATGAAAATGAAGAGAATAATAATATTGATAATATTGACAATGAAACTGACGACAGTATTAATCTAGACGATAATGAATGGTCAAACAGCGTGGCACAAGCAACGGCAAGTGTAATCCCATTCATAAAATCTCGGAGTGCTCTACAGATTGAGGGTGATCAGCCACACAGTTTTTATTTTGCTTTTCTTACCGAAGAAATTTTACAAATTATTGTTCCTGAGACAAATAGGTATGCTGAACAATACATTGTAAATAGAAGATCTGACCGAAATATGACGCATATTGGTACAGGAATAACACATACTGCCAATCATTTCCAAAAAAAGTTATGTCCCGAAATCGGTGTGAGCTTCTGTTACGATTTCTTCGTTTTACCAACAATCAGACAGCAAATACAAATGATGGACTATATAAAATAAGAGAAGTTTTCGATATATTGAACCAAAATTTTTCTAATTACTGCGATTTGGATGAAGATGTATGTATTGACGAGTCATTAGTACCTTTCCGAGGACGTATAAAGTTCAGGCAATTTTTAAAAAAGAAACGTCACAAATACTGTATTAAAGTATTTAAATTGTGTTCGGGCCAGGGGTACACTTATAAATTTGAAATATATTCGGGAAAAAACTTAAATGCACCGTGCGTAACACCAACGAATATTATCATGAATATATACCATAATATTCTTCATAGATGCCACACAATTTACACAGATAATTGGTACACAAGTATAGATTTAGCAGAAAAATTAATAGGTTGCAACACTCATTTAGTCGGCACATTAAGAAAAAATAGAAAGGGTATACCTGCAGACGTGAAATTTAAAAAATTAAAACGCGGCGAACTTATCGCAATGGAAAACAGAAAGGGGTTATGGTTCTCAAATGGAAAGATAAACGGGATATTTTTATGATTTCCACAAAACATTTGGCCGAAATGGTAATCGTTCACAAAAAAAAAATTATACGTCTGATAAACCAAAAGTAGTTACAGATTATAACAATAGGAAATTTGCCGTAGACTTGTCAGACCAAATGACAGCATATTCCACGCCACACAGAAGGACACTCAAATGGTACATAAAATTAGCTTTAGAATTATTGTTGAATACGTCTATTTCAAATGCGATGGTCCTGTACAAACTATCGACAAAGAAAAAAATCAAAATATCAGATTTTAGAATGGCAGTTGCAATGCATCTGACACAATGTGATTCATCAGGGCCGTCAAATATACATATACGACGAAGATTGCTGCACGAAATGCAAAAGAAAGAAGGGCAAGCGTCCCTGGCGCGAAAATTTTGTAGAGACTGCTATAAAAAAAATGTTAGATTGTTATGATCGAAAATGGCTAAAAATCGAACGAAAAAGGTGACCACCTACTGTCCAGCTTGCACTGACGAGCCACATTTATCTTTAAAATGTTTTAATACAGTGCATCGCTAGATGCAAGATTTGTTTTAATACTTTCTTTATTGGCGTTCTACTAAAAATTTTTAATTGTTCAATGGGGCACTTTTTATTTCAAAGTATGTTCTAATAAGTGGTTATATTCAATTGTCAATTTTCATTCAATATCAACAATTGTAAGAAGTTTAGATGTTCCGGTCACTAGTGACCACCGTGGCGTCACAGAAGAAACAGCGGCCGATCATATATGACCAACGTGGCAGTCAAAGTGTTAAGATACCTTAAGTATACATTATGTTGGTCGTCACACTCTCCGCATCATGTGGTGAGTTTTTTTTTGTCGAACTGTTATCATTTTTTGAGTTTTGATTTGCAACAATTATTGACAACATACTTTTCAAAATGTTCGTATCAGGTGTGCTGGCTCTTCCGTCATTTGCGTTTTGTGTCTTAATCTTTTCCTGACGTTGCTATTAGATAGTAATTTTTCTTATACTTGTAAGAAAGTATTAAAAATAGTTATCAAGAGTAAACAAATGCATCAAGAGGACGGCGCTAAAATAAACTCTAAAACCGATAAAATGGATAAGAGGATGATTTTATGTAACTACATTTTTTATTCTTTTCTTATTGTACGCTTAGATTAATTCTTCTTTATTTCGCAATAATCTGTCCTCGCGAAATTTCAGGTGAAACATAGACAAGCATAGTAGAGTTTTTAATTATTTTAATCCGTGCACGACGCGTCGAAGTACCTCGCGACGGGTACCAATCATAAAGGCATAACTAGTCGGTATAAATTGAAATTCCCGTTTGCCCAATTTGGAATTCTCATAGCCAACGCTGTCAACATCTCTCCTTGAGGCTTTGTATGTCGCGCCCTCACTGCGTATCGCTGCGAGTTTCCTTCTGTTGCAATCCGGCTCAAAGGACCAATAATGAAAATTCTCTTCTGTGTGCTAATATTGTCTGTGGCTACATGTCATCGTCAGAGTTGTTTTCTTTTTTCCTTTTGAAACCAAGAACACAACATACCTGTGATCTAATACCAGTACCGATCGACTGATGATTGAACGTGTGCGTCATATACAGATCAGTAGTATCAATCAGTTATCAGACAGTAATGGGAAAAATTATACAACTACGGGTGTAAGGCTTAAAATATAATATATGGAAAATTAATTGGTCATACGTTTTTCGTTCAAGTCCTATAAAAATATAAATCGTAATGAAGAAAGTGAATTGCCTGCTATTGGTTAAGAGAAAGTGTCTTTCATTTATGATTCACTAGACCCGCTGTAGTGAGCCCACATCTAGCCCAGATGTGCAGTTATTTTAGACATTTGTGTTGATGAATGAAAGACATTATAATCTTGCTACCGCCACTAAATTTATAAATCTTATTCGGTTAATAAAATAGTGGGTGACAAACATTTATATTTAATGATGCTTTGTATACTTACGTATACTCTTATTTGTAACTACGCCTATAACTAGTAGTTACGAAGAAAAAGTATAGTAGGCAGCAATATCACCGGAGGAGCGAAATAACTAAAAATGCAGTTTGCTTCTGTGCACAACCATATTTTGTCAACTTTAGCGAGGTGGCGTTTATATTTTTTTTCTTCAAAACCGATATATGCGGAATCTCGTTAGGAGGCATGAAATGATTGGGGATTTAGGAGCTTACAAGTACATCTGCGCCCTTCATCGATCGGTATTTAAATACCACGGCACGGGGAAAGAAAGGATCTCTTGGTAAATATTTTGATGAGCTTACGGGCTTACAAGTTGTCGCAGAGGGGAATGTGCAGGCTTCGGAAAAAATGTCTCTTTGGTATCCCTTGTAAATTGAATACAAGATCATTTTAATGAAATTACCATGAAGCTTTGAAAGGGAAAAGCAATTGTTGGGCAAACTTGTTTCTGCCTTTCTGTGATAGCTACGTCTCTGCTACTAGCGTAACAATTGGCTTCTATCCAACACGGTTCATGCATCTTATGTTTGCTCAGAGAAAAATGTTACTGCAGATTATAATTCCTTATTTTGCGTCCACACAAGTTTCACAACACTATCGTAACCGATACTAATGTTCGATCACATTTTGTTTGAAACAAAAATGCAGTGCATTTCTGGCATTTCAGATTTTCATCAGATAGCCTGACAAAAATATTCGGTAATATGTACATTTACAAGTTAGCCACAATTTCACTGAAAAATCTTCCGATTTTCTTTGTTGATCGGTTAAATATTAATTTCATGGCCATCAAACAATTTTGCATGATACGTACAACTCTTTCTGAAAAATGTTCTACTTTTTCCTATCGAACGGTTTAATCTTTATTTTATAAAGACAATGTCATCGCATTAACACGATACTGTTCCCATAAGCGTCATATCCAGAAAATCGGACAATATTACGCATTGACTAGAATTTCTCTGAATGTATCGCCACTTTTTTGTATCGATGGATTAAATCTTCATTTCACGGCCACAAGGTCTTTGTATCGCGACAACACGAATCGTGCAGCGGAAGAGTTAAAAAAATAAATGTGAATTAGTTATACATGTTGTCTAGAATTTGATTAAGAGATTGACCTATTGGTCGGTTAAATCTTCATTTCATGGCCACAAGGTCATCGTATCAGAACGACCCGAATCGTCGAGCGGTAGGTTAAAAAAATAAACGTGAATCAGTTACACACGTTGCCTAGAATTTGATTAAGAGATTGATCAGTTTTCCCTATTGATTTGATCTTCACTTCGTGGTCACAAGGTCATCATATGAGAGATTGACCAGGTTAAAAAAATAAACATGAATCAGTTACACATGTTGCCTAGAATTTGATTGAGAGATTGACCAGGTTTCTCTATTGATCGGTTAAATCTTCATCTCATGGTCACAAGGTCATCGTATCAGGACGACACGAATCCCGCAGTGGTAAGTTAAAAAAAGAAATGAGAATCAGTTATATGTGTTGCCTAGAATTTGATTAAGAGATTGATCAGTTTTCCGTATTGATCGGTTAAATCTTCACTTCGTGGTCACAAGGTCATCATATCAGGACGACCTGGATCATGCAGCGATAGGTTAAAAAAATAAACATGAATCAGTTACACATGTTGCCTAGAATTTGATTAAGAGATTGATCAGTTTTCTCTATTGATCGGTTAAATCTTTATTTCATGGCCACAAGGTCATCGTATCAGGACGGCGCGAATCGTGCGGCGGTAGGTTAAAAAAATAAATGTGAATCAGTAATACTTATTACCTAGAATGTGATTAAGAGATTGAGCAACTTTCCCTATAGATCGGTTAAATCTTCATCTCATGGTCATAAGGTCATCGTATCAGGACGACACGAATCCCGCAGTGGTAAGTTAAAAGAAGAAATGAGAATCAGTTATACGTGTTGCCTAGAATTTGATTAAGAGATTGATCAGTTTTCCCTATTGATCGGTTAAATCTTCACTTCGTGGTCACAAGGTCATCATATCAGGACGACCTGGATCATGCAGCAATAGGTTAGAAAAATAAACATGAATCAGTTACACATGTTGCCTAGAATTTGGTTGAGAGATTGACCAGGTTTCTCTATTGATCGGTTAAATCTTTATTTCATGGCCACAAGGTCATCGTATCAGGACGACGCGAGTCGTGCAGCGGTAGGATAAAAGAATAAATGTGAATCAGTTACACATGTTATCTACAATTTGATTAAGAGATTGACCAATTTTTTCTGTTGATTGGTTAATTCTTCATTTCATGACCAGAAGGTCATTGTATCAGGACGACGCAAATCGTGCAACGGTAGGTTAAAAAAATAAACGTGAATCAGTTACACATGTTGCCTAGAATTTGATTGAGAGATTGACCAGGTTTCTCTATTGATCGGTTAAATCTTTATTTCATGGCCACAAGGTCATCGTATCAGGACGGCGCGAATCGTGCAGGAGGTATGTTGGGCGGCAAGAGTGGAAGAAGATGGGGTGGAGGGAGCGTGGCGAGTGTGGGAAGCAGGACAAGAGGAAGAATAGACGAAGACGCGAAGAAGTTGGTGCCTGAAGGATCGATGGCAAAGGAACGAGCGAAAGACGACGTGAAAGCAGAGGGTACCCTTAATAAGGGCCGGTCGCACCCTAAGTGACCGGAATGGCGCAATAATTCGTAGCTCTCGTGACGTTAAGAGGTCTGCCCTTTGCGCCCATAGGGCCTACGCTTGTATAGGTACCTACACGCGGCCTCTCATACGGTTTTGCGGGCGTCGTGCTAAATATAGACCCCCTTACAATCTGACGTCCAATTATAGCTCTTTGATGCTTCGCGAGTGCCTCTATATCGCGCTCTCATTTTCTCTTTCTCCTTCTCCGTCCGTGCCACCGTACCCGGGGCGATAATTTTATCGCGGGTACTGGCCATTTGCCGCTGACGAATCGTCCCAGCGAACTTGCTCCGAGCAAGTCTGAGCTTTGAAGGCTAACGGTGCTTTACATATGGCGTCTCCGCGCAAACGCCAATTTTTCCTCTCAAACATTCCCGACGAATTTCAGCAGTCGGTCTCTCGTGATCAATCGTTTTTATTCCGATTCCTGCGTATTCGTTGCTCACGATTCACACCACTGGACTTATACGCTTCAAAACTGTCAAGTTTCACGGTCGCTTCACCGGCTAACGATGCTTTACACACGGTGCCTCCGCGCAGATGCATTTTTTTCTGTGGAACAACGGGAATGAATTCCTTTAGATGATATGTTTCGAATAATCGTTTTATAATTGGTTCCCAGCCATTTATCGCTGATGAATCTTATCAGTAAACTCCTTGCGAGATTAATTCATTTTCGAAACAGTCAAATTTCATGAATCCCTTGCCATTGACAACGCTTTACATACGGCGTTTCTAGTAAAACGCAATTTTTTTCGTACAAATCGCTTCCGATGAGTTTCGGTACTCTCGACTTTTCCAACCAATAACTCTGTTGCAACTACTGATCATTTGCCGTTGACGAACCTTGTCAGTGAACTTTTTCCGATTAAGTACAATGATTTACACGCGGCGTGTTCACCGAAATACTCTTTTTCCTGTGCGAATCTCAATAAATTTGGATAGTTCGCCTGCTCTTGATAATTGAATCGCTCTTGTGTCAAAACGACTAACTCCATAAAAAAGACGTATGTCATTCTCCTTTAAACATTGGAAAGTAATCGTCGATCACATGCTTCCATACTAACAGTTTTATAAATCCTAAGAGTAGAGGTAGTCGCTTTGGTTTGTGAACAGCGCATTTTCTGCTCTAGGGTAGTGTACTGTCTTACGTTTTCTCTGAAAAGTTTGTCGGCCGTTTTCTTCACATCGAATTAGTTACATTTAAAACTAATGTCGTTTATGTTAAATAATATAATTATATATGAATAATATATTAATAATGTAATAATAATATATGAAAAACAACATAAATATTTATATTTATATTTATATTTAACATATATTTATAGGCGATAAAGAATTAAACATTTCTCCGCAAGACCCTCGACACACTTAATATATTGAAAGACATTCACTTAAGGGGTTATGCCTACTTGGGTTGGTGAAAAAAATCGATTGTTTTTTTATTACATTTTCTTAATGTACATCATTTTAAGAATATTTCCTCAAAAGTACATAAGAATCGGAGCACATGTTCAAAAATTATAAGCGTTTATCTGGAGCGCTACTATGTATGATTAGTAAAGAGCTTGAAACTTTAAACGCGACTATTTCGAAACTGTGTTTTTAAAAACATACGGTTGCGGTGACCACAATTTCTCAAAAACTACTTCACCGATCGGACTCTAATTTTATGTACTCATTTGTCATTACAATAGGCAGGGCCTGAACGAAGGATTTTTTATTTCGGTAAAAAAAAAAGTTACAACATAAAAACGACAGTTAGACCACCTCAAGAGACGGATTTTTTCGTAAACTTGCTGCCATTCTTGTAAAAATTAAAATTTTTCAAAATCCTTCGTTCAGGCCCTGCCTATTATAATGACAAATAAGTATATAAAATTATAGTCCGATCGGTGAAGTAGTTTTTGAGAAATCGTGGTCAGCGCAAGTGGTGAAAATGAACGGAACCTCTAGGAGAAGGGCTATATTTCCTCCATTTTTTAATATTTTCTTATAAAAAAATGTATACTAAATACGTACTTATTGGTAGTATTTTGCGAATTTTAACTAGTACTCACTAAAACGGCAAAAAAAAAATCTTGAAAATCATGTCATTTCGCCTTAATGAGCACCCACGTACCCATAACCATCATACAAGTATAGAGTCGCTTTGAAATGTTCAAATTAGCAGCGCTGCTTATATTACTTTCCGTAGAATGAATTAACTAATCCGCGCATATAGATTTATCGACAAAAAATTGCTTCAGCCTTTCCCCGATTTCAAATAAATCGGTTCGTTTCCGGCGTATAATAAGTGCTGCTTAGGGTGCGGAGACAGGCTTGAAGCGAGCTCCGTCTGCAGGAATTAGTATGCGCAGAACCAGGGGAGACTCAGGTGCGTATAAGCTAGAAGGTGTTGGGGAACGCTGACCCCTATATTCTTTCCCACCCTCTTGCTGATACCAGCAGCGCACCCTCGTTCCAAGCCCACCCCAGACTGGAAGATTCGTGTATCGGGTAGTTCGTTTTAATCGTTGCCAGTACTATTTTTATTATACGAGGCGGGTACTTTCGCAGCTTCGCGAGCTTTCCTATAAAAGTTAAGTGCATTGCAACGATTGTACGGGGTCTTATTGAGAACTGTGTTTGAATAGGCATTTTATAAAATTGTTAAAACATCATTTATGTTACCATAATATTACCACTAATATTGTAGCGGAAATATACAGTGTTCCAAAGATGACAGTCGGAATTTATTCTGATATCGACGTGGTATTGGCGCAACGTTCCAGTCCGTGGGACGATAGTTTCTCCTTCACCACATGTTAGTAAATATCTCCGAACGTTTCGATCCTCGTATATTGAAACCAAATCTGTGAAATGTTGTGTGAACATAATGGAAGTAACGTTTGTATTTGAGAAAATGTATTGAATTTAAAAGTGTACTAGTTGTTTCTTCAAATTATTGAAAATACTATGTATTAGATATGAAAAGTTGGAAGTATAACATAGAGACTGAAATTGTTAAACTGTACCTTTAGAAAGAAAAAGTGAAAAGAGCAGTTACGGGATGAGATGATATGAAGTCCCGTATCTCAAAGAATGACTGAACGCAGCTTTTTGAAAGAAAGAAAAAAAACACCGGTCAATGTTAAATTTAATAACTAATTAAAGTGCTCAAAACGGCCAATGGCGATGGGGGCGGGGGTGAGTGGCTACTGTAAAAGTTGACAGCACTTGAAGTAAAGGGGTTTCTTCAATCTGTGGCAACAATTTGGATAGTGGGAAATAATTATTCTAATGATTTATTGCGTGTGAAATATAACATTATATGAATAAAACAAGGTTTCTAGCTCATTGACAGTACAATTTTTCGTATTTTAATGACTTTATGCAGCGCTATTGGCATTATGTTAATGAAAAGATTTTATGCCCGTATAGTCATAGTGGATATTTTTGAATTGTTATACTTCTTGTTGGGATAAAGCTGTAGTATCGCGACATAGATTGGCGACATGCGATTGAGTGTTTGTGTACGCATGTGCAATCAATAACTATCTCAAAAGGTGTTTGTTTATGAAAATTTACATTAGAGACGCGTATGGAAGATTCTGGAATAAGTTGGTTGCTAGGGATGTAAATAAGATGAGCGATCGATAATGTGATCCGCGTTTCATTTGTTTATTAGAAGAAAAGAGCGAGAGCTTAGCTTGAGAGTCAGTCGCAAGGAGATCATCAAGGGGAAAGAACACGGGGAAAAGGATTCGGCACACGCGAAAGTAGAAGTTCACTCGAGATATTATTGTATCAAACTCTTGCTCATTCGATATTAAATAAACATCTAATTATAGTCACTAAATTCCCACAATACTTATCTCTATCTTACGTAAATAAAACTAGGAAATTTCTGATGGATTATACTGTATTTTGTGGAAATTCAATGATTTCATATTGTACTACTTCTACTATATTAACCCTTTGCGGTCGGCAGAATTTGCTCTTAAGAGTACCAGCAGGTCGGATGAAATCTAGTATTTCGCAATTACTTTTCCATACAACATTTAAAGTCAATATGTGGATAATAAAACCCATAGAATTGGTTGAAACTGATTTGTTGTGTTTATTACTACTTGTAATACGTAAGAAAACAAATTTTTAATCTCTGTAATGTTCTAAAGTATGATATTTCACGAAACAATCACCGATGTGAAGTCCTGGCTTCCGTGTACAAGTATCACAATACGTGTGTGTTTATCGTCTTTTTGAACGAATTATATGGAATTGATTATTTAATTTAACGTCCACGAATGACGCTAAAGGTTGGGGTGTAGATAGTGTTTGGTGGCGGAAATTTCCTACTAACTGATCGACTAAACATGTCACAAACTTTAAGTGTGTTAGTGGCTTTTCGTTGTTCTGTTGTTTTCTCTGTTGTTTTCTTAGTTTATACAGTATGAATGAGTTGATGACGCCCATCTCCAAGCCCCAAAAAATAATTGCATTTTTGGAGGTTGCCGCTACAGGGACACCGACTTCTACGGCGATTGAAAAATGTCCCAGCTACGGGGACACCGACTTCTACGGCGATTGAAAAATGTCCCCGCTACGGGGACACCGACCGCAAAGGGTTAACTGCTTCGATACTATTGGAGATTAGAGTCGCCGACAGTTAACACTAGAACTACCGACAATTCAGCAAACCTACTTCTACCAAAACCAGTCAAAATGACTGGTCTTAAAAAAAATACTTAATAATAGAATATTTTTAAATTTGTTGCTTCATTACTTTCTTACAAAAGGAAATCCATGTTTTATGTAATACATTTTTGGTATTATTAACTTATTTAATGAGTTAGGATTATCCCTTACGCATTAGTAAACACAACGCTCCTCGCGCATGATTCCGTCTGCAGTAATTTCATTTTATGATTCTAGTAAAATACTTTCATTAGAATCTTCAGAACTTGAAAACACTCGAACACATCTACTTTTACGTAAATTCGAATTATTTTCATATTCGCTTTCTGAAGATTTCTGAACATATTCTTTGTCTAAATCATCATTGTCACTTCTGTCACTATCAAGAAGATTATCGTGAATATCCCACGATTCAATTTAATTTTCTTCTGGTTCATTTTCACAGTCATAAAGTTCACCATCTTCTATATCAGAGCATTCCATTGGTATATCATTCAATTTTTGCAATACTTCACAAGTTTTCAATCGTTTTGCCATTTTCAGGGCTTAGAAAGACTAGAACAAAACTATTTATTATAAAAATGAGTATATAATATTTGTATTTATTTTCTCATCTTACACTAATTGAAATAATATGTCGTATACTGAATATATTGTTATATGAACAAGCGCATGATGGTCTTCCAGCGGCTGTTATAAACGCACTGATTGAATGCAGTAACTTCTCTATTTGATGGTTGTTTTTACAATGTTGCCTGATATAATACTGTAATGTGGTAAGCGAGCAAATTCCAAAACAAAACAATAACACATTCCTAACAGAATCTTCAAATGTTTTACGACTTCAGATCTAAATGAACGCCTTAATAAATGCCAGTCAAAATGACTGCTGTTGGTATAAGTAACCATAGTATCAATTTATTTTGATTCAGAATAAATAAAACATTTAAAAAATATATTTTACCATTTCTTTAGTTATCACCGCAAAAGTCATTACACCATTTCGGAAAAAATGTAACATAAAGTAGAAATATTTAAATCAAACTGTAAAACGAATCAAAATAACTGGTGCGGTAGTTCTAGTGTTAAGTGCTCGGTGTGTACTGTCGGTGGCTATAGTCATCCATCAAAACCACACATTATCTCTACGACAACCGATGTTACTTTGTTTAATTGTTTCAACAACTCCGCATTAGGACGAGCGACTTCATAACAGAATCAATGACAGAGTATAAAAGGTTACGCTTTATTTACGGGGAAATATACGTTTACGTCTTGACGACCGTATGTCGTAGCAGCGTATTCGCGACAAAGTAAATCATGTCTAACTTGTTAATCAAATCAACTAATACCGCATAAATGTTCTGAACAAAGTGTTTGGCATAAACGTTTCCGTACAGGTTAATCTAAAGCAGCTAAAACATGGAAAAGGCGATCATTATACGGCGGCAATGTTGTGATACTTTGTTGTCTGAGCACAGTAAAAATTTGAAGGCAAATTCCGTATCATATATAGCGGTGATTTTCAAAGGCAATGCATGTAAAACGAATAGGTTTACTAAAATTCAATTTTTTGAGGTTATGATTCCTTAATTGCAGCAAAATGTTTGCAGCATAAATTTGCATAGTTGCCAAATCGCGTACCATTTATATATACTTTCCGCTCCCTTCTGTTTTTGCAAAAGCGCCGCGTCCTTTTTATGGCTCCATCGGCATTCCTTTCGATCACTATATATTCAATATAGCGCGTGCACGCATTTCTTCAGATATACTTGTATGCATACATAGACAGCGTGTGCCAGAAAAAAGGGGATTCATTTCATTTCCATTTTATAGTACGCATACATTTTTGTGTTTAGAATCGTTTGGGGCTCAAAATGTTGTGGAAAGCACCTAAATATGGTAAGTTGTTGATCGTCGCTGTTAAGAATTGTCAAGGATTATTTAGTCAAAAAACATTGTGATACCTGAGCATCCAGCGTATTCTCCTAATGTACTTCTGTAAGGATTATTTTGATCACCTTGTGCATCAATAAGACGTTGTCTTTGAAAAATACACTTTATTGTGTTATACGGGATCCACAAGATTCATGGCACTCGTTATATCACTCCTCAGCTCTGCTATACTGCAGATCGAGCTGTCATTTTTACCTCTTTTCTTCACAGACGTTAGATTTAAACAAAAAAAAAAGTAAGGAAGCTCTAAGAACTCGTTTCCTTTCAAGTTCTAGTTGACACTTGATTATTTCTGAAATTAAACTGGGTCATAAAACGAGCACGTGATGGTTAGGTTTAGAACAACGAAAAGGTTGTGGCAAAGTTTCCGTAGACAATTTAACGGATTTCGAATTTTGCGCGCAAAGTTAATGAAATAGTTACTTTCATTTCCTGTCAAATCTATCTGATGTTTATTAATGGAATAATACGAATATACATGGTGTCTCGCGTTAGACACCGTTTAATAGCTAACCACTGATTGTCAGACGACGAGAGAAAACTGAGCACCTAATTGCACTAATCAGCATTTGCTTCAAAACAACTTCTATACATCTGCAGATTCAGCAGGGATAACATAATCATAGTGAGAAGATACTTCTCTCTGTTTCAGCATCTTTAGACATGTGAAATTAGGCACAAGACCCTCCTCCCCCCTTCTTGGGTCGCTCAATTATTAAATAAGACAATCCGAGTCAACTGAAGATCATGCAATTCATATGGAGCCAATTTCACGCAAAAAATGAAAAAAATATATAACGTGCCTCTAACCAGAGAAAATTAAACAGCTGCGGGAGAAGTAGCGGTATTGTAGAATTACATAACACTTAACGGTACTAACATTAAGTTAACATGAAACCGATTACTGGCCTAAAGGGTAAAATACTGTAACGCGCAAAAAGCAGCTACAACAGAGGAAGTAATAACTCGAGAATAGATTCAGATTGACAATTTATGCGTAACAGCGATTGGAACGGCTGATATACTCATACTATATGCACAACAATGGCCAGTATTCACTAACAAGAGGGTAAGGCAAACAAGCAACTGTATTTTTCGTCATTCCTATGAATCGTCATATTTCAAGACTTTTTATATGACATATAGTAAACGCATGTTTCTAATGTTATAAAAAAAATGCAAAACGTTGAGCCCAATTTTGAAAAAGTTGTTTTGTTTTAACCCTTTGCACTCCTATGTCGAGTGTGACTCGACACCAGTTTTTATCTCAGGAGCTCCTTTGTCGAGTCCCACTCGACATTTTTTCATGTCCAAATAAATAGATGTCGCGCACACATTAGCGACAAAATTATGATTATTATTATTATATATAAAATTTACCTAACTTACATCAAGAATGAATTAGAACGGATGTGATCACAGATTATAATAAAAATATGGGTGGTGTCGATGTGGCGAACCAATACCCGACATCCTATATTGTTTTTTACGTTGACACTCAAGTGGTAACATGATTTCTTTTGAGGATTAGAAATCTCTATAGAAAGTGCGTATATTTTATACAAAGGAAAAACAAAAAAAGGAACAAAACCTATAGCCCACAAAAAATTTCGCGAAAAGATTTTGTCGATGACTCCTGATTGTCGTGCTCAAATATGAAATTGGGGACGCGTAACAGCGATATGATAAACACGACCGCTTAGATGGAAAGCTTCATTTCATGGTCGTATATCCCAAAGGAAAACACAAAAACGGTGCAGTTGGTAAAATAGAAAAATACCTGGAGGAAGAAGGGAAACCACCTATTTTTGTGAAACGTGCAAAAGAAAACCAGGGTTGCATCTTGGAAGTTGTTTCAAAATATATCATACGCTTAAAAATTTCAAAATACGACAATAGTGTAAATGAAACTGGTAATTAAGTGAATTTGTTTCTTCTTTTATTTATTTAAATTTCCTTATTTTTAGTTAAAGTACATTCCAAGTAAAACACTTAAAAGTGTTGAGAGCTCCTGTCAACGAAATTGAAATAAAATTCGGAGTGCAAAGGGTTAAGGGGACATTCTACTGTCTTGGGTCGAAAAAATCGATTTTTTTTATTGCCTTATTCGAAAGTATGTACTTTCGAGATTATGTCCTTAAATTTGCAGCGATAAATTCGAAAAATTGGAAAAGTTATAGGCCTCGCATCTAACTCACCTCGCGCAGATAGAAGGGTAACGTCGCTTGACCGGTCGGGTCGTTTTTGTCTTTCGGCAATCTTTATTTATTCTAAGAAATTATCTAATTCTGGAAACGATTTAAAAGAGAAGATCACCCAAATGTAAACATTGCATTGGTAAACATTACGAAGGAGTGTGTTTCGCGCACCAAAATAACATCTAAATATCATCTTACCCTTGATCTTGACGATGTCTGTTATGTTTATTGCTTTCTGAACATGCATTCAGTATTCAAACAGTTTCCAAAAGAGACGTATCGTTTTAATATGAATCGAAAACAAAGTAAATTTGTCAATTCGAGACCCTGTCGTTCGCGAAAACGAACGTTTATTGGAAATCAGCATACAAGTGAATGCAGTTTAGAGTACGCTAGTACATCGGCGGAAAAATTAAAAGAAAATGCTGATCTGCATGTAAACATTGATCCGGCTATGAATTATTGTACATTACAATTTACTACGTAAGAATCTTTTATATACAAAAATTCGATATGCAAAACTTTAAATGGGTTTTTCTCAGTACTATATTTTTTCAACTGGCGTGCACGATTCCAAAGAAACTATTCGATCAATCGGTCCGAGATTTTAATATATTATTCTACATACTTATGCCTATCGTATGAAGCACGGGTGTGTTAATTAATCAATATTTTCTCATTTTTTCCATCATAAAAAGACGGAAAAAGTGCCATTTTCGTGAACCTAATTTTGGAAAGTCAGTCATTTTGAAAGTTTTCATGCAAACTCTTTCTCCGTGGTTCATGCGATAGTGATTAGTATATAAATTAAGATTCGTGTTCTGTTTTTTTTCCTGATTATCCCAACAACTGCAATCACGCACGCGAGTGAGTATGAATTTTTTGGAGATGCTCCAGCAATCAAGAAGAATTTATATGAAAAAATGTGAAAAAACATAAAAAGAAAATATTTTTGTATAAATAAAGGTCGATATGACACAATGTGAAAGTTTCACATTGCTGCGTTTCTATTTTCGATAAGAAAAAAATTATTGAAAATCAGTAAAATTTTTCGATGAGAAAGTAGAATGTCCCCTTAAAACTAGGAAGTATACGATTGCCCGATATTCAGACTGTGAACCATATTTAGTAAATATTTGAAAACGTTTCAAGGGTCTTTTGCCTTCATAGCGTACTCCAGGTGTACGCCATTATCCACCGCAGTAGGTACTTATATGTAATTACACGCAGAGAATAGTTCTAACGCACATTGCCAGGTGGTAGAGACCACGACTTTCTTCTGCGACGTATCGCAGTGCTAAGTAACGTGCACCTATATCATTTCCTTTTATCATCGATCAAAGTACAGTAATGTCCAGGAAGAAATGCTAGAACAGTCGACACTCGATTGATTCTCGTGCTGAAGAATATCTTCGGCGTTCAACGGACTTGTTCACGATTCTCTTTATTCAAATGCAGCGTTGCATATAATGACACATGTTCCACTGTGTTACAAACTGCGTTGCATAGTTAATAATTCGGTTTATGTTAGTTATGCTATTTTTGTTGTCTATGCTACTTTCCAAATGTCAAGCCTTCCTGCCTGTTAACCATAAAACTTCCACAGTTTTGAACGCTTCCAACAAGAATTAATATTTGCCAATCTTAAATGAACGTGGGTCAATTTTGTTCTCGTGATGAGACTTTGATTTTTCTTTGCATGTTATCAGATTTTTGCCTGCATTCACTGACTATGATGAATCCGGATTGCGAGTTCTGTTAAACGATCGTTTATGTATCTAATTATTTAGCTACACAATTTTTATTCTTTGTAACATTTCCTCTGTAAATTCTAAACAGCTCAGTTTTTCTTATGTTTAACTTATTAATATCTTTCAATTCGGAAGAATGAAACACGGCATCTCTGTAAAATCTCGCTAAAGAATCATTATAAATCAATATCATTATCATTCATATCAATATCATCATAAATCATATCACAAGAATCATTATATATCAATATTAACCTTTATTATTATTTATTAATTGAATAATAATATTAAGTATGCCAACACATTTCTTTGCATCGCAAGTCAAATTGCATATCAATATCATTAATCTTAAGTTAATTGTATTATTTATTTCCTATTGACTGTAATCTCTGCCATGTTTACCTCTTATTCAAAGTTTTAGCATTGCTTTTTTTCTTGCCGATTATTCCAACCTTGTTATTTTAAGCTGAAAAGTACAAATCACAAAGTTCTGATAATGTGTTCACACTTTGGGTGCTCTGCCTTCTCAAAAATGGGTGTCGATCTCAATTGTTTAAAGCGGAACTTTTTTTAAAATTTGTTCTTATACATATTCAGTACAATAATGAAACAATTAACATCTGTCAATTCTCCGCAAGATGCGATATTCATACTACGTTTGCTATTTTAATATACAGTTCCCTGAAGCACGGAGGCAATTACAGTCGATAGACCTAGAATTAATCATACATCTAATTTTCAATAACATTTTATATATTTTCTCAGTACTGGTGCATTAGAAACTAGTTGATTGATAAAGAAGTATCAATGCTACCTTCTCCTATATTGTAATCTAACACAGCCAATAGCTTCAACTTCTTTCAATCAAGACGACGTCTAGTATAGATAAAGCATGTGAAATATGATCTAAGTACCTGCGGAAAGATTCGATGACCTTTACGTCCTTAAGTAGGAGACAAGAGGAAAATACGCTTGACAATTGAAGCTTTATCTTTCAATTTACACATACCTAATACATGAGCTACTATGCCTGAACTATAGATATGTGTAATAACGCAACACACTTTTGTGTCACAGAAGCCACCACACTACTTGGACGTAAAACATTTTCAATGGGTTAACTCGCGCAAATAATGCTTGGATGCAGTTCAAATCGATAACGACCTTTTCGTCTGTACTTTATCCACATATACGAGCTGACGGTGACATATCTGGACACGTGCAAGCGACGACGGCGATAAATAAAAAAAGAGATTACACCATAAAAATGGCGAACGGTTGAAAGTAACACGCACTTTCACGTAGGAGGAAGGAAAATTACAAAGTGAACAGAATCGATGGAGTGTATAATCAAGCAATCGCGGTGTCCTTTATAGCTGAGATCACTTATCGAGCGAGTACGTAATTATAGTCGTACGCACGCTTGGCATGTTAACGGTATTCTACCGTGAAAGCTGATAAAAGTGTTTCGTACTAAATATAGATCTTCTGAAAGTATGTGCAAAGTTGCAAAAAATAAGAATCCCGATGTTGGGAGTTTCTATGTACGTATACTTTCCTGTACATGCTGTTATAAATATAACTATGTAGCGACGATACATAGAAACACGTTTCGATGAGGGTTGATCGGTATTATAAACAAATAATGTAATACCTTTCAAAGTTGAATTATGTTTACCTAAACCGTGTTCTTATATAACGTCAAGATTATGTAGATTTTCATTGGTATAAACAAATTGGTTTAAGTGACATGATTCGTCTTTGCAGTTCACAATTAATCTAATTTTGTCAGTCTATTGACAATCTACTGTCTAATAATACTGATCAGTGTATTCATTCGATTTAGTCCTAGCAGCTGTAGCTATTTAAGACATATAAATATTCTCTTATATCCCATGTTATTGAAATAACGCTATATAACGATTGTTTCGCTGCTTTTTTTTGGATTTTCTTTTGCGAAACCTTATTCAAAGCGAATAAATTAATCACAATTATTAAATTATAGAGACTGACTGGTCTGAATTTATTTTAACCAATATTCCACCAATAGTTACTTAATGCACGTAAATATTTTATCATTGCTTTCATATTGTCCCATACTAACGTAGCGTGTGATTTGTTGCTTTTTAAAATTTTCTTTTGTAAAATCTTGGACAGGGAAATAAGATTAGAGGCGGCTGTTGACTTATAGTGACCGCTTTTAGAACCTACGGTCGATTAGATAAGTGTGTAGGAAGTTGTACTTGCCACGTCAGTGGTAACGTGAAAGTATTGTTAAGAATGTATTTGATTTTGTGCTGGGAACAAAGGTTCAACGGCGTCGTTGCCTTCTTCGTCATTATTTACTTGCCACACGGAATGAAGTGTCTATGTAGTGTCTATAGGCTGCGTTTCTCACAAGGTAAATGCCTGATTATTCTTATAATAATCATATATTCTTGGTGAGAGTCTTTTTGGCAGACAATTCTCTTGAAAAATATTCTGCCTAAGCAGATAAGTTTTGAGTGGATATTTTGCCATTGTGCGCATTTTATATAATTTCTTGTCAACGTAGAATACAAACCTGACATACATCAAATTATAGCGGGAACGCTTTTCCTACGGTTACATTACTACACACTTTTATTTAATATTTGTTATCCGCTTTTATACCATTTATTGAACACGTTATCTCTTACAGTTGTGCTATTTTCTTTGGCATGTTTTATTCATATTTTTGCGGTTATCTTAATATGTTTCATTTACTCCTACAAGGGATACCATGCATTTTTTACTTCTTTCTATCTTCAAATCAAGGAAATTGACAAATATTCGAAGAACAATTCCGATAAGATACATATTATACCATATTATCCCTGGAATATAGAGAAGCAGGTGTTTTTAAATTTGAGTTGGAGTCTAGACGTCTAGAAGGAACTGTCAATTTACTTAATAAATATTAGTTTGAACAATCAGGACTTAGACAAGTTAAGATACTTTTGTTTTGTTAAAGAGTCTAGTTGAGTTTAACACAACTTTTATACTTTGTTGCAATCAATTGTTGCATAACTGTTTATTGTATGGTATGCGCTATAATTATGGAAATGGCTTCCGTATAAGTCACATTTTCACGTTTTATGAAGAATCTTTTAAAATACCAGCGAGATATTGAAAAATGTTCTATTTGTGGAAATCTTAGGTCAGAACGCGATTAAGCCTGTGAGAAGAACCGTAATTCAGTACCTAGTAATTCTTACTAAGTTTTCGCGCACTCAGGTTCAACAATGTTTTTTACGTTCTAATATGCAGCAGTTTTAAGAGAATATTAACAGGTGCCGCTTTCTCAATCTTTAACATTACAAAGCTGATTTGTAAAGCTTAAAAGTACGTACATATATTTTATATTTGCTCAAAGTCGAAGTTTATATTTGTATTCTATGTTTTACCGATTTTACGTATTAAACACAAAATAATCAGAAAAATAAAAGAAATCTCTCACAACAGGGACAAGCTATGCTATAATTGACTAAAGTAAGCGCTAGATCCCTGAATTTTACTATATAGGTAAATTCTTCATATATGTGGAACATAGAAAACTAATTTAAAATGGTACTAGTCATCCGAAACTTGTTATACGCATTTTCACATTACATATTTACATTATTGGCGTTACAGAGGGTAAATTCTCCGACTTGTTACTACGTAAAGAGCATAGACATTCCCATTTACATATGTATATATATATCATGCATATGTAAATTGAAATATGTATGTTTGTTAAGTAACGCTTTCTATACCATTAAATGTCTCCAGACCAAATTAATCATGAATATGAATATTGGAGAGATATTGCAGGAGTTCTCACACTCAATCATCCCTGAATTCCACCCCTTGAAATACGAGCATATTTTTGTATTGTACCCTACCGATTGTCAATCATACTAAGCGCAAATATGTGAGGAGAATCGATTTTTCACATATTTTTGATTAAAAATAAAATTTAAATAAATAACGATAACCTCATAAACAAACAAAATATGTCTCGGTGTTTCTCAAGTCTATTATGAGGATATAAATTAAAAATCAAACAAGAAGTGGTCACAGCTGTTTTATCTTTAAGGGCAATAGAATATTTATTCAAGAAATATATTAATTGATAACAGTTAGGTCAGATATTATTTTAATAAACGATTAAGAAAAAGAAACAATTCAACTTATATTCAAGAACGAAAACGACAGGAGACTGCAGGTATTGTGTAGTATTAACTGGACCAACGTATATATATATATATATATATATATATATATATATATATATATATATATATATATATATATATATATATATATATATATATATATATATATATATATATATATATATATACAGTATGATCAGCAAGTACCCGGAATTTGTAATTTAAAAGAACCGCCGTTGACATACCTATAATAGTAAATTTTTTTTTCTGAAATTGGTACACCTGTGAGAGACATCTGTGCCAAGTTTCAAAAGATTTTGAACACTAGTATTTGTTTGGCATTTGTTTACATCGAGCAAGTTTTTGTGCTTCGTCGTTTTTATAATGGCTAATTCTAGACTTTTCTAGACTATTATCTTCGATAACGCGCCGTCTCACAAAGCACGCGTTGTGCTGGATTATTTGGCCAAACATCGAATAAATACCATCGAACAAGCACCATATTCGCCAGAATTGGCACCATGTGACTTTTTTCTTTTCCCTAAACTCAAATTACCTCTTCGAGGAAAGAGATTTGAGACTGTAGAACACGTTAAACAAAATGCGACGAAGGAGCTGAAGACAATCTCTTCATCGGCTTATGAAAAGTGTATGGAGGACTGGGTTAAGCTTTGGCATATGTGTGTCGCTTCAGATGGATGTTATTTCAAAGGCGACAAGATAAATTTATCTGAAAATTAAAAACAATGTGTTTTAGTTACAAGTTCCGGGTACTTTCTGATCATACTGTATATATATATATATATATATACAATTCTCCTTGATCGCTTTTTAAATGGGAAAGCTAAAAAATCTAAGCGACATCGGGTGCCTGCAGCTAGTGTGTTATAAAAGGATAAAAGGAGCAAAATAACTGAGATATAATATGACGTTTCAAGAAGGCATTGCACTCTTTGCATGGGAATAAAATAATCTAGAGTCGAACTTTTCGCATAGCTATCTGATTTCTCTCAAGACGTTCTCGGCAGATTCAATAGATTTTATTATTTCACGTGTGTAAGGATTTCCGAGGGACAGAGAAGTCGGCAATAGCGTTCTCACTTCCTTGAAGTATTATATCTCTATATACCTATATCTTTTTCTATACTGGCTAACTGCCATTTTGACTTCGTGCCGCTACTATATCAACTTTCGATCTTCATCTTTTTGTTTGGCATAGCAACGGTCGGACAGTCGATTGTCGATAGTTTTACATGTGGTATTTGTTTAATCTAAGAATCTTAACTCAAGTTGTTTAATTTAAACGCAAAAATTGCTCCTTCTTCTCGGTTGAGGTTAATTTATTATTCAATACTTCAGCACTGTAGACGTTTCAAAAATATTCAAAGTCCCCTCTCCTGTAGTCTGTGGGACAATAAATTAAATATGTGCATACACTTCTTTGAGTAGATTAATATTGAAAAAAGTTAAAATTAAAAATGTGATCTATTAGCGTAACGTAGACAGTGTAATGATAAATTATTTAATAATGACAAAAAATAAATTGTCAAAAAACAAAATTGTTCAACATTGGTTCCTATGTTGGTATAAATGATTGTCCTTTTTCTTGGATTCTTATTTTATTATTCATCAAACTGACGTCATATATTAAAATTAAATGTTATATAATAAACGTTAACGTTTAAAAGAAAGTTGTCTTTTGTCTCAATTTGTTATTCATTGGATAAACTCCCAAAGAAAAAAATCATTCTTCGAAGAGATATGTATATGGAGTGTAAAAGTTAGTATGGTGAATAATAAAATACATGTAAATAAAAAAAAAGGTCAATCATATTTACGAATATATGAAACGTTTTATTTTCAAACAATGCAAAAATTTCTTAGAACTTATCCTTTTTAAATTATTATTGACGTCTTTGCTATGAGCGATTAAGATTTAGACTGTTTATAATAAAGAATAAGTTGATCAGTGAACTTATAAAAGAAAGAAAATATTGGACTATACGCGTATCGTTGGTAACTAAAAATAAAAGTGTTTAATAATTATCGTTGTATGAAGTGCTAAAATATTAAATCTCATTGGACAATATGAATATTCACACATATCAATGTCCCTGTCGTCGCAAAATAGGAATCGATACATTCTGCACATTTGACATGACTCTGCGATTGATTAAGGATAGCCAAAAATGTATCCAGAAAAACTCGCGTCTGCATCTTAAAAACGAGGGAAAGATATATTAAATTTATCATCGCGGTTCCTTGTTTCTTTAAAAGGCACGGGTCGTTAAACTTGGAACTTATGATTCATGACCGTCTTCGTATCAGCAGGCTTTAGCTCGTAGGCCAGAGAAACTGGTACTGGAGAGAGGCAAAAAAAAAACTCCACCACCGATACCCTCCGTCGGTGAGGATAATTGAGGGTTCTATAAATCAATAAAAAAACACCAATGCCGGCAGGAAGGAGACTTTAGGTTATAATACTTGGCTAACCGAATTATAATTAAGGAGCCCACTTTTCAATTTAACAGCCATTTTTTAAAATATATAATTAGGGACCTCCGCACTTCTCGATGAGATACAAATTGCGTAATGGGAAAATGCTTAGAGCGGGGTATGGGCGGTAATAGGAAGGTTTATATAAATATACATCTGTTCATTTATTGCACAACAATTTTCTTCAGGTTTCAGGTTTCGGAGATATTTTGACCATAAAACATCCCAGAAACCTGAAATGTGTTATTATGAACCGTGATACTGAAATACGGACTATTATGTAATACGACGAAACAGACATTTCTTACTAGATCGGAAGAAGCTTTCTTTCGTATATTGAAAAATAATGATAGAGTCTACTGAATTATCAATTTATACGTACGGGTATATGTATCCGCACACTTTATATAATCCACCTGATATACGTATAGCATCACAATGGCGAATTTGATCAAATCTCGGTATTATTTGGTCCATTTAGCTGAAGAAGCATGTGTCATTGCTTACGTGTACATTGTGACAGTTTATCTTTACCCTAAAGCACTCAGAATGTAAAAGCCATGAATACGTTTTACCTTATGCCAAATAATAGGTGTGTGTCTGTTTAAGATGACCCGCGGGGCAAATCCATTCACATCTTGGTCGACTTTCGGATACTATGGGTATTTCCATTCATCACTTTACTTTCTGCCTCCCTATTCAATGTTTTCCCTTTTCCATTCTTCGATTCTTCTGTCTCATTTCACGAGAGTGGAGAGTTCAAGGTCAATCGATCAGCATATATTTTCTTAATTTATCAGTATTACTCAACTTAAACGTGATTTAGTATTGATAAACGCCCTTCTGTTGGTTGAGATTTTCTTGCTCTTCAGAAGTCTATACGATACCAGAAAAGACTCGAATAGAATTAAACTTAAATTGAAAATAAATATTACAATAAAATATTTTAGTTTTAAAATTTCAGAATGCAGTTCATCTTTGTACATACGTGAACACGTGAATTGGATTGCACATCGTATACCTGTAAAATAAAAGACACTTCAATTTTGGTAATATGCAAAAACAGTTAGAAGAATCCAATCGGTAATTTTTTAAAACCTTTATACATTTGAAGGTTTGGGGAAAAATAGGATAGTTATAAAAATAATGAATCATTGCATGTTATTGACACATTTTTAAAACTGATTTATATTTTGAACAATATACACTTGTTATATTAATTATATTCTTTTCGCCATTCATCGTTCACGAAGCAATTCTTTTATAAGAAGTAGTCAATATATTACTTATCTTAATTCTTGCTTCGTCTACTATATTTATAAGAAAAATAATAACCATAGCAGAACACTTCCGTTCTTAGATGTATAATGACAGACGTGTTGAATTGTAAACACAATGGTAAAGAAAACTGTTCTGCACACAAATATGCACATGATGTTAAAAAACATACAACACGCTATAGTGGGTGAAAATGCTTTAGTAAACATAAGTTGAAAGTCAATCGCCTCTAAGATATAAACATTTCTGTATGTCGGTGTCATTGTGGTGGTATGTCGGTGTCATTGTGGATGCTGTTTTTAATGCGTTAACTTATTATACATATCATTTGAATATGCCGCGGAAGTTGGACTATAGTTTCAAGTGTACCATGAAATAAAAAAGGCCGGTATAGTTGATGACCGTAATTGTCGGGTCGCGTCTCGGCATCGGGTAGTTTCTAAACCATTGGAACAATGCGCACTTTTTATTTATACTCCTTTTATCTGCGTACCCAAGCGTTTGGAATTGTACTGTGACAAAAAAGGCTGTAGACTTGCAAAAAATGGTGACAGTTCACTCAGAAGAATTGATTACAAAGGAACGTTTGATATGATTCTCGGCCACTTTTTTCCATTGTGGACAATTGAAACCCCTAATAAATCGAATAATACGCATCAAATTACTGGAATGTCCAATCTGCCGACATGCTCTCATGGTGACCGCGGGCACTGATCGATTTAGTCGCTTCGATCTGACCGGGCATTGCAATTTCCAACGGCGTAATTGCATGAAAGAGAGATGTGATGCTCCCTCTTTCTACGATAAGTGCTTTTACGCGCGTGTATCCACATACGCCTTTTGGTCATTTATGCGGAGGTGCAACGCACATTATTTTAACTCTTTCAAACGATGTTACGCGGCGTTATACTTAATGTATCGGTAAGAGAAAGTATGGAGAGGGTTTAGAGAATATCAGTTAGCGCATAAATAATTTGGTGACATACAATATTTTATGCAGTTGTTAACTGATGGCGCGAATTCGAAAGACACGATTCTTTCTATTTGCAAATGTAGGAAGTAATAGAAAAAACCGTTTGACAGTTAAACATCTTTAGTTTATAATCTATTCTGACGATGTGTAAAAGCACATTTATTATACCACAAAAAGTGTAAACAGTGATTTGAGAGTTTATTAAACAGGGTTATGCTATGCATTAGCATACGTAGATTATGTATGCTGTAATGTGATAATGTATGTATCGGTTTGTATAGACAACATTACAGACGTTAACAAACATTCTCGAAACATTATCTATATTTTTTTCAGTAGCACCTTAAATGTACATTTTCGAGGGAATAATGAGACCGAATTTGGCCTGAAATGTAGGATTTATTATTTCGAATCGAAGAGCATTGTGTAATATAAGATAAATTGATTTAAAATAATATTAAAATAATAATAATAAAACACGTACTTGTATGTATCTGAGTTATCCGTGTTATACAATAGAGAAATATCCAATAGATAAGGTTCCCTTTAAGACTACGCGTGATTGGGTTAGTAATGCTGTAATGAGAAAAATAAAAAAAATGTGCGAAAAAGTCCTCATTCGTTCGACAGCTTACATTCAACTGTAATTTCTTCTCGATGCGGTCCAACGGTTTCATTCATTGAAACCTTGTTTTAATCTTTTGTTCTTTTTTTCCGTCTCCTAATACTCAAATCTCATATGAGCGTAGGTCGGATGGTCCTATATTTACGTTATTACTTTCGTCTTTTTATATTTATTTTTAATCTACGTTTCATTTTTGTTCGATCTTTACTTATGTTTTAGTGTACGGCGTCGTTCTTTAGCGTGGTTTTCATTTATATTTTTATAAATAGCGTTGCGTGTCACCGTGTTTTGAAGTCAAACACGTACTAGTTTACTTAATACGAATCCATCCAAGTCAGATCTATTTAAGAGTCATCCCGTACTCAGGTGGAGTATATCTGGAATACATAACAATTGCTCTGCAAAGTATAAAACCTACGTTCGAGTAAAACCAAGTATACAAGCGCATTTGTGCCATCTTTTTCTTCAGTCTAAAAAAATGTAGATCATTATAATCTGAT
This sequence comes from Cryptocheilus praepositus, assembly GCA_033815515.1. Lineage (NCBI taxonomy): Eukaryota > Metazoa > Arthropoda > Insecta > Hymenoptera > Pompilidae > Cryptocheilus > Cryptocheilus praepositus. Next base: position 69,573 of record JAWWQZ010000334.1, read on the forward strand.
TTCTTGTCTGATCGCACCAATTATCATTTTTTACTCGAGTTCTTAATGTTTCAACTGACAATTATTAAGCAAATAAGGAGCACCCTCCAGATATCTACGCTTTCATGCTAATTGCAAAATACCTGCTTCTCTACACCACTGCGGTCGCATAGCACAATCTGTGCCTTGATGTAATTGTCCTGGACAATTTGTTGGTTCCCTTGGTTTTAAGAAAAATATTCGTCAAGCATGTGCAAGTCTCGTGAAAAAAAAGTGAAGCGTATTGATTAAAAGGTCAAAACATGAATAATATGTGTTAAAAGTATAGCACAGTTATAATCAAGACGTTTTAAATAATCCGTCTAAAGAGAGCCCAAAGCGTAGTGGAAAATGTGTTTCGATAGTACTCATATCAATATGTAGTACGCACTTGCTGAACATTCGTAGTTTAGCCAGTATACTTAATCAATTACTGTCACATAAATGCAAATGCCCCAAAAGAACTTCATTAAAGAATAACTGCGTCTGTTCCGCGAAATCGGAGTGGAAAAAGGGCAGCGGACAAGAATGTACAGATCCGTTTAAACATTGTTTCACCATTGATCGGGCACATTAGTTGCATCCAACTTCTATAACAAAGTCCTGCCTAGTGACCATTATAAGAATGACAACTAACGGTCGAATTTTCCAGCAGCGTCACCTTCCAAACTAAAAAGCAACTTCGAAATCGCCGAAGCATTATCCAAGACGGTAGACGTAAATGTCAGTGAGTGTACAAAATGGCGTATGAACGCCGTGAAAGCCGGGCGTTTCATTGTCCTGCGAAAACTTCGGCGGGATCGTCAAAAGTTCTCTTTGATAGGGCAAGGGCGTTTCCTTTTGAAAAGACGTCTGTTGGCAGTTGCCGAAGTCCCGATGCGTTGGAAGAAGAGCCGATATGATTTCACGCAATTTCAGGGACAGAGGAACATTGTGAGATCTTGGGGGAGTGGTTGCGAGGTTGATTGTGCTAGTGGGGAGCATGGGAAGACACAGGGGGCACTGAGTAGACCGATTAACATGGCCCATTGCGCGATGTCAGTGGCACACAACAGCAACACTGTTCAACTTGGACCGGTTCCAGCTATCTAGCTCTATCGTTCATGCCAACGGAATTGTCTTGGCTGCATCCGCTCACACGTGACGCTCAGAAAAAAAACGAATAGCAACAACACTCATTTTTATCCATCAAATATAATTATAATTATTATAATCATAGCTATCTTTATAGCTATCTTTTACTTATTCATTATACTTATAATGCTTGTTAATACTAAACGTACTGGCACTTTACACCTACGTATTCTTACCATGAGAGGTCATTTGACCCTTTATCAAATAAACGCTGAATTTTAGAAAGAAATTTCTAATTTATTAAAGCGAGGGTTGGAATGCGACAAAAATCAATATCTTTATTTGGAACTGTTTATGCTACGCCTCAGTCTTTATCTCGAGGTGAAAACTCGATTCCTTCTTTTTAAACAAGTGCATATCGAATGCATGTACGCGAGAGTGTGGTGCGTGGCGTGAGCTACGGCGCATATAACAAAGGAAGGTCAAAGATGTTGTTTTCATATTAGTCAGTCAAAGCTTAACGATCAAAGAAGAAAGACCTCCTCTCTTGTGCGAATAAAAATATCCCAACAGCGAGAAATTGAATAATCAGATGACATGCGAATTTACAGAAAGTCAAATAAGCGAAAGAAATAACAGTGAATGTACGATTTCAAAGTACATTTTGAAAGGGGTAATTTGACCCCGCTTTGTACGTTCAGTGTTAACACTTTGACTGCCACGTTGGTCATATATGATCGGCCGCTGTTTCTTCTGTGACGCCACGGTGGTCACTAGTGATAGGAACATCTGAACTTCTTACAATTGTTGATATTGAATGAAAATTGACAATTGAATATAACCACTTATTAGAACATACTGTGAAATAAAAAGTGCCCCATTGAACAATTAAAATTTTTTATTAGAACGCCAATAAAGAAAGTATTAAAACAAATCTTGCATCTAGCGATGCACTGTATTAAAACATTTTAAACATAAATGTGGCTCGTCAGTGCAAGCTGGACAGTAGATGGTCACCTTTTTCGTTCGATTTTTAGCCATTTTCGATCCTAACAATCTAACATTTTTTTTATAGCAGTCTCTGCAAAATTTTCGCGCCAGGGACGCTTGCCCTTCTTTCTTTTGCATTTCGTGCCGCAATCTTCGTCGTAAATGTATATTTGACGGCCCTGATAAATCACATTGTGTCAGATGCATTGCAACTGCCATTCTAAAATCTGATATTTTGATTTTTTTCTTTGTCGATAGTTTGTACAGGACCATCGCATTTGAAATGGACGTATTCAACAATAATTCTAAAGCTAATTTTATGTACCATTTGAGTGTCCTTCTGTGTCGCGTGGAATATGCTGTCATTTGGTCTGACAAGTCTACGGCAAATTTCCTATTGTTATAATCTGTAACTACTTTTGGTTTATTACACGTATAATTTTTTTTGTGAACGACTACCATTTCGGCCAAATGTTTTGTTGAAATCATAAAAATATCCCGTTTATCTTTCCATTTGAGAACCATAATCCCCTTTCTGTTTTTCATTGCGATAAGTTCGCCGCGTTTTAATTTTTTAAATTTCACGTCTGCAGGTATACCCTTTCTATGTTTTTCTTAATGTGCCGACTAAATGAGTGTTGCAATCTATTAATTTTTCTGCTAAATCTATACTTGTGTACCAATTATCTGTGTAAATTGTGTGGCCTCTATGAAGAATATTATGGCATATATTCATGACAATATTTATTGGTGTTACGCACGGTGCATTTAAGTTTTTTCCCGAATATATTTCAAATTTGTAAGTGTACCCCTGGCCCGAACACAATTTAAATACTTTAATACCGTATTTGTGACGTTTCTGTTTTAAAAATTGCCTGAACTTTATGCGTCCTCGGAAAGGTACTAATGACTCGTCAATACATACATCTTCATCCAAATCGCAGTAATTAGACAAATTTTGGTTCAATATATCGAAAACTTCTCTTATTTTATATAGTCTATCATTTGTGTTTGCTGTCTGATTGTTGGTAAAATGAAGAAATCGTAACAGAAGCTCAAACCGATTTCGGGACATAACTTTTTTTGGAAATGATTGGCACTATGTGTTATTCGTGCACTAATATGCGTCATATTTCGGTAACTTGATGAGGCCCATCCATATCAGTAATCCGAAAAACCGTTTCATCTCATTTTCGTCGGTTGGTGTCCATTTGTCTAAACGAGCAGATCTTCTATTTACTATGTATTGCTCAGTATACCTATTTGTCTCATGAACAATAATTTGTAAAATTTCTTCGGTAAAAAAAGCAAAATAAAAACTGTGTGGCTGATCACCCTCAATCGGTAGAGCACTCCTAGATTTTATGAATGGGATTACACATGCCGTTGCTTGTGTCACACTGTTTGACCATTCGTTATCGTCTAGATTAATACTGTCGTCAGTTTCATTGTCAATATTATCAATATTATTATTCTCTTCATTTTCATCTTCGATATCCATTTCGTCTTCCGTATCTGATTCGATTCGGCGCCGTCTTACCGTAGGTGATACATAGAGTATTTCATCTTCCGATGAAGACTCCTCGGATACACTCGAAAAAATATTCAATATTTGCATCCATATTTTTGAAGGATAATCTATGAATATTATTATAAACACACCTTAGAAAATAATCGTAAATGCTGTTTATAATCGTATAGTTGAAGTGACAAGTGGGCACATACCGTACAATTATATATACTAATATATTCTGGCGGTTTCTTGTTTTGAGTAATACGTCCTGTACGTTTTTCGTTTTGAGTAATATGTCCTGTACGTTTCTCTTACGATGAAATAATGAATGCGAATAGATAGTTTGTTAAAATAAGTGAAAGAGCGAGTAATCGTTGGCAAGGCGCCACAGAATCGGCCGTGGTGTCCCGAGCAAAACATATAATTTCGGCGTGGCAGTCAAAGTGTTAATACAATACAATGTACACATTTTTAATAATAATACATATAATATTCCAATTGAAATATTAGGTTGTTAAATACAGTATTTTTCCTTTTAAAATATTGTCCAGTTAGCTATGATGTTCAACACTCTTTATTTGACGATATACATTTTAGTTTGATTCTTCTACACATTTGAAACATTCCGGTCACTGATGACAACTACGACCCCATTGAGGAAACAATCTTCGCATTACAGTTGATCAACGTGGCAGTCAGTGTGATAATATATTCTGAGTAATGTATATTAATATTAAATTCATTACTTACATTCATATTATTTTATTCGTAATCAACTAATTTTGAATGTATTGTCAGGTTGACCACCATCATAAATTCCGTAGGTTTCCTGCAAGGCTCCAACCGTCAACGTATTGGCAGGTAAGTTGTTGAATTGTCTCCTTTCCGAATATGATTGGAATTGATTGATCATGTCCTGAAAGTAACAACGCTGGTAGTTTGCGCTGGAGTATATCACATAATTTATTAATCACAGAAGAGTATATAGCAACATTAATTAGGGTTAAGTGAATGGGTACTTATTATTGCTAGACAAGTAGATAATAGATAGATAAACAGACGCACAAGATCGATAAACAACACCGGAAACAGCAAAATTGTATTTAAATTGTTCTGACGTATTATATATCACAAAACCTAACTATAATATTACATGCATTCCATACCTGCAGAGTACCTGTAATCTGCAGTTATATGTGCCCATAATTATGAAAGTGGTCTAAGTCAAAATTTAAAAAAAATGAGTTTATCAGTTATTTCATACCACATTATTTTTAACTAAATTTATTCAATGTAATTTTTACGAAATTGTCAAAAATGAACCATTAGATAGTGGTTGTAATTTCAACATTATATGGAATTCATTTAGTTTTAATTATGAAAGTGGTCTAAGTCAAAAATTTAAATAAATTATATAAACAACTTGAAAATGGCACGTGGCCTTCTTTGACGCGTTTCTGAACTACATAATAAAATAAATGACAATCAAATTTTAATAATAACGACAACTTCATTCCGGTTTATTCAATAACAAGAAGAGTAAAAAATACCGCGGGTGAATCTGTCTCTTGGCTACAAATTCAATGGATGAGATTCTTGAAAAATGAACCTTATAAAATGTTGTATAAAACATCTTTAGATGATTCTAAATTTCACGTTTTGGATCTTTCACCTAAAAAAGGAAGACCAAAAATATACGGAAATATTAAATTACTTCCATTATACACCACCATTAGACCAGTATCGGAAGAAAAACATAAAGATATTATAAGTTTACTACCGTACATCCCTCCAGTTTTTCAGGAACATTTTAAGAATCTTAAATACTCGAAATAATGATAAAAATGGATTACTGTTTAAAAATAATTAATAAATGTAATAAATGTTCACGAATTATTTCAATCAAATTATTGTTTCAAATAAAACTCAAAGTTCTTTATTGCTTTAAGTCATTTATAGGACATTCAGTTAATTTTGAAAATGGTCTAAGTCAATTCAATCTTTAAAAATAATATTATCGTATAAAATTCACACAAAATTTCATATTCATAGTAAATTTCCATTAATTAAGACTAATAAAATTATAAATTAAAATGTCGCATAATGTAAAAATATTTTTTAATTTATTCAAATGCAATTCATTAAATATCTCGAAACAAGAAATATATGACTTAGACCACTTTCATAATTATGGGCACATATGTGCTTTGATTATCAAATACTCCTCGGCTCTTAAAAACACACGCAGATCTATGGTAAATTGTCTATCACTCATATTTGAGTGAGACGCGTTGAACGTGCTAATCGTGTTCAATCAAAGGAGTATGCAGATAAATTAGTAGAGCGCGAGAAAATAAAACCGGCCTGGCATAGAACATGAAGTACGAGCTCATATTTTCGGAGGAGGTTGGCACAAGAATTTCTTGCTGATCAGCAATTTTATGGTAGAAGTACCTCAAGCACCTCCGACCCGACACCGCTCTTCAGAATTCGAGTGATCATCGAGTGCCTTCATACACCCTTTGAGGGCTACAAGGGATAGCCTATTGTAGCCCGAACCGCTTCGTTTCGATGTTCGTCGCAGCACTAGAGACAACTTGTAATGTATATATAACATTACGACCTCATCAGCATGGATGTTGAAACTGAACCCTGCTAGAATGTCAGTCGAATTGTCCAACGGCACAGACTCACGAAAATTGAGTTCCAACAAAATCATGTACCAATATAAACCTGATGTTTTGCATAACAACGACGCAGAAAATCGTGACGTTTTTCAACTGTTTGTTACTGCGCAGAGAAATGCATTTCACGGAATAAGTGAGACAGTGGCTCAAGACCCAGGTGCCTATTGTAGTTTCATTAAACCAAGTTTAATTATTGAACAAAACAAAGTTAAAATTAAGTTAAAGCGAATAAAGCTTCAAGAAGCATATCGGTTTTAAAATAACTAATTCACAATTTTCTCTTCGTGACATATCCATCTTGTTACGCGTTTCTATGCGATCTGAACAATTTTTTATTTTCAACTTTTCTGTTGTTTCGCTTTTCTCTGCCCTTTTACAATCACACGATCGGTAACGTAGGATGTAGTTATCCATAACGGTGTGGACTATTAAATAGTTCCTAAACTTTTTCCAAAACGAAATATCCAAAAACAGATAAGCAAAAAGAAATCAAAGGAATCGAATAAGAAATAATGTTGAAGGAAAGCTGATTTCATTACCTGGGCCTGCTGGTTACTTGCATGAAAATATCTAAACCAGTAACATTGTAATAATTCTTTCTATCGTTTGAATCGATCGTCCGCATCATTCACATAGTTTACTACGATAATGTGACATATTAATAGCGATCCTTGTTCAGGCAATACAGTTCACTGTATTAGCCGCTCATTTGCCAAATCGATTAGTTCCGTAGAACAAAAGATATTAAATGTAATCTAAAATATCGAAAGTTAGCATTAATCCAGTACCTTGGCAGTACAACTCTGAACGATTATGATCCATGTTTTCAAATAGTTGTAAGGTCATTAAGTTGGTGCCATAAGTTTTTCTAATGTTTAATCGAATAAACACAGAATTCATCCACAACGGATCCTTACATCCTATAAGTATTTCATTTTATTTTCTAAACATGCGATTAACACTAGAACTACCGACAATTCAGCAAACCTACTTCTACCAAAACCAGTCAAAATGACTGGTCCTAAAAAAATACTTAATAATAGAATATTTTTAAATTCGTTGCTTCATTACTTTCTTACAAAAGGAAATCCGTGTTTTATGTAATACATTTTTGGTATTATTAACTTATTTAATGAGTTAGGATTATCCCCTACGCATTAGTAAACACAATGCTCCTCGCGCATGGTTCCGTCTGCAGCAATTTCATTTTGTGATTCTAGAAAAATACTTTCATTAGAATCTTCAAAACTTGAAAACACTCGAACACGTCTACTTTTACGTAAATTCGAATTATTTTCGCATTCGCTTTCTGAAGATTTCTGAACATATTCTTTGTTTAAATCATCATTGTCACTTCTGTCACTATCAACAAGATTATCGTGAATACCCCACGATTCAATTTCATTTTCTTCTGGTTCATCTTCACAGTCATAAAGTTCACCATCTTCTATATCAGAGCATTCCATTGGTATATCATTCAATTTTTGTAATACTTCACAAGTTTTCAATCGTTTTGCTATTTTCAGGGCTTAGGAAGACTAGAACAAAACTATTTATTATAAAGATGAGTATATAATATTTGTATTTATTTTCTCATCTTACACTAATTGAAATAATATGTCGTATACTGAATATATTGTTATATGAACAAGAGCATGATGGTCTTCCAGCGGCTGTTATAAACGCACTCATTGAATGCGGTATCTTCTCTATTTGATGGTTGTTTTTACAATATTGCCTGATATAATACTGTGATGTGGCAAGCGAGCAAATTCCAAAACAAAACAATAACACATTCCTAACAGAATCTTCAAATGTTTTACGGCTTCAGATCAAAATGAACGCCTTAATAAATACCAGTCAAAATGACTGCTGTTGGTAGAAGTAACCATAGTATCAATTTATTTTGATTCAGAATAAAAAAAACATTTAAAAAATATATTTTACTATTTCTTTAGTTATCACCGCAAAAGTCATTATACCATTTGGGGAAAAAAATGTAACATAAAGTAGAAATATTTAAATCAAATTGTAAAACCAGTCAAAATGACTGGTGCGGTAGTTCTAGTGTTAAGTAGGGAATCATTTTTTTTTATTCGTAATAAAAGCGGAACAAATGCCTTTCCTTTTAAATTGAAATAAATAATAACATGCACATTTTTTTATTTTTTTCCAGCTTTTCTTTCTATTGGTACGAAATCCACGAGTAAGATTCAGAGAACTCAAAACTATATTATTTCATAAAAACCATTTACGCTTCAAATAAGTAAAAGAGAAAACTTGAAATCTGGTTAATTTGTTAAAAAGCTATTGCTTGTTCGCTCTATTTCGTGCCTAATCTCTGCATATACTGCTGCATTTTTTTTCTAAATTCACTTTTTTCTTTGAATGGTCTTTTCTTGGTATTGAATATTCTGTATTGTAATTATGAGTATATTTTTGTTCCACTTAAAATTTTCTTTAAATAGCAAAGCAAATGTTTTATCTCATGACGGGTACACTCATTATTAAACAAAAAAGGAAAAAAGTGGCTTTTTTCATGATGATTAGATTCTGCATATGCCCCAGAACGATTAATAAACTAATTGAATAAACTATAATAAACAAAATAATCATTAAAAATTCAAATAGGAACATACTAATACATAAAGAGAGAAAAAATAAATTACAAATGTATTAGAATATTGGTTGAAAATTATAGTAATTATGTTACAATACTATATTACTATATACTAAATGATGAAGGAACACCTAATTTTCGTTATTGTCCTTCATATGTTCCAATACTTCGGTATTGCATTCGCTATCGTTACTACTGCTTATTGTACAAGGACGTCGATTCCTTGATACAAATAATCATTCATCACTGTCACTATCTTCGTTGCTTACTTACAAGTGACCGTTCATTAAGGCTATTTCTGCATCATACATAACGATGTATTTTTTGCCAATTATAAGGAAACGGCAACGGAAGACATACAAATACGTTCGCAGCTATTAAACCCATCGAAAACATTACTCATTGCTAACAGAGGAGAACATTTTTGCACTGACCGATACACGCGAAATAAATTTCTAGTATAATTGACAGCAACGGTCATAACGAACCATTATATCACATCACTCAAACATTTCCGTTTCCTACGTAATACTTAATTACTATAAACATTCTATTCAATACTCGATACGTTTATGTTTTCTAATCGTTTCAATACATTTGATTCTATACCTAGCTATCTTACTCTATGCTTATGGGTGATAACGCGGATTAGTTAGAGATAAACGTGAAAATAGATCGGCATGCATTCGATATGCATAAGTCAAGAAAAGAATTCTAATGAATATGCGACCTGCATTAATTGAACTGCTGTTATTCTAACCCTCTTCCGTTCTGTTAGGTACGTGACAGCTGCAGGACAGAAGATCTATACGGGCACGTAGAACATATGGATGAACGGTATACGTCGAAGGAATAGTGATGAAAAACTGTAACCTTCGCAATATAGAAGCCGATTCAAGAATGACCCAGCGCAATGCTAGATGTCTTGATGTTGAGTGTGGATTGACTGTTGGCTGAGTTAAAGTAGATAACTCCAAATTATACAAACTGATTATAGAGACAAGGCGTACATATGCGATGCGTACAGGAGAGAAAGGTCGACATTATTTGAGCCGCTCAATGCACACATCGATTAACTCCACTTTTTGAAAAATCTTAAATTTAAGTGTCAAAGCCCTTGGTATAGTCATAACTTTTTATATTTATAATAACTTTCCTGAATAATAAATATTAGCCCCGTTAAATGGCAAATTTTTTTGGCAACTGAATAATAAGTAATTTATTTCAGAAGCCATTTCGATTAACTCCATACTCTAATATAAATCGTTTCAGTAACGCCGTATCTGTTCTGGCCGTGCATCGACGCTTATTTGTTTTTAAACAGCCGAAGATGCTCTCTCCCTCTCAATAATATTCGTAACAAAATCGCATCGGTAAACAGATAAAAAGAAGCACAATGCAAGCGGTAGTTAGTATAGCAGTGATCTCGCACGCTCAATGTTACTGTGTACTTCTTAGTCTTTTCAACATTACTCCCAGATTTTTTTTGAAGAAATAAATATTATACCGTTATAATCAAGATGAGTGAGACTAATAATGTGAGTGAGGAAAGCAGTGATGATTCTTCAATACGATTTATCAACAGAAATTCTGGGTTAAGAAGACGTTTATCGTTTTCCTCGGATTCATCGGATTGCAATAGTACAAACCCAACAAACACATTGATTGGGAGAAAAAGAAGTCGTAATCCTGTTAAATGGATACGAAATTTACAAAAGCATAACAGGATAAAAGGTTTGGCATACAGGAATAGGGGAGGAAAATTAATACCTGCAAAAACATTTGTCGATATACAATGCAGATGCCGTCAAAATTGCAATCAAAAAATTATTTCGGATGAGAGAGAGGCTGCCATGAAAGAATTTTATAGTTTACATAGTCAACTTGACCAAAATATTTTCTTAAGAGGTTGTATCAAAGTTAACGAAATAAAAAGAAGGCGCCCTACGAATGAAACTAAAGAACGAAGATCACATTCGTTTACATATTACTTTCGAAAAGAGGGACTTGATATTACCGTTTGTAAGAAATATTTTAGAGACACTTATCAGGTGAGTGACGGGAGGATATACGATTGTTGTTCTAAAGAACAAGTTACATCTTTGGTTGATAAGCGCAAAGGTCGCGTTGCAAGCAATAAAATAGATGATACAAATGTTATAAAGCATATAAAGTCATTTCCAGCCTACAGTAGTCACTACACCAGAGCTCATAATCCAAGACGACAATATTTAAATCCTGACTTAAATATTAAGAAGATGTATGAACTATACGTCACAGAATGTGAAAAGGAAAACGTAGCACCAGTGAAAGAAAAATATTACTATAATGTGTTCTCTACAAAATTTAATTTACATTTTAAACAACCATCAAAGGATACGTGTCAAACTTGTGATACTTTTCAAATAAAAATTCAATCTTCAGACGATGAAGGAATTAAGATGGCAAAAATTGAAAAGGAAAATCACTTAGAAGAGGCTGAACGGGCTCGCAGTCAAATGGCTGCCGATCGAATGGCAACATCGGAAAAATTGTTCGTATTTTCTTTTGACTTGGAAAAAGCTTTAGCCTTTCCCAAGTTGACCACATCCGTAGCTTATTATAAGCGAAATTTATATGTTTATAATTTTGGATGTCATGAATTCAATAAAAATATAAGCCACATGTTTGTTTGGCCAGAAACTGAAGGATCTCGTGGGTCTCAAGAAATTTCATCTTGTCTAAAAAAGTACCTAAAGACTTACGCTGCAAACTTCGAATAAAATATATTCGCAAATAATAACATATTCGGATTCGTGTACCGGTCAAAACAGAAATATTAAAACCGTCTTAAGTTTATTGAAACTTGTTCAAAGCACGGAAATCAAAGCTGAATCAATTGACATGAAATTTTTGGTAAGTGGACACAGCTATTTGCCCAATGATTCAGATTTTGCCATTATTGAGTCATGTGTGAAAAAAAATCAAAACATTTTTTCACCAGATGATTGGTACCATATAATCAAAACATGTAAAAAGAAAGCGCCGTTTCATCTAATCCAAATGACTCACCAAGATTTTTTGTCAACAAAACCTTTAGAACAGTCTATCATTAACAGAAAAGTAACCGTCACAGGGCTTCCAGTAAATTGGCTTAAAATACGCTGGATAAAGTTAGAAAGGTCCAAACCCTATCTCATACAATTCAAATGTGACTATAATGAAGATACAGAATTTCAAGCCATTAATATAAGAAAATCTTTAGTGGGTAGACCGCAAAGTTTGAAAAATATAGATCAGCCTTTATTATATCCTAAAGGTAGAACTGTGACAAAGGAAAAATGGAGAGACATGATGGACCTGCTAAAATTCATTCCTCCTGTTAAACACGATTACTATAAGAACTTGTCAACAAATCGAAATGACGAATCCTCGCATACAGCTGATGAAGAAGACATTATTTATAATATTGCTGAATCATCCCAAAGAATAATGCCGCTAACATAAAGCTGCTATAAATTAATTACGAAAATTATTTTATAACCGAACTTCCAACATTCATTTTTATGGAAAAGCTGTGATAAAAATGTATAATAACTAACTTTTTCTGTAATAAAAACTTAAAAATGAAAAGACTAAATTTAACTTTATTACTTTTTTCAGTTGCCAAATCAATTAACTCCATCAGTCACATAAAAACTGTAACATTACTGACGATTGTTTGTTGGCTATTCTTTCTTATTAATTTTATATACCGTTAGATGAAAGCTATATCTGCAATTATGCATTCCACATTATATATTTGAATTCTTATTATCAGAGGAATTTTTAAAAACAATATACATTACATCATCGCGTTTCTCAACTTTTCGTTTTATGGAGTTAATCGATGTGTGCACTGAGCGGCTCATTTATAAAAACGGCAATTGCAGGGATATACTCGAGCACGCATGTATAACCCGCATGAATTACGATAATCAGGAACAATAATGTTATTTCTCGCCGCAAAAATTATCGTAGTGTATATGTTACCGTGAATGACCGAAATTGGAGAATGTCGACTTTCACCGGTGAATGTCAACAGATACCAAATACGTCGGTGAAAGATCGAATATTTCATTACATTGTTGTACATTCGGACCCTCTTCGGTGTGTGTCGACAATTAGTGCATGGTGAATGTCAACATTTACCGGTGTAAGTCAGAAATAAGGGTATTTAGCAAATATTTCGGACATACACCAAGCGACTATGTGAATGTTGACATTCACCGGTGAAAGTCGACATTTTCCAGATTTCGGTGTTTCATCGTAACATATACAAATCTCAAAAAATCGTGGAAACGCTTTAAAAGCAGAAGCACGTACTCTTTTATTTCATTTAAAGACGAATGTCGAGATGTAATAATGTTATAATTACCATTACACAATTTATACTTAACAGAGAGACTAAGAAACTAAAGTAATGTAATTTCAAAGTGTTATCGCGGGAAGTAATCGTATTTAATATAACCAAAAGAATGTGTGTCAGTGCCTATCTTAAGTATTAATTAAGAATAAAAACAAATCACTTCTATTTTTTAATAAACATTCAATAAAAGTCAGTAGCTAATATTGGCACAAGATAAACTAATATTTAGACAAATAATTCGAAATATAATACCTGAGATCTTTCATTTAAAAACTGTCCCACGTACAAAACCGATTCTTTCGAAACGAGATAATAAGAAGACAATTAGTGGTGACGTAGATAACGTGAAGGCCAGACGTATTCATGATCGATTCCGCCAGTTCCAATAAGGTGCATGTGTGCGTAAAATCCATGTGACCTACGTCCAGAATATTCACGTAAGTAATGACCTTCCTGAAGACTTCCAAAAAGAAACGACTTGTAACAACTTCTGAGTACACAAAAACTTTAACAAACCAGTCCAAACTTATCCCGCAATTGCTATGACACACACAAGCACTACAGTTACAGCAAATTACGGCTTTCCAATAAAGAGTTAAACAACTGTCCTTGATTCTATCGAAGGAATTACAATAACGGAATACACCAGTGCTATAGCAAAAATTATTATTCCGAATGCAATTCGGTTGATGTGAAGAATTTGTAACGGGCGAATCTTGTATATCTCGAATATCTAACAACTGCGCGTAAGAATATCAGCATCAACAACCATCCTAAAGGTTAATTCTTTCGAACGTTTCACCAACCATTCCACAAAATATTATTGAAAACCTCACCTTTCTGTTTTTCATTGCGATAAGTTCGCCGCGTTTTAATTTTTTAAATTTCACGTCTCCAGGTATACCCTTTCTATTTTTTCTTAATGTGCCGACTAAATGAGTGTTGCAATCTATTAATTTTTCTGCTAAATCTATACTTGTGTACCAATTATCTGTGTAAATTGTGTGGCCTCTATGAAGAATATTATGGCATATATTCATGACAATATTTGTTGGTGTTACGCACGGTGCATTTAAGTTTTTTCCCGAATATATTTCAAATTTATAAGTGTACCCCTGGCCCGAACACAATTTAAATACTTTAATACCGTATTTGTGACGTTTCTGTTTTAAAAATTGCCTGAACTTTATGCGTCCTCGGAAAGGTACTAATGACTCGTCAATACATGCATCTTCATCCAAACCGCAGTAATTAGAAAAATTTTGGAGCAGTAATTTGAAAAATTTTGAAGAGAAAGAATATCAGCATCAACAACCATCCTAAAGGTTAATTCTTTCGAACATTTCACCAACTATTCCACAAAATATTATTGAAAACCTCACGAACGAACCGCAAAAACAGTATCTCAATCACTTCCGAATTATCATTTCTCAGAGCTGGCATTCAAGAACTGGGATTTAATCATATTCTCCGCTTAGAACGCCAAATCTTTCTTAACCATGAAAGAGTTAATAAATTCCCAGAACCCATCATTGTTACTCACGAAGAAATTCAAAATGGAATATTTATTTCTACAGCTTAAGTAAGCTACTTCCTATGTAAATCAGAAGGCCACATTGCCTGACAGCCATACTACAAATAATTAATACCATAGAAACAGAGTCGATCAAATGAAACATTGGCACTTGCACATGTGTCTATATGAAAAGAGCAGTCCCATTGTCTAGACAAAGCAGTTTCAGTATTGAACATAATTTTGAAAGACCTGCATTACTCACCCAGGAATGCCTACCAAGTTACAAAGAAAGAATACGTATTGCAAAGCCGAAAAGAGAAAAACACTAAGCCGCATCCATAAACTAATAGCGCTCTAAATAAATTCGGCGAAATGCTTGAACCGGCAAAACGTACCAGGTTGTTCAATAAGTTTTGTTTTGTTTTGTTGAGGGCGTTGCTACTAGTCCAAATTTGTTTTTGTTTTGTTGGTTCACTCTTCTTATCCACGTATGTGAAGGTTCATTTCAATCAGTCAATTCATTCTTTGTTTACAAGCCATTTAGTGTCGCCGTGTCACAGTATTTTCGACAATGGAAAAAATTGAATATCGTGCAGTGATAAAATTCTTATTTTTGGAAGGTGTAGCATCAAAAGAAATTCACGAACGAATGTAAAGAGTGTATAATGAACGTTCACCTTCAATTAGAACAGTAGAAAGATGGGTTGCTGAATTTAAACGTGGTCGTACAAGCCTTGAAGACGATCCACGTGAAGGACGTCCAAAAACCGCATCAACACCAGAAATCGTAGCCAAAGTACAGGATATGGTTTTGGAAGATCGTCGATTGACTGAGAGGGATTTAGTAGAGGCTCTACACATCTCATTAGGCAGTGTGAGTCATATTTTAAATGAAATTTTGAGTTTTAAAAAGCTGTGTGCACAAAGGGTGCCGCATTCGCTAACAATTGAACAAAAACACATTCGAATGGGACTTTCTCAATAACATTTGGAGCGTTTTAAAAAGGATAAAGTGGATTTTGTGCGTCGATTCATCACTATGGATGAGACTTGGGTCTATCACCATGATCCTAAATCAAAACAAGAGGCTAAAGAGTGGTGTGAACCTGGTTGTTCGGCTTCGAAACGAGTTCGTGTCCAGAAATCGGCCAAGAAGGTTCTGGCATCAGTTTTTTGGGATGCGAAAGCAATTTTATTTGTGGATTACTTGCAAACTGGTAAAACAATTAATTCTGAATATTATTGCAACCTTTTGGACCAGTTGAAGGAAAAAATTCGTGAAAAAAGACCCGGTTTGCAGAAGAAAAAAATCCTTTTTCATCAGGACAACACACCGTGTCACAAGAGCATTTTGACAATGGCTAAAATCCATGAATTAAAGTTCGAATTGTTGGAGCATCCGCCGTATTCACCAGATTTGGCCCCCAGCGACTTCCATTTGTTTCCAGAACTCAAAAAATGTATGCGTGGCAAGCGTTTTTCGTCAAATGAAGAGGTCATAACGGCTGTTGAAGCGTATTTTGCAGACCTTCCGGAATCTCACTTCAGGGATGGGATCCACAGATTGGAGGATCGTTGGAGCAAGTGCATTAATGTTCAGGGAGATTATACTGAATAATAAAGTGTATTTTGAACCATAACATTGTGTTTTTCTTATCGAACGACAAAACTTATTGAGCAACCTGGTAGAAATAGAAAAGTTTGAAAATAATTACATACTTAATTTCGATCAACTAAATAACTTCCTTGACAATGTGTTTCGGGCTGCTAATCCAACCGAAATTTCAAGAGTACACCTGCAATAAACAGGAAATGTTTCAAAATGTTCAGGAAAATATACCCCTACTCAAAGAATACAGTATGAAAAATCGAAACCACAGACAATCAATTTCTTTCTATTGTTCTCCTTCTACTAATTGTCCATAACATTTTCCCAATGGAATTTTAGCAGCTACCACAAACGGTTAGAGTAATTAGAAAACCTCATCAACATTCATCAACCGAACGTAATTGGTCTTAAAAAAAAACTAACTTCAAAAACCACAACATTTGAAAAAAATTCTCGCCCCATTACTGTTGTATATTTTCAATATATAGTACCCTAATAGCTATCACTTTAACGAAACGGAAATAAAAAACTGTCTGGGAAAACTACCTAGCCCATTCATCATTGCGGGCGACTCCAATAGCCATGGTACATCATGGGGATGTGAAAGGAATGATGAACGAGAAAAAATAATAGAAAACGTTATTCTCAATTGCAAACTAACTTTGCTAAATAACAATCAGCCGTCTCACTTTAATATAAGCAAATGCTTCCTTAGTGCGATTGATCTCTTCTTCTCTAAAGTAAATATCCCACATAAAATCGAATGGACTGCTACCGCTGATTCATACGACAGCGACAATTTCCGATATTAACCCTTTGCACTCCTATGTCGAGTGTGACTCGACATCAGTTTTTATGCTCCACTCGACATTTTTTCATGTCTAAATAAATAGATATCGTGCACACGTTATCGACGCTCTCGCAATGTCACTAGAAGGGTTAGACATTCAGGTAATCGAAGAGAAATAAAAGAACTGGATGTGATCACAGATTATAATAAAAATATAGATGGTGTCGATATGGCGAACCAATACGCGACATCTTACTGTTTTTTACGTCGAGCACTCAAGTGGTGGAGGGAATATTTCTTTTGGGGATTAGAAATCTCCATGGTAAATGCGTATATTTTATACAAAGAAAAAAGAAAAAACCAAGGAACAGAACCTATAGCCCACAAAAAATTTCGCCAAAAGATTTTGTCAATGCTAATTCGTGATTGTCGTCATCCAAATATGAAATTGGGGAGGCTTGGAACACATGATAAACACGATCGCTTAGATGGAAAGCCTCATTTAATCTTCCTACATCCCGAAGGAAAACACAAAGACTGTGCAGTTTACTCAAATAGAAAAACATCTGGAGGGAAAAGAAAAACCACCTATTTTTGTGAAACGTGTGAAAGAAAATCAGGGTTACATCTTGCAAGTTCTTTCAAAAGATATCATACCCTTGAAAATTTCAATATACGACAATACTGTAAATAAAATTGGTATTTAAGTGAATTTGTTTCTTCCTTTATTTATTTAAATTGCTTTATATTTTTAGTTAAAGTAAATTTCAAATAAAACACTTAAAAGCGTTGGGTGCTGCTGGTAACGAAATTGAAATAAAATTCGGAGTGCAAAGGGTTAATACGGTACACGACACATAACATGGACCTTGAAACAAATATATCACCTCCCTGGAAAGCTAATCGGGCTGGTTGGAAAAAATACCAGCAAAAGAATACCAACCGCTCGGAATTTTTGTGGAAAACTCCCAACTACCCATCATACCTTATTTCTTGGATCTAAGTAAATACTGAACTCGAAAAATACAACAAAGAAGTAATCAATACCACAATCAAAAGCCTTTTTAATAAGATTATGAGGAAATACCGAAATTACACTCAAGTATTCACAGACGGATCAAAGACTAAAAATGATAATAGATGCGCAATAGTTACCCCTATATCAACAACTAAAGTTAAACTGCCCTACAAATATTAACTTTTAAATTTTTGCATATGAAAAACAACAGAAACAACAGCCATTTAACGAACCATCCTAACAGCATACAAAGGTCTAGAACATGCAAACATCATAATTGCAGACTCAAATAGTGCAAGTGATTCAATTAACAGCTGATCTTCCTTTGTTGAAATTTCACTTAACGCACTCGAAACTATTAGGTTGGAGGGAAAGTTCTGTCGTATTTTTAATAGGCAGGTAATTTTTCTTGTAAATAAAAAAAACATCTGGCTATAGTGAGTCATTCGATTTTTTTTATAGCTGCTGTATAATATAAAAGGAGTCCTTTTTTACCATTCATCATTTACTTGTGATATTTAAATTGAAAAACATGTCAGTAGATAAAGTGCATTTACGACACTGCATTTTGTATGAATTCCAAAAAGGAAGCAACGCATCGGTTGCATGTAAAAATTTATGTGCTGTATTTGGGAAAGATATTGTAAATGTTTGTACTTGTCAAAGATGGTTTAGCAAATTTCGTTTCGAGGATCTGAGCCTCCAAGAAAGTGATCGATCTGGACGACCATCCAAGATCAATAATGATGTTTTACGATCCATGTTGGAAAATAATCCACATTTAACAAGTCGAGAAATTGCAGAAGAGTTTGGCATTCATCATATAACACATTAAATGTATTATGGTTAATATTAAACACATATTTTTATAAATTAATTCAAACAGTTTCTTTAAAATACAACAGAACTTTCCCTCCAACCCAATAATTTAATTGCAACTAAGCATAGAAAAAAAGTGTCTAATTTGGATTCAATTCCTTGTGGAAATACAAGACAATAAGCAGCTGACAAAGTAACCAAAGAAGTCACTATAAACCAGCAAGAAGGGAAGAATTCAATAGCAACTGAAAATAACATTCAGAAGCACCTCATCATAAAAATATTAATGAAATAGAAGAAGAATGGTGTAGCTCTGTTTCTGCACATGTACGAAAAATGGAAATAACATTAGAGAAATTGAATTAACAGAATACACTTAACGAGAAGAGAACAGACGACCATATCGACAATTAGAATTGGACACGAGATTCAACCTTTCCTATTTGCTATTTAAAAATAAAAATAATAATATATAATTTGTACAGGTCAATTGTAACTGTGAAGCACCTGCTATTGGAGTTAGAAAGTATTTCGGTGCCTGGATAAGGACGAAGATAGGACCCGATTTAAGAGATAATTTCAATAATCACAGATGTATCCAGTGGCTGTTGTCCTTTCTAAAAGATACGTCCCTATTTGAGAAAATGATATTGTAGCATCAGAAAAAACGGCCGTAGATGTGTCGCATAAATGTAGGAAGTGTGTGTGTGTGTGTGTGTTCGACCTCTGTTTGTATAATGATACGTGGTTTTGTTTGAAGAATGCGTGACGTTTATATCGCGTGTCAATGCAACAGGTGAGCGAGAGAGAATGTGTAAGAATGAGAGGATGCGTGTTTTTTACGAATGATTGGATGCCGAACCCTTGGGGAAGGACGGGGGTGCATAGCAAAAAAAGTTTTCGTTTGAGATAGTTCAGTAATAGGGCAGAGTTTTTTAAGTTGTCGTTCAGTCAAGTTCAGAGAGTAGTTCAGTCCAGTATAGATACGTTTTTCTTGCCGTTTACCGAATAGTAGTCGGATTGCCATAGTTCTATTTTTACTTTGTATTTATATGTATAACTAGTGTCTTTTATTTATCTTTCAATAAATTATTCTACTCAATATAATTCCGCATCACACTTCGACATCACCTAACATCAAATATCCCTACAATATAGATGTTCACCTTGTTGTAAACAGGCATCGTTTATAACCTTATAACAGGTGATGAGATGTTGAACCTAGAATTAAAAAAAAAAAGTAGATTGTTGGCAAATAAACATTTCCTTTTAGCTTCGAAAATCAATGTTTCGACTGCTATTTCGGAGTAAATTCAGAATGGCGGTTAAAATTTTCAAGCACGACTTATAGAGTAAAAATGCATGTACAAATATGTGCTGTATCTTTCTGGAATTGACTCAAGATTTTTTCGCATGTGATGCGACAATCTTTTATTAAAACCTAATATAGTTTAGTACATTTTTTTTTGTGATAAACTTTTAATGTATATATAGCACATGTATATTATATAGTTTAAAGTAAATCATCGTCCATTCAATTATCTAATCGCACTTATGGATACAATTACACGTAAAATCGCTTACACGATATTAATTTGATATGCAGAATCTATAGTTGAATTCATCACATTAAATACAGATTGAAAACTGTCAGAGACATTATATTTGCATCAAGACCAAAGACATGGCGAACGAAAGACCTTCGTAGCATCTAATAAAAAAAGAACCAGCAATTCCCTGTTAAAGAACCGAAACGTAAATACGTTACCTACAAAGTCATCATATATTCCTCTTAATGATTTGCAGAATTTTATTTGATTTCGTTACCGACACTTCCAACGCTTTTAAGTGTTTTATTTGAAAGTATTTTACTAAAAAATAAGGCAATTTAAATAAATAAAGGAAGAAACAAATTCACTTAAATACCAATTTTAACTATTGTCGTATTTTGAAATTTTCAAGCGTTCATCTACAAAAACTTCCAGATATTCATGGTTTTCTTTGCCATGTTTCAAAATAAGTTGTTTTCTTCTTCCTCAGGTATTTTTCTATTTGACCAACTGCATCAGTCTTTGTGTTTTCCCGATGTCGAAGATGAAAACCTTGTCCATCTACAAATCTGTTTATCATGTGTTAAAGGGTTTTTCAATCGAGCACGATAATCACGAGTAAGCATCGATAAAATCTTTTCGCGAAATTTTTTGTGGGCTATAGGTTTTGTTCCTTGGTTTTTTGTTTTTTTCTTTGTATAAAATATACCATTTAACGGAATTTCTAATCCCCAAAAGAAATTTTCCTCCACCACTTGATTTCGACATAAAAAACGTATTGGTTAGTTAGTTAATTACGTATTGGTTCGCCACATCGACACCAGCTATATTTTTATTACAATCTGTGATCACATCCGGTTCTTTTATTTCTCTTCGATTACCTGAATGTCTAGCCCATTTAGTGACATTCAATCGATAAAATATGCGCGACATCTACTTATTTGGACATGAAAAAATGTCGAGTGGAACTCGACAAAGGAGCTCCTGACATGAAAACTGATGTCGAGTCACACTCGACATAGGAGTGCAAAGGGTTAAATAATTATGCAGGATTTGATTTGACGTTCGCCGACACTTCGATACTGTGCTTAAAAATTTCAACGTACAAAAGTATTATCAGAACATCTTGTTAGAATATACTAATCAGAAAGAATGCAAAACAACGTTGCTACGGTGCAGCGTTAAAAAAATATTGCCTTATTACGAATCCTTCAACAACAAAATCGTTCAATATTCATCGCAAATAGTTATTTCGTTTCGACTTGACGTTCGGTGACAGTTGTTCGTTGTCGGATTACGCTATTCGGGAAGATTTCGAAAAACATAGACGGTATCGCTGCGGTCTTCCCTAATAAAAATCTTGTGTCATTATAAATCTGTTATATACAGATCGCAGAACATTTTTTAAATGTTGATGTAGGGTTTGATTAGGCGTACGCCGACACTTGGATTCCACACTTCCAAGTGTCAATTGGGAAAGGTATCGTCAACGCATGTTCTCGTAGCATGCTAATCGGCAAGAATCTGAAAAGACGAGATCAAGTCCTCGTGCAAGGAGATTAGAGGAGTCATGGGGTGGCTGGAATAAACATGCAAACCAGTGGGGCGTCACACCATGAGTTCGGCGACGCCTGACATTGGGGTTGAAGACGGCTCTATCCCGAGACGGGATTAAATTTGACAGCAGGAATTCGGAAAAGCAACCTTGACAACTTAATGCCGATCAGAATCCAAGCTACCCATTTTGTTCATGAAATCGCCTAGCCTAAATACGGAGATCCGATTTGGTTTGCCGCTTTATTTACCTTCACTTTTGAAAGCGGTCGCCCTATAGTCACCCTTCCCTGCTTCCCTTTCAGGCTCACAATGTGCTCTTTTGTATACGCTCGTTCGAAAATCTTACAGTTCGCTTGCAGGCAGTTTGCACATCGGAGATTTTTGAAGTACCTCCCTCTTGGGAAGCAAAAGCTGCGCTGCTCTTCCGAATTGAACCGTCAACCCTTTGTGTCAAGAATTTTTAAATCATCGAAGCAATTAGAATTCGCCGGGAAGCGTTTTAGTTTATTGACGAATACGTGAGTACATTCATATGCAGCATTAAAACATGATAGTGCGTCCGGAAATTAACAAAATTATGCCTATAAAGTTAAATATATTAAACTTATAAATACATGTTAAATATATGCATAACATAAAAATTAATTATGACACGTATAACTACCGGCGAATACAGCATGAGCTGTTATCTCCACCACTCTTGATTTCTTCTGTTTCATAATTGTTTGGTTTTAAATAAGTAATAATAAAATCGAATTTCAAATGGCAACGAGTATTTCAAACATGTTATATGTATTTACGTTATCAGTACTGTAGGATTTTTGATTGGAATGATATATTAAACAATTTTAAACACAAAAGTAATGGTTGTAATGTTTCTCGCACTTCACTCTGTATTAAACGCTAATAAATGTTCGCTCAAAACTCACTAAACGCATTCGCTGATAATCTCTAAATATTCGCTTAGATGCACACACTGTTACGCTTGAAGGTTTCGCAAAGACTCACTTATTTCAATATCGCGCTCAACACTTTTATACTGCTTGGTTTCTAGAACATTCTCTCGCTGTCTCTCTCTCATACGCACACTTTCTCATTGTTCGTTCGTACAAAATCACACATCCTACAGTACTTATCTATTTATGTATTTATATTATTATCGAATATTCGTCATATAACACGATTTCCCGTAACTCGATGTCAGACAAGGCGTACCGTATTAAAACGTTGTTCTTTCAGGCGTCGTTTTATTCAACTGGTTATCGAAACTTTACAAAACATTTTCAAGAACTTTTATTAGTGACGAAGGTGTAAAGTTATGAAATAATGCAGACACATAATACATAATAATACAATTATACAATAGCGGCAACACACGTAACTATATGCAAGTGCTTATGATCACGTTAAAAGTATATACTGCTTGCACACTGTTGAGCATTCTAACACGGCGTACCATTATAAAATAATTATAGACATCAGAAGAGGGAATCCAGTGACCTCGGGACATCTACATTTATATCAGACCTAGTATTAAACGAACTTCAACCAAGCACTTCGAAAATCTTTAAAATTGTCAAAGGTTGGAAGAAAGCAAACAACATGGTGAAATAATTTTATTAATTGATCGCTCAATCATGCTCGACGAACTTCAACAGTCAAGCTGCTTCGAAAATCTTCAAAATTGTCAAAGGTTGGAAGAAAGCAAACAACATAGTGAAATAATTTTATTAATTGATCGCTCAATCATGCTCGACGAACATTATGTTAACCACATTGTTCATAAGTTTGCTGTATCGCGATTCCTATCGTCTAGTTAAACTTAGCAAAGTACTTTAGTTAGCTAATAATACTCGTGAAATGATAGCAGAGTCGCTTAGATGCGTATGTTATAAGTTGAAAAACAGTGAGGTGTGTAGACGTCGTGAAAGACGTTGGGCGTTCCTCCTGTGGTCCCTTGGGATTTAACGAGGGATGGCCGGGATCTGGGCCATACCCCCGAAGGAACAGCCCGGATATAGGAAATACAGAACCGTCGATCTCCCGGCGTGGAGCAAAGCCTGCGAGCTTACCTCATGTAAGCTTCTCTCGACGACTGGCCTGGCCATTTCTTCCGCCCGAGAAGGATTTCACCAAATCTCTGTTCCGCACTTGCATTTCTCATCTTCGTGCCTCTTACCGCTGGTGAAGATCTACGATACAAAACATCACACTTGACGCATTTCAGTGATCATGGCCGAAGATGCCTGAAAATGTATCTGTCTCCTGCCTGCACACTGACTGTATTATATTATTTGCACAAGAAGGATCTGCGACGATGATATCGAAGTATCGTGTGTTTGTCATCACGCTCTTTGGTAGTATGGAAAGGAAGATATGTAAAGTGGTGGATGCAAAGTAATGTTATTAATAGGGCTTTACGCAGATAGACCAGTATAGACAGATTATAGAAACACGACGTAACCACAAAATGTACTGCAACAATCTTCAGAACTGAATTTCAGATAGTGCTTTTTCTCAGTACTATTACGCGTTTCCGTATTATTTCGTAGTAGTCCACAAGCAACTGTGAATGCAGACGGCGGTAAAGATGGGGTAGGAACAATGTTACAAGATTGAGGGAAATAAGGAAGGAAATAAGGAAAACAGGATGCTAGCCGAGGAAAATACTAGTGAACAATGTTACTGTAGAAAAATTGAGGTCGAGCAGCATTAGCAATTGGATTCCCATAGAAGGGAATACATGACGTCAATAAAATGTTTTTCGAGAAATAAATGTGTGTGGTATTGTTATCCAGTAAAATGTTTTCTTTTACATTCAATTATGTTAAAGTGCGATCTATATTTTTCTACTACGGAGCATTCGATTTCAATGAATCCATACCAACTAGTGTTACGTGACGCAAGTAAGGTATTTGTAATGTTGGTAGTAGGGGTAATATAACGTCGTCAGAGATTTTTTCCGAAATTCGTCTGGCAATGCTGGACATGAATCGTGGTGGCTACTGTGAAATTATGGTTAATTTTCATCTAAACATACTATTGGTCTTCTAGCAACAGAATTTGTTAGTTAACACTTATAAGTTACAGACAATAAAAGGAGCTAGACGCGATCTTAGAAGTTTGAACAAATAGTTCGATATCACCGTCCGCAGCCACAGTTACTTGTGGGCGATCATTGTGGAAATGAATATCGAAACGTATAATGGTACTTACATCGACCATTACCAGAAGTCAGTTTCAATGATTGATGCAATGATGTTTGCAATGATTGTTGCAGGCCTATAGATGTAGGATATTGACTAACCGTGAAACTTTGATATTACAAATGAGTATTTGCTAAATGTGATTTTGGGCATATGTAAGTAGATACGTGAAAGGTAAGAAAGCAGAGAAGAGAGAGAAAACAGCGAGGAGAAGAGAGAGAAAGGAAAAGAGGAGGGAAGAGCGAAGAGAAACCAGATAACAGAAAAAAGACCAGAGATAATGGTCAATGGAAGAATTGACGCCAAATAC
Source organism: Cryptocheilus praepositus (assembly GCA_033815515.1). Taxonomy (NCBI): domain Eukaryota; kingdom Metazoa; phylum Arthropoda; class Insecta; order Hymenoptera; family Pompilidae; genus Cryptocheilus; species Cryptocheilus praepositus. The sequence continues at coordinate 95,237 of JAWWQZ010000334.1, forward strand.
TCTTCTTCTCTCTATTCACTGGCACTTCAGTTTTTATTCCCTGCACTCACAGTTTGCCATGTACCCTCTTCTCGGTCGATTCGTTTCTTTACACGATTGCCCTGATTCACTTTTTCGCACTCTCCTGTCCGAAAACTCGATTCCATGTAACCACACAATAAACGCACTCGCAACTTTTTATACATAAAACTACTTAATAAACTTGTTACTTACGATACTGCAATATAATAGTTGAAGATTATTCATAATCTTTCACTCACTCGCTCAGAATCTCACTCCATAATATAGTAGTATCGGAAGCTGAACGTTTTTTTGATAGTACAATATGTGAGAGTATATATTTTTTGTTCGGCAGTATAATATAAAAATCGATATCGAATGAATTAAGAAAAATGTGTTCGGCGTAATTGAATTAATTGAGTCGGCGTTATAGTGGTACACATTTGATTATTTTAAATATCTACATTAACTTTTTTTTTATCGGCCAGCTAATAAAGATAAACGTATTCATTCTTATTCATAAAATGTGGACATTGTATTTGCTTTAAACTGGGTAAGATGTAAAAAGATGCCACGAAAATCTTCTATGATATTACCAAAAGTTCTACATTGAAAAGAAGCATTTGTGAAGCTAGTTACAATGTGTTAATCTATACAAAAATCATGAAATTTATGCTTTAAACTGGTGAAAGTATAGAAGGTAGCATCAGACTCTTCTGGTGTAGGTCTAACTGTGCAAAATATACTTTAAGCCGACAACAGTTAGTGCAGAATGTAAAATTAACAAACAGTTAAAAGCAATAATTATTCGTACAGTACATATTTTCAAGTACTTATAGGAGAGTTTATGACGTAAACAGATGACACTATTGTTTCCTAATTATAATTGACGTTGTCACTATGTTTGGTCACATTGAACGTAATGTTGTAAATCTAGCATCAGTAGACTCCGAAACTTTGTACTATTGAAAACTATTTAGTGGTATATAATCATCAGGCAAATGATCCCTTGTACCAGGTTTTAGCTAAGGAAACTTTATTAACTCGTGTCGCATGTCTTGAATCTAATTGTATAATGACTGAAAACGTTTGCCCGACGACCTATCGAACTCCACGCGCCGCGTCTTTTTTTATCGTATGATGAGCGTTTGCTCGTGTAGGTGTTTCACCCCTAGAATTGTGATCGGAAAATGACGCAAAAACATGCAGAAACTACGGTAGAGCGAAGAAAAATACTATTAAGTTGCAATTCATTTCTCCTGTATCTATCACAAAGACTTCTACGAATATGTATAAACTCATTGTTTATAAAAAGTTAGTAACTTACGATTTTGCAAAATGTATTTCGAAAATACTTGATGAACGGATGTTTTCTGTACTAACTGTACGAATAAAGATACATTCTAAATTGTTAAGAAACTAACGAAACTTGTATTAAATATTATAATATATTTTATGATAAATAGTATCGTGATCTTTTGATGATTAACACTTGAATTTTCTTAAAACTCCTTGACACAAATCAGATATATCTCAGCAATGACTATTTTCATCATCATGTCTTCTTTAACCCTTTCGCTACGGGAGCCCTGTCCGCCGAAGTACCGTCACTGAACGGAAACTCGCGCCGGAAATATGCACAGTGCGCGTGGTTTATTTTTACAATGTGTTGTTTTAATTATTTAAATAGAAACATTGTGTGTCTGAATAAAATAAATCATTGATCTAATGTAATAAGTATATTTACATTTTTAATATGAAAACACTATCCAAAATTTTTAAAATGCAAAATACAAAATTTTCGAAAATCTTTTTTTAAGAGTTAAAAATTATACATTCCCTATCTACCGCCAAAAACAGGTTTTTGTAAAAACCAAATATGTAAAATTGTTTACTGCCGAATGGATTTTTTATATTGATAGAATATAATTGATAGAATTTATAATTTATATTATTATATGAAGAATTTATAATTATGCATTATTTATAATTTAATTGATAGAATATTCGGTATAAAACAGTAAACGATCGGTCTGATGTTTGTAGTTTATTGCGTAATACGTTTGGATGTGGTTTCAACAAAGAGCTGTTATAATATCAGCTATAAAATCAACGGAAAATGCTCTGCCGATAACGAAAAATGTTGCCATCGACTATAAATGGCACTTGTACAGATTATTTCGATGCCGCATATATGCGGCGCTCGTACCCAGACGTCGTGGCGTGGATGCCGTGTATATGCGCCGCTCGTACACACAGCTCGACGAGTGGATGCCGCATATATGCGGCGCTCGGCGCGAAAGGGTTAATATGTATCGTAAACATACCTGGCATCTATAAGACACAGTTTAAATGATTATCTGTTTTGAACATTATTTCACAAAATTGTTAGATTTTACGTAACGTACATATAATGTTTCACTATATCATATAAAATGCAGCAAAAATGAAAGTTGTGTTGATGTTTACAAAGTTATAATGAAAGCATTATTATTTGAAAAAGAAAATAAATAGATATTTACGCCGATATTTTTGAGTACGATGAAAAAGAATATGCAGGAAAAGACTATATTGCGCGGAAATATTTATTTTGCCATAAAAATAACCTTATGACAAATGCGATAAAAAACGTGAGGCAGTGGCTATATTATTTTTTAATGGAACGTCCCCATATGTACGTGGAACTTCCCTATACGTGAATCGATTTTGTCAAATATTCCCCATATAAACGTATGAGGGTAAAGAGTATCTGAAAAATGGATGATTTATGGGATACTCCAATTTTCTTAATGGAGACTACCATTTACGGACGGATACGTTCAAACGTTCCATCATCGTAAAAACTTATTACAACGGTTTTTTATAAACGCACTGAATACAAAACATATTGAGCATTTTCAAGGCAAAATATGTTGCGCAATTTATGCTATTTGAAATATTAACCAAATAGTAACGGAAAATATCCAAATAGTAATCAAAATTTCCAGATGTAACTTGGTTTGAAGTAATTCCCACCTTGACACACAATGAAAACGAGTGCAATTTTATTGTGTCCACATTTTTTAGCAAACCTTCTGAAGGTGTTGTGAATGTTTATCGCCATTATATGATCGTTGAATATTTGAACACTCTTTTTGAAAAAAAGGTCTTCGGCAAGAATTGAAATATCTCGCAAAACAACTATTTGTCAGATACTTTCCATTTTGATACCTTCATACGCCACATATTCGCCATGATCAGTTTATCTGATAAAAGTATGTAGCACAGATGAGAACAAAATAACACAATTATATTTGGAAATTAAATGAAATATATTTGAATTCTTTCACATTGGTATTATTACATTCTGAATATTCAGTAGAATCAATTTACGCGAAAAAACATGAGCTATAAGAAGAAAATAGCGTAATTAAATTAGAAAGTTGAATAAAATATTTTTGAAATACTTTTCAATCGAACATTGTTCTTCACTGAACATTCCACACAATTAAATTATGCCAAAAAGGTATACAGCATAATCAAGAAAACAACATTTTGAATTGACATGGAAAAGAAAATGTGGCATAATTAGTAAAAGAAGAGCGTGAAAATTGAATAAAATGTTTTCCGAAAACGTTCCGTCCTGATACTTTTATGCGGTTAGTATTCAGAAATAACAAGTTATTTCAAAAAAGGTGTAGCATAAATAAGAAGAAAACAGCGCAATTACATTTTAAAGTGAATTTAAATGTTTTTCCAATACTTTCCAGCCTGATATTCTTATACGCTCAATATTCGGAAGAATCAATTTGGGTGTTAACCCTTTGCACTCCGAATTTTATTTCAATTTCGTTACCAGCAGCTCCCAACGCTTTTAAGTGTTTTATTTGAAATTTACTTTAACTAAAAATATAAAGCAATTTAAATAAATAAACGAAGAAACAAATTCACTTAAATACCAATTTTATTTACAGTATTGTCGTATATTGAAATTTTCAAGGGTATGATATCTTTTGAAAGAACTTGCAAGATGTAACCCTGATTTTCTTTCACACGTTTCACAAAAATAGGTGGTTTCTCTTTTTCCTCCAGATGTTTTTCTATTTGAGTAAACTGCACAGTCTTTGTGTTTTCCTTCGGGATGTAGGAAGATTAAATGAGGCTTTCCATCTAAGCGATCGTGTTTATCATGTGTTCGAGGCCTCCCCAATTTCATATTTGGATGACGACAATCACGAATTAGCATTGACAAAATCTTTTCGCGAAATTTTTTGTGGGCTATAGGTTCTGTTCCTTGGTTTTTTGTTTTTTCTTTGTATAAAATATACGCATTTACCATAGAGATTTGTAATCCCCAAAAGAAATATTCCCTCCACCACTTGAGTGCTCGACGTAAAAAACAGTAAGATGTCGCGTATTGGTTCGCCATATCGACACCATCTATATTTTTATTATAATCTGTGATCACATCCAGTTCTTTTATTTCTCTTCGATTACCTGAATGTCTAACCCTTCTAGTGACATTGCGAGAGCGTCGATAACGTGTGCACGATATCTATTTATTTAGACATGAAAAAATGTCGAGTGGAGCTCGACAAAGGAGCTCCTGCCATAAAAACTGATGTCGAGTCACACTCGACATAGGAGTGCAAAGGGTTAATGTAGTTCACGCCGCAAATTTATATGCATCCATACTAACTATTTTGAACTTTAAAATAAAACAAGTTAGTTTAATGAGTTTGTTCACGTTCAATGTCATTAAAACGCGGTTTTGTTAGTGTTATGCTCCGAAAATGGCGTCGATCGACAGCAAAAAGTTTTATAGCGATGAATTAAGTAATCTAATGAGTAAAAAGTATTCATTTGTAGTCTGTTCGGTGATCAGTCAATCACTTTTTGATTCTTGTTAAATACCAGTCTTTATGCCAACAGCTGTCTACCCAATTCAGCTTATAATAAAACAATCGCAATATTTACATATCTATTTTATGCACGGCCGTAATTATTTCAACTATTTCAATAGCGTGGAAGTTGTCACTTTCAATACTAATCATATACAAAAAGTCTAGTCAGTGTAGAAAGTACACTCATCATTTTCGAAGCAGACTTCGTAAAATCGTTGTGTATTAACTCATTTCTATTTAAGCAATTCGCTCGCAAATTTCTTGCATTTTAATAATATTTTTTCTTGTTTCTATTATACTTTCAGCATGTTTTCGATCTATTTTTCAACTATGATTCTCAATACTACAGAGTTTCGAACTCTATGTTGGTTAATTTATAACATTAGAGGTAATGTAGGTACAATCTTTCCTTTGTTTGCGCCGTCAACTCTCCTGTAAATGCTTGGAAATAATAACTGTACGAATGCTTATTGCTCTTATATTTCTGCCAATTTTTTCCATTTGTTATTTGATTTCTTGTCACAAATTGTTTGAAGGACAACTGTTACTGGTACTAGATCTATTACAGAGACTTCCAGAAATAGGTACAAATATGTTTCACACTCGACATAGGAGTGCAAAGGGTTAAAGCGTGTAGTATAACCAAGGAAATGCGGCGCAATTAAACATGTATGGGGCATCGTTGCGTTTAGCCAAACAGTAAGTCCGTAGGAAGATAAATATTATCATGCCACGCAACCTGTTCTTCCACAATCTTTTTCTATTATCAACCGTAAAGGAGCTGCAGCCTGGCCTTGTTGCGTGACTCACACTCTATGAAATGTCGAGAGAAAGACTTTTATCCTTACGGTTCCAAATCCTTTCTTCACGAATAATTACTTTAGATCTGCATGTTTGTTATTCTACGTTTGCTTCAATATTTTCCACAAATCTTTGCACGTAATGTACAGTTGTTCACATTTATATTTGAACGACCGTTAAAGCGGAGTAGTTTTTTTGAAATTAATTTAAACCACCTGAATGTTTTTACAACACTTGAAGAATGCTTTCACTAGCTGATATAAAGAAAACTTTGAAAAAATTAAAATTGTTAAGACTTACGGAAAAAAGGATAGTGACAGGACAGTTGGGAAAGGTATAGGTTCTTTTAACTTGTTTACTTAAAGCCGTAATGAAAACGATATTTTCAGCAGGCACATAATTGATCCAAATCTGGAAATTTTATTATTTAAATCTTTGTTGTAGATTTAGGGAAAGAAGTTGTAAAATATTTAAATATAGACATCTTTGCATATATTTACATAAAACTACAAATATCATTTTTCCGAAACTCTTTCCACGTGTTACGTGCTAAACATAGTTTTATGACGTTTTGCTCATTTTGTAACAATGTAATTTAGTTGAGTGTACGTCTTTCAACTTCACTCGTACTGTATGTTTCCATATAGAACGTTGGTATAACATTTTTCAACATTAAGTCCCCCCTAATAAAATTTTTCTTGTATCACAGTAGTGTATCATATTGAGCAGATTTAGTTTATTCAAAGTATATCTTCATGGAACTATATTAATTTGAAATTGTTCATTTAAGCCAAAACGCACTACATACGTAGTATGTATCTATTCCATCCAAATACTTTCACAGGTACATTACTAACATTTTCTAAGATCTAAAGCAGAAATACAAATACTGAATCAAGTTTTTCATGCGCAGTTAATTAGATAGTAGCAGCCTATTCTTAGTAGCTCCTTTTCAAACGATCGATAAGCTTGTGAAACACGAGCTTTTCTACCCAGATAAAAGTAAATTTTATACAGACCTTATTCATACTACTTTTGCGTTTCAAGCGTTTGAAATATTAATATACGTAGTAAAGTAACTATGTAAACTACTGATGAGCAGGCCTAAGAGCTTTGAAACATGTTGACTTTCTTAAAATCATTTCATTAAACATACTTTAACCAGAACAACAGTTTTAAAAATGTTTGTAACCACCGAAAGTTGAAATACTCGTAGATTATACAGGGGCACCGTAATGACACAGCCGAAAATTTAGAATACAGTTTAATCTTTACTTTAGACTACCAGGTTGTTCAATAAGTTTTGTCGTTCGATAAGAAAAACACAATGTTATGGTTCAAAATACACTTTATTATTCAATATAATCTCCCTGAACATTAATGCACTTGCTCCAACGATCCTCCAATCTGTGGATCTGATCCCTGAAGTGAGATTCCGGAAGGTCTGCAAAATACGCTTCAACAGCCGTTATGACCTCTTCATTTGACGAAAAACGCTAGCCACGCATAAATTTTTTGAGTTCTGGAAACAAATGGAAGTCGCTGGGGGCCAAATCTGGTGAATACGGAGGATGCTCCAAGAATTCGAACTTTAATTCATGGATTTTAGCCATTGTCAAAATGCTCTTGTGACACGGTGCGTTGTCCTGATGAAAAAGGATTTTTTTCTTCTGCAAACCGGGTCTTTTTTCACGAATTTTTTCCTTCAACTGGTCCAAAAGGTTGCAATAATATTCAGAATTAATTGTTTTACCAGTTTGCAAGTAATCCACAAATAAAATTCCTTTCGCATCCCAAAAAACTGATGCCAGAACCTTCTTGGCCGATTTCTGGACACGAACTCGTTTCGAAGCCGAACAACCAGGTTCACACCACTCTTTAGCCTCTTGTTTTGATTTAGCATCATGGTGATAGACCCAAGTCTCATCCATAGTGATGAATCGACGCACAAAATCCACTTTATCCTTTTTAAAACGCTCCAAATATTGTTGAGAAAGTCGCATTTGAATGTGTTTTTGTTCAATTGTTAGCGAATGCGGCACCCATTGTGCAGACAGCTTTTTAAAACTCAAAATTTCGTTTAAAATATGACTCACACTGCCTAATGAGATGTGTAGAGCCTCTACTAAATCTCTCTCAGTCAATCGACGATCTTCCAAAACCATATCCTGTACTTTGGCTACGATTTCTGGCGTTGATGCAGTTTTTGGACGTCCTTCACGTGGATCGCCTTCAAGGCTTGTACGACCACGTTTAAATTCAGCAACCCATCTTTCTACTGTTCTAATTGAAGGTGAACGTTCATTATACACTCTTAACATTCGTTCGTGAATTTCTTTTGGTGCTACACCTTCGAAAAATAAGAATTTTATCACTGCACGATATTCAATTTTTTCCATTGTCGAAAATACTGTGACACGGCGACACTAAATGGCTTGTAAACAAAGAATGAATTGACTGATTGAAATGAACCTTCACATACGTTGATAAGAAGAGTGAACCAACAAAACAAAAACAAATTTGGACTAGTAGCAACGCCCTCAACAAAACAAAACAAAACTTATTGAACAACCTGGTACAGAATACTCTTTGCAGCACAGTAGATGCCTTCAGTATAAAAAGAGTAGTGAAGTAATTGATTTGCACCAAAGTATGAAACTTGTGTTAAACTAAAGCAAATAGTAGAAAAAGCAATTTAAAAAATAGAACTAGTTTCAGGACATATCATTGTGTTCAACAATCATATGAATCAAAACGATTATGCGCTAAAGAAAATCAGAAAATCCCTTTTCTTAAAAATCACATAACTTCAACCAAAACGTGTTGAATAAATCGTGGAAAAGTGAATCGTCTAAGGGAGTACCGCGTAAAAGGAAACCTGTTAACACTAGAACTACCGACAATTCAGCAAACCTATGGTACTTCTACCGAAACCAGTCAAAATGACTGGTCTTAAAAAAATACTTAATAATAGAATATTTTTAAATTTGTTGCTTCATTACTTTCTTACAAAAGGAAATCCATGTTTCATGTAACACATTTTTGGTATTATTAACTTATTTAATGAATTAGGGTTATCCCTTACGCAATAGTAAACACAATGCACCTCGCGCATGGTTCCGTCTGCAGCAATTCCATTTTATGATTCTAGTAAAATACTTTCATTAGAATCTTCAGAACTTGAAAACACTCAAACACATCTACTTTTACGTAAATTCGAATTATTTTCACATTCGCTTTCTGAAGATTTCTGAACATATTCTTTGTCTAAATCATCATTGTCACTTCTGTCACTATCAACAAGATTATCGTGAATACCCCACGATTCAATTTCATTTTCTTCTGGTTCATCTTCACAGTCATAAGTTCACCATCTTCTATATGAGAGCATTCCATTGGTATGTCATTCAATTTTTCCAATACTTTACAAGTTTTCAATCGTTTCGCCATTTTCAGGGCTTAGAAAGACTAGAACAAAACTATTTATTATAAAAATGAGTATATAATATTTGTATTTATTTTCTCATCTTACACTAATTGAAATAATATGTCGTATACTGAATATATTGTTATATGAACAAGAGCATGATGGTCTTCCAGCGGCTGTTATAAACGCAGTCATTGAATGCAGTAACTTCTCTGTTTGATGGTTGTTTTTACAATGTTGCCTGATATAATACCGTGATGTGGCAAGCGAGCAAATTCCAAAACAAAACAATAACACATTCCTAACAGAATCTTCAAATGTTTTACGACTTCATATCTAAATGAACGCTTAAAAAAATACTAGTCAAAATGACTGCTGTTGGTATAAGTAACCATAGTATCAATTTATTTTGATTCAGAATAAATAAAACATTTAAAAAATATATTTTACTATTTCTTTAGTTATCACCGCAAAAGTCATTACACCATTTCGGAAAAAAAATGTAACATAAAATAGAAATATTTAAATCAAATTGTAAAACCAGTCAAAATTACTGGTGCGGTAGTTCTAGTGTTAATTCACAACATCGTTCTGATTTTCCGACTCAGTCAGTACTAAGGACCAGATCGATTTCCAACGCATTTCAGGTACACGTGACGTTTTCACGATAGGATACATCAATATTGATACACTGTCAGTGTTTACCAGTCGGCGCAAAAGATTAGGTGAGCATTATGTACACATTTGTAGAAACTTCACATCCGATGATTGTTTCCTGTCGATAGTTGGCACGTGTGAGAGATATGCACTCTGACTGATGCAATCCAATTCCAATACAGCATTATAATTTGAAAACCAAACAGCTACAAAGTTCATCTAACGATCGTGGCTTCCGTACGAGTTATTGTAGTTGCCAGGAGTTATCGACAGTATATACTTATATGGCATATAAATCTAATTCAAATTAACAAACACGTAGAGCAATTACAGTCTATGCTGATTAAACTCGTTAATTGGCATTCTATTAAAAATGAATCGCTGTATTTACTCAATGAAAGTATTTTGGTAAAAGTACCTTCCGTTTCCCATGCATCCGTATAAGCATATTGATAATATTATTTGATTCTTCCAAATGATTCAGTGATTAAACAATAATAACTTCGAAAAACATTCATTTGGCAACAAATCACGAGCACCGCGATAAACTCTACCGTTGAATATATCATTAATATTCTAGATCTTCTTTGTTTAACAATAAATTTACGAAGAAATATGTAGATGCGCGACGTACAGAATTTTAAATAAGCAGCTTGAGAATGAAATTAATTTGTGTTACCGTACTCCGCGAATACAAGTCTTACATACAGCATAGTGAGATATGTAGATAGACTTTGATCTGTGTACCCCGTGCAAACTATTACGCATCGTACGATACGTACATCACCCGATACAATAAAATCTCAATTATCAAGAATGATCGAAAGACATAAACGTACAGATAATACAATTTTTCTACATTAATTGTTAGCTTCAGTTATTCTAGGCAAGATAATGCAAACAAGTAGATAGAAGCATGAAATGACGTACATTTTTTATAAAAATAATAAGCCAAGTAGTAGCTTCGCGTTTTCAAATTAGGAATTCCTTCCAATTATATAGTAACAACAATAATAATATAAGAATTGCCTTACTCCCACATTTCCGGATACATTTATACGCAACAATATCTAAATTTTTTCTTCGCCAATCGTTTAAAACTGTGTCCGCATATCTTTCTCTGTACTTTATGCAACTTCCTATTGCTGTTAAAGCTCTGTAATTGTTTAGCCAATTGTTTCGATTAACTACGCTGTCGTTTCGAAGAAATTATTGCAGCTTCCTGAACGCATTAGATTTAAATTCTCTTGAAAAATTCTAAAAAACATTTGTTACATTTCAATATATCCACAAGCCAGTAAATACAATACGAATTCAATACACACTTGCGCAATAGACCATATCCCAAAGAAGCAATTGCGTTGTCAGAACTTTCGGATAACACTGCGCTCGCAGAATGTTCGTCCCACTAATCAACTTTCCACCGTGACGATATTTTCGCTTTTACCCGCACTCACCTTTGTCCTTTCTATCAGTCCCCGCATATAGAGGGCAACATTTTCTTCTAGACATAGCTACATACGGCCGCGCGTTCCGAAGTTCAAATACCTAACCCAACTCTAGCCCGACTATTTGTTTCGAGGCTAAAGGCGACGACAAGGGACTATCCTGTAAACTCTAGCGAAAGAGATAGCGAGTTCAATGGTGAAGCTCGCGTGCTCCACGACATTCTTCGGCGATAGACGGACAAGGACGCGATCCGGCGACCGTATAGTCCCGCAGACAATACGTACGTCTGCATTATCTACCTCAAACTATGCGACTTTCTAAAGTCGCTCGTTTGCAGAGGTCATCTCACAGCTCATGACACTTTCGTGTTCTCCACTTTGATTACGGTCTTGAGCATGTCCGCACTCAGCGGACAGTGGACAGTGGGTCGGGTCCGGTAATCGAATGGCTACCTATTCTTAGTCTCTATTTCCGGTATAAATAATTCACTTTTTTCTCGGTACTTTTCGTTTTTTAACAGATTTCCACTGACATATGTGCCCATAATTATGAAAGTAGTCTAAGTCAAAATTTTAAAAAAATGAGTTTATCAGTTATTTCATACCACATTATTTTTAACTAAATTTATTCAATGTAATTTTTACGAAATTGTCAAAAATGAACCATTAGATAGTGGTTGTAATTTCAACATTATATGGAATTCATTTAGTTTTAATTATGAAAGTGGTCTAAGTCAAAAATTTAAATAAATTATATAAACAACTTGAAAATGGCACTTGGCCTTCTGTGACGCGTTTCTGAACTACATAATAAAATAAATGACAATCAAATTTTAATAATAACGACAACTTCATTTTTAACGAAATCACTAGAATCAATAACAAGAAGAGTAAAAAATACCGCGGGTGAATCTGTCTCTTGGCTACAAATTCAATGGATGAGATTCTTGAAAAATGAACCTTATAAAATGTTCTATAAAACATCTTTAGATGATTCTAAATTTCACGTTTTGGATCTTTCACCTAAAAAAGGAAGACCAAAAATATACGGAAATATTAAATTACTTCCATTATACACCACTATTAGACCAGTATCGGAAGAAAAACATAAAGATATTATGAGTTTACTACCGTACATCCCTCCAGTTTTTCAGGAACATTTTAAGAATCTTAAATACTCGAAATAATGATAAAAATGGATTACTGTTTAAAAATAATTAATAGATGTCATAAATGTTCACGAATTATTTCAATCAAATTATTGTTTCAAATAAAACTCAAAGTTCTTTATTGCTTTAAGTCATTTATAGGACATTCAGTTAATTTTGAAAATGGTCTAAGTCAATTCAATCTTTAAAAATAATATTATCGTATAAAATTCACACAAAATTTATATTCATAGTAAATTTCCATTAATTAAGACTAATAAAATTATAAATTAAAATGTCGCATAATGTAAAAATATTTTCTAATTTATTCAAATGCAATTCATTAAATATCTCGAAACAAGAAATATATGACTTAGACCACTTTCATAATTATGGGCACATATAATAGTATTGGTCCATTTTTCTGTAAATTCACATCTGCGTATGTTAACACATTGCGGACGGATGACGAGATATCTCGTCATTGCTATTTCGTCGTTCGGGGCCATTGACGAGATATATCGTCTTGCATATTCTGTCGTTTGAGGCAGGTGACGAGATATCACACAGTTGCTACGTGATTGTCAGCCGCAGTTTTTCGTAATTTGTGTTGCGAATTAATTATTTGAAGCTCTGAAATATGGATAGCGACAAAACGATTAGCAATGTTACAAAAATATTTGCGGACAGTTTAACGGATACATCAAGTGATGACGAGAATATGAATATTTGTGAGGACTTTGTCGTGTTCCACTTCACTTAGTGTCATGTTTTACGAAATATCATACTTTAAAAAATGTTTAGTTTTAACACACTTTTACCTATTCAAAAATATTAAAAAAACATTTATTTTTAAAGTCGTTAAAAATAAATATTTCACGGGGCAATGATTTTTAACACGTTGACTGCCAAACGTATTTTGCTCTATTAGAATGCACCGTTCCAATAGAAATTGCTTTTACAAGATTCCAAACAGGCTTCATTGCGAATTTTTTGCATTTTTAGTCAAATGTTTTGCACCGGTCACCGGTGACCACCGTGGCAGTCAACGTGTTAACTCTTATACTAACAAATCATCACTAATTTAAAGATATTTGACGCAAAAAAATACCCGGCCACTGGGTACGATTAGCAATAGAATGCCCGGTCCGCAAAATGTTAAGAATGTACTCGATATGTCTATTCGACGCCATCTTTGGATGGATGTGGTTTATTTTAAAAAAAAATTTCTGAACCTTAGTTGCTGATTATCGGTATAACTAATTACCCTCCTCTTTCGTAGATTTTTTATTAATATATACGTATTTATATATTTACTGTCGGATAACTTTATTAATTAGATAATGCTTATTTAGTAGATACAATCTTACCCAGCACAGTTTTTCTAACTCTATTCGATCTCGCTCCGCTTTTCATTTTGATCTTGCATCTTTGATTCTCTCTCTCTCTCTCTCTCTCTCTCTCTCTCTCTCTCTCTCTCTCTCTCTCTCTCTCTCTCTCTCTCTCTCTCTCTCTCTCTCTCTCTCTCTCTCTCTCTCTCTCTCTCTCTCTCTCTCTCTCTCTCTCTCTCTCTCTCTCTCTCGAAGTGTTAATATATCTCTCTATATCTCTCTCTCTTTCTCCCTCTCTAATGCTCTCTCTCCTCTCTCTCTCTCTTTTCATTTTGATCTCTCTCCTACACAACACACACTCGCATTCTCTCTCCTCTCTCTCCCTCTCTCATTGATCTCTCTCTCTCTCTCTCTCTCTCTCTCAAACACGAAACTCAAAATCACATTGCTCAATACAACACATTTTCATATGCGAGTATTTAAATAAACCTCAGCTAAGAGAACGGACAGTTTTTATACCGAAAATTAGCAACCAATATTGAATGATTTCTGTTTTTGAATTGCTGTCAGCTTCGTTGATTTCATTAGGAATTTTATATAATTTCAAGCGGTCCTCCTTGACAGTTGAATCATTATTTTCGTGAAGTCTGTTTATTGACTCAACGTGTTTCGTAATCGTGTCATCTCAAACGGATAAATTGCGTCAGAAATCTACGCAATAGAATGTATAAGATCATTTTTTTCAGTAATTTGTTTTTTATATAAAAAGTTTGGTGGAATTACAAAAGTTACATTCGTTACCGACCACTAAGCAGACAGTAACCGAGCTTATTTCCTGAAATTATCGAAACTTTTTCACAGTTCCTTGCGATCCAAAATACCATAGATGTTACGAGAGGATTACGGATGCTTATACATTTGTTATATATATTATTATGTTTGCTACAAGTTGTTAATACTCACTCCTCTGCAGTACCTTGTGTACGTTATCTTTTAGGCAATATTGTGTTTTTGACAAGAAAGAAGAACAATATTAGTGATGGTCAACGATTTTTAGCGATACACTAACTGCATAAAGTATTCATACAACGACCAGGTTGGAACATTTATTATGAAATTATAATTTGTTAACTAATTGTAAAACATTAAAAAGGTTATCGAAGCACTTGTAATGGTGGGGTATATTCATTACTACATTTTCCGTGCTGACGTTGAAAGAAAAAAAAACAGAGAAGAGAAACAAAGCAAAAAGAAAACGGGAGCTTATGTGAGCAAATACCTTAAAGAATTAACCTGTACAGTCTAGCGGTGTAATGATAGGCGGGAAACAGGGTAATATGCAATTGTAAAGTAATTCCTGCTTGTACGAGAAGGACTGTTCCGAAGGAAGACCTCTCTTAACACAAATATATAAATAAGCCCCATTAATATACATTATCAAAATATTATACCACATTACAACAAAAGAAAATGTCTGTAGACTCCTGCGGAGGAGACTCAAAGGTCTTGAAACATGTCAAGATTTCAAAGAACACAATAATAAGCATACATCAGCCATAATAAGAGCTTCAATCATTTTTAATATTTTAAACTATCAACGGTTGAAATTAATCAATGGAACTGACTAATTTTTTATGAAGAAATAAAGAAAATAAAAAAATAGTTTGTATATACTCACAGTAATCTCTATAATATATGGTGTGGAAAAATAATTGCTTGCAAATTAACAATACCTTTGTTTTCTATTATAGTTTCCGCATGTTTTTGCTCCATTCTTCAATGGTGATTTCCAATAGTACGAAGTTTTAATCTCTACTAATGTTAGAGTTATAACAATGAGAATAATGGAGGTATAACATTTCTTAACATACTCACGATGTTAATCATAATTAGGAAATTATAATGGGACCTGTTTACTCCGACAACTCGTCTGTTAAAATTTGAATACATGAACTGTACGAATAGTTACTGCTTTCATATTTCTTCCAATTTCACTGTTAACTTGGCAACTCGTTTAAACAACTAATTCTGTTTCGACTCTATTTATTACACAGATTTGAGAAAATATGTAGATAATTATTTAAAAAAAAAATAAATTAATAAGCTACAATTTTACGAAGCATTGCCCAAAAGTAATGGGTATACGAATAGTTTTTACTACATGGTTTGAGTGTTTGTATAGGGATGAATTGGAAAAACTCGCCAAAATCGAATTCTTAAAGCATTATGGCTGCAGAACATTTTTTTATGCAGCGATTTTAATGTATTAAAAGCAGATATATTCTGTATCTGATTATTTTAATCTATATCACATATCTAATGACGCTCACAAAACGGTTACTGCTATTTAATTCTTGATACATTATACTATCCATCTGTAGTACATGTTTAATTGAACGATATGCGCTGATACAGAGCTTGTAAAGGCATAAAGGCGTTTAAATTTTACTCGTTCCATGCATGCAGTATAAATAGTTCCAAATGTTCTTTCTTCGTTGTACGAAAATACGTCCGCACCACTGCAAACGTACCAATCTTTCTCAGCGTGCCATGGTATGTTTAACTCAACGCGGTGATTCTTTTTTACAAACGTTCTGTTTAGACAGGAAGAGACTTGTGAAGACGCATGAGCTGTCGGTATACTGTATCAGATTTCGAGTGTGCGAAATTTGGCAGAGACAAAGGTTTGCGTGCAAACTAACGAGCATACATGCCATATGTACGTATTAGTTTAATTATCATTGTTTTCCGTAAGAGAACGAAAATTGAAGCCTTCTGAAGACAGTAAAGCGAAAGACATTCGCAAAAGGAAACGCCACGCTTGCACGCGCCGGATGGTATTCGTGAGAAAACTAAGAACACTTAACAAAAAACGCCCATCTAACGAAACCAGGGAACTCGGCAGCAAGTTTTTCCTTTCATGTTCACACGCACATGATAATATGAGTTTTAGTCTCAAACGCATGCGATTTGCAGCACATGTCGCGAGAGTACGACTACTGAATTTAATAAAACATGGTAACATGGTTTTAAGTCGGCCTGTCCTACTTATTCGCGCCCATTAATTAGTGAATTCGCACGTAGAGAAACAGTGCTATGCGTTAACGGAAAATCTGAAACCTCACGTCTCCCCGCAGTTATCCGCCTTATCTCATCTGAGCCATTTCGGAAGTAACAACAATGCCTCTAGTCGCTCAACTGCACTTATTCACATCTGTTTATTCGTTGCACCGCAACACGTGCATTTAGAAGAAAAATCTAGAGGGGTAGATTAACGAAAAATTGACAAGTAGCCAATTGAACAGGTCAAACTCACGTCTCTCCATAGTTGCCAGTATTGTCTCATTTAAGACATCTCAAAACTTGCAAGACTACATTTCGTCTGTCTGCAGCATTTATTCGCATCGACTAATTAGTCAAGCAGCGCGTAGAGAAAGAATTCACGACAAAAGAAGTGAAACATAATTTGTGAGATTGCGACTACAGATAAAACAGATTGATCAAACGTCTCCTCGAACTTGCGAGCCTTGCCACATCTAGGACACCTGAGAACAAAATTGCCGCTATTCGGCGCCCCTCGTTTATCCGCTAATTAGTTAACGCATCCGTTAATTAGTTAGTCCTGAAGACAGCGGGGAAGAATGTTATGCATTAACGGGAAAGTTGCGTGCGCGTCATACTCCGCTGGAAAGATAGCGTGTCAGATTTCGACTCGTTATTGTCGCGCGGCGGAATGCATTGGTGATAATGGCGGGCCATGTGAATTGGCCTTTATACCTTTGAAGCAGTGGCGAGACGCGCCGATTCGCTTTTGCGCCGGAGGAACTGTGAGAACAGAAGTGGAGGAGGAGGTCTGCCGGTTCGTGGCACCTGCAACACCTGCTTGTTAGCGTTAGTCCGTCAACTTTCTGCGTGTAAGCGAACTGCGCGGCTCTTTGTGAGGTTCGTGCCTCCCACGTAGCTCGCGCGTCTGCGTCTCTACGTCTCTGCGTCTCTACGTGCACGCACACATGGCATAGGGGGAGACGACGTGGTGGCGCACGAGTCGACGTCAAGGTACACGTGGCGTAACTAGTCAAGGTATATAACAATGCCTCAAACGCAAGAGATCTGTTTATTCGTTACAAAACAGATTAGCATCGTTTCACGGGCAGTGGAAACTTTCACGGCGGCGAGAGCTGCGGAGTACCTCGCGAGACGAAGAAGCCGGCTTATCTACCACGTAATTCATGACTCGCTTTCTTATCATTTCGAAAATCGGCCAAGTCCCTTCCAACTCTCGGTGTTTCGCAATCGTGGCGTTCAATTTTGTGAAGTTCGATAAGTTTTGGGAACATACAATTTTTAGATGAACGATGGAAACAAATGATTAGAGTACACTGTACGCATTTTCAAAGACCCCATATTTTCTTTAAGACAAAACAGTCGTATAAATTATATAGTTTATGGGTCGATTTCTTATCATTTCGAAAATCGGGCAAGTCCCTTCCAGCTCTCGGTGTTTCGCAATCGTGGCGTTCAATTTTCTGAAGTTCGATAAGTCTTGGGAACATACAATTTTTAGATGAACGATGGAAACAAATGATTAGAGTACACTGTACGCATTTTCACAAATCTCATCTTTTCTTTAAGACGAAACAGCCGTCTTATCAATTATATAATTTCATGACTCGCTTTCTTATCATTTCGAAAATCGGGCAAGTCCCTTCGAACTTTCCGTATTTCGCCATTTGCCGTTTAATTTTCTGAAGTTCGATAAGTCTTGGGGAAACATAATTTTCAAGATGAACGATGGAAACAATTGATTAGTACACTGTACGCATTTCCACAGACCCCATATTTTCTTTAAGACAAAACAGTCGTATAAATTATATAATTTATGGCTCGATTTCTTATCATTTCGAAAATCGGGCAAGTCCCTTCGAGCTCTCCGTATTTCGCAATCGTGCCGTTCAATTTTCTCAAGTTCGATAAGTCTTGAGAACATACAATTTTTAGATGAACGATGGAAACAAATGATTAGAACACTGTACGCATTTTCAAAGACCCCATATTTTCTTTAAGACAAAACAGTCGTATAAATTATATAATTTATGGGTCGATTTCTTATCATTTTGAAAATCGGGCAAGTCCCTTCCAACTCTCGGTGTTTCGCAATCGTGGCGTTCAATTTTCTCAAGTTCGAAGAGTCTTGGGAAAATATAATTTTCAGACGAACGATGGAAACAATTGATTAGTACACTGTACGCATTTTCACAGATCCCATCTCTTCTTTAAGACGAAACAGCCGTCTTATCAATTATATAATTTCATGACTCGCTTTCTTATCATTTCGAAAATCGGGCAAGTCCCTTCCAGCTCTCGGTGTTTCGCAATCGTGGCGTTCAATTTTCTCAAGTTCGATAAGTCTTGGGAACATACAATTTTTAGATGAACGATGGAAACAAATGATTAGAACACTGTATGCATTTTCACAGATCTCATCTTTTCTTTAAGACGAAACAGCCGTCTTATCAATTATATAATTCATGACTCGCTTTCTTATCATTTCGAAAATCGGGCAAGTCCCTTCGAGCTCTCCGTATTTCGCAATCGTGCCGTTTAATTTTCTGAAGTTCGATAAGTCTTGGGAAAATATTATATTCAGACGAACGATGGAAACAATTGATTAGTACACTGTACGCATTTTCACAGATCTCATCTTTTCTTTAAGACAAAACAGTCGTATAAATTATATAATTTATGACTCGCTTTCTTATCATTTCGAAAATCGGCCAAGTCCCTTCCAGCTCTCGGTGTTTCGCAATCGTGGCGTTCAATTTTCTCAAGTTCGAAGAGTCTTGGGAAAATATAATTTTCAGACGAACGATGGAAACAAATGATTAGAGTACACTGTACGCATTTTCACAGACCCCATATTTTCTTTAAGACAAAACAGTCTTATAAATTATATAATTTATGGGTCGATTTCTTATCATTTTAAAAATCAAGCCGTTTAATTCGATGAGATTCGTTAAGTGTAGGGTTAATACGGTTTTTGATTGAAGAATGGCCAGTTCGAGTGCACGAAAGCTCATCTATTTTAAACGAATCAATGGAAACGAACGGAAGGTACGCGATATACATTTTTAGATATTCTGCATTTCTTGAAAAAGAAAAACCCATGCCGCGTATTCGTACCTAACATACTACGTATTTCATGGGTTAACTCCATATAACTTCACAAATCGGGCAAGGGTCTTCATATGCTCTGTATTTCGCAATCGTGGCCTTAAATTCCGTCCGGTAGAAGCTGCAAAGTACGGTAGAACTTTGATTATCGGAACAAAAGGAAGACACAAATATTGAGATAATGAAATTGTCGGATGAAGAAGAACTTCTCCTGCACATCCAACTTCGTGCATTTAAATCCAATAAAAGGAACACTATACAGAACCATTTATATATTCCAATTTAATTTCGTACTTTTTTTAACCGCCCCGCAAAATACATTTTAACATAAATAGCTCTTTGACATATGTGCCCATAATTATGAAAGTGGTCTAAGTCATATATTTCTTGTTTCGAGATATTTAATGAATTGCATTTGAATAAATTAAAAAATATTTTTACATTATGCTCTCATTTTAATTTATAATTTTATTAGTCTTAATTAATGGAAATTATATTATGAATATGAAATTTTGTGTGAATTTTATACGATAATATTATTTTTAAAGATTGAATATATAATTCATGACCATTTTCTTAAAATTAATATGAATGTCCTATAAATCTCTTAAAGCAATAAAGAACATTGAGTTTTATTTGAAAAATAATTTGATTGAAATAAACGTGAACATTTATTACATTTATTAATTATTTTTAAACAGTAATCCATTTTTATCATTATTTCGAGTATTTAAGATTTTAAAATGTTCCGAAAAATTTGATGAGGATCGTACGGTAGTACTCATAATATCTTTATGTTTTTCTTCCGATACTGGTCTAATTTTGGTGTATAATGGAAGTAATTTAATACCGATATATATTTTTAGATATTCCATTTTTTAGGTGAAAGATCCAAAACGTGAAATTTAGAATCATCTAAAGATGTTTTATAGAACATTTTATAAGGTTAACTCCATGTAGTTCAGAAATCGCGTCAAAGAAGGCCTTCGTGCCATTTTCAAGTTGTTTATATAATTTATTTAAATTTTTGACTTAGACCACTTTGATTATTAAAACTAAATGAAGACATATAATGTTGAAATTACAAACTCTCTAATGGCTCATTTTTGACAAGTAAAAATTACATTGAATAAATTTAGTTAAAAATAATGTGGTATGAAATTATGATAAACTCATTTTTTTTTAATTTTTTTTAGACCACTTTCATAATTATTTGACATATTGCATTCCATTTGTGCCCCAAACCATCCACGCGCTTTTTTTCAAGACACTGAATGCTTCAAAATGAGAAAGTAGATTTCAATCCTCAGTTTGTTTATTTCTCGACAGCTTCAAACTTTTTCGACTTGTACGAGCATGCAACAGCACGGGTCAACAGCCTGTATGCAATTTTCAATTGATTATTCTCTATTTCTTATGCCACCGATCGTTTCTTTCCCTACGCCATATCTCTGTACGAAGTTCGCTGCACTCTCGCCAATTCCGCAATTTCATACTAACGCTGCGTACAGGGCTTTTGCTTTGATCGCAAGGTATCCAACTGGAAGTAAACGCTGCATGTATTCGATATACACAAACTTCGAGACATACTCCACCGATAATAGGACATTGTGATTTCCGTTTAGGCGGTGTGTTAACTTTGAGGGATTATATTTTACAAATAATAAAATATTGAACAATATGTTATAATGTGTTTAACAATTATGTAACAACAATAAGTTACTACATATTTGGACAACTTTTACATAGTAACGGAGTTATTTAATAGCAACAATTCATATAACTATACTTAAGTCATGATAAGTAGTGTACATGTACAAAGTGTATAATATTTTAGCATTTCTTGAGAATTGAAACTATAGGTTATAATTTTTCCACATTTCTTCGAGTGGTGTTTCAATTTAGACTTTGCTTATTTTTATCTAGCAACAAAAAATATCCGTTAATCTATTTTTAATAGTGCATACTTTTTTCTAACAATCAATGCGTGGGTTATACTCCAATGCATACTACTATCTGCTATGGTATTGTTTTGAAGCTGTACTAATGCTTTAACGAAGAATTTTATAAATTCTGTGACTTCTATTTGTTTTCGATCACGTCCTTTCGTATTGGAAAAACACCAAAATCATTGTCAACTGTACATCTCATCGGATAGTACGTTAACGATTTGAGTCTTGTAGGATGTGTAACAATGTATTTAACAATTATGTAACAACAATAAGTTACTACATATTTGGACAACTTTTACATAGTAACGGAGTTATTTAATAGCAACAATTCATATAACTGTACTTAAGTCATGATAAGTACTGTACATGTACAAAGTATATAATATTTTAACATTTCTAGAGAATTGAAACTATAGGTTATAATTTTTTCACATTTCTTCGAGTGGTGTTTCAATTTAGACTTTGCTTATTTTTATCTAGCAACAAAAAATATCCGTTAATTTATTTTTAATAGTGCATACTTTTTTCTAACAATCAATGCGTGGATTATACTCCAATGCATACTACTACCTGCTATGGTATTGTTTTGAAGCTGTACTAATGCTTTAACGAAGAATTTTATAAATTCTGTGACTTCTATTTGTTTTCGATCAGGTCCTTTCGTGTTGGAAAAACACCAAAATCATTGTTAACTGTACATCTCATCGGATAGTACGTTAACGATTTGAGCCTTGTAGGAAACATATTCAATTTACGCTAAACGAATATAGTATTAAACAAAAGTGAGATTTTCTGCTTGTCGGATTTTATTTATACACCAATGCGTTTTCTGTATTTACTCACCCCCTAGAACTAAAGTAAGTATGTTTCCCGCGGCAGTAAAATTTGCGGTTTACTGCAGCCCAAGATATCTAACACAAAAACCGCTGACAACGGTTTTTTTCACTTTTCGCTTATTTCTCCAATGTAACTGGAATTGGTCGCACACAAAATGCTGTGTCATTTCTTATTTCTAAGCCGATCAATATTATAACAGACGTAGAACCGTACAAAATTTAGTCATTTTAGAGAAATTCATTCCGGAAGTATTAATATCACAGTTAAACAAAATGCAAGTATTTGTGAAGGAAGCAGTAGTGACAAAAAAGATATTCACGTTAGAAGAAAACGAAAATGCAGAATTTGCTCAATTCTTTTTCTGAGGGTAGTGTAATCTAATCTAATATAATATAATCTAAAGGCAATATTGATGAATTATTGAAATGTTGAAAACATTAGGTTTGGACAAAGAAACTCTGAAAATGATATAATTTGACAAATGTGTCTATATTGTTACAAAACGAGTAGAAAGCCTCTAGATCGAAATGCAATGGAGGGAAATGCAAAAGAACCGCAACTCATTTCTCCACTTGCCCTCTAACGCCGTAATTTTGTTTACATCGCGTTGAAAAGTACCATAAGAAAACCGTAATGGAATTTGTTTGTGCTCAATGACCTATACGAATTTGCACAAAACGTTTTATATCCTTTTTATAAATACTTTCATTGCCATAGAAAACTCTTGTAAATGGTTCGTACGGACCTTCTAATTGGCGCATTAAAAACGGTACACTGCGAAATGGGTCGAGGACCGGTTCTCGTACATTTTGTAAATGCATATGAAATCTGTATATTCTTCCTCAGCGCAATTTAAATGTATTAAACGAAACTTTCAATATAAAATGCAGCAGTACAATGATTGGTGATGCTAATGATATTTTTTAGTGTGGTGAGTATTAAAACCTCGCCCATTACGGAACAGCAATATGCAGAATTAGAATGTATATGACCTTTCGCTTTTTTCTTCTTTTCATAACCTGACAAAAATGCTGTTGGTTTTCTTTATCAATATTAATTCTGTATTCAATGTAATTACTTTTCACTGTATCCTTCAGACTCAAGTTCCAAATCTAGCAAATGTCTCTACATTATAATCACAAAATTAATCAAATACATGGATTACTACCCACACAACAACGGGTTTGCACGCGCATGATGTGATTTCTTGCTTCGCGCCTTCACTGCCTGAAAACTGAATAACGTTGATTCCGGTTTACGATCTGCTGCACTTGGGAAATGAAATACTCCGATTCATGTGTTCGGTCCATAATGTATTACCTGAGAAAAGATGTGACCCATCTAAGGATGACGTTGCGGTCACCGTATTAACCAGTTAACTGTGGCGCCCTCGTTTAAGAGTGCGCACCGTTTTGTGTCGCCAGAATCGAGCCATGACGTGTATATTCGTCAATCGGCTATTTTAATTTTTGAAACGCTGGCAATATAGAAATAGCATGAGAATTTTGTTCATTGTGGTCAATACCGTATTTTTTAAAATTGAAAATTTTATTACTAATATTTCTTATTTGGTTAACATAATCATATATTACATACATATTAATATTAAAAACGTCATAAAACGACAGGAACGTGACGGTCGAAGCATTTTTCAATCAATTATGACGGAATGCTATTATATAATCAACTTTTTTTTAAATGAGTTATAGTCAATTTGGAAAATGATTCTGAAAATGAAATAACAACATAAATAAATTCATCTTTAAAAGGTAAAGCGTTTCAACGAAACAAGATGTATGTTCAAAACCTGTGTTACATCTACGCGTAAATGATTGCTTTAGTTAATCATAGCGTCAAAAAATATTAACATGTTACAAAAAATTTATGAAAGTTTTGTGAATTCATTATGCAAAAACAAACTTTATTGAATGGTTATTTATATCGTTTCATTCCATGTTCACTTCAATACAAAATAGCCGGTGACTTGAGATAGCTTTTGCCGAAAATTGCCGGTCAACAATGTGTTAATAGGTTTCTTGCTAAACGAGGTCTCACCGCTCACATTTTCCACTAATAGCACCGGTCGCACCACACGAAAGAGCTCCACTCGCCATCGGAAAGAACCGGCGCAATCGCCGATAGAAAATTGCGGGAGCGTATGTCCGCACGAACAAAGAACGGAAGTGCGTGAATCGATGTATGCACTTCCGCTTAAAGGTTGTATATGCAAGGCACCGCTCGTGCCGATGCTTGTACGCATGCTCCGTAGGAAAGGAGTATGGACGGACGCATCCACAGCGAAGTTGTCGCGTGAACGGGCGCGTCACGTATCACGATCGCCCGCACATGTGCGTGCATCGCTTGAAACACGAAACGGAAATCCCTCGTATGACGCTAGCTACATTGCGGGCTGCACACACGCATCGTATACACGCATCGTATACACGCATCGCACACGCATAGCCGATCGTCAGAGGCGCCTGTACGTGCGATGTGCTGGCACACGCGACGAGCGCCGTAACATA
Organism: Cryptocheilus praepositus; assembly: GCA_033815515.1. NCBI lineage: Eukaryota > Metazoa > Arthropoda > Insecta > Hymenoptera > Pompilidae > Cryptocheilus > Cryptocheilus praepositus. The sequence goes on from JAWWQZ010000334.1 coordinate 120,417, forward strand.
AAGTTTCCATTTAATATCTTTACGAGAGTCAGCGAAAATGATGAGGTTTCCTGTTTTTTAATAATGTACCCGCGCGCACCTGAGCCTCGTAACTCTCGTCACTGGGCTGGGGCGCACACTCCAGCCTTGCGGAAAAGCTGCTCACTTTGCTTCTCCACCACCTTACCAACAGCTTCTTTCTCTCGCTCTTTCTCTCTGTCTCTCTCGCTCTCTCTCGCTCTCACTCTCGCTCGCTTGCTTCGTTACGCTGCCTCTTGCTTCCCTATCCGAGCTTCTTTCTACCCGCTCCTTACACCCTGCTCTCCTCTTGCCCACCTCTTGCCCACCTCTTGCCCCCTGTACCTGACTCGTGCTTTCTTTCTTCGCTGCAAGCGGACTGTGCTACATGGCAGTCACATTTCTTCGTTGAGTTTTTAAATCCGCAGTAAGCGCGATGTCTGAACAAAAGAAATACTAAAGTCAAGCGACTGAATATTGCGTGTACCGATAGGCACGCTCCTATGTCTGCGGAGTTATTCAGTTCTCGTTTACGTGCCCATATGCGTGCATTTCTATTCTTTTTATGCTGCGGTCGCCGTTGGCAGCGGGGTTGGAAAACAATTTTGCAGGAACATCCGCCGGCTCGCCCCGACATCGATCGGTTACGTTTCTTTTTCTTTCATGCAAGCAAGGTGAATTTTGTGAAAGTGTATATGTACTCCGCATTTTGCACACCTGTAGACGCTTCGTGCGACATCGATTGCGGGAGAGATGTTTGTAATCGAAGTTTGCGCATCAATAACGTTTTTCTTTCAATCTGCACAACAGTCTATAAGTGAGTCTGTACAACTGTCAACTTGATAAAATTAAGTTTTTGCAACACGATAAAGCTTCAAACAAATTGTTATCGTAGAGACTACGGTGGATACATGAAACAATAATTAAGATATGAAAAGACGTAATAACTAAAATATATGCAGATATCAAACCGAAGAATATTTTGTGAAGTAAGATATTTTCCAATTGATTGACTGCAACGGAATCTCGGAACAATTTCGGCACTTTACTATTCATAGCTTTATGTTTTTATTGGATTTGCATTGAAATTTATTTGTCTCAACACAATAAGTATGCCAAAATTTGAAAAACTATAAGTATGTTAACATTTCAATAACTTTAGTCAAATAGCTAATTCATTCTAATTCATGGCTAATTCATTTCAAACTATTCATACATTTGAACACGTGTACCGTAATTTTACATACGTTGTTAATAAATTTGTTTAGTATATTTCAAGCTTTCTGGTCGTTCTGTAGATTATTCAATAGCGGAAAACTTGCCAAAATAGAACAGCAAAGCAATTCCTGGAGTTGTGGAGTAGGTTTTTGTCTTTGGGGAAGACCTCTTGCAACAATAAATAAATTGCACGTGAAACACCCAACATTCGTAGACACCTGAAGACAAGACCCAAGATTCCAAAATTTGTAGAATTTTAACATAATTCTAATAAACAACTTTCAACGAAAATAGTGTTCGCAAATAATCAATGGAACGCATAGTCGTATAAATTGCCGGAGTTTACGTCTGAGTCATGAAATATTTGGGAATGAATCTTCGTAGCATCATTTTAGCCTTTTTTCCGGACGCACTTCATACGAGGCGTACCTCATACTCTTGTTTGTCCTAATGTGCTGCGATGCTGTTAATGAACCTTTAATGGAAAGTATATCATAGATAGGAGGGTCCGATTCATCAAGTTCAATGATCCAGGTCTGACCGTATTAATGGTTCTCGGAAAGATCGGTAGAAAGATTTAGCGAGGCAAGAATACCGAAGTGGCACGAACGAGCAACGCACACGTGCTCTAGTATTTTTTTGCAGAAATTTATCACAGACCGGATGAGATTTATCAACGCGTCGTCGGCGTTTGCTCATCACTGTCGCGCAAGCCGCCTAGCGAATGCGCGAGTTCTTGGAGTTTTTGGTCGGGCTCGGCATTTTAATTGGTCTTCGGATAGAACTGTCGGAAGGTGTTTTCCAAGATACGTCCGGAGCAGTACTGCGAAAATACGTGTCGTGCAAACCAAATACTTCCCAAGTGTATGAAAAATCTTACATGATAACATTTATTGTCTGTATCATGATAATGCAAAAAAGGAAGTATTGAGACAACCAAAATTCAAAATATCGCCTCCTTAATTAGCACGTACAAACTGTTTTTAGAACATTTTTACTAACCCTATTTAGTCTTGCTTCGCTTTCCAGTCCGATCTCGGTAACAATATGTAACATGATCTATGAAATTAACTGTTTTCTTGTGACATTACGATATCAATTATCATACATTTGCATAAAATCAGAATCACATTCCACAATATGTAAAAATAAAAAATTGAAAATACGATTCGCTGTAAATGATAATACTTAAATGAGAAAACTAACCTATTACTGATTCGCTTCCTTTATAATTATTATGTATTTATATTTATAGTCTTTTTCGTATAATCTTTCTTTATAGTAACATATACTCAGTACTTTACACAATAAATAACTATAGACAAAGTCAATTAAAAACCAACTACTTTTAAGTCTTAATTCTGTAAGTATGCTGTACATGATATGAGTCATTTTAGAACTGGAGAGGTAAGTACCTGTATAGTATTTCGCTACGTTTAAATTATGTAGGGTGTTGTAATTACACATCTACGCAAAATGTCTCTATTTCTGAGAAAAACTATCTGCACGCATTATACCTTTCGCTCTAAAAACATTAGCACGTCAATACAGTAAACTTTCCGTTCAAGTGGCAGCGTCAAATTTCAGAGATATTATTTTATAAATCATACAACATTAACCCATTGACTGCTACGCAAATTTAGCGCGTCTTGCCCTGGGTGCCACAGTTTTATTTTAGAGAAGACATGAAATTTTACAAAATATAATATTATTAAGTTACTGATATAATAATGTAATTGTAAAATTGTATGGCATTTACAGTATTTTTATTGAAAGAAAAACACTTTTGATACAGACGCTTACTACGAGATATCTCGTAGTTGGCAGTCAATGGGTTAAAAACTACGGTTACACTTTTGCATTTCCGTATACCATGCGTGTATAATATACTTGAAGTCGGTGTACACTCGCACATCTTACATCGGTATGCCGCCGAATCAACACCTTGGAATTGTTCTTCGCTGTGGTAACAGTGCACGGTGCGAGAATTTCGTCCGCTGAACAATGGTATTGTATCAGGGCGGCATAATGGCGGTGGTACAATAAATGAAGTGTTCGCAACTAATTCGAGACAAGGCTCGCGACGGTAACGTCGTTCCGAAAGTTTAGCGCCAAACTACGCCGTCATTTATAGGATGTGCTGGATTTGTAGAAACGTGTGTCTGCATTCTTGCGACCGATGTAGCGCTGCATAGTACTAGACAGCGGCCAACCCATGTATTCGAGTTTCACACTGGAGTGCGACTGCCTACCGCTTTCCGGTCACCCTACTACTACCGGGTCGAATGGCAGAAATGGGGAAACTCTCTCTCTCTTTCACTCTCTCTCTCTCTCTCTCTCCTGCTCTTGAAGTGCTTACCGCTTCGGCTGTTGCATTTTTCATTTTCGCCGTATTGCAGAATTCTTAGTATAGCCAGCTAGTAGTGATGTGTTCAACCACGCAATTAACCGTTATAAGCAGTTCAAGGTCAAGAAATCAATTCTTTATGAAAACCTATATGGCGCGATTAACAGAATGAATAGGAAGATATAGATGCTCGGATAAAATCTATATAGCACGATTAACAGAATGAATAGGAGGATATAAATGCTCAGATTTACTGCCTCCAATAAATTTCGTGCATTTTAAATCTCATATTGCAAACAAAAGTACTACATCTAATTTTGCAGATACTACATTATGCTTAGAATACGTAGTTATTTAGAATTGTATGTCAAGCTATGTAAGCTCTTTTTCCAGAATTATGAGTGATTTAGGGTAAGGAGGACCATTCATGGATATTTTTACCTTGAATGTCATTTAAACCATTTTTTGAATGTCATATCATGTTTATTTCTGGCTACATTCAACTCCTTCAGGTAGTGTTAACATCCGATACTTCAATGCCTTACATCAAATTATTAATGAATCGTTCCCTATTCTTGACCCTATTGATCGCAACTTCGCCTGGTATAATTTTAGAACTTCATAATTATTTCACACTTTACACAAATCTATATACTTTTTCCAACATTATTATAATACCTGAAATATGTCGAACGTAAGTGTCATGCTAAAATATTGTAAAGGCCTTTTATTTAAATTGCAATGCGAACGTAGTAAACTCTGGATGCATTCCGTACGCACAAGCTTCGAAATACATTCGACGAGTAAAGAAACGAATTACAGTACGGATGATCAAGGTTTTACTAACGATTCTTCACTGAAATATTAGGATATTATCATAGGTATTAATTATAAACGTCATTCGTACTATTACTGCAATTTATAATAATTGATGAGATAGTATGTCTAAGCATTAATTATTGTCACGATGTTGAATAAACCATTACCATATGACGTCGCATTAAAGAGAACGTTGTCAAATAGCGAAAAGTAAAGGAATGGCTAACATACGCGAAATAGATTTTCCGTGACGCCGTCCTTTCCTTGCGGCAGTTTACCAGACTGGACTTCCGCCACTTTCGGTAAACCCTGCTGGGAAATAGGGTCTGGCAATATACCAGACAGTAAAGTTCCGAGATACCGAGCCTCGTTCTACTTTCCTTTCCATTTTCCCTTTGAAGCTCACCCACGATACAGCTGTGCAGTTTTTCTCAACGTCGTCGTGCTCTTTTACAATCCTCGGATAATATTTTTTCAAAATGGACGTCGACCTGTCTTATCTGAGCCACGCAACCTTTGTACAGAGTGCCGTATTCCCACTCTGCCAAATATGTACACCTCATTGAATTGCCGATAATCACGTAAAATTGTATACTTAAAGATCGAACTACTATACTTGACGAATTGAACTAGAAAATTACGTCGTTGTGATAATGAGAAATACAAAGTGGCTATTCAGAAACACACTCAACACTCACACAATTAATATACGTTCAGCGGGGTAGTAACGGCCGATATTTTATGTAGGCTTAAAGTATTTTGTAACGGGTGGTGCAACCGGGCATGTTACATGATAAATATTACAGGTAAATATAAAATACAATTTTTTTTTCGCATAAAATATTGTGTGTGGTACAACTTTGAGTATCCGTGAAGTATGTGTGCACTTAACCGCATATCAAATTTATTTTTATGAATCCCGCCGTAGATATCTACCTATGGTTATGTCGGTCCTTATTCTATATGGTAATTTAAAATGCATAAACGATTTTCAACAGATTACTTTATCTTACAAATTATTGCAAATGTTGCTTGTTCTGCAGGAATTCACAAATATGCTTACCAAATGTGCGACCACGGTAAAGAGGACTGCTTTTCAGCCATACTTTGAAACACATATCCATAGATAAAAATATAAGAACACAGTTTTGGGGTTTGTATCATATAGCATTTTATTCTTTAAAAGGAAAAAGCTGTTTTGGAAACTTATGCTCGGCACGAATTTGCCTCGGAAAATAAAGCATCGTACAAAAACATTTATTCCACATTTCCGTCTTTTCTTCTTACGTTATCTCGTTAATTGTTAAATTTAAACTTACTAAAGGTTACGTTTATATACACACTCTAATATTCGTTGTAATTTGTGCGTAGAAGTATCTACTAAAAATAGCTATCGACACTAGCTGAGGCTCTCCTCGAAACGAAGGAAGATTCATCCGCCGTATTTTATTTTACCAGCAGCACTCAGGTTGCTCAGGTGGTCTCTTTGAGATGTTCCAGCCTGTATTATTAGCCGTAACTCGCGGACCATCGAGGGACAGACTATCAGCTAAACCGTTCGCAGGCCTCATCGAGAGTATATTTTCAACGTTAGTTTTCACGACACCGGAAAACCTTTCGAGGCGATGAGGTATAGGCGCTTTCCTGTCAGCAACTAACGAGTCCCGCCCCCCTGCGCCATTATGCACCCGCTTTTCACCGAAAGGAGACGCCCCGTCGTGCCTTAGCCAAACAGTGCCGGACACTTCCACCGGTCTTTCGGCCCGAAAGAGAAAACTTGATTTATCGCAGAAAAACTGCCGAACATTTCTTTCCCGGCGCTTGTAGAACGCCGGGAACTTTTCTTCCGGAGTCGTTATCGAGATAAGTTGCTCTTGTTCCCCAAGTGACTATTTCTCTTTCATGTTCGCGCACTTCGGCGCACGACGTACGGAAAGTGAGGAGTCGCGAGGAAGAGTTCCGTCGAATCAATAATGCTAATTCGCGCGATACGCTCGTTCACGTATAAAAGGATAGCTGCTGGTCGGCGCGGCTATGAGGAATGTCAGTGAGAAAACAATGGCGCGCGAATGCATCAGCCAGAATGCTGAGGCTCACCGCGTGAAGCAGCCGTGTCTCTGAAATATATAACGCAGACAATCATTGCTTTTAATTAAGAACGCAAACGGAGTTGATACGACACGCGAGAGAGCTTGAACTTGTTGATCTCTATTGTGAACAGGAAAGATGCCCGATCGTGAGAGAGAAAACAATGGCGTCAAACAATGAGTTTCCCCGTCTTATTCTCGGTAGTTATTACCGAGCAAGTGTGTTTATGGCAGACTCGTTTCACGGTGAAAAATCATTCCAGCCGCCGACGCAGTGGTTACCGATAGAGTTGGGGTAGTAATTAAGTACAGGCAAGGTTCTTTTCCTTGTCCGTCCCTTTCAGGGTACCGTTACACGACACCAAGATTCACGTAGCGCTCGTGTACTTTCCGCTACGCTCCTGGCACCGTTACGCCTGAGCATCAACAGACCAACAGGTACTTCTGGGAAATCGAAACGTGTCTGACCGTTATTAATCTCGATTCGACCGACATGAAATATGATTTCGGCTCCCGCGACCCTTCGTCTGTTCCCTTGGATCCGGCGAAATACAAAGATACGAGCCACAAATCGCAATTTCGAGGAATGATCGGACCCCAGAGGGACGAAAAATGATCATTCGTATGGGCACGCTCTCAAATTATTCTCCAGTCATCTAAAACCTTCTAGAAAATACCTCGACTCATTGCTACGACTCGATCATAGTGCGTCAGCACATAATGAATTAGTGACGTGCTGCCAAATTGTACTCCCGTCATATGAAACCTACGAAATACGTCATTTCATTGCACTTGTCCGTATTGCATTAGGTCAGTACATAATATAACGTAAAAGTAACATGCTCTCAAATTATTTTGTAGCCGCCTCAAACTTTTTACAAGATATATTCTTATGTCGATTCAGTTGATCATTTAAAACCTTCTACAGTTATACTTTTGTCTCAGTACACTTCTCCATACTGCATCAGCACACAATGTATCATTGGCATGCTATCAAATCACTCTGCAGTAATTTAGAACCTTCAATACAGATATCGTCTCATTACTTCTCATTGTTTCTGTATCGTTAGCACATAATGTATCAGTGACACTCACATTAACCTTGCTCCTACTCCATCAATACGTAATGTCTTAGTGACGTGCCTTCAAATTACTGTCCACCGCCTTAAAATCTCCCATACAGTAGCATTGTTTCATTACACCTGTTTATACCGCATTATCGCATAACGTATCCGTGACATGACTGATCTAGTAAAGCGAAAGCGAGACAATTGTAAATAAAGCGACGAACAAACGTAAGTTTGTCTATCGTCCAGTAGCAACAACGCGACACGGGTAAAATATCCATTCGCAACAGTCGACACAGCGATTTATCACTGTAGCAGTCGGGCCCGTAAATTATGAGCGCGGACGCTCGCGTCTCTTGCACGAAGATTTTCAAATTTCGTGCTCTTGAACTGCAGTGCGCGCAACCCTCTCAACCTACCCCAAATATACACTTTACACGGCCTTCTTTCATGTCAGTGGAGACGTTGCATTAAACGTCAAAGCGTTCACGGCATAAACAAAAGGAAGAACTTGTGGGGCGTCTCCCCTTCGTCCCTCGTTGTCGTTGCATATAACTACGCGCATACGCATACCAGCGGACGCGATCACGGTAGGATAAATGAAGAAGCGTATATCTGTCCGTGCGTGTATATGTAAATGCACTCGCGAACGAGATGGAATGACAGAGGTAAAGAACAGAAGGGAGATAGAGAGACAGTACGGCTTTTCCAAGTGGCATGCGGGATCCGTCAGGGGCATTCAAGTATACATAGTGGTATTATTTACGAGCGTTGGATATACGGGGTGCCTTGGATTCTCTCGTAAAAAAACAACACGTGTCTGCTTCTGGTGTCCTCTTCTTGTCCTTTTTCTCAGCAGCCCTTCCCTGGACGCTAGCAGTACGGGTCGCGTTTCAGACTCTACGCAATTCGTATAAAGAAATGTGACGTGGATTAGATCGTAATACCGCATTAAGCACGTACTTGTAAATTCCAATTTGCTGTCCTCTTCTTGCGCCGCGGGAAAGACACGTTTTCTTTATGAGAGGTCGGCAGTCTGCTGCAGATAAATAAAATAGCGAAGTATGTAAAACGAAATGTTAAAAGCTGCCGCGTGGTGAAAGAAATAGTTTCGACAATTTGCCATTAGAAGATGCTTCTCCAGCGCGCAAGTTAACTCGCCGTGTAACTTCGGCGATGACGCCCATAAATTAGAACATGATAAAGCATACTTTTATGTCATACCGGACGATATCGAAATATTCAGCATGATAACGCTGTGTCGTTAAAAATCTGTCAAGTTCAATCCTTTGCAAACAATATTTATGACAAACGTAATCGTCATTTCCTGCAATGCAGGCAAAGTGCGGTTTTCGTAAGTCAGTTTTCCAGTTAAAAGGTGAGACAAACTGGTACTTAACAGATGCCAGATCCTAGTTTTGTATATTCCGGATGCGTGTGGCCTCGTCTCCTACCGGAGAATAAACAAACAGTCAAGTATCTAGGTGGCTGTTCAAGCAAATAACTAAACCCAACGACAGACACTCCCCAGAACCGCCGAATCGTTAGCACATACTTAGGCACAGGAGCATGCGGATTCTTATTCGATCCACCGCGACAACTTTAATCGTGCGAGCGTAGCTAACATCAGTCACGAAATTAAACGGTAGAGCGCTCTCCCGTCAGGCAGGAATGTCATATCCAGAAACCGTGCGGAAAGCATGAAACTGCAGATGTGCCTCTGTATGGTTTTGTTCGTTACTTCAGTGGGATCATGACTCCTGCGTAAGTTTGCTTCTCTCCTCACGTGACGGTTTGAACAAATGGATCCCCATTCTGCATTAGTTCCCCGTCACGAGCAAGAAATTTCAATAAGCTAATGCGGATAATGAATTAGCACGCACGTGCGTAGTAGTAGGTCAACAGCATGGCATCGGCTCACGGCTCGTGTCGAAAGTGCAACGTATTGTCTGAATTGAGATTCGTTCCGTTAGGGTACTGACGCCCATCTAGGGGCTGCAGAAGAATGGGCCACATACCGTACAGTCCTAATGTTTAAGTGGACGCCGTTTCCAATGCCGATGGATCGATTTACGCCTTTGAATAACGTACGTGGCGTTTGTTATAATGCTGTTACAGGTTTGCGAATGTCTTTGCGAATTACGGTGAAAAGCGGAAGCAATTAAATGATTAATAAACATTAACAGTACCTGCCTCTATGTTCTCTAAATGTGACAAATCTTGAATATTCCTTATGGAGTAGTTTGGGGTGGCATTGAATCGTTTGGAGTCTCATAAGATTTTATTAAAAAAAAGACATTACAGTTCTATAATATCCAATTAAAAAAATCTGTGCCGTATAACGGCTTAGTAAATAAATAAAAAATGTTTAATTCGTTCGTTATTTGATGAACATTTTTAAAAGATAAGATAGACAGTCTCGAAAGTTTCGAAAGGAAATATACCTGCTGTGTGAAATATAAGCTTTCGGAAAACAACACTCGGTATCTTCCATCATTATTCACTACTGCCATATCTGGCCCTCCGTATATACAGAGAATTGTTAATCTAACAGGTGCCGGAATATGTTCTTTCAAAGGTCAGTATACTTTGGATTATTTTTTTGCGGCCTATAAGATATATAAACTTAAATGTACTGTTACTGCTATAGCTGTTAGATCTTTAAAAATGAATTTCCAAGGTCAATTGGCTTAAATTTATCCTAACACGGCGCAACGATATTATTGTAATTTTATATGATATCTCGGCAAGAAATGCAGAATGTTCCGTAGTACGATTAAGATCTCCTTGAAATCTGTAATCTAACCTACATTTTAAATAACTTAAGTAACACATTATTAATATGAAACCGTGCGTGACCATTAATAATGAAAGACAGCGTAAGTTTATAACGGAAACTATTAGTTTATAACTAAACAAAGTATTTCAGTGCAAAAAATTAATAACGACCACGTAACAGTTAACACGTCAGTTTACACTTTCGCGTCACTCTGTGCAAATATTCATAACTTTATTGTTCTTCAGTCATCCACTCCCCTCAACCCTTTCAAGACTGTTGGGAGACATATGTCCCAGTCAAGTTTAATCGTAGATTCTAACTACCAATCTACTAAAATGTCTTGCTATCATAAAGTGTATGAATAAATTCTTCACCTGAAGTATTAGAAATGTAACCAGCCTCTTTTATTTTCTTGAAAAAAAAAATCCGTCTCGAAAGCGTTATGATACATTCCCACATTAATCTCGATTACATATTAATGTTAGCTATTCATTCCATGAGTGCTTTTCCAACGATTTTTTTCTATACCTTACTTCTTAACACTAGATTGCCCGAGATTTCTTGTATACGTATATTGCCCAAAAACAGTCAAAATGACTGCATTGTGAAAAACTAACAAATATGTAAAGAAATTTTTTTTAAATTAATTTTTAATATTTTTTATGTTATTTACAGTTATATAACAGGTTATTAGTAAATATTAACTGTACATATTGACTGTTTTCAATGAACTTAACCCATATTTCCGAAAGCAAGGCAAATTTATTTGATTGTAGGCGCCTTCTGCATTCGGTTCTTTTGTCAAAATGAATAAATCGTAGGATTTGCTTGAACTTTTCTCTGGCCATAGTTTTTCTAAAAGATTCGGGACCCCACTTCGCTGACCATAAATAACTCAATTTAAAATTTGTTGCCTTGTAAGCTCCACGAGCATATAGAATCCCAATAAATGCACGTATTTCCGGTAATGATATTGTCCAACCATTCCGCAAAATTCGGCGACATTCTTCTGTGCACTTTCTTATATGTTTGATAATATAGTTATCTATTATCAACGATAATGCACTGATAAGACTATCTGCCACAATGTTCCTTTTTGCGTAGCCTGTTGGCCCTTTCACACTCTTGAAAATACAAGCAGATGGTATCCTTCCAGGAATACCACCTTCGTCAATTTTTGTCCACACAGTACCATCAGCAGCTGTTTCGACCTCCTGAAACGTATTTTCAGTTTCTTCATCAGAATCTGAACTAGTTAGCACCCTACACCTTTTCCTGGGCATATTGATGACACTTTCATTTTCATCATTGGTGATCGACTCTTCATCACTATCTTCAGCGTCAGATGTTTCACTTTGAATATAATCCGCTTCATCTTCAGATGATAGTTCAGAATTTGTTGCATTTGATTCTATATCGGAGCACTCTTCACTTATGTTCGTTAGCTTTTCCAAGAACTCATTTCTGTTCGACATTTTTTTCATAAAGTTAGGGCGCAAAAGAAATAAAATAAACAACTTGTTAGAACAACATTTTATAAAGATTCGAATAACTAGTACTACTTTAGCTTATTGAGCAACTGACACTTATCAAGTATACGCCCAAATTGACAATTTATCATGCATCATATTTCAATACAAAGCCGGACAGGTCATATAAGAAATTTACTCAATTCAATAAATAAAAATCTTTTGATTATTTAAAATTTACCAAGCAGTCAAAATGACTGCTTCTGAACAATATAGGTATAACACATATATATATACGGAAATAAAGGAGGGCGGAAGTAACTACAATTATTCATAAACCCATTTATATGTCATAGAAAAAGTCACCAAATTCTAAGAAATTGTGTCATCAATTTCATAATTGTTTTTCTAATTGAAATTAAAAAACAGTCAAAATGACTGCCTTGGGCAATCTAGTGTTAACCAGATATAAAGATTACTATCAGTATACATTAGCGTAATTTTTCCCTCACGTACAAAGTGTAGTTTTTCATTTCATAATCGATTTTACGGTGATTTTTCTTTATGCCATACTTATAAGTCAGACATAAGACGTGTGCATACGCGTTTGGAAGGAGGTATACGAAATTACAGCTTACAACAGATGATTTCCATGAAAAACATGTCGAGCGTTTAGCACATTCTTCGTCACGTGCATTCCCTCAACGTTCTCGTGGGCAGGAGAACTTCATAAGAAAAATTCTTTCGCGGAGTCTTCACCGATCGAGGCCTCCGTAATGCGTGCAATTTATTCGAATCCTCTTCCTCGCGGCACTCACGCCGGAGCGGATTTCCGTTTTCCAATAAAATCTCCGTTCCAATGCGGACGGTATATAGTATGAGTATATTCCGCGAGACTCCAAACGAAATCAGATTCTGAATGCGGTTGTGAGAACTAGAAAGCGTTACAAAGCTGATTGTAATCTTTTTTTTTTATAATTGCGAGTCTGCATAAGCATACAACATCAAAGTCCAAGACACATTCTTTCCGGATAAGAAAGTTGGACCTTTTAGATAAGTCAGGATATATTTTAATAATGGTGCGAACGCACTGCGTCATCATGCATGTTATACACAGTGTATTCCAGTGAAAAGGCGACATATGTGAAATAAAAGACAGCGTTATTTATGTTTTCTTTTTGTCATTGATTATGAAAAACAGTCTCCTTATGATTCAACACACCGCTATAAGCGATTGTAAAACTCTATGACAAGTTACCGGAAAAATGGTACATACAGGATTTCTCGATTAGACGTCTGATGTAATGCAGTTAGTTTTTACTCCTGCACGAAATGTCTTGCTGCGAATAAACACCAATATGAACATTTATGATATTAGCAATGAGTTTAAATGTAATCGCAACAAATTTGTAATGATATTCGTTCTCAAGGTCATTCTAAGGTCACGATATACAACAGAGAAAGATACACGACCTTTAACCCCTTAACGCCCGAATTTTTTTCTGATGAAAAAATAATTACATAGTATATATCCTGTTATTATGCACATTTAAATCCGTCAACAATTTTTATTTGTGTACTGTGCTTGTGCACTAGTATATATTTTAATGTATCCATTCGCTACAACCGACACTGAAATTCTCAATTTTAAACCCATATGCGACATTATATATCCTCATTCGTCGTTAAGGGGTTAAAATAGCATATAAAAATTCCTCCATAGCACATTATATTCCTCTATTTAAATCAATCAAAAATTATGCCACAACCACGTTTCATGTCACAAGAAATAAAGGAGCTGTTTAGGTGGCCTCCTTTAACAGAAACACCCTATACATAAACTCATGCAGAGAAAACTTATGATTTCGAAACATGTAGAGTGGAAAAGTTAAATGTAAATAGAATAAATACAAACTGGAAGCACTAAGACGAGCAACTGTCCGTATCAAGTATTAAATAAATTTGCAATGGAAAATTGTATAGTCGTGCTAAAACGCAACGTGCGTTGATGATATCTTATAATAGGATTATTAAGAGCACAATGAGCTAGGTAGCACTTTCGCTGCATGGTATAAAACTGCTATTCAGCATGAACGTAACTTTCGTTAAAAACGTAACGCGCGCCGGCGATCCTTTATAAAAGATGCCCTCAACAGTACAATCAGCCAGGTACAGCTTTCACTCAATGGCGTAAAACTGTTGTTCCATCGATGTAGTAATCTTGACAGTACTCACCTTTGAACCACCTAAATCGCCGCTCTCAGCCGCTATCTTTCAAAGTATTCGGGCTTCTTCCTGCAACGGCAAAGATTTACCGATGTCATAAAGCAGTGAAAACGGTAACTTCACTCGACCTGGCAGTTTTATTTGTGCTATATATTCGGTAGCAACCGTGGCCAAGCGTCTACCATATCGTCGCAAAAGGATACAAAAAAATAACAATGAAACCTGCGATTTCGCACCGCGCGCCGGAACCCTTTTGTGCATCAGGTTTAAAGCGCAAAAGTTTTCACGGATCTCCCCCACTCGCGATGTTTACTGTATTCCTTTCCATTTTTACACATAGCTTGTATGACATTTTATTCGGCCTATACACAGAAAGATGGGCACGCATGAACATGCTGATTATTGTAATTTTTTGTACGATCATGCGCACAACGTTGGAAAACGATTAGATGAGGCGCTCAATTTCACCATTATTCTAATTTATTTAAATGATTCAGGAATACGAAGCCCTTTTTTGATTGAAAATTCTGACTATAAAACTTGATTACTATGACTCAACATGTTTCGGAGCCACTGGTCTACCCTCCTTAGGACTGTACGAAGATGAATGTATGTTAAATTACTTGTTTCTTTAACCCTTTCGAAACTGTTGGGTCACACATGACCCAGTCAAGTTTAATCGTAGATTCTAACTATCAGTCTACTAAACTTTCTTGCACATTGCTTCATTGTGAATGAGCCTCTATTGTGACATTCCTTCAAATCTAGTATGACAATTTCTTGCTGTCAAAAAGTCCGTTAAGTGTAAAATATTAGCGCGGTAACATAATTTGTAGGTAGTTTTCAAAAAGTGATTATGATATAAAGATAAAATGAATCGGTAAGTATTTTGGTTTCTATTTTATTAGCCCCCTTTTGAATATTTTTTATGTAGCCAATTTAAATTACTTAGTTCTTTATGTACAAAATGCGGTGGGATATATATATCCCACCCGTCTTTCAAACCGGGATAAAGATGTCCCAGCAGTCTTATAGCTTCCAAACGGTGTTTTTAAATTACTTTTTTTTCCTATTACATATAATACACTACATGTGTATCAATTCAGAATAAATTTTGTCATAACCTTTATAAGACTAATGGGACATATATGTCCCAGGCTTTAACTTTGCACTGATGTAAAAAAAATCATTCTTTTACCCTATTACAATGAAAAAATGTTTCACCTGAAGTTTTACAAATGTAGCCTGCCTTTTTTATTTCCTTAAAAACAGCCGTCTCGGAAGGGTTAAAGGATACGTTCAATGTGTACATTTTCACTTGCGGATAATAATTTGCATTTTCCGCAACACTTGCACTAGTTTGGAAATTACGTGTCTGGTGGGTTATTGTCTGCTTTATAAAGTTTACGTGCTGTGCGGAATTAAAACTAAATGAAATATGTTGTACTTATCGTGTTCGTGCATTGGACATTGAATAAATTTAGTGTGGACTGATAAACTAATTTTTTTTATCTTTGTCGTTACATGCACATTATGTCCCAGGCTTTTTGGTGCTTGTCAGTCAGATTGTCGTCGGCGTTTGTAGTGTTTTTGGTTGCTCTTGTAATGTATAGTGGTCAACGGATTAATAGATCATGACGGTTAGGGAACATGTATTATAGACATGTTATGAATATTGTTTTCTGGTTTACAGAATTTTCTCGCTTTATTTCTAAAATTACGACTCTACTCCAATTAAACTTGTGGTTTTCTGCGATTGTTTCGTCAATGGCGCGTATGCCACTGGATTTGGATTTATGTTATCTTCGTGGTCTGCAATTTTATTTTTCAGACATTGTTTTATGTGTCCAATGTAACAGTTGTTACATCCTAAGCATGGAATTTGATGTACCACATTTGACTCATATTCTACATGTATTTGGGTTTTTGTTCTGTTAAAAATAGGTTCTGAATATGTTAGACCGGCTGAACGTAGTTCTTATTTTGTAAGTTTTCCAGATATTTCAAATTTTATTTCTGAACCCTTGAATAACTATTAAGGTAAGGGTTAACTAAGTAACGTAGGTTGACACTGTTTCTAAAGCATTGGTCTATTATTCTATTGCTGAAACAATTGTTTTCGAGATTCTGTTTAATTGTTTTGATGTTGAGAGGGTGGAACTTTAGGTTTGATAATTGAACTGTGGGTTTTAATATGTTATTTACCACGTTATTTTTTGTGATAGGAAATATCATAAGTTGATGTATTTTCCAGATGCAGCAATTTCTAAAGCTACGTATGGGACAAAGTACCATCTGAATTGTGCATTATTTCTATATTCAAAAAGATTAATGGAATTGTTATGTTTCACTTCATGGATGCTATACAAATCAAAGATTTTCACTCAAAACGAGGCTTTATATTTTTTAATCATTTAAGTAAACGCTGGGTGAAGTTTCATACGTAACTTGATCCCGGATCCTTTTTGCATGATATTTTTGTTGGACGATTCAGTTTACACGGCCTTTCATGGTTTTATCGTTCGGGTGTTATTAACTTGCACACGGTTTATTTAACATGTTTGAGTTACGTTCATGCGATTTATTTAACACCTTTTATTTATGATGGTACAGTTTTCTTAATTCGTTTTATTTACTTTTATACAATCTTTCCTCCCACGTTTAACATATTTTTATCTTCAAATCGAAGAAGCCGACAAACAATTGAGGACTGATTTCAACAAGGCGTTCGTTTGCTTAATAAACATCAGTCTGAACATTCAGAACTTAAACAAGTACGGAGAATTTGATTTGACATGAAGAGTCTACTTTACTTTAACGTACGTTTCACACTTTGTTGCAAATCAAAATTTAACGATAATTTTTCCACGGTCTTTTAACACGGTACTTATCTGCCGTATAGAAAAGATCTCGGATGTCTTGTTTATACCTGTGTAAATGCAAAGTCTATTAATCTGCCAGTGAAACGTCATTCCGAGCTCCTTTACTTTAACACTAGAACTACCGACAATTCAGCAAACCTACTTCTACCAAAACCAGTCAAAATGACTGGTCTTAAAAAAATACTTAATAATAGAATATTTTTAAATTTGTTGCTTCATTACTTTCTTACAAAAGGAAATCCATGTTTTACGTAATACATTTTTTGGTATTATTAACTTATTTAATGAGTTAGAATTATCCCCTACGCATTAGTAAACAAAATGCTCCTCGCGCATGGTTCCGTCTGCAGCAATTTCATTTTATAATTCTAGTAAAATACTTTCATTCGAATCTTCAGAACTTGAAAACACTCAAACATGTCTACTTTTACGAAACTTCGAATTATTTTCACATTCGCTTTCTGAAGATTTCTGAACATATTCTTTGTCTAAATCATCATTGTCACTTCTGTCACTATCAACAAGATTATCGTGAGTACCCCACGATTCAATTTCGTTTTCTTCTGGTTCATCTTCACAGTCATAAAGTTGACCATCTTCTATATCAGAGCATTCCATTGGTATATCATTCAATTTTTGCAATACTTCACAAGTTTTCAATCGTTTTGCCATTTTCAGGGCTAAGAAAGACTAGAACAAAACTATTTATTATAAAAATGAGTATATAATATTTGTATTTATTTTCTCATCCTACACTAATTGAAATAATATGTCGTATACTGAATATATTGTTATATGAACAAGAGCATGATGGTCTTCCAGCGGCTGTTATAAACGCACTGATTGAATGCAGTAACTTCTCTATTTGATGGTTGTTTTTACAATGTTGCCTGATATAATACCGTGATCTGGCAAGCGAGCAAATTCCAAAACAAAACAATAACACATTCCTAACAGAATCTTCAAATGTTTTACGACCCCAGATCCAAATGAACGCCTTAATAAACACCTGTCAAAATGACTGCTGTTGGTATAAGTAACCATAGTATCAATTGTGCCCATAATTATGAAAGTGGTCTAAGTCAAAATTTAAAAAAAATGAGTTTATCAGTTATTTCATACCACATTATTTTTAACTAAATTTATGCAATGTAATTTTTACGAAATTGTCAAAAATGAACCATTAGATAGTGGTTGAAATTTCAACATTATATGGAATTCATTTAGTTTTAATTATGAAAGTGGTCTAAGTCAAAAATTTAAATAAATTATATAAACAACTTGAAAATGGCACGTGGCCTTCTTTGACGCGTTTCTGAACTACATAATAAAATAAATGACAATCAAATTTTAATAATAACGACAACTTCATTACTAGAAGAATCAATAACAAGAAGAGTAAAAAATACCGCGGGTGAATCTGTCTCTTGGCTACAAATTCAATCGATGAGATTCTTGAAAAATGAACCTTATAAAATGTTCTATAAAACATCTTTAGATGATTCTAAATTTCACGTTTTGGATCTTTCACCTAAAAAAGGAAGACCAAAAATATATGGAAATATTAAATTACTTCCATTATACACCACCATTAGAACAGAATAGGAAGAAAAACAAAAAGATATTATGAGTTTACTAACGTACATCCCTCCAGTTTTTCAGGAACATTTTAAGAATCTTAAATACTCGAAATAATGATAAAAATGGATTACTGTTTAAAAATAATTAATAAATGTAATAAATGTTCACGAATTATTTCAATCAAATTATTGTTTCAAATAAAACTCAAAGTTCTTTATTGCTTTAAGTCATTTATAGGACATTCAGTTAATTTTGAAAATGGTCTAAGTCAATTCAATCTTTAAAAATAATATTATCGTATAAAATTCACACAAAATTTCATATTCATAGTAAATTTCCATTAATTAAGACTAATAAAATTATAAATTAAAATGTCGCACAATGTAAAAATATTTTTTAATTTATTCAAATGCAATTCATTAAATATCTCGAAACAAGAAATATATGACTTAGACCATTTTCATAATAATGGGCGCAAATAAAACATTTAAAAAATATATTTTACTATTTCTTTAGTTATCACCGCAAAAGTCATTACACCATTTCGGAAAAAAATGTAACATAAAGTAGAAATATTTAAATCAAATTGTAAAACCAGTCAAAATGACTGGTGCGGGAGTTCTAGTGTTAAGCAGGAGGTTTCAGAATCATTGCATTTTACCTCAATCTCAGGCATTTTATTTGAAGTGGAGCCGCGAACTGAAGAACAACATGTATTTGTTGTGAACACATCATGCAATAGCAACGATAATTTTGTGGCTGCCTCGTGTGAGAATGTGCAAATTGGTGCGTACAGATTACCTCAGCGAACGTGGATGCTAGCCGTTTTAGAGGCAATGACAAAGGAGGTATAGCTTGCCTGAGCAAACCTGAACCCTGTACGCGCCATTTGCCAAGTACGCCTCACGCCAAGTCGTCCTACCGCTTTCCTCACAAATCTCTCAATTTCCTCTTCTTTCTCCTTTTACGTGAAAAAAAATTGAAAACGTGAGTCAGGAAGAATTGCTTACGTCGACAGCACAACTGTTTGCATGAGTTCCGGAAAACTAGGTACCTTCAAGTATACGGTAAGAACTTACGACAATATTATAAGTTTCCTAGCATTTTAACAGGAAATGTGCCTTCTTTTGAGAACACAGTTTTTAATACCTGAAACAACTGTTCGGAATTTGCAGGAATAATTTAAGTGTTGGTATAATTTCTTTTCGTCACGTGGCTTTATGATCTTTTAATAAAACGTTTTATTTGCCAATAAAAATAGGTGTCACAAAGTTATACAGTTGATATACATTTAAGAGAATAAAAGTAAGAGTATACGTGGATTGCATCTTCATCCCTAAATTAGCAATTACAAAAATGCATTATTATGGTTCTAATATATATATATCTTATAGATATTTGTGATACAAATTCTTTGATCATTTGCTCAATTAACTCCAAGTAACTATTAAATTTGACATATTTATAATAAATTTTAATAAATATTTGATAAATACAGATATTTTTTAATACATTTCTAATAAAGTGTTTACTCCATTTTAGATGTGTGAACGGAAGGTGATAAAATTTTCTTGTAAATGGAGGGAAACTATAGGCACCATTGTTGCATTTGCGGTAAGCATATATTGTGTGATGTACGAATTATCACTTTATTTAAAGTGCGTGTTTTAACAAAGATTTTCTTTTGCCCTTTTGTGGCAAAGGTGGGCAGTATGGGCCTATGGTATTGAGAACCAGTTTGATCGGTATTAGTAATAAAGCGTTCATTGAACTATGTCGATAACCGTATTGTACAATACATTTTGCATACAATTTGCCTACGATTCCCTTTCAACGATCTAACTACCAGCACAACTGAATTCGTTCTGTCAAATGAACGAGAAACAATGCACATTGCCCAAGGCATTGGATTTTTTTCTGGGGCCAAATAGTGGATCGTAGTAAACCTTTGCAATATATTTAACGATCGGCTTTCTGGGAACAGATATGGGCATCCACAAATTTTTCGCCCAAGTGAACTGAGCAAAAAGTTACTATCATATTTGAAACGTCAAACCTTCTAAACTTATTAAGTAGAAATTAATTAAAAAAATAAATAAAAACAAAAAAAGTTGAGACTAAGTGAACTGCGCCGCTGTTTGGAATGGGATATTTCGTTACAGAAAGAGTATGCGCATGGAAATCGTTTCATTCAATTTTTGAAGAAACTACCGGTTGCTGAAAAAAATATTTTACGATTTTCTATGGCTTGCGGGTGGAACAGCATATTGGCTTCATAGCCCAAAACTAATTTAGACAACCGTAGACTGTCTTTGTTAGACAAGTTCTACTACGCAGAACCATCAGTATCGACTCCATACGGGTATTTTCATGTATTCGCTGTTTGGAAGGCAAAGAATCCGCGTAAGTAAATTGATTACGCGCGCATAAATCAAAACTTTTCATACTTTCATCTTTATGACAAGCATAAGTAATCTTTTTTGAAACACTTTTTAGTGATTTCTCATCCTATAGATTATTAATCATACACTGTTAAAGCCAAGTACAGTAAAGAAAAGGCATGCAGAATCATCCGTAGATAATAGAAGGCCAAATGCGGAAGAAAAGGAAATAAGGAGGAATTTGAATTTGAAAAACTATTTGAACAGCGAATGGAATTATCAGTGTCCCAATCAACATTGTGGAGCCGAAGAAACAGTTTAAGCATTTAACGGTTGCTATGGATTCTCTCATTGAATATGTCCCAATCATAATTAATGTCCTGACAACATATCTTAAAAATATCTCTGTTGAAATGAATAAGCGAATTACCAATTTTACCATTAAAATTGTGTTGCAAAAGTCAATAAATTTCTCCCCGCACTGTTTTATTTCAACGCGGGTTGAAGTGTAACGAGTGCAAATTTAAACAAACGCCTGCTCCCAGAAGCCAAGGATGAAATAATTTTTGTTCGCCACTCGACATTGATAATACAAATGTTAAAAATTAGCGTCTACAAATAGTACCGAGAAGACACAGTTTTCGTTCTTACAAAAAAATATAATTTAATTATTCATATAATTAAGAAAAACTATTTGAACAGCGAATGAAATTATCAGTGTCCCAATCAACATTGTGGAGCCGAAGAAACAGTTTAAGCATTTAACGGTTGCTATGGATTCTCTCATTGAATATGTCCCAATCGTAATTAATGTCCTGACAACATATCTTAAAAAGAACTCTGTTGAAATTAATAAGCGAATTAACAATTTTACCATTAAAATTATGTTGCAATAAATTTCTCCCCGCACTGTTTTACTTCAACACGGGTTAAAGTGTAACGAGTGCGAATTTAAATAAACGCCTGCTCCCAGAATCCAAGGATGAAATAATTTTTGTTCGCCACTCGACATTGATAATACAGATGTTAAAAATTAGCGTCTACAAACAGTACCGAGAAGACACAGTTTTCGTTCTTACAAAAAAATATAATTTAATTATTCATATAATTAAGAAAAACTATTTGAACAGCGAATGAAATTATCAGTGTCCCAATCAACATTGTGGAGCCGAAGAAACAGTTTAAGCATTTAACGGTTGCTATGGATTCTCTCATTGAATATGTCCCAATCGTAATTAATGTCCTGACAACATCTTAAAAATATCTCTGTTGAAATAAATAAGCGAATTACCAATTTTATCATTAAAATTGTGTTGCAATAGTCAATAAATTTCTCCCCGCACTGTTTTATTTCAACACGGGTTGAAGTGTAACAAGTGCGAATTTAAACAAACGCCTGCTCCTAGAAGGCAAGGATGAAATCATTTTTGTTCGCCACTCGACATTGATAATACAGATGTTAAAAATTAGCGTCTACAAATAGTACCGAGAAGACACAGTTTTCGTTCATACAAAAAAATATAATTTAATTATTCATATAATTAAGAAAAACTATATGAACAGCGAATGAAATTATCAGTGTCCCAATCAACATTGTGGAGCCGAAGAAACAGTTTAAGCATTTAACGTTTGCTATGGATTCCCTCATTGAATATGTCCCAATCGTAATTAATGTCCTGACAACATATCTTAAAAATATCTCTGTTGAAATGAATAAGCGAATTACCAATTTTACCATTAAAATTGCGTTGCAATAGTCAATAAATTTCTCCCCGCACTGTTTTATTTCAACACGGGTTGAAGTGTAACGAGTGCGAATTTAAACAAACGCCTGCTCCCAGAATCCAAGGATGAAATAATTTTTGTTCGCCACTCGACATTGATAATACAGATGTTAAAAATTAGCGTCTACAAATAGTACCGAGAAGACACAGTTTTCGTTCTTACAAAAAAATATAATTTAATTATTCATATAATTAAGAAAAACTATTCGAACAGCGAATGAAATTATCAGTGTCCCAATCAACATTGTGGAGCCGAAGAAACAGTTTAAGCATTTAACGGTTGCTATGGATTCTCTCATTGAATATGTCCCAATCATAATTAATGTCCTGACAACATATCTTAAAAATATCTCTGTTGAAATGAATAAGCGAATTACCAATTTTACCATTAAAATTGTGTTGCAAAAGTCAATAAATTTCTCCCCGCACTGTTTTATTTCAACACGGGGTGAAGTGTAACGAGTGCGAATTTAAACAAACGCCTGCTCCCAGAAGCCAAGGATGAAATCATTTTTGTTCGCCACTCGACATTGATAATACAGATGTTAAAAATTAGCGTCTACAAATGTGCCCATAATTATGAAAGTGGTCTAAGTCAAAATTTAAAAAAAATGAGTTTATCAGTTATTTCATACCACATTATTTTTAACTAAATTTATTCAATGTAATTTTTACGAAATTGTCAAAAATGAACCATTAGATAGTGGTTGTAATTTCAACATTATATGGAATTCATTTAGTTTTAATTATGAAAGTGGTCTAAGTCAAAAATTTAAATAAATTATATAAACAACTTGAAAATGGCACGTGGCCTTCTTTGACGCGTTTCTGAACTACATAATAAAATAAATGACAATCAAATTTTAATAATAACGACAACTTCATTCCGGTTTATCTGAATCAATAACAAGAAGAGTAAAAAATACCGCGGGTGAATCTGTCTCTTGGCTACAAATTTAATGGATGAGATTCTTGAAAAATGAACCTTATAAAATATTCTATAAAACATCTTTAGATGATTCTAAATTTCACGTTTTGGATCTTTCACCTAAAAAAGGAAGACCAAAAATATACGGAAATATTAAATTACTTCCATTATACACCTATCATTAGACCAGTATCGGAAGAAAAACATAAAGATATTATGAGTTTACTACCGTACATCCCTCCAGTTTTTCAGGAACATTTTAAGAATCTTAAATACTCGAAATAATGATAAAAATGGATTACTGTTTAAAAATAATTAATAAATGTAATAAATGTTCACGAATTATTTCAATCAAATTATTGTTTCAAATAAAACTCAAAGTTCTTTATTGCTTTAAGTCATTTATAGGACATTCAGTTAATTGAAAATGGTCTAAGTCAATTCAATCTTTAAAAATAATATTATCGTATAAAATTCACACAAAATTTCATATTCATAGTAAATTTCCATTAATTAAGACTAATAAAATTATAAATTAAAATGTCGCATAATGTAAAAATATTTTTTAATTTATTCAAATGCAATTCATTAAATATCTCGAAACAAGAAATATATGACTTAGACCACTTTCATAATTATGGGCACAAACAGTACCGAGAAGACACAGTTTTCGTTCTTACAAAAAAACTCTTTGAAGAAGAAATTAAGGGCAAACAAATAAGTGCAGTTGCAAAGACCCGGTTACCACGTACAGTTCTTATAAAGCGAGTAAATTGTCAGTAATTGTAGTTACCATGTCATAGGTGAACGTCTCAGAGGAAACAGTAACCAAGAACCGACAAAAGTCAAAGGGCCGAGTGAGAAAACGAGCGAGGCCCTGCCCAGAGGTCAAGGATAACGCTCGTTAGAAGAATTATGGTATTTATTCGGTGTTTAACTTCCAGAGGTCATTGCAGAAATCCCACCGAACCGTGCCAAGAAAGGCGGTGCTTCCGTTTCGTGTCAAAATGCACCAGACGGCGCGTTTCTTATAACTGGGCCCGGTGAGAACAAACATGCATATTGTATGTAGTTATAATTTATATTCGAAAAATCTTAAAAACCGTATAACCTCTTTAAAATGGTCTAAATGTCTACAATTTTGTCGGATTCGGGGAAAGTCTGTTGAATAGATGGCATAAAAAAGGTCTTGAAAAAGTTGCAATTCGTAGGAATAACGATAAAAAGGTGAAGATTATTTACTAGAGTTTTATTCGAATCTGTAATGAAAATGTAAATAATAGATTTTGTAGATTTGAGCCACTTGTATACATGCTGAAAATTTCATAAAAGTCAGTTAACATTTGTATGAGGTACTTACAGAAACAAAGAATAATGAAAATCGCAAATGTTCGGTCTTGAAAATTAATAACTCGGAAGATTTTTACATCGTTAAATGCCTGTCATTTGTCTTTGCATTAACCCTTTCGCTACGGCGGTCTTTTCCACAATTTGACTTTATGCTCACTTTTAAAAATGTCACGATTATGCATTTTCTAGGGAAAAAACATTCCTGATGAAAGCTACGGCTGATTGAGAATAAACACATGCAGCAATACTATGCTCTCTAACAAAAAGAGCAACATACGGAACAAGAGGTCCATGATAAATGTGCCAAGGTAGACTATAGTCGCCCGTAGTAGCGAAAGTGTTAAACGATTTTAATACAATTTTGTAGAATCTATATAATTGACCTAAACCTCCGGAACATATTCTTCAAATTTTCTTTTAGAGGCTTGGATAAAACATTTCGTGAAACGACCTTTACTATTTTATTTGTAATCTTGTACAATAACATTTCTTCAAGACCTCTTTATATACTACTTAGTAAACTGACTCTGTTAATGTCTTGCAACAATTAAAACAATTTTTACGGATTTTAAATAAGTCATTCAGTTTTGTAGGGTATCTGAAAACAAATGCAAGTATCTGTAGCTTGGCCAAACAAGAGTGGACCTTCTGAGCGAGGTTCATAGTGGCAAAGAAGGTCCAATACACTTGTTTTATCCTTGCAAGCTTATCCTACCCCCATATGTTCATAATTTTCCTCCGTGCAAAGCTATTATAAACTGGGTTAATGAGCGATTAGCTGTTACTTTATACCTTGGCATCTCAGTCCCCGGTAAATCTGCTGCTGCTTTTCGAGTAAACCATAGATGAAATTATTTTAATGCGTTGTATTTATCATTAGCCGTGCTATAGGACGGTAAAGCTATTGGTATCCTGAAGGAGTTTTAGTTAACCACGTTGTTATGCTGTGTACTAATATATAGACATAGGAAGCCCATTAGTACGTGTACCCACCTTTCATTGGCAAGAGACGATGCCGTGGGTATTATTTGGGCTGCTTAATCCGAGAGCCATCTTTCATACTACGCGATCCGCGGCGGCTCAGCAAGCCATACAATAAATCTCCATTTATATCCCTTACGTTATCTCTAGGTTACTCCATTTCAGCGGTGCGAGCATCAGGCAATTAGTTTTTGAGTTCGATTTTTTCGTTAGGTCCAAGAAAATCTGCGAGATCTCAATATAATTTTTAAGAAGCAATTCATAGATTCTGAAGACGAAAATCGAGTACATACATCAATTGAGCTATTGGCATCAATAGCGAATCGTTGATTAATTATAGGAGTTTTAGTAAATAAAAGGATATAGCTTGTCTACGCAGACTTGGACCTTGGCCGCTTTAGAGACAATTAGAAACGGGGTACTACGCGAAATTACCGATAGCCCACCATTTGCATACTTTAATGACTCTTGAGACGATACCAAACCCGCGTAAACAAATCGACTATGTGTACTGGGTGAAGAAATTAGAACGTTTAAATCTATTGTCTCCGCCAGTGATAGCAGATCGAGAGAATTAAGGGGAAATGGAATGGTAGTGGAGGGAAATAGTATAGGGAATGAACCAGCGATGACCTGATTCGTACTATAACAAACTGTACCTTGTTTCACTGAATGGCATAGATTCTACAGAATGAAACATTTTTAAATTGAAAAATCGAATATACGAATGAATAATTTACTCAACTTTATTTTCTGTTCTCGTTGGCATTCAATAAAAATTACGAATTTACATTTAATTTATTAAATGGAAATGCCACTCAAATTTTTTGATGTAGAAGCATTTGGTTTTAACTTATCCACGCTATTAGGTAAAACTGGTGTGAGAAGTCGTACGAGGCTTAACTTACGTCACGGGACTCAGGTACATGACGTTGATATAGAGTCGGTAGTGAAGGTAATGTGACGTCGTAAGATATTTTTGAGGGAATTCACCCGTAACGCCGCTCTTCGCATTAATTGGAAGAAGAGGATTGGGCCTCAACATATGCGGTGCGTAACAACCTAAAGTGCACCTCGAAGACGTTTAACAAATGTTAATACGACATACATGGACAATTTCTGCGACGTGTACTACTGTCGTCATGCAACGTTACATATTCTTACAGCACTCATTCATACGATCCAATAATTTGTAAAACTCTTAACAAAGAGAACACACATGCCTCAGCTATATACAATAGCACACAAGATACGTTGAAGGCAAAATGAGGTGGAATTTCAAGTTTTCGGCAGGATGAGGGTACAATGACTTACCGCGAGATGTACTCAGATAACGTTGCGGCCAGAGTTCAAGTTTGTTTAACACTAGATTGCCCGAGATTTCTTGTATACCTATATTGCCCAAAAACAGTCAAAATGACTGCATTGTGAAAAAATAACAAATATGTAAAGAAATTTGTTTAAAATTAATTTTTAATATTTTTTATGTTATTTACAGTTATATAACAGGTTATTAGTAAATATTAACTGTACATATTGACTGTTTTCAATGAACTTAACCCATATTTCCGAAAGCAAGACAAATTTATTTGATTGTAGGCGCCTACTGCATTCGGTTCTTTTGTCAAAATGAATAAATCGTAGGATTTGCTTGAACTTTTCTCTGGCCATAGTTTTTCTAAAAGATTCGGGACCCCACTTCGCTGACCATAAATAACTCAATTTAAAATTTGTTGCCTCGTAAGCTCCACGAGCATATAGAATCCCAATAAATGTACGTATTTCCGGTAATGATATTGTCCAACCGTTCCAAAAAATTCGGCGACATTCTCCTGTGTACTTTCTTATATGTTTGATAATATAGTTATCTATTATCAACGATAATGCACTGATAAGATTATCTGCCACAATGTTCCTTTTTGCGTAGCCTGTTGGCCCTTTCACACTCTTAAAAATACAAGCAGATGGTATCCTTCCAGGAATACCACCTTCGTCAATTTTTGTCCACACAGTACCATCAGCAGTTGTTTCGACCTCCTGAAACATATTTTCAGTTTCTTCATCAGAATCTGAACTAGTTAGCACCCTACACCTTTTCCTGGGCATATTGATGACACTTTCATTTTCATCATTGGTGATCGACTCTTCATCACTATCTTCAGCGTCAGATGTTTCACTTTGAATATAATCCGCTTCATCTTCAGATGATAGTTCAGAATTTGTTGCATTTGATTCTATATCGGAGCACTCTTCACTTATGTTCGTTAGCTTTTCCAAGAACTCATTTCTGTTCGACATTTTTTTCATAAAGTTAGGGCGCAAAAGAAATAAAATAAACAACTTGTTAGAACAACACTTTATAAAGATTCGAATAACTAGTACTACTTTAGCTTATTGAGCAACTGATACTTATCAAGTATACGCCCAAATCGACAATTTATCATGCATCATATTTCAATACAAAGCCGGACAGGTCATATAAGAAATTTACTCAATTCAATAAATAAAAATCTTTTGATTATTTAAAATTTACCAAGCAGTCAAAATGACTGCTTCTGGGCAATATAGGTATAACACACATATATATACGGAAATAAAGGAGGGCGGAAGTAACTACAATTATTCATAAACCCATTTATATGTTATAGAAAAAGTCACCAAATTCTAAGAAATTATGTCCTCAATTTCATAATTGTTTTTCTAATTGAAATTAAAAAACAGTCAAAATGACTGCCTTGGGCAATCTAGTGTTAAACAAGCTGCACATGCTTTTGCCGCCTACAAGCGCACTCAGTAATCGCCGAAGTCGAGAATTGCAAGGCAGAAAAGAATGTTTTGGGGCATACAGAAAAATGTGGGTACGAAGATCCACTCTCGCGTGATTCGGGTTCAGTTTTAAGCACTTTCATCTGTATTATCACGTGCTTGCGATTTCGTTCGCCACTTGTTAGTCGACATCACGTTTACCCGGCTTTGTTTTGCACGACGTTGTATACACCAGCAGCATGTTCTAAGGTCTACGTGAGACTCGTCGGCGGTGTGGGGAAATAAATGGTGCGGTCGGTTACGCTGTATGTCGCCATTTATATTTTGTAAAATTATTTCCTTCTTTTCGTTACCAATAGAAGTTGAAAAGGGAATGGGCAGGGCTTAACTTATCAGAAGGCAAATAGAAGGCGAATAGTCAGGAACCTACATTATCATTTACGATTATATAAATAATATAAAATTATACAATTATATAAATAAATGGTGCGGTCGTTTACGCTGTATGTCGCCATTTATATTTTGTAAAATTATTTCCTTCTTTTCGTTACCAATAGAAGTTGAAATGGGAATGGGCAGGGCTATACTTATCAGAAGGCAAATAGAAGGCGAATAGTCGGGAACCTACATTATCATTTACAATTATATAAATAATATAAAATTATACAATTATATAAATAAATGGTGCGGTCGTTTACGCCGTATGTCGCCATTTATATTTTGTAAAATTATTTCCTTCTTTTCGTTACCAATAGAAGTTGAAAAGGGAATGGGCAGGGCTATATTTATCAGAAGGCAAATAGAAGGCGAATAGTCGGGAACCTACATTAACATTTACAATTAACCGATTACGCGCGCAACACTTTACCCTATACTGTCCATCGCGCATTTTTCGCCAGTAACACAGACTGCTTTTCGTTGCATGAAAGATACAAGAAGCCTACAAAAATAATTTTGATGGGTAAAGTAGGGTTGGTGGTAATGATTCTGTGTTGCGTGTACGTTACGTAAGACATGACATTAAAAGTAAATAACGCAGTAAGCTATTATTTTAAGTCTATATAAAACATAACATAATTTATACATCAATCATTTAAACATGAAATTCTAATTATGTATCTTAGTATAATATATAGAATAATGTATCTTAGTATTTTCTGAAATGGGGCGAAAGTTCAAAATAGAAAAGTTTCAATTAGGAGCAATTACTTTTCATTAAGTTAACTGAAATATTTTTAACTTTAATCGAGTTGATTGACTACTATGTTCCATAAAAGCAAAGAAGGTGTTTAATGAATTGCGAACAATTTTAGTTCAAGATTGACTAAATAAAAAAGGAGAAAGTAAACGAAATGAAAGGCAATGCGTTGCTAAGGTGGGAACGAAAAAGTGGCAGACATCCCCATTCGGTTGACTAATTTCTAAGATGGTTGGGAAACTGTATCATTATTTAGCATCAATTCGTGTCTATCCATGCAATTACATTTAATCATATAAAAGGACTATCAATTTTATATACATCTTCGTCGTTCACGCTAAGGAGAGAACGGAATTGAGATAAGAGTGTAACTTTACATAATATTGTGAAACTTAAACAACAAAACCATAGGTGCAAATTAACAAAGTACATTTGTACTGAACAACAGAGAAATCCATTATACCCTCCGTTCTCAAAAAACGCTGGGATGCCAAACAGCCACGTGATATCGATGACTCTCGTATATCTATAAACATGCAAAAATAGGAGCACATCAGTTTTGCGTATAATATAATATCTTACTGTCTGAATTCACAGAATTGGATGAAATATCTCACGACAGTGGGAGCAGAACACATGTAGATGTAGAGAGCTGCGAACACCACGTCTGAGTATGTAATTTATTGAGGAGCTAGCGGTGGCAGGGCACAGGTAGATATGCTACGCCGTGAACGTTAAGACTTTGTCTTCTGTGGAAGGTGCTCGGCAGTACGTTAGTAAACGCACGAGGTCGGGACGCTGGCTATATGACACTTTCTGCCAACTTATATACAGCTAAATGTATGAACATGGCTACGTGTTACGTCAGATGTTTGTCACAAGGCTTATTCCGATCCATAACGAACAGGAATTGAATACGTTATTGTTAAAGCATTATCATTATTTTGACTATTTAAAATGAAGTTGAGCCCTTTTCTTTATTAACACTAGAACTACCAAGGGGGTCAAAATGACTTGTTTGACATTTCTTATAATTATAACTCATTTCAGGTACATTTTGTTTCTGAAAATTTTGCACGACTTTTTCTAAGATATACAAATAATTAATTCTGTAAAACAGTTTTCTTTTTTGTTTATCATTTTGTTGGAAATTTGTATGCAGTATACCTACATAAACCGTGATGAGTCATTTTGACTCCCACGGAACATTGGTTTTCGGTGCTGAACAGCATTTTCTCTGATACTTTGCAATAGTGTTATGAGACATATAAAAACTTGCACTGAAGCAGAAGCTCGTCGAATTCTGAATGACCATGACTGGACTGTATCGTTAGCAGAGTTGAATGCGTTTATAGCAATTTTATACGCTTGTGATGCATACGAAGCGAAAAACTTAAAACTTCCATATTTATGGTCCAAAAAATGGGGTCCGAAATTTTTCTCTGAGACAATGAGCAGAAATAAATTTACCGAAATTCTTCGGCTAATTCGGTTCGATAACAAAAATGAAAGAAGCCAAAGATTGCAAACAGATAAATTTGCATTAGTTTCAGAGGTATGGAATAAATTAATTGAAAACAGTCAAATATGTTTTAAACCAGGTGCTACCATTACAGTTGATGAGCAATTATTCCCGACGAAAACTAGATGTAGATTTACGCAGTATATGCCAAACAAGCCGAATAAGTTTGGTATAAAATTCTGGTTGGCGTCGGATGTAAAAAGTAAATATGTTGTAAATGCATTTCCCTACTTAGGAAAAGAGGAAATGAGATTATCCGTACCTTTAGGTGAATTTGTTGCCGTAAAACTTATAGATCCATATATTGGTTGCGGGAGAACAGTTACAACAGATAATTTCTTTACAAGTTTGACATTAGCAACAAAACAAATAACTAAAAGAACTTCCTTAGTTGACACCATTAGACAAAATAAGTGAGAACTAGCTAAACTTGCAAAATCAAAAAAGGATAACATGTCTCGTTTCTCGACAGTACTTTACAAAACAGGAAAATGTACTTTGACTATATACAAGAGTAATCCCAATAAAAAAGTATTAGTGCTCAGATCAAAACATGAGTCAGTGAACATTTAAAAAGATGGCAAACGTTTATCTGAAACGGTTACATTTTATAACAATACCAAATTTGGTGTAGATATTATGGATCAAATGGCTCGGAAATATACTGTGAAAGCTGGATCCCGAAGATGGCCATTACAAGTGTTTTACAATATTCTAGATATTGCCGGAATAAATGCCTGGATGTTATATAAAGAAACAACAGGAGAAAATATTTCAAGAAAAGACTTTCTATTCCAGTTATCCGAAGAGCTTGCAATTGACTACAAAGAACTAACCGGTCGATCTACAGTTCAAGCAGAAGGAATATCATCATCTATATCGTCACAAAACCAGATACATATTTCGATGAAACGTAAACGGTGTCAAATAGCACAGTGTACTAATAATAAAACGAACAATATTTGTGGTACATGCCATAAACGGGTCTGTGGTAAATGTTTTGCTAAAATAACTGCAACTTGCAAAAAATGTCTTTGATTTTTATGCATAATTATTTAATAAATTTTTGCTATTATATTACTATTATTATTCAGATTATATTCAATTTTTGTTCATAAAAATAAGAAATATATAAAAACGTAAACATTGCTGTCTTTTCTTAAATGTCTTAGTAATTTAAGAAACAAGTCATTTTGACCCCTCAGGTAGAAGTAGGTATACGTCAATCGTCGGTATTTCTAGTGTTAAGAGATTCGTGAAAGCCTTGTTTTGGTTGAAGTATGTCCATTACTATGTAAACAATTTTCCCCGATGTTTCGAGACCCTTCGGTCCTCTCTTTAGGAAATCACAATTATTTCGTGTTGTTACAGTCTGTTGTAACGTTTTAAACGTGTACTTGTCTTATGTGGCTTATTTATGTTCATTTTGGGGGTGGTCTCCCCTGAGAATAGTCCTCCTCATACGCTTACAGTTTACTTTTTAACACGTTGACTGCCATGGTGGTCACCGGTGACCGGCGCAAAAGATTTTATTATAAATGCAAAAAAATTCGCCATGAAGCCTATTTGCAATCTTGCAAAAGCAATTGATATCGGAACGGTGCTTCAATGCTTTGGCATCTAACGACTCTGCGTTACCTTCATATTGCACGATTTAATCATACTCTGCGGTATTTCATCGCATCGCGTTTTTAACATAGCAAAATACGCTTGGCAGTCAACGTGGTAATTTCATTTGCGGTTAATTTTTGGTTTGCCTTTATATCGATAGATTGAAAAGGGCAATTGCTTCAAGATTTTTTAAATTGTCAAAGATAACAACATTTATTTCAATTTTCTACATTGAATTTTTCAACCTCATTAAATAAAGAAATGATTGCCTGATGACGCCACGACCAATGTGATAAAAGGTTGTGTTTGAGTTTTTAACAGTAAAAACATTCAATGATTGTTTAATTTTTTGTTGAAAGTTTTTGGCCCAATTTTTATATACACAATCATTTTGAAGCGATCATATCATGTCAATTACATTATCAAAGATTGAAATGTATGAAACTTATTCTTTAATTAAGCGCCAAAACGGTTGAAATACCTCTTCTTGAGCAGTGGGAATAATTTCTCTGGCAATTTAATTGTCTTCTGATGTATTCCCAACGGACGAAAGTTTTATGAGACAGTTCAGAATATGAACATTTTGGGTATTACATTTTATGTACATACAATATTATTTTTGCAAGAATCATTTTCTCTCATGGAAGCCACATCTATGTGAACTAGCACAATCACAAAAATTGTAACACGCAACAACCGTTAAATTACTTAATACGGGTTGCGTGTATTGAATGCATGATAATAATGCGAAATATACCACCAACAATGGTTTACTAGGAATCACATACAAATTTAGTTGGGAAAATGGAATCATTTTTTATTTTCAGTTAATAGTGACAATAACCACGCAAAGATTTGTTTCTGATTATGTTACGTACGATGTCCGCAAAGGTCTGATTTCAAATTTTCCGAAAAAAGTTCAAAAATACGTTTTTAACATTTTTTAAATTCAAGTAATCAAACCCATAGAAAACACAAATTGACCGTTGTAATAATCCGTGGGTGGAGTAAGTTGTAAAATTTGGACTTTGTTATTATAGAAAGCAAAAGAGTACTTACGCTCTTTGGAGCGTCACAATCAACCTTTTGAAAGAATTGTTGCTTAACCCTGATTTAACCCTGTTAGGAAACAGTAGGGCAAAATAGAAGAGCTGCAATAAAAGCAATACCACAAGTAAAAGAACAGTAAGGATGAATCACGAAACAAAATCCTCCTAAAGACTCTGTATAGTACAGAATTCATTTTGGCAAATAATTAAATAAGCCCAACTATGGAGAAGGGCAAATTATTTGCACAGCCAATAATTATTTAAAAATACTCCACTTGCCGAACTCAATAACACCGCAAAGGCCTTTTCAACAACTTCAGCAAACAAAATGAAAAAATAAAAATGTAATAAACGTGGCCCTTGT
The DNA here is from genome assembly GCA_033815515.1 of Cryptocheilus praepositus. Taxonomy (NCBI): domain Eukaryota; kingdom Metazoa; phylum Arthropoda; class Insecta; order Hymenoptera; family Pompilidae; genus Cryptocheilus; species Cryptocheilus praepositus. The sequence continues at coordinate 154,823 of JAWWQZ010000334.1, forward strand.
ATCCAGTCACACTTACAATTATTACCAACGTTATACACGAATATGTTAAATCTTATGTTTAATGTCGGCGTTCGATTGTACCACCTGAAAAGTACCAAGAAGCCAATCATTGTACGAAGCCGTCAGATAATTATGACGTATGCGTGTGAAACCGAAGTCGGCAATTTAAGCGATTTTACGAAGATTGTACGCCGCCGCTGCTGTCAATAACTACTAGATAGATGCCTGCAATACAGAGAATCGTGGCGCTATTCTGAACGAATATACCTTTACGTGCCATTTGTCATTTTGCATCTATCCTGACAAGAGTACCCGGTTGCTCAATAAGTTTTGTAGTTCGATAAAAAAACACAATGTTATGGTTCAAAATACACTTTATTATTCAGTATAATCTCCCTGAACATTAATGCACTTGCTCCAACGATCCTCCAATCTGTGGATCCCATCCCTGAAGTGAGATTCCGGAAGGTCTGCAAAATACGCTTCAACAGCCGTTATGACCTCTTCATTTGACGAAAAACTCTTGCCACGCATACATTTTTTGAGTTATGGAAACAAATGGAAGTCGCTGGGGGCCAAATCTGGTAAATACGGCGGATGCTCCAACAATTCGAACTTTAATTCATGGATTTTAGCCATTGTCAAAATGCTCTTGTGACACGGTGCGTTGTCCTGATGAAAAAGGATTTTTTTCTTCTGCAAACGGGGTCTTTTTTCACGAATTTTTTCCTTCAACTGGTCCAAAAGGTTGCAATAATATTCAGACTTAATTGTTTTACCAGTTTGCAAGTAATCCACAAATAAAATTCCTTTCGCATCCCAAAAAACTGATGCCAGAACCTTCTTGGCCGATTTCTGGACACGAACCCGTTTCGAAGCCGAACAACCAGGTTCACACCACTCTTTAGCCTCTTGTTTTGATTTAGGATCATGGTGATAGACCCAAGTCTCATCCATAGTGATGAATCGACGCACAAAATCCACTTTATCCTTTTTAAAACGCTCCAAATGTTGTTGAGAAAGTCGCATTCGAATGTGTTTTTGTTCAATTGTTAGCGAATGCGGCACCCATTGTGCACACAGCTTTTTAAAACTCAAAATTTCATTTAAAATATGACTCACACTGCCTAATGAGATGTGTAGAGCCTCTACTAAATCCCTCTCAGTCAATCGACGATCTTCCAAAACCATATCCTGTACTTTGGCTACGATTTCTGGTGTTGATGCGGTTTTTGGACGTCCTTCACGTGGGTCGTCTTCAAGGCTTGTACGACCACGTTTAAATTCAGCAACCCATCTTTCTACTGTTCTAATTGAAGGTGAACGTTCATTATACACTCTTAACATTCGTTCGTGAATTTCTTTTGGTGCTACACCTTCCAAAAATAAGAATTTTATCACTGCACGATATTCAATTTTTTCCATTGTCGAAAATACTGTGACACGGCGACACTAAATGGCTTGTAAACAAAGAATGAATTGACTGATTGAAATTAACCTTCACATACGTTGATAAGAAGAGTGAACCAACAAAACAAAAACAAATTTGGACTAGTAGCAACGCCCTCAACAAAACAAAACAAGACTTATTGAACAACCTGGTATGTCATACCTGTAAATATCTGTAGTCGAACTGTCGTTCAGGCAGCCGTACGAGAAAGATTGGAGGGGACAGTTTTGATTGAGGTCAAGTTGAATGGAGAAGAATCTGACCTGCGGGTAGATGCTTTCCAATAGCGTGGAGCATGCGAGGCTGACCGTACTACCGACAATGCGTGAGAGCGGTTTCGAGGGTAGTTAGACTGGTGCTATTTAGCCCTCGACCGGAACTTATGACCGGATCCTTCAGAAGAGAAAATGTGTCGTGCTGTGCTAACCATACGCCCGTCGATGTCTAGTGGCCCGACGTCATGTAGCTATCGGGTGACCGGGCACCAATTGCTTATAAGGACCACATGTTACGTTAAGGCAAGCAGCCTGAGGTTACGCCGCATAAGGGGTAATTCATTCACCTTTTCGTATCCGTCAAGGAACGATTGTAAACAAGTTGGTAACCTGATTTGTGATTTCTTTACATGTACAGTTTACATGAGTAAATTGATGTAAAGAAATGAACAAAATGAGTAAACACCCCTCTCAAAACACCTCGCTAGTATTCGCACTTTAAATAAATTAATATTTTAAGGTTTATAGTTTGTATTAACATATGAGACCAAATGTATCACTTTTGTATTATAGAAACCAACTTTTATAAACGTCCGAGATACCAACCATAATCGTGTTTAGAATATATAATAAAACTGAGTAATTTTTTATTAACAACTGCAATGATTTGAGTCATGACAATTATCCAATTTATTTTCGTTTACCTGTCACCAGGAACATTCTATAATATAAGTATTGATATACAATAGAAATATATTCAAACATCGCAATCCATGAAAAGTATTTCTAAAGGTACAACTTATTGTGCAGTTGTTAATAAAAAATTACTCAGTTTTATTATATATTCTATACACGACTATGGTTGGTATCTCGGAGGTTTATAAAAGTTGGTTTCTATAATACAAAAGTGATACATTTGGTCTCATATGTTAATACAAACTATAAACCTTAAAATATTAATTTATTTAGAGTGCGAATACTAGCGAGGTGTTTTGAGAGGGGTGTTTACTGATTTTGTTCATTTCTTTACATCAATTTACTCTACCTTTAGAAACAGTTTTCGTGTATTGCAATGAATAAATATATTTCTATTGTATATCAATATTTACATTACAGAAAGTTCTTGAGGACTAGTAAACGAAAATAAATCGGGTAATTGTAATGATTCCAATCGTTGCAGTTGTACATAATAAAAAATTACTCAGTTTCATTATTTATTATAAGCACGACTATGGTTGGTATCTCGGAGGTTTATAAAAGTTGGTTTCTATAATACAAAAGTGATACATTTGGTCTCATATGTTAATACAAACTATAAACCTTAAAATATTAATTTGTTTAAAGTGCGAATACTAGCGAGGTGTTTTGAGAGGGGTGTTTACTAATTTTGTTCATTTCTTTACATCAATTTACTCTACCTTTAGAAACAGTTTTCGTGTATTGCAATGAATAAATATATTTCTATTGTATATCAATATTTACATTGCAGAAAGTTCCTGAGGACTAGTAAACGAAAATAAATCGGGTAATTGTAATGATTCCAATCGTTGCAGTTGTACATAATAAAAAGTTACTCAGTTTCATTATTTATTATAAGCACGACTATGGTTGGTATCTCGGAGGCCTATAAAAGTTGATTTCTATAATACAAATGTACATTACATAGAACATAAGATACATTTGTTCTCATATGTCAATACAAAGCATATACATTAAAATATTAACTCATTTAAAGTACGAATACTAGCGAGGTGTTTTTTAAATATATGTACAAAAATTTCAAAACGTCGTTTCGATAAAAGCGTATTTACGATTTCCCCAGGCTGCCTTCTGCTTTAAAAGTTTTTAACATAATTCTGTGTAATGTATAGGATAAAATTGGTAACCGGAAAAAAAACATTATTTGAAACTGAAAAAGGGTTGACGGTCTCTCACGAGGGTAAATTCATGAATTTTATACTTCAAGTAGCAAACGGTTGAAATCGTGTCACCCAGCCGACCCAGTAATTTCTATACGTAAAATTTTGCATATCCGTACAACAAAGTCTACCCAAAATATTATTATTAATTTGCTTATAATTACTCCTAAAAGCTATGCCTTAACCCTTTGCACTCCGAATTTTATTTCAATTTCGTTACCAGCAGCTCCCAACGCTTTTAAGTGTTTTATTTGAAATTTACTTTAACTAAAAATATAAAGCAATTTAAATAAATAAAGGAAGAAACAAATTCACTTAAATACCAATTTTATTTACAGTGTTGTCGTATATTGAAATTTTCAAGGGTATGATATCTTTTGAAAGAACTTGCAAGATGTAACCCTGATTTTCTTTCACACGTTTCACAAAAATAGGTGGTTTCTCTTTTTCCTCCAGATGTTTCTCTATTTGAGTAAACTGCACAGTCTTTGTGTTTTCCTTCGGGATGTAGGAAGATTAAATGAGGCTTTCCATCTAAGCGATCGTGTTTATCATGTGTTCCAGGCCTCCCCAATTTCATATTTGGGTGACGACAATCACGAATTAGCATTGACAAAATCTTTTCGCGACATTTTTTGTGGGCTATAGGTTCTGTTCCTTGGTTTTTTGTTTTTTCTTTGTATAAAATATACGCATTTACCATGGAGATTTGTAATCCCCAAAAGAAATATTCCCTCCACCACTTGAGTGCTCGACGTAAAAAACAGTAAGATGTCGCGTATTGGTTCGCCATATCGACACCATCTATATTTTTATTATAATCTGTGATCACATCCAGTTCTTTTATTTCTCTTCGACTACCTGAATGTCTAACCCTTCTAGTGACATTGCGAGAGCGTCGATAACGTGTGCACGATATCTATTTATTTAGACATGAAAAAATGTCGAGTGGAGCTCGACAAAGGAGCTCCTGCCATAAAAACTGATGTCGAGTCACACTCGACATAGGAGTGCAAAGGGTTAATGTTTCTAGCAAAAGATGAATACGCGTGCAAAAACTAGGAATATTGTTTCGAATGGATCTAGAGATGGAGAGAAAGACAGCGATGTCTCTTACTGAGACAACTGCGAGGGACAGCACGATTGATTATATCAGCGCCACACACTCACTCTTTCAGAGACGGATCTCTATGTCGATGGCTGATGCGCTGATACGGAGTCAAGCCGATAATTCCATTTAGAAATAGAAGCATTGGGTTTCACATCGATGACATGGCAACTGACATTTAGACAAAACCAGCGAATTGTGCCGTAAGATCGTTCACGATAATCCCAGATTATAGAAATTGGTACAAGGATATGTCGATCAGAACTGTCGACCGTGTGAAGATAACTTAAGACTCCAGAGTATTACGTAATCGTATCATTGATATGATTTTTTCAGATTCGCTTGAATTTGTTAAATCGTTTGCAAACAGTGGCTTTTGAATACACTCATCAGATTCCGCATTTCATGATATCACAGAGCGCACGTACAGTTAACACATTGCGGACCGGGCATTCTATTGCTAACCGTCCCCAGTGGCCGGGCATTTTTTGGCGTCAGATATTTTTAAACTAATGATGATTCGTTAGTAGTTAAAAATCATTGTCGCGTGGAATATTTATTTTCAACAACAACCTTCAAGATGTATGATTTTTTAATATTTTTCAATAAATAAATATTTGCACATACTAAACATTTTTTGAAGTATGATATTTCGCAAAACATGACACTAAGTGAAGTGGAACATTACAAAGTTGGAAAAGTAGCGAGTTTCACTTCCTTTTCCGTTGATTTTGACCACTTGGCAACGTCTTGTCGGAAATTTTTTGTTTTTCGAATGTGGAAGTGGTACTGGGATGGGTCCTCTGTTTTGTCGAATGGTTCCACATAATCTCGTTTTACGTTCCAGCAATGTGTTCGCAATGGAGATACTATTATAATAATTATCCTGATACACGTGGTGCCAAAAATCAAGATATGGATTAAGTACTGATAAAATAGTTTCGTTCATTTTTTTTTCCTCAGCAGTATAAATTTCAAAATTACAAATATATCCGGTATCACTTTCAGATGGAATTCGCACAAGTAAACCATATTTGACGATTTTTCCATGGAATGATATCCTCGTCTGACGACTAGTTGGAAATCCTCTGTTGACCAATTATTAGTATATACATTTGCAGTCATAACTCTATCAGATGAGTTATTGCTTAAATTATTATTTATTTCGGACTCAGAACCACTTGAAATTATTGGCACTTTCCTTCTTTTGGCCCTCATAATAATCTCAATGTCTGCACTTTCATCGCCATCAGAATTGCAAGTATTCTCAGCGTCTCCATCACTATCTGTTTCCTTTAAAACCCTTTTCCGGTTTTTTTCAGGAATCACAACTTCAGTCATATCTTGACAGTCACCATCGTTCTCATAAATATTCACATTCTTGTCATCACTTGATGTATCTGATAAACTGTCCGCAAATATTTCTGCGATACTGCTAATCGTTTTGTCTCTATCCATACTACAGGGCTTCAAATAATAATTATTAATTCGCAATACAAATTACAAAAAACTGCAGTTGACAATCACGTAGCAATTGTGTGATATCTCGTCAGTGGCCTTGACCGACGAAAGGCGCATTCCAAATCTTTTGTCAGTAGCCTCGAACGACGAAAGATACAAGACGAGATATCTCGTCAACGGCTCCGAGCGACGAAACAGGAATGACGAGATATCTCGTCATCCGTCCGCAAGGTGTTAATATATAATTTTCATATGAAATATGATGAATTTGAAAATGTGAAAAACAAATGCATGTGAAAATTAATAATAGACGTAATCAAAGAGATTTGCGCTTAATATATATTTCCATTGGATCGTTCCCACATTCGTAATAAGGAGTGCTTTAATGCGAAGATGACAAAATCCAGAGGCATTCATGATAAATGATTAAAACCAATATTGCATTCAGCCCAAGCAATCCAAGGTAATTTGAAATGGTTCATTTGAAAATGCACATTTGGTCTTGGATTATAGAATTTGATCGTTCATTTTAAAGGACGTTAGAAATGCTTGCGGCCAGAAAGTAACGTTTATTTCACAGCTGCAAATTACAAATCGGAAACGATAGAATTACGGAATATTGTTACTAGCACAATTCTATACAATCGTATAAAAACCTTCTTGTGTAACTTACGGACAGCAAATTACTTTTTATACGTGATCTAAACTTTTAGCTACTATATATATCAATATATTAACATAGGATCTATACGTTATTCAGAAACATACTTTTTATGATTCATTATTTCTTAATGTAAATATCAGTCTTGATTGAGATTGATTTTATTGTTAAAAATTTCAACAATCTATATGTTCCAAACCATTAATTCCTTCTTCATGAGTCTATATTATAATAGCTCGAATATGTGAAAACGTTACTTTGGACTCATTAGTAATTAAACAATTCTTTTCTTTAGCGATAAAGGATCAAATAAGTAAAATAAATAATATTATATATATATTTAATAAGAATTAAGTAATATGAAACCAATTTTTGTATAGAAAGTTAACTCGTCATTTTGAGTTTTGAAGTCTTTATAAAGCAATAAATACAATAATGATTGCTCGAAAATTAACTCTGTAAATAAAATTGTTGCTATACTTCGATCAAAAATTCCTTTCACAATTTCTTGTATAACCCAATATTAATTTATGAATCATGATTAAGATCGATCTATTTTATGATTCTTTGTCCAAGATTGAAATGATCGTCACACGGTATAAAGCAATAAATACAATAATGATTGCTCGAAAATTAACTGTGTAAATAAAATTGTTGCTATACTTTGATCGAAAATTCCTTTCACAATTTCTTGTATAACCCAATATTAATTTATTAATCATGATTAAGATCGATCTATTTTATGATTCTTTGTCCATGATTGAAATGACCGTCACACGGTATAAAGCAATAAATACAATAATGATTGCTCGAAAATTAACTCTGTAAATAAAATTGTTGCTATACTTCGATCGAAAATTCCTTTCACAATTTCTTGTATAGCCCAATATTAATTTATCGATCATGATTAAGATCGATCTATTTTATGATTCTTTGTCCAAGATTGAAATGACCGTCACACGGTATAAAGCAATAAATACAATAATGATTGCTCGAAAATTAACTGTGTAAATAAAATTGTTGCTATACTTTGATCGAAAATTCCTTTCACAATTTCTTGTATAACCCAATATTAATTTATCAATCATGATTAAGATCGATCTATTTTATGATTCTTTGTCCAAGATTGAAATGATCGTCACACGGTATAAAGCAATAAATACAATAATGATTGCTCGAAAATTAACTGTGTAAATAAAATTGTTGCTATACTTCGATCGAAAATTCCTTTCATAATTTCTTGTATAACCCAATATTAATTTATCAATCATGATTAAGATCGATCTATTTTATGATTCTTTGTCCAAGATTGAAATGATCGTCACACGGTATAAAGCAATAAATACAATAATGATTGCTCGAAAATTAACTGTGTAAATAAAATTGTTGCTATACTTTGATCGAAAATTCCTTTCACAATTTCTTGTATAACCCAATATTAATTTATCAATCATGATTAAGATCGATCTATTTTATGATTCTTTGTCCAAGATTGAAATGATCGTCACACGGTATAAAGCAATAAATACAATAATGATTGCTCGAAAATTAACTGTGTAAATAAAATTGTTGCTATACTTCGATCGAAAATTCCTTTCATAATTTCTTGTATAACCCAATATTAATTTATCAATCATGATTAAGATCGATCTATTTTATGATTCTTTGTCCAAGATTGAAATGATCGTCACACGGTATAAAGCAATAAATACAATAATGATTGCTCGAAAATTAACTGTGTAAATAAAATTGTTGTTATACTTTGATCGAAAATTCCTTTCACAATTTCTTGTATAACCCAATATTAATTTATTAATCATGATTAAGATCGATCTATTTTATGATTCTTTGTCCAAGATTGAAATGATCGTCACACGGTATAAAGCAATAAATACAATAATGATTGCTCGAAAATTAACTGTGTAAATAAAATTGTTGCTATACTTCGATCGAAAATTCCTTTCACAATTTCTTGTATAACCCAATATTAATTTATCAATCATGATTAAGATCGATCTATTTTATGATTCTTTGTCCAAGATTGAAATGATCGACACAAGGTATAAAGCAATAAATACAATAATGATTGCTCGAAAATTAACTGTGTAAATAAAATTGTTGCTATACTTCGATCGAAAATTTCTTTCACAATTTCTTGTATAACCCAATATTAATTTATCAATCATGATTAAGATCGATCTATTTTATGATTCTTTGTCCATGATTGAAATGACCGTCACACGGTATGAAGCAATAAATACAATAATGATTGCTCGAAAATTAACTGTGTAAATAAAATTGTTGCTATACTTTGATCGAAAATTCCTTTCACAATTTCTTGTATAATCCAATATTAATTAATCAATCATGATTAAGATCGATCTATTTTATGATTCTTTGTCCATGATTAAAATGACCGTCACACGGTATAAAGCAATAAATACAATAATGATTGCTCGAAAGTTAACTGTGTAAATAAAATTGTTGCTATACTTTGATCGAAAATTCCTTTCACAATTTCTTGTATAACCCAATATTAATTTATCAATCATGATCAAGATCGATCTATTTTATGATTCTTTGTCCAAGATTGAAATGACCGTCACACGGTATAAAGCAATAAATACAATGATTGCTCGAAAATTAACTCTGTAAATAAAATTGTTGCTACACTTTGATCGAAAATTCCTTTCACAATTTCTTGTATAACCCAATATTAATTTATCAATCATGATTAAGATCGATCTATTTTATGATTCTTTGTCCAAGATTGAAATGATCGTCCCACGGTATAAAGCAATAAATACAATAATGATTGCTCGAAAATTAACTGTGTAAATAAAATTGTTGCTATACTTCGATCGAAAATTCCTTTCACAATTTCTGGTATAACCCAATATTAATTTATCAATCATGATTAAGATCGATCTATTTTATGATTCTTTGTCCAAGATTGAAATTACCGTCACACGGTATAAAGCAATAAATACAATAATGATTGCTCGAAAATTAACTGTGTAAATAAAATTGTTGCTATACTTTGATCGAAAATTCCTTTCACAATTTCTTGTATAACCCAATATTAATTTATCAATCATGATTAAGATCGATCTATTTTATGATTCTTTGTCCATGATTGAAATGACCGTCACACGGTATAAAGCAATAAATACAATAATGATTGCTCGAAAATTAACTGTGTAAATAAAATTGTTGCTATACTTCGATCGAAAATTCCTTTCACAATTTCTTGTGTAACCCAATATTAATTTATCAATCATGATTAAGATCGATCTATTTTATGATTCTTTGTCCAAGATTGAAATGATCGTCACACGGTATAAAGCAATAAATACAATAATGATTGCTCGAAAATTAACTGTGTAAATAAAATTGTTGCTATACTTCGATCGAAAATTCCTTTCACAATTTCTTGTATAACCCAATATTAATTTATCAATCATGATTAAGATCGATCTATTTTATGATTCTTTGTCCAAGATTGAAATGATCGTCACACGGTATAAAGCAATAAATACAATAATGATTGCTCGAAAATTAACTGTGTAAATAAAATTGTTGCTATACTTTGATCGAAAATTCCTTTCACAATTTCTTGTATAACCCAATATTAATTTATCAATCATGATTAAGATCGATCTATTTTATGATTCTTTGTCCAAGATTGAAATGATCGCCACACGGTATAAAGCAATAAATACAATAATGATTGCTCGAAAATTAACTGTGTAAATAAAATTGTTGCTATACTTTGATCGAAAATTCCTTTCACAATTTCTTGTATAACCCAATATTAATTTATTAATCATGATTAAGATCGATCTATTTTATGATTCTTTGTCCAAGATTGAAATGATCGTCACACGGTATAAAGCAATAAATACAATAATGATTGCTCGAAAATTAACTGTGTAAATAAAATTGTTGCTATACTTTGATCGAAAATTCCTTTCACAATTTCTTGTATAACCCAATATTAATTTATCAATCATGATTAAGATCGATCTATTTTATGATTCTTTGTCCAAGATTGAAATGATCGTCACACGGTATAAAGCAATAAATACAATAATGATTGCTCGAAAATTAAGTGTGTAAATAAAATTGTTGCTATACTTTGATCGAAAATTCCTCTCACAATTTCTTGTATAACCCAATATTAATTTATCAATCATGATTAAGATCGATCTATTTTATGATTCTTTGTCCAAGATTGAAATGATCGTCACACGGTATAAAGCAATAAATACAATAATGATTGCTCGAAAATTAACGTGTAAATAAAATTGTTGCTATACTTTGATCGAAAATTCCTTTCACAATTTCTTGTATAACCCAATATTAATTCATCAATCATGATTAAGATCGATCTATTTTATGATTCTTTGTCCAAGATTGAAATGATCGTCACACGGTATAAAGCAATAAATACAATAATGATTGCTCGAAAATTAACTGTGTAAATAAAATTGTTGCTATACTTCGATCGAAAATTCCTTTCACAATTTCTTGTATAACCCAATATTAATTTATCAATCATGGTTAAGATCGATCTATTTTATGATTCTTTGTCCAAGATTGAAATGATCGTCACACGGTATAAAGCAATAAATACAATAATGATTGCTCGAAAATTAACTGTGTAAATAAAATTGTTGCTATACTTTGATCGAAAATTCCTTTCACAATTTCTTGTATAACCCAATATTAATTTATCAATCATGATTAAGATCGATCTATTTTATGATTCTTTGTCCAAGATTGAAATGATCGTCACACGGTATAAAGCAATAAATACAATAATGATTGCTCGAAAATTAACTGTGTAAATAAAATTGTTGCTATACTTTGATCGAAAATTCCTTTCACAATTTCTTGTATAACCCAATATTAATTTATCAATCATGATTAAGATCGATCTATTTTATGATTCTTTGTCCAAGATTGAAATGATCGTCACACGATATAAAGCAATAAATACAATAATGATTGCTCGAAAATTAACTGTGTACATAAAATTGTTGCTATACTTTGATCGAAAATTCCTTTCACAATTTCTTGTATAACCCAATATTAATTTATTAATCATGATTAAGATCGATCTATTTTATGATTCTTTGTCCAAGATTGAAATGACCGTCACACGGTATAAAGCAATAAATACAATAATGATTGCTCGAAAATTAACTGTGTACATAAAATTGTTGCTATACTTTGATCGAAAATTCCTTTCACAATTTCTTGTATAACCCAACATTAATTTATCAATCATGATTAAGATCGATCTATTTTATGATTCTTTGTCCAAGATTGAAATGATCGTCACACGGTATAAAGCAATAAATACAATAATGATTGCTCGAAAATTAACTGTGTAAATAAAATTGTTGCTATACTTTGATCGAAAATTCCTTTCACAATTTCTTGTATAACCCAATATTAATTTATCAATCATGATTAAGATCGATCTATTTTATGATTCTTTGTCCAAGATTGAAATGATCGTCACACGGTATAAAGCAATAAATACAATAATGATTGCTCGAACATTAACTGTGTAAATAAAATTGTTGCTATACTTTGATCGAAAATTCCTTTCACAATTTCTTGTGTAACCCAATATTAATTTATCAATCATGATTAAGATCGATCTATTTTATGATTCTTTGTCCATGATTGAAATGACCGTCACACGGTATAAAGCAATAAATACAATAATGATTATATAAATTAACTGTGTAAATAAAATTGTTGCTATACTTTGATCGAAAATTCCTTTCACAATTTCTTGTATAACCCAATATTAATTTATCAATCATGATTAAGACCGATCTATTTTATGATTCTTTGTCCAAGATTGAAATGATCGTCACACGGTATAAAGCAATAAATACAATAATGATTGCTCGAAAATTAACTGTGTAAATAAAATTGTTGCTATACTTCGATCGAAAATTCCTTTCACAATTTCTTGTGTAACCCAATATTAATTTATCAATGATGATTAAGATCGATCTATTTTATGATTCTTTGTCCAAGATTGAAATGACCGTCACACTCATATGCCGTTGATTATAGACGCGTGTTGTAAGTAAGTGTATGTATGCAAAGAGACTGCGAAAGGGAACATTTGCCCTGGGATAGTTGCGAAAAGGAACGAGAGTCCCGTTTTACTCTCATCGAGGGATCAAAGGGAATCGGGTAGAAGTGGCAACGTTGTCTCCCTCCAGCAGATCCTATGTGATCGAATCGTTAATTAACACTTCCTTTCCGTCTGCAACTCTTTGAGAGAAATAGCTAGTTCGCTCATCCTCCTCTATTCACCTTCTTTTCCCTCCTTCGGCTCCCAGTAATTCATTTGAATCGAGCACGTCTGCTATAAGGATAAACTCCGTGGCATTCTTCTTGTCGTTGAAGGGCTTAGTTGAGGAAGCAGAGTTGTTCAACGCAATTGATTCTGCATAAAACCATCTACAAGATCTGTCAACTGATCTCAGATTAGCTTTATTAGAGAATGCCAAGCGCGATAAAATTCAATACTCGTCGAACTGCAATATAGCAAAACCTAGTGCAATAAATAATTCCCCATTTGCTGCTTATACAGTTCTATTGCACTCGTTGCCTCGAGTCTGCTAACTAATTTTAGTGCCAACGAAAAGTGTGGGCGTTTAAACAAAAAATACGGAGCCAAGTCAACATAATTCTATAAGATTTGAGAAACGTATAAAACTTCTATAAAAAAAAATTATAATCAAAAAATTCAAATAGGAACATCTTGAGGAACGAAGTCAGAAAAAACTAATGACAAATGTGTCTCAATATTTGGTGAAAATTATAGTACTGATGCCTGTTCGAAGCAGTTAGGAAAATCGAAAAATCGTTGTCTTTTATAAACAGTATTTTCAAACAAAAGAAATTTGTGTAGAGTGTCATTTATTACAGCAATGCATGAGAATTATTGAAATATTCGTCATTTTTATTACAATTTTCCTCATATTCCGATAATTTCGTATTGTTTTTACTTTCACTACTACGATTTATTTTACAAGGATATCGGGGTTTAAGTATAAATAATAATTTATCACTGTCACTATCTTCGTCACTTACTTGAAATGATCTATCAATTAGACTATTTCTGCTTCATCCATAGTAGTGTATATATTATCATTTAGAAGGCAACGGCAAAAATACAAATAGCTTCCCAGCTACTAAACATATTCAAAATGTTAGGTTAAAAGGACCCTTGCAAAACACGCATTGACGCACGCACAATATATCATTGATTGGCACTGTAACCGTTAATATATTGTCAAATGCTAACTCATTTGTAAAACATTGAAGACGTGAGATGTAAATCGGTATTTTTTGTTTGTAAAGCATTAAAAGCGGAAGACATAAATTCTTCAGAACAACCAGCGACAAATGGAGTTCCAATTTGAAATGTACCATAAATAAATATCATAGAGAACATGGAATTATAATCAGTAATGGAAACCAAAAATAGTCATGTCGGAAATATCAAGTCTCTACTAGAAGCAACAGAGAAGACGTAACGCAATAAATTCGCGAATTCCGGTTATGTTTCTTCATAAGAATTTTTCTAAAATTATTAACGGAAGACTCCGTTTGTTATAATATATACATCGGCTTAAATAGGGGCACGCAGATTTCACATACATCCTGAAAATGTATTAAATTTTCAACTGCACAACTGACTTTCTAAAAGCGCCACTTTGCTCGAATCGCGACAAATGACGATTGCATGTTGGTATTGTTTGCAATGGATACAACGGTATACGTTTTTTACAATACTGCATCATTATACTGAATATTACGATATCATGACAGTATGACGAAAAAGAAAGTTTTATCACGTTGGAATTTACGGACATCTTCTTCGAAGTTCTGTAGCGCGCAACACGTTGAATATCATGTTAGCTACATATGGGTGGCGGACAAATGATCGTATGTTTGCAATTGTATCTTTACATACTTTATACGTAAATATATATATGATACTAAACCTGTTTTTTTGTGATATATCATATAAACAATATAAACAAATTGTGTGTTATACGCCTGTCTATACTACCAGATTGTTCAATAAGTTTTGTTTTGTTTTGTTGAGGGCGTTCCTACTAGTCCAAATTTGTTTTTGTTTTGTTGGTTCACTCTTCTTATCAACGTATGTGAAGGTTCATTGCAATCAGTCAAGGCATTCTTTGTTTACAAGCCATTTAGTGTCGCCGTGTCACAGTATTTTCGACAATGGAAAAAATTGAATACCGTGCAGTGATAAAATTCTTATTTTTGGAAGGTGTAGCACCAAAAGAAATTCACGAACGAATGTTAAGAGTGTATAATGAACGTTCACCTTCAATTAGAACAGTAGAAAGATGGGTTGCTGAATTTAAACGTGGTCGTACAAGCCTTGAAGACGATCCACGTGAAGGACGTCCAAAAACCGCATCAACACCAGAAATCGTAGCCAAAGTACAGGATATGGTTTTGGAAGATCGTCGATTGACTGAGAGGGATTTAGTAGAGGCTCTACACATCTCATTAGGCAGTGTGAGTCATATTTTAAATCAAATTTTGAGTTTTAAAAAGCTGTGTGCACAATGGGTGCCGCATTCGCTAACAATTGAACAAAAACACATTCGAATGCGACTTTCTCAACAACATTTGGAGCGTTTTAAAAAGGATAAAGTGGATTTTGTGCGTCGATTCATCACTATGGATGAGACTTGGGTCTATCCCCATGATCCTAAATCAAAACAAGAGGCTAAAGAGTGGTGTGAACCTGGTTGTTCGGCTTCGAAACGAGTTCGTGTCCAGAAATCGGCCAAGAAGGTTTTGGCATCAGTTTTTTGGGATGCGAAAGAAATTTTATTTGTGGATTACTTGCAAACTGGTAAAACAATTAATTCTGAATATTATTGCAACCTTTTGGACCAGTTGAAGGAAAAAATTCGTGAAAAAAGACCCGGTTTGCAGAAGAAAAAAATCCTTTTTCATCAGGACAACGCACCGTGTCACAAGAGCATTTTGACAATGGCTAAAATCCATGAATTAAAATTCGAATTGTTGGAGCATCCGCCGTATTCACCAGATTTGGCCCCCAGCGACTTCCATTTGTTTCCAGAACTCAAAAAATGTATGCGTGGCAAGCGTTTTTCGTCAAATGAAGAGGTCATAACGGCTGTTGAAGCGTATTTTGCAGACCTTCCGGAATCTCACTTCAGGGATGGGATCCACAGATTGGAGGATCGTTGGAGCAAGCGCATTAATGTTCAGGGAGATTATACTGAATAATAAAGTGTATTTTGAACCATAACATTGTGTTTTTCTTATCGAACGACAAAACTTATTGAACAACCTGGTACACTAAGGACTGATCGTTCTGTAACTACAAGTTTCCTAAATCTTATGAGTTTAATTAGTTCTCGAACAGCACCAAATTGATTGGAAAAAGGAAGAACTCTCCGTAAGCCGCTTACATACCAGCGCGTTGACGATTTCTGCTCTGCGGAAACATAGGGCATTTACAACGGTGGATCAAAGCGTTAACCCGTCTTGCGCGTCGACGAAACATTTTCCAATGACGAGTTAACTTCTGATCTCCTTTAACGATTAACGCATTGACTGCCACGGTGGTCACCGGTGACCAGCGCAAAAGATTTTACTAAAAATGTAGGCTATTTGCAATCTTGTAAAAGCGATTGATACTGGAACGGTGCTGCGATACTTTGGCTTCTAACGACTTTGCGTTACCTTCATTTTGCGCGATTTAATCATACTCTGCAGTATTTCATTGCATCGCGGTTTTAACATAGCAAAATACGCCTGGCAGTCAACGTGTTAACACTAAACGTACCGGTACTTTACACCTACCTATTCTTACCATGAGGGGTCATTTGACCTCTTATGAAATAAACGTTGATTTCCAGAAAGAAATTCCTAATTTATTAAAGCCAGAAATTGAATAATTAGATGATATAAGAATTTACAGAAAGTCAAATGAGCGGAAGAAATAACAATGAATGTATGATTTTAAAGTAAATTTTGAAAGGAGTGATATGACCCCGCTTGGTGCGTTTAGTATTAACCCTTAACGGACGACGACTTTTTCGACCGGGTGAGGTAGCAGGACGAAGCGATTTTTGCGAATGCGTTGAGTGACTTACATGATATAATAAAATGATCTTACATATAAATTATCTCATAAAAACGTTATATTTCCATTGTTTATCTATATTTACACCTTTAAAACTTTATTTTTACAAAAATTATGTAGGATTTTTTATTGGAATGATATATTAAACGGTTTTAATCACAAAAGTAATGGTTATAATATTACTCGCACTGCACTCTGCATTAAATGCTGACAAAGGTTGGCTCAAAACTCGCTAAACACATTCGCTGATATTCTCTGAAAATTCGCTAACACGCACACACTGTTACTCTTGAAAGATTCGCAAAGACTCACTTATTTTAATATCGTGCTCAACACTTTTATACTGTGTGGTTTCCATGATAGTAAATTCTTTCGAGAACTTTTGTAATAACAAATATAGACACATGCATTCTTTCTCACTCTCGCTTTCTCTCTCTCATACGCACACATTCTCATTGCCCGTTCATACAAAATCACACATCCTACAATTATGTTCTGTACTTTTGCTGTGTGTGATACTTTACGAAGCATTGACCAAGATGCATCCGTGGCTTTTCTGGACATCTATCACAATAATATGAAGTTTCATGTCTTCCACCTGGCTTGTTTCGGGTAGAACAAACTTTACAATCTTTACTACAAACTTTACAAAAAATTCTTCTGATGCTTTTGCCACGCTTGCCAAGTCTCAACTGATGTCGGAACCACTGTCAGAGCTACACTCATCGAATAATGTTTCAATATCTTATTTCTGTTATGGTAAATCATTTCATACATTGTATAAGAGACCATCGATAGCTAAGGAACCTTTTCCAGAACCAATAGTGCGACCCTGTTGTTTGGAGATAACAAAATCTAACATATACACCGAATGTCGCCTCTCACTCGCCACTCGTCCTGCCGCGCGGAACACCGTGGCGACTGAGAGTCGCCTCTCGTCCGTTAAGGGTTAAAATAAATTTTGAAAGGGGTGATATGACCCCGCTTGGTGCGTTTAGTGTTAAACGGTCGCACTCGCGAGACGAGAGTCGAAGGTGGCGCGATGACGCGCGCTTCGATCGACAAGTTGCATCGGCAAGCGCACAGATCTAAGGCCTTCCGCGGCGTAAGTCCACTCGCTTAATTAAGCGAACGCGCGTATACGCGCTCGTGGGGTGGAAAAAAGATCAATAAAATGCCTAGTCTACGGGCGACCGCATTCATCGAGCACCCCATTTCTACAACATATTTTGCAACCTCACCCCATGCCGGCCTTTCCCCTCCCTTCCCTCTGTCAGTCAGGCAGGCAGAATCGTACGTTCTCTATCTAACATCTCCCCGTCGCCCCTTCACTCGGCGAGCCGTCAGTCCCACGTGGTCTTTCACCTCCCTCCCGCTGGCCATCACCAAGGGGTGGAGAACCGAGTGAATGAGTTCGCGAGACAGCCACTAGGTGGCAATGTCGGAGGTCTGCGAGAAAGAGACAAGCGATCGCGGCGGAGGTGGAAGAGCGAGCAGGCCAGCTTGAAGTGAAGGTGCGAGCGAGACAACAATTACGTAGGGTCTCGTGCGGGTAGGTTCCCTTCCCCCGAGTTTCGCTCACCATCGAGCAACTCGAGGTTCTCGTCAGACTGTCAGTTAGTGCCGCGGCGCCGTCACGGTATGATGTTGCTTCGTTCAGTGTTTTTCCTTTTTTTCCCTTCTTTGTGTCGACCTTGCGAGACCCGCTTCAAATGAATTTTCTCTTATAGGTACGGAAGCGCGCACAAGTGTACGCAAGATTATGGGAGATACTGGCTGGTGAATCTGTGTGGTTCCGCACGTGTTTTGTCTTTACGAGTTACGTTAGCGTTACCGTTCACCGATAAATGCGCGGAGATAGATTGTTTAGTGCGGATAGAAGTACGGGTGACTCGGTTGTTCGATGACAGCGAGGAAGTGAGCCGTTTCACGGAAGGTATTAACAGCAATAAAAGGAAGGCGGCGTAGAAGTTCGGCTGTGATCGATGGTTACTTTGGTGTTCCTTGGCATGTGCGTGTTTAGTTGTTAAAAACGATCCAAGTGGACTTACGGCGCGCTAACAAGGTGAGTGACGGTTCGTCAATTAATTTGTTTATCGCGTAATGGCTACGGTGTCAAGATATGCCGAAGAGTCGGATGTGAAAAGGTTCCGGTAGAATGTGTTCTGCTAAACAGTGAAAATGACAGGTTTTATAGAATTCTGCAAAGAATGTGTTTCCTGTGGCAAAATTGTCCGCGTTAAATTGTGTATTTAATAGTCGGGCAATTTTCAAGTGATATTTATAATTCTTTATTTCATGTGCTATTTATTTCCCGGTGTAACTTTTTGGAGGGATTTATTAAAATGGGCCATAACTGACATTTCTTCGATGATAACCGTCAGTTTTAATGTGCAGTATAATTTTATTAACCAAAACTACGAGGCCGTGTATTAGCTCTACTAAATTTGGCATTAGCTGAAAAGGTTTCTGGAAATCGTAATATACTCCGTCTTTATTCAAATGTGGCACAAATTAATTGCATCGAACATAACCCCAACACCCGGCGGGCGATAAATTTAATTTCTTCCTTCGTTTCACTGACTGATTCGTGTTCGATCGAATTAGAAAAATACCTATCCCCGCAAAGTCGTGCTACAGTATCGATCTTCTTTAAAATATAGTATAAATTAAGTGATCTTACGGTTCCGTCGGTTTTGATGATCAATTTAATAGGCACGAAAATGGTATATACGAAGGGAAAGGATGAACTAGGGGATATTCAAATAAAAGAGAGTTGAAGACGAATATGCGCGAGGGTGAAACGGCAAGATTTGAGACATCACAAGTTGCTGCCCCGGTGATAGCAAGTAGGAGATCTCATTATTTCCACGTTAGCTAGACAATCTCATCTTTTTGAATTATCATATTCTCTGTGATATATCTTTATTACTTTCTTCACGAGGCTGTGTTCATAATAATACAAAATTGTATAACTGTTTGTGTTTCGGTGTTAATTTCACACGGCAAAGTGGGTATACAGATGTAATACACCTATATTGTGACTCGTTTTTTGTTGTTGTTGGAAACTCAATCGTTTTGTTGATATCTGGAAAAAAATAAGTCCTAATGTAAGTATATCGCATCTGCATACACACTTCTCCTTGTGAAAATAACACCGGGACACGCACAGTTGTATAATTTTATTATCATTAACGCAGATTCCTGAAGAGGAAGCTTTAGTACTTCGATAAAAGTAACGAACATATGTCAAACAAAATAGTGTCTGACTGAACACATCAATCTTTTTGAACAATGAAATTAGTGGGAAAGTGTGAAGTCGAAAAGTAAAGGAAAGAATAAATTACCGTAGAGAGTGCACCGATATACACTCTGTATTATTTGTAACGCTGGTCATCGGTATGAGGTATAGGGAATAAAGGATAAGTGAAATTTCATCCGAGTAAATTGTTCGGAATTGGCATCCCAGAATTCACCCCAACGATTATGCGGTCGCGGCAGCTTGGAAATTTCCTACCTAAACTGTCAAGAGAGTGAAGATGTCGAAAGGACTAGTCGAGATCCGTATGTTATAACAGAAATATTCTCAGTGGCGGGCAATCTTTTTGCAGCTCAATTTTCTTATCATTATTTATATTTTTATACGAACGTAAAGTTAATGACAAATTCTATATACTTTAGTAAATTTCATACTTTTAATTATATCACTTTCTTCATCGCTGTCTGATATCTGACTGTCATTACTGAAGTGTACATGGCCAATATACGTAGATGTTGGCCAATCGGGAGAGGTATTCACATATTTGTGCTCTTGGTCTCGAAAGGGTTAACACTATATTTACCGAGAAATAGATAGGTATACATTATCGCGAGAAATATGCAGGTATACGACGTACAGAGTTTCATGATGATAAGCTTGATAGGAATAAATTTGGTTGCTTTCCTAATATTCTATTAGTAAAACTCAGCAATAGCTACTAGAAAATTATGGTAATAGTTTCTGTAATATTGTCCGTGAAATCTAAAACACATAAAATTGACAAATCGTGGGAATCCAATGTCAATTACGGCTTTTTGCACGAACGCGCGAAACGCTGTACGGTTTTTTTTAATCTCCTCATTTTTTTGAACGGCGTGGGTTTTGACATTTTGGCGGGGTTGTTCTGAGAGAGGAGCGAGACATTTTTTACTGGTAATGTTTGCATTAATACGAAACATCGGAATTAGCCCTGCAATTTTTACTTCGTATATTAATCCGTATTTTGAGTGAAATGTTCAAATAAATCGCGCAGCGTCTAAAAGATGCAAGATATTTTATTGGTGATAAAGTCAATTAGTTGAATTTCTTGCGAAAATTAGTCTGCCGTCAGATATAAAAAAGTGTACGCGCGTCACGTTCCGTGAAGACCGGAAATATATGTAAGATTTTGCAACGTCAGAATCGTCAACCTGTACGAATATTTCTTTTCTTGTAGGCACTTTTCGAAATAAAATACAAGTGTCATACATTAATACATGATGTTCGATTGACACGCAATTTCCTTAAAAGTACGCAAAACACCCGTCGCAAGATCGTTATTTGGTTGGGTTGAAAAGTGTAAAATTATAGTCTGTCCTCTGCATACGAGCTCGACAGTGCTTGATTTTGGAAAATTTAAGCACGGTCGCAAATGTGCATTTTAAATATTAATGTACCACACATAAATACATTCATAAGATTGGCGGTGTATTTTTGCGGATTTTGAGTGAATGTTCAAATAAATCGCGTAGCGTCTAAAAGGTGCAAGATATTTTATTGGTGATAAAGTCAATTAGTTGAATTTCTTGCGAAAATTGGTCTGCTGTCAGATATAAAAAAGTGTACGCGCGTCACGTTCCGTGAAGACCGGCAATATATGTAAGATTTTGCAACGTCAGAATCGTCAACCTGTACGAATATTTCGTAGCGTAATTGCTTATCTTGTAGGCAATTTTCGAAATAAAATACAAGTGTCATACATTAATACATGATGTTTGATTGACACGTAATTTCCTTAAAAGTACGCAAAACACCCGTCGCAAGATCGTTATTTGGTTGGGTTGAAAAGTGTAAAATGATAGTCTGTCCTCTGCATACGAACTCGATAGTGTTTGATTTCGGAAAATTTAAGTACGGTCGCAAATGTGAATTTTAAATATTAATGTACCACACATAAATACATTCATAAGATTGGTGGTGTAGTTTTGCGGATTTTGAGTGAATGTTCAAATAAATCGCGTAGCGTCTAAAAGTTGCAAGATATTTGATTGGTGACAAAGTTAATTAGTTGAATTTCTTACGAAAATTAGTCTGCTGTCAGATATAAAAAAGTGTACGCGCGTCACGTTCCGTGAAGACCGGAAATATATGTAAGATTTTGCAACGTCAGAATCGTCAACCTGTACGAATATTTCGCAGCGTAATTGCTTTTCTTGTAGGCAATTTTCGAAATAAAATACAAGTGTCATACATTAATACATGATGTTCGATTGACACGTAATTTCCTTAAAAATACGCAAAACACCCGTCGCAAGATCGTTATTTGGTTAGGTTGAAAAGTGTAAAATTATAGTCTCTCCTCTGCATACGAACTCGGTAGTGCTTGATTTGGGAAAATTTAAGCACGGTCGCAAATGTGAATTTTAAATATTAATGTATCACACATAAATACATTCATAAGATTGGCGGTGTATTTTTGCGGATTTTGAGTGAATGTTCAAATAAATCGCGTAGCGTCTAAAAGATGCAAGATATTTTATTGGTGATAAAGTCAATTAGTTGAATTTCTTGCGAAAATTAGTCTGCTGTCCGATATAAAAAAGTGTACGCGCGTCACGTTCCGTGAAGACCGGAAATATATGTAAGATTTGCAACGTCAGAATCGTCAACCTGTACGAATATTTCGTAGCGTAATTGCTTTTCTTGTAGGCAATTTTCAAAAGAAAATACAAGTGTCATACATTAATACGTGATGTTCGATTGACACGTAATTTCCTTAAAAGTACGCAAAACACCCGTCGCAAGATCGTTATTTGGTTGGGTTGAAAAGTGTAAAATTATAGTCTCTCCTCTGCATACGAGCTCGATAGTGCTTGGTTTCGGAAAATTTAAGCACGGTCGCAAATACGAATTTTAAATATTAATGTACCACACATAAATACATTCATAAGATTGGCGGTGTATTTTTGCGGATTTTGAGTGAATGTTCAAATAAATCGCGCAGCGTCTAAAAGGTGCAAGATATTTGATTGGTGACAAAGTTAATTAGTTGAATTTCTTGCGAAAATTAGTCTGCCGTCAGATATAAAAAAGTGTACGCGCGTCACGTTCCGTGAAGACCGGAAATATATGTAAGATTTGCAACGTCAGAATCGTCAACCTGTACGAATATTTCGTAGCGTAATTGCTTTTCTTGTAGGCAATTTTCGAAATAAAATACAAGTGTCATACATTAATACATGATGTTCGATTGACACTTAATTTCCTTAAAAGTACGCAAAACACCCGTCGCAAGATCGTTATTTGGTTAGGTTGAAAAGTGTAAAATTATAGTCTCTCCTCTGCATACGAGCTCGATAGTGCTTGGTTTCGGAAAATTTAAGCACGGTCGCAAATACGAATTTTAAATATTAATGTACCACACATAAATACATTCATAAGATTGGCGGTGTATTTTTGCGGATTTTGAGTGAATGTTCAAATAAATCGCGTAGCGTCTAAAAGATGCAAGATGTTTTATTGGTGATAAAGTCAATTAGTTGAATTTCTTGCGAAAATTAGTCTGCTGTCAGATATAAAAAAGTGTACCCGCGTCACGTTCCGTGAAGACCGGAAATATATGTAAGATTTGCAACGTCAGAATCATCAACCTGTACGAATATTTCGTAGCGTGATTGCTTTTCTTGTAGGCAATTTTCGAAATAAAATACAAGTGTCATACATTAATACATGATGTTCGATTGACACGTAATTTCCTTAAAAGTACGCAAAACACCCGTCGCAAGATCGATATTTGGTTGGGTTGCAAAGTGTAAAATGATAGTCTGTCCTCTGCATACGAACTCGATAGTGCTTGATTTCGGAAAATTTAAGCACGGTCGCAAATGTGAATTTTAAGTATTAATGTACCACACATAAATACATTCATAAGATTGGCGGTGTATTTTTGCGGTGGAGTCCAATCAGTTCGCAATGAATATGCTTCCTTGGTCTAAATGTTCACACGTCATAAGTTGTAGATACATATAGACTTACAGATCTGCACGTGAAATGAAAGTCTTTGCAGAAAGTTTCTTGAAAGTTTTACACTAAAACTGTACTTTTCTCATTAATTCTCGCCCCTTATATTATAAAGAGCATTTTTGTAAAATACCGTTTGTCTCAAACTTTGATAAATCTAGTCTTTTCGATCTGGAAAACAGATAACACACATAACCAGTTTCTAGGTTATTTAATGTTGCGACCATGCCTTTGGTATTAACTATGGTTTCGCACAAAAGGGATAACTACTGACACTTGCCAGTCACTGATAATGTAGCACAATATATTGGCATTTGTTGAGTTTAACACAAAAATCCATTAATCTTCCGTTTCTTACCAATATTTTCGATATACATATTATACGCGAACAATCAGCATTGAAATAACAAGCGTATCTTTTAATTTCCTGCGTTTACGGGATCCAGAACGTATGGTCTTGATAAAAACTTATTTTCCGCTATTCTTCTTCTGTATTCCGTCGCTATTTGATACTTCGGCTTTTGCGTTATATAAGGATGCCTGTCAATTCAAATCAGAAATCGTTGCGTTATCATACTAAACATCTATAAGAACGTTACAACTGTGGGCATTTAAACATTTTTGCGATTCCTCGGCATCGGTTAATATACCGATAATGCTTAAATTTTGTTTAAATCGGCACTTGAGATGTTTATTACCTGAGGTGACATAAGTACTGCATCGAGCCCTAGTGCATGAGTGCGTCAGGCGTTAAGAAAAAAACGATAGGTAACATTAAATGTGTTCACCGTCATATTAAACGATTATATCACGAATTGATACTTTTTATAATTTAGTCTTTAGAATAAAAACCCATTACACATCACGAGATCACGTCGATTTAAAGCAATAAATTCTACGTATCCAAATACGTATGCGCGCGTGCAAATTCTATAGGGAATGATGGGTGGCAAACAAACGAGGGGCAGTATCGAATCCGGTATTCTTCTTTTACCATGCCACGTACCTCACTGAACCTTTACCCATCTCTCGTTTCCAACTTTAGCGTCATTCATCTCTGCACTTTTGATCTTCCCGTAGACATTTGTACAACGTATAAATGCGTGCGTTCACGAAGGTATCGTTTTTCATTTTCTTCCACGTAGCGAGTGGAGAAGTGATTAAAAGGGTGTGGAGGATATGTTGTGAAAGGTCGCACATTTCTTAGTATCCCATTACAAGATTGCAAAGAAAGAGCCGCGAACGTTTATTGACACGCTGAGTATCCCGAGTTGCACCAGTCTTGGAATGAACGACGGGAGTCTCGGTGAAAAATCGAAACGTTTCTGGTGTCTCTACAACCAAAAAGTGTGTCGTCTGCCGCATTCGTCCAGTGACTAATGTGCCGTTTGACATTCGAAGGGTAGTGATATTCACTTTTCATGTTGAGGTTCCGTGATTAATGATTGGAAGTTTGAGAAATAGAAGGCCATGACAGACAATTTCACCGCAACGATTAGTGGCTATTTTGCATTCTAACACAATTCGCAAAGCCTATTTCAGCGGCAGCTGCGGTCCTACTCATCGTTGAACACTTCTTATACTATTTTTGTGATACCAACACGGGTTACTTTCCTTTTTTTGTGTGTTTCACCACAATCCCTAATGCGTTTAGCCCTAACGCGGTGTTTACCTTCTGTCAGTGGTTTTGACGCGTAACTTTAACCACTTGTTAACACGTTGACTGTCACGGTGGTCACCGGTGACTGATATTATTAAAAATGCAAAAAATTGGCAATGAAGCCTATTTGCAATCTTGTAAAAGCAATTAATATTGGAACGGTGCTTCAATACTTTGGTTTCTAACAACTCTGCGTTACCTTCATTTTGCACGATTTAATCATACTCTGCAGTATTTCATCGCATCGTGTTTCTAACATAGCAAAATACGCTTAGCAGTCAACGTGTTAAATAAACGTATCGTTACATCTACCTGTTTGGAGCTGTTGGAGATTTTTACGTTCGTTGTCAAACACATGCTTCCATTATTTTAATTTACAATCCAATAATTGTTAATATGCAAGTAATATGCGGGAAGGATCAAAGAAGTATTTAACACGTTGACTGCCACGGTGGTCACCGGTGACTGGTGCAAGAGATATTATTAAAAATGCAAAAAATTGGCAATGACAGCGTTTGCAATCTTGTAAAAGCAATTAATATGGAACGGTGCTTCAATACTTTGGTTTCAAAGAATCTGCATCATTTTGCTACGATTTAATCAACTCTGCAGTATTTAAAATAATGTTTTACATAGCAAAATACGCTTAGCAGTCAACGTGTTAATATACTATCGTTATGATTTTCATGACAGCTCTGTCGCACGTGTACTTTTTAAACAACGTGCGCTGCATAAACGATCTATACAACTGTTTAAGGTACCGTTTCTGTGTAATGCAATCATTGAATACGTTTCGATTGCAGAGCGCAGAGTTACAGTATGTAGAGCGGAAAATGACATATCAGAAAAACTTAAGTGGTTACTTCATGATTAGACCATTTCCGAGCATTCTACTTATTCGAAATAGAAAAAGCAAGAATTTTCTTATATATTATGAGTATGGATAAGGTCGATGCCATAAAGGCGCAAATTATTCTTAAAGATAATGGTATAATTCGTCGGTCTATAAAATCGGTAAAACTATAAAATGGCGCGAAAGTTTATCAGTAGAAATTGTTTCAAGGGGGCTCGAAAATATTAAGAAAAAAAATTATGTTTACGGAGTTTTCAAACCATTCGGCTTCTTGAAATACTTATCACGCAATTTTTAACATTCCGCGTAATGTCTGGTATTCCGTCTTAACATTTCGAGACACAATTCTGTACAGTGCATATGAAATTAAGCAAGCATAAAAAAATTATTTCTTGTTCTACATACTTTCTAAAATAAAGTTAATATTTGTTGTGTCAACCGCAGGATTTAAGAATTAAATGAAAATACGGTCGGTTAGACATGTACTAACTTTTACAGAATAAATAACACCAAAGAATGCCAACAAAGAACCGTCTAAATTTCCATTTAAATTTCCAAAAAAAAAACGGAGGACTGCAAAACACGTAAGCAGGTTTAAGATTGTAGAATCAGAGAAACCATGAAGTTAAACTATATTACCCACCTCAATAAAATTCGTTACACAACGATCAACGCATTTGTTTGGCATAAAACTTAATTTACTTTGACTGAACTGGAATTGTGAAGGAGCCTCGAAGGCTGCTGCCAATAAAAGAACAAAACGGCGTAAAGTATTTTCAATAAACATACCGGTAAAAATTGAAAATGTGTTCCCTTTATCACGTATAAACTGAACAAAATTTTTGGCCAACCCAATGTAACGACGATACGTACTAAATCGTTAAAATAATGGTAATTCCCTCAGGATATCCCCAGTGTAACAGAGAGCTGGTAGGGTCCTAATCTGAATATATATACTCTGGAGGATGAACGGTCTGGCCTATCATTCATTCTTAAATACGGCCGGTCCTCGTCTTTTGTACATAATTGGTTCCTGAAATATTTACAAAAGTCGGAGTGTGCGAAAGTAGAGCTTCGTAAAAAAAACATGGAAAGGCGTTTTTTAAATATGCAGTTTACAGTATTGAAAGTTTTTAAAATATATACTTTACAATTATTTATTGATTAGAATATGCGTTTTCTTTATAAATTTATCAAGAGATAGTTGAATTGTTGTTTTATTTTCCTCTTTTCGATAAAAAGTTCTGTAACAGATTGTATTTCTGACACCACGTCACTCCATGATGGTAAAAATTTGTCAAGTTGCATAAAAGTTTTGTTCTTATTCTTGACTGTCAGTCAATAATAAGTTCATTATTAGCTTCTTTTTTCTCTACCTCGTTCTCTATTTTACTCATCTCTTCTAGGTTTACCAATTTTTAAATCGATTTAGCTTATGGACGAGATTCCATTAATTCTTAATGCCAGCGTTGTTGACATTCGTTTTTTATTAAAAGTAAGTAATTATTATTAGTAAGTAAAGTAAGTAAAGTAGAATAATTCACAGAATTACTCATCATTTGCGGGCACATTTCTTCCCAGCAACCTTTCATTGTTAACACTTTTATTTCTGGCCACGACTTCCCAATGATATTTATCGCATTCCATATATTATAATTTTTACATAAATATCTTAATATCACTTTACTTATTATCCTCCTCATATAACGCCGCTGAAAAGTGGCTATCGCTATTTAGCTAACGTGCTGTTTTATGCTCGTGGTATTAAGAGGAAGAAACACATCATTAATTTTCGAACATAAATTTTACACAGATTTCGAGTGTCTCGCGTTTTTAGGATACACATTAATAAAAATGTAACTCTTAAATACGTATGAAATGGCGAATTGTACAAAAGTCGACGACCGCCTGAACGTCTACTCTCGGGCTTAAACGGTCTGGCCTATCATTCATTCTAAATACGCGTCTGCTAATACGTAACAGCTCAATGGTGCAACGGAAATTTGCCATTCCCAGGCGCTGGTCGACTGACCCCCACCTTTGCTATCACTCTTCCTTTCAGGCCTACTTATACTTGGGCGCTTTCTTTTACCACGTAAGCTTATACGTTCTTTTCGCCAACTCGTTCAGGGTTATGCCAGTTCTGTGGACCGACACTATACACCGTGTCATCTTTAAGCGATAATGCTTTACAAATCACATAATATTGAAAAATGTGTTTACGATTTTTTTACTGGATTTTATTGAAACGTATTATAAAAGAGGAGTTTTCTGCTGTTTGTTGTTTATACAGAGACGAATATTCCATTATTACGTCCCACCTGAATGAAGGGTCAAACAAAATTGGCTTCGTAATGATCGTGTTAACCCTCTATAGGCCCGCGTGACTTTGAAGTCACATATCGATAAATCGATATTTTTTTAAATAGTTTAATTTTTTTTTACTAGATGGCATATAGATCTTGTTATACGCGCGCTTTAGAAACCGATAACATGCTTGATGCGGTTATCAGCTCTATCATGAAATGTCAAAGTAAATGCTTTTGCAAATTGTCTGCAAATAGTAGCCAAAGGAATCGTCTTGTGCAATTGTCATTATTTGTTCTTGTATCGGTGTTTGTTAAACAAAAAAAGCATACGTAATAGCTTTTAGTTTGTATATCAATAATGTCTTATTTGTTTGCATTTAAACAATCGTTTTATTTCAAGACACAATGGGCTATAATGGTAGGGTTCGGTGTATTTGCGATAACGTTCGGGTTTTCTTTGCTTTTTAGTTTTATATATCAGAAGCCCAAAATGTGGATACAAAATCATATAAAATCATATAAAAATAAAAGAGGAATAGGAATAAGAAGCATTAGCAGTAATAAATCCGAAGATTCTTTATCAGATTCTGATTCTAACGAAGATCATCCAATAGTATTTGCCCGACGACGTGTAAATATTATTGATAGCGACGATGAATTTAGTAGTAAAAAATCATTAGATAAGGAAATGCAACGTATATCTATGTTTAATGCCAAACGCCAACTGTTTTATGGAATTCCATGCTTAAGTTCTTATACACACAAGTTCAAACGTTGTAAGCCGTTGTTAGTTCAAAGTTACAAAATGTATTCGTTATAATAAAATTGTTGAAACTGCTGAATTCATTATTAATATGTATTGCGGGGTTGATATTTGTTGATTTCACGTTACATAGATTTTGTATAGCCACCAAAAAAAATTCGGTCCATAGAGGGTTAAATTTGTTAGATGTTCCGCCCTAGGTGTTTCTGTTTTTGCAGCATTTTCAGCTTGTTTGGACCTGTAAGGTGTCGAATCGGTCAAAGATAATTAGTGGGAATTTAGTGATCATTTTTTCTTCCTCTAATATATCTTCCAGATGTTTTCGCCACATTCTTTAACGGTCATTTTTAATAGTACAGCTTCGAACTCCATTAACGGCGAAGTTATAGCGTTAGGTATAACTGATGATATTAATCATAATTAGAAAGCAATAAAGTGATCGCGAACTCCCCTATAAATACTCTCCAATAAGAACTGTACGTTTATTCATCCTTTTTATACTTCAATCGATTTGTTGTTCTTTCTTTTTAACTTTATAAATCGTTTAAACAGCTGTTTCCTTCTGCATTGTATCTGTTCTAGAGACTTTCGAAAATATGTACAAATATATTGTTTAAAAAAAAATGTAGTTAATAAACTACAAAATCAGAAAGTATTATTCGGGATTAATCGGTGTACAAATATCTTGTACCCTAACTGACTGCGTTGCCGGATCGCAGCTACAGATTTGGAAATGACGTAGTTTAGCGGTTCCTTCAATATATTCACCGAAAAGCGATCGCACGAGGCGAGAAGGCGACAAAACGGGCCTCTAACAAGCTACTCTCGCACCTCTCAGTCTGAATGCCGCGCCAACGAGTTCGGCCTGTAAATTATTTCGTAAAGGGGCGTTTTACGTAGCCCTCCGCGGCATCCGAGTTATAATTTCCGGTGTGGCGACTTTATAGAGCCAGTCGGTGGCCGCGAGAGCTGTAAACGTTGCACGTAACCGTCAATCAATTCGCAGCAGGGTTGTGCAAATGCGTACATATACATGCAACCGCCGTGCGCAAGGAAATGTCGCAAATGGAAACGACATCGACAACAGCAGTGACGGTATCGTCGTGGAAGAATTTGCCAAGCGATGTTGCGAATTGATGCGCTCTTAAGACTGGTAAACGGTATGTTTAAGTCAGAGATCACAGTTGGTTGGCTGATGCTCGTAAACACAATGATACTTTTCCTTAATGTCGCGTTCGCAAAACACAACATATTAATGTTATCCCAGGAATTTTACCGATTAACTATTTGCGGTTGTATATTTCGTTACCGCGTGACACTTGTACTGATCGGAATTTATGTTCGGCTAGCACGTGTTCAGTTAACTGTTTATTATTCGGGTATTCAGTATTTTATACAGATCGCATATGGCATTTGCCGGTATAATATATTTTAAAGCAATTCCTCATGTACAATTCTGGCTGTCTTGAGCACGTTTGACAGTGTGCATTTAAAATTCATCACCACTTTTTTGCACATCTTCACGTTCATTAGGCTTCTGTCTCCTGTTGGATATCTCAGAGTATAATTTGTGCAAACATAAAAAAAAACAAATAAGTACAAATGAACACTGAAAAAGAAAATAGTAAATACCAGCAATTCTGCATACGTTCCCTGTATCGGAAGAACAATTTCAATTGGTTGAAATGACTGTTCCTGTAGGCAGAAGATGCACAGAGTCATTAGAAGTGAGCGCATCGTCTAATAATATAAACAGTGTTACGTTTCACTGTTTAAATGATCGCGGCATTCTCATGCCGGGAATATCGTTTGAGGGTTCGGTAGCAAGGACTTAGTG
Source organism: Cryptocheilus praepositus (assembly GCA_033815515.1). NCBI lineage: Eukaryota > Metazoa > Arthropoda > Insecta > Hymenoptera > Pompilidae > Cryptocheilus > Cryptocheilus praepositus. The sequence continues at coordinate 186,515 of JAWWQZ010000334.1, forward strand.
TCAGTGAAAAGTTAATACATATGTCCTTTGCAACGTCGTATGCGAATATACTTCCCTATACGACGTTCCGAATTCGTCCCCCTGTGTGGCAAACCCAATCGCCGCCATCAGTGACATTGAGCAAAAGGGTTAACTTCTTTCAACTCCTTCGAAAATTAGCATGCCAGGTGTGTGGTTATACGCAGAGCCGGATGAAACATTATCCGTTTTCAAGGGAAAGGACTCTGTGGGTCGCGTGGCCGGTGGCGGGGAAGTTTTCAAACGACAGTACGGGGGGAAAATCGCCTTCCTCCATGAAGGAATTGTTACTCTTTAATGCATGCGGGCGTCCTTTGAGCCTTTTGAGGATTTCTGTTGCCGTGGCTGCCCTTCTCGCAGTGGTTCCCGCTCTTAGCATGCCTGCCACCCGTCCCCTCCGACAGTTCCCCCGCACACTATACGACGGGGCTACCTTACCGGCATACAAAAACGCGAAAGCAGAGGGACGGGCCGGACACACAACGCGCTCGTGTGCGGGGATCTCGGATAGAATGAAATGGGCGACTTCCACGGCTGAGAGCTAAAACGAGGACGGACGGATAGTTGAAACGAAAAGACGCATACGTTCGTAGCTATGCTTTATAGCTACCGGCACGCTATATGCAGACGGTATACGACATCTACCATTGCGCCGACAGTCGGCGATGCTCTACGCGCGCCCAGAAGAACTGCCTTTTTATTTCCTCTGCCATTTCACTCGTCTATTCGCTTTTCGCTCTTTTATCGCCTATTTTCTCTGCTGAGCCGCGGATCTGCGGTGATCATTAGTGTGACACTCGTTCGGAGAAATATGCTGCTGGCCTGAGATATCTTAGGGAACTACACGGGTGAGGTGTGCTCGGTGTTAACTAGCAGTGTTATTGGGCGAATGGTTGACAGTTTAACCCTTAACGACGACTTTTTCGACCGGGTGAGGTAGCAGGACGAAGCAATTTCTGCGAATGCGTTGAGTGACTTACATGATATAATAAAATGATCTTACATATAAATTATCTCATAAAAACGTTATATTCGATTGTTTATCTATATTTACACCTTTAAAACTTTATTTTTACAAAAATTATGTAGGATTTTTGATTGGAATGATATATTAAACGGTTTTAATCACAAAAGTAATGGTTATAATATTACTCGCGCTGCACTCTGCATTAAATGCTGACAAAGGTGTGCTCAAAACTCGCTAAACACATTCGCTGATATTCTCTGAAAATTCGCTAAGACGCACACACTGTTACTCTTGAAAGATTCGCAAAGACTCACTTATTTTAATATCGTGATCAACACTTTTATACTGTTTGGTTTCCATGATAGTAAATTCTTTCGAGAACTTTTGTAATAACAAATATAGACACATGCATTCTTTCTCACTCTCGCTTTCTCTCTCTCATACGCAAACATTCTCATTGCTCGTTCATACAAAATCACACATCCTACAATTGTGCCCATAATTATGAAAGTGGTCTAAGTCAAAATTTAAAAAAAATGAGTTTATCAGTTATTTCATACCACATTATTTTTAACTAAATTTATTCAATGTAATTTTTACGAAATTGTCAAAAATGAACCATTAGATAGTGGTTGTAATTTCAACATTATATGGAATTCATTTAGTTTTAATTATGAAAGTGGTCTAAGTCAAAAATTTAAATAAATTATATAAACAACTTGAAAATGGCACGTGGCCTTCTTTGACGCGTTTCTGAACTACATAATAAAATAAATCAATCAAATTTTAATAATAACGACAACTTCATTCCGGTTTATAATCAATAACAAGAAGAGTAAAAAATACCGCGGGTGTCTCTTGGCTACAAATTCAATGGATGAAATTCTTGAAAAATGAACCTTATAAAATGTTCTATAAAACATCTTTAGATGATTCTAAATTTCACGTTTTGGATCTTTCACCTAAAAAAGGAAGACCAAAAATATACGGAAATATTAAATTACTTCCATTATACACCACCATTAGACCAGTATTGGAAGAAAAACATAAAGATATTATGAGTTTACATCCCTCCAGTTTTTCAGGAACATTTTAAGAATCTTAAATACTCGAAATAATGATAAAAATGGATTACTGTTTAAAAATAATTAATAAATGTAATAAATGTTCACGAATTATTTCAATCAAATTATTGTTTCAAATAAAACTCAAAGTTCTTTATTGCTTTAAGTCATTTATAGGACATTCAGTTAATTTTGAAAATGGTCTAAGTCAATTCAATCTGTAAAAATAATATTATCGTATAAAATTCACACAAAATTTCATATTCATAGTAAATTTCCATTGATTAAGACTAAAAAAATTATAAATTAAAATGTCGCATAATGTAAAAATATTTTTTAATTTATTCAAATGCAATTCATTAAATATCTCGAAACAAGAAATATATGACTTAGACCACTTTCATAATTATGGGCACAATTATGTTCTGTACTTTCGCTGTGTGTGATACTTTACGAAGCATTGACCAAGATGCATCCGTGGCTTTTCTGGACATCTATCATAATAAGATGAGGTTTCATGTCTTCCACCTAGCTTGTTTCGGGTAGAACAAACTTTACAATCTTTACTACAAACTTTACAAAAAATTCTTCTGATGCTTTTGCCACGCTTGCCAAGTCTCAACTGATGTCGGAACCACTGTCAGAGCTACACTCATCGAAGAATGTTTCAATATCTTATCTCTGTTATGGTAAATCATTTCATACATTGTATAAGAGACCATCGATAGCTAAGGAACCTTTCCCAGAACCAATAGTGCGTCCCTAGTATTTGGAGATAACAAAATCTAACATATACACCGAGTGTCGCCTCTCACTCGCCACTCGTCCTGCTGCGCGAAACACCGTGGCGACTGAGAGTCGCCTCTCGTCCGTTAAGGGTTAACTCTTGCGCGCCGGTAGACCTGGATATATAGCGCGCCCGACGTAAGCTTGAAGATCAATCCCAACGTCCGCTGAGAACTGCTAAATTTTTCAATACTTTCGATTCGTGCGCTTTTTATAATGTGTATAGACGTCGTCACAATACGGAATATCTCACTATGTTAACTGTGTCGGATAAAATAACTGGAAGATAATCAGGTTTAACCCTTTCGATGCGCCAGAGGCTTCATTCATGGCGCCTGTGCCTCTGCTGAGTGGACTGTTGAATCGGGAATACGTTGTAATTGAGTGGAACAATTACGTCACGAGCACTTCAGTAGAGAAGGAGTATACTTTTTTTCATTTTTCCGGGAAATCTGAAGAGTTGATGGAAAAAAGCCGTACCTTAAGACGTTTTATTGCAAAGACACTCTAAAAAGGTTAAAAGTGTTATTCCGTAATCAATGAGTTAACAGGCTGTTTTGCTCGATCTTAATTATGAATTAATGAGAAATCTTTATGAATGACTGCAGCCGTCGTTAGTATACAGTGAGTATTCAACGATGGACGACTGTATCCGTTCATAAAGAGTTTCTACCGTAGGACAACAATAGTCGTTGTTAGTATCGAAAAGGTTAAATAATATTTCACCAACCATTATCGACGGAATTTAATAATTTAATAAATGCCGACAATAGATTATAGCAAATGTTTGAAACGCCTTTCGGCGCAAACAGTAACGAAAGAACTGTATCGCTATGACAAATGCATTTAGGTGCTCAGCACCTATTGCTTGAACAATTCATCTTTAGGACTTTAATTTATATTGTTGAAACGTATCTTTTGACGCTTCAAGCGTTGAACACTATGTTACACATACATGGGCGATATATAAACTCTCGCTTATACCCGAATGTGTGTGGCGGCTTTGCTACCTAATTTTGGTGCTTTACCAATACTTTGTAAGAATCTTTATTATATATAATAAGCAATCATTCCATACCAAACCGATCACTTTCTATCGATCTATAAATCACATTAAATTCTGTAGATATGAAAGTAGCCGTTTAGTCTTATCCGAGATTTGCCGATATTCAACATCGCAGCAAAAGGATTAATTAACAAGTTGATTGCCACGAAAATTGTGTATGTCTTGCATCGGGGGCCATAATAAAGTTTAACATAAAATTTTGTACTGTTTAATTTGTGTAAAATATTATGTTTTGAATTTAATTGTTGAATAGTGTACATTTTATTTTATAATACTGCCCCGTTATTTACGTTAGTCAACATTTTGTAATCCACGACATTCGTCTTATTTGAAGCATTTTAAAGGTTTCGTGATTTCGGACACGAGTGCTCATCGTGGGTGCCAACGTGTTAGCTAAATTTTACACGAAACGCATTTTTTAACTCTGCACTCCACAGCAGCTGCTATATGAACATACATGTTTCGTACCAGAACTCCAGAAATACCATTACGAGAACAGCTAAAACTAATTATTGTCTCACTGGCAGGTAGCAAATAAATATACCCAGAAACAGTCACATATATTGTTGATGATGTCGTAATATTTACATATAAACAATGTTATTGCCTCAAATCATTAGGCACCGTTAAAAAATGGAAAAAGGAAAATAACCTGAAGGTTTTGAATTATTTGACAGTAAAGATAAGTTTGATTTATATTTATAAACAAAGTAAAGGGTGCTGCAACTGATTAGAGTGAAATTATTTGGGATGCTAAAAGCGGTAGTGATGGTAGTAAACTAATAGTCGCAAGAAAATCGCGCTATATATATAACATATTATTACAGATTTCAAAACGTGACGTATAAAATGTATTCTATATCAGAAATTAAGATAATAAATGTATAATATACAATTTAATGTCAAATAATATAATAAAAAAAATAATAATAAAATGTGTAAGAACACCTTGTTTAGTGTTCATTAGGTGTGCACAACAAAAGTTCCTCAAAGTTGCTGGTAGATCAAATGACAAAATGAATTCGAGCGAAAAGGGTTAATTCGCTGAGTATTGCTCCTAATTGTTTCGCACTTTACGTACGTTCAATGTATGATACGACATTGTCAACAAGCAACAATCGCGGACGATCATCTGCGACCATTTCTGTCTCTCTGTTTTATACGTTTACTCATTCATACGCAGAATCACATTCCAAATATTAGACTTTTGAAGCTAATGTCTCTACTATTAGAAGCGCTTTCTATTGAAAAGCTTATAGGTGACGTATGTATTCTTAGGAAATTCTCGTATTTTTAATAGGCAGATAAGTAAATGACAAAAACATCTGGCTCACGACTTATAATGAAAAGCTTTTTTAGTTCATCAACAATGAAAAATTCGTAGATAAAGTGCATTTGTATTTGATTTTGTATGACAAAAAGGGCAAGCATTGATTGCAAGTAAAAATTTATGTGTTGGAAAAGACAAAGTTCGTACTTGTCAAAGATGGTTTAGCTAAATTTTGTTTTTCAAACCATCTAGAAAACTAGAATGTTGGAAAATAAACATTTAACAAGCAGAAATTCTAGACATTTGCATTCATCATACAACACTTTTATGATTAATGTTAAACCATATTTTTATAAATTAATTCGTTATAAAATACGACGAATCAATATTTGACCGAATAGGCAATGTGTTCCGACAAAGCTCGATTAAAATACAGCTTGCAGTTCTAAAAACATATCGCGGATAGCGACGAATCTTTGCGAATAGCTGTAATTCATTAAAAAGTTGCAGAAAAAGTTAAAGTTAAATGTTAAAGTATGGTCTTCGTCTGTATTGCTCAAAAGGTTCATTTTAGGTGATTATTTGCAATGTGGATTATTGATTTTTGCGAGCCATTATTTTATTAACCCAATGAGACTTATAAATTTAGTGTCGATACTGAGGTCAGTTAGTTTTAGTAAAAAATAAAAGAGTGACACTTTTTACATCTTTAGTGCTTTGAATAATGTGTGCGTCATTCTAAAGCTAGTTTTGTAAAATTTGCGTTAAATAAGTTACCGTAATCCATCACGTGAATGTCACGAGTTAGTGAAAGGAGAGAATAAAAAATGAATGTTTTTCGATCTATAATAAAGTTTTTCACATGCCGATGGTACCTTGGGCATCGTTGGGCACAATTGGTCTTCAGACGAAATTCCATGTGGCAGGTCGTTGCCACTTCTATTGATTTATCGTGATCGCCAGGTAGGGTCATTTTTTAATTTATAGTCAGAAATTTTATTTTCATGCGAAGCCGACTGTCGCTGTGCCGTTACTTTACCGAACCGTAGGGCCGAGGTGCTGAATAATATTTGAGGACTGCTTAATATTCTATGTAATTCGTGTATAATGGTCAATATATAATCATTTTTATATTCACATATAGAATAAATATGACTTATTAATAAATACTCGACTCCTTCGAAACTGACAAATTTATAATATTTTAAACCAACAATTGTCTTGACATGGCGGGTCGTTGAATTCGTCTTAGCAATGTCATCGCATTCTGATAAAAATGCATTGTTCCATTTAAAAAATAAATTTGATATTGAGATAGTCATCTCTCTTCTGAGCTGGTAAAAAAATAATTTGCCCCACATACTGTTCCCTTTATAAACAAAGAAACTTTTGTAAGAACATTTTTTTGCATAATTTCACTTCCTTACATAATATTCTAATATGACGAGATAACGGAAACACCCTACATATGAAAATATAACGGGGTGCTTCTCTTGCGACGGGGAAAACGATATTTCTACGTTCGATGGAATCCACCATCATATTGTGGGAAGAAATATATATATAGTTCCCTTTAAACGGCGAATTTGATATTGAAATATTCCTCCTTTACTCGACCGGTAGAAAAATGATTTGCACCGTTTGAAATATTTCAATATTGCGAGATAAACGAAACGCCTTGTACATTGAAGTATACTGGAGCGCTTATCATGCGACGTGAAAAACGATATTTCCATGTTCGAATAGATTTCGGTTGATCAACGTGCTTGCGTAGATGTGAATCAGCGGGAACAGAACTTGGAGAAACCCGTTTCCCCTTCAGAGACGCCACTATGCCTGTTCAAATAATAAGTCTGAATGGAAGTTAGATTCCAGTGCAATTGCTCGGGGCAATTCCAGCATGAGTCGCAATATCCTAGTCTCGAGAGGGTGGAAGCCACTGGCGAAGAAACTCGAGAAAGGCTTTCACTCGCGCTTCACTTCTAGTCGATGCATTCGGGGACTTTAATCGCTTTAACTGGGTTTTGCACGTCGGTCCCTTGATGGACGGACGGGCTAAGCAGAAAAGATTCAAAGGAAAGGGGGAAAAAGAGTACGTGGCGCTTATTGCAGCTGCCTTGATGGAATGCGAATTTCTTTGGGAATGCCCGCACAACAATAGAACTATGGCACTTGGTGCTCTTCAACGTAGTTCCGCGCGTTTCCTTCGGTGGTATCACATGCTTCCGTACATTTGGTCTTTTAGATCGAAATTTCGGTGTGATTTTCTAGAACATACCATTTCTAATTCCATGTTAAAGTTGGAATTCAATTGTTTTTCGAAAATGTACGGAAAATGTATTTAATAAAGGCGCAATCACCGTCAGATTAAGTTGTCCATCTAATTTGGTTCCTTCTGTTATACGAAATAGATGAGAAAATTTAGTTCAAATAGTCCATTCCTAACCGGAACTTTTAGATATTGCTAGTATTGATAGTAACATCTAAATGTACTGAAGAAAAATAATTATTTATTCTAAGAAAAAAAAAAGTTTCATTAGAGATACACCAGTGCAAACGTATATAACTTAGGGAACTCCAACAATCTGAAAGATACAAAGAAACCACAGATGCATATACATAATGAATACACAATGGAAAAACAAGAAGACAGTATTCAACTAAAATACGAGATCACCGTTGAAACGGTTGAACAGCTGTCGTTTGTACAGACACTGTATAAAACTACCGTGTAAAGCTACTGTGTAAAGCTACTGTATAAAAACAAGCTTGCCGAACATTTACAATACGTAAGTACACGATCCACCTGCTGACGTTTTGTACGAGTTTCGGGTAAAAGATCAAGCGGATATTCCTGATAATCCAGTTAGCCGCCGGACAGCGAGACGAAAGAATAAAAGAGATACAACAGCGTAAAGAAAAGTTAATAGGGTATCCTGCGGAGAAGAATTCAAGCGATGTCCGACCGATCGCGAGCGCCCATCGGGTGCCTGCTTTCGAGTGGTTTTTTTTGCGTCCCCGTGTGGACCTAAAAGTCGAAGCATGAAACAGGGGCTCTGACAATGGACGATTCCAAAGCTGGCCCCGTCGTTTCAGCTGCGCGCTATTATATCATATACGTATATACATGTACACCACAGTCTGCATAGCAGCCTGCCTACAGTCCTCTCGATTCACACAGCTTGCCCCATGGGGGAATTTCTATGGCACGCTTAAAGCTAGCTTATTAATTCCCCGCGTGCTCCTGTTCTCCTTCATCATTCGCTCGTAGACGTCTACCAGCGAAGGTGTACGTTCTGCCGCACTTATCCAATCGCTCGACTGTAGTAGTCGTGAGTCGTGAGTCGATCAACCGCGTCAGGAAGTATGAATCGATTTTTCCCATTCGACACGGTGCCGATAACGGTGCGTGCGGATGCAAGATGGCGTACGCTGTCAGTTTAATCCTTTGACTGGTAAATAGTCGCGGCCGAAACGCTACGTGTGATTCTGATGCACCGATATTTCTGTTTACAATACGTGGCAAATCGGAAAAATTCAAAATCGTCTATATGAATCACAGCGATACTTTTTCTGGGCCCCATATTCGGTAGGACTTAACCCTTTGACATCCGAATTTTATTGCAATTTCGTTACCAAAAATCGCTTTTAAGTTTTTTTTTTGAAATTTACCTTAACTAAAAAATATAAGGCGAATTTAAATAAATAAATTTGAAGCGATAAATTCCTTAAAAAGTTTTAAGGTTATGTCGTATTTAAATTTTCGAACGGAAATAAATAATTTTTAAATAATACTTAGTGCAATCATGCTTTTTGGTATGCGTTTTATAAAATAGGAATGTTTCTCTTCTTCCTCCAGGTATTTTTCGATAATGTCCAAAATAATCACTAATGTGCTTTGTGTTTTCCTTCGGAATGTACCAAGATGAAATGAGGCTTTCCATAAGCGATCGTGTTTATCGTGTTTTTTCTTTCGTGCACGACAATCATAGTCTGACAAAAGCTTTTGTTTCTCTCTGGGCTATAGGTTTTGTTCATTTTTGTGTTTTTTTCTTTGTATAAAATATGCGCATTTACTAAATGGAGATATCTAATCCCGAAAATAAATGTTTCCTCTCAATTGAGTGCTGATCAAAAACTTTAAAATTTTAATTGGGCAGAAATATATTCGACACCACCCATATTTTTATTATAATTTGTGATCACATTCGGTTTTTTTAGTAACTCTTCGTCTCTGAATGTCTAAATCAATAATTAATTACAAAACGTTGATATTCTAAATATTGCGCGAAATTATAAAATAAATATTTTAAAAGTCACTTCTCTACAACTTTGCTCTGATTTTAAAAAGTGATGTCAGATGTGACACCGTAGACATTGGAAAAACAGATTAAGGGGACATTCTCCTTTCTCGGGTCGAAAAAATCGATTTTTTTTTTATTGCCTTATTCGAAAGTATATACTTTCGAGATTATGTCGTTAAATTTGCAGCGATAAATTCCAAAAATTGGGAAAGTTATAGGCCTCGCATTTAACCCACCTCGAACAGAGAGAAGGGTAACGTCGCTTGACCGGTCGGGCCGTTTTTCTCTTTCGGCGATCTTTATTTATTCTAAGAAATTATCTAATTCTGGAAACGATTTAAAAGAGAAGATCACCCAAATGTAAACATTGCATTGGTAAACATTACGAAGGAGTGTGTTCCGCGCACCAAAATAACATCTAAATATCATCTTACCCTTGACCTTGACGATGTCTGTTATGTTTATTGCTTTCTGAACACGCATTCAGTATTCAAACAGTTTTCAAAAGTGACATACCGTTTTAATATGGATCGAAAACAAAGTAAATTTGTCAATTCGAGACCCTGTCGTTCGCGAAAAAGAAAGTTTATTGAAAATTAGCATACAAGTGAATGCAGTTTAGAGTACGCTAGTATATCGGCAGAAAAATTAAAAGAAAATGCTGATCTGCATTTAAACATTGATCCGGCTATGAATTATTGTATATTACAATTTACTACGTAAGAATCTTTTATATACAAAAATTCGATATGCAAAACTTTAAATGCGTTTTTCTCAGTACTATATTTTTTCAACTGGCGTGCACGATTCCAAAAAAACTATTCGATGAATCGGTCCAAGATTTTAATATATTATTCTACATACCTATGCCTATCGTATGAACCACGGGTGTGTTAATTAATCAATATTTTCTCATTTTTTTCCATCATAAAATGACGGAAAAAATGCCATTCTCGTGAACCTAATTTTGGAAAGTCAGTCATTTTGAAAGTTTTCATGCAAACTCTTTCTCCGTGGTTCATGCGATAGTGGTTAGTATGTAAATTAAGATTCCTGTTCTGTTTTTTTTTTCTGTTTATCCCAACGACCGTAATCACGTACGCCAGTGAGTATGAATTTTTTGGAGGTACTCCAGCAATCAACAAGAATTTATATGAAAAAAATTGAAAAAACATAAAAAAAAATATTTTTGTATAAATAAAGGTCGATATGATACAATGTGAAAGTTTTAAATTGCTGCGTTTCTATTTTTGATAAGAAAAAAATGATTGAAAATCAGTAAAATTTTTCGATGAGAAAGTAGAATGTCCCCTTAACACTTTGACTGCCATGGTGGTCATCGGTGACCGGCGCAAAAGGTCTCACGAAAAATTCAAAAAATACCCAATCGGTTGCATTTATAATTTTGAAAATGCAATTAATATTGAATGGTGACTCAATTCTTTCGTCTCCAATACCTTCGCATTATTTTCATTTTGCACAATTTAATCATATTCTGTAGTACTTTATCTCGTTGCGATTTTAATATAGTAAAATACGCGTGGCAGTCAAAGTGTTAAAGGATAGATTGTTTGAACGTCGCGGACCATTGTGGAAGTCTAGTCGAACAGTGATAAATGCCGCGATGTCCTATTTGTTTTGCGACGAAAAATGTCAAGTGGTGTGTATCTTTTTAATGGACTTTAACGGCCGACATCGCGTAGACGCGACTTCATTATGCGGATATGATTTTCACGTTATATTACGGTATGCCTCGTGGCACAATCTTTGCTGGCATGTTCGCATCTTCGCAATATGGCGGGTTTTGTGTCATAGTTTTATTACATTCATTTTTGTTTTAGCGTTTGGTATGATTTTGAACGAATTAAAACCATTAGAACAATACACTGTGTGTCAGATGTATGTCATTGCACGATGTTATGGCAATCTTTGACGTAAAAGAAACATAAAATCTTTCGATCAACTAAGCCTAATAGAATTACGAATTAATATAAATAAATTTATGAAGTAATATAATGAGTAAGCATTTCACAATCTATTATCCTAAATCTTCGCAGAACAGAAATCTCAAATAATATCCACTTTCTGTAATTCGAGTAGTATTTGTGTTCTAAATTCAAACGGTAAGTAATTTCCGTTTGTTAAAAAACATTTTCCGGTATTGTCCGGATGAAATAGTATAACATAATTTTATAACGTTCATTTGCATATATAATTAACAGTAGAATTGTTTATGTGTGATGGGAGAGGGTTTTACCGAAGGGGCCAAAGTGACTTGTTTGTAAGAAAAGAAACACAGTTTACTTAATAAAAAGCATGTATTTTTATTACTCGTCCAGTGATTCAGCACTTTATGAAAATCTTTCCATGAAACGAATAGTCATTGTAAGAAACGTCAACACAAGAAAGTTTGACCCTACATTGATAGGTTTAGTATGAAATCAGTCTACAAACCATGGATCCTAATTCATGTAACTAATCATTCAAGTAACTCTTTACAACATGTTTGATTAGAAAAAATTGATGCTTGTCTAGATCAGTCAATAATACGCCGGGATACATCATTCTCCCAAAAGTCGTTCGCGAATTGAATGAAGACAAGGGGAAGTGCAATATACAGATTTGTTTCTGGTAGGAGAGAATTAGCATTGAGACGCTTATTCTGTGGCTCCCCGAAGCTTCTAATGTTCCTTGAAGCGCGTCTAACGTTAAAGTCCAGCCTGCAAAATCAGGGATCCACAAGGGATTTCGAAGCTTTGTTGTGTGGTAGTTACTTTGGCCAACTGTACAAGTGAGTCTGCTTCGGTTGATTCGGAGGGGAATTCTCTATATCGCCCTTCCTTTCTACAACATCCATTTGTGCCGCACGCACTTCTTTCATACGTGCTAACATAGAGACGAATAAAAAGTGTGAAGAACAAAGAGCACTAAAAAATAGGTGGAGAAGGGCAAGTGAGTCATCTACTGTATGAATAAAAGGATTGCAACCGAGTTTCGGGAACAATGCGTCTCTACCTATACTGAATATTTATAAACTGTAAGACGACATAATAAAGAAATTACGATCACTATGCATTCGTGTAACGACTACATTGCATGTATAGTATAAAAAGTGTGTGTAATACAAAACTTAATAAGAATATTAACTTAAACTAGTTAACTTATTATTAACTTAAAATAATTTTAGGCGCAATAGGACACTTTAAACTCGTATATTTTAACATTACATACATTTATTTAACTTAATGAAGGATATTTATTAAGGATTACGTTCTATAATTTTTCTTCTTGTGGTATTTTGTAAAACAATCTCCAATGTGCATTCTTGGCTTGTCGGGGCATGTGTCACAATAGTACACAGTTTGTCGTCTTTGGCCGGACTTTCGTTGGGAACAAACTTTGCAATTGGATTGCATTTTGTGATTGGTTCTGTTTGTACCTTTTTTTTAAAGAAGCGAATTGAAAGAAGCGTTGCGACGTCTATCAGCGTTCTATTATTCTCAAGGCATAATGCACGTATTGAAATTCGTTTGTGTTTTTGAGATAAGACATCTTTATAGCTATGTAGACACCTCATAAAATGATCTACAAAAGGCCAGGTAGACTTGTCAAGCGATATTCGTTAGGCCAAACACAAATAAACACCGTTACCACTCAATTTACTGCATCGATGCGAGTGGTGCCTGAGAGGCACCGGTCGAGCTGGCGCAGCACATGCCGTGGTGCCTGAGAGGCACCGGTCGAGCGCAAAGAGTTAATTGTTCAGATATTTATGAATATCTCGATGGCCATGCGTAATTACTTAAGAGCTACCAACAAATCCAGTTTCATACACGTCCCTAACAATATACGACATATACAAAACAATGTCTTGTAAGCTTCACAGATGTGTACAAATAATTAGTACCTTGTATGAAACATTTCAAAGAATTTAGTTACATTAAGCCGCGTTAATTTTCATCGCATAAAATTGATTATGCAGTGGAGTTTCGTAGCATTCACAACATTCAGTTTAATTTATTCCAGTTTCTTACATTGTTGTTTCCTTTGCAATATAATATGATATATTAAATTATAGTCTTATATAGCTAATGGACCGTCAGAGTAAAGTCGAAGTATTTTCTCTGAGAAATTTATCTAATAATCTCGTGTAACTTGTCAATAGGCTATCTAAAATCACTTAGTATTTCCTATTGAAATGTTTACGTATAGACGATACAGTTTATAAACTATTTATGAAGATTTTTGCTTTACCCAGTTTTCAAAGGTACATTACTTTATTACATTTCATACGATTCGAATTGATGAAGCTTGCTTCAAGTTTTTGGCATGGTGTCAATGCTTTTGTCAATCGGTTGCGCCGCTTTTAAAATTATCTGATAAAAGGTTAAAAAAATTTTACATATAAAAATATTAAACTTACATATTAAACTTTTACATATTATATATTAAATAATATTTTAACATATATTTTACATATTATATTTAAATAATATTTTACGTATTAAAATTATCTGATAAAAGGGTTACATAAAATTCAAAGTACGAACTCTTTGGCCAATTTCATTAACCCGCTGCACTTGAGAGTCGCTACTGCGTTTCATACGGCAGCTCGATTGGAGAGTAAAAAACAAGCATCGTAATAGTAGATTTCGTTGAACCTCCCATCGTTAATTCCAATATCAGTTGATAAGCAGGTTTCTTCGCATGTTGCGTATTTGTTTTGGAAGTATAACGTTCAAAGTCTTGAAGCATTACAAAATTGGATTTCGGAAATGAAATCGGTTCGAGTGAAGATGAATCCAATTTTACACGGCCACAGCACAAATTTAGCTGTGTTAATAAAAAATTTCGTGGTAGAGAAAACGGAAGCATTGACCAAGGTAGTGATACAATATTAGGCGTAGGAATGCAAAAACTGAGAGTAATAGTTAGTCAATCTGGAAGTGATGGTAATATCGCACAAGAATCTGGTAATTCAGAAAAAATACCTTTAAGAAATCTGAAGACGAATATGATGACCAAGAATAAAATTCACATTGGGCGAAAAACCTGGATAGCTGAAGTTACCTTCAAGTGTACCAAGTAGAAGAACCATTAAATTCTTAAGGATGTTTTAAACGGGGAACTAATACTTTAATTGATATCTGAAACAAACAACTGTGCTGTAATAAAACTGGAAGGAAAAACGGTTTAATATTCCTTGGCTTAATGCTTTATAAGAACGTCTCTGAAATGGGGATGCAATTTTTTTTGTTCCCATTTCAAAATACATCTAATCACTTTTTGTATTCCGCAGCAATCAGTAAAAATTGCAATGGAACGAACGGACAGTTGGACATTTTTAATGTATACAAATGTTAATAAATCAATGGAGAAGAGGTTTCCGATAAGTGCAGTTTCGAACTTGTTCTTTGACATCCAGTTTTAATGAAATTTAATTAAATGGATAACTTCTTGTGATTCGAATACAACCAAAAATCGACTGCAAAGTTTCCGTTTACAAAATTTCCTAGATCAAAGCCGCGCAACAATGCACTTTACTTATTGTGATAACAACGCATATAGTCATAATTCTGCCGAAATACCTAGGTTGCATCTTAGCGCTTATTTCCAAATTATCATTCAAAGAGAAAATGCAGCATTTAGTGTTATAGGCATGTATGTATGCGACCGTTTCGAAATTGATATATAAACGTTAAGCAATTATTGTGTTGCGGCCAGTGTTGAATATAACGCGAAGCAAGTGTCGAAATAATGAATTAACAGTGATTGCATAGTTAGTAATCGTACAATTTTTACCGGAATATTAGCCACAATATAATAAGCATTTAATATTTTCTAAGATATTGTACGAGGTACGTAAGACAATCTTAAAAGAAGGCCCCGGAGATGTGAGGTGTACGTGCGCAGCCACCAGCGCTTCGGCTTTTGTTTGTTTTTTGTTTACGGGAGCGATGACTGTCCGATGTGCAGCTGCGTAGGGCACTCGATAAATCTCCGGTGCATACGACAGTCGCATTGTTTAGTTACCTTAGACCACTTAACACATTGTTGACCGGCAATTTTCGGCAAAAACTGTCTCGAGTCACCGGCTATTATTTCGTAATTGAACATGGAAGTGAAACGATGTAAATAACCTTCAATAAAGTTTGTTCGTGCATAATGAATTCAAATTAAACTTTGGACATAAATTTTATGTAACTTTTAATATTTTTTCGTATGATTAACTGTACAGCAGTCATTTACGCGTAGATGCAGACAAGAAGTTTTGTAAAGATATCTTGTTTCGATGCGTTTAGCTTTTAAAGAGCTAAATTATGCCTTTGTTATTTCATTTTCAATAATTATTTTCCAAATTACTACAACTTATTTCAAAATCACTCGGGCAACTGTATAAAGCATTCACGTATAATTTGTTGAAAAATGCTTTACCGTCACGTTCCGTCGTTCTTGACATCTTCTAATACTAGAATTATAATAAAAGCCTCAGTACCAAGAAAAGTATACTTTTTTATAATAAAGCAGCCGCGATTGAGCACAATGAACAAAATTTTGCTATGTTCTAAATTGCCCTGCGTTTCAAAGATTAAAATAGCCGGCGCAAGTGCAAACACGAGTTAACTCGTGACCGGTCAGCAACGTTTGGCCACGAAAACACGAGTTAACTCGTGACCGGTCAACAATGTGTTAATATTCTGATTTAGTTCCGTTAGTATTTTATGTTTTGTTGCGGCTCAGTATTCTTTTAGTATTTTCCAATTTTTTGGGCAGGAGTGTGTGTTTTTAAATTTAAATGTATATATTCCTTAACACTTTGCCGGCCGCACATTTCTCGAATTGCCGTTGCGCTGCTGCCGGCGAGATTCACGTAAGTTCGACTGCTCTCCAACGGTGGTATTTATGCAATTGTTCGTAACACAAGTAGTTGCAATATAATTTTTATTAAAGAAAGCATTAAGGTAACTGGTACACTATTTTTATTGCATAATCTTACATTTTTTAATTATTACTTAAACACTTTACTTAAAAAATTTAACCCTTACGATCTTCCATTATTTTTGAATCGTCTCACAACGATATCACTTCCACTGTCCAAATCAATATCACTATCGCTATCCGAACTATTCTCCACGTCTTATAACGGATCAGCATATACCATAGTTCTTCGCTGTATGACATTTCGAAGGATATTTTATAATATTTAATAAATTTAACGTAATCTTCCGATATACGAAGGCAGCGAGAAACAGTGTGAAACTAACCAAACAATAAGCCGCTTTGATGCGACCGGCAGAGATTTCTATAAAACACAATCTAGTAAATTGGGAGGGCAAGACAGTTGAAATCAGAGTTTCCTGTTCGTGAAACATTGCTCTGCAACAATGTATCTCCCTAAATAAACATGGAAATTAAGCATCACCGCTGGAGAAAAAAGTCACGCGTACGTGATAGTGGCCAATAACGGTTGGCAAGAAGAAGTCACGTATACGTGACAGCGGCCGGCAAAGTGTTAAGGGGACATTCTACTTTCTCGGGTCGAAAAAATCGATTTATTTTTTAGTGCCTTATTCGAAAGTACATACTTTCGAGATTATGTCCTTAAATTTGCAGCGATAAATTCCAAAAATTGGGAAAGTTATAGGCCTCGCATCTAACAAACCTTGCGCAGATAGAAGGGCCGTTTTTCTCTTTCGGCGATCTTTATTTATTCTAAGAAATTATCTAATTCTCGAAACGATTTAAAAGAGAAGATCACCCAAATGTAAACATTGCATTGGTAAACATTACGAAGGAGTGTGTTCCGCGCACCAAAATAACATCTAAATATCATCTTACCCTTGACCTTGACGATGTCTGTTATGTTTATCGCTTTCTGAACATGCATTCAGTATTCAAACAGTTTTCAAAAGAAACGTATCGTTTTAATATGGATCGAAAACAAAGTAAATTTGTCAATTCGAGACCCTGTCGTTCGCGAAAAAGAACGTTTATTGGAAATCAGCATACAAGTGAATGCAGTTTAGAGTACGCTAGTACATCGGCAGAAAAATTAAAAGAAAATGCTGATCTGCATGTAAACATTGATCCGGTTATGAATTATTGTATATTACAATTTACTACGTAAGAATCTTTTATATACAAAAATTCGATATGCAAAACTTTAAATGCGTTTTTCTTAGTACTATATTTTTTCAACTGGCGTGCACGATTCCAAAAAAACTATTCGATCAATCGGTCCGAGATTTTAATATATTATTCTACATACTTATGCCTATCGTATGAACCACGGGTGTGTTAATTAATCAATATTTTCTCATTGTTTTCCATCATAAAAAGACGGAAAAAGTGCCATTTTCGTGAACCTAATTTTGGAAAGTCAGTCATTTTGAAAGTTTTCATGCAAACTCTTTCTCCGTGGTTCATGCTCCGTCATTCGTTGAAAAAACATAAAAAGAAAATATTTTTGTATAAATAAAGGTCGATATGATACAATGTGAAAGTTTCAAATTGCTGCGTTTCTATTTTCGATAAGAAAAAAATGATTGAAAATCAGTAAAATTTTTCGATTGGAAAGTAGAATGTCCCCTTAATAGTCAGAACTATATCCATCCCGACCCAAACCCACTCCAGCCCCTACTCCCTTTTACTCACAATTTATATAATGAAATTATTTGATCTTGGCTGTAGGAAGTTCGCCAAGTATATGCAAAATCATCCTGAGTTGCTACTTCTCTCGACCGAAAAACTCTTACTCTTCAAGCGCAAAAGATTGTCAGCAACTTTCACCTCGTCCGTAACCTAAATGTTAAGTAACGACAAAGAATTTTTCATTGAAACACAATGCCATTGTATGAAGTCGGTGTAAAATGTGTACATGCGAGCAAAATAGCGCCATCGCACCACGTTTGGGCCGGAAGATAATCAGTGGTGCAAAAAAACTGTGTAACCGCAAGTTAAGGTAAATTGGGGGTTTGCTGTATGTGGTTTGGCGGCACAAATTTATATGTAAACAGGCTTCGGTTCGTGTCTATTGGTAAGCCGGTAACTTTAAATTGGAATTTGAGATGCGTTTGGTTTCGCTATTACCGGAAATGAATGCTATTAGTTTGACGTGACACGAACATGAATTGGAATTGAAATTAATTCATGGAACACACATGTTCTTTGCATGTTCGGTATTGCAAACGGCATTTGCGTAAATTGCGTTAAAGGAAATTTCCTCATATCGCGATTTGATTTTTCTATAAACCGTATCTTCCTTCAATTACGTCTAATACCTTCCGACTTTGCAGTTGACTACATTTTGTGTGTATTTAATCATTTTTCTGTATGCAATGATTTTATTTTGTTCTAATTATAGATTTCCTGTGAAATTGATTAACTTATTAAAAATGTTATACCGAATTATGCAAAGTTTGAATATTTCTTTTAATAATTCAGAACCAGTACGCGAAAAAAACTAGAATTGGAAAAATAACAGAACTACAATACTTTGTTTTTATAACGATTAGATAATAGCTAATATCTATATTTATTTCCAGTATTAGTAATTTTCGTATCGTTAATAAACGTATCAAGATACTTTATAAATATGCACAGAAAAGTAGAAATACTCTAAAAGTCATAAATAATACTACTACTTATGTATTAAAGGCTAATTCAAACAGTATCGTCCATGTGACATTTTAGTTGTGCGACAAAATCTCAAGAATAACAACAAACAAATTCCGTCCTTGTATCTAAATAAACATATAAAGATACAAGTGCTGCATCGCACATCGCGTTTTCCTTTGGGCTTCCTCAATTTTTTAAGTATACTGGCATGTTATAGGAATGTCATGTTTACGAAGGTTTCTGTTTTAATAGGCGGTAGCCAAATCCAATAAACCCACGTTCAATATCCAATAAAACCACATTCACAATGGAGTACAACAGAGTAAACATGGCAATTCATTTGGAATGAATCATGTACAATATTTATTTGCAAATCCGTATATATATGTGTATATGTGTGTGTGGGTATAATATAATATTAAAACATTAGAAATATATAACGTTAGAAAAGTTCGTACATTAGATGACATGTGCAAAAAGTTTTGAAAAATAGAAATTTCTTGGATATATACATATATATATTATTGAATGTAAGATATGCTTTGCGGGTTTCGGTCATGCACATGCATGTTAAACATTTCATCAAAATTGGCAAATGCAGGAACAAACACCAAAAGTATAAAAACTGTACACATTCTCACTATTTCATCGTTTGTAGCTCAAAGGAACGTTAACTAATTTCAGTGATCTACAAAAGCAAAATCAAAAGATAGCTCTACAACCATTATTCTTTTAATTTTCAATGCTGGGTCAGATAAAAAAAAGTTGTCCAAAATAACCCTTACCAGTTCCCCCGCGATTCCTACATATTGCAACTGTTTCAAGACTTTTTACATATCATGCAGTAAATGCGCTCTACTAACAAGTTAAACTCGTTTTCTCCGATTTGAAGATTGTTCGCGTGCGAATATATGTGCCCATAATTATGAAAGTGGTCTAAGTCAAAATTAAAAAAAAATGAGTTTATCAGTTATTTCATACCACATTATTTTTAACTAAATTTATTCAATGTAATTTTTACGAAATTGTCAAAAATGAACCATTAGATAGTGGTTGTAATTTCAACATTATATGGAATTCATTTAGTTTTAATTATGAAAGTGGTCTAAGTCAAAAATTTAAATAAATTATATAAACAACTTGAAAATGACACGTGGCCTTCTTTGACGCGTTTCTGAACTACATAATAAAATAAATGACAATCAAATTTTAATAATAACGACAACTTCATTCCGGTTTATAATCAATAACAAGAAGAGTAAAAAATACCGCGGGTGAATCTGTCTCTTGGCTACAAATTCAATGGATGAGATTCTTGAAAAATGAACCTTATAAAATGTTCTATAAAACATCTTTAGATGATTCTAAATTTCACGTTTTGGATCTTTCACCTAAAAAAGGAAGACCAAAAATATACGGAAATATTAAATTACTTCCATTATACACCACCATTAGACCAGTATCGGAAGAAAAACATAAAGATATTATGAGTTTACTACCGTACATCCCTCCAGTTTTTCAGGAACATTTTAAGAATCTTAAATACTCGAAATAATGATAAAAATGGATTACTGTTTAAAAATAATTAATAAATGTAATAAATGTTCACGAATTATTTCAATCAAATTATTGTTTCAAATAAAACTCAAAGTTCTTTATTGCTTTAAGTCATTTATAGGACATTCAGTTAATTTTGAAAATGGTCTAAGTCAATTCAATCTTTAAAAATAATATTATCGTGTAAAATTCACACAAAATTTCATATTCATAGTAAATTTCCATTAATTAAGACTAATAAAATTATAAATTAAAATGTCGCATAATGTAAAAATATTTTTTAATTTATTCAAATGCAATTCATTAAATATCTCGAAACAAGAAATATATGACTTAGACCACTTTCATAATTATGGGCACATATCTGCATGTAAACAAGTTTCGATGAATTCGGGATCGAGCAGCCGGTTAGCAGGGCGAATAGAGGGACAGAAGTGGCAAGCGCTGAATCGGTGACGGAAATTAACGATATTAAGTCAATACGCCGCAACGCCGGATACGAATTGATATAACTTTATAGACCAGGCTTCTCGCACCCTTCGCTGGTAGGTTCTGCACCGAGACAAATGTGCCTTCATGGAAACGGCGTCTGTGCCTATGTCTGCGTTTGTGCCTGTGAGTTCATTCTACTGCCACTACTGTCGTCATCGGGTTCGCATCAGCTGTCCCGTTTAATAGAGCAATAAAGAGGTGAACGGAGCTTTGATTTATGCTCCTTCTATTACGAACGGTCCCGAGTTTGGGCGAGCGGAACTTTACCGAGGCATTTGGCACTATTGATATTCTTGGCGGCCTGCGCACGCACGGATAGTTTTTTCTTTGCATCAATATTCTTTTATGACAGTGGCAAACGCGCTCTGCCGCTCAAGCGTTTTAAGTTCGTGTCTTTGCACTCTGGCTCGATACACACGGAAGCGGCGTTCTTATAAATTATGTTTTGTTAAAGTTATCCGTCTAGATACTATGGTCGCGTCTTTCGTGTTTCGTAGTGTTTGTGTACCATTGGTAATTCAGGCTTTTAAACACGCCATCATGGAAGTTTACTTTATGAATGGCGTCTTTCATTCTTACTAGAAAGTGAAGCACTTTCTTTGCTTTATTTACATGTTAGCATATATGAATTCTGCAGTTGACATAAGTATCTAGTAAAGCGCCACTGCATCTAATATATACCATAATAATAATCTAATATATATCAATTATGAGTCCTACTATTTTTTTTTATAGACAATATTACACTTGTATCCTTTGGGTAACAATAGTTTTAATTGCTATACATATAATGTAGATATCTAGAACTTGACTATTTCAACCTTAGCTTGAAAAACTGTAAAAGAAGTTGCGGATAAAATCATTCGATTCTGATAAATTGTAACAAAGAATTACAATGCTCACATACATATACACTGGTGAAAACATTTAATGAAATGGATGAAAGAGAGTTTCAAGCCGCGTGTTTCTTTCAATTACTTTTAATTTTTTTATACGATTTCATTGGAAAATGTCGTTGGGTCGATGTTAGGATTATCACAATTAAATTTGCGAATGTAATAATGAACATAAATATTGTAAGACATACACTGAATACATCGTACAAGAAATGATTAGTTGAAATTTGCCAAGTTTTCAAACGTTTTTCATCCATCCATTACGGACTATTCTATTACAAACGGGTTTATACGGTTGTTATCAACTGCATATTTGCGGTAGTACAGCCCAGTAAATATTTTTACGTAGTTTCACTTATTAGTAAGTATATTTATTAGTTTTCCAGTAGAATAAATAATATTGTGCTCTATCATAAATATCACTATACTTTACAATTGTACTTCAACCTGTTGGTTTTATTGAAATAATACTAATTTTCCCAAATATTCACTTTCTTAAGCATACCCATTTACAAGATAAATAGTCCTACGATTCTTATTTCTATAGTTCTATTTCGTGAAATGATGGGGTATTAATGAACTGCGTATGAACAATGAATTTGTTCGTATACTTGGAAAATGGAATCGTTCAGAGAATTTGCGAAGTTAACGAGAAGAAAAAATGTATGGAAGTATAAGAGCAATAAGTATTCGTACGTTCTTCCTTCCAAGTATTTGCTGAAGAATTTACGATGTAAACAGATGACATTATTGCTTCCTAATTATAATTGGCATCGCCAGCATGTTTGAAAACGTTGTACCTGCATTATTTCTAGCGTTATAACTAGTATCAGAAGAATTCGAAACTTTGTACTATAGAATATTTTCGGATACTATGGCAGAAGGGTGGAAAATTATTATTTAACCCTGAATTAACATTTTAACCTTTTAATCTCGTATTAAGCAGATGTCCGAAAAAACGTCGAAACTCATTGTTTGTATAAAATTTGTTAACAAATTTCACCAAGTATTGTTGAAAATTGTTCGGCACTCAATTACTGTCTAGACTAACTATAAGTTAATGGAATTACAGATATATCTATATATTGGGGAATTCGGGGTTTGTCGCGAACCTTCTAAATTCTAATGCCACCCATCGATCACGGCTGATATTTAAATGTGAACGACCGTACCACCTAACACAGTATATCTGCCAATCACACATCTAGAGATAATTCCCAAGTTGGTCTTCTCTTACTTTCTTTTATCCGCCTATTCACCTCGCAATTTGTTCGATCGTGTGCTTAACGACGCATTTGGAATCGATTTCCGATAATCAGAACCGAACGTCGGGGATGAGCTGCTGTAATCGGAGGAAAGAAAACGGAGAAAGAATGGGGAAACGAAGAAGTGCAGAACAATAGAATGATCCGAGAAATTGATCGGATTAGCTGTTCGACATTCGGCATACAGTTCGAACACATGAGACGAGCTTGCGAAATCCCTCTTTAATTAAAGCGAAAATAATGCCATAACGATTAGTATCGTCAAATGCAACGTATTACCTTACGTCGATACAACTATTACCTCACGTCAATGGTATACGAAGAATCAAGCGGATATAAATGTTCTCACTCAAATATCTCGCAAGCCATTATCTCGGTATCTCTTGAACATTACGCATTCACAAATATTAGTTAACACTAGAACTACCGACAATTCAGCAAACCTACTTCTACCAAAACCAGTCAAAACGACTGGTTTTAAAAAAATACTTAATATTAAGAATATTTTTAAATTTGTCGCTTTATTACTTTCTTACAAAAGGAAATCCATGTTTTATGTAATACATTTTTAGTATTATTAACTTATTTAATGAGTTAGGATTATCCCTTACGCATTAGTGAACACAATGCTCCTCGCAAGTTGTTTATTTTATTTCTTTTGCGCCCTAACTTTATGATGGTTCCGTCTGCAGCAATTTCATTTTATGATTCAATTTCATTTTATGATTCTAGTAAAATACTTTCATTAGAATCTTCAGAACTTGAAAACACTCGAACACGTCTACTTTTACGTAAATTCGAATTATTTTCACATTCGCTTTCTGAAGATTTCTGAACATATTCTTTGTCTAAATCATCATTGTCACTTCTGTCATTATCAACAAGATTATCGTGAATACCCCACGATTCAATTTCATTTCATATCATTCAATTTTTCCAATACTTCACAAGTTTTCAATCGTTTTGCCATTTTCAGGGCTTAGAAAGACTAGAACAAAACTATTTATTATAAAAATTAGTATATAATATTTGTATTTATTTTCTCATCTTACACTAATTGAAATAATATGTCGTATACTGAATATATTGTTATATGAACAAGAGCATGATGGTCTTCCAGCGGCTGTTATAAACGCAGTCATTGAATGCAGTAACTTCTCTATTAGATGGTTGTTTTTACAATGTTGCCTGATATCATACCGTGATGTGGCAAGCGAGCAAATTCCAAAACGAAACAATAACACATTCCTAACAGAATCTTCAAATATTTCACGACTTCATATCTAAATGAACGCCTTAATAAATACCAGTCAAAATGACTGCTGTTGGTATAAGTAACCATAGTATCAATTTATTTTGATTCAAAATAAATAAAACATTCAAAAAATATATTTTACTATTTCTTTAGTTATCACCGCAAAAGTCATTACACCATTTCGGAAAAAAATGTAACATAAAGTACAAATATTTAAATCAAATTGTAAAACCAGTCAAAATGACTGGTGCGGTAGTTCTAGTGTTAAAATGAATAAATTATCTGTTTAAGTGTTGTAACCTAATTACCATATCAGTCGACGAAGTCCTCTTCATCGTTAGGAGATCGAAAAAGTTAAGGAAGATGCCAGTCGAATTCCTTCACCAAGCCTTTACGATTTCACATTACCCCCACTGCCCAAATCGACAACTACGTCACTTGGCCAGGTGACATGAGTCATACATTGTATGGCATCTCGCTGACGTTTTATCCGACGGCGTAGGTTAATCTGAATAAAATATTTTTTAATAGAAGCATTTATATGTCATTTCAATGTAAAAATTAAATATAAACTTATAATATTGATTGATTGTCACCCAGATGTTTTTTTTTTATTGGAAAGCATTTGTGTCCGATAAATTGATGTCACTGAATGAAAGAGGGTGCAATGTGGCGTGTATTTTATCACGTGTCAATTCATCTGCTAATGCTAGTAATCCCACATCTCCAGTTTTCTGAGGTAAAATTCCGTTTTTCCCTTAATTCCCTCGATCTGGTAACGTCATACATCATTCGAGACAAAAAGTAAATTACCTTCAACACCTATTACTCTGCACTCGGATAGAGAGCCGTATCCTTTCGTAAACCGCGGCGATCGCGTCCGTCGCGACTGATTAATAAAGCAGACCATAAACCGCGGGTCGCTTTTAATAGAGACATTATCCGCTACAGGCTAATAGCCTTAAATTTGAGAAAATCGGAATGCTCGCCGAATTTCTGATGGAAGCGACAAAGGAACCAGAATTCCAAAACATCAACATACTACACGAGTACAGTAAAATGTTTTTACATGGCGGACTGGATAGAATCGGAATGTGCCACGTGGAGAAGAGGGGGAAAAGGAAATGGCACAATAAAAGCCCAGACAACAGAGACACATAAAAACCAGCGTGCCAGTGCCCTAACAAAACGTTGTAAAAACTTTTGTATATTTAACTTTTTCCGTATGGAAACGTTTCTAACATATTGTAATTTTCGTATTATTATGATCAAAGTAAGAGTAAATATGATCAAGTTCGTTTCACAGTTAGCATAAGTTGTGCTTGGATAATGCAAAAACATCGTTCACAATGAGTGCCGTTGGGAAAGGACTGAACTACCTTTGACGACCAAGTGGAAGCGCGATAGTAAATTTGATTGGAAGAATACAGGAAATATTAGCGTTCAAAGGCTATGTGAAACAAACACGCCGTATGATGCTTCTTTACTGCATCACGTTGTTTATAATTGATCGCTATTGTATTTATTGACTCGTAGCGAAGGTACAAGCCTGCATAGAGATGCCATCGGGAAGGAAGAAATTACATTCGGTTGAAAAAGCATAGGAAACATCGACTATTGTGAGAGCCCTTAATATATGCACCCTCTGCTATTAACATGAGACATTGTAAATAATAATGGCGATTCTAGCGTTATCTAAATATTAACAAGCATTGCAAAAAGGATTATTTTCTGTTACTTTCGTACCTAATTGAGTCTACGTTCTAATATATTCGTATTGTAATACAATATATATAAATTTCATTGTAAATATAATTCAATGTAGAATATTGTACTGTTTTGCACTTCTCTATTTTGTATCGTTTTCATAATACTACTTTGGTTGTAAACCCTTTTCCCTAATGCAATTGCGGCAATAATTAAATCAAATTAGCTACACAATATGTATTAAACAAACAAATGTAGTCCGAATTATATCGTATGTACACTCATTTACTTGAATTATCTCTTAATCGTGTTACAACCATTTTTAATTTTAAAAAAGTGATGCAATTAAGCGAGATCTATTATTGTGTTATGACCTGTTAAGCCGAGAACTCACACACAGAACCGCGTTGCACGGTCGACTAACAGTGATTAAGATAACAGGTAGAATTTTTACATCAGTGTTGGACCGCTGAGTGTCGTTGGAGTGAGAGACGTGGTATTCCATGTAGAGACATTTTACTGTATGCAAGGAGGGAACGTCTGAGGTCGTAAAACGAAGATCGTGTCGTGAAGACACGAAAGAATTTGGCACAAAACCGGTCAAAAAGGTCTTCCGTATGATGGATAATATGTTTACCGTTGCGGTTTATACCACCTGGTTTTCGGGTGTCTCTTTTGATCGCATTCTTAACACGTTGAACGCCACGTACATCCAGATCTTGGTTCCGGCGAAATTTGACACAAAAATGCAGAAAAGAAACACATATTTCTTCGTCACCAATTAAAACAGGATTTTTGAGGCACATTTCTGGTAGTTTTATTTGCAAATTCGACGACTCTTCAACGGTGGTGCTTATCCAATCGTTCGTAACATAAGTAATTGTAATATAGTTATTATTAAAGAAGGCATTAATGTAACGGTTACACCATTCTTATTGTATAATCTTAAATTTTTAAATTAGTATTAAACATTTTTGAAAAATGTACTTATGGATCTTCCGTTATTTTTTAATTGTTTCACAACGATATCACTCCCACTGTCAAAATCACTATAACTAACGCTATCAAAACTATTCTTCACGTCTGATCAGCATATATTTCCTCATTGTAGACATTTCGAAGGATATTTTATAATATTTAACACGTCGACTGCCAAGCGTATTTTACTATATTAGAACGGCGATGATATGAAATACTACAGCGTTTGACTGAATTATGCAAAATGTAAATAATGCGCTGTTATTGGAGACCAAAGAATCGCATCATTATTCTAACAACTGCATTTATAAAGTAATAATTGCTACCCACTGCCACTATTTTAGATTTTCAGTAAAATCTCTTGCGTTGGTCGCCGGTAACCACCATGGCAGTCAAAGTGTTAATATAATAAATTTAACGTAATCTTCCGATATGCGAAAGCAGCGAAAGGCAGTGCCAAACTAACCAAACAAACAGTCGCTTCGATTTGACCGGCAGAGATTTCAATAAAACACAATCTGGTAAATTGGGAGGGTAAGGCAGTTGAAATTACAGTTCCCTGTTCGTCAAACATTGCTCTGCAACAATGTATCTCCCTAAAAACATGGAAAATAAGCACCACCGTTGGAGAAAAAAAAGTCACGCGTACGTGATAGCGGCCGATAACGCTTGGCAAAAAGATGTCACGTTTACGTGACAGCGGCCGGTAAAGTGTTAAGAAAAATTGATCATTGCATATATAGTCTTCCCATAAGTAACCCCTAATCAGTAATACGCTTATCAGAGGTTGACGTTTCTTAGCGTGGACCTTTTTTCGACTGGGTTTCTTTTAAACTTATTTTTATTGCATCAAGACGTCTCAAGCTTAACATCACTATCGTAGCGTCTCGTTGTAAGAAGCAATCGCAGAACACGCAAGTCACGTTAGAACGTCGGCATCATAAAAACAAAACTCAACGTCTAAGCACCTTCAAAATGGAATATATTATACATTATATTTTATTCAAAAATGAAGAATCCTATTCGAATAAGATATTTCCGGGTTATTTTAAAGACCCGCTGGAAAGAGATTAATTAATTTATTACTGGAAATCCACTGTTATTATAGCAATAATTGAATAATAATATTAGTAATAATAACAGTCATAATAATTTTAGATTATGCATTATTTTAGCATATGACCACGAAGTTCTAATTATCGTGACAGCGAATCTTACGATTATCCGTCATTAGCGGCAAATCTTCCGTTCATAAATCACTGTCGCACAAAATGACCGTCGTTACCTCTTAAATAGAATATATTAATTAAACCATCTAACATGACCGTTCCCAACCATTCCATTGGTAGTGGACTGAGTGGATGAAATCCTTTTAATTATCTCTATATGGTAGCTAATAAAAATGAAAAAGCGCTGTTTAAAATATGCCTGTTTTAAAAATGTCTTTTTGTGCCGAAGTATTTTAAGAACTTCTCCGTTCGATTGACGATGGGAATGTACAACTTAATGAAATGATATATTTTGTATAGGAATGTTTTAACGTGTGTTGAAGTGTGTCTGAGGTGCTTGCCTATTTGGCGTCTCATATGCAGGTCTAATTATTATTTTTCTATTGAGGATATAATGGATTATTTAATTTTAATAAATGTTCCTTTTTATGATTTATTAATGTATTTATTGAATATTATTTCTTTAAGAGGGATACCTCCTTTTTCAGGATTTTTAATTAAATTAATAATAATTGATTATTTTTATGAATTTTTAGTTTATATATATTTATTTATTTTAGTAATATCTCCTGTGATTCATTTTTATGTTTATATTCGAGTATTATTATTTAGCATTTTTATATATTTAGGTAAATCAAAACATATAGCTGTTTTTTTTTAATTATAAGTTTGATTTTTTTTGTATATTTTTTTCTATATCTTTTATATTTAATTTGTTTTTATTATTTTTAGGTTTTAATTTTTTATATTAATTGGTATTTATAAAATTTTAGGTTAAATTAAACCTTTAACCTTCAAAGTTAACAATTAAATATATTCATTCTAAAATTTTATTAGTATTAAAGATATATAAATCTTATAAGTAAATTTACAGTTTACTACTTTTTTTCAGACATAATACTTTTTTAAATGTTAACATTTTTAATGTATTTTTAAATTTGCAATTTAACATTTTATTTTAAATTATAAGATTTTTATTTTATGATAAAATTAAATAAGTGATTATATTCTACTAATCATAAAGATATTGGTACTTTATATTTTATTTTTGCTTTATCATTGGGACGATGTTGAGCGAAATGGGCTTCGATAACTGACGATAGCCAAACAGAAGTTAGTTGTAGACCAGCCAATGGAAAGAGTGCTTCTGATTGAGTCCGTTCCTGTATTTCGTCTTGCTTTAACACTAGATTGCCCAAGGCAGTCATTTTGACTGTTTTTTAATTTCAATTAGAAAAACAATTATGAAATTGATGACACAATTTCATTTACTTTTTCTATAACATATAAATGGGTTTATGAATAATTGTAGTTAATAACAGTCATCCTTTATTTCCGTATATATATATGTGTTATACCTATATGGCTACAGAAGCAGTCATTTTGACTGCTTGGTAAATTTTAAATAATCAAAAGATTTTTATTTATTGAATTGAGTAAATTTCTTATATGACAAAATGTCCGGCTTTGTATTGAAATAACATTTTTTTTTTCGATTACGGTAACATACCGATGCATGATAAATTGTCGATTTGGGCGTATACTTGATAAGTGTCAGTTGCTCAATAAACTAAAGTAGTACTAGTTATTCGAATCTTTATACAGTGTTGTTTAAAATATGTTTATTTTATTTCTTTTGCGCCTAACTATTATGAAAAAAATGTCGAACAGAATTGAGTTATTGGAAAAGTAACGAACATAAGTGAAATGATATATAGAATCAAATGCAACAAATTCTGAAGTATCATCTGAAGATGCCTATTCGGATTATATTCAAAGTGAAACATCTGATTTGAAGATAGTGATGAATAATCGATCACCAATGATGAAAATGAAATGTCATCAATATGCCCATTATTTGTTAATGTATTTATTGAATTTAGATTCTGATGAAGAAACTGAAAATACGTTTCAGGATTTTTAATTAAATTAATAATACTGTGTGGATTATTTTTATGAATTTTTGGAAGAATATATATATTTATTTCAAAGAGAGTTGAAAGGGCCAACAGGCTACGCAAAAAGGAACATTTATGTTTATAGATAATCTTATCAGTGCATTATCGTTATATAGATAACTATATTATCAAACATATAAGAAAGTTTTTTTTAAAGAATGTCGCCGAATTTTTTGCGGATATTTTTTTGGACAATATCTTTTATATTTAAATGTTATTATTTTTAGATTTTAATTTTTTATATTCGTGGATTTATAAAACGAGGATAAACAAACCTTTTTAAATTGAATCATTTATTAAATATATGGGGTCCCGAATTTTTTAGAAAAGATATATAGAAAAGTTCAAGTAAATTTACGATTTATTCTTTTTTGACAAAAGAACCGAATGCAGTAGGCGCCTACAATCAAATATTTTTTGTATTTTTCGGAAATATGGGTTAATTTCATTGAAATTAGTCAATATGTACAGTTAATATTTACTAATAACCTGTTATATAACTGTAAATAACATAAAAAATATTAAAAATTAATTTTAAACAAATTTCTTTATATATTTGTTATTTTTTTACAATGCAGTCATTTTGACTGTTTTTGGGCAATATAGGTATACAAGAAATCTCGGGCAATCTAGTGTTAATAAACTAATACTTCCTTCGATTAAAACCGCTACCATTTGCTTTTTCTGTATTCCTTCGAAAACGACCGACGTATGTTCTTAATTGGTTTCATCATTCCAACGAAGGTGATTTCGGCAAGGAGTTTAATGTTCATGTTTTGTTGTTACTTTTGCATTTACTATACGTTTACGTGTTATCACAACAAGAAAGAACACAAAATGTATGTTAGTACCTGCACAGTATATTGTCACTCTTCTGAAATTTATTGATAATGGCTCCTTATTTATACTTTACAACCGACGATTTATTACGGACAACTGTACTAAAGTTTTAGTGCTGTTTTATATCCTTACGTTCGACGAATTTTACGAGCAAACATTATTCACACTTGAATTGATTCCCACAGAACGTAAATTTGGCATCAAAATTCTGATGCGACTTTTGAAATGCAAGCTGATACTTTAATAATGCAATTTTTATATTATGTTTCATGTACGACATCTTGCATAAAAGTATATTATCACAAAGTTTATCCGGATTCAACATAAAAAGCTGCAAACAATCACCAATACAATAATTTTAACACTCCAAACTTTCCATAAAATGATTCCGTTATGGGTCGTCTATTGATCAAATCTTAGGTTTAAATCCTCAATCGGAGAAAACTGATGATACTCGCTCAAAAGTATATCGCTGCACAACTTTGTTCATTATTGAGACAATTTTAAACATATAATGTTAGTTTTGGAAGTCGTTTTTAAGTAAATATTGCAAAGAACCGCTCATTCGTTCTTATTTCAATACTTTCGATAGATAAATTCGCTGAACGGGTATACACGCCCATAGCGTTTGCAATGCCCATTTCAACAGACGGTGTATACGCCCCCCATAGAAGGACAATATGTTATTCACTGGACATGTTTACGTTCCTAAAGCACCGAAAGATTTAAACGTTCCGACAATACGGTATGTCATACTCATCTGTTATATTGCAGTTTGCCGTCCAAACGTGTTCTCGATAAACACGTTTTACTAATTCACTGTTTTATGGATAACTAGCTAAATGTTCGTCACGAGAACCAAGAAAATGTATTGGGTTGGCAACTAAGTGACTGCGTATTTTGTCGATAGATGGACTTTACACTTTCTTTTGTTTTGTTAACGTGGTCATTGCATCTAACCTATATTTTTTTCTTATTATTTGGACTTCTATCTTTAATTTAACAAAAAAATTATATTGATTAGTGCTTTAGTTTTGTTTTTATCCCAATTTAAAAATGGAAGAACAAGACGTGCACTTCAGACATATTTTATTGTATTACTTCCGAAAAGGCAAGAACGCATCGCAAGCACAAAAGAAATTATGTGCCGTATATGGAAATGAAGCCTTGAACGAAAGGCAGTGTCAAAATTAGTTTGCCAGATTTCGTTTTGGTGATTTTTCACTGAAAAATGCTCAATGATCTGGCCGTCCAGTTGAAGTCGGTGAGATCCATATGAAGGCCATTATCGATTCAGATTGTCATAGTACAACACGTGATATTGCGGAGAAGCTCAATGTATCGTATACATACATTAAAAAAAAAAATAAAAAATACTTGGTTATGTCAAGAAACTCAATTTATGAATCCCTCACCAGCTTAAGGAAATTCATTTGACGCAACGCATTAGCATCTGCGGTTCGCTTCTGAAACGCAACGAAACTGATGCATTTCTGAAAAGCCTAATTGCTGGCGACGAAAAGTGGATAGTTTATAACAACGTAAATCGGAAGAGATCGTGGGTGATGAAAAGATGAACCAGCCCAAACGACATCAAAAGCAGAGATTCGCCAAAAAAGATTATGCTGTCAGTCTGGTTGGATTACAAAGGAATTTTGTGCTTTGAACTTATGCCACAAAACCAAACGATCAATTCAAACGTGTACGTTCAACAACTCGCCAAACTGAGCGATGCAATTCAAGAAAAGCGGCCGGTATTGTCAAATCGTAAGGGTGTCGTTTTCCACCATGATAATGCAAAGCCCCACACCTGTTTGATCACTCGCCAAAAATTATTGGAACTGGGTTGGAATGTTTTATCACATCCACCATATTGCCCTGATCTTGCGCCTTCAGACTACCATTTGTTTCGTTCCATACAGAACTCCTTAAATGGTAAAATGTTTAATAACGCTGATGATGTCAGATCACATTTAACTCAGTTTTTTGATAGTAAAGATCAGAAATGTTACGAACGTGGAATTTTGACACTGCCAGAACAATGGCAAAAGGTCATCGACAAAAACGGACAGTATCTAATTGAATAAAGTTATATTTTTAAACAAAAATTAAGAGTTTTCCTTCTTATTTGAAATGCGCAATCACTTAGTTGTCAACCCAATAACTCTAACAAATGTCTGAATCCGCTATTTTCTCTGATTCAATCATTCTACCGTTAGAAAACATTAAATTCCCAGGTATTACTCTGAATGTCGGCAAGTTCAGACTTTTTCAGCGTGATCGAATTCCTCAACATAAGCTCCGTGCGTTTTTCGTCTAACATTTCAATGCCGTCAAAAGAATAGTCCGTAATGGCGTCAACTGGACGTACATTGTAGTAATGGATTAACAGTAACGCAATTAACGCGGATGGAGATTTATAAAACATAATTTTGCATTTTATTCCCCACACTGTCCCCACCTCATTTACACGATGGTCCGCGTGCCACCCACATATGAGTTTATAGATCATTTGCAAGAGTTGTCTATAGTAATAGATATATTTAATAAAAAATGATGTACAAAATTGTATGCAAATGATTATGGTAATTTGTGCGTGAACGAAAATATTGTGATTGTTTTCTATGATATTCTTCGAAGCAATGCAAGCAAAGCTGTGGCGTTTGAGAACAGGTAGGGTTATAAGTTGTAGTCTTCTTTTTCAAAGTCATCTAATCTTCTTACTTTTAGATATTTTTCTTTTTTTTTGTCAAACCTATTCCTTCTAAGGGTTCCCTAATGTTATCTTTTGATTGCCCATCATTTTCCGACGTTCAACATGACCAAATTTTGTAATTTCGTTTTGCTCCTGACGTGGATTACTTCTTCATCATCACCGCTTACGTTATTCATGCCTGCAGTTTTTGCAATTTTTTGCAATTTTTTATGGGGCTAATAAAATAATAGTAAGAAAAATAATTTTTCTACACTAACTACAGTCTGGGCAATGATATGTCTACCATAATAATGACAGACTTATGCACAAAACATAAATGAGCAGTTTGTCTGGAACCAACTGCAGTTAAATTCGAAAAATGAAAAAAAGTAAGAAAACATGTGACTTTGCCGGAAGGCACATAGTCGATGCTGGGCAGTGAAGGCGTTAAATCGTTGTCTCGCCCTTAAATAATTCCGGCAACGTCAAGGTGGCGGAAAGGCAATAACGCAGGTTCATCGGTTGAAATTTGCCAAAGCGCTATTATTACAAAGTTTCTTTCATACGACAGATAATCCATTACAGCGTGACGGCAATGTGCGCGCACACAGCGACGGGCGTACCGCTGTCTCGGGCTTTTATGAGACTTTTTGATTAAGACTGGAAGTGCCAGCGCACCGTCTCACGCGTGTCACGTCGTTTAGTAATTCCGGGAGTGTATCCCGGTCAGGACAATGGGCGTTCCTTCTTTTCGGATCCTCGCAGTGTATACACTCTTTCGGTTATTAGCCCCGTCGCTTCTATGATTAATGCTCCGTGGACTTTGGAAAATTGATCTCAACTCACAAAAACGTAGACAGATAAATGCGAGTCACGTGCGCCGCGGGGTTAGGGACGTGCGCCCGGGTGTTAATGAAACTCATGCTAGGTGGTTTTCACTCTTCGTGATGCCAAGAGGGCGAGCACAGGCGGGAGGCAGGAAGAGTTCACAGGCAACTCGTAAACTTCTGTCATAGACTGAATATGCATCCGGTTAACTTTGTCATTCGTATCAATACCGCGCGTCTTCAGGACGGAATGATAACTAGTGTTGTCACTGAAGTTCAAGTAAAGTTTCAGGTAATGAGCAAATCCGTGCACGGTCTACGGCTGTGAGCTGCGGATCTAATGATTTTCATTACAATCCAAAATGGGCAGGCAGGTTTTAGCACAGCAAGCTGTTAGTGAGAATCTTCGATAACAGATAAATCGACTGCCGGAGTGATCATGGTTAATATTGTTATACTTGCATTCCTTTAACACGTTGAACGCCCAGCGTAAATCATGAAGTTTCAACAAGAGGGCCCAAATCTGGGAGGTGTAAACAGCGCGATAAGGAAGATACAATGCAGTGCGTCGTAAAAATATAACCACAGTTTATTTTTTTGAAAGAGTATTACAAGATAACTTTGTGGAAGGTGCTTACAAAGTATAAAGGGCCTCGAAGTGGGGAATGCGATGAGCGTTCCGGAAAAATTCACTATGAAAGATCTCATGGCATTTACATAGAACTTTCAGTCTTCATAACCTTTAGTTGTCTCAGAACTTTCATTTCTTCAAACCAGTCAGTCAAACAGTATTTTTTGCATATTTTTGACATCTTTATTTACTTACTTGATTAAAATGTTCGTTAGACAGCGCAAAAGTGTGTGTGGACGACTGGTGACCAAGAAGTATTCAGGTTTTGAAAACATAGAAATATTATTGTGTCAAGTTCAAGCTCGGAAAATTAGAATTTGTAGGAGAGTGAAGATTTTGAAGAACTATTAGAAAACCTGGCTATAGAAGAAGAGAATGAACAGATTGATACTGTCGGTTCATCTGACAATATCCAGTTCGGTGCTACGCAAAACGGAGGGAAACTCTCGAACGCCAGGATGCAAACAAAAATGTGCAAAAGACTATAACATATTGTCCAAAGTGTCTACAGTCACCTCAATTATATTTAAAATGTTTTAACAAATACCATAACTAATAAAATATTATAATATTTTAAAACCAAATAGTATATTATATAAAACCAAATATAAGTATATTTTTAATGTTTCTTTTTGTTTATTTTATAGTTTATTGTTACTTTCTGTTATTTATACTCATCATAATTATGTTACAAATAAAACTATTATAAATTATCTCAAAAATACTGCTTTAATTGGACGAAGAATAGCGTCACCCGTTTAATGGGTGACGGGGCCCCTGTGGAAACATAGCCGTCACCCATATCTGGGTGACGTGGCGTTCAACGTGTTAATACAGTAAATAAACAACGTTTTAGTTTCGCACAACGCAATTTCCCACACATAACAACAAGAGTAGGCAGGCCAATTTTTAATTATGCTTCTACGATACGCGTAATTTGAAGGATAGTACTCATGTTATTAAATATACACTAACTAATCTATTGTCTATCGAAACGATGGTGCACTGTCACTACATGTAGTTCTTACCGTAGGCGTTTCACATCTCTCTTCACGGAGCTGAAAGTGTCGTTGGTTGCATTATACGAATATAGTAGATAGATTATCTTTAAACATACATTGTACAGAATGCGTGATTAAGGAATAGTAGTATATCAAAGGTGATCGAGATTTAATAAAATATTAGACTCTCAAAGCAAAGTTGAACTTTCTCATTATACTACTCAATCCGGTTAGCGACCATCCATGCTTCTCTTCTCATCGACGTTCTTTACTTCTTCACACTTCCTCTACACATACTTTGCAAGTTATTAAATGTGAAGTAGCCGGTCCACAGGTTGTGTGTGGACGTACATAATTACCAGAGGCGTTCTTTTGAAGTAACATAAACATTACTTTGGATGATACAATATACGTAATGATCAGTAGTCAATCTATTGTCCGTCTAAACGAAGCTACAAATGTCGTTGCTTACATTAGAAGAAAAGAATAAATGAAAGTTATTAAATGTGAAGTAACCGGTCCACAGGTTGCGTGTGGACGTACATCATCACCAGAGGTGTTCTTGTGAAGTTATTGTTCGGACGCGTATTAATAACAGCGAACACGTGCGAAGCGGCGGCACATTTTTTCTCATCAAAGGGCTTTGATACGTCGCATAGCAACACTCAGACCGAACTTTTATATACAATAACGTGCGTTACCGACTGATGCAACGTTTGTAAACCAAAGCGCCCTTTTTATCGCGTAAAGTATACTATCGTCCGTGGTCCGGAAAATAATGACTTCTCGCTGGGTCGGACGCACTGTCGATCATGCACTGCCCTTTGTCCGTTTCGTTTTTGGCGTATCGTTCTTCGGCGGCAGTGCATTGCGTCACCCAGTCGTTCGATACTTCGTTGTCATAAGAATTCGTTTTACACGTTCGTCTTTTGGGCAGTTACGGCTAAGATCTCGTGCGAGACACATCAGAGCATTGTTATAGTAGGCAAATTGTCTTCTTCTAGTACTTACTCACGCGATACTTTTGTAAAGTGTAGAAACAGTTTTTGTTAATAAAAACTCACAAAACCTTTAATCAGGCTTCTCTTACTCTAAAGGCAGAGAAGTCGCCACGTGTAATTAGCGACCGAAATCCACGCAATCGCCTTTGCACGTGGGTAAGAACGCATAGTGCGTTCGGGGCAAACCCGTTAGTAAAAATTCAGTAACGGGCGCGCACAGTTATGTAATCATTACTTTGGATGATACAATGTACGTAATGGTCAGTAATCAATCTATTGTCCGTCTAAACGAAGCTACAAATGTCATTGCTTACATTAGAAGAAAAGAATAAATGAAAGTTATTAAACGTAAAGTAGCCGGTCCACAGGTTGCATGTGGACGTACATCATCACGAGAGGCGTTCTTGTGAAGTGATATAATCATTAGTTTGGATGATACAACATACGTACTGTTCAGTAGTCAATCAATTGTCCGTCTTACATCAGAAGAAAAGAATAAATGGAATTTTTAATGTAGGTTATGCGATATATGTAATCGGTGGTTGAGGAAGATCACTTGTGTTATTAAATGTGAAGTGACCGGTCTATTGGTTGTCTGAACGGCGGTGCATCGTCACTAGAGGCGTTCTTGTCGTAGGCGTTTCGCTTCGTTCCCCGGAGCGCCTAAAGTGTCGGCGGTTGTATTAGAAGAACCATTACGCCCATCTGCCGACATAACGAGCTGTAATTGAAATCTCTCGTATACGAGCGGGCATGGGTCCGGTTTCTCACGTTAAGGCTACAATTGGCTTTATTACCGCGTCTGTCGTGCAGAGTTGTTTCTGCCTGCGTCTCTGTCTTTGGTTGTTAGTTGTCGCTTCGCTACATCTTGCTCCCACCATATCTTCGCCGGTCAGCGCTGCTATATCACCATTTATCGTATTTAAAAACGAACGCCTCAGCTTTATTGTGAATTCCACCTTCGCCGTCGCGTTTCTGGTGTTGCGATGTATTTACAGTGCCTTTCGTATATTGGCCAAATTGCATGTAACATTGATTGGGTGTAGTTAAATAAGACATTTCTGGTGCATAAAGAATAAGTCATTACCAATTGAAAGTATACAATTGTTATTGCAAATATTATTCAAAAAGCCTTTTTCATTAAAGCTTGCTTATTGTACTTACATTTGAACAACTACATGCCTCGGAATCTGAGTACCCTCTTTAGGAGTCCATTTTTTAGAGTGCTCTCCTTTCAAGGCAAAAACTTTCCCTGCAATTTTAGAATTTAGCTCACTACACTTTTACAAGAACAAAAATTATTAATCTTACATTGTATGTAGTTGCGAATTAGGCAGTGAATGTCTATCATTGTATAAAATAACGTTGGTCCGGCTATTTAGCTGTGAATATAAGAATTTTGGTTTAAATAAATACGATTCTTTGTTTAATAATTTGTATTTGACAAAAAAATATAATTTACGTTTTTATTTAATGTCATTATTTTAACAATACATGATAAACAAAAGATTTCGTGCGTCAGAGAAGTATGTATCAATACATTTAGGGCGAACATTTAGCTTAATTACGAACTTCGGACGATTCAGCATGTTACAAATAATTTCTATTGATGTTTCATTGCCAATGTGGACGATTTATGTTGTCGAACGACGATGTGATCGAAATTCAGCTTCGTTTCACTCCACGATCGTGATATAATATTTCTTGTACAAAGCATGAGGAAATTTTGCCTCAGAATGACACCATTTTAGTTCGGTTAGTTCATGCGCATTTATATTTATACCATCGTGATATAAAATTCTTGTACAAAGCATGTATCGCAACAAATTAAAAAGAGAATATGTTAATGGCGCGCATCAGAAATTCAGCTTCGTTTTAGTCCACGATCGTGATATAATATTTCTTGTACAAAGCATGAGGAAATGTTGACTCAGAATGACACCATTTTAGTTTGGTTAATTCATGCGCATTTATATTTATACCTTTCAGTGGTTTCTGTAGTCATAAAATCGCAATGAACTCCTAATTTTCTCGAAGTATCGCAACAAATTAAAAAGAGAATATGTTAATGGCGCGCATCAGAAAGTTTCTGATAACCCAGCAAGATTATTTTCTCGATACAATCTCTCGTCAGTACTGAACGGGCAAATCAATGTCTATTCTGGCATTGATCCCGTACTGTGCTTGATGTCTATCGCTCCGTAATTAATACCCATACGCGAATGTAACGTTGACGGGTCGTTTTAACGCTCTACCGAACTTTCTGTTAAAATATAGATGAGAATAGAAAAGCTCCCCTCGTATTGACCGCTTTCTGTTTCTGCCTCGTCATATGTGCAGTAGCTCGCCGATCAATTCAGAGCGATGCTCCGCGTTTATGCACCTGCGCTACCTCCATGGACCTTGATGGATGGTAGAAAGATGTAAAAGCCCTGTTGCCGATGGACCGTATTACAGTTGCAACAGAATCTGTTTGATCCGTTACGGAACTAATTCGAAGCAGGCAAATAGTAATATAGCAATACCGTCGGTGTAGCCCTGTTTTTTGCCCTCTTTCAATCACTTACCTTAACCGCAGATTACGAAAATGTCGTAAAGTTGCCGACTTCGAAATATAAAATTCTTAAAAATCAACAATTTATCGCGCGCATGTTCTCCTTAATTCTTTCATTATTTCTTTTCGTTATAAGTCTCCTAATGTCTAATTGTTCGAAACATTTGTGTCGAAAGGTGGATCATACTATTATTTCTCGAAGTTACAGAATTTTTGTCAGTAGTAAATTTTACGAAATGTTTCGCAATGATGTAACTCACAGTGATGTATAACAATCTCGCGCTCACATGGCAGATAATGTATTTTTCGTACCGCGACCTCCATTTTAGGTAGCTAGCTTTAGGACCTTCGTATAGGACATGTCCAGAAACGAACACAGAAAACATACAGCAATTATGAAAAATAGGTAGTGTAGTAAAAGTTCTTATTTGTAGTGTGATTTACTTGATACATTACAAAATATATGTGATACGAGTACATATGGTTACCGATTTGCAAGTTACAAATCCAAAGTGTAGACACGATTTATGTTGGCAGGCATTATAAACTAAACCGTTTCCACACTTTTTGACAGGTGTAAAGGTGCAGCTATATATTTACTTTTCAAACACTCACAATATTGAAGGAAAATTTCACTGGAATTTGTATATATAGAAAAACCCATCCGATAGCGTAGAACTCTTTTAACACGGTTTCTGTTTAATGTAATTTAATCCGCTTAAGCAGTCTCTCTGCAGCATTAATTTTTCTATTACATTGCTACGGTTGAAATTAATGGGGAATTCTCCTTTCTTGTTCCATACACATACATCACCATTTTTCAATTTTACTTTACAAGGTAATCCCCTGTAAATGGAACAACGATGCAGCATTGCTGTTTTTCTTTTTTGTTTTCTTTCTTCCTTCATTATCGTTATTATTATTATTATTAATCAAAAGTAATGCCTAAAACAGATTGCAGCAGCAGTGACAGTCTCCGTGACAGTGTGACGATATTATTGGATATCATGTGCACATGTGACTTTCTTTATCCAATAACACTGTCGAAATGCGGCTGCCGCCGCCACTGTTTGTGCTATCTTTTTAAGCGCTTATCCACTGTATTCAGTGGATTTCAGTGTTTTTCAATCTTTTAAATGGACTCAGACGTACTAAGATTAGTGTTTAATAGTCTTACGTTCGCTTAATCTGTTTTATCATAATTCGACAACATTACTATTATTTATTTTATTTAATTTGTCACACTTATCTGAAAATAATTGTCGACTCTAAATTTGCATAATGTTTTACATGAAAAAAGAGACTTAACCCTTTGCGCTCGTATGTCTACTCTCAGCCACCAAAGCTTTTTTACCGTTCCGGTCGTATGTCTGCTCTCAGCCACCACAGCAAAGAACCATAACAATCTTATATTGTATTTCGTAACTAAGCTTTTAAAACTAAGCTGCTATTCAACTGGTACTCATAGGTCAAACAGAAATATATATCAGCCGTGATTGAAAAACCAGCTGTAACAAAAAATAATACTGTTGCTACCTATGCATCAGCTGATATTCTATTATTAGCGTGGAAAGACAAGAAAATAGTCACCATACTAAGCCGTTACGATACTTCATTTGCACAAAAACTATAAAAAGAAGGACGAAAGAAGGTGGCAACGTCAACATTAGCAAATCAAACGTTATTATAAATTATAATATGAATATGGGATGTGTCGATAAGACTGACCAGTTAGCAAATTCATATTGTTTTACGAGAAAATCTTGCAAATGGTGGAGAACATTTTTTCATGGGGAACAGAGGTTTACACTATCAATTTCTTATGTAAGGTGTCAGCAAAAGAGAAAACAAGACGCCTATGTCACATTTAATGTTTGTCCGAAAATTGGTGGAACAACTTGTAGATGATTTTCGTGAAGGAGCATCTTCAAAACTACATATGGTTACTTAATGGTAAACTATAATATTGCTGCACTGTCAAAACGTAAAGATAAAGATTGTTCTGTATATTCAAACAGAAAAATCCAGGCGGAAGACGCCAAACTAATTATTTTTGCAACACATGTAATCAAGAGAGGACTTCATGTTGGATACTACTTTGAAAGATACCACACAATGGAGAATTATAAAATATAATTTTCACATAAAAACATTACATTAAAACATATTATTGTGTAAACATGCATCCAAAGATCACAAAAGAATTAATAAATCTTGTTTATCCTTCATAATCTTGCATAATATATATCACTCCTCGTTCAACGGAAATTAATTCCGATCAGTACGACATCCATGTCTAAATTTAATACGACCGCAAAGGGTTAAAAGCACAGATTATTTCTGTTGTGGACAAAAGCCAAGTTTTAAATCACTACAGGGCGAAGAAAAATATCATCCGTTAGAAAATCGTTCACGCGCTTTTCATATATCATAGTGCATGATTTCCATGTACCGCGGTATGTTTTGTACTTAACTTTGAGTTTCATTTAACGCGGGTTACATAAAGCACGGTACGAATTAATCTGATCTGTTTAAATTCTGAGTTTCTTCTAATGCGGTACGAATTAATCGCATTATAGGAGGATTGACTGTAGAGTAATACCGGTCAGATGAAGATTTTCAATAGAAGCTCAACCGTGTGATATCCTTTCAAATCCAAGTTGTGCACATTGAGAATGATAATGACGCATAGCGTCGCAGCTGGAGGTGCTCGACGTACCGCAAGAAGGTCGCAGTTGATTAGTCGCCAGAAGGAAGGAAGGAAGAGTAATTTCGGGCTCGTTGATACCCGGTACAGGAGATAGCTATGACAAGATGGAAGTTTACAAGGTAGACGGAAGTAATTACATCCAAGTTTCAGTCTGAGTTCTCTCTCCGCCTCTGTTCTGCTCCACCCTTCTCCATTTCTCTGCCTACGTTCCACCCTTTCGACGTTCCTCGCTATTTCTCTCCCCCTAGCGCCTTTTTCTTCTATTCTTATCATTTGCTCTGCCCCCGTCAACGTTAAGTGTTTCTCTGCGCCTCTAGCACTTTTTTTTTGT
This sequence comes from Cryptocheilus praepositus, assembly GCA_033815515.1. Taxonomy (NCBI): domain Eukaryota; kingdom Metazoa; phylum Arthropoda; class Insecta; order Hymenoptera; family Pompilidae; genus Cryptocheilus; species Cryptocheilus praepositus. The sequence continues at coordinate 229,535 of JAWWQZ010000334.1, forward strand.
CTTATTGCACGGATGTAACGTGTCAGTATGGCCATATTGCACGTCGACCAAACTTACTTTATTCGTTCAGTTATGTATTTGTTTCTTTATGGATGAGACGCATTTTGGATTATGATTTTGGGGCGAAATGTAAAAATCCGCACATGATAAAGTGAGATTACTGAAGCTGTGTAATGGCCGCTTGAACTTAAAGTAGTAAGTATAATTAAATATTGCAGCATGGCGCGAAATCAATGATTAGTATGAGCGGCTTTCCAAACTTTTTATTGTACGTGCATGTGGACAAGGAAACGGCATAAATTAAATGGGTTCTCTCACGTTCCTCTATTTGTCACAAAAAAAAGTTTCTACTATCAAGTTTGTTACATAAAGAAATGAGACAATCATTTGACGGACATTTCTTCTTCTTCAAAAAGAAAAACATTAGCCGAATCTGGATAATCTGTGGCCGGATTGCTGATTTATCTCAAATTATTATTATCAGTTATTTTTTATTAGCAAGTTATCGTTGTCGACAGCTTGTTTTCCAGCGCACCGACGATTTTGGCCCCGCGTGAAACATAATGAATTTATGCTAGGCGATCAACGTGTTAATAATTTTATAAATTGTAACTTTATTGCGCCACAAGAAAACACCTGCCATTATCGGGAAAATTTGTAATTGCCACCGTTCGTATTCGATCGACATGTATACTCGTCGGGTAATTGCACATAGATTTTTCATTCATCGCAACTCACACCTCGGCACGCCAAGGCCTTTGACATAACAACCGTCTGATGTTTACGCGAGCCAATTCTTGCAATGCCCTGTTCTCGGTTGAGGATTTCATAAAAAGAAACAGGTGTTCGCAGATGTCGTCAGGCACAATCTGTGCCTCCTGTTGGTTTTGCGGAAATGGAAGAATTCCGCCGCGTCGCTGGCGTTGCGCAGAAAGCTCTAATCTGAAAATACACCACGTCTGTGGGCCATACTTCATTTCGGGCCCGTGTTATATCCTATCGTCGGCATTGGGAGCTGCGAGATGCTCCGCAAGGAGCCGTTCCAGACATCTGTTGCTCACTCTCTTCTTCTTCACAACAACAAGGCATTTGCATAATTATAATCTCGCCTCTCGTTCCGACAACCCGTACCGCGGACTTGTCTCAATCTACCTGCGCCATCGCTATCGTCTTTAACGTCCTTTTGTCTTCCTGTCACGTCACGTCGTTTCACTGCTTTTTGAACGGCTGTCTATCTGTCAATGTTTCAATGCCTTCTTCGTTCACGCCTTAACCCTTTAGCTATTGTGCGTCACTAAAATGGCTTGGCTCGAAGTCATTTTCGATACGAACTAGACGGGCTAGAGTGGCTTCTCTGTAAGTGGCGTATTTTTTTGTTAGACGAAAGTCACTATAATGGCTCGCTTATTACTGCAGCGGTCCACATATAACATCATTACGGTTGTTTTTGTTTTGTTATATGGTAATGAATGAAGATTTTCACTGTCCTATCGTGGTTCTAATGGGATTTACATGCTCTTCACAGGAAAGCTATCCGTACAACTATATACCCCCGCTGCCAGTACCGTCATAGGTAAGGGGTTAAATGTTTCGAAACGAAGAACACAGCATATATGTCATGCAATGTTTGTTCACATTGTCTGATGACTCAGCAGTTGGGTCAAATACAGATTAATATTATCAGTTTGTTATCAGGTTTAGTACCGATCCTAGTTTGTTCACCTTTCTTTTCACACCGCGATATGCCGTTAACCAGACAGGCAAACAGATAATTCATCTAATAAAAAGTAATATTCACGCGCACTTTTTCATAACCTTCATGCTATTTAACTATAATTATGTCAGTAATGAGGAAAATGTTACAATCAAAAATGTCAAACTTACAATAAAGTATGTAGGAAGTAAATTTATCATTGGCTTAACGTTCGAATCGTATTATTATTAAAAGTGAGTAAAAGTTACTAGAAAATAATAGTAATAGTTTCTGTAATTCTGCTGATAAAGTCGTAATTATTGTGTCAACAACAGGACCTATTAACATTGTCGGTATAATTAATATCCGTCAGAAAATATTAATATGCACACTGATGCGGTTATGAGCGACCAAGTTTCAAGGATTACGGTGAAAGTGCAATAAAGATTTGTCAGTAATAGGAGGAAGCATCAAGAATGACCAAAGTGAGTGATGTACGCCCATGAAAACCCTCGCAACGAACAGCCAGCTCAAGTTCTGATTATAGGGTTATAGAATGAATGTGAAGAATCAAATGAATATAAACGAACGTATCTCTAGTCGGATTTTGCTGTCGCTCGAATACGTTCGAGGCCATAAGATATAGAAGTGCGCGGCAAGGGAGGCTTTTAATGACCGTCTGACAAAGAAATAGCAGGGTGCAAGTACCATGCTACCCTCACTTTGCCGCTGATCTTCCGGGATTCCCCCGCTTAATTTTTCTTTCTGACTCCCGTCTTATTTCCTCCCATTCCGCCGTCATATATCGGCCCGACAATGCCAGTGATTTCGCTGTATTGAATTCTTCCACCTTCACCCTCTTGTCTCTCTTTTCTTCGCACCCCTTCAGCCCTGCTATTATTCTTATGCCTCATTTTCTAAGTCTATTGGGTGTCAAATGGTGCGTATATATTGGACTCGTAAGTCAGCTGGATACATTATCGATTGTCCACTGCACTGGGAATTCTAACAGTAAAAGATGACGATAGTGAAAAATTTGAAGGACTGGGTGTGATCTTCAAAATTGCGTCAGAATTAGGGAAGGGAGCGACTTAGTGCCTGAGTGCTGTATTCGGCGGCCATTAATACGAAGAAAGCACGAGTACGGCAGCACTGTTCATAAAAATGAGACGAACCGCTGTTTGACGGAAAGAGGTCGACAGTTAAAAAAAATCGCAAGAGCGATTTTCATAAAGTTTGCCGAAAAATCATGTTGGTCTCCCTCCTCGCACTCTTTCTAGTCTATTCCTCGATCTTCTACGTCTCTCTACGTGAACCCTTCACGTGTCTATCAGATGTCAAATGATTCGTATAGAAGGGACCCGTAAGCTAGCCAGATCCATTATCGACCATCCAGCGCACTGGGAATTTCAGCGGTGAAAGAGGTGGTGCGATCGATGAAGGGCTGTGAGGGGGGTGAGTGCAAAGGGAAAGCGAGAAGAAAAGAGTGTGGTTGAAGCAGGACGAAGGTGAAAGAAGCGATCTTTCTGCCTTGCTGCGCTAGAGGAGACCGACTCCCGTGCTCAGAGTTGTTCGATGCCGTGCCACTCGGTGATAAGCCGTTACCAACCACGGAATTGCCCTGAAACATCGACCGGACCTTCCGATGACGCGGAATTGCTCGGAGGTTTCGTTCCGCGAATTACTCGATGGTAGACGACCATCTACAATCTCCAGGCACAATCATGGTGGATCGATGAACGCAACTGCCTACATGCTGGCGCAGCGGAAAAATCCGAGTCGCGTGCCTGACAAAGTCGGCGAGATTTATATTGGCGAACAGTCGAAGAATATAAGCTTGCAGCTCAGCGTATGTTTCTTCTGTTATCTTGTGTAACGGCGCTTTAGAAGTCATTTTTTCTAGTAATATTCAAAACTCGGCCGACGATTCATCTGTCAACTGCAACATTTGGTGCACTGTGACTATATGAACTTCTTCACGTTTAAATATAAAAAAGGTAGTCATATTTATAATTGTGGCATAGTATTTTCAATGTGAGAATTGCAGTGGTTTACGGAGTGTTTGCGTCTCTTTATCTTGTTAAAGATTCTATGTGCATGACAATGACACATTGCATTTGACGTAATTTCCTAGCAGCAGAAACAAACATTCTCTTGGCAAACGAAATATATTCCATCACGAATGCTTTAGGCCAAATATTGATTCGTCTGGTATTTTAATATTACGACGCTCTCTGTGTATTCTTCAATACGATATATTTGTATAATACATATAATGACAAAGTCGGCGAGATTTATATTGGCGAACAGTCGAAGAATATAAGCTTGCAGCTCAGCGTATGTTTCTTCTGTTATCTTGTGTAACGGCGCTTTAGAAGTCATTTTTTCTAGTAATATTGAAAACTCGGCCGACGATTCATCTGTGAACTGCAACATTTGGTGCACTGTGACTATATGAACTTCCTCACGTTTAAATATAAAAAAGGTAGTCATATTTATAATTGTGGCATAGTATTTTCAATGTGAGAATTGCAGTGGTTTGCGGAGTGTTTACGTCTCTTTATCTTATTAAAGATTCTATGTGCATGACAATGACACATTGCATTTGACGTAATTTCCTAGCAGCGGAAACAAACATTCTCTTGGCAAACGAAATATATTCCATCACGAATGCTTTAGGCCAAATATTGATTCGTCTGGTATTTTAATATTACCACGGTCTCTGTGTATTCTTCAATACGATATATTTGTATAATACATATAATGAAAATGGAAGTAATAATTATACTTCTATGTTATTTTCCATCGCCATTGTGACATCTCATATGATATATTTATATGATAAACGTTATCTTACTTCGGTTTTATGGATTGACATTTTTTCTTCCTCATTTCTTGTCAAAGGAATGCATTTTTTCCAAGAATATATTGGAATAGCGCATAAAGGCAATCGAACCAGACTGCCGGCAGACCGATTAAATAATACTTGACGTGTTTTAATTAAAGGAGGAGAAAAGAGGAGGAATAAAAGTTCGAGGGAACGGAAAGAAAAGTAAAGCAAACAGGCACTAATTGGGTCCCGACCGCCGACGTTTACCGGATTATCCGCGAGTCTTCGAGGCTGCATCACTTGCTAGATGTTTTTTTCTTTCTTTCTTTTTTTTTTTGTTTTTGTAGATGAAGCCGAAGGATTACATCTCTCCAGAGATATAATAAAACTGAAGGTTTGGGTCTGCAAGATTATTCGTAGAGCTAATAAGCAACACATGCGAAGATCGATATTGACGTCACTATGCACTGAATTATGTAGAATGTCGTGAGTTGTTGAACATTTTTTGTTATCATTGCACAATTACTATAGAAAGCATTCGTACGCCAATCAATTTCAAATAATACTTCGCGAAATTGTAGTTTACTAACTGATTATTTATAAACAACATATTTGTACCTATTTCTGGAAGTCTCTGTAATAGATCTAGTACCAGCAACAGTTGTCCTTCAAACAATTTGTGACAAGAAATCAAATAAGAAATGGAAAAAATTGGCAGAAATATAAGAGCAATAAGCATTCGTACAGTTATTATTTTCAAGCATTTACAGGAGAGTTGACGGCACAAAGAAAGGAAAGATTGTACCTACGTTACCTCTAATGTTATAAATTAACTAACATAGAGTTCGAAACTCTGTAGTATTGAGAATCATAGTTGAAAAATAGATCGAAAACATGCTGAAAGTATAATAGAAACAAGAAAAAATATTATTAAAATTCAAGAAATTTGCGAGCGAATTGCTTAAAGAGAAATGAGTTAATACACAACGACTTTACGAAGTCTGCTTCGAAAATGATGAATGTACTTTATAGTTTAGAGAGAGTTTTATTAGAGAGCAATAAGCATTCGTACAGTTATTATTTCCAAGCATTTACAGGAGAGTTGACGGCGCAAACAAAGGAAAGATTGTACCTACATTACCTCTAATGTTATAAATTAACCAACATAGAGTTCGAAACTCTGTAGTATTGAGAATCATAGTTGAAAAATAGATCGAAAACATGCTGAAAGTATAATAGAAACAAGAAAAAATATTATTAAAATGCAAAAAATTTGCGAGCGAATTGCTTAAATAGAAATGAGTTAATACACAACGATTTTACGAAGTCTGCTTCGAAAATGATGAGTGTACTTTCTACACTGACTAGACTTTTTGTATATGATTAGTATTGAAAGTGATAACTTCCAGGCTATTGAAATAGTTGAAATAATTACGGCCGTGCATAAAATAGATATGTAAATATTGCGATTGTTTTATTATAAGCTGAATTGGGTAGACAGCGTTTGGCATAAAGACTGGTATTTAACAAGAATCAAAAAGTGATTGACTGATCACCGAACAGACTACAAATGAATACTTTTTACTCATTAGATTACTTAATTCATCGCTATAATACTTTTTGCTGGCGATCGACGCCATTTTCGGAGCATAACACTAACAAAACCGCGTTTTAATGACATTGAACGTGAACAAACTCATTAAACTAACTTGTTTTATATTAAAGTTCAAAATAGTTAGTATGGACGCATATAAATTTGCGGCGTGAACTACATTAACATTTTCGATTAATTCACTGAGACACTAATGTTTTGATGACGCATTAAACAATAATGAGAGCAGAGTATACATAATATACATCCAGTTAATGTTGTATTCTGTTGTTGTTAAAAGAACTTCTACCATGCGTTTCATTTAGCTTATTAACACATTGTTGACCGGCAATTTTCGGCAAAAGCTGTCTCAAGTCACCGGCTATTATTTCGTAATTAAACATGGAAGTGAAACGATGTAAATAACTTTCAATAAAGTTTGTTCGTGCATAATAAATTTAAATTGAATTTTTGATGTAAATTTTATCTCAACTTTTAGTATTTTTTCGTATGATTAACTGTATAGGAGTCACTTACGCGTAGATGTAGACAAGAGGTTTTGCACATATATCTTGTTCCGTTGCGTTTTCCTTTTAAAGAGCTAGGTTATGCCCTTGTTATTTCAATAATCATTTACCAAGTGACTACAACTTATTTAAAAATCACTTGAGCAACTATATACAGCATTCACGTATAATTTATTTAAGAATGGTTCACCGTCACGTTCCGTCGTTCTTAACACTTTCTAATACTAGAATTGTAATAAAAGCCTCAGTACGAAGAAAAGTATACTTTTCTATAATAAGGCAGACGTGATTGAACACAATGAACAAAATTTTGCTGTATTCAATATTGCTCTGCGTCTTAAAAATTAAAATAGCCGACGTAAGTGCAAACACGAGTTAACTCGTGACCGGTCAACAATGTGTTAAGATCGCTATCGATGAGAATGCGAACGCGGTTTATTGATCCGAGGTAGCATCTGTTTCTCCCGTCGAATCAGGCTAATTAAGTTTTCCCTTTATTCTGCGCATTGCGTGCACTAAGCACAAAGTATAGAAAATTACGCCCAAACGAATTCGGGCACTGACAAAATTGATTATTTAGTGAAGCGTCTGCATCGATCGTAAAAGAATTGTGTTGAGAAGAGATGTGAAACGTCAAGTATTGTTCTTTGAAATAATATGTTGTATATTCGGTAAGTTTTCATATGTAACATTATAATAAGAAGAAATCTAAGCTTTGTTCAATTATTCTATGATTAAAGTATTCGGACACATATCGCAAAGTATAATTTCCAAAACTATACTAATAATAATATTAGTATTTATTACATCTCAGTGTGACATGTAAACATTTATTAACAAAACTAACAGTATAAAAATCTTTTACATTATATCCTGAAATATATCTAGTATCTTTTTATTTAAAGGTTAGAAGTAGGTATGAAAATTGCATATTAACCCTAGATTTGCGAAGCTACATGTACAGTAAGTGTAGACAATATTTGTACACACAATTTTACGCACAAAATATATTTGAAAATTAGTCGAAATTATTTGTACCAGCATTTTTTTATCACTATATTTATGGCAGAGATTTCCGAAAATATAGACAAAATTGTTACTTACGAAATGTTAGTTAGCAAGTACCATTTTTTAGATTAACCGTAGGTATACGACATTATCCGAAGAAATATGTGGGTCTGCGACGTAGAGAATTTAAAAAATTAGAAGCTTCAAGTGGAAATTAATTAAAAGACATGTTTGTCTCAGTTGATTAACAGAACTGTGTAAAAATTGCTAGCCAATAATAGGAACAGCTTCAGTAGTTTTGCTCGTGAAATGCGAAATCCGTCAATTTGGCCGGTATCCAGAGAAACAGGTATACGACGTACAGAACGTCAGATTTAGAAGCCTGAGGAGGAAATTAATTTGAACATGTACTCGAATCACTCCATTAAAGAAACTCAGCAACAGTTGCTGGAAAATAATCGTTATACTTTCTATAATTTTGCTCGTAAAATTCAGGAACGCCCCAAAACTGACGGGTCCCGTAAATCCAGTGTTAATAAGCAAAAGCTATAATCAGGTAGTGTCTACCTTGACTCTCCTTATTCTCACGTTCTTTAGACCTCCGCTATACCTTTTCGCCTCTTTTTGTTTGCCCCGCCCCTTTCTCGAATTGTTCTTGTGCGAACACGTTCATCTTCGGTCATTGAGCGCAATTTTTCGTTAACGAGCTTACCGCCGGGTGCGAAAATCGCTGAGCCAACCTCGAACCCAGGCTCGCTCTCTACTTCTTTCCTTTGCCCAGATTCCACTAAAACCTACCTGCGTCGCCGATTATAAGCAAAACAGCCGAACCCAACCCCGGCCGGCTTCACAATACGGGAGCCGGTTATTTGAAGCCAGTGTAGTATGTATGTATATACATTATACACGGAACGCGTCAACGTAATAGGCATAATTTGTACGCATCGCTGCGTGATCTTTTGGCACCTATTCAAAGAAATACGACGGCACTTGAGGTATATTAGTAATTCAAATGTGCATCCTCTGTCGCGTGTGCTTCTGGATTTGTGCTGTATGAATAAATATTGAATATGAGCACAATATTTTTTCCGGCTTAAATAACCGCTGTTCTGCTTGCTTGAAATTTATCTTTTTTAACCAAATAAACGCAACAGAAGACTCCGAATCTTGCAAATGATACATAACTTTTGTTTCAATTCATTAAAATGTTCAAGATTTTATATATACCTTATTGTTATTACGTATGAACCAATGTTTCGATTATTTGATATAGCATTGTATAGGTTCTTGAAGAGGAAATTCATTACATCATAACATCAGTTACAAAAAAAAAGTATCAACCACAAAGAAGAGCAATTATTTATATCGAAATAGCAATCAAGGTTGCGCCAACCTTTACTTTTACAATATTTTATTGTAAAAGTATGATATTATGAAAATATGATATATGATGATTACATTCGTCTACAATTAATGCAGAAAGTTTTCTTATGTCGATTAATGTCGAACGAGAAATGGTAAACGTACGATATTTTTCAGGAACGATTTTTTTACTTGATTGGATATATGTCATATATTTTTCTTTTGTTACTTTTTAAGGTTCGTATATTTTGCTAGGCGCAGTTTTACGGACTAAGAAGGCATTTAGTCCTAGAAGCATTTACTCTGACAGTCCTAGAATTACATATACACCAAATCTTCAGTTTCATTTTATACTTTTTCCAAGTGTTAATGCAAAATGTTAATATGAAACTAGTTGATCAGAAAAATGAATGCCACCCTTTTCTATATTACAATCTAATACAACCGATTGTTTCAATCTCTCATTTGGCACTCAAAGTATTAACCCTTTGCACTCGATTGTCCCCTCTGATGGAACACGAAGATACTTCGAGTTATTTGAAATATTGAGTTTGTTGAAATATTTGTTTCCTTAAGATTTTTCCGAGGAGTTACAAGTTAAGGCAATGAGATAGAATTAATAATCTGTGTGCTATTTAATATTTAGTAAATTCGTGGTCAATAAACTGAGAGGAGAATTTTAGCGATTGCAAGAACAACCTTCTATATATTCCTGCAATAGGCTGAATGATAAACTGCAAGTTATTGTGTAAACATTGTATACGCTCGAAAGAAAAAAATGACACGTGAAAGATCATAAACAAGTTATTACTGCGATATGTGTTTGAATAAACCCGCAATGCACATTGGTGAATAAACTATGACGCATTCGAAAAGAATAGGCTATAAGATTTCAATTTTGTTTCAGCGTAAATGTATTAGTTGTATGCAAAACATAATTTGAGCAGGTATTTTTTTTTCAAAACTATACCATTTTAAACGAAATGTTGCACTATGCGCTACTTCGTGAAGAAACATGTCCGAGTGCAAAGGGTTAAAAGATTAAGCAAAACAGTAAAATGATAAACAGTAGTTATATTATAGGACAATAGCAGAAAAGAAAGAAGCTGGTAAAATACAATGCAAGCGGAAGAAAAGGGTATGTGAGTTAACCATACGAGAGAATTCCGCTAAATATATAAAATTAAATGAACGCGAAGTTCAAGGTTCGTGGATAAGAGGCTGAATAAGTTATGTATCTATCTATATAATATTTCGCAATAATTTCACTTTAAATCCAGAGTCCCTTATACAATATAGTCAGATATAGGTATTTCTACCAAACGAAACACTATGAACGGCAGTAATTATAGTTAGCCCTTGCGGAGATATGTTTAATAGTTAATTGAGATGAAATATTAAATAGGCTGGATAGACTGCCAAGGTAGAACGATCGATAAACGTGGACTAGCTGAGAAATAATATGCACGTGAGTTCTATGTATATTCCATTACATTCATAGGTGTTGTATCTGAAAAAATAACAAAATTTCTAAAGTATTTTTTGTTAAGTGCATGCGGGTTTCTTTTTTTAAATAAGAATAGTGTTACCCTAATTTAATTATATCACGTCTACAAGAAGGATATTTAAGACCAATGATTTGTGTTTTTTCCAAAAACAAACGCGTGATTACTCCGGCATTACTTACATATTTTTTGATAATACAATTTTGATGCGGTACGATCGAAATGACGTGGAAATACGCACATAATTATCCGGAGAATATTCGGTCTTAAATTCCCCATTTCAAATATGTCGGAATAATGTGTAATTAAATATTATCGTTTACTATTACAATATTGAATTAAAAATAACGTGTCAGCTTACAAAAAGATAGTCTGCGACATATGCACAATACGATAAAACATATAACGTGTCATTACCGTTAAAATATACTTGTTAAATACAAATGTTCATAAACCATCCGAGTTTCCAGATATTCACTTCTTTGTATTAACAGACCACATTATGTGTATAATTTCACATGTTTTAGTTATCTGCGTCCGTATTATAAATATTCATATTACATTAAAGAAAAGTATTTTCAGCGTGGCATCCAATATTTTCATTCAATCGTGGATCAGGAATATTTGACATGTTGTTAGTACAGTACGCCCATCACGACTTTCGTATTGAAAGCTGACGTCTCGCGTCGAGGGCGGATATCGGATATCTCTCGGGACTAATTGATCGTGTGTCTAGCTGGAATCATCTGTCTGCATGTTATCAGGAACTCGATCGACAAGAGATCATTGAACAGACAGGTTTATTCGGTAGAACTGAGTGCCGTGATACACAAGTTCGTCGCATATTATGCGCTGACACTTTCTCGAAATAGTTTGAATTACATACGGTAGTGTCCAGTAGTCATACTATTTCTAACGCGATTATTGTTTGAAAACGAAGAGGTGTTATAGTATAAAATTAAACGCAGATTTATACAATACGTATTATATTTTATATTGAACACGCATATTGCACACGCATAAGAATGTATTATGTAGTCATATATTTCTACCAGAAATTATTCTTTGAAAACGAAGAGGTGTTATAGTATAAAATTAAACGCAGATTTATACAACACGTATTTTATATTGCACACGCATAAGAATGTATTATGTAACAGTACATATAGTTTACCAGAAAAGACTCATGCGCATATATATATAATACGTTTTTTTGGTCGATTTACCTTTTCATTTGACGATAAAATGAAAAGCAAATTTTTTATTTACAATCGTTCAATACCTTAGCAAGTTCATTAGATGCTCTCTCTTGTATTTGTTCCGTGTGTTTCATGGATTTTGTCCATTGTCAAAATACATGCGACACGGTGCGTTGTCCATAATTGATGAAAAAGGATTTTTTTCTTCATATACCTTGTCTTTTTTCGAGATTTATTTAATGGTCCATTTGAATAAATTCAGAAAAATATTTTTACATTATGCGACATTTTAATTTATAATTTTATTCCCAAAAATTAATGGAACCTTTTTGGCCGATGAATGGACACGATTTTGTGTGCCGAACAATTTCACACCACTCTTTATTTTTCTTGTTTTGATTTAGATCATTTTAGACCCAAGTGAATCATCCATAAGTGATGAATCGACGCAATAAAGAACTTTATTTTTTTAAAACGCTCCAAATTTGATTGAAAGTCGCATTCGTGAATGTGTTTTTGTTATTAATTGTTTTTAAACAGTAATCCATTTTTACATTATTTTAAAACTAAAATTTCATTTAAAATATGAAAAACTCACATGTACGGTGTAAACTCATAATATCTTTATGTTTTCTTCCGATACTGGTCTAATGGTGGTGTATAATGGAAGTAATTTAATATTTCCGTATATTTTTCGACGATCTTTTTTCCAAAACCATATCCTGTAATTTAGAATCAATTTCTGGTGTTGATAGCGGTTTTATAAGGTTCGTTTTTCAAGGATCGTCATCCATTGAATTTGTACGACCACGTTTAATTCACCCCGGTATTTTTTCTTCTTGTTATTGATTATAAAGGTGAACATTCGTTATTATTAACATTCGTTGATTGTCATTTATTTTATTATGTAGTTCAGAAACTTCCAAAAATAAGAATTTTATCACTGCACGATATTCAAGTTTTTATATAATTGTCGAAAAATTGACACTTAGACAATAAATTAAAACTAAACAATTCCATATAATGAATTACTGATTGAAATGTTCATTTTTGACATACGTTGATAAAAATTACATTGAAAAACAAAAAAAATTTGGATTAATAACTGAAAACTCATTTCAACAAAACAAAACAAATTTTATTGAACAACATAATTATGGGCACATATATATAATACGTTTTTTTGGTCGATTTAATTTTACAAAGTAGATAATAATGAAAAGCAAACTTATTTACAATCGTTCAATACCTTAGCAAGTTCATTAGATGCTCTCTTGTACTTGTTCTGTTTGTTGTCATATTCTGTCCATTCACATACATACACATATACGTATTGAGGCTTTATTCCTTCACTTAGGTCACTTGATGTAAGGGACATCTGAAGTAATATCCTAAACACAACTGGGGCACTACGCGTATAATATTGCTAGATTATGTAAACCCCGTGTATACCTGATATTGTATTAAAAAAGGAACCGAACGAAATTGTACGTTTATCGACGATAGACGTTACAAAGCAATGTGTCGTGGCATTGTGGATTCAATCCGTATACTTCGATTTGCTAAGAACTGTTCTTCGGTTGAGTGAGCTAGTCTTAACATCTTTATCGGATCAAATGTAATTCATGTGCGTTTGAAGTACAAATTTAAATTCAGTTTAAGAATACTACAGCGTTTCGTTAAATATGCCGTGCTTTTAGACGACATGCTGTCAGAGAAGCCACTATATAAAAATATCTGTAAAATTTCGCTTCTGGAAATATTACAGTTTTGGTTATAAAGAAAAGACTGTTTGATGAAACAGAAACGTATGCAATTGGAGATGTTAATTGTTATATAGTGTACTATTATGTATCTATTACGATTATTTTCAATGACTTAAACTTATGATATGTCTTTCTGATATTGTTATTTAATGTGGCTTACGAACAATTTTGGTTACCTAATATATTCGCCTCTTTCGTTCTGTATATAATTTGTTAAATATATATTGAAACATAGTGGAAGCATAAAGTAGTTGAGAGTCAGACCTGTTTCAGGTGTTTCCATTTTAGTGTTGACGTTATGCGCACTGCTATTATCGAATACTAGTACGCGTTCTTTGTGCTTAAGTAATATCTAACTGTTGGTGTAAGAAAGGACTGCGGGATTGTTGAAAAGTACAATAAAAGTTGCTTCATTAAGGACTAGTTACCATGAAAGCATTGAATTGGCGTAGCATTTTCTCTCAAGTTTCCTTTCTCAGCGCTTTCAGTTTACTACCAGCATCATTTCAGTTGGCAAACTCTAGCTTCAAAAATAAAAATGAGAAAGATATTTTCAAATATAAAAGTTTCATCGTGAAGACTTGGATCCCAATAGGTAAATTTTGCTTATGTGCTAATAGGAAGTACTAATATCCCCTATAAAATAAATATCTCGTCAACATTTCGGAGCATCTCAATTAATCGATTGTTGATAAATAAAAAACTATTGTAATTAACACCTTACTCACATAACTTTAATAAGACCTGTTTTATTCCTTTACAATGTATAGCACACCGTTTGAAAACGTTATTGGCTTTCAGATATGGCTCTACTACGTTCGATTATGTTCCGAAATAAATTATTGTTTCAAATGCTGTAAAAATTTTCCGATTTTTACTGACATAAATGCATAGGAATACTAATTTAATCGTTTTTGAAACTTCGCCAAGAATTGGGCCAAACAAAGCATATTTTGATTTTCACATTTATCATAATTTCCACAGGGTAGTAGAGCCATCAAGTAACAATGATGCCGTAAAAACTTTTCTTCTTCACCGAAAGGATACAAAATTTGAAACGTGGGAAGGGTGGCAATTCTTTCTCTCTACAATCGGCAACTGTCGCAAAAAAAAAACAAGTGAAATTTGCATCACTGTGGTCGCACGCTAAAATCACAAATTCCTCGTTGCATTAGTATAACATACATTTTTTAATAAATCTGTTTGATTTAATTCATTAATTACACTTGAGTAATTCAAGCATTATCGCATTTTTTGTACGACACCGAAGCATTGAACTTCGAATCATGCGGTAAAAAGCTTTCTCCTCCATTTAAAAAAAAAAGGAAGGAAACCACGAGAAATAGTAAAAAGTAAGCCTGACGAATCTACCTTATTACATTTGGCAACAGACAAGCACGAGGAACATGTTACAAGTTTTCACGACACCGTACGCTAAGCTCTCAACTCCTGACACTATCAATATAATATACATTGGTGAATTAATCGGTTTAATCTAACAGATTAATAGTAGGCGCGGACTTTGAAATTACATATCAATAAATCGATATTTTATAAAATAGTTTAATTTTTTTGACAGCCTGTATATATCTTATTATATAATGTGAGTAGTCGCTAACGGGCGAGTTACTATATTTAAGTCGTTCCGTTGGTCGTTTCGCAAAACACGGTTGTCTGCTGTTTGTGAGGCGTGTTCTGACGGACCAGATAATTGTCCGCTGTCGGACCAGGGAGTATCGTTTCCAAGTCTTATTTGTTTCAGCATTTAAACAATCATTTTATTCCTTTTTTTGTGAAAAAGACGCACGTGCGTTAAGAAATCATTTGTCGCGAAGGATTAGGCGACAGCGATAGAAATGACGTCTACGTTTGCGCGCTCTAAAATGATCTTCGAAAAATTGAGCGGCGAAACGGATAAATTTACTACGTCGACCGGCGGTAACGACAACTGACGCTGATCTAAATTTACTGCGCCTGATTGTAACGAAGATCAGACAAGCTATTTGCCCGACTGCGTGTTAAACATTCACGGCCAGACGATGAATTTATGAGTAAAAAATTACATGCTGGAAATGACGTTAGCTTATGTATGCATCTATTTCTAACATTACCGCGTTAAATACAGAACATTAGCCGGCGCAACGTTTTAAGTGTTGTCAATAGTCAATTGCACGGAGTGACTCAATGAAATGCCGTATAATAGTTCTTCGAACTCTTCCTATTATGATTATTGTACAAGGTCGTTTTAGATTGACAAAGGCGGTTTAAAACATTTCTTTAGGTCTGTTACGGTTGTTTAATGTCAAATCTGATAAATCAATACGCCGATAGCGTCTAATCGATAGACTACAATGAGACAGTGAAAGTTGGTAACACGATTCTTCCTACAAGTTTTACTTGAAGATGGAAGTTAATTAACGTATCACGGCAAAATGGCGGTCACCGAACGTACTATTTTGATGTTGCGGAAGATCCGAGTTCTATTTCGTTTTAAGTGTTGTCAATAGTCAATTGCACGGAGTGACTCAATGAAATGCCGTATAATAGTTCTTCGAACTCTTCCTACTATGATTATTGTACAAGGTCGTTTTAGATTGACAATGGCGGTTTAAAACATTTCTTTAGGTCTGTTACGGTTGTTTAATGTCAAATCTGATAAATCAATACGCCGATAGCGTCTAATCGATAGACTCAATGAGAAGTGAAAGTTGGTAACACGATTCTTCCTACAAGTTTTACTTGAAGATGGAAGTTAATTAACGTATCACGGCAAAATGGCGGTCACAGAACGTACTATTTTGATGTTGCGGAAGATCCGAGTTCTATTTCGTTTTAAGTGTTGTCAATAGTCAATTGCACGGAGTGACTCAATGAAATGCCGTATAATAGTTCATCGAACTCTTCCTATTATGATTATTGTACAAGGTCGTTTTAGATTGACAAAGGCGTTTAAAACATTTCTTTAGGTCTGTTAAGGTTGTTTAATGTCAAATCTGATAAATCAATACGCCGATAGCGTCTAATCGATAGACTCAATGAGAAGTGAAAGTTGGTAACACGATTCTTCCTACAAGTTTTACTTGAAGATGGAAGTTAATTAACGTATCACGGCAAAATGGCGGTCAGCGAACGTACTATTTTGATGTTGCGGAAGATCCGAATTCTACTTCGTTTTAAGTGTTGTCAATAGTCAATTGCACGGAGTGACTCAATGAAATGCCGTATAATAGTTCTTCGAACTCTTCCTATTATGATTATTGTACAAGGTCGTTTTAGATTGACAAAGGCGTTTAAAACATTTCTTTAGGTCTGTTACGGTTGTTTAATGTCAAATCTGATAAATCAATACGCCGATAGCGTCTAATCGATAGACTCAATGAGAAGTGAAAGTTGCTAACACGATTCTTCCTACAAGTTTTACTTGAAGATGGAAGTTAATTAACGTATCACGACAAAATGGCGGTCACCGAACGTACTATTTTGATGTTGCGGAAGATCCGAGTTCTATTTCGTTTTAAGTGTTGTCAATAGTCAATTGCACGGAGTGACTCAATGAAATGCCGTATAATAGTTCTTCGAACTCTTCCTATTATGATTATTGTACAAGGTCGTTTTAGATTGACAAAGGCGGTTTAAAACATTTCTTTAGGTCTGTTACGGTTGTTTAATGTCAAATCTGATAAATCAATACGTCGATAGCGTCTAATCGATAGACTCAATGAGAAGTGAAAGTTGGTAACACGATTCTTCCTACAAGTTTTACTTGAAGATGGAAGTTAATTAACGTATCACGGCAAAATGGCGGTCACCGAACGTACTATTTTGATATTGCGGAAGATCCGAGTACTATTTCCGAGTACTATACAGACTTTATTTCAATCTTTGATCATTTAAATAATTCTCGAAGCACTTAGTTTTGTTGAGGTATGTTTATTACATTGCTTAAAAGAAAACCTTACATATTTCGGGACCCTTGGCTCCCCTCTTCTCGAGTCTGCAATTAATTGACGTTATTACAGTGTGTTATACTGATTAAAGTGTAATATACATGATAAATATATATTCTAAACGTTACAACATACAAACGTGACATATTTTGATAAATATGGTTGCTTAAGAAATATTGATTTAAAATTACCATTTATCTAAATTTGCGGCTAATATTGCGATAAAAAGCAAATATTTATATTAAACATATATTTACATGCAAAATTATAAGATGTTGTAAAAAGAGGAAATAATTGTAAACTTCTAACAAGGACACCCGAGAGCTTCGAAACATATTGATTATTTGAAAAAGATAATAACAAAACCTACTTAAACCATAATAATGGCTTGAAGAATAATTTAAAACACTGTAGTATCGCTCACCGCCTCTATTCCATAGAATGAAACTTCGAAATAGGCTTTTCTAACAAAGCATTCGAATAATAACTCTACCTGTAATCGAGGTTCTGCCTCATTTCGACTACCCCCTAGGCATTATCATTCGAAAAAGTTACATGTACAATTATAAGATGTTGTAAAAAGAGGAAATAATTGTAAGCTTCTAACGAGGACACCCGAGAGCTTTGAAACATATTGATTATTTGAAAAAGATAATAACAAAAGCTACTTAAACCATAATAATAGCTCGAAGAATAATTTAAAACACTGTAGTATCGCTCACCGCCTCTATTCCATAGAATGAAACTTCGAAATAGGCTTTGCGTCTAACAAAGCATTCGAATAATAACTCTACCGGTAATCGAGGTTCTGCCTCATTTCGACTACCCCCTAGGCATTATCATTCGAAAAAGTCACGTCATCATCGTTCTTCACTCTCCTTTGAGAACACACATGCCGCGCATGTGACCCCGACACGGTGGATCTACCGTTCCTAATGTGAAAAGCGTAGATGCGAATGATTTCTGGCCGAGGGGTGAGCGCGTGCGTTTTTACTATTTACATCGGCCGCGCCTCTGTCCGAAAATGCAATCATTCTGGCGTTGCGCCACGCGATGCAATTACGGGGGGAATTCTAGGCATGCCGGGTTTGATACCGACTAACCCACACGCCGCAGAGTACGCCATGCCTTTGGACGAAAACAACCCCTATGGCCCTCGGTCGAATGCCCATCCCCCTTTCAAGAACTGCAGACAACGGGCGGTTCGAGGTTGAAATTCCAACCGGATGCTTTCTCCGAAAAGTATCTGTCCCTGCAAAACTCTGACGCGTCTGTGTACGCTAATGTCGCCACGTCTGTCACAAATGGCGATTCTATCAACCCGACGGCCGCGTTGCGTATATACAGGTAGACGCGTTAATATTTCGGACACGCTTTAACCTTTTATCCCGTCATGGCTGTTTGAAGACGACGCCTATAAGCTTACACATGATAAATCGTTTTATATTGTGTCGTCATGGCACGGTATCGAAATGCGCAGCATGATAAAGTAGTGTCGCTAAAAATTTATGAGGTTAAGTCCGTTGAAAGTAATATTCGTGGTAAAATGAAATAGAAAAAAATTAAGAGAAATAGTAAAGGTTCGTTTTTATAACTCTTCCGTTTGAGTCTTTAATGAAATTTTTAAGTAACTGAAATAAAAAACTCAATATATGTGTACCACTTTTATAGCCAAAAGTCCTGTATATGTCATAACGCAGTGTATGTGTCACATGTACGTCAGTATTATCAGTCGGTTAGCAGATCGCCATAAACAAAAAGTGAGGCAATTGAAGGTAAAAAATTAACAATAAAGCATATAGAAAACAAATTTATCTTTGCGTTTGCGTTCAAGTGGAGTAGAAACGGAAATAGGGATGCAGAATGTGAGGTGCATAAACAGAGGATAGTTCTATTATGAAACGTGTGTCCCGAAAAGTTTAAGACTATCCGTGATATTTTAGCACATTACGAGCGAACCATTTTTACAGCTGATTATACGCGCGATGGCTAGCCAGTTTTATTTTGCGTTAAAATACAATCATGTCAGTACTCCAAAAAGTTAATTAAGCTGGATGGAAAATATACCGACACACAAGTTCATTCAATATTTAGATCTTCCAGAAGACACACTACTAGTATTGGAAAGATTTCATAACCGTCTGTTCCAAAGGACAAGGTTCATCAGTTCTTAGTTCAATACTTTCGATAGATAAATAGACTCAACCCATATGGACATATGGACTGCCATATTGTATGTTATTCGTTATTGAATGCATATACATTGTTATTGACAATCTTACACTCATATAAATAAATAAGCCCAACTTCTCGCACATATTTCTTACATAAAAATAAGGAGAAATATGTATTTTTAAGAACAGGTAACAATTGCACGGTTTTCGACATTACCTTTTTTATGAGCCTGCATTTTTATGTATATTTTGTATAGATCCGAATTAACCAAACAATGTTTCTATCAAAAATTCAATCTCCTACTAAAAGTACAGATGTTAGCAACATTCAAATATGTATTACTGTTTATATAAATTTAAGACTTTTTCGGAACGGACGATTCGATGGATATAATGCGCGTCTTAAAAGAAATAGTACAACCGCTATTGCTTAGTCTTCTCTTTTTCCAGTTTACCTGAACGTGGTTTTGTGCAATTGTAATAAAGGTAATTCAGCACAAAATTTCTATGTGCACAGGAGAAACGGATTCTATGTCATGTTTCCGTAAACCTCTTTGCTTAAGTGCTTTCCGCTTGGTTGCGAAGAAATTGTGCGATGTGCCCGGAAAAATAACATGACGCAAAACACTTTGCGGTCGCGTAATCCAAATGGAATATTAAAAAGTGACGGTGTACGTTTGTATATGGAGAGTGCAGACTAAATGATGGTGCGGACGAAAATAGCGCAATTCCTTGTGTTTAAGTAACTCAACATTTTCCATTTTACCGGTCAACGCTTTATTACGTAACAAATCGGTCCGAATAGATCATTTTTCCTTGTCGTTATTACTTTCCTACGGTCCTGCCGTTCTTATTCTGTTTCCATTAAACATAACATACTGTCAACGAAATATGAAACGATTCAAGTCATAAAAAAATAATAAGAGCAATGGAACCGAGGCTTATTTTCATGCAGGTTAAAATTCAAATTGCACACTTCTTTTTAATGCGCTTCAAAATGTCTCGCTTTATGATTGATCTGTTATCCATTTTGAAATTTAAGCAAAATATTGTATAATGGAATCATAGGATTATAGCTCTATTTGTTTTTATTCGTGGCTAGAAATGCAATTTCTGAATCGTTTTATTTAAGACGCCAATATGTGTCTGGCTTTATATTTCATTTGCAAGTGCCTTAGACAATTTAAATGATATTCCTGTTCTATTTGCCACGCTTTTTCTTTATTGGGTAAATACATACGCAAATGTTTAGGAAATTCTTGAAACCAATTTTCTGATAAACGAAGCACTCTGCAGAAATAATTATACTGTAGTTAGAACTTATTGTTCTAAAGCGACAAGTCAACCTATTTCCCATTAATCCCTGTGCGTGTGTGCAGATTATTACACCGTTTGCAGTAATAGTCGCAGTTACATATGTCGCTTTAATGAGGAAAACTTACAGCTGCATGAAAGGAAACTATCGGGAATAATAATAAAAAAGGAGTTGCATTTTATTATACTATTTGTTTGATTAATACCTTACGATATGTTATAAATTCATTATTGGACGAGTAATTGTTACATTTGGTATTTATAAAACACGCAGTGTTGTACGTATTTATCATAAAATACGTTTAAATATAATGGAATCCTGCCATGTAACATTTCTATGAATTTATATTCTGATCAAATTTTCATCTTTGGCAATGTAATCGTTCATATTTGCATGTATACATTTTGAAACAAATTTTGCTATTATAGTTCAACGTTAAATCAAGATAAACGATGCTCCATTATAGTACACATAGAAGTATATAATAAGCGTAGAAATAACATTTGCTTTGGCACAATAAAAAAAAATAAAAGAAATATTTATTCTCATAATACATTTCCACATTCTCGTCTACCTGCAACTCATAATTATCAACATACCCATTTACGTACATATTTGCAATTATATTCGAAAGTTTGACGTAACCTCGTGATTTACATAAGTCAGAAAGATAAATTTATGTCAAAAGTATGGCACATTTACTAACGTTCCAAAACAAGTTGGACGTTCGAACATTAAACCGAAATTATTCGGCAAATAATACAAAATCAGAATTTAATGGGACGGCAAGTAATGTATCATTTACATATAATAATAATAATAATGAAATAATTGCACGTGCAATAATATTGTCTTCACTATCTTAATGCAAGTAGCCTTCATACAATAAAACAATAACACGTGCTGGCAATTTTCAAATGCAGTGCACTTTAAACGAATGGGTGTGCACGGTCGGAACTAATGCATTCTTTGCATTCGTTTGTTTGTTTATACTGGCGGAACAAACTCGTTCAATGTCATCCCTTCAATTTTGTGCACCTAAGCGTGTTGCAAACAAATTCTGCTCGTTAAATCGGTGAAACTAACTGGAAAGTAATTTTATTTCACAGACTATTGCACAAGGATGAAACTGTTTAAGACAACGGCGCACAAGGATGAAACAAATAGATGTTTATTTTAATGGATTAAATAACAATACAAGATAAAATGAACCCCGTGGTGACTCCGTGGCGACTAAACTGGTCGCTCTTTTCTCTTATGAACAATTGAACGGATCATACCATCGATCGATAGCAACTCATTTATTCGAGAACTTTCCAAACACATGCGTACACATTACAACTTATTCCAGAATCTTCCCGATCGCTCATGCATTTTTCATATTGTTCAATATGTTGTTCAATATATTGCTGTTCATTTTTACGTTTTGCTGCTCATATTTGAAAATTTTTTGACATGTATTACTAGCTAGTTTTTTAACGAATTGTTAATGACAAAACTTTATTATACTGTTAATGAACAATACGTTCCGCACGTCGCTAACAGTTACAAAAGTAGACTCTAGTAAATTATGGAAGCGTAGTTTTATTAATTTATGGAATATGTGTTGGTACAAAATCTTTTACTACTTTTGTACATCTGCTAATATTACAACTTCTGCCTATTTATCTTTATGCGTTAGTTTGAGTGCAGAAAAATAAACAATGTATAGTTGTAAAGTTACTTGGAGCACGGGACAGTTAATTGCTTTCGACGATCGAGGCTTTGAACCAAGTACTCGATTAACCCTTTGCACTCCTATGTCGAGTGTGACTCGACATCAGTTTTTATCTCAGGAGCTCCTTTGTCGAGTCCCACTCGACATTTTTTCATGTAAAAAAAAATATGGGTGGGGTCGATGTGGCGAATCAATACTCGACATCTTATTGTTTTTTACGTCGAGCACTCAAGTGGTGGAGGAAATATTTCTTTTGGGAATTACAAATCTCCATATTAAATGCATATATTTTATACAAAAAAAAACAAGGAACAAAACCTATGGCCCACAAAAAATTTTGCGAATAGATTTTGTCGATGCTTACTAGTGATTGTCGTGCTCGAAATATGAAATTGTGAAGGCCTGGAACGCATGATAAACACGATCGTTGGAAAGCGTCATTCCATCTTCGTATATTCCGAAGAAAAACACAAAGACTGTGCAGTTTGCTTAAATTGAAAAATAACTGGAGGAAGAAGAGAAACCACCTATTTTTATGAAACGTGCGAAAGAAAACCAGGGTTGCATCTTGGAAGATGTTTCAAAAGATATCATACGCTTGAAAATGTCAAAATACGACAATAGTGTAAATAAAACTGGTATTTAAGTGAATTTCTTTCTTCCTTTAATTATTTAAATTGGCTTATTTTTTAGTTAAAGTAAATTTCAAGGCATTGGGAGCTGTTGGTATCGAAATTGAAATAAAATTCGGAGTGCAAAGGGTTAATAGGCAAATCTGTGGTAGAGTATGTTTATGGCAGTCGAGACAAGTCACACGATAGAGAGAAAGATTCAAGAGGTGTGTAAGCTGTAGGAAAGCATTTTTTCACTCAGCCTTCACAACATACACATTACATACTGCACTATATTCTTCCTTGCTGATTAAACGATTATATACTTCCATTGATTATAATAGACAATAGTTTGAGCATTACTTAAGATAAAATTAATTTCATGAATATCTTTGAAACTATTAATTTTCCACCCTACTCGGTATTATACTTTCTTATTCAGCATTCCATATTCTATTGAAATTTGCAAAAAAGAAATGTTAGGCATTCCATTAAAAAATTGGAGGGTGACATTCATATCGCGATAAGAAAATGATGTAACATTATACTAATTATTGTATTTTACGATCCTCTCAGTACCATGCAACTTTTGTTATTATGCGTGACAAATACCTTCTACGGTGATACGATTTAGCCCTATCCATACATTCAATACTTCACTCTTACTTTCGATATGCATGATCGTCCAGCCTCGTGAAGAACTTTTCACTACCCTCGCCTTTTTCGTAATTTCGTCTGCATATGCCTAAACAAACAAACATACTAGCCTGAAATATCTCACTATCGGACTGGACAAAATTTAAACACAACGATACTGTATATCATTATTTAGTTATCATGGCATTCTATCTATTAACACACCGATTAGCACGTCACTCATGAATGGATGACGGATACGTTGCTGCGTATTTGCAAGAGTTTTTAATGGTAACGAATGGATTTAATAGTAACAACACACAACTATATGTAAATGTATATACACAAAAGAAATGCTTGATACATAGAAAATATATATAATATTATAGTTGGTTTTGACGATATTCTTCGAAACACTTTAAGAAAACTTATAACCTTTCAGAAGAGTTACGGTAATAAGTTACACTTTCTTACATTTTCTTTCTAGCTGTTCGATGATCTAAAATTTGTCCAATTGTATAGCAACAAAGAATATACACATTTCTATTTGTCGTGCTTCCTGACATCTCCCTTGCCATTAAAATATTTATTATAGTCCATATATGGTGCATGCTACCGGCGCTATTACTTTCAGAACATATAATTCTGTAACTGATCGTTCCGTAAGTCTTGAGACTTAAATCATTTCTCAAGCGCGTGCAATTGTACTAGAAAGACAATCGAATCCAGGGCCAGCGTCTGCACATGTTGGGCACCGCGTGAAACATACGGGATTTATGCAGGACGATCAACGTATTAACACTAGAACTACCAAGGGGGTCAAAATTACTTGTTTGACATTTCTTATAATTATAACTCATTTCAGGTACATTTTGTTTCTGAAAATTTTGCACGACTTTTTCTAAGATATACCAATAATTAATTCTGTAAAACAGTTTACTTTTTTGTTTATCATTTTGTTGCAAATTTGTATGCAGTATACCTACATATACCGGGATGAGTCATTTTGACCCCCACGGAACATTGGTCTTCGGTGCTATTCTATTGTATCGTGGAAATTTTTGTGGCACGTAATCTGAAAGATACACAGAGAAACCGTTATTTTGTGTCCTAATACCTCTATAAAATCGAAGGATTATATTTTGTTGCGTTACGCGCCCAATAAACCTGGGCACTCATTAGCGTAGCAATTTATTATCTAGTCGTAAAAGAAAATATTTCAAACTCAAAGATCTGTCAACAACCAAAAAAATATTGTTCCCACGGCTTGAACTGTTTGCGCTTGATCATTACTTGCAGTATTTACTTCAATCAAGTTCCCTCAGATTACTTTCAGCTGATCATCAGAAACGCTGCCATATACAACTCAGTCGTCTATCAGAAACAGTGAAACACAACTCTCAGTACGACTATATTCACTGTAACCTTGTCCTAACAATATCAGAAAATATCTGTAAAGTTTTAGAATTATATGTTTGTGCAAATCATATCGCAAACTGCTGAAATATTGTAATTTAAGAAACAAGTCATTTTGACCCCTCCGGTAGAAGTAGGTATACGTCAATCGTCGGTATTTCTAGTGGTACGTATTAACCCTTTGCACTCCGAATTTTATTTCAATTTCGTTACCAGCAGCACCCAACGCTTTTAAGTGTTTTATTTGAAATTTACTTTAACTAAAAATATAAAGCAATTTAAATAAATAAAGGAAGAAACAAATTCACTTAAATACCAATTTTATTTACAGTATTGTCGTATATTGAAATTTTCAAGGGTATGATTTCAAGGGTTTCACAAAAATAGGTGATTTCTCTTTTTCCTCCAGATGTTTTTCTATTTGAGTAAACTGCACAGTCTTTGTGTTTTCCTTCGGGATGTAGGAAGATTAAATGAGGCTTTCCATCTAAGCGATCGTGTTTATCATGTGTTCCAGGCCTCCCCAATTTCATATTTGGATGACGACAATCACGAATTAGCATTGACAAAATCTTTTGGCGAAATTTTTTGTGGGCTATAGGTTCTGTTCCTTGGTTTTTTGTTTTTTCTTTGTATAAAATATACGCATTTACCATGGAGATTTCTAATCCCCAAAAGAAATATTCCCTCCACCACTTGAGTGCTCGACGTAAAAAACAGTAAGATGTCGCGTATTGGTTCGCCATATCGACACCATCTATATTTTTATTATAATCTGTGATCACATCCAGTTCTTTTATTTCTCTTCGATTACCTGAATGTCTAACCCTTCTAGTGACATTGCGAGAGCGTCGATAACGTGTGCACGATATCTATTTATTTAGACATGAAAAAATGTCGAGTGGAACTCGACAAAGGAGCTCCTGCCATAAAAACTGATGTCGAGTCACACTCGACATAGGAGTGCAAAGGGCTAAACCACCCTATAAACGAATAATGCATATTCTCCAACTAAATCACACTATCCATCAAGAATGCATATTTTGGCGCAGTTCGACCGAAGTGGTTGTGTGTATAAAAACAACGCAGGGAAGCCTTGCACTAAAAATGACACAGTGAATGACGATTTTGCGACGACACTGGTGAAACAGACACAATGGCGTCGGTCCCGATTCATTCGCCTGACTACAGTCCGGGCAGACAGCTGGACGCCCTGCAGGCATAGAATAGGAAGCCTTTGTCGTCCTCAATCCTCGAAACGTGGCAGGACGTGTTTTTTTCTATTTTCTGAGTTGCACGCACACATACATGCGGAGCATTGCGCGGTAACCGGTTGCGTACAATTGCTGTTTTTTGAGGGACGCTGAAAAGTAATTAGTGTATACGCCGGCTATCGTCAAGTTGCACACGATATATAACAGAACATACGATGAGGATAAGATTGCCGATAAACGCGCGTTTGTTGATCTAACTGGTGTAGCTGTTCTATTGGGTTGGCAACTAAGTGATTGCGCATTTCAAATAAGAAGGAAAACTCTGAATTTTTGTTTAAAAATGTAACTTTATTCAATTAGATACTCTCCGTTTTTGTCGATGACCTTTTGCCATCATTCTGGCAGTATCAAAATTCCACGTTCGTAACATTTCTGATCTTTACCATCAAAAAACTGAATTAAATGTGATCTGACATCATCAGCGTCATTAAACATTTTACCATTTAAAGAGTTCTGCATGGAACGAAACAAATGGTAGTCTGAAGGCGCAAGATCAGGGCTATATGGTGGATGTGATAAAACATTCCAATCCAGTTCCAATCATTTTTGGCGAGTGATCAAAGAAGTGTGGGGCTTTGCATTATCATAGTGGAAAACGACACCCTTACGTTTTGGCAATACCGACCGCTTTTCTTGAATTGCATCGCTCAGTTTGGCGAGTTGTTGAACGTACACGTTTGAATTGATCGTTTGGTTTTATGGTATAAGTTCAAAGTACAAAATTCCTGTATAATCCCACCAGACTGACAGCATAATATTTTTTTGGTGAATCTCTGCTTTTGATGTCGTTTGGGCTGGTTCATCTTTCATCACCTACGATCTCTTCTGATTTATGTTGTTATAAACTATCCACTTTTCGTCGCCAGTAATTAGGCTTTTCAGAAATCGATCAGTTTCGTTGCGTTTCAGAAGCGAATCGCAGATGCTAATGCGTTGCGTCAAATGAATTTCCTTAAGCTGGTGAGGGATTCATAAATTGAGTTTCTTGACATAACCAAGCATTTTTAATTTTTTTTTAATGTATGTATGCGATACATTGAGCTTCTCCGCAATATCACGTGTTGTACTATGACAATCTGAATCGATAATGGCCTTCATATGGATCTCATCGACTTCAATTGGACGGCCAGATCAGTGAGCATTTTTCAGTGAAAAATCACCAGAACGAAATCTGGCAAACTAATTTTGACACTGCCTTTCTTTCAAGGCTTCATTTCCATATACGGCACATAACTTCTTTTGTGCTTGCGATGCGTTCTTGCCTTTTCGAAAGTAATACAAAAAAATATGTCTGAAGTGCACGTCTTGTTCTTCCATTTTTAAATTGGGATAAAAACAAAACTAAAGCACTAATCGATATAATTTTTTTGCTAAATTAAAGGTAGAAGTCCAAATAATAAGAAATAAATATAGGTTAGATGCAATGACCACGTTAACAAAACAAAAGAAAGTGTAAAGTCCATCTATCGACAAAATACGCAGTCACTTAGTTGCCAACCCAATAGTACATAGAATACCATTATTGAACTAAACGTTCCTCGTCAAATAGTACTATTCGCGGTAGAAATAAACTCCCTGTAAGGTGAAACGAAAACGAATTTTCCGATGTGAAGTTTAAGTGGCAGGGAATTGTAACATTATATCTGCCGATACAAACATTCATTTTATTGATTTATTTAAAAGAATAACATTACACTACTTCTGTGTTTAATGTATGTGAAAGTAAAGAGTAAGAAGTAATGAAAGTAAACACGGAAAATAAGGAATAAAAGGGGCAGTGCTGATGAAGAAATAGCGCACGCATACTTTTATGCCACAAGCATGCCACATTTGTGCATTTTACAAAAACGCGCCATTCCAACAACTTTGAAAATTTGTAGCCTGATATACATTCGCATCATTCCATTTATAAAAGTTAGCCAAACTTATTAGAAAATAATAGTATTAGTTTGTGTACATTTTCTGATGACATCGAAACTTGTTAAATTTACAGCCCCTATAAATCTAATGATAAATTGTATTGTTCGCTGGGATTGAAAATGTTATATTCACGGTATTTGCATTTTGTTAAGTAAATTATAGAGAGGTGATTGGCGCCAAGAATGTAAGTGAGTGCTGAACTGTTGCAGTTCGATTTTCGACAAGGATTTAGTTCGTGCAGTGAATTCCCTAGGTTTCGATTGAATTAAATAGGGCATATGGGCAGATTTAATCTAAACGGAGTATTTAAATATTTGATGCTTTTACCAACTAAAATGCCAGCGCACTACAAACCCAGAATACGCTTCCAACCAGTCACCAACTTGGAAGCCAATAGTGATTCCGGTTGTAATGAAGACTGTGACGTCTTAAGTCCTTTAATGCTTCCAGATATGCCTGCGATCAGATTTTAGCCAGTTTTTAGCCTTAATTGAAACGTTGACATAGCGGCAACAAATCTGTCGATCTGATCATTTTCCGTGCTTAAGTTAATTAAAACATAATCATTCGATATCTCAATTAAATTGTGGAATACCTAATTAATTCCAGTTTTAACGGTATATACGAAGCAGGGCTGGTCACATATCTCAGCAAGTGGATGTTCATACGTTTTTCGAATTGCTAAATGATCATTTATTGGTAACAATTTGAAATAACTGTCCAATGCATTACTATAAAGAGGATGGGCAACAGCATTATTTAGCGATTGCTTTAGACACGTCTTGTTTACCCCGATTGTGGAGAATTTTGAACAGAGAAGTCGAGTTGTTGGTTACATACTACTGAACAAGTATCATATACTTAATTTCAGCCATCTTTATTGTTACGTTATGGACTATTACAGCCCTTACCTTACGTATGAAATTTGTGGCAAAAAATGAATCTTCTTTACGTCTGTTTGAAAGGCCAAAAGTACAGGCATTTTAGGAACGCATTAACTACAAAATGCGTTTGGTTCAGTTTTCGGTTACACCATCCGATATTGTGAACTGGAAAGGCATACAAGGTAGCAGTAGGATTACACTTAGCCCTGTACTTGTACCTTAAAAATATTTTCTATTTTTCAGTAAGCTACTTCTGTTTCTGAATTTCTTTGGATTCATTATAGTAATAAAAACCATAAACAATTGATAAGCATTTTCATTAACGAGTGATGAAGAAACTAACCTTTTGACTGGGGGGTAATGACTTAACTCGTTATTGGGAAATACTTTCCCAGCGCGGAAGATGAGTTAATTCATCTTGGAGCTTCGAAGACGTTTTTCTATTTCTTCTAAACTAGTACCATATTGAAATATTCGGTGTGATAAAGTAGTGTCGTCAAAAATGTGTAAAAATGAATCCATTGCAAACAATATTGTGAGAAAGTAAGATCTTCCCAGGAACCAAAACTTTGCCCCGGCACTTTTTTGATATCAATACTGAGTACGTACGGTCGTAACACCTTATTTTGCTTATTTAAATTCCCTTCGGCGTTAAATATAAATAACAAACGTTTCTTTGGAATTATACGGCCAACTTATGACGGTAACCAAGCTTTCAATTGGAAAATATGATTGTTAGTTTCAGTTAAATGATGTAGTTTATAAAATCAAAACATTTTTTGTATTAAACTGTAGGTCAAAACATGTCACTTCACCACGTGAAATAATATCACCCCAGGGAGTGAAACCTGACACTTCTTTGATGTCAATAGTGAGACATATGGTCGTAACAGTATTTTACTTAATATTTAAATGTAATCATAATTTGTAGCGACGCGTCCAAAGTACGCTTTTGATCATTTAGTTCCAGAGATAAAAATCGAAGGTAACAAAATGAATAAAGTAAGTAATATAACTGTTAAAGTAATTAAAATACGTAACTAATATTTATTAAAGTGATATTTACTTACATTTCGGCTTCCTACCATCTTAAAACGTTTCCATTTTTAACCCTTTGCACTCCGAATTTTGTTTCAGTTTCGTTACCAGTGATTATTTAAGTGTTTTATTTGAAAACATTCAATTAAAAATATAAGGCAACTTAAATAAGTAAAGGAAGAAACAAATTCAAATAAAACAGTTTTATTTACATAAATTGTTATTTTTAAATTTTTATAAATATTTTTTCGAAATGATTAAATGTACAGCTGGTTTTTACGCACGTTTCAGAAAAGAGGTGGTTTCTCTTCTTCCTCCAGGTCTTTTCCAATTTGACCAAACTGCACAGTCTTTGCGTTTTCCTTTAGATGTGCGAAGATGAAATGATTATTCCATCTTGTTATTTCATGTTTACCATTGTTCCAGGCCTCCCCAATTTCATATTTGGAAAAATCACGAATTAGCATTGACAACTATATAAAGCATTCGCGTATAATATATTGAAAAATGCTTAGGTTCTGTTCCTTGGTTTTTTGTTTTTTCTTGTATAAAATATACGCATTTACCATGGAGATCGTAATCCCCAAAAGAAATATTCCCTCCAAGACTTGAATGCTTTTTTAAAAAAAGTAAGATGTCGCGTATTGGTTCGCCATATCGACACCATCTATATTTTTATTATAATCTGTGATCACATCCAGTTCTTTTATTTCTCTTCGAATACCTGAATGTCTAACCCTTCTAGTGAACACGAGAGCGTCGATAACGTGTGCACGATATCTATTTATTTAGACATGAAAAATGTCGAGTTAACTCGACGTGACCGGATCAAAAATGATGTTCAAAAGGAGTGCAAATTTTTAATATAAAGATGTTACATACTAAATTTTATACTGTCGATTACTACTGATTGACTCGGTCTAAACGGGAAGTTCATCGTTGGTCATCAGTGATCAACACGATACGTAACGTGCTAAAGGCAAGAAAGGGAGTTTACACCGCGGGTTCTTACCGCATATACGGCATCGTATTTTCAGTCTATTTAACGAAAGCATCTTGCGCCGGATACGGAATCGGAAAATAAATATTCCACGGCTCGAACCTTTAGGGTTCCAAATATTTTTCGCTAATAGCATGCACGCGCCCATTTAGGCAACACGTGTGCGCACAGCCACCCATGCACACACGCTGAGACGACAAAACCAGCCCAAGCCATGCTCTACTCTTCCAGTTTCCACTGTTCCATCTGCTTCTTGTTACCGGCGTTATTAATTGGGTATGCTTTGCCAGCCGCGTCGAAACACAGCGGCCTTCTTTAAGTAAATCTAGAAGTCAGTAACCAAACTATTATTGATGTCAGTTGAAGGATTAAAAAATAGCAAATTTTATAATATGTACAGAATTCCGAAATGGGCGAAAATGGACTATGCATTTTATGACATTGAATGCCCTTTTGCTAAACGTTCTACGACACGAAAGAGGCGTATTTTAGAAATTTGATAATAAAATATTAAGCGTACTCACGTTTATATTGTGATTGAGCAGGATATGTAACGCAATTTACATCATAGCACTTAACATTATTTAAATCATAGTAGTCTCGTACTAAGTAATACACATATTCCGCAGTAATGTCAAAGAATTGTGTAATGTATGCTAGTAAACAAAGTTAAACCAACTACTTCATATTCATGCACACATTTTAAACAAGATCTCCTATATTTGTGCAAAAAATTAAACAGAATAAAACATGCTTGTGTTTAATAATGTATTGCAATTGTTACATAGTAGAGTATTTTCCTTTTAATGCGCGCAAATATCATTAGATTGGCACTGTTGTAATAATTATGTACCTGAAATTCTTAATACACGCAATAAAGACGGCCAGTTGATTTTTCCTACTACTTGTTCGGTAAAAACAGAAACTATCTTTCTGGGCCCTTTCGTCCAGTTTGTACCATTTTAATGAACCATAAATGTTCTTGCTCTGCAGTTTGAGAGGAATTAAACTGTATCTCTATTAATATGCGACATATTCTATACTGTCGTCCCACTCTTCCAACGAAAGCTAACGCATATTAAACTCGTTAAGCAATTAAGCGGTGTTTTACTTTAATCGCTTTCCGTGAGACTTCTACGAAACGACAAAGGAAATGAATTTGAATATAATTCGCCTCATTCCATTAAGAAAAGCCAATAAAACTGATTCGAAAATAATGGTATCAGTATCTGTCATTTTCCACGTAAAATTCGAAACCGTAAAATTGGAAAGCGTGAAATTACGCAGTCCCGTAAATCTAGTCCTAATGAGGTGAGCATAGTGAAAAAGTGCTTAGCCCCATTAGCCTGTATCAGCGCATACGCTAATCAGCCGCGTAGAGCTTTGGATGCGCACGGTGCCACTAGCAGAACACGCGGTATGCAATCACTCTTCCGGAAAGCGAGCAGCACTTTAGACAGACAATCGACATTTATCGGAATGGTTTCTACATTATTGTCGAGATGCATCGTCCTAAAGTTTACAGAGCAGCGAACGTCGATGCTCTGCCGTTCGGTCGGCCCCCTCTCATGCTCCTTCTCTACTCTCCCGCATTCTCTCCGAATCTCGCGGCGCTAGAGGCAGCCTCGAGCAGCAGTTCGCCCGCAGAAATGTAAATACCGGTCGGCCAATCAGCCTGATTGGTCCCAGTCGCTCGAATGCTCGTCATTCAACGGTGCATATACCCGTCGTGCCGTAAGGCACCGTACCCGTGCGCTGTTATACGCTCCTGGATCGAGGCTTTGTTCACTCGAAATGTATATGCATCTATATACGTTTGCACCTATATACGTCTATACATAGGTCTGCATGTGCAGGTTCAATTCCTGCAGCCGTTGCATGGTAGGGGCGACGATCGTTCGCGTACGTGGAAACGCGCCGACGCGACGATTTCTTGTCGTGATCCCTCGTGACGCGAATTGTTGCATGGCAGAGGCTCATTGTAGTGGCAATGCCTTACTCATGGGATTACTCGGCATATCTTACAATTTTCCATCTCCGCGGCGCGTCCTCTTCTCGACCATATGCGTCTATCTCTTTACTGCGCTCTTTCCCGCTAATGCTCCGAGGTTGCCCAATTAATCACTTACCTGCCCGGTAAAACACTTGTCTGCATCGCGGAGAATGAGAAATATTTGCCGGCCCGTCGGTCCACACACGACGAGGCTCTGCTTGTAGTTCGAATCTATTGTATTGGCTCTTTCAATACTTTTGCCGAAGCGCCGCGCTGGCTGGAAAGAATGCGTGAATAGTAACAAGGGAAGGATGTTTACCCGAAGACTCGG
Organism: Cryptocheilus praepositus; assembly: GCA_033815515.1. Taxonomy (NCBI): domain Eukaryota; kingdom Metazoa; phylum Arthropoda; class Insecta; order Hymenoptera; family Pompilidae; genus Cryptocheilus; species Cryptocheilus praepositus. The sequence goes on from JAWWQZ010000334.1 coordinate 263,272, forward strand.
TAAACTCAGCGGAGGTCTCTGTTTAAAGGAAATAACATAGCAGCGTCACTGAAGAAAATCTACCGTCATTTTACCCGCTTTTCCCTTTTCACGTGTTTATGCATTTGCCTTTCGTCATCGCTCTCTTTGGGCTGCCTCCGTTACTGTTATGATGTCGCCGAAGTCTTTCCTCCTTGCCGCAACAGAAGCAAGAAAAACAAGGAAAGAGAACAAGCAAAATTACCGGTTGCTGCCTTCGCGCTTCTAATCTGGTTTAACTTGTTTACTGGACCTCGATAAAGGAGCAATGCAATTCACACGGATTTCAAGTTGCTTTCGCTCCTGCGTTTGAAATCTGACATTAAATTTATTATACCGGTAAATATAGCCAAATGGGAGGGCCCAGGCACTAGAGAACGAGAAAGGGGAAGTGAATGACGGGCAAGGAGTAAAGGAGGGAAGAGTGGCGATGGGAAGGGGACAAGAAACGAGCAAAACGCCTGCCCCGTGTGCTAGCGGCATTCATAACACGACTGTGGCATGCACCACGATTTTTCGAAGACTTCACGCTCGCTCGCGAAGCACAGCCATTGCACATCTAAAGAACAACTAGAAGAAAGAATGTGAATGGAAACGAGAACCGGAACCGTAGGAGTCAAACGGCGTCGACGATGACACGACCACGATGACTGCGAGGGTGGCAATTCTTGCGACGCCAGTGGTACATGAATCAATTTAACTAGGTGCCTTGATTAGGTTCATTGAGCCGCTGGGTGGCTTAACATCTGCCAGATATCCTTTATGTTCCCATACATTCTTTCTTATCCTTTTCGTTCTATGACTATCACTTTCTTATTATACCTTGTCGATTTTATTTTTATAGGGTGTTTGTTATGGTCTGAGCAATAAACTGCGTAAACGCTAATTGCAGAATCTCTTGATAATGATAATACAAAGCAACGCGTGAAGTTTATATATTTTCAAATAACTTGCTACATTCATTAACAAGGTCTCCGTTGAACGTTTGAGAATTCAAAAGATATTCGTTACAAAGATCTATTTTTCGAATACTGACTAATGAAAAAACGAATGTTTCACTGTGTCACAATGCTCTAGTTTGGTATAAGTTATAGTTTTACCCTGTTATTGATTCTTTAAACCAGCATTTATTATATACATTTTTCGTATTTGAAAGCCCTAACTTACAGATTAACTCTGTAGCGACATATGCGATACAAAAATAGATTAATGAAAACTAGTTACTTAACCATTGCCAGAGTTTAAATTCTCTATAATTAAATTCTTGGTGTTATTTTCAGTAAGATCAGATAGAATCGCATGAAATGCACATATACATATAAAACAGAAATACAATGCCCATATTCGTACTGAATACCTCAGTTATAGCAATTAACCGCAAAAAGTCTGGCTGATACATTAGATCATTTATGTTAGAGACTTTTCAAGATATGCATATGTATAAGTGTACGAAATGTATGAAAAAAATATGAAAAGATGAAGAAAAAGTCCTAGTGGATTCCTGCGTTGTAATATTTTGAAGTAACGAACTTACAATGGGCAAATTAAGAACTCCTACTAATTTCTCATTTGGCGCAGACCCGTATAAATGCACTATCTTTAACTGTCACGAATATTCTGACAGAAGGGCAGAACTTGCTTCTATCCCGACGTATTTAAAATCCCGCAGTAAAGATCCCCGTTCCTACGTAGTAAACTGTTTTCTTAGGTACTCAGGGCTCTTGAAAAATTCATAAATATTTACTCAAGTGGAGGACCCCCAGACGAACGACACTTAAACGGTATTTTCCGAGCACTGTACACGGCAACCAGCTTACATTTCCTGAAGCACGGATTAAAGCCACGGAAAAGAACTCTTCTTCCTTGTGTTTTTCTTCCTGCTTCTTTCCTAATAAATTGTTATGTATTGCAGTATAAGTACAGGAACTGTTTGTCACAACTTGAATGAAAATCATTCTTTCATTACGGTGAAACTATCTAGAGACTACGTCATTGTTGCTTAGACCAACATCAGAAGCTTCTTCGTAATTATTCAGACATGTATTTGTCAGGGCTTGTTTTCAGTTGTTATCATGGAATATTGATAAGAATGAATAAATTATGAATAAAATTTTTTTGTTCTATTTTCATAAGCTTCTTACAATGTGGAACCATGCAAAACCCTTTCCTTGGTTCTTGTTACTCTCTCCAGACAACTTTAAACGCTTCATACTGATGCAAAAAGCCTTCTCATGTTCCGTGTTCTTACATTGTCTTTGTAAAACTCCAACTTCGTATCTGAAAGTTTCAAAAGGCTTTAACGACGGGCTGAATGTTCAATTCCATAAGACAAGAGTAAACCATTTGCCAGAATAAGTTACGTCCGAGGTCAGTGTATTGCTTTCTCTGTATGCAATAGTAAAATAAAAAAATAATTCAAAAGGTACTAATTGATACTCAATAATCACTGGAATTTGCATGAAAGTGAGACGATCTTATAATCTTGTGATCCCGAAACTTTTTTTTATTGATAGTATTATTTTTTTATGATTATACTTCTAACGTTTTTAATTCGTCATAATGATTAAGAGTTGCATTTTATTGAAATAATTAGGTCTATTTTAGACAACGTAACATGTTGACTGTTTGTACATTTTATTATATGTTAAAATGTTTCTTCATCGCTAACATTTCCATTGCAAACGTTTTCCTGTTGGTCGTGAGGAAATTGTAAAATTTTAGGCAGTATCCACAAACGTGTAGCAAGACTGAGGAAATTCATTCCTTATTCCAAGTGAGCATGATATATGTCGTTCTGTGAAAATTAAAGTTCTATGTTATTATACATTATTTTTAACTAGAACAAGAAAATTGTCAAAAATGAACCATTAGATAGTGGTTGATTATTAAAATAAATAAAGAATAAAATAAATTATATAAACCAAACAACGCGTTTCTGAACTACAAATAAAATGTGTCAAATGTTAATAAAAACGACAACGATTGCTTTATCTGAATCAATAACAAGAAATATTATGAGTCGATGTGATAACATTCAATGTGACATACTTGAAAAATGACTTATAAAATTTTTAAAACATCTTTAGATGTATTGTATTTCTGGACCAAAAATTACGGAAATAATATATTATACACCACCCCATTGCCTATTATAAAGTAGTTACCGTACATTCTATTTCATTTTTCTACATATATGGCTGTTTAAAAATAATTAATAAATGTGATAAATGTTCACGAATTATTTCAATCAAATTATTGTTTCGACAAAGTTCTTTATTGCTTTAAGTCATTTATAAATCAGTTAATTTTGAAAATGGTCTAATGAATCTTTAAAAATAATATTATCGGATCACACAAAATTTCATATTCATAGTAAAAATTATATTGTAAAAATATTTTTTAATTTATTAAAGCAATTCAAAATATTCGAAACAAGAAATATATTAGACCACTTTCATAATTATGGGCACATATGTCGTTCTGTGAAAATTAAAGTTCTATGTATACGTAGAACAAGAAAATATATATGATAAGAAAAAACATTACAAAAACGAGATTAATTTATAGTTGTAAATTGTGAAAACAAGAAAAGATGAAAAAGATTAGAAAATGAGAAATTAGAGAAATGAGAAATTCAATTAGAAAAATGTCATAAATGTACGTACTGTAAACCATGTGTCCCGATCATATTCTTCTGTATAGAAAATTATATAAGTATAAAATTAATTTATAGTTGAGGTGAAATAAGAGATGAAAAAGGGCTTATTAAAATGACCATGTTGTGTTGAAGTTATTTTATAATTTTATATATGTATGAATATGAATAGTAAAGGGTGATTGTAAGTAAACAGTGAATTATTCTTACCGAATTTTCTTCTAACTTTTTGTTTCATATTGATTTTGTAGACGAAGCCGTTAGAATAATTTCCCGCTAGGGGACTTGTTTACAAAATTAATAAGAAATAAAAAGTTACAAAAAAATCTATAAAAATAAGTCACTATCCACTTACAATCACCCATCGCTATTTATAGTCATAGATACATAAAATGACTTTCAAAAGAATTTTACACATATGATTATCATTATCAGCGAGACAGGGCTTACACCACCTATATGCACGAAATTTCTCTAATCCGGTGAGTTTTCAATAAACATCGATAACCTTTTTCAACTTTTTTCAGTTTTACAATTTATAATCATAAGTTTCAGCATACAGCTCACATGTTTATGTAAAACTACTTTCCAACTCATTGTTATTTATTGTGACACGAGTTTTTCTTTAGTGACAGAAAATAAGTAATCGAAAACGTAATTGTAAGCATTATTAGTTTAATTGTTTTTTATATACGTACCAATACCACTATAACAAGTTTTGCGCACAACGGCTGAACTAGCTATGGCGACACTGTTTGAAATTTCGAATGCGCTTCAAGAAATAGGTTTTTTGTACTTTTTAATTATAAACTCTTGTCAAAATGTCAGCAAAATCGGAATCCCGTACACCCTGGATTTTCTTAACACTTTGCGGACCGGGCATTCTATTGCTAATCGTACCCAGTGGCCGGGTATTTTCTTGCGTCAAATATTTTTAAATTAGTGATGATTTGTTTGTAGTTAACACGTTGACTGCCACGGTGGTCACCGGTGACCGGTGCAAAACATTTGACTAAAAATGCAAAAAATTCGCAATGAAGCCTGTTTGGAATCTTGTAAAAGCAATTGATATTGGAACGGCGCTTCAATACTTTGGAACTACTAACTAAGGATACTAACAACTCTGCATTACTTTCATTTTGCACGATTTAATTATACTCTGCAGTATTTTACCGCATCGCGGTTCCAACATAGCAAGAAACGCTTGGCAGTCAAAGTGTTAAACTGTCCACAAATATTTCTGTAATATTGCTAATCGTTTTGTCGCTATCCATATTTCAGAGCTTCAAATAATTAATTCGCAACACAAATTACGAAAAACTGCGGCTGACGATCACGTAGCAACTGTGTGATATCTCGTCACCTGCCTCGAACGACAGAATATGCAAGACGATATATCTCGTCAATGGCCCCGAACGACGAAATAGCAATGACGAGATATCTCGTCATCCGTCCGCAATGTGTTAACAAGCAAGAAAATGTCGCAAGTAAAGAGATAAAAGTAGTTACATAAAAGTATCCAGCGAAAATATAGGGCAAACCTCCCGACAGTGCGTAAAATGGTAGAAGTGTTTTGTAAAAAATGACTGACATAAACACTTAACCTATCTTGGATTATTTACGTAAAAACTTTTGCAAGTTTTCGTAAGATATAGTAACCGCACGTGAAATAAGGAAAAATTGCAAATGATAAAATTCGAAGAATTTATTTATTTTTATTTTTACTTTATTTTTTTGATATGTTCCTTAAGATTTCTTATGTCGGACTAGAATTTTTTAATTGGACCATAGAGAAATCGGATAACTTAGAAAATACTATTTAACTATTGACATCACGTGAAACAAGGTATAAGGCATAATGGCAATAAGCAATAGGCAATAAATAAACAAAATCAAGCTGTATAATTTAGAAAAGAAAAGTGGCTTATCCTCTCAATTTCTTATAATTACAATAAAAATATCACTTTGTACTTACTCTTACGTCAGCATAGAGGATATGTGTATAAATATTACTCTTACTGCATGGAATCCTCCATCTACTTTATTATCCGACAAACAATGTAAGGTTTTCTGTTTATATTTGTTCTCACTTATATTTCATTATTATTCCTGTTGTAAAAAGAAAGATCAATACACACAAATTTAATATGGCTTTTGAAATTGACGACTAATTCTGGGATAAAACTTCAAGTTGTGTTAGGTACATAAATAACAAAGCGGGTATATTTTTAACCATTACAGATGTTACTTGTCCATTTCTATAGCCCATAACTTTTCACGATCCATGCTAATTTCTTCCTTTTAAACCACCTGTGGGAAGTATATAAATAAATTGAGAAAATAATTATGAATATATATGGAATATATAGATGATACCACATTATGTTATCAGTTAGCTCTTTTCAACTTAAGATACTTACTCTGGCTGAGATGTGGCAACTTGACAAAGTAATGAAAAAGACTATTAGAGAACCAGCAGGATCAACCAAAACATAAATGTGAACGCATTAATCCATACATATTATCATATTTATTTGTGAATGCAGAATAATAGCTTCTCACTTACATTGTAGTTTCTTTGGAACCATTTAAAAATAAAGAAAACAAAACATAATAGTGTAATAAAAACAAGTTAAATATTTCATATTGCTCAAGTTGGCAGCTATTAAAGAAACTCCAGATCATGGGCGATAATACACATAGTTTCTTGAAAGCAATGTAAGAAAAAAATTAAAAAATATCCATTATCTAAAGCGATAAGGTGATGGGGATGAAAGCCCTGTTCAGCATTTACTACTTTCCTGTAATTGCAATGGTGATGCAATACATTATATAAATATGCTTAGACTGTAGGTTAATGCATTATTAAATTTGAAATCGTGCCTATAAGTTGAATAGACTGACTGATAAATGCTAATGTAATTACCATAAAGGACTCTGTCATATGAATTTATTAAGCTGCACTTAATCTCGTAAGACATTTATATTCCATCCTGTGATATTTTATGCCAATTAGAACTAATTGCACCTTCAGAGTCGTACCACGCAGTCACAACAATTTATAATCAAAATTACAACCAATCGAATTAACACTTTTTCACATAAGACAATGGAATGTCTTCACACAATAAAAGTTCTTCCCCAATTCTTACATGCAAACAATTATGAAACGTACAACTTGCAGACCTGTATTGTCAAAGCACAAAAGATAAAAAAACAAACAAAAGAATTGATTCTCTCAAGATGTAAAAAGGCAACAAATAATAACGTGAGTCTAACAGAGTCATAGCATAACATAAGTAAAACAAATTAATTGTCCCAATATAACATTTAATAAGATATGAACTTACAGTTCCGCCTAAATAACCGCAGAAAATAAAATTATCTTTGTACAGCGTTACGTTCATTTGGTAACTTGATGACAACATTTATTTATTTAACCCAAACAGGCTGCCTTTGTCAGACGCTTTAAGCATCCTGCTTAATTGTGACTTTCTCAAATTGAATTGATCGTGCAATGCGACGTGAAGGATATTTTTTATTTGCACCCTCTCCACATAACCTGAACGGCGCGTTTCAGTTTTCGAAGACATAAACTAGGACGATAGACGGCGTTGGTATGAAAATTTCAATCGGACGGGGCGTAGCGGCATCGTAGTTTAGTGAGGCGGATATATAATTATAACATTTAATATAACATTTAATAAGATATGAACTTACAGTTCCGCCTAAATAACCTCAGAAAATAAAATTATCTTTGTACAGCGTTACGTTCATTTGGTAACTTGATGACAAAATTTATTTATTTAACCCAAACAGGCTGCCTTTGTTAGACGCTTTAAGCATCCTGCTTAATTGTGACTTTCTGAAATTGAATTGATCGTGCAATGTGACGTGAAGGATATTTTTTATTTGCACCCTCTCCACATAACCTGAACGGCGCGTTTCAGTTTTCGAAGACATAAACTAGGACGATAGACGGCGTTGGTATGAAAATTTCAATCGGACGGGGCGTAGCGGCATCGTAGTTTAGTGAGGCGGATATATAATTATAACATTTAATATAACATTTAATAAGATATGAACTTACAGTTCCGCCTAAATAACCTCGGAAAATAAAATTGTCTTTGTACAGCGTTACGTTCATTTGGTAACTTTATGACAAAATTTATTTACTTAACCCAAACAGGCTGCCTTTGTTAGACGCTTTAAGCATCCTGCTTAATTGTGACTTTTTGAAATTGAATTGATCGTGCAATGTGACGTGAAGGATATTTTTTATTTGCACCCTCTCCACATAACCTGAACGGCGCGTTTCAGTTTTCGAAGACATAAACTAGGACGATAGACGGCGTTGGTATGAAAATTTCAATCGGACGGGGCGTAGCGGCATCGTAGTTTAGTGAGGCGGATATATAATTATAACAGTTAATATAACATTTAATAAGATATGAACTTACAGTTCCGTCTAAATAACCTCAGAAAATAAAATTATCTTTGTACAGCATTACGTTCATTTGGTAACTTGATGACAAAATTTATTTATTTAACCCAAACAGGCTGCCTTTGTTAGACGCTTTAAGCATCCTGCTTAATTGTGACTTTCTGAAATTGAATTCATCGTGCAATGTGACGTGAAGGATATTTTTTATTTGCACCCTCTCCACATAACCTGAACGGCGCGTTTCAGTTTTCGAAGACATAAACTAGGACGATAGACGGCGTTGGTATGAAAATTTCAATCGGACGGGGCGTAGCGGCATCGTAGTTTAGTGAGGCGGCAATGGCGTAAGTGGAGGTGGAAGAGGCACGGGTAGTGATACAAGAGCAGGAGAAGGGACGATGCACGGGGGGGCTAGGAAGAGGTAGGTAGACTGGCAGCGGGCAATGGAAGCAGGCAATGGAAGCAGGCAATGGAAGCAGGCAATGGAAGCGGAGGAACGCGAGGTTCGGAAGAATGAGAAGGGTAAAGTGGCTCTGGAGCGTGTACGTATACACATAGCTGGATCCTCTGTATGCTCTATATACTTACCTTTCTCCATCGTTTTGCCCCCTTTCCCTTCTTTCTTTCTCTCAGCCCCCGCTATCACGCTCTCTCGCTCGCTCCTTTCGACACTTTCTTTCACTCTTGCCTTAGCCCGTGGCAAACTGCATAATTCATGGCCGCTCGCTACACCGGCCGCCACCCTGGTAGACTCTCTTGCAGAGAGACGGCCGTTGGTACCCAAACCATCTTGTATATATCTCCTCTTCTTTCACCAGCTTCTCCTCTTCTCTCCCTCTTCAGTAGGGTCAGCCACGTGTGATTGTGTGTATCCTATATGCCGTATGCACGTCTATGCCGTGCCACAGGTAAGTGTGCGTACGCATACTTGGGATATAGTTAGCCCCACCATAGGGTGCCTATACTTCCTAACTCGAAGGCCACGCAGAATGTGGGCAAATATTTCGCCTGAATTATGAAGGGCACCCCTGCGAGCTAGTGCCGATCTAACAAAGTGCTCTTGCTGCACCAGACATTTTTTAGGCTCTAGTATAATTATTTTAACAATAGGAAGTCCGGTAGCAACTTATGTAACGTCAAGAAAGTTCGTCGGAAAGCTAGAAACTGAACAGTTTATATAGGAGGTAGACTTTTGAATTTTTCATACGCATTAAACTTTTCTTCCGACTACACGCAACTTGCGAAGATATCACCCGTGCAACAACAAAGTGGTCTAAAATAGGTGTGTATAGTAGAATGAAGCACCATACTTCACGTACATAAAGGTGGTAGTTTTATACGTGGAGTCTAGCCACCTAAATGCTATAATACAACAATTATTAACACCTATCGCGCGAAATATTGATAACAAAGAACGAAGACCACCACAACGCTCATCGCAACCAATAAGTGTTCGCAAGTCCGCGTAGAACGTGTTCTAATTTAGAAAGTTAAAAGGAGTTGAAGATTTATTTTGGAATTACCGTGTTCGACTGTTTGCCACAAAAGAAGGGTACCGGTTTCACGCTATATAAATGAGAGACAGGGTGACATCTTGAATTCCCATAGTTTCTACTTAAGGATAAAAATGAACGTGAGAAATATTCAATGGTAGAAACATCACATGGAAAACAATTGCACCATCAGAAATATGAAGAGTTTAGAATACGATTTATCATTAGCATGCTATAAATTCAATTTCTTTAATAACGTCAGATAATAGAGGGAGGTGTGTTAATTTTAGAAAAATTTAAGTAATAGGTTAGACATCAATTAAATACAATTAATAATTATTAGTTTTTTACACTTTTTGTTATGTGACAATTGTACAGGTTTTTTGGAATCTACCTTAAACAAGTACATTTTTGTCGTCGAAGTCGCTTCTAGTCGAAAGTAGGTTGTTTAAAGTTATTTTATTCCATATTATTTATTTTTCTACATATACCGTGAATAAGGATTGGCCTGGTTCAGAGGTGCACCCATTTCATCAAATCAATTGATTTTTATATTATCCTACCTAACATTATTCAAAATCGGTTAATTGAAAATGCAGGCATCAATTAAAGATATAATTTCATAAGAAATATCATTTCGACGAATCTGAACTAATTTTAGATGGGATTATATTTCTTGAACACTCGCGTATACTCTGATATAAAGAACAATGTTACAGTTTGACTAAACAATACCAACATCGGTATTATTTTTTATAAGGTAGAGAACTTATACCCACGTTTTGACAATTATTTTGTTTTACAAAAGGCGTTTCACTAAATTAAAAATATCACATAATATAAATTAAAAATATCACATAATATAAATTAAAAATATTAGACAATATATCGCTTAAAAATATACTTATCACTGCATAATGTTATTTGAAATTTTCCTAAATTACGTATGAAAGGCGTAACCGCATCCAATAATCTTATAATAATGCTTCAGTTGCCGTATTTTCTACAATAATTCAAATATATTTTAATAATCTTGTTTGAAATTCTTTAACTGCTCGGCGAGGTTGGACGATATATTCTTTGTGCATCTCCAACACAATACAATATTTACAAGAACTGTCAACCAACTTTATACCGCCAGCCATAAATCTATCACTGCCGTACATGCATCGAAATATAGAAAATAATTAGCAGATTGTGATACATTCAAAGTTAAAAACAGATACCATGCTATATTTTATTAAGCAACGAACAAATTGCGTATAATGTTCTATGCGCATAACGGAAGTAAACGGTTGTACAATCAGTCTAATTTGGAAAAGTTTTGCGCCTTTTGCAAGGTATTCGATGCGGTCTTCAATTGTCGCACACTGGGAATCTAATTCTGAAATGTTTCAATGATATTTGTAGCAGTGTATGTGTCTTACTATGTTATTGATAGAAGTATGATAATGCACCTATGATATATACCTGCATCTATTTGGTAACTTAGAAATATTTTTTGAGGTTATTTTAACCCTCTACGCGTAACTTTGAAGTCACATATCGATATTTTATTAAATAGTTTAATTTTTTTTTACTAAATGGCGTATACATCTTGTTATATAATGTCTCCTTAGTAACAAATAACGTGCTTGATGCGGTTATCAGCTCCAACCTGAAATGTCAATGTAAATGCTTTTGCAAGTTGTCTGTAAATAGAAGCCAAAGGAACCGTCTAGTGCAATTGTCATTATTTGTTCTTCTATCGGTGTTTGTTAAACAAAAAAAGCATACGTAATAGCTTTTAGTTTATATATCAATAACGTCTTATTTGTTTGCATTTAAACAATCATTTTATTACTATTTTCATGCGATATAGCTTTGTGACTTTCAAGACACAATGGGCTATAATGGTAGGGTTCGATGTATTTGCGATAACGTTTGTTTTCTTTGCTTGTTAGTTTTATATATCAGAGGCCCAAAATATGAATATAAAATCATATAAAAATAAAAGAGGAATAGGAATAAGAAGCATTAGCAGTAATAAATCCGTAGTAATAAATAACGAAGATCATCCAATAGTATTTGGCCGACGACGTATAAATATTATATTATTGATAGCGATGATGAATTTAGTAGTAAAAAATCATCAGACAAGGAAATGCAACGTATATCTATGTTTAATGCCAAACGCGAACTGTTTTATGGAATTCCATACTTAAGCTCTTATACACACAAGTGCGAACGTTGTAAGCCATTGTTACTTCAAAGTTACAAAATGTATTCGTCATTATAAAATTGTTGAAACTGCTGAATTCATTGTTAATATCTATTTTGAGGTTGATATTTGTTGATTTCACGTTACATAGATTTTGTATAGCCACCAAAAGAAATTCGGTCCATAGAGGGTTAAAGACATGTAAAAAATATGTGTAGCGCAACCAAAGATTTTACTTTATCCCTACGAACATGATGGTTTAAAATATCTAACTTTTACGTACGAAGAGCATGCATGTCTTTTTGTTTGGAAAATTGGTTATACGCGTTTGTTAACGTGAATTACTTAACTTGTGTGGTATTTTGTCATATGTAAACAAAAGTGATAAAATGTTGCTTCGTAATAAGTGACCAGTTCTCTCCTTACAGTCTCAGTTTTTTTTTATTACTTTTATCTAAATTATATTATTGTAACTGCATAAAACATCATATGGATTTATGTCGCTATTACAGTATCTTTGGTAAATAAACATCAATTGTCGAATAATTGTTGTCACATGAGGGTAAATTGAATTAATTCGATAATCAGATACGTATATTTTACCCCATTCCGCGGGTTTCAATTATTTAGCTGTAATTGTATTTTGCGACCTTGATTATCGTTATGAACGTTTGCTTGTATGTGCTATTATCGTATTATTTTACATTTTGCTGTTACTATGCACTACACGTTTACACTGTATAATAGTAAATAATAATGTCAGTCCCTATTGCTTATTACCCTTCGTAATTCGGCAAGGAGGACCAATTTTACTCTAAAAACAAAGATTACCCAATCTTGGCTATTACTTCTATATATAATTGTCCTCCTTCATAGTAAAGGTTTATTTTATGTCTTAATGAAAATAACTTCAACACTCTGAATGTTTTGAAAGTATGAGTTCCCTCTTTAGAAGTCTATGCGATAAAGATAACATAGGTAAATTTTTTTCACACCTAGTAATAAATAGTCATATGAATACATATTGCATATTTTTAAGATTTTCGGAGTATTTTATTTTATTACAAATTGGTTATATGATCGAAGAAAGAAAACTGTAACATACATATTTTGTTTTTACTTATTTGCTCACGCACTGATATTAGTGAATAACATGTAAGTGGTTGCTTTTTTTCCTGGATCATACAAGAAATTTGTGGTAACAAGAAAAGTCTTAAAATCTCACAGTTAAAAAATAACATTTACGTAAATTTATTTTGCATACTATTTAAAACATGTAATATACATCAATCTGACTAATCATTACTAAGTTTAAAGTAATGTTTCACCTGTTTAATCTGTTATCGCGTAGAATCGTGAACTCATGATTTCGAAACATATAGAGCGCTGAAATGATTTTTATTACAAAATAAAAACACACTGCAATTAAGAGGAAGGGAAATTAGTGTTTAATTGATCTCTGTATTAACACTAGATTGCCCAAGGCAGTCATTTTGACTGTGTTTTAATTAAAAAGGCAGTTAGCATTTTTTATTTTTAAAAACAATTATGAAATTGATGGAATTCAGTGATTCGTCTGATGAAATTTGGAATCATGCGAAAGAGTCGAAGAAATAGACTTTTCATCATCGTCGGACACGGCAATGATAAAGTTTGGGAGTTTGATGATGAATAATGATGATGCGGAAGAAACTTGCAGAAAAATCTGCATTATTTCGGAAGAAGAAGTATATATATATGCCTTATATATTATTCTTACGGACGAGATATTAGAGATCATCGTTGAAGAGAAACAGATACGCTGTCATTTTGACTGCTTGGAGACAACATCAAATAATCAAAAGATTTTTATATTCATTATGAATTGAGTAAATTTACCCGAACTTATTATATTGGTCTAAAAAGGCGATGTATGCAAATGCGCTCAATAAAATAACATATATTTTCAAAATTTAGAAAATTCGATTACGGTAAACAAAAACCGAAACATGATAAATTGAAAATCGATTTGGGCGAAATTTTTGAAAAGTGTCATGTTAACCACTCAATCTCACAATTGCGCCATTATACGTGGCAAAGATGATAAGTTATTCGAGATACCGTTTTTTATGCGAAAAAAGGCGTTGTCTGACCAAATGTGTTCGTATTATAAATACTTACGGAAAAGTAAAATGTTTAGTTTGGAGCTATTATGCGGGACCTCTTTAGTAAATGCGTGGTACATCCATGAAAAAAAGTCGAACTAAACGTTACAAAATTTTTAAATTTAGAGAAAAAATTATTGATTACATGAAGAGAGTTGAGAGTGCCCCTAATGAAGAATATAGAATCAAATGCAAAAACATTTTTTAACTATCAAGGATCCTGAAGATGAACGAGGAAAAGATTATATTACAAACGCTTAACAAACTTAAACGCTGAAGAAAACAAAAAAAGTAATGACCTTTTGTAACAGTTGTCCGGATAAGATTTGTTTAAAATGTTTTAAAATATTGCATCGGTAATATGAGTAGTTATATTTTGTTATATTCAATGTATTGATTAAATTATAAGTTATGTATTCTGTGTTAAATGCTTTACTATAAGGTAGAAATGTTAATGTATAATGTTAAATCAATAAAATAACATTTTGTACTATGTATTTTTTTGTATACAAACGTGGCCCATCGGTGATGCATGCCGCCCCATGGAACAATCTGATGGCCACCTGTCATGCCGCCGTGGACAGAAAGCATTGGGACGAAGTGTTAAAGTAATGTTTCACCTGTTTAATCTGTTATCGCGTAGAATCGTGAACTCATGATTTCGAAACATATAGAGCTCTGAAATGATTTTTATTACAAAATAAAAATAAACTGCAATTAAGAGGAGGGGAAATTAGTGTTTAATTGATCTCGGTATTAAATTCATGTGGTATTCATGCGTTCATGGGGATTGCAGAACATCATTATTTGGAGTAATATTTTAACACTTATTGCCTGAAAGCAATATTTTGATTCGTGCAAGTTGAATGCCTCGTCACGAAAATGTCCGTCATCACGTCCACTGCCTTCGCAAGTTCCTGCAAGGCATCGCAAAGAAAGGTTTCTTAACACTAGATTGCCCGAGATTTCTTGTATACCTATATTGCCCAAAAACAGTCAAAATGACTGCATTGTGAAAAAATAACAAATATGTAAAGAAATTTGTTTAAAATTAAATTTTAATATTTTTTATGTTATTTACAGTTATATAACAGGTCATTAGTAAATATTAACTGTACATATTGACTGTTTTCAATGAACTTAACCCATATTTAGAAAAAGGCAAATTTATTTGATTGTAGACGCCTACTGCATTCGGTTCTTTTGTCAAAATGAATAAATCGTACGATTAACTTTTCTCTCAGTTTTTGACAATAGATTCCGGACCCCACTTCGCTGACCATAAATAACTCAATTTAAAATTTGTTGCCTCGTGCTCGAGCATATAGAATCCCAATAAATGCACGTATTTCCGGTAATGATATTGTCCAACCGTTCCGCAAAATTCGACGACATTCTTCTGTGCACTTTCTTATATGTTTGATAATATTTATCTATTATCGACGATAATGCACTGATAAGATTATATAATGTTCCTTTTTGCGTAGCCTGTTGGCCCTTTCACATAACATAACAGAATATTAAAAATTAATTTTCCACACAAACAAAGCTGTTTTCTTTACATACTTTTTAGTTTTTTCAGAATCAATGCAGTCATTTTGACATATTGATGTTTTTGGGACTCTTCATCAATATAGATGTTTCACTTTGAATATAATCCGCTTCATCTTCAGATGATAGTTCAATGTAGTGCATTTTAAAGCACTCTTCACATGTTCGTTAGCTTTTCCAAGAACTCATTTCTGTTCGACATTTTTTTCATAAAGTTGGCGCAAAAGAAATAAAATAAACAACTTGCAGAACATCATTATTTGGAGTAATATTTCAACACTTATATACGCCCAAATGATTTATCATGCAATACAAAGCCGGACAGGTCATATGATTCAATTCAATAAATAAAAATCTTTTGAATGCCAAAATTGCTTCACGAAAATGTATAACACATATATATATACGTCATCGGAAGTAACTCAATTATTCATAAACCCATTTATATGCAAGTTCCTGCAAATTCTAAGAAATTGTGTCATCAATTTCATAATTGCAATTGAAATTAAAAAACAGTCAAAATGACTGCCTTGGGCAATCTAGTGTTAAGCGCGCAGCAGATAAAGATCAGGCGCATTCAAACTCTGTCAAAGAATCTTCTGTTAATTGACCGCAAAAGTAAGAGTTCTTCCAATATTTCACCCCCAAGATCTTTCTCGTCGCTGTTTTTCATCATTGTGCGCTATGACGGTGCCACTATGAATAAAGTACAGTCTTGTGTTCCCCCGTGTGTTTTTACCCGTCCACTTTTGCGGGGGCACATGCGCATTCGCTGCTTGCAGAAAAGAAGTACCTGCTGAAATAAGGTATACGGGGTGGCTCACGGTAAATGACGTTTCATATAACTACTAAATGACAGGTGATCGGGCAAAAATGTTACAGCATTTTTCTCATCATTCTTTATTAAGATACCACTGTGACATGAAAAAAAGTGATCTTCGATGATCCAAGGTCATTCCGAGATTGTGTAGTGACTTTTCAGTAGGATAAAATTATTTTGTTTTTGTGTTATGAAAGTACATTAAAAGAGAAGTTCAGAATATGTCTTTGAAATGATCATGACGCTATTAAAACTCTCAATAACGAAAGGGTTAAAACAGACGGGCATGAAATTCCCTATTACTTGGAAGAATTACTGCAGCGGTAACAGGTTACAGTGTACCCCATTGCAAAGCAAGTGGTTGAAGACAGGAATAACTGCTTCGTTGTTTATGAAAGCCATTTTACTGCTATAAAGGTTTTCATTTTTGCAATTATAAATTGTCTCAAGGTTATATCGATCATGTACACTGAAGTTGTATTTTCTGTACTTTCATTCTACGGAAACATAAATACAGCGTTCCATACGAAATATAAAATATGACCTTGGCGTGACAGTCTACATAAAGACTGGTAATAAAAGTGTTATAAGATTTATATTTTATCAGCTGCCGTTGTTTAATAGTTATATGAAATGGGACTTACCGTGAGACACCCTGTATACGGCGCTCGCCAGTTTTTTCTTTCTCTTTCTTTCACTCCCTCCCTACTTTTCGTTCAGCCTCTATTCCTCTCACTTTCGAACCGCCGATCCTAATCTCGATAATGACGCGTAATGGTTGCTGGCGTGAATGTAGCTCCTTGTCTGTAGCTCTTGCACAGGCTATATATCTGCTGAGTACAGGAGCCGCCAGTTTACCCGGGCGAAATGTACGGGGAGTCCGAAACAGCCGTTTCCAGCGTCTTTTCTTTATCGACGCCCACCCTTCCCTCGCTCATTCTCTTTTTTCGTTACTCTCAGCGCAGTCCTTCCGCCCTCTATCGACCTTCTTTATTTCAACCGTCAGCCAGTGAGACGCCTTCCTGCGAACTATGCTTAATCGTTTTTCGCGATCGAGACTTGTATGTATTTAGTTAATGATCTGTGCCATGAAACTCAAGAATGCCTCACACGGAATGGGCTTAGACGACGATCGCGATAATAAATACAGTTCGTGCAGAAAGTATTCGCTCGTTCAATAATATTCGTTTCAATAAATTTTTAACACTTGGCATGCGGGTAGACTTCGCCACCGAATTTCGCGTGCAGCGGGCGTTTTTTCTTGAATCGCGCGGAAGTTTGGTTATTCAGAAAAATCGCTGTAAATCGAAAACTACTTCGTTTTTATGAACGAAACTTTTTTTATTTCACACTTAAATATATACTGTATGATTATTTAACAAAAAACAAACGATATTTTCACGAAATCATAAAAATAAGCGATTTTTAAAGTTTTCCACACTATCATACGAAAAGTCCAATAATTTGTCAGTGCATATTTCTTCATCACTATCTTTGTCACAACGGCTCATTTGATAAATTTTGTAATCAATAATAAAAAATCAAGCTTCAAATTGATAAAACACGTTCTGGAGCTAAGAATTCGATTGAAGACGAAATAACTCAGCAAAAGATCGAGTAACTCAACAATCATAACTTATGGGAAAAAAAAATGCAAAGCGTTGCCTAGCAACGCAAATAACACACATATAATGTCACACATTCATGTAATTATACGTATTTAGTAGATTTGTGGTGGATATCCACTAACAACACCAAATCAACTAAAAACGTATTTTTACGTGACCCGCGCTCCAGTGACAGACTACATAAAACGTAAAAATACGTTGCCCGCATGCCAAGTGTTAATAAAAAGAGACGAGTTTCAATATGATGTTGCAGATTAACAATCGTTTTCCTTCCTTTTGTCGTACGTTCAGTAATAAAAAGTTTCGGTCTCTACTGATGGTCATAACGTTTCCAAACATGCTGATGATGTCAATCATAAACAAAAAGCAATGATGCGATTGCTGATGTCATAAACGCTCCTGTAAATATTTCGATGTGAGGACTACATAAATATTTATAGCCGTTAGATGTCTGTCGATGTTTTTTTGTATTAACTCCGCAAATTGTTTAAATAACTACTTTTATTTTGCACTGTGTCTATGATCGAGATTTCCGAAAATATGTAAAAGCTCGTTACATAGGAAAAAGAAATAGGTAACAAGCTACAATTTCACGATGTTGAATTACTTTCTATCTTCACATGCGATGCGCGGTGTGAATCGTGTTACCGATGGAACTGTTTTGTGTCTAATCAAACGGTGCAGGGCAGCAGAATTGTATTTTTTTGCTGTGTGTCGAAAAGTGCTATCTAGTGCGACGATGCCTGTTTTGTTTTGTATCAGAAACTGCCAAACGGTACGATTGTGTAGTGAGAATTTGACGGCTGCTGTTATCTATGCACAACTTCAGTAGACGACAGCTGTAGACCAGCATCACACAGACATGATTTCAATCTACATGCACTAGTATGCTGCGTCGGCATTAAGATCTACGCGACACGTTAGCGGTGTACGAGAGTACTTAACACTTAACGGACGGGCCCCGTAAATTTACGTTTTTCCATTGTGACTTCCTAGGACGGGCCACGTAGATCTACGTTTTTGTATGAATTTTTAGTATGCTGCATTAGCGTTTCCTTTTATACATATTGTTATTTTTTCTTGATGATAGTTGTGCACTATCTGTCTGATGATCCTGCGTCTAAGTTTTGATTTTAGGAAAAAAAATAATTTTATCAGTTATTTCATAGCACATTATTTTTAACTAAATTTATTCAATGTAATTTATACGAAATTGTCAAAAATGAACCATTAGATAATGGTTGTAATTTTAACATTATATGGAATTCATTTAGTTTTAATTATGAAAGAGTGAATCTAAGTCAAAAATTT
Organism: Cryptocheilus praepositus; assembly: GCA_033815515.1. Taxonomy (NCBI): domain Eukaryota; kingdom Metazoa; phylum Arthropoda; class Insecta; order Hymenoptera; family Pompilidae; genus Cryptocheilus; species Cryptocheilus praepositus. The sequence goes on from JAWWQZ010000334.1 coordinate 282,536, forward strand.
AAATAAGATTATATAAACAACTTGAAAATGTCTCTGGCCTTCTTTGACGCGTTTCTGAACTACGTAATAAAATAAATGACAATCAAATTTTAATAATAACGACAACTTCATTACTAGAAGAATCAATAACAAGAAGAGTAAAAAATACCGCGGGTGAATCGTTGTGTTCTTGGCTACAAATTCAATGGATGAGTTTTTCTTGAAAAATGAACCTTATAAAATGTTCTATAAAACATCTTTAGATGATTATGCACAGATTTTTCACGTTTTGGATCATTTCATGTTCTAAAAAAGGAAGACCAAAAATATACTTTTGAAATATTAAATTACTTCGATTATACACCACCATTAGACCAGTATCGGAAGAAAAACATAAAGATATTATGAGTTTACTGAGAACGATGAAACTTTTTATCAACATTTTTTTCAGGAACATTTTAAAATCTTAAATACTCGAAATAATGATAAAAATGGATTACTGTTTATAAAATAATATATATTGTAATAAATGTTCACGAATTATTTCGCATCATGAGAGAATTATTTTATTTCAAATAAAACGTCAAAGTTCTTTATTTTTAAGTCATTTATAGGACATTCAGTTAATTTTGAAAAATGGTCTAAATTATTTTGTATCTTTAAAAATAATATTATTTTATAAAATTCACGCAAAATTTCATATTCATAGTAAATTTCCATTAATTAAGACTGTTTAATAAAATTATAAATTAAAATGTCGTCATAATGTAAAAATATTTTTTAATTTATTCAAATGCAATTCATTAAATATCTCGAAACAAGAAATATATGACTTAGACCACTTTCTTGTTTTTGATACGCTTTCAATTAGCAGCAGAGAACATTTTTTAATATTGCCATTTTATGTTCATGTAGGTCTGCCATAAATTATTTATTTCAGTCTTTTGTATATTAAAGTCAATTTCTTGACCCTTTCATTACGGGAGATTTAGATATGAGGCATACGGCAGGAGTTCACGTGCAATGTGGGCTGAGAACGATGAAACTTTTTATCAAAATTTTCTTTTTAGGAGGTGTATTAAAATTATCAAAACTTTTAGCGTCGAACAACGCTCTATCGTCGTTAGCAACATTTGCGATAAAGTGCTTATAAAAACGATATATATTGTTGCGCATGCTATGGCGCATTTCCATTCGCATCATGAGAGAACTCTGTCTCAATTCTGTCTGTAGCATTTATAAAACGTTAGAAATAGTTGCATTTTTTTGCAAAAGCTTTTGCTGAGATATTTCGCAAATTGAAGAAATTGTTTTGTAAATTATTTTGTATACGCTAGAAAGATAAGATATAATTTTGATACCGTGGATTTGTTTGGGATCGAAATTGCAGGTTTTAGATAACACTGTTTAGAATAGAATATCTCCTTATGTTACACAAAGCAATCTTGCGTCGGTAGGGCGAAAGTACAATTTTGTAGTCTTTCCTTGGCTCCTGCAATTATAGTGTCTGTTTTTCAGCAGTCAGTGTTTGAAAAGCATTACCGTTGTTCTTGTTTTTGGTACGCTTTCAATTAGCAGCAGAGAACATTTTTTAATATTGCCGCTGCCTTATAATTTATACAAAATATACCATTCTGAATGATGCAGATATAATTTAATAGACCGATGGATTATAAATAAGGGAAGAATATGTATTAGTGGTGATAGTGAAAAAGATATAAGTGTATTTGGGAACCTATTAACCTATTCACAGAAATATGTGGGCACTAAACATATGTCACTGAAGAATTCGAAACTGACACAATATTTGCCAAATAAAAAGTTATAAAAAAAGAAAACATCTTGCTTATATTGTAGTACGGGAACTGCTGATTATGAGTAATTAATTTATGAAGGGATACCGTATGATAGCTGACATTTTTTAAATATTTCATTAGCAGGATTTCTGTTTGAGAAAACACATTTTTAAGTGGTACGGTATTCAGGAACAGAAAATATATTCCTGTGCATCTAAAATAAAAATGAAATCTGGGCGGATAGAAAAATTCTCAAAATGGGGATATATTATTATTAATATATAGAGAAAAAAATCGCAAAAACAGAATGCATTACGTCTACTGACACGTGGAATAGCCCAAAATAAAACAATTAGAATTTAATGAGAGAATCAATAAAGGGAAGTCGAAAAACCATAATCGTACATAATTACAATAAATTTATGGGAGGTATCATCATATCAGATGTGATGCTTTATACTTATTTGAACGAGAGAGGGCCTGTCAAATTTTGGAAAGAAGCTGTTTTTCAATTCTTTTTAGGAATCGTACTGAATGTATACATCTGGTATTAAATTAATATTGAGAACAATGTTGTAACTCCATCGAACTTTATAAATTAAGTAATTAAATCGATAACAAAAGATTCACAAGTATGGCGGAAAGGAGAATAGAATTGGCAGAATTGTTGGATGAAACTTGCAGAAGTGCAGCAGTGCCAGGTATAGAAAACACCAAGAAAACCCCCTGGAAACAGGGAGAAAGTTTGCGTGGTTTGTGGCCGAAAGGATGATGGGCCTGTGCAAAAATCACGTACAAAGTAATAGTGAAGAAAACAATATACATTTTCATTAACCAGATAATTATAAATGTTTATAATAATATTAGAATTGTGTTGTGACAGATACTTGTCCTGACATTTTTGTTACAAATAATTTAAAATGCAGTATTTATTATTTAGCTTTATACTACGTATTTTTCATCAAACTGTGGCGAAAAGATAATTGTTCTTACTTGTAAATACTGTTTATAGAAGAAAGTTGATGTCTCCATTCTTCCTAAGGACTTTGTATAAATATTATTTCTATGAGTTTCGAGAAATATTGAAACACAGATGGCGTTAATTTATTCTCCCATTATTTCGTAATATGTGCGTTTTCGAATTTTGTAAATATTGTTTTTACCTTTTGGTAAGACTTTTTTCCCAAATCTTATAAAATTACATTAAATTGGTTCGGTATTCTCCGCTTAACACTAGGTTTACGGGCGTTTCTTATATACCTATCTCTACGAGCACTCGTCAAATTAACGGGTAGGTAAAAATGCGTATTTACATTAAAAAATCAATTTATTCAAACTAAGTCTGAGTTGAACAATATAAGGCTTCACGTAAAAATAAAATATTAATAAGTCAAGATTTTTTTTCCGAATATCTTTTCGATAGGACGTTTAGTCTGCTGCATGCTTTGAGTTTCGAATGACGCGAGGATCACTCTATTGAGATAATGAGTTGGGAGCATCTTAGACTTTTCTTTCACTCTTATATTTACTATTGGAGAAATACTTTTACAAACGAAGCAAATATATAAGGATTGTTTACATAATTAGTTAACCCGTCAATTTGACGGGTTTCGTATATTTACTACAAATTTCAAAATTTAGAAAGCTTAAGGAAATAATAATTGTGTTTATAAACTCTTTTAATGAAATTGTGAATTTACGATGCAAAGTAGTTAAGATTATTGCTATGGTTTTTTGCGTGTTTCATTTCAGTTTGAAATCCGTCAAATTGACGGGTCCCCTAAACCTAGTGTTAAAGAAAAAATAATTGTGTTTATAAACTCTTTTAATGAAATTATGAATTTACGATGCAAAGTAGTTAAAGTTATTGCTATGGTTTTTTGCGTGTTTCATTTCAAAGTTTGAAATCCGTCAAATTGACGGATCCCCTAAACCTAGTGTTAAAGAAAAAACAATTGTGTTTATAAACTCTTTTAATGAAATTATGAATTTACGATGCAAAGTAGTTAAGATTATTGCTATAGTTTTTTGCGTGTTTCATTTCAAAGTTTGAAATCCGTCAAATTGACGAATCCCCTAAACTTAGTGTTAAAGAAAAAACAATTGTGTTTATAAACTCTCTTAATGAAATTATGAATTTACGATGCAAAGTAGTTAAGATTATTGCTATGGTTTTTTGCGTGTTTCATTTCAAAGTTTGAAATCCGTCAAATTGACGGGTCCCCTAAACCTAGTGTTAAAGAAAAAACAATTGTGTTTATAAACTCTTTTAATGAAATTATGAATTTACGATGCAAAGTAGTTAAGATTATTGCTATGGTTTTTTGCGTGTTTCATTTCAAAGTTTGAAATCCGTCAAATTGACGGGTCCCCTAAACCTAGTGTTAAAGAAAAAACAATTGTGTTTATAAACTCTTTTAATGAAATTATGAATTTACGATGCAAAGTAGTTAAGATTATTGCTATGGTTTTTTGCGTGTTTCATTTCAAAGTTTGAAATCCGTCAAATTGACGGATCCCCTAAACCTAGTGTTAAAGAAAAAACAATTGTGTTTATAAACTCTTTTAATGAAATTGTGAATTTACGATGCAAAGTAGTTAAGATTATTGCTATGGTTTTTTGCGTGTTTCATTTCAAAGTTTGAAATCCGTCAAATTGACGGGTCCCCTAAACCTAGTGTTAAAGAAAAAACAATTGTGTTTATAAACTCTTTTAATGAAATTATGAATTTACGATGCAAAGTAGTTAAGATTATTGCTATAGTTTTTTGCGTGTTTCATTTCAAAGTTTGAAATCCGTCAAATTGACGGGTCCCCTAAACCTAGTGTTAAAGAAAAAACAATTGTGTTTATAAACTCTTTTAATGAAATTATGAATTTACGATGCAAAGTAGTTAAGATTATTGCTATGGTTTTTTGCGTGTTTCATTTCAGTTTGAAATCCGTCAAATTGACGGGTCCCCTAAACCTAGTGTTAAAGAAAAAACAATTGTGTTTATAAACTCTTTTAATGAAATTATGAATTTACGATGCAAAGTAGATAAGATTATTGCTATGGTTTCGTGCATATTTCATTTCAAAGTTTGAAATCCGTTAAATTGACGGATCCCCTAAACCTAGTGTTAAAGAAAAAACAATTGTGTTTATAAACTCTTTTAATGAAATTATGAATTTACGATGCAAAGTAGTTAAGATTATTGCTATAGTTTTTTGCGTGTTTCATTTCAAAGTTTGAAATCCGTCAAATTGACGGGTCCCCTAAACCTAGTGTTAAAGAAACAACAATTGTGTTTATAAACTCTTTTAATGAAATTATGAATTTACGATGCAAAGTAGTTAAGATTATTGCTATAGTTTTTTGCGTGTTTCATTTCAAAGTTTGAAATCCGTCAAATTGACGGGTCCCCTAAACCTAGTGTTAAAGAAAAAACAATTGTGTTTATAAACTCTTTTAATGAAATTATGAATTTACGGTGCAAAGTAGTTAAGATTATTGCTATAGTTTTTTGCGTGTTTCATTTCAAAGTTTGAAATCCGTCAAATTGACGGGTCCCCTAAACCTAGTGTTAAAGAAAAAACAATTGTGTTTATAAACTCTTTTAATGAAATTATGAATTTACGATGCAAAGTAGTTAAGATTATTGCTATGGTTTTTTGCGTGTTTCATTTCAAAGTTTGAAATCCGTCAAATTGACGGGTCCCGTAAACCTAGTGTTAAGGGAATAATAATTGTGCGTATAAACTCTTTTAATGAAATTATGAATTTACGATGCAAAGTAGTTAAGATTATTGCTATGGTTTTTTGCGTGTTTCATTTCAGTTTGAAATCCGTCACATTGACGGGTCCCGTAAACCTAGTGTTAAAAAAAAAACAATTGTGTTTAGAAACTTTTAATGAAATTATGAATTTACGGTGCAAAGTAGTTAAGATTATTGCTATGGTTTTTTGCGTGTTTCATTTCAAAGTTTGAAATCCGTCAAATTGACGGGTCCCCTAAATCTAGTGTTAAAGAAAAAATAATTGTGTTTATAAACTCTTTTAATGAAATTATAAATTTACGATGCAAAGTAGTTAAGATTATTACTATGGTTTTTTGCGTGTTTCATTTCAAAGTTTGAAATCCGTCAAATTGACGGGTCCCCTAAATCTAGTGTTAAAGAAAAAATAATTGTGTTTATAAACTCTTTTAATGAAATTATGAATTTACGATGCAAAGTAGTTAAGATTATTACTATGGTTTCTTGCGTGTTTCATTTCAAAGTTTGAAATCCGTCAAATTGACGGGTCCCCTAAACCTAGTGTTAAAGAAAAAACAATTGTGTTTATAAACTCTTTTAATGAAATTATGAATTTACGATGCAAAGTAGTTAAGATTATTGCTATGGTTTTTTGCGTGTTTTATTTCAAAGTTTGAAATCCGTCAAATTGACGGGCCCCTTAAATCTAGTGTTAAAGAAAAAATAATTGTGTTTATAAACTCTTTTAATGAAATTATGAATTTACGATGCAAAGTAGTTAAGATTATTGCTATGGTTGTTTGCGTGTTTCATTTCAATGTTTGAAATCCGTCAAATTGACGGGTCCCGTAAACCTAGTGTTAAAGAAAAAACAATTGTGTTTATAAACTCTTTTAATGAAATTATGAATTTACGATGCAAAGTAGTTAAGATTATTGCTATGGTTTTTTGCGTGTTTCATTTTAAAGTTTGAAATCCGTCAAATTGACGGGTCCCGTAAACCTAGTGTTAAGTGCATTTCTTTCGGTTCGTATTAAAAGGGCATATTAAATAATATATGGTCAACAGAAGGTGCAATTTTTCACTGGTTGTCAAATCCATGTGAGCCTTGTTGCAAATACGGTGGAAAACGTTGGATGAGCGCCTATAGGCACCTTCAGTTGTCATCAAACAAATGAAATAGGCGTTTAACACTAGAACTACCGACAATTCAGCAAACCTACTTCTACCAAAACCAGTAAAAATGACTGGTCTTAAAAAAATACTTAATAATAGAATATTTTTAAATTTGTTGCTTCATTACTTTCTTACAAAAGGAAATCCATGTTTTATGTAATCCATTTTTAGTATTATTAACTTATTTAATGAGTTAGGATTATCCCTTACGCATTAGTAAACACAATGCTCCTCGCGCATGATTCCGTCTGCAACAATTTCATTTTATAATTCTAGTAAAATACTTTCATTAGAATCTTCAGAACTTGAAAACACTCAAACACGTCTACTTTTACGTAAATTCGAATTATTTTCAACTTCGCTTTCTGAAAATTTCTGAACATATTCTTTGTCTAAATCATCATTGTCACTTCTGTCACTATCAACAAGATTATCGTGAATACCCCACGATTCAATTTCATTTTCTTCTGGTTCATCTTCACAGTCATAAAGTTCACCATCTTATATATCAGAGCATTCCATTGGTATACCATTCAATATTTGCAATACTTCACAAGTTTTCAATCGTTTTGCCATTTTCAGGGCTTAGAAAGACTAGAACAAAACTATTTATTATAAAAATGAGTATATAATATTTGTATTTATTTTCTCATCTTACACTAATTGAAATAATATGTCGTATACTGAATTAATTGTTATATGAACAAGAGCATGATGGTCTTTCAGCGGCTGTTATAAACGCACTTATTGAATGCAGTAACTTCTCTATTTGATGGTTGTTTTTACAATGTTGCCTGATATAATACCGTGATCTGGCAAGCGAGCAAATTCCAAAACAAAACAATAACACATTCCTAACAGAATCTTCAAATGTTTTACGACTTCAGATCTAAATGAACGCCTTAATAAATACCAGTCAAAATGACTGCTGTTGGTATAAATAACCATAGTATCAATTTATTTTGATTCAGAATAAATAAAACATTTATAAAATATATTTTACCATTTCTTTAGTTATCACCGCAAAAGTCATTACACCATTTCGGAAAAAAAATGTAACATAAAGTATAAATATTCAAATCAAATTGTAAAACCAGTCAAAATGACTGGTGCGGTAGTTCTAGTGTTAAAGGGGTCTTTCATTTCAACGGACCGAACTGCGTCAAGTCCATATAGGTGACAACAATACCCCGAAAGCAAATTTTTAGAGCGCTTTTAAGCGCCAGGATTAATGAAAAGCTTAACCTACGACTACTGGCGACCCTATCTTTCATTTATATGTTTTCTCAATTCTGTTTACAGAAACGGTTATGAGAGTTCGATGACCACAGGTTTGCGGACCACCGATCTAACGATGGAATGCCCGCAGACGTGCCTCATTTTCTACCTGTTAATCATTTGTTTCTGCGGCGGACATTCCGTAGACATATGTAAGTACATTAATCATTCTGTTTCGTTTATCATCATACGATAAAACTTATTGTTAATACAGCACAGTTCTACTTTCGCTGCTACGCGATATTTGCTGTTGTTACACATCTGTTCGTGTCAATGTGTGCTTGTTGTTAATTTGCGTCGAATAATGGGGACGTGGTCGTCTATACATCAAACACTGCAAACGTTGTTTGGTTTGCCTTCACATAATTCAATTTCGCGTGGTATCGGTTTTCTTGCAGTACATACACGTAGTATAGAATACTTGGTGAAATTATATTTCTCGGGGGCCACTTAAAAGAAATAACTTTGTATATATTTTTGGAAATGTCTACAATAAATGTAGTGCCAAAAATTATTTGTGTGAAGTTAACAAAAAAAAAAGAAAAAAAATATAGAAAAGGTTGACAGAAATAGAAGAGAGATAAGTGTTCATACAGTTTTTATTTCCAAGCATTTGCAGGAGAGTTTACGGCGTAAGCAGATCATATTATTATTTTCTAATAATAATTGGTATTGTCAATATGCTTCAAAACAATATACCTACGTCATTTCTAACATTATAACTCCATCATCAAAAGAGTTTGAAACTTTATAGTACTGAAAACCATCGTTGAATAAGAGGGTGAAAAAGTACAGAAACGACGATAGGAGAAAGCAAGAATACTGTTCATTGTCAAGAGTTTTGGTACTTTGTCTATTATAGAGATTGCCGAGGATACAAATAGAAATACAAATTCGTTGATTATAAAAAATGAGTTAAAGTACTACAATTTTACGGTGTATGTACCGTTAAATGTTGATCAGTATACGAAAACTCCTTACACTAACTGGGGTAGAACTGATGATTTGTCAGACGCAGACTGCGCATTGTGCTGGTAACAAAGAGGAAGGGATCAGGTTAGGAATACTGACACATCTCCTCTGATGTTATAACATTGCGAGAGGGCACTTATTTGATGTTGCCGCGAGTAGGGACTTGACAGTGTATATCTACACGTATCTGTATTTGTCATGTGAGCGACAAATGTCAGACGAGTGGCGGCTCTCGCTGTTATTGGAGCAAACCATTTCGTATTCTGAGAATAACAAATTCATCAAGAGAACTGTTTGTTTCGGGCGGGGAAACAAGGGAGGTGCATAAGACGAACAATTTTCAGAATCATGATAATGCAATTGAAAACGGAAATTGGATTTTAATTCTAAAGACTGGTTAAGCTATTGAGTGTGAGAAATATTACGGTGTTACGCATAGATATATAATATACATCGGCATTTTGTCGTCCCACGGTATGATTAAATGACAAATTTCAGAATCATGATAATGCAATTGAAAACGGAAATTGGATTTTAATTATAAAGACTGGTTAAGCTACTGAGTGTGACAAATATTACGGTGTTACGCATAGATATATAATATACATCGGCATTTTGCCGTCCCACGGTATGATTAAATGATGCAAGTTAATGAAAAATGTGGTGGTTGCAATTGAACCTGATGCTATAAGTATTGTAAAAGCTTATCTGCTGCCTGTTTAATTCTCTGAATTTGCTCACCATTTTTTTTAAACCAATCATATGAGATTTGGTTTTTGTGCGCGAATATCCAAAGTATTTAATATACTTTCTCTAGACTTTGTATCGCATAAAGTACTTATTTTACCGAAATTTCTGTTTTTTGGCAGTATGTTTAGTATTCGTAGACTGCATTAAATTTCGATATAGTTTCGAAAGTAGCGGTCCTATAGAGATAATATTTCTATCAAATTAAATGTTACATACAGGCTTTGGTTAATTTGCTCCTTAACTTACTGATGATTGAGTCATAATAATTCCTAATTATCAAAATTAATTGGTAACCTAAATTTTCTTCAGATAAACATATAACACAGTTTATACGTAACGTATTTTTCATAATATCACTTTCATATTCTTTCTTCCTTATTCTTTATACCAAATTTGTTGCAGGAGCAATCGTTGATTTCTGTAATGCACTGGTTTTGATCGATCGAATTGACTGAAGTGAATGAAGTGGATGAAATGAAATGATATTTTAGTGTGTTATGGGTTTTACGATTAATTTAGTCGCTTTACATAAAACAGAATTATGCTTTAGTAAAAGCAAATGTAGAAAAACCATGATTATCCTTTGCGTTCCAAGGGTACATCATTTATATATGGTGGCACATAAATAAGTAGCCGAAATTTGGAACCGTTTTCTAATACTTCGACGGACAAAAAAGAGATTTCCGAGATTTTTTTCCGAATTTTTTCATTTTTTTCAAATACATAGCGATTTACTATGAAATATCCTGTACTAAATGTAAATATAAACGTAACTTAGTCTACCATATTATTTACTTGCAATCAGTAAAGTGATAATAGTTCATTAAGTTCTGCACCTGACAGTTATTCTAGTGCATCTTCGACATAAGCAAGAAGTGCCTATATATGGGATAGATAGAATTTTCGGATGTGCGTTTACATGAACTTTTTCCACCTTTAGAAACAATTGGATGGGGTATCAAAGTTTAGCTATCTATTTCCGCATCCTCCTGTATATTGTAAATTTATTGCGTTTTAATGCGTATAATAACATTTCGTCATATGGTATCTTAAAATAAGATGTTTCATACGCCTGCAGTACATTCGTACACACGCTAATATTTCAATTATCTATGTAAAGTAACTGCGATCGAAACGGGAATATACCCTTTTATGGACTAATCACAAATGAGCAATGTTTGTATTAGGGTGTCCCATAAGTTTCTTCCGCGCCACGCTATGAATGACTCTAACTGGCCATGTTTATATAAACATGCAGGCTTATCTCTTAGCCGTTTATGGCATCGGTTTCAGTCGTCCCAGAGCTCTTTCAGATTACGTTCCGTTGGTGACAAAGTCTCTTTTAACATTTTTTCTACACCCTTCAATATGGAGGGCCAAAAGAAGCATTTGCGGCCTGTTATGCTTCATTGCTTTAAAAAAGGCAATAGTGCAAAGGACACTGCAGACGAGATTTGCACCGTTTACAAAGTGGTGCTACGACTATTCTTTCCGCAATTGGTTTAAGAAATTTAGACATTCAGTTAATTTTGAAAAATGAAGACCGCAGCGACGGCCCAATAACGACGGATACGGACATTATCAAAACTGTGCTTGCTAAAAATCCGAGATACAGTGTGCGTGAGATAGTGGATGCCACTAACATTCCCAAAACAACGGTACATAAGCATTTAATCAAGATGGGATATGCGAATCGATATGAAGTTTGGGTTCCACACCAATTGACGGAGACATGAAATATATCTCTACATGCGATTTGCTTCTTCAGCGACACGAAAGATATCCTTTCTTAAACAGTCTTGTCACTGGAGACGAGACCTGGATTTTGTATCAAAATGTGCATCGAAAACGCATTTGGTCTAAAGAAAATAGACCTTCAACTGTTACGAAGCCTGGGCTTCATCCGAAGAAGGTTCTTTTGTGTATTTGGAGGGACTGGAAGGGTGTACTGTACTACGAGCTCCTTCCTCAAGATGATATGATCAATGCTGACAAATATTGCAATCAACTGGATCAACTAAAAACCGCCATAGCAGAAAAACGGCCAGAATTGGCGAACCGACGAGGTGTCGTATTCCATCACGACAACGCAAGACCGTATGTTGTGTTGACCGTAAGGCAAAAAAATTATTACAATTTGATTGGGACGTTCTACCTCACCCTCCATACTCCCCAGACCTTGCTCCATCCGATTATCACTTGTTCCTCTCCTTAAACAATTCTCTCCGTGGTAAATCTTTCAAATCCATAAACGAAATAAAAACGCACCTAAATGAATATTTTGAAAGTAAGCCTCAACTATTTTGGAAACACACACACACATGAGGCTTCCTGAGAGATGGAAGAAGGTTATAGAACAGAATGGTTCATATATAACATAATAAATCAACCTTAAACAACAAATATCGTGTATTCATTTCGCATCAAAAAAAGGGAAGAAACTTATGGGACACCCTAATACTTACAATCGCATAGTCATACGCGTCGCCGTCTTCGATCTCTGATGAAGAAAAGGGGTAAAATATATGTTTATATTTGATCGCACTTTCTGTCACCAGCAGCACCCTTTCCCTCTTCTCGACGTTCACGAAACCGTCGCAGAAAAAGCATTTTAGCATCCCCTTTGCTCGCCCCACAGCGTAGCGTGCCTTACATTAAACCTCTGGTTCGGTTTCTACTTGGCTTGGTTTCCATCCCATTGACTCGCAGTAGCGGCAGCCCAAGTTACCCTCATACCAGGTAAACAAGCTGAGGAACTCGCAAAGTATCCGCCAAGAGTTCCCAAGTCAGTCGGGGAAGGCTTTTACCTGCTCGCTCGTGAAATCCAAATGGAAACTTACGTATACAAGACGAATTCCGCACGCGTCTATCACGTGGGAATGTGGACGACTCGTTCATGCCCGTTCACATCCACGCAACTGTTATCAAATCGATTATATCAATGCAAAGGTTAAAAATGGGTGACAGACAGCTTTGAAAAGAATATAAATTGGAACGGTGAAACTGCTTAAACTTGATTAACCCTTTTCGGGCGTATTAAAATTGATCATGGGTGTCGTACTGGTCGGAATTAATTTCCGTTGAAAAAGCAGTGATACATAACATGCAAGGTTAAGAAAAATAAACAAGATTTATTAATTCTTTTGACAACTTTAGTTATATGTTTATTATATAATGTTTTCATGTAAAAATTATATTTTATAGTTCTCCATTGTGTCAGTATTCAAGGTATTCAGTTTCACGGTAAACTTCTATCGGTAACTTTCTTTTGGCCATATTTGAATATTATTTTGAAATATTTTAAGAAGCGGGAATGACTAATTACAATTAAATACAATTTGGGATATATTATTTGGAATTTTACGAAGTACCTTCGAACTGTGTCCATATCTTTACGCACAATCGTGTACATCGTTCGCACTCGATTTTGTTATCTCCAATTGATAAGAGTACCGCATAAGTTCGTGAATGGGTCCATTAGATATTTATGATTGTGCAGATAAATTGTAAACTGATACATAGATGAATACAGTATAAGATTAGTACGGTCTCTTGTTGTGGTGGCTGAGAGCAGACATACGACCGGAACGGTAAAAAGGCTTTGGTGGCTGAGAGTAGACATACGACCGCAAAGGGTTAATAATCATCGAGATATAATGCCATTCTTATAGGTTGAGATATTTCTTGTTGACTGGCTTCATTGTTAGAAGTTCAGATATTGATAAATACAATTAAAATCAGATGATATTATTTTACTGTTGCTAACATATCAGGTTTACTTTAATTCGATTTGAATGTACACATCGTTTGTTTGATCACATTGCATTTATTAATACATAAGTTCCTGATGAAGAAATCTCAGAGTTTCGAAACGTATTGACTGTATATACAAAAGCTAACAGCAAGTGATATGTTAACCTATCTTAATAAGGTGGTAATTATTTTTTAATACAAATTTCGATTGGAAATATTTATGATAAAAAACAATCGCAATGTCGAATGGACGTTTATATGGTAAGATACTATTTAATGCGTAGCTAATTGGAAATATATTCCGCGAAATATGTTAAGTTGATATAACTTATAAATCAGCTCCGGCAGAGGAAACTCTGGTGAAAAATGAGTCGGATGAAAAAGTATAATCGTGCTATCCCCTCGGTTGTTTCACTTAATCCCCTTCTGCGTTTAATTACAGGGGCATTCGTAGAGTGTCGGTCATATACAGACCAGTATCATCAATCAGTTATCGGACAACAATGAGGAAATTTATGCAATTGTAGACGTATCATTTATAGTTAAGTATATGGAAAATAAATTTGTACTGGTTTCGCGTCCAAATCGCATCAAAATGTAAATAGTGATGAAACGAGTGACACGTCGTGTTTTATTCTGGTTCGTGCATTCATAGCTGAATGAAATTATTGTTGTTACCATTATTGCATTGTTCGATGTTTAATTTAATACTCAGTTTAGTACTATTGAAACTTGTTTCTTTATTAGAAAATAAGCGTTTATTGTCCATTCGATTTTTACGTTGTCATGGTAGCATACCCACAATATATTTCTGTGTTATGCACGAAATTCACAGTTTGCCCTTCAAACTTTTTTCGCCGATGCAATTAAAGAAATTGTTAAATTTCAATGTTCTGGCCACGGTAGCCTTAAATAAAAGATACATTATATGTTTCTTTTTGAAGTACTGAACTACATTAAAGGTAACCTGAGAGTTTGTGTGAATTTCCAAAAAGATCTATCTGTCTCAATAATGTGGAACCAATGTTAGCTAGATTCGTTAATAGTTATAACAACATTATGGAGACATAAATCTAATATAAAGATAACATACTTACTTCTCCTCACATCAATGTTATAACAGTTCCGAGTTCATTAACACGTTGACGCCGGCGCGGATATTCGGGGCCCGTTCCGTGCGGCGGCGCTTCAACTAGCGGTCCGTCCCATGGGGCGGCGCGGCACCAAATTATTCTGTTCAATGCTCGCGCCCTAATACCCACTAGCTGATTCGAATAGACCAAATTTCCAAAATTATCATTTTTCTCTGCCGATAGGACCCACGGTGGCCAGTCATGAATGAGGAAAAACCCTAATTCTTTTTTTATGGCCATAAGCCCGTCACCAAGTAATGAGGGACCATTATCGAGCATTTAGACGACGACGTAATTTTTACTGAGTTTAGAGTTGACGGCAAGATAGAAAGATACTGTTAGTGTGCAATATGTGTGAAGCGTCTGTGCGGTGCGAGGTCAATAGAGTTCTGACATAACGAATTATCTGGGCACATATTTCTTCCGGTAAGTGTAACGGTAATAAAAAGTGTCTCACAACCATGGAACCCCGTTACAAAAAGTGAATTTAATACCTTTATGGGTATCTCATTATGGGTGTAGTGCAGGTACCCGAACTTCGATTATATTGGTCTAAAAAGGCGATGTATGCAAATGCGCGTATAAAGAGAGCAATGAAACGCGATCGATTTTTAGCAATATTGAAGTACTTGCACTTTTCCGATAATTCTACGGCTAGAACCGAGGATCGGTTACATAAACTCCGGAATGTAGTTGATAAAATTGTTCGTACATTCAAAGACGCAGTAAAACCCTTTAAAAATATAGTAATTGACGAAAGCATGGTTCCGTGGAAAGGACGCCTTAGTTTTCGTCAATATATACCAGGTAAACGATACAAGTATGGAATAAAACTGTACAAACTCTGCCTTCCGGACGGATATACATATAATGTGCATATTTATTCCGGAAAAAATGAAACGAGAATTGTAAAAACACATTCTCATGATGTAGTGATGAAATTAATAGGAGATCTATTATTCAAGGGCCGAATTTTATTTACCGACAGTTTTTATACAAGCGTTCCTTTAGCCGAAGATCTTCTCAATAAAAGAGCATATATTTGCGGTATGCAATTAAAGAAATTGTTAGTCAAAATTAATAGAAAATTCCTACCGCCGCAGGGAAAACAAAAACAGAAACGGGGCGATATTATATCTCTTGAAAATCGGAGCGGCGTGAAATTTTTGAAGTGGACAGACAAAAGACCCCTGTGCATGTTAACCACTTCGAGATCTCACAATTGCGCCATTATACGTGGCAAAGATGATAAATTAAAACCAGATACCGTTTTTTCTTACAATAGTGCGAAAAAAGGCGTTGACATATCTGACCAAATGTGTTCGTATTATAAATACTTACGGAAAACGGTAAAATGGTATCGTAAAGTTGTCATGGAGCTATTATGCGGGACCTCTTTAGTAAATGCGTGGTACATCCACAAGAAATGGGGAACTAAACGTTACAAAATTTTTAAATTTAGAGAAAAAATTATTGATTACCTATTGAAGAGAGTTGAGAATCCCCCTAATGAAGAACTAATAGTAAGTAGAGGGAAAAAACATTTTTTAAGTTCATACCAAGGATCCGCGAGGAAGACGAGGAAAAGATGTAAAGAGTGTTACAAACGCTTAACAAACTTAAAAGGTACACAGTACGCCACGAACAAAACAAAAAAAGTAATGACCTTTTGTAACAGTTGTCCGGATAAGCCGGCACTTTGTTTAAAATGTTTTAAAATATTGCATCGGAAATATGAGTAGTTATATTTTGTTATATTCAATGTATTGATTAAATTATAAGTTATGTATTTTGTGTTAAATGCTTTACTATAAGGTAGACATGTTAATGTATAATGTTAAATCAATAAAATAACATTTTGTACTATGTATTTTTTTGTATACAAACGTGGCCCATCGGTGATGCATGCCGCCCCATGGAACAATCTAGCATGGGCCACCGGTGGGTCATGCCGCCGCACGGAACAGACAAGCATGGGCCACCGGTGGGTCAGGCCGGCGTCAACGTGTTAAAAGAAGTTTCCGCAGAACCCGTTCTGCGCAAATTATGTACCTTTACTTTACGTTCAATTATTGCGAAAACTACTGAACTACATTAAAGGTAACCTGAGAGTTTGTGTGAATTTCCAAAAAGATCTATCTGTCTCAATAATGTGGAACCAATGTTAGCTAGATTCGTTAATAGTTATAACAACATTATGGAGACATAAATCTAATATAAAGATAACATACTTACTTCTCCTCACATCAATGTTATAACAGTTCCGAGTTCATTAAAAGAAGTTTCCGCAGAACTCGTTCTGCGCAAATGACGTGCCTTTATTTTACGTTCAATTATTGCGAAAACTACTGAACTACATTAAAGGTAACCTGTGAGTTTGTGTGAATTTCCAAAAAGATCTAGCTGTCTCAATAATGTGGAACCAATGTTAGCTAGATTCGTTAATAGTTATAACAACATTATGGAGACATAAATCTAATATAAAGATAACATACTTACTTCTCCTCACATCAATGTTATAATAGTTCCGAGTTCATTAAAAGAAGTTTCCGCAGAACCCGTTCTGCGCAAATGACGTGCCTTTACTTTACGTTCAATTATTGCGAAAACTACTGAACTACATTAAAGGTAACCTGAGAGTTTGTGTGAATTTCCAAAAAGATTTATCTGTCTCAATAATGTGGAACCAATGTTAGCTAGATTCGTTAATAGTTATAACAACATTATGGAGACATAAATCTAATATAAAGATAACATACTTACTTCTCCTCACATCAATGTTATAACAATTCCGAGTTCATTAAAAGAAGTTTCCGCAGAAGCCGTTCTGCGCAAATGATGTACCTTTACTTTACGTTCAATTATTGCGAAAACTACTGAACTACATTAAAGGTAACCTGAGAGTTTGTATGAATTTCCAAAAAGATCTAGCTGTTTCAATAATGTGGAACCAATGTCAGCTAGATTCGTTAATAGTTATAACAACATTATGGAGACATAAATCTAATATAAAGATAACATACTTACTTCTCCTCACATCAATGTTATAACAGTTCCGAGTTCATTAAAAGAAGTTTCCGCAGAACCCGTTCTGCGCAAATGACGTACCTTTACTTTACGTTCAATTATTGCGAAAACTACTGAACTACATTAAAGGTAACCTGAGAGTTTGTGTGAATTTCCAAAAAGATCTATCTGTCTCAATAACGTGGAACCAATGTTAGCTAGATTCGTTAATAGTTATAACAACATTATGGAGACATAAATCTAATATAAAGATAACATACTTACTTCTCCTCACATCAATGTTATAACAGTTCCGAGTTCATTAAAAGAAGTTTCCGCAGAACTCGTTTTGCGCAAATGACGTACCTTTACTTTACGTTCAATTATTGCGAAAACTACTGAACTACATTAAAGGTAACCTGTGAGTTTGTGTGAATTTCCAAAAAGATCTATCTGTCTCAATAATGTGGAACCAATATTAGCTAGATTCGTTAATAGTTATAACAACATTATGGAGACATAAATCTAATATAAAGATAACATACTTACTTCTCCTCACATCAATGTTATAACAGTTCCGAGTTCATTAAAAGAAGTTTCCGCAGAATCCGTTCTGCGCAAATGATGTACCTTTACTTTACGTTCAATTATTGCGAAAACTACTGAACTACATTAAAGGTAACCTGAGAGTTTGTGTGAATTTCCAAAAAGATCTAGCTGTCTCAATAATGTGGAACCAATGTTAGCTAGATTCGTTAATAGTTATAACAACATTATGGAGACATAAATCTAATATAAAGATAACATACTTACTTCTCCTCACATCGATATTATAACAGTTCCGAGTTCATTAAAAGAAGTTTCCGCAGAACTCGTTCTGCGCAAATGACGTGCCTTTACTTTACGTTCAATTATTGCGAAAACTGCTACACATCGAAATTCCGGTAAAGCCGCGACGGTGCGGACGGCGAATCGCCGAAATTAATTTTCATCGGCTTATTTCGGCCCCTTTGGCACTGCGAGCGGCAAGCAGCACGTTCCAATTAACAAGCCACGCGCGTATCCTTTGAGCCCGCAAAATAAAGAACGGCGCAATGAAAGAAGAAAGTAACGTGGCGCCGCAACAGTCGTCCCAAGAATACAGAGAGGGGCGATAAAATATAAATAGCATTAGAGTGCAGATAGACGGAGCGGAGGGCGAGGGATGATCGCTCAACTCCCGCTATCCTCTTGTGCTTCTTCGTCCCGCAAGCGAATAGGAATGATCCCACTTCCGTGCCCCCCGCGGTGAGTGAACTTGTTCGTTGAACCGCGTTGGTAAATTTGCGGTCGTGTTAAGGGGCCTCACCACTCGTTGAGAGGATGAGCACAGGTAGGCAAGGGAGAGGGGCCGGGAGAGGGGCAGGGAGAGGGACAGGGTGAAAGAGTAAAGCGAAAGAGCGAGAGGGACGCTCCGTTAAACTGTGCATAAATTGCAATGTTAATGTTGCCGACGATACATAAACTTGTTGTGTACGTCGGTTGGATTGCGGTCTGCGCGTGCTGCATACCCCTTAGGTGAATGTGCGAGATTAACGTGGGCGAGTGTGCACATATGTGCAGGAAAGAGTCGGGCGCAGAGAACGATCTGGGGTTGCATCGATCTGGTGTGCGTAGTTGATGCCGAGGGTTGCGTGTAAGGGCGAATGTGTCGAATAGGGTCGATTGAGGTGCTCGCGCGTGCGTCTCGACGTGTATGTGACTGCTAATGAACGCGTGCTCTTCTACACGCGAATGTGTCGAGTAGCCCACGGCCTTGGGAACTCATGTTCTGCAGGCGAGTGCGTACCTACCTAGGGTCATCCGCTAGTTTTGTCAGATAATACAAATGCCGTATCTGCGTGCGCGTTGCGTGCTACGAGAAACTCCGACTTAGCATTTCCTGCAATGATAGGTAATCAGGAGGAAGCAAAGCTAAACGATTCTTGTGTATCGACGGACTTGTGCGCTGTAAGATTGCAAAATGGATCGATTTAAACGCACTTACAGGGCTTTTTAATTCATTTGAAAATTTATTCTGACATGCAATAATGGCGCGTTTCATAAAATTTCGGCATTTAAGTTATTAAATGGCACAATAAAACATGTACTTTATACATAGGATGTTCAAAATGCAAAGTGTTTTAAAGTGAATTTATCTTATTCAACGGGTCAAAGAAGCCAGTTCTAAATATAATCAAATTGTAGTTGAAATGAAAAAACAATTATATATATAGTGGTTTAAGGTCAGAACCCAACATATTAAATGTTTCAAAATATATATCCATTACACGTTTGTATACTATATGCAAAATAAACTTTAGTTTTATTGAAAAATGAAAATATATTTCGCACTTGGTTATTAATATTAGATTTACAGGGTGGTATGTATGTGTACTATATTTAGAATTTGAAAATGAGAAGCCTGTGCTGTGTGGAATTCATTTTTATATACATATTCCTACTATTCCATTAATGAACGCCAGCTAAAGTTAGTAAAAAATAACGCTAATATTTTTTGTAATTTTGTTCGTGGAATCTGTCAAACTCTCGGACATCCAAAGAAATAGATATACGACATACAGAATTTAAAAATTATAACCGTGAAAAATAAATTAAGTTGAATATTTACTCGTAGCGTTACATTAAAACAGTCAGCAAAAGGAAACTCTAAAAAATGATAGTCATAGCTTTTGTAGATTAACCCGTAAATTTCAAAACCCGTCAAAGCGATGCGTCTCGTAAATCCACTGCTAAAAAGTGGTTTGCTAATATTCTCTGCATAAACAATATCATTCATTCGTAAAAGAACGCATCATGCCGGAATCTAACACTAACTTTCCTGTTCCATATAACTGAAAAAACTTTGAAGCATCTGTGGCAAATATGTGCCCATAATTATGAAAGTGGTCTAAGTCATATATTTCTTGTTTCGAGATATTTAATGAATTGCATTTGAATAAATTAAAAAATATTTTTACATTATGCGACATTTTAATTTATAATTTTATTAGTCTTAATTAATGGAAATTTACTATGAATATGAAATTTTGTGTGAATTTTATACGATAATATTATTTTTAAAGATTGAATTGACTTAGACCATTTTCAAAATTAACTGAATGTCCTATAAATGACTTAAAGCAATAAAGAACTTTGAGTTTTATTTGAAACAATAATTTGATTGAAATAATTCGTGAACATTTATTACATTTATTAATTATTTTTAAACAGTAATCCATTTTTATCATTATTTCGAGTATTTAAGATTCTTAAAATGTTCCTGAAAAACTGGAGGGATGTACGGTAGTAAACTCATAATATCTTTATGTTTTTCTTCCGATACTGGTCTAATGGTGGTGTATAATGGAAGTAATTTAATATTTCCGTATATTTTTCGTCTTCCTTTTTTAGGTGAAAGATCCAAAACGTGAAATTTAGAATCATCTAAAGATGTTTTATACAACATTTTATAAGGTTCATTTTTCAAGAATCTCATCCATTGAATTTGTAGCCAAGAGACAGATTCACCCGCGGTATTTTTTACTCTTCTTGTTATTGATTCTTCTAGTAATGTTAAAAATGAAGTTGTCGTTATTATTAAAATTTGATTGTCATTTATTTTATTATGTAGTTCAGAAACGCGTCAAAGAAAGGCCAGGTGCCATTTTCAAGTTGTTTATATAATTTATTTAAATTTTTGACTTAGACCACTTTCATAATTAAAACTAAATGAATTCCATATAATGTTGAAATTACAACCACTATCTAATGGTTCATTTTTGATAATTTCGTAAAAATTACATTGAATAAATTTAGTTAAAAATATTGTGGTATGAAATAACTGATAAACTCATTTTTTTTTAATTTTGACTTAGACCACTTTCATAATTATGGGCACATATGTGCACGGAGGGAAAGTTTAAAGTGGACGGACAAATAGTATGCACATTATCGTTTGTGTTCATGAGTGTCGAGCTCTCATGCGATTACATCAAAGATCTCTATTAATATCGAATTACACGGAGTCACAGTGAAAAGTGGTGTTAGTTCCTATCGGGGATCGCTGCCTATGTGGGTCCATTAATACGCACACACGTTGAATAATTATCCACTCGCGCTTGGTCCATTGTAGGGGCGACATGTCGTTCAGGCAGTCGGAACAGGCAGGTCGAGTTTGAACAGATTGTTACTGGGTATAAAACCGTCATCCGAAAGCCCTACTTGCTTATCGCAATATCATTCTCAGTATACGCATCCCTTTCAATAAGTCTTTAACCCCCTTTTTCAATTACGCGAGAAACCATTAACCTTGGATTGCGGTGGCAAAATTAGCACGCAAGGCTTTTGCGGTTCGTGCACAAACTATTTGCACATATGTAGTTTATTAACTAACTTTTTATAAACTGCAAGTTTTTAAATGTTTTCGGAAGTCTGTAATAGATACGGAACGAATAGAATTAGTCATCCAAACAATTTACAAAGTTAATAGAAAAAGAAAACACATTGACAGAAATTAGTGAGCAATTTGTACCGTTTTTACTTCAAAGTATTTATATGAGAGTTGACGACGTAAATAGACCATATTGTTGCATTTTAATTATCATCGACACCGTCAGAGTGTTTGAAAACATTATGCCTACAATATAACCCTACCGTCATTAGAATGCGAATATTTATACTCTTGAAAATCATCGTTGAAAAATGGGACAAATACATGTCAAAATTATAACAGAAAAGCGAAAACATTTTTTTGCATTCTATCTAATAGAGATTTCTAAAAGCATGTACGAACTGGTCGTTTATAAAAAATCAGTTAATAAGATACAGTTTCACGAAATATACATTGTTCGAAAGAGCTTGATTTACAAATACTTTTTACACTAATTGTACATATTAACAGTTTGTTTCCTGTATGATTCAAGACGAATATCTCCGCTCGTGCATAGATCATGTCTCATATGCCTTATCTATTCTAGAGGCTATCACATTTTAGAGACATGGTAATCATCGATTGATTTAGGTTGTAATATATTTTGCATATAAACAATTGTCGTTCTTCTTGGTTAACCCTTTGCGATCGGTGTCCCCGTTGCGGGGACATTTTTAAATCATTGTAGAAGTCGATATTCCGCAGCGGGAACCTTCCAAAATGCAATTTTTTGTTGGGGCGTGCCGATATGGGTCATCAACTCATATATACTGTATAAAATAATAAAACCACATAACAACGCAAAGCCACTGACACACTTTTGTGAAATGTTTAGTCGATCGGTAAGTAGGAAATTTCCGGCACCAAACACTATCTTAGTAAATCACTAAATAATTAATTTCATATAATTCGTTCAGGAATCAAGAAAGACTATGTAGTATGTTTCGACAGGAAAACTGCGGGACAAAGACGACAAATACACACGTACTGTGATACTTGTACACGAAAGCCAGGACTTCATAACGGTGATTGTTTCACGAAATAGCATACTTTAGAACATTACAGAGATTAAAAATCTGTATTCTTACGTATTCCAAGTAGTAATAAACCCAACAAATCAGTTTCAACAAATTCTGCGTGTTTTAGTATCCACATATCAACTTTAAATTTTGTACGAAAAAGTAACTGCGAAATGCTAAATATCATCCGACCTGCTGGTACTCTTAAGATCGAAATCTGCCGATCGCAAAGGGTTAATATCTGTTTTAAAAAATGTGTACACTATAGATCTTTTGGAACCATCAGTCCTCTCGACACGAGTCTATAGACAATGGTTCAAATATGTGAAAGGGTTAATGGAACAGCATCATGACGAACATTTCTTGTTATGCAATCGGTTTAATGCAGCTGGTTGTGCCATATCTCTATGACTTTCCACCTATTCATATATTTATCTTATCAAATTAACGTCGCATCATACATACGCCTGGCATACATGGTTAAGTAACTTATTAGTTATATTGGGTTGGCAACTAAGTGATTGCGCATTTTGTCGATAGATGGACTTTACACTTTCTTTTGTTTTGTTAACGCGGTCATTGCATCGAATCTATATTTGTTTCTTATTATTTGGACTTCTACCTTTAATTTAGCAAAAAAATTATATCGATTAGTGCTTTAGTTTTGTTTTTATCCCATTTTAAAAATGGAAGAACAAGACGTGCACTTCAGACATATTTTATTGTATTACTTTCGAAAAGGCAAGAACGCATCGCAAGCACAAAAGAAGTTATGTGCGGTATATGGAAATGAAGCCTTAAAAGAAAGGCAGTGTCAAAATTGGTTTGCCAGATTTCGTTCTGGTAATTTTTCACTGAAAACTGCTCAACGATCTGGCCGTCCAGTTGAAGTCGATGAGATCCATATCAAGGCCATTATCGATTCAGATCGTCATAGTACAACACGTGATATTGCGGAGAAACTCAATGCATCGCATCCATGCATTGGAAAAAAATTAAAAATGCTTGGTTACATCAAGAAACTCGATTTATGGATCCCTCACCAGCTTAAAGAAATTCATTTGACGCAACACATTAACATTTGCGATTCGCTTCTAAAACGCTACGAAACTGATCCATTTCTGAAAAGCCTAATTACTGGCGACGAAAAGTGGATAGTTTATAACAACGTAAATCGGAAGAGATCGTCGGTGATGAAAGATGAACCAGCCAAAACGACATCAAAAGCAGAGATTCACCAAAAAAATTATGCTGTCAGTCTGGTGGGATTATAAAGGAATTTTGTACTTTGAACTTATCCCACAAAACCAAACGATCAATTCAAACGTGTACGTTCAACAACTCGCCAAACTGAGCGATGCAATTCAAGAAAAGCGGCCTGTACTGTCAAATCGTAAGGGTTCCGTTTTCCACCATGATAGTGCAAAGCCCTACACGTCTTTGGTCACTCGCCAAAAATTATTGGAACTGGGTTGGGATGTTTTATCACATCCACCATATAGCTCTGATCTTGCGCCTTCAGACTACCATTTGTTTCGTTCCATGCAGAACTTCTTAAATGGTAAAATTTTTAATCACGCTGATGATGTCAGATCACACTTAATTCAGTTTTTTGATAGCAAAGATCAGAAATTTTACGAATGTGGAATTTTGACACTGCCAGAACGATGGCAAAAGGTCATCGACAAAAACGGACAGTATCTAATTGAATAAAGTAACGTTTTTAAACAAAAATTAAGAATTTTCCTTCTTGTTTCAAATCGGCAATCACTTAGTTGCCAACCCAATAATAAGGAGTCATTGTGTGTATATTTGTACATCCACGTCCTTCATTCTACAAATATCGTTGATCTGTATCCTTGTATCTTGTGTCCTGTATCTTACACCGCTTACATCACTCAAAGCACAGTGTCTTGTTGAAACGGAACCGCGAATCTATACAATAGCCTGAATTTATCGGGCCTTAATATGAATAATGGGGATTTCGTGAGGCAAGGCCGACTCACTGTTGGAAAGGACATCAACTGTCAGACTTGTTGACGGTGACATAGAATATAATAACCTCTGGCTGTTGGCTTCGGAGTGACGTACGTCAATCTCACATTGTGGGTCTATATTTACATAGGACGACCGAGCAACAATATCCTTATCGCTGAAATAAATTGACGTGTATTTCGAAGAAACACATTCCGTATGACGATAAAAAGATACGCGTGAGATTGTGACGTTTGAAGAAATTGACATGTACGTTAAAATACTTCGGGTGAAAAAATGTTATCTTCTTAAGTTTTCCAATAAATGTCCGTTTTCGGAACGTGTAAGTAGGGTGTTTAGTCATTAATTATTCACGGTAGCGGAGCATACACATTATTACATACACTGCATGTGTTTGTTACATTTCGTTTCGCATTAATTGATATAAACAGTAACGATAGTCGGTTTGTAACTCAGCTACAAGGTGCTAACTTTAGATATATATTGCCAGTCACTTTATTTTTTAGCATTTCGTAGTATCCACTGTTTTTTCTTTTTTTCATCCCGTACAACTCCTGAATGTGAAGTCATTACCAACTGTGAAATTATTATAGACAGTTTCCAAAGAAACGCTCAGTACGTATTAGCACGTTGATTGCTAAGTTGTTCACTCTCCACCGAGACTATGAAATATTGAAAGAATCTTCACTAACGTAAATAACTAGGCTATGTCAGGGCATAAAAGTGCACTATTCAATAATTAAACGTCTAATAAAACGTAATGTTTTACACAGATTAAATACTATGACGTGTTGCATTAAGTTTGCTTGTAAGCTCACTATTTGATACAGGTATCAGCTCCGCATACTTAAGGTATGTGGTATTATGAATAACGGTAGCACTGTGAAACTGAAGGAAAACTGAACAGAACTAAAGGGTAAAAAAAGTAATGTTACTGTTTTGAAATAGAGTGTACGACGTAATTTACACGTTTGAAATGCTTATGTAGTATTTTTTTAAGAAATACTCGATACAGTCTTCTGTATAAGCTACTATAGCATCCTTAAGTTTCATTAACCCTTTGCGGACGGAACGATTCGAAGCCGATGACACCCATCAAAATTACCAACTCTCGTTTAACAGATGCCATTTGTAAAATACATACATATATGCCCGCCTCGGCTCTATTACTTATTTTTCTCGAACGCATATTTATATCTCGGCTTTATTAGGTGTTTTCGCCGAACATAAGTATGCCTTCATCGGTTATAGGAATATCTTATGCTGAACGCACATATGCGTCGCTCGTCCGCAGAGGGTTAAAGGTCATTATCGCAATATTTACGCGAGAATTTTGTCTGACTTGAGGAATTGCGTTTGAAATGAATTTCCTGAATTTCGTAGACTCTAATGTGTGCTAATTGATTCCACGTTTCCCACCTCTCTACCTGTCGCGAACTGGCCTACGGGCGTAGAAATCGGCTACCGTGCACATGACAATGCGTTTTGACTGGTTTTCCTTGGCGAAATGAGACAGACCACGCGCAGTACATAATAAGCCTCGGTACAAAGGGGTCGGCAGGTCTCGCCCCCACAAGGACCAAGCGTTGCACGCAACTCGAGACGGTGATTTCGGTCGCCAGGGTGGGCAACGGTAGGCGCCTGAAGGGATTTGTCGGCAGGAGGAGTGAGCGAGTAGGGCAGGCTGATGGAGAGGGCGGTTTGTTGGGTGAAAGAGGAACGAAAGGGCCGCGTAAAAGTAGTACTTCCATTTTGTGAGCCAACGTGGCGCCAGGGAAACGAGCATGCGCGCTTTGCCCGACCTCTGCGGCTTCCATACCCGTCCCGACTGTTTGTTTTTCCTGAAAGAGGCGAAAATGGCTCCCCATGCCCGACGATAACGGAGGAACCGTGTCTCGACCTTCGCAGTTCGGCGGAAGAGTCTACGATGGCGGCCGAAGAAGGGGCTGAAACTTCTCAGGCGCGTCGCTTTTCCAAACATTCGTTCTAATTTCGACCACTGTGGAAAAAGGGGTTCGGTGTTACGGTTAAGCAGAGAAAACATTACGACAGGTATCTGCCCAGTAATTCTGGTAATTGGATAGAACGCGGCGGGTACGCGTCCTGCACGATGGTGGGCAAAGACGTATAAAGCAGAATGGATCTCAAAATGGTTAGATATTTTTCAAGAACTGTTGCATGGAAATGTGATTATTCTAATTATTTGTTCTGAATTCATTAAGTAAATATGATGCGCGTGTGTAAATAAATCATAAAGTTTCCCAAGCGCCTGTTTGGTTAGTTTTGCTTTATTTGCGGTTTTC
The DNA here is from genome assembly GCA_033815515.1 of Cryptocheilus praepositus. Classification (NCBI taxonomy): domain Eukaryota; kingdom Metazoa; phylum Arthropoda; class Insecta; order Hymenoptera; family Pompilidae; genus Cryptocheilus; species Cryptocheilus praepositus. The sequence goes on from JAWWQZ010000334.1 coordinate 309,884, forward strand.
TCAGGGCACCGCCGCATACGTTTCCGGAGTCAAGGGCCTCTGCACGAGTAGAATTTACAGGTCATGGTTTCCTTTGGAAAATGTTTTTCTGTTAGCTTTTGTTAAATATTGTATTGTTAATATAATACAACCTAATAGAAGAAAGGCACCTTCCGACGGAAGCGCCTACCTGTAAATTCTACTTGTAAAGCGAATGCTTCAAATAAAAAATCAGGCGATTTACGAATTTCATTAGATCAATAGTGGAATACAAGTTAAAACTAGATAAATAAATAGTATTTGGAAGCATCAGAAGCATGGAAATTAAATCGAAAACATGACACATAATATGCGCCAGTCTTACGGATTACCTCAGATTCCTTGTAGTTAATTATAATACTACATATGTACCAATAAATATTTCCTACTATAAATATTTGTATAAATAGTCTCTATTATACAGAGTGCCCCAGAAAGTTCAGTCTCCATTATTACAAAGTTATAAGGAAATTGACTTGAAATAGGATATTCATGCTTTAGGGGATTTATAATGGCACGAATATTCTGACAATTTTGCTGCATTTCAATAACTGAGTTATTAATTCGTTGCACTAATTCTCCACGTGAAGTCACTTCACCTGGAGGTAAACCTTATATTTTATAGTCCACCAGGTAAACCTCATATTTTATAGTTCCCCATAGGTAAAAATGAATATTTGCTTTCAACTTTGTAATAAACCGTTTCTAATCAAACTTCATATAAAATTTTTTTCGTATTTCCGCTTGTAAGAATAGACTCTCGCAATTTGGCCGGAATACCCCGGGATACCCTATATATAGCTATTCTAACATTAGAGGATCTATCAAAAAATCATAAAATATTTTTGATTAAATCTGCCGGAGGCGAATATTGCGATCATTCTCGAACACGCTATTCATGTATTAATTAAGTGTTAGCATACATTGTGTAGCAACGAATATCCTTCTTCTTAATTGAATCATAATTTATACGTTAATATCGTGCCTTAATAAGACCGCGGGCTTAGTACGTTTTCGAAGATACCTGACGATAGTTAATTTACATTTTCATTCGTCGACAACAATGGAAAGGAGAAAACGAAGGAAGGGAAAGCGTGTTGAACATCAGCCATGTTCCTATTATCTAAAGTGTTATTGATAATAACAACAGAATTAGGAATGGAAACGCCATGGATAATAATCATTAATTCAGTCCAAATAGAACAAGTTGGAGATGACGTTATTTATTTCTGAGTTGGCTCTCTTCCGATATTTTAGTATAAGAAATAAAACATAAGCTATCGCGTTTGTACTCCATTTCTAATGTCTGCAATTAGGTCACTTTGACTTTCCTTTATTTAGAATAACGCGCTTCTTTGTTCTAGTCAAAAGTTACATTTATAGCGTCAATTGCGTACTATTTGAAACTACTTATGTAAATTCTCTGAATTTAGAATTTTTGTGTAATATTTTTACACGCGGTAGTATTTATGCTGTCAGAGAAGTAAAACGGTTAGAAGGTTATAGAATTGTATTTACTTATACCATTAGCGTTTTATATAATGTAGAATATCTTAGTGGTAAAGTGGTAAAAATGTGAGACAGGCTGCACAATTTTATAGCCTATTATTTACAACTGATGTGTTACGGGCTTTTCAGCACTTAGTGTATGGAAGTGTTTTTTCATTTGTTCACAAATGACGACGAATATCTTCTACAATTGAGCATTTCATAACAAGGAACGTTTCTGGGAAACGCAGCAATCAGAAGGATGAATTGCTTTAAGAGTTGAGCAGTTGTACGGAACGTTATTGTATAATAAAACATTTTCTATAGCTTCTACGTGAATTTTCTTCAGAAATGTCTTGTGCATTTTACATATTTTACAATAACGGACTGCAAAACCATTCAGCTTGCCTTTACCATCGCCAAAGCATCTTAATCGAGTCACAAATAAGGGCAAAGGAAGATGCCGTTTTCTTAAGATTCGCCCGGCAGGCCAACCATTTTATTCCGAACAACTTCTCCGATTCGTGGATTTCGGAATAATGAAAATCTCTCGTGGGGAACGACATCGCAAAGACTAATTGAAAAAGTTCCGAAAGCCTTATGCTAACTTACGTTTACCTCGAATTGTACTTTTTGTAAAGAAAAATCATTATTCTTTGATGGACATTTCACGGTTGTCTCAATGTTCAGCAAAAGTTGCCTTTCGAAGAAGCAGTTATCAGTTTGACAGTGACACGACTGAAAGCGGCGGAAGATGGTAAACGAATGGAAAGAGAGAAGACGGAGGGCAGACTACCAGGAGGTTTTGCTAAGGCATTCAATTTTCTTCTTCCCACAGATGGAGGGAGGTACACAGCCTTCCGTTCAACGCTGTCACTCTCTGAAAATTATGGCCGTCGAATGAGTGGTTAGGCTGGGCCAAACGTCACATAACTTACTCCTTCCCTCATTCTGGAGCCCTTTTCCGAGATATCTATAAATATGAGGATTGAACTTGCTAACGTTCTCTGTACCAATGCAACTTCCTCTGTTATTCTTACAGCATTATCGTTTATTGAACCAATTACATCCTGTCGTGTGACGCAAGATATTAACGAGTGATATATGTGCCCATAAAAGTGGTCTAAGTCAAAATTAAAAAAAAATGAGTTTATCAGTTATTTCATACCACATTATTTTTAACTAAATTTATTCAATGTAATTTTTACGAAATTGTCAAAAATGAACCATTAGATAGTGGTTGTAATTTCAACATTATATGGAATTCATTTAGTTTTAATTATGAAAGTGGTCTAAGTCAAAAATTTAAATAAATTATATAAACAACTTGAAAATGGCACGTGGCCTTCTTTGACGCGTTTCTGAACTACATAATAAAATAAATGACAATCAAATTTTAATAATAACGACAACTTCATTTTTAACGAAATCACTAGAAGAATCAATAACAAGAAGAGTAAAAAATACCGCGAGTGAATCTGTCTCTTGGCTACAAATTCAATGGATGAGATTCTTGAAAAATGAACCTTATAAAATGTTCTATAAAACATCTTTAGATGATTCTAAATTTCACGTTTTGGATCTTTCACCTAAAAAAAGGAAGACCAAAAATATACGGAAATATATTACTTCCATTATACACCACCATTAGACCAGTATCGGAAGAAAAACATAAAGATATTATGAGTTTACTACCGTACATCCCTCCAGTTTTTCAGGAACATTTTAAGAATCTTAAATACTCGAAATAATGATAAAAATGGATTACTGTTTAAAAATAATTAATAAATGTAATAAATGTTCACGAATTATTTCAATCAAATTATTGTTTCAAATAAAACTCAAAGTTCTTTATTACTTTAAGTCATTTATAGGACATTCAGTTAATTTTGAAAATGGTCTAAGTCAATTCAATCTTTAAAAATAATATTATCGTATAAAATTCACACAAAATTTCATATTCATAGTAAATTTCCATTAATTAAGACTAATAAAATTATAAATTAAAATGTCGCATAATGTAAAAATATTTTTTAATTTATTCAAATGCAATTCATTAAATATCTCGAAACAAGAAATATATGACTTAGACCACTTTCATAATTATGAGCACATATACAGCTATTCAAATTTATATTCAAGTACTGTTTATCAAAATTACTTCTCCAACGTTATATTACCCGAATTACGGAAGAGATATATATTGAAAACTTAAATAAGAGGTTTCGTTGATTTGGGTGATTTATGTACGGGCTAAAAATGTTAGCGAAACTAGCTAACGTTCCTATGAATTACAAATCGTGAAAATGAATGGACACTTACATATTTATATGTCTACCGCATAGTATATAACTGATCGAAATTTACGAATCGTATTGTTTGAACTGTCCTTATATATTCATGTAAAAAAATTGTACAAAATTACCTTTCTATTTGTTACGTGAAAGAAAAAAGTTAGCTTTATTTTATGTTATCTGAAAAAGTTAGTCTGTTTGAAAGACTGTCGAAGAAGTATTCAAGTACTGTTTATCAAAATTACTTCTCCAACGTTATATTACCCGAATTACGGAAGAGATATATATTGAAAACTTAAATAAGAGGTTTCGTTGATTTGGCTGATTTATGTACGGGCTAAAAATGTCAGCGATACTAGCTGACGTTCCTATGTATTACAAATCGTGAAAATGAATGGACACTTACATATTTCTATGCCTACCGCATTGTATATAACTGATCGAAATTTACGAATCGTATTGTTTGAACTGTCCTTATATATTCATGTAAAAAAATTGTACAAAATTACCTTTCTATTTGTTACGTGAAAGAAGAAAGTTAGCTTTATTTTATATTATCTGAGAAAGTTAGTCTGTTTGAAAGACTGTCGAAGAAATATTCAAGTACTGTTTATCAAAATTACTTCTCCAACGTTATATTACCCGAATTACGGAAGAGATATATATTGAAAACTTAAATAAGAGGTTTCGTTGATTTGGGTGATTTATGTACGGGCTAAAAATGTCAGCGAAACTAGCTAACGTTCCTATGAATTACAAATCGTGAAAATGAATGGACACTTACATATTTCTATGTCTACCGCATAGTATATAACTGATCGAAATTTACGAATCGTATTGTTTGAACTGTCCTTATATATTCATGTAAAAAAATTGTACAAAATTACCTTTCTATTTGTTACGTGAAAGAAAAAAGTTAGCTTTATTTTATATTATCTGAAAAAGTTAGTCTGTTTGAAAGACTGTCGAAGAAGGATTATGAGTGATTGTAAGCTGGCTCCGAAATGTTCAATGGTTCATGTAGAATACGATATCATTCGGAAAAATATGTACGCATCGGATGCGTCGAATATTTGGCCGTTTGAGGGCATTTGGAGAAAAAATTGATCGTTCCTTTGTAATTCAACATAGTGAAAACATCAGCGAACACAATCTATTTTACATAAGCCCTTTGATTTCAGCGTACTTCCAACTTAAACACAGCACAGAGTTATGATCTCTGATAACGGAATAATTTTTCGCATATCAATGCGTGCTCCCTACTTTATCGTCGGAATTCTCGCACAAAAGTGACTTCTTGTCTAACTCAGTAACGTTGCTTACAACAAATTACGTACGCCGCAAGTGAAGTATAGTAGGCTACTGCAATAATTACAACCATGTTTCGTGTGAACAAAAAATAACTGTTTCAGAAACAAAGAGTAAGTAGCTGATATAAACGGAAAATCAAAATGCGTACATTATTCCAACTAATTCCAATGCGGTCGTAACCCCATATATTAATTTACATAATAGTACATTATTTCTCCGTGATTGCCATCTATGATATTCGTTCTTTCGTTCACTCCCCCTTCCGAAAATGTCACTGCCGTGTATGTTACGAATGAATAATGTAGATTTGTTTTGTTTTGTTTTTTCTTTTTGTGGGCTAGTTTGTACACGCTACAAAACGATTTATCTCAAAAAGTATAAATAACCATCTTTTACTTTACTATTTCACACAATACATTATTTTATCGGACTAAATAAATCAGAGATATCTTGGATATTTATTAGGAATTTACATGTATTTTTAAAGTAGAGTCTGTGTTAGTACCTGATATGTTCTTTCTCCCATTGCTTTAATGTGTATTTCTTGCAAATCAGATGCAATTTTACTTCACACACTATCTCGACACTAACCATTCGGCAACAGGGAATGTGTGTGAAAATTAATTTTAAATTTACCTGCCGTCGCATGACTGTAAATTGAAAGACATAATTATATTACATATCCTTTCGTACCATTATTTCCGCCATTCATTCTATTGAATATATGTATATGCTTCTATTTTGTTTGTATTATATTCTAAAGACGTTTCAATTAATTACAATGACTAAATACAGGTACTTTTGACCGACCTGCTGCTATTTACTGTAATTTACAATGTCAAATGTTCAGCATGGTATACTTAAAGTAGTGGACCTCTCAGATCTTCGTGTATATTTAGAACTGTTCAGGAACCAGCCATGTGGTGGCCTATGTTATTACGAAGGCGGGGAGAGGGTCGGCATTTGTTTAGACAAAAGACGACACTTACGGGAGAGAGTAGTCTTAACAAAGAAGAGTCAATGGACCTGATGGAAACCTCTAACGTAAACGAAGCCAGGGACAGTTGATAAATGGCATTCTTTCGTGGGATACTCAAGCGAATAGGCGCGACTGAGAATAGTCGTCACATTTTACTTTCTGTTTTCGTACTGTGGGAGTGTTCATCATTTTTGTCACTTTTGTCATTTGTTTTCGGCTTAAAGAAGGTTATGATTGTAGATAACAATCCAAAACCTTTTTTTTGGGATACTTATCACGTTGAATACTATGTCATCCATATGTGAATGGCGGACAAGTTCCCACATATTCGGGGGAGTTTTTATAGTACGTGTATATGATTGATAATTACATGTTGACTACCAGTAAGAAAGAAACATTCGCCTAATAGTTTCTCCTTGCGACTTTTTTTCTATAGCATCACAACATGTGTTATACTCCGATGCATATGAACAATGTTATTGGTCTGCAAACATGATCATTCTATTGGGTTGACAACTAAGTGACTGCGTATTTTGTCGATAGATGGACTTTACACTTTCTTTTGTTTTGTTAACGTGGTCATTGCAGCTAACCTATTGTTTTTTTCTTATTATTTGGACTTCTAGCTTTAATTTAGCAAAAAAAATTATATCGATTAGTGTTTTAGTTTTGTTTTTATCCCAATTTAAAAATGGAAGAACAAGACGTGCACTTCAGACATATTTTATTGTATTACTTCCGAAAAGGCAAGAACGCATCGCAAGCACAAAAGAAGTTATGTGCCGTATATGGAAATGAAGCCTTGAAAGAAAGGCAGTGTCAAAATTAGTTTGCCAGATTTCGTTCTAGTGATTTTTCACTGAAAAATGCTCACTGATCTGGCCGTCCAGTTGAAGTCGATGAGATCCATATGAAGGCCATTATCGATTCAGATTGTCATAGTACAACACGTGATATTGCGGAGAAGCTCAATGTATCGCATACACACATTAAAAAAAAAATTAAAAATGCTTGGTTATGCCAAGAAACTCAATTTATGAATCCCTCACCAGCTTAAGGAAATTCATTTGACGCAACGCATTAGCATCTGCGATTCGCTTCTGAAACGCAACGAAACTGATCGATTTCTGAAAAGCCTGATTACTGGCGACGAAAAGTGGATAGTTTATAACAACGTAAATCGGAAGAGATCGTAGGTGATGAAAGATGAGCCAGCCCAAACGACATCAAAAGCAGAGATTCACCAAAAAAAGATTATGCTGTGTTTTGGGATTATTTAAATTTTGTACTTTTTATACCATAAAACCAAACGATCAATTCAAACGTGTACGTTCAACAACTCGCCAAACTGAGCGATGCAATTCAAGAAAAGCCGTCGGTATTGTCAAAACGTAAGGGTGTCGTTTTCCACCATGATAATGCAAAGCCCCACACCTCTTTGATCACTCGCCAAAAATGATTGGAACTGGGTTGGAATGTTTTATCACATCCACCATATAGTGATCTTGCCTTCAGACTACCATTTGTTTCGTTCCATGCAGAACTCTTTAAATGGTAAAATGTTTAATAACGCTGATGATGTCAGATCACATTTAATTCAGTTTTTTGATGGTAAAGATCAGAAATGTTACGAACGTGGAATTTTGACACTGCCAGAACGATGGCAAAAGGTCATCGACAAAAACGGACAGTATCTAATTGAGTAAAGTTATATTTTTAAACAAAAATTAAGAGTTTTCCTTCTTATTTGAAATGCGCAATCACTTAGTTGCCAACCCAATATAATAAAAAGTTCTGTCCATCCGTGAGTTTAATTTGTTTTCGAGCAAACGATTTGTTGTTAGTAGCTTATTACGGTGAATCATTTGAAACATACTGAATTTATGCTATGCCAAGAATGTGTTAAGCGCTTAGGCATCACACTCACCGTGTTGCTTTTTTATTGTCAATATCTGTAATTTCTTTTTAGTTCGGACAAGAAGGTTATCAAAAGCATCTTTACATGATCAATAAATGATGATTACCATCTCAAAAATTCATTCTTGGGATATCCAAACGAGAACACACGGCTGGGGGTAGTTATTACACATTACTTTCTGTTTTTGTATTATTAATAATAGTCGTTTTTGTAATTTCTTTATTGCTTGGACAAGAAGGTCACCAAAAGAGTCCTCGCGCCATCATTAACTTATGACAAAGATCTAAAAAGCCAGTGTACACATATTTTTTTTTTGTAAATAAACATTGACACATTGCAGTATAAGTGAGTTGTAACAGGAAGAAGTTTGTTTTCTTGTACACTTTCAATAAGGAAAATTGAAAAATTTTTGGAATACTTTTAGAAATTTTTCTTACTGATGATAATCGAAGTTCATCTAATCGAATAGCTACACTTCTGTGTTCATCTCTGTCTACTCATATTTTGTTGAATATATTTGAATGTTAATTCAACATTACATGTCACATGTTATGTATTATGATCATTTTGTAAACTATTTTCTTTCATTTATTTTAGAAGTGTCATGTATGTATATGATAGGCCCGGATAGGTAACCTTCGAGGTACTTGTCATAAATACTTGTACATTGTATTTCATATGAAGAACTAATCTAATAGTCATTACGTGTGACATTTTAATTTGCCCCGATGTCCTATTTTACATAGATATGCTTACATCACAAGGAGAAAAAATGATACTTTTTAAAACAACGGGGAATATAACTCTGGATGGCGGTAGTTTTGGGATTGCATGTCTTATAAAATTGCTTTGCTCAATAAGAATGTATTAGAGGACAACCAGTCGAATAACGATTATTTTTCTTCAAACGCTGCAGAAAAATGTTTCGACTACTGCTCGTAGATAAATGAAAGAAAGACTCAAATGAAACGTGAACAGTCAAATTATTTTCAGGTATTGAACGAACGTTGTAATAACAATAGTACGAAATATTCCTGATGTTTAAGAGCAGAAACGTGGACCTTGTAACAAATAGTCTGTATGGCATGCCACCCTGTTTTCTACAATCTGTTCCAAGTTTCATTCATTCGATATTGAATTGAATTACGAGTTCGCTTGCAATTGCGCCCGAGTAAAAACAAATTTAATGTCATATTAATGTTGCATTGATAGCAGTGGACAACAGTCCGAGTCTAACCTAAAATACCATTTGTTTTACGGTATACTTTTTTACTCTACATACGATACTCTATAGATACTCGTAAAATAATGTTAAGCATTTCCATGAAAATTTGGAACAGACATTTACATGTTGTTAAAAAAGTAACGTAAGATAAAACCGATTATTGCACTGCATTCTTTTGTAGCAAACAACTCTTGAGTGAGAACTTCTTTTTCACGGCGAATAGGTTACAATTAATGTAAGATCGCCGCGCTAAGTCAATCAATGATTTTAGAACATGTAGATTTTTTGAAATGTAATAATAAATAAACTACCGATGGTTGAAACAAACTGCAATTATTATATATATATATATATATATATATATATATATATATATAACACTATAAACGACAACAGTATTACGCATACGTTTATTCGTTAATATATTCACAATTAAAAACAAACGTATCGGTATTATATGCACACTGCTATATTAACAACAGCCTCTACAGTGATTTTCGGCTAAAAAAAAACGTCATTTAATACGAATCCAATATACTGGCGTTTTATCTGAAAAGAAATGACCGCAAAGAAGTAACGTTAATAGTGTATAATACCTAACGGGTTAAACAAAATAATTGAATGAAGAGCGCAAAGGTATAAGGCCGTAAAGATGTAAACGATATTGTTTGTTTTCCAGCACAATGCACTGCAGCTTTAGGAATGGAATCTGGTACAATCCCGGATGCCGATATCAGTGCCAGCTCCAGTTTCGACAGCGGAAACGTTGCCCCACACCACGGACGGTGAGTACATCATTATTTCATTACACACCTGATTAAACAAGCACAATGCAGCGAAGCTCATTGATATTTGAATATTGCTTGAAATAGAATGATGTTACCAGACGACATATATGAAAGTCTTGGAAACTTTGCCATTTGTAGTAATTTGGAAGAACATTGTAAAAGGTGTTTTGTGTAACTTTCTCATTTGATTTTATAATGGAAGTTTAAACAAAACGTTTTTTTAAGCTGTACAACACATCGTCCCTGTTTGTTTTTATCTTCGCTCTATGAATCCTGTTAATACTTATTTCTACTTTTACCATGCTCCGTTATCTTGTATTGTATTGTACTATTTACACTATTAAAGCACAATGCAGCGAAGCTCATTGATATTTGAATATTGCTTGAAATAGAATGATGTTACCAGACGACATATATGAAAGTCTTGGAAACTTTGCCATTTGTAGTAATTTGGAAGAGCATTGTAAAAGGTGTTTTGTGTAACTTTCTCATTTGACTTTATAATGGAAGTTTAAACAAAACGTTTTTTTAAGCTGTACAACACATCGTCCCTGTTTGTTTTTATCTTCGCTCTATGAATCCTGTTAATACTTATTTCTATTTTTACCATGCTCCGTTATCTTGTATTGTATTGTACTATTTACACTATTAAAGCACAATGCAGCGAAGCTCATTGATATTTGAATATTGCTTGAAATAGAATGATGTTACCAGACGACATATATGAAAGTCTTGAAAACTTTGCCATTTGTAGTAATTTGGAAGAACATTGTAAAAGGTGTTTTGTGTAACTTTCTCATTTGACTTTATAATGGAAGTTTAAACAAAACGTTTTTTTAAGCTGTACAACACATCGTCCCTGTTTGTTTTTATCTTCACTCTATGAATCCTGTTAATACTTATTTCTATTTTTACCATGCTCCGTTATCTTGTATTGTATTGTACTATTTACACTATTAAAGCACAATGCAGCGAAGCTCATTGATATTTGAATATTGCTTGAAATAGAATGATGTTACCAGACGACATATATGAAAGTCTTGGAAACTTTGCCATTTGTAGTAATTTGGAAGAACATTGTAAAAGGTGTTTTGTGTAACTTTCTCATTTGACTTTATAATGGAAGTTTAAACAAAACGTTTTTTTAAGCTGTACAACACATCGTCCCTGTTTGTTTTTATCTTCACTCTATGAATCCTGTTAATACTTATTTCTATTTTTACCATGCTCCGTTATCTTGTATTGTATTGTACTATTTACACTATTAAAGCACAATGCAGCGAAGCTCATTGATATTTGAATATTGCTTGAAATAGAATGATGTTACCAGACGACATATATGAAAGTCTTGAAAACTTTTCTGCTTTTCATTGGAAGAACATTTAAAATGTTGTGATATATGTCATCATTTGACTTTATAATGGAAATTTAAACAAAACGTTTTTATATGATGAAATAATGTACATGTTTGTTTTATAAGTCGTTATATTTATACATATCGTGAATGTGTACGTTTATCTTGTATTGTATTGGAGAGTATAAAGCACAATGCTGAAGCTATTGAATTTGAATAATTCTTAAACAATATCGCTGTCAACAAGGCAGAATTTTTTTCGCTTAAAATGCATAAAGCACGAAAACAAAATAATAATCAAAATAATCGAAATAATCAAAAATATAGTATTAGAGTACGAATACAGAGTACAATTGATATTAATGTAAACACGGAACGAATGACATGAAGAACCTGATTGCGTGAGCAAATAATTATACATAAGGCATAAGTGGTTGCTGTTTTCTATCTTGGGTTATAAAACAAATTTGTGATAGTAAGAAAAAGACGCAAAATCGCATAATTGAACAACTGCTTATTTAAACTTATTTTCAATATTATCAACAAAATGTTAATATGCTCCAGATAGCTCAGTGTTATTACGTTTAAAGTAATGTTTCATCTACTTGAGAGGAAGAACAATTATTTATACTGAAATGGTAACGAAGGTTGGGCAGTCTTTATTTTCACATCAGTAAATATTTAAAGAGCGTTGGCACGTTTGAGGTACAAGTAATTAATAACGTGATTAAATCGTAAATACGCTATACCGTTAGACACAGGATATTTCCCAAGACAATAACCCACTAATCCAGGACGAAGGCATACATTTTGCAACAAATACAGTAGCTTCCGAATAACTCTTGTTCTCCCCGACCTTATATATAATAGAAGTAGCGGCACAATCAGGAAGAGATTGCAAATACCGACAGTAGGCAATTCCAGAATACTGACAATTTCTAAGTATACAATTACAGGTTACCCTCCTATAACACGGCATCTTATAACACGATTCGTAAATTGCGGGACAACGCGGATAAACACTCCTACAACACGGCATCCTATAACACGGTTGTTCCTCTTATTGGGGACATATCTTTGTCGCTGAAAAAAATAAAAACATTAACCTTAAATGCGTGTTGGAAGAAGATTTGGCCTCTCTTCAATTGAAATAGAAAACATCGCTGTTTGAAACATCAGAAAATGGAATTGGTGCCATATTAGACTATTTCGCTAAATCAATCGGAGGCGAAGGTTTTGTGGAAATACCTACCAAAGACATTCAAGATTTATTAGTGGAAGAAGAAGTTGATGAATCGGATTTGATGGAAATGGCATCCCTAGATGCAAATCAAATCGATTTTGAGGACGCTAGCTCTGACGAAGATTGTGCAGTTAAGAATTTAACATTAAAAAAAATTCAAGAAGGCCTATGCTTAGCGGAAAATCTCGAGTAATTTTTCTTGAATACAGACCCTTCTACGGAATAGAAGTCGAAAATTAAAAGGGTATATGATGCGATACAAACTGTTTTATAGCGTTATCCATACCGCGAAATTTCAATGACCTAGTAAGAACCAGTAAGCAATAGTTCGATTACAGATTTTTTTTTAAAAGCATAAAGGAAAACATACAAAAACTTTAAATAGAGAAAAAAATTCTGAAAGTGAAGGCAATATCGTTCCACCGAAAAGACGTTCTCGGTTGCTTATACTGAGCAGTGACGACAAATAAATTCGTTAAATTATGGTTGCGTTAGATTAATTTTTTTTTTACTTTGTGTTGTACATACATTTATATTTTTAATAAAAATTAAGTTGTTTATGTCGAATTAAAGAAAAAAATTGTTTTGAATAAGATTTTGGAACGTAACCCCCTTTTTGCAACAAATACAGTAGCTCTGGGTCTCATGTTCTTATATATAATAGAAGTAGCGGTACACTTATATATCACACAACACGGCATTTTCTAGGAACCTAACTACCGTGTTATAGGAGGGTTACCTGTACTCACATTGACATTTGGATATTCTTTAAAATAGAATAACTTTTTATTGGTCAGGGCGATTTCAATTTGTTGATAAGTTGAAAAATGCTATTTATTGAATGATATGTATAAAAGTAGTAACGATTGCTTTGTACAACTTTTAAATGTAAATCTCTAATGAAAATTTTAACAATAATATATATATGTGTTCCCACACAATTCGCGTTTTTCTATATCTGCATGTCTGTTCCTTCTATGAACTACGTTAAGATTTCTTCGTGATAGGTGGTTGCTTTTGTCAACCGCCGCTTTTGGATTCAGCACTGCAAACTATACAATATTTCATCTGTTAATAACATCAATCATGTGTTCTATGACACGTAATTATTTACTATGGCATGTTCGTGCCGTTTCATTTCTCCTTGACTATAAACGTTGCCCTCTTTCATGTTGTGTTTATATGTCTATATTTCGTCAGTTTCATTTTCCCTCGGAGAACAGCCATATGTGCTCGTCATTATATTGACTCGGTCAAATAGTTTTCGTCCAGAACGAAACGGCGAATAGGTTGCGGAATCAATATCAGGGATTACTGGAAGCCTGTCTATTTGTTTACAGTTATTTATTGTAAATTATTTGCGTAATGTATGTCTATTGTTAATTCAAAACAATGTAAATGCTGGCGTCACAGCAGAAAAAATAGTCAACAATTACCAGGACCTGACGTCAGCAATTACACGCTCACAATCGCATACATGCAACAGTTTCCGAATTAGTATTGACTCGAAACATCCCCCCCCCCCCCCCCCCGAGCCAATGATATAAAGACTGGTGAGAAATCTGGCAAAGTTGAATTGGAAAGCAGTGTCTGGAAATGTCGAGAAGGTTTTGTTCCGGGGGAGACCTCTCTTAACACTAGATTGCCCAAGGCAGTCATTTTGACTGTTTTTTAATTTCAATTAGAAAAACAATTATGATATTGATGACACAATTTCTTAGAATTTGGTGACTTTTTCTATAACATATAAATGGGTTTATGAATAATTGTAGTTACTTCCGCCCTCCTGTATTTCCGTATATATATATGTGTTATACCTATATTGCCTAGAAGCAGTCATTTTGACTGCTTGGTAAATTTTAAATAATCAAAAGATTTTTATTTATTGAATTGAGTAAATTTCTTATATGACCTGTCCGGCTTTGTATTGAAATATGATGCATGATAAATTGTCGATTTGGGCGTATACTTGATAAGTGTCAGTTGCTCAATAAGCTAAAGTAGTACTAGTTATTCGAATCTTTATAAAGTGTTGTTCTAACAAGTTGTTTATTTTATTTCTTTTGCGCCCTAACTTTATGAAAAAAATGTCGAACAGAAATGAGTTCTTGGAAAAGCTAACGAACATAAGTGAAGAGTGCTCCGATATAGAATCAAATGCAACAAATTCTGAACTATCATCTGAAGATGAAGCGGATTATATTCAAAGTGAAACATCTGACGCTGAAGATAGTGATGAAGAGTCGATCACCAATGATGAAAATGAAAGTGTCATCAATATGCCCAGGAAAAGGTGTAGGGTGCTAACTAGTTCAGATTCTGATGAAGAAACCGAAAATACGTTTCAGGAGATCGAAACAGCTGCTGATGGTACTGTGTGGACAAAAATTGACGAAGGTGGTATTCCTGGAAGGATACTATCTGCTTGTATTTTCAAGAGTGTGAAAGGGCCAACAGGCTACGCAAAAAGGAACATTGTGGCAGATAATCTTATCAGTGCATTATCGTCGATAATAGATAACTATATTATCAAACATATAAGAAAGTGCACAGAAGAATGTCGCCGAATTTTGCGGAACGGTTGGACAATATCATTACCGGAAATACGTGCATTTATTGGGATTCTATATGCTCGTGGAGCTTACGAGGCAACAAATTTTTAATTGAGTTATTTATAGTCAGCGAAATGGGGTCCCGAATTTTTTAGAAAAACTATGGCCAGAGAAAAGTTCAAGCAAATCCTACGATTTATTCATTTTGACAAAAGAACCGAATGCAGTAGGCGCCTACAATCAAATAAATTTGCCTTGCTTTCGGAAATATGGGTTAAGTTCATTGAAAACAGTCAATATGTACAGTTAATATTTACTAATAACCTGTTATATAACTGTAAATAACATAAAAAATATTAAAAATTAATTTTAAACAAATTTCTTTATATATTTATTATTTTTTCACAATGCAGTCATTTTGACTGTTTTTGGGCAATATAGGTATACAAGAAATCTCGGGCAATCTAGTCTTAATGGCGAGTAGAGATAAGTTGCAATATAAATATTATTTCAAACGTTAGATAACACTAGAATCCCGCAGACGGGATTCAAGTATCCTGAAATATGTTGATTTTCAAACATAATCAACAATCAATATGTTCACTTCAATGAAAGGGCTTAAAATTTATCAACTCAGTGGAACGTAGTTTAGTATTTACGTGCAAATTCGAAACGTGGTAAATAATACGTGAGTATTAATGCACAAAAAAGATGATAACCTTAATGATAGTATTTATTTCCTAATGAATAGATTTACTTGTTTTAACATCCGACATAGTCAACTTCTTTACTGTTTGGATACTTGTTACGTTGATCTTTTAACACAGGCCAAATTAATTATTTGACAAAGGCTTGAAGGAAAAATATAGTTCAACATCAAGATACTGTTTACAGTGCCATTCATTTAAACATATTTGAAGTTTAACTGTGTTTAAAAAAATTGTGTGTGTTTAAAAATTCCGAAGAAAATACGTTCGTAAAGTGTTATCGCATAATTTAATTGATGGCAAAATTCATCTCTAATACTAGAAATTAAGATCAAATGCATTTTTGCGAAAGATGGAATTTGAGTGTCATTGGTCTGCATTTAATGAGAAGCTTATAAGAATGTAAATCTCGTTGTAATACATAAGCCAGCAAGTCCTTCTTCTTGGTTGAATCCTTACTTTCCTTAAATTATTTATTTACTCTCCTTGCTTAAAAGCTATTCAATTTCCACATCTCGATAATTCGATCACAAATGTTTCTAAAGTTTCTTGGCGTGTGTTTTACAAGCCGAACTTTCCCCCTAGACGGCAATATTCTCCTTAAATTTGTTCGAACAAAAGTCATAACGTATTTAGTGCTAGGTACTTTTCATCAAAACGAATCACATGGCCCGTACGCATTGAACTCTGTTGGTTCATTAAAGAACGCACATTTCAGTTATAATTGGAATTCTTCAATTACGTTAAATGACATAATGCATGAAAGATATTTACTAAGGAACGCACATGTATTAATTTCATGGACCGATCATTTACCGTAACTGCGATAGATGGGGGAACGAGAAGATTGACAATCGCATATATGTGTCCGTAGCCCCAACCAATAGCTTTCGCCGGACCTATATACGCGTTGTTGGTGCTATCGTGGTCAGAAGCATCGTAGAACAAATCCTAGAGGTTCAGCCATAGATATTTATTGTCGGTATCACTCGGTAAGACATTCGATCCGAATAAGTCTCTATCGTCGCTCACGCTTACCGAAAAGATTAACTATTGATCTTTCGGACACATGCCTTAATACACCTTTGCAATAATAATGTCGAGTGTGAATCGACATCGGATTTTCTGCAACGTATGTATGACCTTTGTAAAGCTCCACTTCGACATTTTTGTGATTTTGTCTAAATAAATAGATATTGTGCACACGAGAGAGAGAAAGCAAGATGAGAGACGAGAAGGGTTAGACATTTTGTTAATAGGAATGTTCTAGAAACCAAAAGAATAAAAGTGTGATCGCGATTATAATAAAAATATAGATTTTGTCGATATCAAGCGTAACAATACGTGACATCTTACGTTTATTTAGAGATTAACAGCGAATGCATTTAGTGAGTTTGGAGCGAACATTTATTCTTTAATACAGAGGATTACAAATCTCATTGTAAATGCGTATATTTTATAAAAGTTTAAAAACAAAAAACCAATCAGAAAATCCTACAGTATTGAGGAAAAGATTTTGTCAATGCCAAACGTTCATGTCGTCATCCAAATATGAAATCGGAGTTAAACACATATTAAAAATAATCGCTTATGTTTGGAAACATGGTTCTTTAATCTTCCTACAACAACAAAACACAAAGACTGTTATTTTTCAAATGAAAAACATCTGGATGAAAAAGAGAAACCCCTTTTTCATATAATTTGTGAAAGAAAATCAGGGTTACATCTTGGATGGTTCTTTCACAAGATATCATCCATGAAAATTTCAATATACGATTATATTTAAATAAAATTGGTATTTAAGCGAATTTGTTTCTTCCTTTATTTATTTAAATTGCTTTATATTTTTAGTTAAACGATATAATTTCAAATAAAACACTTAAAAGTTTTGGGAGCTGCTGGTATCGAAATTGAAATAAAATTCGGAGTGCAAAGGGTTAATACACCTTACCGGACAATAATAAGTGATCAGGTATGGAAATCGCCGGCTGCGGATTTTCTGCAACATATTATGACATATATGGATATTAAAACCACAGGATGGGTTGAGGACATGCGTATGCATATCGCCAAACGTTCATGACACTCAAAAGGCTTAAATCGTAGTTAAACAGATATTAAAAAAATAAAGTATGTTTGGCAAACATGGTTCACCTATTTATACAACAACATTCTCATAAATACGTTATTTTTCAATGTGCTATGCCAGACTGACCCTTTAATTCATATAATTTGCTGCGTCATCTCGGAGGGACGATGGTTAAGGATGGTTAACATATACACAAGACATCCATGCACGTTACTACAAATTACGATTATATTTACTATAAATATTATTTGCAATTCAACTTTATACGTTTTTATGACACTACTTTATCATGCAGAAAAACGATATATCATGTTCAAAGTTATAGGCGCCGTTTCCAAAGTTTCATGGCGCGTTAACTCGTCATCGCTAGTTAAAAGGTTAAAATTGCTAGTTTAATTCGACTCAGATCTGTATTTTCCAAATTGTTTAACCGTGTTAAAGTGAATGCCGTTTTACGCATGCCGCCTGAACAAAGCACGGCGACAATCAAATAACTTAACCTCTATGACATGTTTCTCTTTGAAACTAGCCGCGTTTGTAAAGTTATAGACCCTTCGGGTTGTTTTTCTCTTTATCAGTCCGGCGGTCCGGGAAAGATCGAAAAGGAAAATAAAGGCCGGTAATACCAAAGCAAATATTTGCTCTTCCAGACTGCGACAGGAAAGCCACGGAGGTGCTTGGTGTCCAAAGCAGCAGATCACGATGGAACCACGAGAGTGGCTGGAAATCGATCTTCACACGGTCCACATGATCACAGCGACCGCCACTCAAGGCCGTTTTGGTAACGGACAGGGTGTCGAGTACTCGGAAGCTTACATGCTGGAATACTGGAGACCGAAGCTTGGCAAATGGGTTCGCTACAGAGACGTTCGAGGTGAAGAGGTAAGATTCTTACACTTCATTCGTGTAACGACAACATGGCGTTTGGCAGGTGTCGCTCAACGGCGATTCCGTATTTTCCCTCAGGGAGCAAAGTAATGCGACAATAATGTCTTCCAGTTTTTTTGAGTTTTTTTCAGATTCGTTGAGTGCCAGTATTAATTGAATTGCCAACTTTTAACTGATTTACTAAGTTAACTATTCAAATTGGTATTTGTTTAAGCTACTAGCTTGAATTTTGCTTCAGTGAGCAGCGTAATGCGACGATTATGTCGTCCTGTTATTGTGAGATTCGTTAACTCGTTGAAGTTTCGTTCAATTATTTCGGATTTATGAAGTTGTTGTAACGTTGTAAGTGTCACGTAGATAATGAAATTATAAAATTAATTTTCATTAAAATTACCATGTTCTCGTCTTTTGCTTCACTGAATAACGTCATGCTTTTTCACTTTTTACGAAATTCGCTCATTTGTTGCAGCGTGGCAATATTAATTAGGTAACTCAGTATTAAAATGAATTTTCGTTCAAATCTCCCCGAGCTTGTTTCTTGGTTAGATGGACAATGAAATGCAGCGCTGACCATTTCCACTTTTTGCGAGATTGATTAAATTGTTACTGCGTAATATTGAGTACTTAGCTTTAAAGTAGCTTACTTCTATCGTCGGCATCTGCCTCCGGAACTGTGAGAAATCAATAGCTCAAGATCTGAAGTAGTATATGACTAATGCTTTGTGAGCACACGAGTTCATACCTCTTGACGCGCAGGCTTCTGAGTCAGTCGACGGCATGGTGCTCGAACGACGTATTTGACAAATGCTGTTTACGCTGGTAAATTTAGTAACAGGCGTTAGACTACACGGCGACCGAGTTTATTGGAAGTGATTTGTATAGCGCACCCACGAGTGCCCGTCTCAACTCTGCACAGTGTTCAAGCTGGACACTAACAAGACGTAAATCTCGAATGCAACGGCTTACGTTTGAAACTGCAGCGTAAAACAGTGTAATTTACTGGGACAGATCGGTAACTGCGAGGCTACGTCTTCAATTAGCAGCGACCTTAATGGTCCTTTTGCGATTCCCTTCAATTTATGTTCAAAGTGGCTGGTGGGCTGTGTATATCGTCGGCGGATTCCGCGAATTCTTGAATGTAATGGTATTTATGGAGGAGGGAGAAAGAACGGTCGGCCGTTGAAGAAGTTGAGACTTAACGCAGAACGATCGTGCTTTGAACTTATTTGTATGGGAGGATGGATCAATAAAATAAGGGAAGGGAAGGGAAGGTCGTCGCGTGCACCTGGGTCAGGCGATTTCAACTCACCTACATAAACGTACCTGGCTGACTCGCAGAGGTCGTTCCGAAATATTCACTGGATACGTCACGACAATTCGATTCGTTCAAATTTAATCGTTCCTGCACCCTATTCTTTCGGAACGTGCACCAAATTTATCTACATTTATCAATGTTCCTTATTGTCTGCGTTTTTCACTCTCTCACATAAGTATACCTATTTGACGTGCAGAGTATAACGAAATCCATTACACAGAGAGACATAACCTATTTTACTATGATTTAACACTTTGACTGCCACGCGTATTTTGCTGTATTATAATGGCAATGCTATGAAATGCTACAGCATTTGATTGAATTATGCAAAATGTAAATAATGTGCAGGTATTGGGAACCAAAGGTTCACTATTCTAACAATAACTACATTTATAAAATAATTATTGCTACGCACTGTGAATATTTTGGATCTTCAGTAAAATCTCTTGTGCCGGTCACCGGTGACCATCATGGCAGTCAAAGTGTTAATTCATGGAAACTTGAGAGTTCTTACACCGTATTCTTTCGGAACGTACTGCACATTTATTCGAATTTATCAATACAACTTAGTGTCCGCCACTTCATTTCGGTCACGTATGGTTAAGTGTCGAATGTATTCATACATTGATCAATTTCGAAGACTGTTTGTTACACAACACATTTGTTGATGTAACCAAAACATATTATTGCGTTCTAATTATGGTTAACGTCGTCAGTATGTTCGGAA
Source organism: Cryptocheilus praepositus (assembly GCA_033815515.1). NCBI lineage: Eukaryota > Metazoa > Arthropoda > Insecta > Hymenoptera > Pompilidae > Cryptocheilus > Cryptocheilus praepositus. Next base: position 330,780 of record JAWWQZ010000334.1, read on the forward strand.
ACGCTATACCTACCTCATTCCTAACGTTATGTTTCTACCATTAATAGAATTCGAAATCCCATGGTATTCAGACTGATCGTTGAAAATAGGGAAAAACGCGCGGAAAGTATTTTTTTTTGCATTACATCTGTTATAGAGACTTTCGAGAACATATACGAAATTGCTTGTATCTATAACATTAATTAATCACCTACAATTTCACAATTGCGGTTTAAAATATCGTAATAGAAGTGACAAGTAAATTTTTGAAGTTGACTTTTCAAGAAAGTATTTTATAATTCATGGTAGTGAAAGTGTTTTATAATTCACGCTATACCTACCTCATTCCTAACGTTATGTTTCTACCATTAATAGAATTCAAAATCCCATGGTATTCAGACTGATCGTTGAAAATAGGGAAAAACGCGCGGAAACTATTTTTTTTTTGCATTACATCTGTTATAGAGACTTTCGAGAACATATATGAAACCTCTTGTATCTATAACATTAATTAATCACCTACAATTTCACAATTGCGGTTTAAAATATCATAATAGAAGTGACAAGTAAATTTTTGAAGTTGACTTTTCAAGAAAGTATTTTATAATTCATGGTAGAATATTTTTGAATAAAATACTCATGTCCGAATGTGTGCACAGAACATATCGTGATCAGATTTATACACATGAAATATGTAATTATCGTCGCGATGTATATTATACGTCGTAATTGTCACGTCCTTACTTTACACTTTTTCATATTGTAGGGCAAGTAGTAATTGTTCATACATTACGTAATTATTACGCTTCTGCGTTACTTTCGTTTTCATAAAATTAGCTCATGATTATTACATCCCAAGACACAGTGGCATAGTTTAACAAATAACTTCTGATCTCTGTAATTAATAGCAATCACGTATCACAAACTATTGTAGTGGCTTGAGGGTTCATTCGATTGTTCTAAATAGTTCTTTGTTCAGAAAGATAAGAATGTTGCCAAGATGGTATTTCGCGATTCCCTGGATTATGGCAGGAGATAATTGAAGGAAACATTCAACAAAGATATTAGTTTAAATGAAATGATTTGCTTAATTTTTTACATAGCAATCGTCCGAACGTTTTCGTCAACCTGACATATTATTGTTAGCCAGCGTGCATTGATGATATTATTAATTGTGCCCATAATTATGAAAGTGGTCTAAGTCATATATTTCTTGTTTCGAGATATTTAATGAATTGCATTTGAATAAATTAAAAAATATTTTTACATTATGCGACATTTTAATTTATAATTTTATTAGTCTTAATTAATGGAAATTTACTATGAATATGAAATTTTGTGTGAATTTTATACGATAATATTATTTTTAAAGATTGAATTGACTTAGACCATTTTCAAAATTAACTGAATGTCCTATAAATGACTTAAAGCAATAAAGAACTTTGAGTTTTATTTGAAACAATAATTTGATTGAAATAATTCGTGAACATTTATTACATTTATTAATTATTTTTAAACAGTTATCCATTTTTATCATTATTTCGAGTATTTAAGATTCTTAAAATGTTCCTGAAAAACTGGAGGGATGTACGGTAGTAAACTCATAATATCTTTATGTTTTTCTTCCGATACTGGTGTAATGGTGGTGTATAATGGGAGTAATTTAATATATCCGTATATTTTTGGTCTTCCTTTTTTAGGTGAAAGATCCAAAATGTGAAATTTAGAATCATCTAAAGATGTTTTATAGAACATTTTATAAGGTTCATTTTTCAAGAATCTCATCCATTGAATTTGTAGCCAAGAGACAGATTCACCCGCGGTATTTTTTACTCTTCTTGTTATTGATTCTTCTAGTGATTTCGTTAAAAATGAAGTTGTCGTTATTATTAAAATTTGATTGTCATTTATTTTATTATGTAGTTCAGAAATGCGTCAAAGAAGGCCACGTGCCATTTTCAAGTTGTTTATATAATTTATTTAAATTTTTGACTTAGACCACTTTCATAATTAAAACTAAATGAATTCCATATAATGTGAATGAAATTACAACCACTATCTAATGGTTCATTTTTGACAATTTCGTAAAAATGACATTGAATAAATTTAGTTAAAAATAATGTGGTATGAAATAACTGATAAACTCATTTTTTTTAAATTTTGACTTAGACCACTTTCATAATTATGGGCACAATTATTGGAGTTACGTTTTTTTCTGGTATTCCGACGAACAATGGCGTATAGCGTAAATACCGATTTATAGAAAAATATATTGTAATTTTTCACGTGAAAACCCAGTGCACTTTTTGGCCAGTCCAACAGAATTATTGTTAGCCAGAGACCGTTGATGAAACGATGAATTATTAAAATTATGTATTATTCTGTCATTCTGAGGAATTACTCGCGCAGATCGTGAATGGCTTCGCATTTTCGCCTGCTTACGTCTTCCATTTATGTTGTAAATGACTTAAGAATTAATATTCGCCCTGCCATGAACTACAGTTAAAACCTACCGAGAATTCCTCTACTGAGAATAAGTAGGGAGAATAAGTGGGGAAAAAGGCATTTATGAACATAAATCATTCACTGTGCATTGTTCGGAGTAATCTGACCATCAAGAACTCTTATCCATTCCAGTCTTTCTCCTTTCCGCATACTGCAACTGGCTGATTTCCCGAAACATATAACTTTATGCGCTGATGTCTCTAGTACGTTGTTAATGTATTGTTACACATATTTCGACAAGTAATGTTAATATCGGAGTCAATTAATGTGAATAATATTTTCAATATTTTCACTTCTTTAATACGGTAATAACAGAATGTTTTGTGCCGTTTTACGTTGTATTGAGACAGATCTAATAAAGATCTACTTAAAAGTTACTTGAAAGACGTAGTGACGTATCAAATAAATTGCTTTTTTAAATACCACAAATCGCATGATGGTATAGATGACAATTTTTTAAATATATTAGTAACTAATGTATTTTCAAATAGTTCCACTTCCTGTAGAACTATTATTTGAAACTAATCAAAAATTTTTATTTCATATATTTATTGCAACCTTATTCATTCTCTCAAACTTTGAATTACAAAAAGACGATGAAAAATAATAACTCTAATGTACATCTCCAAATGTATAAAAATTACAGTAAATCGCTAGTGACTAATTTTGACAAGTCATGAACAGCACTTTTTGCCATTCTACAGATATAAACCGTTATAAATCAATATCCATTGTAATACAAGCAAGCGCAGTACTTCGTTTCGCGTATGCGTAGAAAATATCCTCGTATAATGCAAGTTATTTCCAGAATGGCAGATTGTGGGTAAAGATTTGATTATGTGGCATTACGTAAGATCTCTAAGCAACCTCAGTAAACTTCTTGGCGCTATCGAAAATAACCAATCACCCTACAATTCAACTTAAAACGCAGTAACTACAAATTCCAACGTCGCGCGAGATAAGGTGTGGTATTATATCTTAAAAAAAAAATAAACTACGCAATTTACAACGTTCTTTCAATTGGAAATATTCTGGGCCTCTGTGTTGAAACCCAGCATGTTTTTGATAGTATATAATGCACCGAAGTTTTGCGGCCATTGCAGTTGATTAATATTCATACAATATCGGTAGTATGCCTAACCAAATATTATTTCCTTCCATATTTATAACTTATTTATAATAACGTTACAAAAGTTATGATGTTACAATAATTAAAATAATATCAGTGCCAATATAAATAACAAAGATAATATTATGAAAAAAAGTGGTGCACTATTTAATAATTTAATACATTCCTAAAAGTTAATATTTCACAGAAATGAAAAAGTACGATGTATTGTATTAAATCCTATTTTATTGGCCCCCAGGGCATAACATTCAAGATTTACGTGGCAATGTTTAGTGAAAAACTAAAAAAAAGGAAGACCAACGGTAATTGCAACTGTAACAATGGCCGTGCAGGCCTTTACATTTTGAATCTTCAATCGTTCATTTTAACTGATCGCGTAATAATAATTGCTCTTGTAATAACGCCTCCGCTGGTCCCCAATTTTTTTAACACGTTGACTGCCGTACGTATTTTACTATATTCAAACCGCAACGTGATGAAGTACTACGGAATATGATTGAATTGTGCAAAATGAAAATAATGCGAAGGTATCGGAGACCAAAGAATTGAATCACTATTTAACCCTTTGCACTCCGAATTTTATTTCAATTTCGTTACCAGCAGCTCCCAACGCTTTTAGGTGTTTTATTTTAAATGTACTTCAACTAAAAAATAAGGCAATTTAAAGAAATAAAGGAAGAAACAAATTCACTTAAATACCAGTTTTATTTACACTGTCGTATTTTGTAATTTTGAAGCGTATGATATCTTTTGAAACAACTTCCAAGATGCAATCCTGATTTTCTTTCGTACGTTTCACAAAAATTGGTGTTTCCTCTTCTTCCTCCAGGTATTTTTCTAATTGAACAAACTGCACAATCTTTGCGTTTTCCTTTGCGATGTATGAAGATGAAATGGGGCTTTCCATCTAAGCGATCGTCTTTATCACATTTTCCAGGCCTCCCCAATTTCTCCCCAATATTTGGAGCACGAAAATCACGAATAAGCATCGACAAAATCTTTTCACGACATTTTTTGTGGGCTGTAGTTTTTGTTCCTTGGTTTTTTCTTTTTTCTTTGTATAAAATGTACGCATTTACTATGGAGTTTTCTAATCCTCAAAAGAAATATTTCCTCCACCACTTGAGTGCTCGACGTAAAAAACAATAAGATGTCGCGTATTGGTTCGCCACATCGAAACCAGCCACATTTTTATTATCATCTCTAATCACATGCGGTTCTTTTATTTCTCTTCGATTACCTGAGTGTTTAGCCTTTCTAATGACATTGAGAGAGCGTCGATAACCAGTGCGCGACATTTATTTATTTAGACATGAAAAAATGTCGAGTGGGACTCGACAAAGGAGCCCCTGAGATATAAACTGATGTCGAGTCACACTCGACATAGGAGTGCAAAGGGTTAATATTAATTGCATTTACAAAATTATAAATTCCGATTTGGTATTTTTTTACTTTTTCGTAAGACCTCTTGCGCCTGTCACCGATGACCATCACGGCAGTCGACGTGTTAATCTCTCCACCTGCATTTTGACTGACGTTCGCGCAATTATTTTCGTCCAGGTTATCAAAGGCAACACCAATACCTATCTAGAATCGAAACACGACCTCGAACCGCCATTATGGGCAAGCAAAGTGCGGTTCCTGCCATACAGCTATCACCGACGCACCGTCTGTATGCGAGTGGAGTTGTACGGCTGTCCTTGGAACGACGGGATTGTCTCATATTCTATGCCGCAAGGTGATAAACGCGGCAATTGGGAATTCTTCGACGCAACGTATGACGGATATTGGGACGGTCAGTTACTTCGTGGTCTTGGCCAGTTGACGGACGGGAAGACCGGGCCTGACAACTTCAAGATGGGATATTACGATTACGACCGGGGTCAAGGATGGGTCGGTTGGAGAAACGATACCAGGTCCGGTCATCCGCTCGAGATCAAATTTGAGTTTGACCACGTCAGAGAATTCTCGGCTGTGCATATCTACTGCAACAATCAATTCACAAAGGATGTACAGGTGAGTCGATATCTACAGACGTCTGCATTAAACTATTGCGGTACGATGAACGTCAACCTTGATTGACAGACGTCAAATGCATACCGAGGATTGAGGATTGATTTTAGTCGATTGATTATATTTTTTACTCTAGCCGCGCTGAGTGCTATTGGGTTGGCAACTAAGTGATTGCGCATTTCAAATAAGAAGAAAAACTCTTAATTTTTGTTTAAAAATATAACTTTATTAAATTCGATACTGTCCGTTTTTGTCGATGACCTTTTGCCATCGTTCTGGCAGTGTCAAAATTCCACGTTCGTAACATTTCTGATCTTTACTATCAAAAAACTGAATTAAATGTGATCTGACATCATCAGCGTTATTAAACATTTTACCATTTAAGGAGTTCTGCATGGAACAAAACAAATGGTAGTCTGAAGGCGCAAGATCAGGGTTATATGGTGGATGTGATAAAACATCCCAACCCAGTTCCAATAATTTTTGGCGAGTGATCAAAGAGGTGTGGGGCTTTGCATTATCATGGTGGAAAACGACACCCTTATGATTTGACAATACCGGCCGCTTTTCTTGAATTGCATCGTTCAGTTTGGCGAGTTGTTGAACGTACACGTTTGAATTGATCGTTTGGTTTTATGGTATAAGTTCAAAGTACAAAATTCCTTTATAATCCAACCAGACTGACAGCATAATCTTTTTTTGGTGAATCTCTGCTTTTGATGTCGTTTGGGCTGGTTCATTTTTCATCACCCACGATCTCTTCCGATTTACGTTGTTATAAACTATCCACTTTTTGTCGCTAGTAATTAGGCTTTTCAGAAATGGATCAGTTTCGTTGCGTTTCAGAAGCGAATCGCAGATGCTAATGTGTTGCGTCAAATGAATTTCTTTAGGCTGGTGAGGGATTCATAAATTGAGTTTCTTGACATAACCAAGCATTTTTAATTTTTTTTAATGTATGTATGCGATACAATGAGCTTCTCCGCAATATCACGTGTTGTACTATGACAATCTGAATCGATAATGGCCTTCATATGGATCTCATCGACTTCAACTGGACGGCCAGATCATTGAGCATTTTTCAGTGAAAAATCACCAGAACGAAATCTGGCAAACTAATTTTGACACTGCCTTTCTTTCAAGGCTTCATTTCCATATACGGCACATAACTTCTTTTGTGCTTGCGATGCGTTCTTGCCTTTTCGGAAGTAATACAATAAAATATGTCTGAAGTGCACGTCTTGTTCTTCCATTTTTAAATTGGGATAAAAACAAAACTAAAGCCCTAATCGATATAATTTTTTTGCTAAATTAAAGGTAGAAGTCCAAATAATAAGAAAAAAATATAGGTTAGATGCAATGACCACGTTAACAAAACAAAAGAAAGTGTAAAGTCCATCTATCGACAAAATACGCAGTCACTTAGTTGCCAACCCAATACGTTGTGTATGTACTCTCTTTACACGGTGCATGTGTACTGTGGAAAAAATCGTGTTAACAAAGTCGCGGAAGAATTGATTTGCAGTAAAGTATAAAACTTGCCCCGTACTTCCTTTGGTGTGTTTATCAACCTTATTTTGGTTATTTAAAGAAATGTCTTTTTTTCTGGGTGAAAATGTTTATTTATAACTTCATGGAGTCACTCTATATTTTTCGGGATCCTTGGGTTCACCTTCATGAGTGTGCAACATTTTTGTTATGTGTGACGGTACTGTACATTTATGAAATTATCGATGTTATTCGTATAGTGAAGGCTCACTTACAATTGCGATATGTTTACATAAGATTTATTGAGGTTTTTATCTTCAATGACTCCCCTTCCACATTCATGAGTTACTTTTAGAATTCTGGATAAAATTTCACTTAATTCATACCATTATAAAGTGAAAATGTGTCATTTCGGGAATCCCTTTATTTTAGTGATTGTTTGAAGTTGCATAGTTAAAGTTTTTAGTCAGAAAAGGGCTATTTCTTTTGGTGAAACTTGTATTAGACTAAATCAAACAACGATAGAAGTAATTTAAAAGGATAAATGAAGAGGTAATGTGTTAAAGAAAGTTAAAAAGAAAAAAGTGTGAAAAACTTCCCAACTGAAATTTTTTATGAAACACGTATTATATGAAAACGAAGTTGGGCCATGCAAATGTGAACCTTTTGGGCGGTATACGAAATGGCAGAAGAGGTCTTATACAGAGCTTATCGTACCTCTACCATCTGCCACTCTCAAATTTTTGTCTTAAACAAAGCAGAGAATCTGAATAAAAAAGTTGAATAAAAGTATATACTATAAGCCCGGTGGGCCACGGGCTATGTGGACAACGAATCATTACCCAGTTATAAAGCGGTATGATAAGTAAGAGGACGTACGATTCAGCCACCTACAATAGCACTGTTACAGCGGTGAATGGGAAATTGGAAGATGCGTAGGAGAAGAGGACGTCTCAAGACGTAGATAAAGAAATGGCGGTTGTGGGCTTTATTTTTCTTAGCTACGCTGTGCGAAGAAAGAACGCAAGAAATACTAAGGGGATCCCCGCATTTTTTTATTTTACTGGCAGTATCGGTAACGAAACATCGACCCATAATGAGTCTTGATAAGCAAAAGGATATATACAGTTATTCACACATATTAACATTAGCACGCTCTTTAAAAGAGAATTACTTTCAAAAAATTCAGCAAGTCGACGTGAATCTTTTCGTGACGTCAAAGAAGTTAGTTATGATATATATTATAATACAGTAATTACTAAACATTACCAAACAAATGGTAAAGTTTGCTTTTTACGACTTTTTCATCTGACCCTCTACTGAAAATCTAGGTGGAGTTAAAGTAGAATCTTGTAGGAGTAGTTTTGCAAGTTTACGTCCGTTATTTAGATGCTGAAAATTTAATCAAAGTCGATAAATGGAAAAACAAGCAACAAGTATTGGAAAATTAAAAAATGTTTAGCCGCACGATGTAACAACGCAGTTTATTAGCCTATTGATTATATCATATTTCCATCACATGGACTTTGCCCACGTATTTCCCGGAGTTGGATTACGTTACATTTCGGAAAAAATGATTGGTAGCCAATCTCTTCGAAATAGCGTTTATCACATACATGTAGTCCACGGGAAAATCGATTTTGGAGCCGCCATTTTTTACGTAAACCACAAGACGTCTTCTTCTCATACTAAACTGCCAATTCCTTTAACATTGAAATTACGTGTTGGTTTTGTAAAATACTCGTTGAAACACATTGCGAACAAAATATGTTGTGTATTCTAATATGGAGGTTTGATATTTTGGTCATAATTCCGATTTATTTGATACCACATGGGTGGTAATAAAAAATTGTAATACATAAAAAATTGTTCATACATATATTTTGGGTATTTGGTTACACTGGCAAGACAGGCATTTTTGTTATTGCAGTCAACAGATTCACATTTGTTTGAGTCCAGAAATGCTACGGTTTGCGTAGCGTTCGGTTCTTTCGACATACACATTCAATAATAACATGCTGCACTACGCAGATTTTTATATCATTAATATTCATAAACTTTTAATACTGAAATACACGGAAAACGTATTTTTTATTCATAGATAAAGTAATATTTTAGATTGTTTGTACATATTACAAAGTTACCGTAAACTGCGTGTCGGCTTAACATATTTTCCGTTGTTCGCATAACTTTTTCAATTCCGAAAAGTCCCAAACTTCATGATGTATAATTTCCATTACTGGCCAGTGAAGTTTTTGAACAGTACGCGAGTATTAAATTAATTAATGTGTTTCATTTCTATATTGTCTCTTCGCAGTAACAAAATTTTAATTAAATCGCCAAACTATTGTCTGCTTTGCATATTTCAGGTTTTCTCGCAAGCCAGTATCATGTTCAGTGTTGGTGGCAGATATTACACGGGCGACCCAATTGTATATTCCTATATAGAGGATAGAATATTCGAGCACTCGAGGAACATTACAATTAAGTTGCACCATCGAATTGGGAAGTTCGTCAAGTTAAAATTTAGTTTTGTCTCCCGGTGGATTATGATCAGTGAAATTACCTTTGATTCCGGTAAGTTTCAATTACTTTAATGTTACAAACGGTTTGTAAAATTGTGATGCCATTGCAATTTTTAAATCTGTCTCTCAAACTTATTAACGTGACAGTAGACGAACAAATTTGTGCAGGCGCCATGAATGAGTTTATTAAAACATGTTACTTAATATTTGAAAATTTGATGAAAAAATGTTACTTTAATACGATGATCGCCCAACATAATATGTTTTTTGCTTGACAGATCGTCAATGCGCTGGCATTTACGCTGTTGACTATGATTTATTACTTTTACCACAAGATTTACGGAACGTTTAATTAGAGAATTATCATATCTTCAAAGGAATCTTGCAAATAGCCGGATGTCGTAAAAACAATTGTAATATTAAATATTTTTAACGTATAAAGTACTTGTAAGCACTTACATACTATCGCGTGCGATATTCCTAATAGATACCTTCGTTCTCATGGTAAACTCTTACAAATATATGGTAACTTGTCCGTCATGCATATATGTGCCCATAATTATGAAAGTGGTCTAAGTCATATATTTCTTGTTTCGAGATATTTAATGAATTGCATTTGAATAAATTAAAAAATATTTTTACATTATGCGACATTTTAATTTATAATTTTATTAGTCTTAATTAATGGAAATTTACTATGAATATGAAATTTTGTGTGAATTTTATACGATAATATTATTTTTAAAGATTGAATTGACTTAGACCATTTTCAAAATTAACTGAATGTCCTATAAATGACTTAAAGCAATAAAGAACTTTGAGTTTTATTTGAAACAATAATTTGATTGAAATAATTCGTGAACATTTATTACATTTATTAATTATTTTTAAACAGTAATCCATTTTTATCATTATTTCGAGTATTTAAGATTCTTAAAATGTTCCTGAAAAACTGGAGGGATGTACGGTAGTAAACTCATAATATCTTTATGTTTTTCTTCCGATACTGGTCTAATGGTGGTGTATAATGGAAGTAATTTAATATATCCGTATATTTTTGGTCTTCCTTTTTTAGGTGAAAGATCCAAAACGTGAAATTTAGAATCATCTAAAGATGTTTTATAGAACATTTTATAAGGTTCATTTTTCAAGAATCTCATCCATTGAATTTGTAGCCAAGAGACAGATTCACCCACGGTATTTTTTACTCTTCTTGTTATTGATTCTTCTAGTGATTTCGTTAAAAATGAAGTTGTCGTTATTATTAAAATTTGATTGTCATTTATTTTATTATGTAGTTCAGAAACGCGTCAAAGAAGGCCACGTGCCATTTTCAAGTTGTTTATATAATTTATTAAATTTTTGACTTAGACCACTTTCATAATTAAAACTAAATGAATTCCATATAATGTTGAAATTACAACCACTATCTAATGGTTCATTTTTGACAATTTCGTAAAAATTACATTGAATAAATTTAGTTAAAAATAATGTGGTATGAAATAACTGATAAACTCATTTTTTTTAAATTTTGACTTAGACCACTTTCATAATTATGGGCACATATGTGTGGCATAGTGTTTTACGTGCTAATTATAACATTGTTTACGATCTTCTCTAAACTTCACCAATGTTCATATTCCTTGCCCGCGAAACATTTGCTCATCCGTTGAACGCAGTACAAATTGGCGCCCGTTGTCTCTCATGTCTACAGATGTCGCTCATGGTAATTTCACGCCTGAAGTGCCACCGACGACGGAGGTGCCAAGATTGCGGGATAGAAGTTCAGCGCATGACAATCCGCTTCAGGCCGAAGTGCCTGTCGCTAAACAAGATGATCCGACATACATGGCTGTGATAATCGGAGTTTTGACGGCGGTGATTTTACTTCTGGCAGTAGCCATTTTCCTTATAGTTTCGCGGCATAGGCAGCGGAAGAATTTCGCTAGTCCTCTGGGTGCCAAGGGCACCATACCTTCTGGCAATCATCAGCACTTATCTCCAGAGTCCGCGTACGGCACGACAGAGAAAGATCCCTCGCTGATGACATACAGGGTCGAGGAGTTAGACGATCGATATGCAGGGACGAAATTGACCACACTACCCCGTGATCTCAATGATCGTCTGCTGGGCGATGTGAGGCTTGATGAATATCAGGAACCCTTCCACGAGAACAAGTATCGAGATCCACCGCATGCCGCATACTACGGTTACAGTACTGTCGTTATAGATAACAAGGATCTGCACGACAGCGTTGAACAGTCTGGTGAGTATTTTATCAAGAAATTGTGTAAATGAGTGTGCCCTAAGTACATAATGGAATATTCACATTTGTTAACGCTCTTCGTATTTTGTGTTGTTCAAAGTTTATTTGTAACGTAAATCCTGTATTATGTGTATAAACGTCGTAGAGAATATACCGGGTATGCTAAAAGCGTTATGTACATTCTGAAAGATGGCAGTGGAGCATTAAAGAATTTTCTCTTTGAAAATATATAATGCCATATTAAAAACAATTCAAATTCTCAAGTTCAATGACTCAACTATACACACGCTTAGAAATCGGTTTAATTTGTGGTTTTTGTCGCTATTTATCCATAATAATTAATAACAATTGATTACAATTATATTTCTTACGTACTTTGTTTAGATGCTACATATGACTACGCGGTTCCAATGCCGGTACCCAGTGTAAGCAGCGATCAGGACAGTGTGTTCTCAAAGTCATCCTCAAGGGGTAGCGCAAAGGTAAGGTTTCATAAAGTATTACACTAATCGAAAGTGGAAACTAATGTTTTTACTATCTCAATATATGTAAGAATGACAATTATTTTTATCGTGTAAGGATTGCAGTTTGTATGTACACTTCCAGGATTATACGATTACACGTTCAGCGATAAAAGTATTACTAATCCCCCGTTTTTTCCTTTGTTAATTAACATAATATGACCAATAGAACATTTAAGCTGGCTGGTAAAGTCCCATGCAAACATATTTACTGATAGGGTCATTTATTTTAGCACGTTGATCGCTTAGAATAAGTCAAGTGTTTCGCCAAGTCCATGATACATCGTTTGCTTTTCTTTTAAAGTAAAATTGTTCGAATAAAAAAATAATAAGCTTAGCAATATATTCGTTGTTGAATATGATGAAGGCAAATATGGAATGCAAAGATGAATTATAGGTGTTTCTGTCATAAATGTAGACTCCGTTGTCGTTCACGGATGAATCGAAAAATCAAAATAATGCGAAAGACACGAAACACCGAATTTAGCAGGCAGTTAAGACTTGCAAAGGGAAATGATTAGACGAATGTGTCTTTTCTATTACGGCAAGAGTAGCCAGTTTCTACGTTGATAAAAAAAAAACTAGTAAATTCAGGAACTTATCACATACATCCGTTTGTATATCATTTTCTACGCCATTGACTCTTACGAATAATTGTTAATACTAGAGTTACAAAATCGACAATGTCATGGGTTTCAGATATTACGAAAAAATGACAGAGACTATTACTATCCTTCTCTAGCAACTTTTATTAGCTTTTTTTTAACAGATACTAATTTCAGATTTTGCACGTCGCATATCTACACATTTCTCCGTGTAATGTCATACACCTACAAACTTCTTGGTAAATGAAGTGTTAATGCAAATGGGTAGGCTCGCTCAGTAACATATTCACCATCCAAGTACACATGATAGAGCGTTCAACGCGCTAAATGTTCATTTCTCGTATCACAACTGCTACCCGTTGACTTACCCAACCGGTTCCTTGCGTTGCACTGGAGGAAGTTCCCGATTAGTATATTAATGTGTGATCTTGTCGTTAACCAGTTTTTGTTGGTGTTAATAGGCTTGCTTACAGAGCTTTTTTCCGCCACCTCCGCCACCTATGAGCGTTCCACCATCTCGAGGTTCAAGCAATTTGACGTATTCGAACCCACCTAGCCCGGAGCCAGTTTGTGAACGCGAGCGTAGAGGCAGCAAGCGCAGGGAGCACTCTTTGCACAGATACGCGTAAGAGTTAATGCGAGACATTTCGGAGAATCGCTTCCATCGAAGGTATGACGAAGGCACGTTGAAATTGCTCTAACAACATGTGTGTTTCGTACGTTTCATTCAACCGTTCTGCACCGATCGTTGCTCGGACCGACAGCGCTGCCCTCTCAATCCCATCTCTTTAAGTGGGACGATTCAATATGTATTTCATTTGTTGCGCTCTCGTCGGCACTCATGTATATAATCATCACGATTTATTTAATTGTCGAATAGCATACAGCATGTCGCCGCGCGGTACGGTTGCTTTTTTAGTTCAATTGTCTGTACGAAATGCTTGTGAGGTATGTTTAAGTGAAGTCATCATCAGCCAATTTCGTTGGATTTTGTAAATACGATTCCGGAGGTTACTCGCAGTATGAGTGACGGTATCTTCTACGTAATACTGACCTGTATCGGGAGATAATATAGTGGAGTAGAAAGACTTAATTTGCGGTGTTGAATGAAGTTAGCAATGTGCGCGTAGTTAATTACGAGACGGAAAGGCATTGGTCAAATGTTTTTCGACATCTATTACACGCGGTACTTTGAACGTTTTATCGCGCGAACGAGACAAGTTGGCCCTGAGGAGCTAGCGCAGGGCTAATAGTTTGATAATCTACAACGATTATATTTTTTCTGCATTAATTCGGCCTGCGGAACCCATTAAAGCGATCGATAAGAAAATACCAGTCGCGGAAAATATCCTCGTTCTCCTTCTCCTCCTCCTCCTATTTCTCCTTCCTTTCTTCCTTCCTCCTCCTCCAACGAGCACTGCCACTGCCGCACTGAACACAATAGGTATATGATAAATGTAATCTCGTACATTACGCTCACCTGGGTAGGTACATGCGTAACCCGAGTTTTACTAAAAATTGGCATATCAGTTTAATTGTAAAGTGATCTCGTATACTCATCTCTGCTGGAAATTCGACACTGATGCGTACTCACAATCCTTCGATTTATAGTTCGTGTTTCGTATAGCTTTGTACCGACAATCTATCGAAGAACATGTCAACGGTCGTTTGCAACCGCAAATTGTTGCATTCTGTAGGATACATGGATATGAGGCAATAAACAAAAGTTCATACCATTCGTTCGATTTTTATTACTTGACGCAGCTCTTCGTATCTACAGTTGCTTCCCTTTCTCTCATTTTCTTTCGAACGGTTTTTGCTTTCTTTCAAACATACTGTCACCGATGCGTCGTCTTTAAAATGTATGCAGTTTCGTAAAGTCACGTTTATCATTTGACACTTTTGAAAATACTACCGGTCAATGTAGTATAGAAACGAAGAAAAAAAAACTAATACTTTACTGTAGTGAAACGAATTTCCAGATAGAGCAGATAATGATTTCATCTGTTCGGCGCGCATGTGCAATATGATCGTGCTCGCTATCGATCTACATGAGAACAGAGTAAAATAAATGTAGTAATCGTTGCGGTTGAATAAACAATTATTTACGGACACGGTTTTATATCCAGCTGGAGAATGTTGTCGATGATAATCCGATTAATTTTTAATCAGTTTCATAGTTTTATTGCTCCGATAACCGAACGCACACTATTTATTGCTGCATACGGATGAAAAATACGTTAGGCAACTATGATTCAGCAGGTAACATTTAGAAGAGAGTAATAAGCGATAGCGAGCCCTTATTCGCCTCACACAAGACTGACATCGAATAAATATATGCGCGCACGACATATTATTTATTTTACTGCGTAAGGCACTCGTAACGAAACTTTAACTTATATATACAAATATGATATACATACGAGAAAATAAATATATATATATATACATATATATATATATATAAATATAGATATATATTATTATTATTACTATTATTATTAAATGAAACGTATAGTAGTTCAATGATGAATTTTAAGCAAATACGTATGTATTTGCACACATATGAGTACATGCATGCGTTTATAGTGCATATCCGTGTATCCATACGTGTGTATATATAGGTTGAGTCACCTAACTTGATGACCTTAAATATTCTCGTTGTCTCTGATGATACTAAAAAGCATGTTTGGAAGACTTTGCTTCCGTCGAAGGGGCAAATGTTTTTATAAAACTTTCCAGTTCATCAATACTTAATATTTGGAACGCGTTAGAAATTTGTTGTATTTAAATTTATATTTCAATTTACTTGCAACATTCTTGCCTGTTAGAAGCAGTTCATAAATTATGATGAAAAATTTCTTCCCACGCGATATGTTAATTTCGCTCTAAGACTTTCCTTACTCATCCATTTATGAAAATAGGGTTACTTCAGTGCATCTTTGGGAGAATAATTTTCTTAACACATTGCGGACCGGGCATTCTATTGCTAAGCGTATCCAGTGGCCGGGTATTTTTTTGCATCAAATATTTTTAAATTAGTGATGATTTGATAGTTGAATAGTTAAAAATCATTGTCGCGTGAAATATTTATTTTCAACAACTTTAAACATTTCTTTAATTCTTTGATTCTTTAATAGTTTTCAATAAGTAAAAATTTGTATAAATTAAACATTTTCCAAAGTATGATGTTTCGTAAAACATGACACTAAGTGAAGTGTACCACCACAAAAAGCGATGAACTCTCCGATAAAGTGTCCGCAAAAATTTCTGTATTATTACTAATCGTTTTGTCGCTATCCATATTTCAGGGTTTCAAATAATTCATTTGCAATACAAATTATGAAAAACTGCCGCTGACAATCATGTAGCAACGTGATATCTCGTCACCTGTCCGAACGACAAAATATGCAAGACGATATACAAAATATGCAAGACGATATATCTCGTCAACGGCCCCGAACGACGAAATAAGAATGACGAGATATCTCGTCATCCGTCCGCAATGTGTTAATATAATAGTTTGGTCGGGCGTACGAAAGAAATATTCCAAATATACATTTTCTGGATTGCGTTAACTCTATTCCAATATATAAAAGTACTTCCCTTACTTTATTTTAAAAAATGTAGTCACCTTGAAGTGTTTAAAATCTGCGACTGCGACCAATTTGAGACCACCAGAAATATCTGTCTTTTTGACCCAAGCCATTTCCTCCTGACGCGTTTTTCGGGACCACCGAAAGCAACGAGTATTTTTAAGATCTTCAGCTTGGCCGATTTACCATGTATATACGTATATGTATATATATATACACATATATATGCCATATAAATATGTATGTATATATGTATATATATAAAAAAGGCCCAACTTTATTTCTCTATCTCTACCGACATCGCCTTCATGCAACGAGGAAATCGAGATTTACCAGCGTAAGGAATCGACAATACAGGGATGAGGCAACAATAACTATATATGTACGTAACGAGAAAAAAATGCGGATGCGGTACGAAGGTGTAACCCGACCTCATTGTGATATAAATGAAACGAAATGAGCTTTGGCTCTTCTGCGTAACAAATACATAGAAGCCCGTACATATATACATATATGCTTAAGCGCGTCTCACAGGAAGGAGCTTTTCCTTAAAATTTCATCGTCGAAAGCGTCGTCGCAAACGCGTAACTATTCTCTTCCCCTTCTCCGGGGAACGACGGCTGCATGTACGAACTGTGCAAAATTTATCACCGCCTTAAATATCACGAAAGCTCGCGGTATTTCGTAGCTTGTGGTATTTCGAAGCTCGTGGGTTTGAAGCTTGTTCGAAGCTTTCACCGTTCAAACGTGCATGTTGAATTGCTATGTAGCTTTGTAACTTTCTGAAAACGAAGTGATGGTAGAAATATGTATTAAACGGTTATTGGAATACAATGGGTCGATTTCGAGAAAATCGTAAGGGGGGGGGGGGTAATGTAAAGGACGTAGTGACAACGATTAAAATACTGCGTATATTTAGTGTTTATTCTTCGGTGATAACGGCGCATCATTGCAAGTCGCACATTCGATCGTGTTCCGGACGGCGCACGAATTTGAATGTAGGGCAAATAGTGACAGCTTCGAGTGCTTCAGGTGTAAATATTAACCATTAGGGACCTCGTAAAATACTTTTCAAAGGCCTTACGTTGGGAGGCACAAACAAATAATTTCGTCGCAATAATAATGGTTATCCTTTATGGAGGATAAATATCATGTACAAGCGAATAATTGTTATTTGTAATAAATCAGTGGTGGACTGACAATGAAACGCCTAAACGACTTCTTCCTCCGACGTTTGTAAATTTATTCTTGTCTCAGTGTGGTCGTTTGTGTTTAATAGGTTGTCGACAGTATATTTTGCTCTCCATACGCAGAGGCGTAAGTAACTAGCTTACGAGTTGGAGATGCATAGAATTTTGCATTTTTGGTATCAGTTATGAACGTCAGTCCGCTACTGATAATAAGCGTCAATTTACCTTAAGCCGACAGAAAAACTGGGGTTTATATAGAGTTCGATCGATTTAAGAGGACTATATGGAAACAATTATTTGTACAATGGAGATATTATACAGGTCAGAACAGATCTTCATACTGGAGAATGCAGCACTGGGGAAGATAAGATAAGGTATTTTTTCTATTTGCTCACTGCATAATTCGCCTCCTCTACGTGTGCGATGAATTTTAACGTCTGTGGTAATGTCTAGCGTACGATTACCATAGAAAAGGTAATTCAATGTAGTACATACTGTCGGTGTTCGCGACAAAGCAGGCTAAATTTTTCGGTTTTCATAAATCGGAACGTTTTTTATCCATGAAAAGTTACGTAAACCTACTTTCATATGCAGTATGAAACAAGTTTTTTTCATTATCACACCACGGAAGGGCGGACCGAACTTACTCATCACACTTTTTAATTTGGGTCATCGTTTTTGGATGGAGCTATCGAAACTTTGTGTCGAAAAATTGCCTCATCTCCGGCCGAATTATTAAAAGCGATCAGGTTACGTCTCTTGCAGGACATTTTCTTTACTGTTTTATTACGGAGAATAATCGAAGGTAACTGCCAAAATTATGCGTTGTATGTAAGCGGTAGCTCAGGTTTTTTGCACATTGAACGGAAGGCCACCTCTTGAATTTAATATAAGCAACCTGTGTCAACTGACTTAATTGTTATTGCGTCTGACAAATTGTTCTATGTCATAATTCTACATAAATGGTCACATGAAAACAGATGGTACTTTTAGAATCAGTACAGAACCTATTAGGTGAGAGTGTTAATTATTAACACTTAACGGACGGGTCAAATCTGCTCTGTCTTTCCTAGTTTCCGGGCATTTTCAGCTCTGCCAGCATTGCAAAGAAATCGTCTTTTATAAATAATCCAACGCACTCAGAAATAGACTTTGGATTACTGGGTATTTGTTGTACACCAGTCGACCCAAGAAAAGGTTCTAGAGACATTAAATTGTCTTGCGATGCCCATTCATCTCTATTTAAATCATTATCTTCAAATTCACTCTCCGAAGAAGGTAACCTACGTGCAATTTTTTCCTGAGAGAAAAAAATTCACTGTCATCACTTGAAACATCATTTTTTTCATCAAGGTTCTCAAACTCAACATCACTTCCGGATAAGTTACCCATATAAATTACCTCACCTTCCGCAGAAAACCCTTTGCTGCTTGCCCTTTTATGGCTATAAAATTATTTTGAAATATTTCCTAAAATCAAAACTACGCCGTAGGATCATCAGACAGATAGTGCTACAACTAATAGCATCAAAAAAAATAACAATATGTATAAAAGGAAACGCTAATGCAGCATACTAAAAATTCATGCAAAAACGTAGATCTACGTGGCCCGTCCTAGGAAGTCACAATGGAAAAACGTAAATCTACGGGGCCCGTCCGTTAAGTGTTAATTCATAAAATGTATTTCGTTCAACAAGAGTGTGTTAGAAGACAGGTAGTTAGACAATCGAAACTTTTTCCAACGCTGAGTAAATGTTGTTCTGACTGGTTTTTAGACATAAATGAGAGACGGAGATTCAAAACGGTATCATGTATCTAACACATATCTTCGACAGTTGCGCGAAGATGGAACTAAAAGTGCATGCAAATATCAGTGTACATGCAGTGAATGTGGTGATCAATTCGATTCTTTTTTAATTATAAATTGTGCTTCATCGTTTACTGTCTCAACTGCTCGGAAGACTGTTGCATAGCAGAAGGATATGATTTTTAACAAACAATATCTAGTTTGAAATACATACCAGTAATTAACACATTGTTGACCGGTCACGAGTTAACTCGTGTTTTCATGGGCAAACGTTGCTGACCGGTCACGAGTTAACTCGTGTTTGCACTTGTGTCGGCTATTTTAATTTTTGAAACGCAGAGCACTATTGAATATAGCAAAATTTTGTTCATTGTGTTCAATCGCGTCTGCTTTATTATAAAAAACTATACATTTCCTGGTATTGGGGCTTTTAATAGGTACACAACTTTGCTCCCGCCGTTTTTTCCCTTTCGTCCAATGCAAAAAACGGCGGGAGCAAAGTTGTACACCTATTAGTATTAGAAAGTGTCAAGAACGACGAAACGTGATGGTGAAGCATTTTTCAATAAATTATACGTGAATGCTTTATATAGTTGCCCGAGTGATTTTTAAATAAGTTGTAGTCATTTGGAAAATGATTATTGAAAATGAAATAACAAGGGCATAATCTAGCTCTTTAAAAGGAAAGCGCAACGAAACAAGATATATGTGCAAAACCTCTTGTCTACATCTACGCGTAAATGACTGTTGTACAGTAAATCATACGAAAAAATATTAAAAGTTACATAAAATTTATGTGCAAAGTTCAATTTGAATTCAATATGCACGAACAAACTTTATTGAAGGTTATTTACATCGTTTCACTTCCATGTTTAATTACGAAAAAATAGCCGGTGACCTGAGACAGCTTTTGCCGAAAATTGCCGGTCAACAATGTGTTAACAGTTCCTATAGGACCCGCTTCAAGTTGATATTTCATTTCATTGCCGAATGTTGTATTATGTTAACTTGATTCTATAGTCCGGGGTTTCTAATAAGTCATCGAAATCGCAATTGCTGATATTTTACTGTGAGTTAATGAGAGACGCGCATTTTTCTTTAGGCGCCCGCTTCCCAAAATGGAAGACGATATTATTCTCATAAAGGGAAAGAATTTTTGTATTTGTTTGCATATATTCTAATACAATTACATGTGCTTTTAATATTTTGTTTGGCCGCAGTTTTGTAACGTTTGAAGGCAATTGCCACTGATGGTCCTAGAATGAAATATGCATTTAATCTTCTACTTTAATGAGAAATCAATTGAGTTATGGCTGTGATTTCTGTAAATTTTATCATTGCATTTACACGCGCATGGAAACGGTGAAATAAGAGAGAAATGTTATCTGGATACGAGCTGCGAAATTCGTTGACTTTCGGGTCGCATAGGAAACGAAGACAAAGTCTGTCCGACATTCAAAATCTTAGTGTCAAGCAGTGCGATCATTTTTTTCCCCTTTTATGTTAAACAATTATTCGCCTTCTTAATGAAGCGTCAGATTCATAATCCATAAAAATTGCTTTTCCGGCATTTCAATAAACACGGAACTTTGTAGAATGTTTTTGTCGATGTTTGAAGATTATCTGTGAATTTTCATGTATTCAGGTCTATAGCCAAGTTGAACAGCGATAAAAAGAATTAACGCTGTTGGTTTGCTGCCAAGCCACGTTTTTGCTTAGGCAGTAGATAATTAGATCTACACAAGATAAGGTGGCGGTCAACACCTTAAAACCATTCAAATCAATAGATGAGCAGCATTGCTTAAATAAAAGAACCAAACGTAATAAAAAAAAATTCGTGCATTTTTCTTTACAAATAACGTCAGCAATAATAGCAAGAAGGAACATAAAGATGTATATATGGAAAATAATTTCCAGCACTTTTTTGCAAATGACGTCAGCAATAATAGAAAGAGATAACATAAAAATGTATGTATTGAAAATAATTTTCAGTAGAGTCCACAAATTTGACCTAGCGTAACAATTAAATTTATAAATGCCTTTTGGTAAAAACTCTCAAACCAGTGATTTAATAAATTGAATCTTCTCCCAAAGCTAAACAGATTATACGATACGGTTTTTCATTTTTTGAACTGAATTTAATTTAATTTTTAAATATCCCTGAATAATTGTGAAATTAATGCATATTTATATAGAAGAACCACCTTCACGGAAAAACGGTTATTATCCAATCAAGCTGTACGGATTAACTAACGATTTGTGAGCCTTAACGCAGGGTAAATTTTTTGCTATTCATTCCTTTATATTACCTGCTAAAGAAAACAGCGTAATGGTCCTGATTACAAATACAATACATTGGTTAATTCCACATTTCGACAGCGCAAATGTATAAAGCAATCGTATTACATATCATTCAAACAGTCAGTTTCTTTATGGTTTACAAGTCGAAATACAAGTCTTGTGAGAAATAATCAGTGTGGCATGTACCTCCGATCTCCGCTATATACAAACTATTTAATTTTTACTTTCATCATTCGCCATAGCAGAGAATGAACAGCAGTTCTGTATTCTCGTTTGACATAAATTTCTTTGTCGTTTGATCGGCGGGACACGCTGTCGTGTAAGCTACTTTATCGATGTAAGCGTACTTCATCGAGATATAGCACGGCACTTTTTGTATTACTGCGCAAGCTACCATACATACTACGTACCATTAATGGGCTGAATATTTTATGCACAACCTGATATATAAACTTTTTTTCAACTGTGGACGTGCACCAGCGCTAATACGCGTGTACTAAAGTGTACTGAACAGCAACGAAATAGAGCAGAACAGATATTACTTCCCTTACGAACAATTTACGACATCTCATTCAAGAAATGAACAAAATCAGTTTCGTAAATATATCATCGAAACCAGTGTGAATTAGTACTTTCCAGTTCATTGATATTAAGTGAATAGATAAATAAAGGAAATTCAAGGACATGATTATTGTCTTACCCGCGATACTCGATTTAATCGCTGTGCGATGGGTACATATGATGAATGATTTTGAATTGACGTGTATATGCGTGAGATCGGTCGCACCTTCAACCATTTTGCGATGCTCTGTGAGTAATATTGATCGCGTTATGTACCACACGGCACTGAACGTGCACGTAGAAAACTGTAGACAGAAATGTAGTGAGCAACGCCGATTACGATTTATTTACCATAGTCCTGCACGCGTGATAATTGCAAACTTCTTCACCATTCTGGAAATATTAACGCTACATTATTTCTCATTGTACATAGTGTTGTGATTTATGCGCGTATGTGTAACGTATTATAAATACGCCTACAGGCAAGCAGGAGCGACCACTTGTACATACCTGTATAATATAGCGTGAAAGGTGGTGCCATTGTGAATGTAATTATATGATCAGTATAGTGTAACGAGTACCGGATGCATATTTGATATTTGTGTGCCTGTATCCTTTTATATGCTACCAGAATAGAAGACAAAACATATTATATTGTATTAATCCAATTTAAAGGACTATAAGTATTGAAATGTACCGCAACAGGGATATGAACACACACATATTCGCACACGAAGACATGTACACACTTACACAAGACTACCAGTCCGTTGGACGAAATAAAACTTTTAGCGAAGAGAGAATTGTCGTCTGCAGATATTTTTTTTGTGCCTTCAATTGATCTACGTCTTCCAATTTGACTTTTTTGATGATTTTATCCTTGATATTTTATGCGATGTATCTTTTAGTACGCGTTTTCAACAGTTTACAAGGAATTTGGCAAGATTAGCCCCAGATACGAAAAGATCCACAAAGACTGTTGTCAGGCCAATGGTGAGTAAATTTTTATCAGATCGTTTTTATTTCGAGAATTTATCCAAGTATTTCTAGGTACACGGCAACGGTACATTTGAATATACAGTGAAACCTGTTTTTGTGCGGTCCTTTTCGATGCGATTGGTTTTGTGCAATTTTTTTTGTGCGATTTATTTTTATGCGGTATATGAATCTAAGCGGCGTTAGCACCAGTTTAATGTTTGCTATCAATGTACGTATACATGTTGTGGACGAAATATATGAATATGTAATTAATCGAAACGTTACCGAAAACGCGTCAACGTTATTATCTGAAATTAGTGCACTCGCACATAACATCGGCGGAGAAGGCTTTGATTCTTTCGACGATAATGACCTGGACGAGATGATTGAGGACCAAACTGTCGATGATAGTGACATTATCAATAGTTTGATAGATTATGAAAATGGACAAGAAGAACCGGAATCTATTACAACAGATAAAATATATGCAGGGATCCAGATTTCGAAAAAATTGGAAACGCATTTTCTTAAAATAGATATCAATGCGGAAAGACGCTTAAAATTCCAAAAAGAGCTGAAATCATGCATGTCTCACTATCGTGGCGTTTACAAGCAATTGACCAGTCGACCGTCGTCACAAAAACTGATCACTGAGTTTATGGTACCAAAAAACAAATCAATTGAAATCTTATCTTCAAACGACGAAAGCGATTTTCAACCAATTCATCACAAGAAGATGCGTGTTTTGGATTACGACGAGTAGCAGCAAACTATTTAACCCTTTGCACTCCGAATTTTATTGCAATTTCGTTACCAGCAGCTCCCAACGCTTTTAAGTGTTTTGTTTGAAATTTACTTTAACTAAAAAAATAAGGCAATTTAAATAAATAAAGGAAGAAACTAATTCACTTAAATACCAGTTTTATTTACACTATTGTCGTATTTTGAAATTTTCAAGCCTATGATAATTTTTGAAACAACTTCCAAGATGCAACCCTGCTTTTCTTTCGTACGTTTCGCAAAAATAGGTAGTTTCTCTTCTTCCTCCAGGTATTTTTCTATTTGGGCAAACTGCACAGTCTTTGTGTTTTCCTTCGGAATGTACCAAGATGAAATGAGGCTTTCCATCTAAGCGATCGTGTTTATCAAGTGTTCCAGGCCTCCCCAATTTCATATTTCGTGCACGACAATCACGAGTAAGCATTGACAAAAGCTTTTCGCGAAATTTTTTCTGGACTATAGGTTTTGTTCCTTGGTTTTTTTGTTTTTTTCTTTGTATAAAATATACGCATTTACTATGGAGATTTCTAATCCCGAAAATAAATGTTTCATCCACCACTTGAGTGCTCGACGGAAAAAACAATAAGATGTCGCGTATTGGTGCGCCATATCGACACCACCCATATTTTTATTATAATCTATGATCACATTCGGTTTTTTTATTTCTCTTCGATTACCTGAATGTCTAACACTTTTAGTGACATTGCGAGAGCATTGATAACGTATAATATGTGCGCGACATCTATTTATTTGGACATGAAAAAATGTCGAGTGGGACTCGACAAAGGAGCTCCTGAGATAAAAAGTGATGTCGAGTGACACTCGACATAGGAGTGCAAAGGGTTAATGTATAATGTGTAAACTTCTCCATGTATATGTACAATGAAGAATTAAATATTTTTACAATTTCTTTAGGTCTAATTTAATTATTTAATTTAATTGAAAGCATTCTCTCATCTATTTCATAAATCATTGATGTATTTTCTAAGTCCGACTTTTTTTATGCGGTCCCTATCCACCGCACAAAAATAGGTTTTACTGTACCGTATGTGTCATGACATGCACAAATGGTTGCATGTATTGCACGACGAGCGCATAGTATTTAACGCGTTAACTGTCGAGCATATTTCACTGGTTTCGCCTCCTGCGCCAGTGTGAAATTGTCGATGTCAGAGTCACATTATGATAAAATACTTAGACAATACGGTCGAATTATGCAAAATTATTATGCGCAGTGCATTAATCTTGATGCATTTCGGCTTCGTTTTGTTCCGTTTGTTATTCAGTTGTTACTTCGTCTGCTTATCATCTGTTACTTTGTTTTCATCATTTCAGTCTCTCAGAAAACTTTGCTACATCAATTACTTCATTGTAATTGTCCTTACAGTAAATAATGGGAGGCAATAAGAACAGTGTCAAAAAAGTGACCATATCTTGTGGACATTGTCACGATCAGCAAATTTTTACCGGCCGTGTTTTAACACAATTAAAATATTGTCATATGAATCAATATCACTTGCGTTAGTATTTTTAATTTTTGAAACGCAGGGCAACGCAGAATATTGCAAAGGTTTTGTTCACTGTGTTCAGTTATGTCCGCTTTATTATAAAAAATATACCCTTCTTGGTATTAAGGTTTTTATCACAATTCTCGTAATACAAAGTCTCAAGACGGAATGTTACGGTGAAGCATTTTCCAATTAATTATATGCGAATGCTGTATCTGGTTGCCTGAGTGATTTTTAAATGAATTCTAGTGATTTGAAAAACGATTGTTTATCAGAAGGTAATTATGAATCTGATACTAGGCTCATGAGGATAATCTAGCTCTTTAAAAGGAAAGCGCTACGAAAGCAGATATATTTGCAAAACCTGTTGTGTACAACTACGTGTAAATGACTGCAGTATAATTAATCATACGAAAAAATATTGAAAGTTATTGTAAATTATATCTTCAAAGTTTAATTTCAATTTACTATGTGTAAGCAAACTTTATTGAAGTTTATTTGGATTGTTTCACTTCCTCGTTCAATTACAAAATAATAACCGGTGTCTCGAGACAATTTTCGCGCAAAATTGCCGGTCAACAATGTGTTAACACAATTAAAATATTGTCATATGAATCAATATCAAGTGTATTTAAAATATTTTAAACGACATTATTTATTAATGTATAATTATTTGGAATAGTTTTCCTCGTGTTATTCAATTTCCGTACGTCTTTATGCTTAGGGGGCGTATTACACTTGCTTTTCATCCTCAAAAACTTTTTTATCACATTCTTATTTCATATTGCACACAACAGTACCATTTCCGGAACGAATAACAAAGAAGAAAAAACACACAGGTACTGTAAACTCTCCCACACTGTCCCTCCGGACAGAACCGAACCCGAACAATCGTAGCACTCCGTTGTGCCCCGTCGAACCGAGATAAGGACATCGAAAAAGAAAGACAATGACGAAATGAGGCCATCGAAGCACTTAAAAACTAGCGTACCAATGCTAAAAGGAAAACGACCTCTTACCCTTTGGTTGTGGACTGTTCAGGACCGGAATGTGACAATCGCGGAGCGTTTTAAATGCAAGGCCGACTATAGGTGCGCGCTTTTCGTAGTTTTTTCTCTATGAAAATATTCATAACGTGTTGTTCATATTGATGAGATCAAAATATGAGACCAAGCATGACATAATTCGATCCATATTTACTTCCGAGTACTTCTTCGTAATTTATTTCAGTTCAGTATCGTTTTGAATTAATTACGTACATAGATATTGGGTTGGAGGGAAAGTTCTGTCGTATTTTAAAGAAAATATTTGAATTAATTTATAAAAATATGTGTTTAATATTAATCATAATACATTTAATGTGTTGTATGATGAATGCCAACTCTTCTGCAATTTCTCGACTTGTTAAATGTGGATTATTTTCCAACATGGATCGTAAAACATCATTATCGATCTTGGATGGTCGTCCAGATCGATCACTTTCTTGGAGGCTCAGATCCCCGGAACGAAATTTGCTAAACCATCTTTGACAAGTACGAACATTTGCAATATCTTTTCCAAATACCGCACATACATTTTTACATGCAACCGATGCGTTGCTTCCTTTTTGGAATTCATACAAAATGCAGTGTCGTAAATGCACTTTATTTACTGACATGTTTTTCACTTTAAATATCACAAGTAAATGATGAACGGTAAAAAAGGACTACTTTTATATTATACAGCAGCTATAAAAAACAAAAAAAAATCCGAATGACTCACTAGCCAGATGTTTTTTTTTATTTACAAGAAGAATTACCTGCCTATTAAAAATACGACAGAACTTTCCCTCCAACCCAATACTTTGTTACGCAGACACATGAAATCTAATTACATGTTTTTTGTTGAATGCAACATTTGTACCCCAATAACATGGATACACAATTTACATTATATTGGTAATGTTGTGATAGGGACTACATTTTATGGACCTTGCGAAGGCAGATACTTTGTTACAAAAAAGATTCCACGCGGGGTTCTTTTCAAAAGAAAGAGACAAATTTGCCAGATCATCAGGTCACTATTTTAATTGTTTCGTTTGCATACTTTTACAATATGACATAGATATAGGTATTTTTCCTTACTGGTTGCAGTCAAATGAAGACTGTTAAAATTCTGGTACTTTCGGGAGGGTATAATTGATTTGACGCAGGTGCCTTCGCTCATTATATATGTCTGGGGTCCCCCATTTGGGACTCTATGACCGACGTAATTCCTTGGTGTCGTTATGGATTACATTTGATGAACAATACGGAGGCATAGTCTAACTAAATTTGACGGATAATATGGAAACAGGGACTATATTTGACCGACAGTGCGGCGATACTGTCTGAGAAAAGTAAAGTGAGTTATTCAATAAGTACTAAAAAGTATATTAGATCCGAATTATATCGTGTATGACCTTACTTTAATTGGAAAAATGTCACCAATGTGTTATGACTAATTTCAGATAAAAAAATTAATTAAAAATATCATATTATTCCATTACATCCTGTGCAGTTGTCTACTTTCGTCATAGGAACCGTGTCGCTTAACGAGTTACATAAATCGCATGACTGACTCGTTCTGGTTAAAATAACATAGGCACAAAAATAACCTTTAGAAGGCTATACAAGTACCAAGATGGACATTATAAGAGAAGAAGGACTAATAGGGACAATGTGAGAGAGTTTAATCCATATATAATGGCACTAGAGGTCCTATGTGGAGCTTATCTTACCGTCTCAACGGGCATACATCTATGTTTTGCCTTTATGCGTAGCAGAAGACCCGAATGAGCAAACCGAAGATACATACTGGATAGGCGGCGGGCGGTGTTAACCCTTTGCGGTCGTATGTCTGCTCTCAGCCACCACAGAAGAGAACCATAATAATCTTACGTTGTATTTCAAAACTAATCTTTTAAAACTAAGCTGTTATTCCACTGGTACTCTTGCAACAAACAGGAATATGTATGTATATACCAGCTGTGATTAAGAAATTAGTTGTAACAAAAAATAATATTGTTGCTACCTATCCATCAGCTGATATTCTATTATTAGCGTGGAAAGACAAGAAAATAGTCACCATACTAAGCAGGTACGATACCTCGGGCATAAAATCTATAAAAAGATGGACGAAAGAAGGTGGCAACGTCAACATTAGCAAACCAAATGTTATTATAAATTATAATATGTATATGGGAGGTGTCGATAAGACTGACCAGTTAGCAAATTCATATTGTTTTACGAGAAAATCTTGCAAATGGTGGAGAAGATTTTTTTATCGGGAACAGAGGTTTGCACTGTCAATAACTACATCTTATGTAAGGTGTCAGCAAAAAGAGAAAACAAGACGCCAGTGTCATATTTAATGTTTGTCCGAAAATTGGTGGAACAACTTGTAGATGATTTTCGTGAAGGAGCATCTTCAAAACTACATATGGTTACTTAACATATTGCTGCACTGTCAAAACGTAAAGAGTAAAGATTGTTTTGTATGTTCAAACAGAAAAATCCAGGGCGGAAGACGTCAAAGTAATTATTTTTGCGACACATGTAATTAAAAAGCAGGACTTTATGTTGGATACTACTTTGAAAGATACCACACGATGGAGAACTATAAAATATAATTTTCACATAAAAACATTACATTAAAACACATTATTGTGTAAAAATATATCCGAAGATCACAAAAGAATTAATAAATCTTGTTTATCCTTCATAATCTTGCATATTATATATCACTCCTCGTTCAACGGAAATTAATTCCGACCATTACGACACCCATGTCTAAATTTAATACGACCGCAAAGGGTTAAAAGTGAATCGTCCAATTATTAGGCTCCTGATAAGTAAAAGAGTACACAGTTCAGCCGACTAGAATAGCAATCGGAAAATGACTACCAAATCGTCAGAGTAGCACAGGACTCTCATTTGCTTGAGCGATACTGTTCAATACACATGTAGATGTTGAATTAATAGGATACTTGACAATTTTATCGCTCAGAATAAATTCAGTTTACTTTCGCGTTATTCACATCGTCGATTTATTTTCTTTCCGTTATAATAGGTGCTGTTTAAAAACGAATTGAATACTTGGGTATTTTTTAGTTATAGAATGATTCTCTTTTCAGAGTAATCGTATTGATAGTATGCACTGATGTATAATAGAGATTTTGATATTTAGGAAAGTCAGAGGGGACAACAATTAAACGAAGATATATTTTTTGGTACTATACAATTGAACAAATTCTAAATCTGCAAACGAAAAAGGAATTCCAAAAAACTGTGATTTAATATTACTATTTAACTGTCCTGAAACAACATAATTTTGCATAACCATTTTAGTGCCATTGGTCTTCTCAAAAACGGTGTTGGCTAATGCCACGCGACACGTTGCGGCTTATTGCAAATTGACTCTATGTCGAAATATGCTATAATCATATTTGAACGCATTCTCAATTGAGCATTGGCACTGAATGCCGTAAGAATTTTTTTTACACAAAATCCGAACAGCAATTACGCTACGCGGCACTAAAACAGTTCAATTGTTTTGAAGAGTATTATAACAAGCAACAGTAGTATTATACATTTTTTACGTGTAAAGTACCAGGTTGCTCAATAAGTTTCTTCTTTTTTTGATAAGAATGAATACACGATATTTGTTGTTTAAAATGATTTATTATATTATATATGAATCATTCTGAACATTAATGCCTTCTTCCATCTCTCAGGAAGCCTCATTATCCTCTTTCCAAAATAG
Organism: Cryptocheilus praepositus; assembly: GCA_033815515.1. Taxonomy (NCBI): domain Eukaryota; kingdom Metazoa; phylum Arthropoda; class Insecta; order Hymenoptera; family Pompilidae; genus Cryptocheilus; species Cryptocheilus praepositus. Next base: position 361,313 of record JAWWQZ010000334.1, read on the forward strand.
TTGAGGCTTACTTTCAAAATATTCATTTAGGTGTGTTTTTATTTCGTTTGTGGATTTGAAAGATTTACCACGGAGAGAATTGTTTAAGGAGAGGAACAAGTAATAATCGAACGGAGCAAGGTCTGGGGAGTATGGAGGGTGATGAACGTCCCAATCAAACTGTAATAATTGTTGCCTTGTCAACGCAACTTGTGGTCTTGCGTTGTCGTGATGAATACGACACCTCGTCGGTTCGCCAATTCTGGCCTTTTTTCTGCTATTTCCTTTTAGTTGATCAAGTTGATTGCAATATTTGTCAGCATTGATCATATCACCTTGAGTAAGAATCGTAGTACAGTACACCCTTCCAGTCCCACCAAATGCACAAAAGAACCTTCTTCGGATGAAGCCCAGGCTTCGCAACAGTTGAAGGTCCATTTTCTTTAGACCAAATGCGTTTTCGATGCACATTTTGATACAAAATCAGGTCTCGTCTCCAGTGACAAGACTCTTTAACAAAAGGACTTCTTTCGTGTCGCTGAAGAAGCAAATCGCATGTAGAGATGCGGTTCATAATGTGTTTTTCCGTCAATTGGTGTGGAACCCAAACTTCACATGGATTCGCATATCCCATCTTGATTAAAATATGTACCTTTGTTTTGGGAATGTTAGTGGCATCCACTATCTCACGCTCAGTCAATCGCGGATTTTCAGCAAGCACAGTCTTGATAATGTCCGTATTCGTCGTGATGCGGTTTTTGGACGTCCTTCGCTGGATCATCTTCATCTTTCAACTCGAAATTGCCAGCTCTAAATTTCTTAAACCAATTGAAGGTGACGGTCATAATAGTCGTAGCACCATTCGTAAACGGTGCAAATCTCGTCTGCAGTGTCCTTTACACTATTGCCTTTTTTAAAAATAAGCATTTTAACATGCCGCAAATTCTTCTTTTGGCTGTCCATATTGAACTGTAGACACAAAAATTTTAAAAGAGACTTTGTAACCAAAGAATGAATTGACTGATCTGGGACGAATGAACCGATTACATAAACGTTGATAAAGAGATAAGCCTGCATATTTATATAAACATAGCCAGTTAGAGTCATTCATAGCGTGGCGCGGAAGAAACTTATGGGACACCCTAATATATCTATGCACCTACACATAGTACCATAGTATCTATTATTACTATTAAATATATTTATTACAATTAACAATTCTGACGAACACGTGATAACTTGTTCATTACATACGTATGAGTGACGTGGCATTTAATGTGTTAAGTAAATAAGACCGCCTTCACCATTTGGGAGGAATGGCACTTAAAGGGTTAATGCGAAATTGAAAAATTAAATTTGAAGAAAAAAGAGTTTTCAATGGAGTTATAAAAACACAGACTCGTTTCAATTATTATTGTGTGTGCAAACGAGCGTCTTTATAGATATTGTAAAGAATGCGTTGTTCAGAAGAAGTAATGGACACACTTGGCATATATTTGAATTGTGTAATGTATCATTGGACAAACTTGTTTGTTTTGAATGTTAGCGCGATTACAAAAAAAATAACATTTTTAAAAAAGTATTTTTATTTCGTGCATTTTGTGTAAATTTTATCATGGCTAAGATAACCGTTCCTTCATTTTCTGAAGTTAGTTGCAAGTAATATATATCTATAGAGGATGTTCCAAAAAATGTATTCACACTTTGAGTAACTATAAATATTCCATTTATTAAGATATATCTAAGATAAAGTATTCCATAAATCTACATTTATTAATTGTAAAAATGGGTATACATTCTTTTTGTAACAAATGCAGATTCTCTGTTTCGTGATTGGAGAAATCTATTACCTGCCAAAAATGTTATACACTCTAAGTGTTTCGAGTCTATGATTCAGGAGTGCATAAAAATGTTGGCAAACAATAGATTTCCTCAGCCCCGACGAAGGGCATTCTGGTTTCTTAAAGAAGAATGTGTACACACGTTTACAATAAATTAGCTCTATAATTATATAACACTTAATCTTACACGTTTCTTAATAAATGCAGAATTTATTATCACTTAAAGTGTGTTTTTTCTTTCTATCTTTTCAGAAGACTCTGTTTAAATATGTATACACTCCTGGAGAGGGAACCAGAGGATTCCGAAACGTGTAAAATGTATAAATATTTTGACTAATACTAAATTTCTTTAACACTTTGACAGCCGCTGTCACGCAGGTTCGAGTTTGCTGGTCAGTGGTAATTCGTAGGCATCACGTAGACGTCACTTCGTCTTCTCTCTGGGAGAAATAGTCCGTATGCGATAGTACATGACGGGTTTGCCAAAGTATTCAATGAATCACCGACTAATAATTGCATCCGTAAAATTGTAATGGACCAGTATTGAACATTCATTCTTTGGCGTTCTCAGTTATATACGCATAATTTCCATTTGTCTAGCATAATATCTTTACAACGATACATTCGGAGAGATCAACACCATGACAGGTAAGTGCCGTTTAGTAAAATGCGCAACAGACAAATTGTTAACCACATTGAAGGGAAGTTTGATTTAACACTAACCGAGTTTAACACTAGATTGCCCGAGATTTCTTGTATACCTATATTGCCCAAAAACAGTCAAAATGACTGCATTGTGAAAAAATAACAAATATGTAAAGAAATTTGTTTAAAATTAATTTTTAATATTTTTTATGTTATTTACAGTTATATAACAGGTTATTAGTAAATATTAACTGTACATATTGACTGTTTTCAATGAACTTAACCCATATTTCCGAAAGCAAGGCAAATTTATTTGATTGTAGGCGCCTACTGCATTCGGTTCTTTTGTCAAAATGAATAAATCGTAGGATTTGCTTGAACTTTTCTCTGGCCATAGTTTTTCTAAAAGATTCGGGACCCCACTTCGCTGACCATAAATAACTCAATTTAAAATTTGTTGCCTCGTAAGCTCCACGAGCATATAGAATCCCAATAAATGCACGTATTTCCGGTAATGATATTGTCCAACCGTTCCGCAAAATTCGGCGACATTCTTCTGTGCACTTTCTTATATGTTTGGTAATATAGTTATCTATTATCAACGATAATGCACTGATAAGATTATCTGCCGCAATGTTCCTTTTTGCGTAGCCTGTTGGCCCTTTCACACTCTTGAAAATACAAGCAGATGGTATCCTTCCAGGAATACCACCTTCGTCAATTTTTGTCCACACAGTACCATCAGCAGCTGTTTCGACCTCCTGAAACGTATTTTCAGTTTCTTCATCAGAATTTGAACTAGTTAGCACCCTACACCATTTCCTGGGTATATTGATGACACTTTCATTTTCATCATTGGTGATCGACTCTTCATCACTATCTTCAGCGTCAGATGTTTCACTTTGAATATAATCCGCTTCATCTTCAGATGATAGTTCAGAATTTGTTGCATTTGATTCTATATCGGAGCACTCTTCACTTATGTTCGTTAGCTTTTCCAAGAACTCATTTCTGTTCGACATTTTTTTCATAAAGTTAGGGCGCAAAAGAAATAAAATAAACAACTTGTTAGAACAACACTTTATAAAGATTCGAATAACTAGTACTACTTTAGCTTATTGAGCAACTGACACTTATCAAGTATACGCCCAAATCGACAATTTATCATGCATCATATTTCAATACAAAGCCGGACAGGTCATATAAGAAATTTACTCAATTCAATAAATAAAAATCTTTTGATTATTTAAAATTTACCAAGCAGTCAAAATGACTGCTTCTGGGCAATATAGGTATAACACACATATATATACGGAAATAAAGGAGGGCGGAAGTAACTACAATTATTCATAAACCCATTTATATGTTATAGAAAAAGTCACCAAATTCTAAGAAATTGTGTCATCAATTTCATAATTGTTTTTCTAACTGAAATTAAAAAACAGTCAAAATGACTGCCTTGGGCAATCTAGTGTTAAAACAAGTGCTCTTGGATAAATATGTTAAGTTAAATCGAATGCTACACCGAAAAGTCACGAAGTAATATGCAAAGCTACATGCGTCCGGCTGTATCACTTTAATAATCAAAATCTTAGGATATTATAAATTGTGCAATAAATTATTTTTATAATATTTTAGAAACTAATAAACGTAAATACTCTCATATATAACATTCTCTTTGAAAATGATATTATCGTTACGATTTCCTTTCTCTTAATGTTCGCTCGTCTGGAGATGAGCGTATTGCTGGTCAGTGTGTAATTCGTTACTGAAATAAATCCTGGAAAATCACGTCAGATTATTCTGTGTACTTCGATAATATTTACTAATACTCTCTGGGAGAAACCTATTAACAAACAATGATATTCGTAAATTAATGTTTTAATGATTGATCGATTTTTGTAACATATAATACATTATTACCCGATATTTATTACATTACACAATATAAACTATTTATTCCATAAATGTTTTGCATCCGTAAAACATTATTTTTGTGTTTCATTTAACAAAAATCTAGTAAAGTTAAAGGAACATTTACGATTACGAACTTTACCGTTTGGCAAGTATCTTCTTCATATGAACTTTATATACAGATAAAATCTTTTTATCTAGCATTTCCAGTCGAAATGTGTCATATGAACAAAAAAAACAATTTTTTCATGCATCGGTATGTTACCGTAATCGAAAAAAAAAATGTTATTTCAATTCGGACAGGTCATATAAGAAAGATCAATTCAATAAATAAAAATCTTTTGATTATTTAAAATTTACCAAGCAGTGAAAATGACTGAGCAATATAGGTATAACACATATATATATATACGGAAATAAAGGAGGGCGGAAGTAACTACAATTATTCATAAACCCATTTATATGTTATAGAAAAAGTCACCAAATTCTAAGAAATTGTGTCATCAATTTCATAATTGTTTTTCTAATTGAAATTAAAACACAGTCAAAATGACTGCCTTGGGCAATCTAGTGTTAAGCAATATCTACACGTATATTTCTTGGGAAGCTCTGTATAAATATATGACTGCGGAAATAAGTACTAATAATGCATAGAATCGCCCGTAGCGGTTGTTATTTCGCTTGTCACAATCAGCCTGAGGTCCGACAATTAGAAGTATTTGTGAGATTTTGCTGAATGACCAATGCACGAGGCCAGAGTTCCGGTGACGCGAGTCTTTTGTGCCGCCTGTTGTCCTTTCATCATACTAATTTGGCACCGTCGACGACGTCATTTGTCATTCTAATGGGTAGAAGTGACAGCTACGTTTTTAATGACTTCAGGGTGAGCGTGGCGTTCTGTGCTACATCTTCGTGGAGCATTCTTCTTTTTCCGCCAGTTCCTCTTTAATTTGCTCTCGTCACGGCACTTTACACTCCATCGTCCGTTCATTTTTCTCCTGCGTTTTCGTAGCCGACTGTTTCGAGGCGTCGTTTACAAAAAAAAGGACTGGCTTGCATGCGCATACCGTCATTATGGTTATCGTTGTTTTCTAAAAATGCGGGCTCGTAAAAGTTTTAGCAAAAAGGATCGTATGCCAGATTTATCAAAATTACACGGAGCCGGTTTGCTTGTATTTTTTCATGGCTATAGACGTAGACGAGAATTGTTGTAAACGGGAAATGTTACAAGGACTAAAGTAAAGATACAAAGTCAAAACTTTTCTTAAATCCAGGTACTGAAACACGGTTTCCGCTAAACGAAATCAGCAAACATAGACATTTAAAGCAATATATTTGTCAACGGTTTTTATATTTACATAATATTTATTATTTTTTACTAAACACTGCTACGCAAACTTTATGTTATATCCCTTGAGACGGTATAATTGATAGCCTTATACTCCTTTGTCTAGGGTTACTCGATATCAACTTCATTTACAGATGCTCCTATATTGAATCAAACGTTAAAGTCATAAGTTGCACGTTTAAATATGTACTGTATCTCTTAATACTTTTTTACTGCAGTGAGCAAAATTACTGTCCTGTCAGTAATGGCATAAATTTACTTGTTGAATCTAATATTGTAGTGTTCACAATTGAACAAATTTTCAGTGCAGATAATGTTATAATGTAACACTACGCATACGCATAAACGACAATAAATTGCTACGAATAATAATGAACAGTACTCCATCAAAAATGGTTTCTGGACGGGAAAAACGAAGACATTGATTATTATTTTTGCCATTTAATCATTATTATTTTATATTTATTGTATTTTTTTATTATATTATTACCATTATTGTTTTTATTATTATTGATATTCAATTTTCCGACATTACCAATATTATTTAGTACTCTACTATCTCAACAGTTTATCTATGAGTAACATGTGCTAGATACATTCTATAAGATTGAGCCATCTTGTTAACATACAATCGAAATTGAAAGTCCACTGTTAACACTATTGATGTCAGACTGACATAAAGTGTGAAATTTTGTGTAGGCATTGTTACAAAAGCACGATTATATGTGAATAATCTTGAAAAGATGTAGTAACCCTTTACCTTTCTTTTTCGAGTATGACCTGACATCAATTATGTTTCAAGGTACTCCTATGTCGATTCACAGATGACATTTATCAATTATCCATTTAAATATATATTATCGATAGAATGCTATCGTTTCAAGCAAATAATTATCCGAAGAAAGCAAGTTTAATATTTTATTTTAACTCGTGTAACAGTAATACGTACAAAACTCTGCCGACCTCAACGACAACAAACAAGGAACTGCATGACACCAGAAAATTGATCACGTGCAGTCTTGATTATATCTTCGTAACTTCATGTCGACATAATCGATTGCAGCTCGCATCAATTATAACCCTCCAACAATTATATTTTGCCATTTTTTTATTGCAGTGAGCGACATTAAGCGTACGTGGCCACTTTTTTTTTAACAAAACATCCTTGAAGCGTTTAGGTACACGATTATTTGTATTCCGAAATTAACCGCACATTCGTACATTATGCAAATTATACCATCGTCAACTGCTAATGTTTATAAATGTATTATTTGTAAATATATCCTCTTATTAAATGCCACAAAGATGTAATCTCTGGCTTTCTTGACTCTTTCTTCCTCTGTCGAAATTTTCTTATTTTTCAAAAACACAATATTACGAAATTCCAATACTATTTTCAACATACCTAGCGAAAAAAATGTTTTACTTTGCTTTCTGTTACCCAGTCTGTCGTTTGAAGTAGATTCCTGATAGAACGCTTAAAATACCTAAATTAATATAGAACTATTGGAATCCAAAGTATTACCAGTAAGTTGCTTCGGAATCTCCAACGATAACTCATCATCCTGCGAACTTCGATCGTAAACTTGCCAATGTTTACAAATGTGTGCTCTCGTTATAGGTCCCGAAGGGGTCCCTTCTAGGTTCCATTTATCTTACTCTCCGGTTCAAAACACTTATAAAATTGACACATATCAGCTCTGAACATATTCCAATACTATCTCTAATACAGTAAAACCTGTTTTTGTGCGGTGGATAGGGACCGCATAAAAGCAATCGTACAAAAAAATATTTGAAAATTTTATATATTCTTACATATAATAAACAATTTTGTACGATATACTACCTAATTTTTTTTATGCGGTGGATAGGGACCGCATAAAAAAAGTCGGACTTTGATAATACATCAATGATTTATGAAATAGACGGGAGAATGCTTTGAATTAAATTAAATAATTAAATTAGACCTAAAGAAATTGTAAAAATATTTAATTCTTCATTGTACATATACATGGAGAAGTTTTCAAATTGTACATTAAATAGTTTGCTGCTACTCGTCGTAATCCAAAACGCGCATCTTCTTCTGATGAATTGGTTGAAAATCGCTTTCGTCGCTTGAAGATAGGATTTCAATTGATTTGTTTTTTTGGTATCATAAACTCAGTGATCAGTTTTTGTGACGACGGTCGACTGGTCAATTGCTTGTAAACGTCACGATAGTGAGACATGCATGATCTCAGCTCTTCTTGGAATTTTAAGCGTCTTTTCGCGTTGGTATCTATTTTAAGAAAATGCGTTTCCAATTTTTTCGAAATCTGGATCCTTGCATATATTTTATCTGCTGTAATAGATTCCGGTTCTTCTTGTCTATTTTCATAATCTATCAAACTATTGATAATGTCACTATCATCGACAGTTTGGTCTATCCGAAAGAATCAAAGCCTTCTTTGCCGATGTTATGTGCGAGCGCACTAATTTCAAATAATAACGTTGACGCGTTTTCAGTAACGTTTCGATTAATTACACATTCATATATGTGCCCATAATTATGAAAGTGGTCTAAGTCATATATTTCTTGTTTCGAGATATTTAATAAATTGCATTTGAATAAATTAAAAAATATTTTTACATTATGCGACATTTTAATTTATAATTTTATTAGTCTTAATTAATGGAAATTTACTATAAATATGAAATTTTGTGTGAATTTTATACGATAATATTATTTTTAAAGATTGAATTGACTTAGACCATTTTCAAAATTAACTGAATGTCCTATAAATGACTTAAAGCAATAAAGAACTTTGAGTTTTATTTGAAACAATAATTTGATTGAAATAATTCGTGAACATTTATTACATTTATTAATTATTTTTAAACAGTAATCCATTATTTATCATTATTTTGAGAAAAAGTATTTAAATTCTTAAAATGTTTGAAAAACTGGAGCTATGTACGGAATAAACAAACAAATAAAAAACATAAACATTTGAGATGAACTTTTTCTTCCGATACTGGTCTAATGGTGGTGTATAATGGAAGTAATTTAATATTTCCGTATATTTTTGGTCTTCTTTTTTAGATGAAAGATCCAAAACGTGAAATTTAGAATCATCTAAAGATGTTTTATAGAACATTTTATAAGGTTAATTTTTCAAGAATCTCATATTGAATTTGTAGCCAAGAGACAGATTCACCCGCGGTATTTTTTACTCTTCTTGTTATTGATTCTTCTAGTGATTTCGTTAAAAATGAAGTTGTCGTTATTATTAAAATTTGATTGTCATTTATTTTATTATGTAGTTCAGAAACGCGTCAAAGAAGGCCACGTGCCATTTTCAAGTTGTTTATATAATTTATTTAAATTTTTGACTTAGACCACTTTCATATATTTTAAACTAAATGAATTCCATATAATGTTGAAATTATCAACCACTATCTAATGGTTCATTTTTGACAATTTCGTAAAAATTAAATTGAATAAATTTAGTTAAAAATAATGTGGAATGAAATAACTGATAAACTCATTTTTTTTAAATTTTGACTTGACCACTTTCATAATTATTAATTACACATTCATATATTTCGTCCACAACATGTATATGTACATTGATAGGAAACATTAAACTGGTGCTAACGCCGCTAAGATTCATATACCGCATAAAAATAAATCACACAAAAAAAATTGCACAAAAATAAAATCGCACAAAACCAATCGCGCAAAAAAGGACCGCACAAAAACTGGTTTTACTGTATATCTCGTAAAATATAATGGTTCAATTTGCTTCACATCAACGAAATGACTTTTGACGTAGATTTCCAATAAAACAGTTCGAATAATGGAGAGCTATTGGAGACCGAAGGAGTAATAGCGGGTTGCTTCGGCACCTTTGACGATAACGCATCATTGTGCGAAATGACTTTCGCACGCGGTAGAAGGTAGTTGTGTTCGCAGCACGTAGCGGGAAATCGCGTAGCCGCCAGAAGGCACATATGCAGCATCCGGTGCCTAGGGTGAATGCGCGCGTGCGTACATGAGTGTACGCAAAACAATGCAGACAGGTATCGTCATATATTATTCATCGAACAAAGGGAGAGCTGGGATAGTAGGTAACGTTCAGAGGAAATAAGTTGTCACCCGGATCTATGAATACATCAGTCAAACGTGACACATTCGGCTTCTTCGGTCGCATATTAATAGCTACAAGTTATGATACGGTAGATGACCAAAGTGGTTCGCGCAGTTTTACGTAATCAACTTTGCGAAGCAATGCGTTAAAAATTATTATGTCGTTGTCTATAGATTCTTTCTAACATGACGTTAATAATAAATATTCAGAATTAATTGTTTTACCAGTTTGCAAGTAATCCACAAATAAAATTCCTTTCGCATCCCAAAAAACTGATGCCAGAACCTTCTTGGCCGATTTCTGGACACGAACTCGTTTCGAAGCCGAACAACCAGGTTCACACCACTCTTTAGCCTCTTGTTTTGATTTAGGATCATGGTGATAGACCCAAGTCTCATCCATAGTGATGAATCGACGCACAAAATCCACTTTATCATTTTTAAAACGCTCCAAATGTTGTTGAGAAAGTCGCATTCGAACGTGTTTTTCTTCAATTGTAGGCGAATGTGGCACCCATTGTGCACACAGCTTTTTAAAACTCAAAATTTCATTTAAAATATGACTCACACTGCCTAATGAGATAAAAATAAAAAGATAAAAACCATATCCTGTACTTTGGCTACGATTTCTGGTGTTGATGCGGTTTTTGGACGTCCTTCACGTGGATCGTCTTCAAGGCTTGTACGACCACGTTTAAATTCAGCAACCCATCTTTCTACTGTTCTAATTGAAGGTGAACGTTCATTATACACTCTTAACATTCGTTCGTGAATTTCTTTTGGTGCTACACCTTCCAAAAATAAGAATTTTATCACTGCACGATATTCAATTTTTTCCATTGTCGAAAATACTGTGACACGGTGACACTAAATGGCTTGTAAACAAAGAATGAATTGACTGATTGAAATGAACCTTCACATACGTTGATAAGAAGAGTGAACCAACAAAACAAAAACAAATTTGGACCAGTAACAACGCCCTCAACAAAACAAAACAAAACTTATTGACAACCTGGTATAACAGCATATCTCACTGCTTTGAGCTGCCTCCCACTGAACACCGCATGACATTTTTTGATCAACCAATACTAGGTTAGTTAAAAAGTGCATACGGTGGACATTGTTTTCTTTTTGCTTAGAAAGATACAAATTTGTTAAAGAATGGAATTTGAAGTAATCTAATAGACAGCAAAAGGTAATGTAAATAGTGGTGAATATGTTGGGCAATAAAAGTACTGGTGAAAATGTACAGGTTACTTTTAACTTTACGTAGAAATCAACTATTTTTTTTTTATAGAACGTAAGAAGTTATTGTGTTGTTGACATTAAATTTTTAGAGTTAACTCTTATGTATATATATAGGATTTCTCACAGTAAGTGTTGTTTAAACTATGCCGGTCGGTGATAGGGCAAAAATGTTATAACAATTTTATTATAATTTTCTTTTATATCTAAAACGTCACTATGATAAAAATAAAATGTTCACCTTCAATTTTTCAAGATCATATCAAAGTCATCTTACCATGGTTATCACAATGGAATAGTATATTTTTGTTTAGGCATTATGAAAGTACCCTAAAAAACGTATTATGAAAGTACAAAGACTTTTAAATTACCTTCAAATAGTTTAAAGTTATAATAACGAAAATGGTTTAGACGAGTGAAATTGTTTGCAGTATTTACAGACCACTCTGCGATTTATCGTTCGTTTTGCAGTAGTAAAGATTATAACCAGTAGCTACCACAATAATGCTTACATGTAATTGAGAAGTTCATTCTCATATCTTTTTAAATTTTCTCGTTTTTACAAATTTGGAATGACTGCGCGGTAATTTAAATTAAAGATCGAATACTAATATATTTTGAGGTTTTACAGTTATATCAGTATTTGTTTCAAGATCACTGTGACATAATCGCTATTTGGTAAACATCTTTAATGTTGATATTAGAGCAAGGAATATAGTCCTAAAAACGTAGAAATTATGTATCAATATATAAGTAAGTGAAGAATAATCAATTTTTCTCTACATTCCTATATATTGACGAACACTGAATTCTCTAATAACCTCAACATGACAGTAATCCATAGTTTGTTCGCATTTATTGAGAAACAATGAAAGTCGTCGAAGTATTCGACAATCTTGACATACTTCAATTTACAATATTTATCATTTATAATCAGATTTCCAGAAATGATGGAAAAACGGCGGCGCATATGTGATGTAGAGGCGTGTATTATTGTCTATGGTCGGCAGCCTAAAGATTCTCTTCTAATGTAGTCGTTTGCAACAGTCCATTCGTACTAACGTATGTTATGTATTTCCCCATTTTTTTTCTTTACTGACCTGATTCTATTAGAACCCTATTCCGTTTATTTGGCGATACTTTTTTCCATAATATTTACTAGTATCATACGAACGAATGTTACAGTATAATGACCGGTCATCTCAGAATTCTGAATTTCGTGGTTTTGGGATGGCGTACATGATTCAAAGAATATGTTTTGAAAGATGTCATATACTGAATTTCTTCATTTCTGTACTTTCATAATACCAATATAAAAATATAGTATTCCATTTGAAAAACATAAGATGACCTCAGTATCAGTGTGACAAATTGAAACGGAGTAATTTTCTTTATTACAGTGAGATTTTATATGACAGATAATGACAAAACCGCAGTAACATTTTTGTCCTGTCACCTGCCGTTTAGTAGTTATATTTTAACTGCATGTTAACTGCAGTTAACATGAGGCATCCTGTATATGGTTCTCATGATAATGATTCCTTGAAGTTCAACTAACTGCATCTAATGATATGCTGTACAGTTTAAAGTAATAATATATTAAACTCTGTTAATTCGTCTAATGTGGTGAATTATGACAAGTTTCATACATATTTCGTATGAAAGAATGTATAGCTTTATGTCGCACATACTCTAAGATTGGATGTGAACCTGTCTTGTAGGGATTTACCACTCTTTCCAACAGTTTTTCAACCAATATGGCTATTCGGTGGAGTATTTCAGATTGATTCTGCCTGGCTTACTATTGGCTCTTTGGAAATGTAGGTACTGCGGAATAATTGACAACTGTTGAGAATTAAATTTAAATGTTACTAGATTCCGCTGAAGTATATAACAAAACCTATGGATGGTACAAACACAGATACATAATTAATGTCACAAAGGCCATACTCGAATACCTATTGGGTTGGAGGGAAAGTTCTGTCGTATTTTTAATAGGCAGGTAATTTTTCTTGTAAATAAAAAAAACATCTGGCTAGTGAGTCATTCGGATTTTTTTTTGTTTTCTATAGCTGCTGTATAATATAAAAGGAGTCCTTTTTTACCGTTCATCATTTACTTGTGATATTTAAAGTGAAAAACATGTCAGTAGATAAAGTGCATTTACGACACTGCATTTTGTATGAATTCCAAAAAGGAAGCAACGCATCCGTTGCAGGTAAAAATTTATGTGCGGTATTTGGAAAAGATATTGTAAATGTTCGTACTTGTCAAAGATGGTTTAGCAGATTTCGTTCCGGGTATCTGAGCCTTCAAGAAAGTGATCGATCTGGACGACCATCCAAGATCGACAATGATGTTTTACTATCCATGTTGGAAAATAATCCACATTTAACAAGTCGAGAAATTGCAGAAGGGTTTGGCATTCATCATACAACACATTAAATGTATTATGATTAATATTAAACACATATTTTTATAAATTAATTCGAATATTTTCTTTAAAATACGACAGAACTTTCCCTCCAACCCAATAGAATCAGGAATATTAATGACGATTATTGCAAATTCAACGTATTTGGTCATATTTGAAACTTATCGCGTAAACAAATAATTTTGATAACAACTGGTATTTCAATATCCAAAACAGGCATTTGAATATTTCTTACTCATTGGGGCTTATTTAGTTATTGCAAGTTCCCACAATATAAAATAATAATTACATTTTTACAATTCATACGTTGCTATGCAACAAAGTAGAAACAATGTGGAAACTACAGTCCATCGGATTACAGTTTGTTGTCTTTAACACGTTTTCATAAAGATTATTTTAGTAGGATATTAGCTCGTATAGCTATACTTCTCCTTTTATTCAGTCATTATAGAAAGTATCCGTACTTCGATCAAATGCTTCGTGAAATTGTAGCTATTTATCAAATTTTTCTAAACACAAATTTCGTACGCAGTTGCGAAAATTCTACAATAGATACAGGGCCAACAAAATAAATTATTTAAACAATTTGCGAAGTTAACAAGAAAATACAACAATTTCCAGAAATCTAAGAGCAAATAGGCATTCATGCAGTTCTTATTTCCAACAATTTATAAGAGAGTTGTTGATGCATAGAGATCACCTTATTGCTTGATAATTATAATTACTGCCGTCAGTATACTTTAAAACGTTACACTGACAATATTTTTAACTTTATTTCTCTATATATACTTTACAAGTTATAACTTTACCGTCAGTAGAGTTCGAAACTTTGTACTATTAAAAGTCTGCGAATGGAAGAACGAAAAAATATTATATTATTGATTTGCAAACAATTCTGTTTCCGCTTTATATGTTATAAAGATTCCCAAGAATATAAAGAAATTGGTCGTTTATAAAAATTAGTTAATAAGCTATAATTTTACGACGTACAGTAACCGTCGGAAAACAATTTTTTACCTGTTTTCGCTTTCGTATTTCGTATTTCTCGCGATCGTATTTGCTTCCAATCAACACGTTATGTATTGCGTTGATGAAAACTGATGTACAATTGATGTGAACTAATGATATTCAGTGGGTCCCGAAAAGCAGCCTTAATAGATAATTTCTTTGATGCGATTACGACGGTACGCGGCGGTATGTACATAATGCGGTTAGCGCGTATTTGAATTTTGGCAGGCGGCTGTCGTCCCCTCGAATTGGCATCATCAGGAGGGTGTTAGAAGGGAACATAAACAGCTCTATACATATAAACGTTCTATATCGTGCCAGCTAGTTGCTATGTGAATTCATGTTTTAGGGAGTGACGACCAGTCCGGAAAACAAGCTTGAGCTCGATCGAATAAGAAACCAAGAATATATTATTGTCGAAGCAAGTCTTCCAGTGATTCTTCAAGGCGTCCTCTTACTTCCATATATTCTCACGAAACTAAACCATTTAATATTTCCGTGGTACATATAATATCCTATATTGATTAAAAAAAGCTTTAATAAACATAGCTGGCAACGTTCACTGTTTCTAGGATACAAATATTTTTCGATGCTGGTATTAACACTAGAACTACCGCACGAGCCATTTTGACTGGTTTTACAATTTGATTTAAATATTTCTACTTCATGTTACATTTTTTTCCGAAATGGTGTAATGACTTTTGCGGTGATAACTAAAGAAATAGTAAAATATATTTTTTAAATGTTTTATTTATTCTGAATCAAAATAAATTGATACTATGGTTACTTATACCGACAGCAGTCATTTTGACTGGTATTTATTAAGGCGTTCATTTAGATCTGAAGTCGTAAAACATTTGAAGATTCTGTTAGGAATGTGTTATTGTTTTATTTTGGAATTTGCTCGCTTGCCACATCACAGTATTATATCACACAACATTGTAAAAACAACCATCAAATAGAAAGTTACTGCATTCAATCAGTGCGTTTATAACAACCGCTGGAAAACCATCTTGCTCTTGTTCATATAACAATATATTACGACATATTATTTCAATTAGTGTAAGATGAGAAAATAAATACAAATATTATATACTCATTTTTATAATAAATAGTTTTGTTCTAGTCTTTCTAAGCCCTGAAAATGGCAAAACGATTGAAAACTTGTGAAGTATTGCAAAAATTGAATGATATACCAATAGAATGCTCTGATATAGAGGATGGTGAACTTTATGACTGTGAAGATGAAGCAGAAGAAAATGAAATTGAATCGTGGGGTATTCACGATAATCTTGTTGATAGTGACAGAAGTGACAATGATGATTTAGACAAAGAATATGTTCAGAAATCTTCAGAAAGCGGATGTGAAAATAATTCGAATTTACGTAAAAGTAGACGTGTTCGAGTGTTTTCAAGTTCTGAAGATTCTAATGAAAGTATTTTACTAGAATCATAAAAATGAAATTCTGCAGAAGAAAAACACAATGCGCGATGGTTCAAAATTGTGTTTACTAATTCGTAAGGGATAATCCTGAACTCATTAAATAAGTTAATAATACCAATAAAACATGGATTCCCATTTGTAAGAAAGTGAGATTGAAGCAACAAATTTAAAAAAATTCTATTATTAAGTATTTTTTTAAGACCAGTCATTTTCTGGTTTTTGACGAAAAACGCTTGCCTGAATACATTTTTTGAGTTCTAGAAACAAATGGAAGATTGGCCAAATGACTTCTGTTACGCGTGTTTTGTTTATCCCAGTATTTATGAACTTTAATTCAGGATTTTTAAACATTGTCAAAATGTCTTTGACACGGTGCGTTGTCCTGATGAAAAAGGATTTTTGTTTTTTAATTTCAATTAGAAAAACAATTATGAAATTGATGACAATTTTTTTCCTTTTGGTCCATTTTCTTAACATATAAATATTTATGAATTAATTGTTTTACCAGTTTGCCCTCCTTTATTCCGTATATATAAAATACCTATTCGCATCCTAGAAAAACTGATTTTGACTTCTTGGCCGATTTCTGGACAATAATCAAAAGATTTTTATTTATTGAAAACCAAGTTCTTATATGACCTTTCCTCTTGTTTTGATTTAAATATGATGATAGACCCAAGTTCATCCGATTTGGATGAATCTTGACAAAATGTCACTTTTGCTTTTTAAAACGCTCCAAATGTTGTTGAGTTAACGTCGCATCTTTATAAATGTGTTTTTGTTCAATTGTTTATTTTATTTCTTTTGCGGCACCCATTGTGCACACAGCTTTTTAAAACTCAAAATTTTATTTAAAATATGACTCACACTGCCTAATGAGATGTGAAGAGTGCTCGATATAGAATCAAATCAGTCAATCGACGATCTTGAAGAAACGGATTATATTATGAAACTGTATTTGACTACGATTTCTGAAGATGGTGATGAAGGTTTTTCGACGTCCTTCAATGGATGAAAATCAAGGTGTACGAATACGTTTATATTCAAAACCCATCTTTCTACTGTTCTAATTGAAGGTGAACGTTCATTATACACTCTTAACATTCGTTCGTGAATTTCTTTTGATGGTACTGTGTGGACAAAAATAAGAATTTTATCCTGGAAGGATATTCAATTTTTTCCATTGTCGAAAATACTGTGACACGGCGACACTAAATGGCTTGTAAACAAAGAATGAATTGACTGATAATCTTTCACATTATCGTTGATAAGAAACTATATTATCAAACAAAACAAAAACAAAAGATAGTAGCAACGCCCTCTCTTATCGAACGGTTGGACAAAACTTATTCAAAATACCTGGTATTTTACTAGAATCATAATATGCTCGTGGAGCAGACGGAACAAATGCGCGATTGAGTTATTTATGGTAAAGTGGGGATAATCCGAACTCATTAAAAAAATAATACCAAAAATGTATTACATAAAACATGGATTTATTCATTTTGACAAAAGAATGAAGAAACACAATCAAAAATATTTATTATTAAATATGGGTTTTTTAAAACAGTCATTATGACAGTTAATATTTACTAATGACCTGTTATATAACTGTAAATAACATAAAAAATATTAAAAATTAATTTTAAACAAATTTCTTTACATATTTGTTATTTTTTCACAATGCAGTCATTTTGACTGTTTTTGGGCAATATAGGTATACAAGAAATCTCGGGCAATCTAGTCATTAATAAGCGATCGCATTGTACATAAATTGCATTAGAATTTGGTATTACCCCGTTAGAAGGTATCCTACTGAAGATGTCAGCGTATTATTTTAACATTAAATTTACGGTAAAGTTTTGTGAACTATTAAAAAAAGACAGCAAAAGTTGTTAGAAAATTATAGTAATACTTATTGTAATTTTACTTGTGTAATCTGAAAAGCATCAAATTGACGACTCCTGTCAATCAAGTTTCAATGAAGAAATGGCAGATATGTATCTTATGTACGATTATGTCCATGAAAGTACTTTATGCATTCCATTCCAGTTAATGCTTTCCGGTAACGTTTTATTTATAATCATTAAAGAACTCGGTGTAATTGGTCTGTGATTTTGGTATTTCATATCTTTAGTTTGCTGACTGTTCTGAAATTATATATATATTTCGTATAGGAAAGTTACCCTTTTTGCGTTGAGTTTGTTTTTACTTAAAAACCTTTGTAGAACTATAGTGTTGCGCTAACGCATATCACACTTTATCGCACAATCTATACATTTACAATCTTTGATCGGAATAACAGGAATAATTTTATATCTACAGTCAATTAAGAAGCGGTCATTACCATATCTATCGCGTGGAAAACTGTCATATTCGCAAAGATGTAGTTAGTAGTTTATTTTTATGACACAGCTTATCCATACAGCTTAAAACTTAAACCATATATCAAGAACATTTTCTTCTATTATGATTACTATCGACAGTGCAATTCATAAGTGGCAATGTCTTTGCGAAAACTCGAGAATGTGATTTAATTTTTCCTTGATTGCATCTGTAGTTACCACATTGATGTGCTATAAGATTGCGATATACTTGTGTTCAGTTTCGAAGCTTTACAAGGGAAAATATCGTACTAACTGTTCATGTATATACTTTTTACCGGAACACAACTATGAAAGTGAAGTTTTGAAAGTTTCATCAATATTTTTTACAATTCTCTATGCAGGCTTTATTTATATTTGTGTATTTTGAATAAAGTGAATAATTGATAATTTTTTTACAATATTTTTTTCATGCATTTACTCGGACTAGTTTTGATTATAAGGTAGTTTATTGGTGTTACATATTTATGGCGATGCCATGCACATAATGCCATAAGAATTAGAAATGTATAAAGCTGTAATGGTTTTGCAATATTTTCCATGTATCCTTTCAGAACCGTTTTAAGTACCTAATAATTTGTCGACGTTGTATAACTGCTCCGTTTTCCTCTATTGATTTCAATTACATGACCACTTCTGACTATAGGTCGGTGTGTTTTTGTGTCGGAACAGATGAATAAGTAGAAGGTCCGGTCGTTCTAAGAGCAGCCAGGGGACAAACAGCAGGAGGACTTCGAGGGCGTTCTTTCCCAAAGAGGAAAAGAGAGCAGCAGTGGAACCAATGACGAAGCAGTGTTATAACTTTTCTACGAACAAGCTGTCGACGCATCCCATGGTGACACCAGGCCATAATCTAATTTGTACTTTGACAGTTAAGCGCCTCTCAGATGTCACCACTCTACTTCTCTCGTCGGTGTGTTTTCTCACCGACACTTTCAATCTATACAGTTACACCGAAGAGTCAACCTAGGGAACACACACGTATGGTCGGCATGGTTTATGTCCATTCAAACCTTTTCCATTTCTTTCAGGACACTTCTTCATGAATCTTATGCTTTTATGTTTATATGAAAAACGGCTTTCATAACATTATGATATTCATACGCTTGTGTCGAAGTACTTAAGATGCAATATATGAAAGAGTGTGCATTTATTATTTGTCGGTTGCATTTGAACTGACTAGTCCGAATACTGAATATTGCGCAGTAATTTTTACGTTATTTTAACCCGGAACGTATTATCAGCGACTGGTTCAATATATTTGTTCTATACCACTTTATACTTATGTTATATTACTTTCCATTTCTTTCAGGACACTTTTTCATGAATCTTATGCTTTTATGTTTATATGAAAAACGGCTTTCACAACATTATGATATTCATACGCTTGTGTCAAAGTACTTAAGATGCAGTATATGAAAGAGTGTGCCTTTATTATTTGTCGGTTGCATTTGAACTGACTAGTCCGAATACTGAATATTGCGCAGTAATTTTTACGTTATTTTAACCCGGAACGTATTATCAGCGACTGGTTCAATATATTTGTTCTATACCACTTTATACTTATGTTATATTACTCAGCATTTTTTCATGTCTCCTCAGACGATGGCATTCCAAATAACATAAAATGTTTTAAAGTGATTAATAATAATTGTAACGATTATACAATATTATGGAGTGTATTATGAGTTTGTAAGAGTGTGTAAATGTGAACGCATAAGAGAGATGGATAGATCAATAGACATATATGTATATAGATAGATGATACACATGATGAGATAAATTGTGTGTGTGGGGGGGGGGGGGGGGGCTTTTTTGGTAGGTGCATTTTGTGTGAGAGCGTGTGAGTGTATCTGCTGTGAGGTTACGTAAATACGTTTTCGGGAGAAGCCAGTGTAAAAAGTGAATCGAATGAGAATAAAGTATATTGCGAATTGTAAGTGAAAATGTAAAGCGAAGTGCGAATTAATACAATGAAAAGAGTATTTGGCTATAACGTATATGGTTTTTTTATTGTCGTAAATTTCTCAATCATTTTTATTTTACAATATTGAACAATTATTCTTCAAGAGTAGTGTTCTGTATAAAATAAGAATTGGAATAAAAATGATTGAGAAATTGACGACAAATAAAAAAACCATATACGTTAGAGCCAAATACTCTTTTGTATTTGGCTCTAACGTATATGGTTTTTTTTTATTGTCGTCAATTTCTCAATCATTTTTATTTTGCGATATTGGACAATTATTCTTCAAGAGTAGTGTTCTGTATAAAATAAGAATTGGATTGTTCAATAGAAGAACCCGCACATAACAGAACCTCCAGTCTACGGAATGTACGATGATTATTTTCTGCCAGACGATAATATATGAACATAGTCGCTGGTGGTGGATGAACACTGGTCCGTAATGAGCAAGTATAGTTAGCCATAGTAGTACTGTAGTAAAAAGAGATAAGGATTACGACCAACTACCTGAGGTTATGATATTTCTTAATATATTATCGGAAATAATGGAAAAGAGAGGACAAGCAATAAAAAAAAACTAGCAACAATAATTGCAAAGCTTTGAGAAACCGGAAAACAATGATGTACAATAATATACAAACTCACGAGAACGCTGACATACTTTCTTGGCAGGTATCGGAATTAATTTAAGTGGTGAGATAAAGGGACAAAATAAAACCAAAAAATAATAGAGAAAGTATCAGAAAACGGAGAAGAATGACACAAAAGATACAAAGTCTGGACAAAGCTGAAGTGGGGCATAAAAGTAAAGAGGCGGTATGATCGAAGTAAAATGTAAGAAACAAGCTGGTGACAATGCCGAGGGATTATGAATCCGTAATAATTGAATTTGAAGATGAATTATAATCGCCTCAAATGCTCCGGATACACTGTTTATATTGATGTCAAAATGAACTTGTCGTTCAGTGGTGATTCGATTTGATGCTCACACTCCTTTAGTGCTTTAGTCTAGTAACATCAGCTCTGATTTCCATAACTAAACTAAATTTATAAAAAACTAAGAATCTACAGTTAATGTAGAAAGTATTTATACACCGATAAATGTCGAACAATAATTCGTGAAATTATAGTCTATTAATTATTGTTTGTACAAATATCGAGTTCTACATACACTCCCAAATCTCTGCAATAGACACAGGAGAAAAAATGAGAATCTTTTGTATAATCAATTTTTCGGGCAATTTCAGTGGTACGTTTAGAATAATTGTTACATTGAAAAATAAAATCTTCATTACTGCTAATTATTTGTCTTTCGCTAATAAATATTTAGATATATTTAAATAACTATAATAACAGTATATTATCACGGGATTCCACAACTTTAATATTTCAAATTAATATTTCTTAGAGAATGCTAAAAAACTAAAAGATTTCGTGTTCCAATTTGCCAATCGTTCTAAGTACCGTCGGAGTTGCAAAAAAAATGGATTATATGTAACGTCCCCAATTTTCTCCACCTTAGAAATAGGTTTGAGAGGTCCCCCTTCGCCCTGAAGATGCAATCTGCAAGGTCTGCGAAATGTCGGCATCAAGCTGAGTTTAGAGGCGTCGGCCATGTGGAAGGTAACTATTTTCATACTTACTTCAGCTGGGGGAATCATAGCTGTTGCGACGTACTTAAGGAGCATAAGCGCCAAAATCGAAGTCGTCATGGTGTTCTTCCTACCTTAAATTCAGTCATATTTGTTTGTATTGAACGATAAGCTCATTTCGAGGTCTCTTAACTCTAGAACTACCGCACCAGTCATTTTGACTGGTTTTACAATTTGATTTAAATATTTCTACTTTATGTTACATTTTTTTCCCAAATGGTGTAATGACTTTTGCGGTGATAACTAAAGAAATAGTAAAATATATTTTTTAAAAGTTTTATTTATTTGGAATCGAAATAAATTAACACTGTGGTTACTTATACCAACAGCAGTCAGTTTGACTGGTATTCATTAAGGCGTTCATTTAGATCTGAAGTCGTAAAACATTCGAAGATTCTGTTAGGAATGTTTTATTGTTTTGTTTTGGAATTTGCTCGCTTGCCACATCACAGTATTATATCAGGCAACATTGTAAAAACAACCATCAAATAAAGAAGTTACTGCATTCAATCAGTGCGTTTATAACAGCCGCTGGAAGACCATCATGCTCTTTTTCATATAACAATATATTCAGTATACGACATATTATTTCAATTAGTGTAAGATGAGAAAATAAATACAAATATTATATACTCATTTTTATAATAAATAGTTTTGTTCTAGTCTTTCTAAGCCCTGAGAATGACAAAACGATTGAAAACTTGTGAAGTATTGCAAAAATTGAATGGAATACCAATGGAATGCTCTGATATAGAAGATGGTGAACATTATGACTGTGAAGTGGAACCAGAAGAAAATGAAATTGAATCGTGGGGTATTCACGATAATCTTCTTGATAGTGACAGAAGTGACAATGATGATATCGACAAAGAATATGTTCAGAAAGCGAATGTGAAAATAATTCGAATTTACGTAAAAGTAGATGTGTCCGAGTGTTTTCAAGTTCTGAAGATTCTAATGAAAGTATTTTACTAGAATCATAAAATGAAATTACTGCAGACGGAACCATGCGCGAGGAGCATTGTGTTTACTAATGCGTAAGGGATAACCCTAACTCATTAAATAAGTTAATAATACCAAAAATGTATTACATAAAACATGGATTTCCTTTTTTTTGTAAGAAAGTAATGAAGCAACAAATTTAAAAATATTCTATTATTAAGTCTTTTTTTAAGACCAGTCATTTTGACTGGTTTTGGTAGAAGTAGGTTTGCTGAATTGTCGGTAGTTCTAGTGTTAATAACATGAAACTTGGAACATTTTTCAGACTAACTGTACATAAAACGTTGTTTGTCATACGAACATCTTGAAGCCGCGATAAAAATTTGCTAGGCTATTGTACGTTTAAGGGAAGATATATAAACTATAAGTATCGATGAAAAAATCTTTCAGAATGTCTTTCTCCTTGTCTTACATCTGTGTAGGGTGACATATGTTTCAGGGAAATTCATAAGCGTGTGAAGCATGCTTGATAATAGAACATATGGCTTTAATTTGAGATACCAAAAGTCTCCGACATAAAAATAATCATCCAATACAACCACAGAGATTGTACAAAGATCTGTGCAGCAAACGCAACCACAGATGACAAAATTGTTTGAAAGAAACACACGTAAAACATTCAACATAGAGGAAGATAAATGGCAACAATAATTGTGGATACCCAGTCTGAATAATTAGATACGAAGGAATATGTAAGCAAGCAAGAGATAAAAATATCTCAAATTTATTCATAAGTAGTTACATTTTCCATAATATTGTTTCGGCTGCTTCGAGTTGTAAATTCGAACCGTATAACCATTTTTCCAGCTTTGTGAATTTTGCAGTTTTTAACAAATTGTTATTGCGACAGTAAACCCTTCTTCCACGTGGCATTGTAATAAAACGATTTTAACATAACGCGGAACAATAATTGCGTCAGCCTTCTTATAATGCCGTACTGTTACAACCCGTTTTCTATAATATAACGCAACTAAACCCGCTCGAGCATCTCTTTATAGCGTGCATTTTTCTGCTGAACTTTTACGTACTTTTTCCTGCAGCTACGGCACCAGTGTTTAATTTCAGTTTTCCGGGAATTTACCGATAAATATGAAAAGTAACGCTTAAGGAGACATTCTACTTTCTCGGGTCGAAAAAATCGATTTTTTTTTAATGCCTTATTCGAAAGTATATACTTTCGAAATTATGTCCTTAAATTTGCAGCGATAAATTCGAAAAATTGGGAAAGTTATAGGCCTCGCATCTAACCCACCTCGCGCAGATAGAAGGGTAACGTCGTTTGACCGGTCGGGCCGTTTTTCTCTTTCGGCGATCTTTATTTATTCTAAGAAATTATCTAATTCTGGAAACGTTTTAAAAGAGAAGATCACCCAAATGTAAACATTGCATTGGTAAACATTACGAAGGAGTGTGTTCCGCGCACCAAAATAACATCTAAATATCATCTTACCCTTGACCTTGACGATGTCTGTTACGTTTATTGCTTTCTGAACATGCATTCAGTATTCAAACAGTTTTCGAAAGAGACGTATCGTTTTAATATGGATCGAAAACAATGTAAATTTGTCAATTCGAGACCCTGTCGTTCGCGAAAAAGCACGTTTATTGGAAATCAGCATACAAGTGAATGCAGTTTAGAGTACGCTAGTACATCGGCAGAAAAATTAAAAGAAAATGCTGATCTGCATGTAAACATTGATCCGGCTATGAATTATTGTATATTACAATTTACTACGTAAGAATCTTTTATATACAAAAATTCGATATGCAAAACTTTAAATGCGTTTTTCTCAGTACTATATTTTTTCAACTGGCGTGCACGATTCCAAAAAAAGCTATCCGATTAATCGGTCCGAAATTTTAATATATTATTCTACATACTTATGCCTATCGTATGAACCATGGGTGTGTTAATTAATCAATATTTTCTCGTTTTTTTCCATCATAAAAAGACAGAAAAAGTGCCATTTTCGTGAACCTAATTTTGGAAAGTCAGTCATTTTTAAAGTTTTCATGTAAACTCTTTCTCCGTGATTCATGCGATATTGATTAGTATGTAAATTAAGATTCCTGTTCTGTTTTTTTTTCTGATTATCCCAACGACCGCAATCACGCACGCAAGTGAGTATGAATTTTTTGGGGGTGCTCCAGCAATCAAGAAGAATTTATATGAAAAAATTTGAAAAAACATAAAAAGAAAATACTTTTGTATAAATAAAGGTCGATATGATACAATGTGAAAGTTTCAAATTGATGCATTTCTATTTTCGATAAGAAAAAAATGATTGAAAATCAGTAAAATTTTTCGATGAGAAAGTAGAATGTCCCCTTAAAAGACGTTGCATAGGCAGAAATTGTCGGTGACAGTTGGACAATATTATCGACTGCCGCATGCTCACGTGACATTCTTTATTCAATAGAGCCGCCGAACTGCCACTGTCGCTGCCATTGCCTGTGTAGTACTTATGTTTGAAGCGTAATTCAGTGGACGATTTCTTTAACATGAATTTACACGTATTAAAATTAGTATTGAATAAAATGTTTTTCCTTCGTCCAGTATCGCACGTCTAATCGTAATTGAGCAACATTACATATTAATTCAAATAATTTTATGAAATATCATTTACTTTAACCCCATATTTGCATGACGTATGACATGAATAAACAAGTAGTTAAACAGAAAGTTTATGTCATTTAAAAAGTGAAGAAAAAATATCATCTGTTGGAAAATCTTTAATGCGGTTTACGTATAGCGCGGTGCGAATTAATCACATTGTAACAGGGTTGGCTGTATGATCGCTGACCATTCGTGTGATTCTAAACATGACATTGCAACATCATCTGCACTTGAATATTTATCAGATGTTGAGAAATAAGTATTTTCAAAAAACCGTGTCATCTGGACCAATAAAGGGGCGAGTTTCTTGTCATTTTTATGTTTCTCAATCGGTACGACAATATCATTAAATTCAACGAGATTTATTTAGAGTCAAACTAGCTAAATGTGTAAACACTGTTAGATCCATCTATTAAATAAGGATGTGGTCAACATGTTGAGAAAATAAAAATGTTTCTAATCGTCACCAAGAAGAAAAGGTACGAAACATTTCACTAACAGGCACAGAATGCCCCCCAAAAATTTTCACACAGTTTCACTCTTTATAACTGTATAATTACGTAATTGTTCAACATAGATATGTCTTAACGAATCCTCAATTTACAGTTACTCGAAGTACACTCATACTCTTTTTCAAAACACTGTGTTATACCGTAACCCTACCTCATACCTAAGAGTCGAGCATACATAATTACAAAGAATCTCATTCTAATTGCAGTAATTGTCAATAGAATATAGTGACGTAACAGTTAATCTTAGATCTGTTCTTGCCAGTCCCGAATCCATAATCATCCGAAACGCGTAAATATTCTTTTGTGATACCCTTTACTATACCTTCTTCCAGGCACATAAAAGTCAGGTACGCGCAGGTAGAAAGTATCTCATTTTCATTGCATGTATTGTAAACGCAGGTCCAGACACTTTCACTCCAAGATATCCGATGTTGTTACCGAGGACATACACGGTAAGGATATGGTTACTTGCCTATTCTGAATCTCCTTTATTTAGAACACGGGTCGGCAGGCCCCCGCGAGGTAAATTGCATTCTCAATTTTTAATAAAGCCCTAGAGGGGCCAGGGGTTTTGTTGAACGTTGGTATAAAGTGAACTTTGACGTCGGCCAAGTCAAACTGCGCACCCGTGAAAAGAGGGAAGGAAGAAGGAAGAAAGAAAGAGGAAGAAGGAAGTGAGAAGGAGAAGGTCGGTGAGGAGGTTGGCGGTCCTTTCTTGGTTTGGTAAATGCCAGACACAGAATCTTCGTCACTGTATCTGAGACTGTCCATCGGCCCACCTTTTCGACGATATTGATTGTCACGGAAAAGTTATAACACAGTTATCTAATATATTTCGACGTCGCTCTGCGCTGTCTCGTTATTCTTTCTTCAGTTTTACGCTGAAACATTGACGCACAACGGAATATACTGGGAGACTTGACGGTTTCCGTGGAAAGAGGTCATGCGTAAATGATGTGCGCTAGAAGCACTTCATAGTTTCGCGAAAAGATTTACTCCCTGCATTCAATTATATCTGTGTGACGGCTTTATCGAAGACGGTCGCTAGGGGATGCTATTCATACTGCTAATAATTCATACAGAGAATGTATCTAAACTCATTCAACATTATTACAGTCATGTGAATACTTTAACGAGAACCAGATATTATTAGGTGTACAAATGAATAATCTAAATTATTTTGAGCGGTTATGAGATCAATTTTAAATTGAATAGATTTTCCCACTCTTTTGTGGTTATGCAGTGTTGACATATAGCTATTAAAAACAAGAAATAGTTTTACAAAAAGTCCAACATAACCTTTAATATTATTCAGTTGAGTAGAGTCGAAAACAGGTAAGGTGCATATTCGACATTGCATTCTTTACGAATTCCAACAAGGAAAAAATGCTGCAAGAGCATGCGAATCGATTTGTTCGTTTCTCGGCGAAGGTGTTGTATCATACGATGTGTGCGCATTTTGGTTTAAGCGGTTTAACCCTTTTCGGACGTATTAAAATTGGTCATGGGTGTTGCACTGGTCGGAATTAATTTCCGTTGAAAAAGCAGTGATACATAACATGCAAGATTATGAAAAACAAACAAGATTTATTAATTCTTTTGACAACTTTAGTTATATGTTGATACAATGATATGTTTAATGTCATGTTTTCATGTAAAAATTATATTTATAGTTCTCCATTGTGTCAGTATTCAAGGTGTCAAAATAAAACTCTTCATCGCTATTTTCAGCTTCACAGTAAACTTCTGTCGGTAACTTTCTTTTGGCCATATTGGAATATTATTTTGAAATATTTTAAAAAGCGGGAATGACTATTTACAGTTAAATACAATTTGGGAAGTATTATTTGGAATTTTACGAAGTACCTTCGAACTGTGTCCATGTCTTTACGCAAAATCGTTCGCATTGTTCACACTGGGTTTCGTTATCTCCAATTGATAACAACACCGCATCAATTCGTGAATAGGTGCATTAGATATTTATGATTGCGCAGATAAATTGTAAACTGATACATACATGAATACAGTATAAGATTAGTACGGTCTCTTGTTGTGGTGGTTGAGAGCAGACATACGACCGGAACGGTAAAAAGACTTTGGTGGCTGAGAGTAGACATACGACCGCAAAGGGTTAAAAGCGGTCATTTCAGTCTAATCGACAAACAACGCCCTGGAGGCCCTCGGAAGTGCAATAACAATGATTTGGAAAAACTGCTCGCTGAGAATTCGGCACAAACGCAAAAGGAGCTTGCAGAACAGTTGGGAGTAACGCAGCAAACGATTTCCAAACGCCTACATGAGATGGGAAAGATCCGGAATGAAGGAAAATGGGTTCCGCATGAACTCAGTGAAAGTAACAAAAATCAACGAGTGGCAGCGTGTCTTTTTCTCCTCAATAAGCAGCATCGAAAGTGTTTCTTGTGGAAAATCGTTACGGGCAATGAGAAATCGATACTCTATGACAATCCGAAACGTAGAAAGTCATGGGTAAATCCTGGCAAACCATCAACATCGGTCGCAAAACCAAATCGCTTCGGAAAAAAGGTTCTTCTCTGCATTTGGTGGGATATTAAGGGCGTACTTTATTATGAGTTGTTGGAACGGGGTGAAACGGTTACTGCGGACTGCTACCAACGCCAATTAATCTGCTTGAGTCAGGAATTGGAACGAAAACGCCCGTATACCGGCAAAGGAGAACGTCCAGTGAAATTATTGCATGACAACGCTAGGCCACACATTGCTTCCAATACAAAAGACATCATAATGAGCCTTGGTCGGGACGTCTTGCAGCACCCGGCGTATTCACCAGACCTTGCTCTAACCGATTACCACTTGTTTCGGTCGATGCAAAACGCCTTGTCCGATATGCACTTCCAATCAATCGATGAGATCCGAAAATGGCTTGACGATTTTATCGTATCCAAAGACGTAACATTTTTTCGAGATGGAATTCATCAGCTGCCTGAAAGATGCCTTAAAGTCATAGAAAGCAACGGCGAGTACTTTGGTTAAAAAATGTAATTTACTTTGTTTTAAAATAAACCTTGAATGTAGCTGAAAAAAATGGATTATTCATTTGTACACCTAATAATTACACTGTTAATCGATCATGTAAAAAATGCATAAAATTAATAAATCAATTTAAAGCTGTAATGTTATATAAAGTTCAGAGATAACAGGTTAAAAGTTCATCGTGGTATAATTTCACAGGCCGCTGAATTCATTTTTATTATGAAACTTTTCTACTTGTGACCTGCAAAACGATACTGTCAGGGGTTTGCACCACACACTGGTTTTTATGCTAAGATATCGTTTATTCAATTATAATACACGGAGAAACGGTTGGCAACGTGCCCTGTCGCGGTATTGTTCACATTAAAGAGATGGGCATGAAAGTAATTAACAGATCTATGTCACCGTATGAGAAAACAGAAATATTATGCACGCTCTCACTGAAGCTGTGAAATCACATGTATATATCAGAACACATATAAACCATTTTTTCACATATTATTTTAATTTCCCCTCTTTAAAACAGCCTCTAAAGTCTACCGATTTGTCACCACTCAAGTCTGATTATTAATTGTTCCATTTATACAAAAATTGCTCAGGCTTGGTTACTAATTCTCAGTACACATACTAGCCCATCTTTCTGGTTAACGTGAATTTTATTGTTTTAACACTTCGGCACTCTACATATGAAATTCTTTATAGAAAAATGTGTTCATATTATTTAAAAGTTTAGTTGTCTAATATATATAAATTAAAGTTTTCACTTGTGTGGTTTCTCGTCCTAATGCAAACATTTTTCTTAATTATTAATAAGCTTAAAATAATGTATTCATAATTTCGATCTGTATCATGGGAAGTCTTGGAAGAATAAAATAAACCTCATTAAAGAAGGTGAATAAACATTTATACCGAACATGACTCGTTTTTTGTTTCAATTTTTTATACTTTTCTGCGGTGTAGGTGCACTATATACGAAATTCGACTGTATTTGTCGAAAGATTGGGTTTATGAACTTCATTAGTGTATCGTCAAGAATTGACACATAATACGCACATATAGTTTCTGCATAATTATGGGTTTTAAAATCGGTAAATTTAGTAACTCGAATTTTTCGTACTGGTGGGCTGCCTTCTATTGCATAATGTCCACACATACAATAGCTTATGAAAGTATTGGGTTGGCAACTAAGTGACTGCGTATTTTGTCGATAGATGGACTTTACACTTTCTTTTGTTTTGTTAACGTGGTCATTGCATCTAACCTATATTTTTTTCTTATTATTTGGACTTCTATCTTTAATTTAGCAAAAAAAATTATATCGATTGTGCTTTAGTTTTGTTTTTATCCCAATTAAAAAATTGAAGAACCAGACGTGTACTTCAGACATATTTTATTGTATTACTTCAGAAAAGGCAAGAACGCATCGCAAGCGCAAAAGTTATGTGCCGTATATGGAAATGAAGTTTGTCACAGATTTGTTCTGGTGATTTTTCTGAAAAATGCTCACGGATCTGGCCGTCCATTTTTCGATGAGATCCATTGCCATTATCGATTCAGATTGTCATAGTACAACACGTGATAATGCGGAGAAGCTCAATCTATCGCATACATACATTAAAAAAAAATAAAAATGCTTGGTTATGTCAAGAAACTCAATTTATGAATCCCTCACCAGCTTAAGGAAATTCATTTGACGCAACGCATTAGCATCTGCGATTCGCTTCTGAAACGCAACGAAACTGATCGATTTCTGAAAAGCCTAATTACTGGCGACGAAAAGTGGCTAGTTTATAACAACGTAAATCGGAAGAGGTCGTAGGTGATGAAAGATGAACCAGCCCAAACGACATCAAAAGCAGAGATTCGCCAAAAAAAGATTATGCTGTCAGTCTGGTGGGATTATACAGGAATTTTGTACTTTGAACTTATACCATAAAACCAAACGATCAATTCAAACGTGTACGTTCAACAACTCGCCAAACTGAGCGATGCAATTCAAGAAAAGCGGTCGGTATTGTCAAAACGTAAGGGTGTCGTTTTGCACCATGATAATGCAAAGCCCCACACCTCTTTGATCACTCGCCAAAAATTATTGGAACTGGGTTGGAATGTTTTATCACATCCACCATATAGCACAGATCTTGCGCCTTCAGACTACCATTTGTTTCGTTCCATGCAGAACTCTTTAAATGGTAAAATGTTTAATGACGCTGATGATGTCAGATCACATTTAATTCAGTTTTTTGATGGTAAAGATCAGAAATGTTACGAACGTGGAATTTTGATACTGCCAGAACGATGGCAAAAGGTCATCGACAAAAACGGACAGTATCTAATTGAATAAAGTTACATTTTTAAACAAAAATTCAGAGTTTTCCTTCTTATTTGAAATGCGCAATCACTTAGTTGCCAACCCAATATTTGATCATGCGCACCAAAACACAAAATGAGAATGGGAACACGTGCTTCGGGAAACGTGCTTGTAGTAAATAAACATACTAAGCCATGACGTCATGTATACAACTACCGGGGCTTAAAATAATATTCCGGAGAAACTATTCATGTACATAAACAAGAAGTGTGTAAGTTAGACCTAAGTTTTCGGAAATAATTTTATAACTGTAGTAGGATAATGATGTGAAGTTTGTGTTGTCATGACACACATTATGTTAACGTCAGTTTGGCAATATGTACAAGTATGAATACTTAATCGAATATATGCCTTCTACGAACGCCACAAAAGCATTCAAATTTCTGAATTTGCACATTACTGCGCTCGATTATTTAATCACGACACCATTAGAATTAATTACATACCAACGGAGGCACCACACTCTTTGCAATAACTTTACAACCAACAACTGACGTTAATGGCAATCTATATTTCCAATATTTCGTCCTATTAATTTCCTTTGGTATTTCCATTTAAGTTTTTGAAACTTTTTTCATTTTCTGCTCGCAAAAAGTTCAATCCGATTTATATTCGTGTTTTACGGTAGAGATATCACTGTCTCTGGAGCGTTATACAATTACATGATTCATAAGAATCCTGGCGGTGAATTTAGGGTCGTTGTACTTCTGAAGGAAATAATTGTGTAATATTTGTGTAATTGCGTTTCCCAGCGGTTTCCATCGATAGGCTTCGATTACATACATGGTGAAAGTTTCATCAAAATCAGTTGACATTCCTATGAGACACGTAGAAATTGTGAATAATTAAAATAATGCAAACATTTTCAATGCTAGTCGCTTGTTTTACATGAACTATGTATTCACCCGTGTGATTTCGAATCCATATATTAATGTATTCAGATCTCATTAATTGATTTCCTTTATTGCAAACCAGTGTATATAGGCTGTTATCTGATGTCCTATTGCCAATGAATAATATTTTTGGAAGCGTTTCTCAATGAAAATTTGAGATATAGGCTAAAGGAACCATTTCATGCCTTTGCCATTAATTTTTATGTATCGGTGTTTGAGAGACAAGAAATATTGTATATTTTAGTTTGTGGGCCAGTGATCCCTTATTTCTTGCCATTTAAACAATCATTTTTTTATTATTTCCACATGATTGTCAATGATGATATCATTGTGACTTTTATGTCATAATGGCCTATATTGGTAGCACTCAGTGTATCTGCGATAACGCTTAATGCTGTTTCCTTTGCTTTCTAGTTGTATATATCGGAGGACCAAAATATGAATGTTAGAGCATATAAAACTGAATGAACAATAAGAGTAAAAAGCATCAGCGGTATTAGATCTGAGGATTCTTTTCTGGAATTTGACTCGGATTAAGCTCAACGCATTTAACACTAGAACCACCGCACCAGTCATTTTGACTGGTTTTACAATTTGATTTAAATATTTCTACTTTATGTTACACTTTTTTCCCGAAATGGTGTAATGACTTTTGCGGTGATAACTAAAGAAATAGTAAAACATATTTTTTAAATGTTTTATTTATTCTGAATCAAAATAAATTGATACTATGGTTACTTATACCAACAGCAGTCATTTTGACTGGTATTTATTAAGGCGTTTATTTAGATCTGAAGTCGTGAAACATTTGAAGATTCTGTTAGGAATGTGTTATTGTTTTGTTTTGGAATTTGCTCGCTTGCCAGATCACCATCAAATAGAGAAGTTACTGCATTCAATGAGTGCGTTTAGAACGCACTTGCGTCCATCATGCTCTTTTTCATATAACAATATATTCAGTATACGACACATTATTTCAATTAGTGTGAGATGAGAAAATAAATACAAATATTATATACTCATTTTTATAATAAATAGTTTTCTTCTAGTCTTTCTAAGCCCTGAAAATGGCAAAACGATTGAAAACTTGTGAAGTATTGCAAAAATTGAATGATATACCAATGGAATGCTCTGATATAGAAGATGGTGAACTTTATGACTGTGAAGATGAACCAGAAGAAAATGAAATTGAATCGTGGGGTATTCACGATAATCTTGTTGATAATGACAGAAGTGACAATGATGATTTAGACAAGAATATGTTCAGAAATCTTCGGAAAGCGAATGTGAAAATAATTCGAATTTACGTAAAAGTAGACGTGTTCGAGTGTTTTCAAGTTCTGAAGATTCTAATGAAAGTATTTTACTAGAATCATAAAATGAAATTGCTGCAGACGGAACCATGCGCGAGGAGCATTGTGCTGACTAATGCGTAAGGGATAATCCTAACTCATTAAATAAGTTAATAATACCAAAAATGTATTACATAAAACATGGATTTCCTTTTGTAAGAAAGTAATGCAGCGACAAATTTAAAAATATTCTTTTATTAAGTATTTTTTTAAGACCAGTCATTTTGACTGGTTTTGGTAGAAGTAGGTTTGCTGAATTGTCGGTAGTTCTAGTGTTAACGACGACGCATAACGAAAACTTAGAGCTATAAAACATGTCTTAGCAGTTAATATGTCGCACGAAAAATATTTCTTATCCTCATTGGAAAGTTTTACCGATTCACGAAAATTATTTGAAATGACATCGTTACATCAATCGAATTAATTTTTCATTTGTATTATAAAAGTTGATAAGCAGTGTGTTGTCCTAACATTTTTGTATAACTACGAAAAAGATTCATAATATATATATAGAGCATAAATGGATATAGAAATATAGAGCATAAATGGATTTCAATGAACTGTTCAGCATGTACTTATCCAACCTAAAGCTACAACACGGATTGTTTAAACTTTCACTGTACCCACGGATAAAAAGTCGAAAAAACGATGATTACTCATATTTTCTTAAATCCTGTAAAGAGAGTCTGTTTTTCAAGATTTATTTTGTGTGCTATTTGGCGAACTCATTCTTATAATATAAAAGAATGAAGTGGTTCAAACAAATTTTGAATAAGTTAATCTGTTGTAAAAAGGTTCCGAATATTAACTTGTGTAACTATATATAATATAAAACTAGTGCGGTGATTGAAGAGTCAGACTATTGAGATTACTGTAAGAGACAACGTAAAACAGAGTAAATGAAAAACATAGATTAAAAGGTGTAAAATTACCATGTTAAAAAATAAGGGAGGTTGTTGTGTGTACGATTCGCAAAAATATTCGGTTTAGTAATTCAGGATACGATTAAATATTAAAGAAAAAACGTACATATATACCTGAATGTTTCCTCTTGAATATTTTCGTGTTCCATGGCTAATTGTATCAAAGTTTCTTTGGCCTAATTTCTTTATACTCCATAGTCACACATATTCTTTTGTTTGGTTGTGGATCAATGAATTTACATTTTCATTGCCTCTATACTGTTTTGCTCAGTATGTCTAATACGTGTATATGATGCAACGATGGCGTATATTATTTATTCTGTAGTGATTATCGTTGGCATGCACTGACTTCCTTCAATTTTAATAACTTTGTAAATTTGATCACAGTTATTCACTGGCATCATGTGTTACATGCCTTTCTTTCCTTTCTTACCACTTATGCCTTATGTATACTAATGATCGTTTTGATGCATGGAAAGTAACGCCGCCGATCATATTAAATTGTAATAAAGGAAATGCTAGAATCGATATTTTCTGATCAAATGGTTTCTTATGCATCAACCCTAAGAAAAAGTGTAAATTGGTGCCGAATACTAAATATATTTTCTTCTTGGACTATCAATTGTAAATGCTTTCATATCTTATAAAACTGTAAACATATCTTATAAAACCAAACTATTAGAATCCCATCTTTCATAGAATCGTTAGATTTTAAAATAATTATTTCATTATCTATTCAACATGTGACTAAACAAATACAAAAAATCTTTCTCTTTCTATTATTATGTGAAAAGTGCAAACATGTGTCAAGTAAAAATAGTGACAAAGATATGATCCACCTAAGAAGAAAACGGAACTGCAGAACAGAACTCTTACACTTAAATTCACGAAATTATGAGCAATCTAAAAGTAATATTCAGAAATTATTAACACAAGTAGTTTTGGAAGAAGAAACTCTGAAAATAGGATAATTATACAGGTGCGTGTGCATTTTTACGAAACTAGCACAACCCAATAGATCAAGAAACAGTGAGAAGAAACATAAAAAACATTACAATTCCTTGTTCTAGTTGCCTCCAACAGCTACAACTTTGCCTGCATTGCTGCAATGAATATCATAAAAAACAACTATGATATAGAATACCTTTGCTTGCGCATATATTAGCCATAACCGTTTGCATACAATTTTCTTATATTCTTTTTATTAAATATATCTATTAACACATTAAAAGCGGGCGATCTTGGCGAAAGTATGCTAGGTAACGCGGCGACCGCCCGCCTCGTTTTTCGTCTAGAGCGGGCGATATTTTCATAAAAAATATTAGTAGTAGTATACTAGTAGTATATAAAATAATAGTATTCATAAAAAAATTTAGACTTAACAAAGTTTATTTAAACCCTTAAAACTATAAGAAATATTAAACAAGAACTAGACACTAATTACAAAAAATGTTTTAAAGTACATATTTATGAGACGAATCTAGTATTTTTTATGAGTGTGATAATATTGATAACACTCGCCATGGAGAGGTGCATTGCAAAACTCGCATTTGAAGCAAGTCAACTTTCTTTTTTTATGTGCCGCACAAACTACGCAGTTTCGTTGGGCATATAGCTTTTTGCATTTATTTTCTATCCGAATTAATTTGTGTTTTTTGATGTCTAGCGAAAGACGTCCAGGCGGATCAATTTTATATCGTGGATTCCGTGGTGCCGGGTTCGATGTACCAGGTTGTGGCTCTTCAATGTCCATTAATTCCAGATCTTCGGTTTTTTTGTCAGTTAGAAGACAGCGTGATAATTCTAACAAATATTTTTTATATGGCAAGCTACTATTATTATGCATGTTATATACTAAATAGGAATTGAAAAATGCACAATTTAACAAATACATTACAGCCCGCTTGGTCCACTTTCTTGTTTTTCGCAATATTGAGTAATAAGAAAGGTACTGGTCTGCCCTATCAACACCTTTCATATAGTTGTTGTATTCTATTACGCATTTTGGTTTAATTATTTTTGTATTTGTGTGCCAATCTATATTGGATCTTTCTAATAGTTCACTCGAATGAATATTCGAAATCATCCTCACTTCTCTCTTTGACTGCCAAATTTGTAATAACACGTCTCCTTTTCTCCGGAAAATTGACTGTCCGCGTTCCAACTTGTTATTTTTTAATTCATGTGGAAGTCCTCGGTTTACACGTATTGTTCCACAACTTCATATTTTATGTTTTAAAAGAGTTTCGTTTATATCTACACTGTTATAATAATTATCCATAAACACATGATAATATTTGTCTTTATAAGGAGTAAGAATATCTAATATTGTTTCCGCCAGTTTCCTTCCTTCTCCACAATACATTTTCATATTACAAATGTAGCCACTTTTCGATTCAGCCACAACTCTAACCAAGATTCCATATTTAATCATTTTCGAGGCATTGTAAACTTTAGATCCCAATCTTCCACGCCATGGTATGATGCTTTCGTCCAGTGAAATCTCTCTTCTTGGTGCATATACAGTATTGAATTTTTCAACCAAACTGTCATAAACTGGTCGAATTTTAAATAAACGGTCGCTCGATTCATCCATTTCATCGTTGCTCACAAAGTGCCACCATCTCCATATCTCTTTAAATCTATCACGGCTCATTGTCTTTGGAAATATTGGTGTTTCTAATAATGGATCTGTTGTCCAATATTCATCGATATTACTTTTCGGAATTCGGCCCATTAGAATTAATAATCCTAAAAATTGCTTGCATTCGCCAATAGTGAGATCCGTCCATGTTATCGTTTTCTTCTTTTTAACGTATTTTTCGACGTTTTGGCGGTGATATCGGTTAGTTTCTGTTACCATCATTTCGTAGAAGTTATCATCAAGGAACACATCCAGAGATCCTTCAACGCCGTTCTGTGGTAAAATATTTAACCCCGTTCGATCCAAAAACGGTTCTATGGTAGGTGGAATGTCGACTTCAGTCCATTGATGTATCATTTCTTCTTCATAATCATTTTCACTTTCATCATCGCTAATCGGTAGTGGAAAAACTCGGGTCCTTCTCACAGGTCGTATAGAACTATCACTATCATTATCGCCAATATCACTATCATTATTATCAATAGCTAACTCTCTTTCATCATATATCTTTATTTTCGCGTGAAACCATATTGAAGGATTTCAAAATTTACTATAAGTAGAATTTGAACAACCGAACAGCTTCAAACCACAAAACATACTAAATACAAATGTAAACAAATGTAACATCGCGCATGGATTGCGCAATGTGGTTTCAATCGTACTAATACGACTCCCGCCTTTAAGCTACAGTCGAGATAAATCGTAGTACTACGACTCCCGCCTTTAATGTGTTAATATAAACAATCTTCCAAATTATTTGTAAATCCTTGCTAATTAAGTGAAACAAAGCTGTCACCCTTGTTTGAATGAGGCCCTCTATGAAATATACGTGCCACTCATATATGGCTGATGCCTCAGACCACACGTTAAGTAAACAAGATCATCTCTCATTTTTGCGAGATCGAGGCCCTCAAGAATGTCGTGCTTCTCTCATTTCAGAGAGACACGGCACTCAACTGTTAATGGAAGACAAGACATACCATGAATATTTTCAGTTACTTCCGTAATAGTAAATTACTGGAAGTACAGGCTGCGGTAAAAAGTCGATAAGAGAAGTACAGTCCTGGAGATTTTACTTCAGAATGGAAACTACTTATTTCATGAAGCATAGTATGTGACATTTGGACAGATTTCATACCATACATTATATTACACAAATAGTCAAGTACTCTCGTCCACTCGATGCGGACCTCGGATGGATTGAGTATTATGGGTGTTCCAACATCTGTAGTAACAATATACAGGTACCTACATTCGAAAAGTTGATACTCACCACCGACATCCCCCTTGCAAGACTACTGGGTATATCAAGGGCACACCACAAATTGCGAACAAAAGACATCCGAGGTTAGGAAACGGAACTACGCCCTACTAGTCTGTTATTAAAATACCACAGGCTTCCACCCAGGCTTAATTTATTGACCAACACCGCTTTCACGTCGACCATGGCCTGAGATAGTAATAGTCTTGTCGAAACGTTATTTAATGTTCATTTATCGAATGAGGATATTAGCTTAATCCACTTAACTTTATCCACCATATCGCATCCTAACTGCTGTGCTGAATACACTGCTCGGCTACGAAATTTATTCTTGATACGTAAATCGAAATTTTCGCTCCTAACATTCCATGGACCACATTTTCGGAATCATTGTCTTATATTTGGAACACCTGTGAAATCTTGTACTCTTCACTGCTGTAGCATAAGTAATATTTAAATGGAAACACAGCCGGTTTTTTAGTCGCTTTCTTCCTACGTATTTATTGTTGATTGGACCCGACCTTCTCACACATCGATTAACTCTATAAAACGAAAAGTTGAGAAACGCGATGATGTAATGTATATTGTTTTTAAAAATTCCTCTGATAATATGAATTCAAATATATAATGTGGAATGCATAATTGCAGATATTGCTTTCATCTAACGGTATATAAAATTAATAAGAAAGAATAGCCAACAAACAATCGTCAGTAATGTTACAGTTTTTATGTGACTGATGGAGTTAATCGATTTGGCAACTGAAAAAAGTAATAAAGTTAAATTTAGTCTTTTCATTTTTAAGTTTTTATTACAGAAAAAGTTAGTTATTATACATTTTTATCACAGCTTTTCCATAAAAATGAATGTTGGAAGTTCGGTTATAAAATCATTTTCGTAATTAATTTATAGCAGCTTTATGTTAGCGGCATTATTCTTTGGGATGATTCAGCAATATTATAAATAATGTCTTCTTCATCAGCTGTATGCGAGGATTCGTCATTTCGATTTGTTGACAAGTTCTTATAGTAATCGTGTTTAACAGGAGGAATGAATTTTAGCAGGTCCATCGTGTCTCTCCATTTTTCCTTTGTCACAGTTCTACCTTTAGGATATAATAAAGGCTGATCTATATTTTTCAAACTTTGCGGTCTACCCACTAAAGATTTTCTTATATTAATGACTTGAAATTCTGTATCTTCATTATAGTCACATTTGAATTGTATGAGATAGGGTTTGGACCTTTCTAACTTTATTCAGCGTATTTTAAGCCAATTTACTGGAAGCCCTGTGACTGTTACTTTTCTGTTAATGATAGACTGTTCTAAAGGTTTTGTTGACAAAAAATCTTGGTGAGTCATTTGGATTAGATGAAACGGCGCTTTCTTTTTACATGTTTTGATTATATGGTACCAATCATCTGGTGAAAAAATGTTTTGATTTTTTTTTCGCACATGACTCAATAATGGCAAAATCTGAGTCATTGGGCAAATAGCTGTGTCCACTTACCAAAAATTTCATGTCAATTGATTCAGCTTTGATTTCCGTGCTTTGAACAAGTTTCAATAAACTTAAGACGGTTTTAATATTCGTGTTTTGACCGGTACAGGAATCCGAATATGTTATTATTTTTTCGAAGTTTGCAGCGTAAATCTTTATGTACTTTTTTAGACGAGATGAAATTTCTTGAGACCCACGCGATCCTTCAGTTTCTGACCAAACAAACATATGGCTTATATTTTTATTGAATTCATGACATCCAAAATGATAAACACATAAATTTCGCTTATAATAAGCTACGGATGTGGTCAACTTGGGAAAGGCTAAAGCTTTTTCCAAGTCAAAAGAAAATACGAACAATTTTTCCGATGTTGCCATTCGATCGGCAGCCATTTGACTGCGAGCCCGTTCAGCCTCTTCTAAGTGATTTTCCTTTTCAATTTTTGCCATCTTAATTCCCTCATCGTCTGAAGATTGAATTTTTATTTGAAAAGTATCAGAAGTTTGACACGTATCCTTTGATGGATGTTTAAAATGTAAATTAAATTTCGTAGAGAACACATTATAGTAATATTTTTCTTTCACTGGTGCTACGTTTTCCTTTTCGCATTCTGTGACGTATAGTTCATACATCTTCTTAATATTTAAGTCAGGATTTAAATATTGTCGTCTTGGATTATGAGCTCTGGTGTAGTGACTACTGTAGGCTGGAAATGACTTTATATGCTTTATAACATTTGTATCATCTATTTTATTACTTGCAACGCGACCTTTGCGCTTATCAACCAAAGATGTAACTTGTTCTTTAGAACAACAATCGTATATCCTCCCGTCACTCACCTGATAAGTGTCTCTAAAATATTTCTTACAAACGGTAACATCAAGTCCCTCTTTTCGAAAGTAATATGTAAACAAATGTGATCTTCGTCCTTTAGTTTCATTCGTAGGGCGCCTTCTTTTTATTTCGTTAACTTTGATACAACCTCTTAAGAAAATATTTTGATCAAGTTGACTATGTAAACTATAAAATTCTTTCATGGCAGCCTCTCTCTCATCCGAAATAATTTTTTGATTGCAATTTTGACGGCATCTGCATTGTATATCGACAAATGTTTTTGCAGGTATTAATTTTCCTCCCCTATTCCTGTATGCCAAAACGTTTATCCTGTTATGCTTTTGTAAATTTCGTATCCATTTAACAGGATTACGACTTCTTTTTCTCCCAATCAATGTGTTTGTTGGGTTTGTACTATTGCAATCCGATGAATACGAGGAAAACGATAAACGTCTTCTTATCCCAGAATTTCTGTTGATAAATCGTATTGAAGAATCATCACTGCTCTCCTCACTCACATTATTAGTCTCACTCATCTTGATTATAATGGTATAATATTTATTTCTTCAAAAAAAATGTGGGAGTAATGTTGAAAAGACTAAGAAGTACACAGTAACGTTCAGCGTGCGAGATCACTGCTATACTAACTACCGCTTGCATTGTGCTTCTTTTTATCTGTTTACCGATGCGATTTTGTTACGAATATTATTGAGAGGGAGAGAGCATCTTCGGCTGTTTAAAAACAAATAAGCGTCGATGCACGGCCAGAACAGATACGGCGTTACTGAAACGATTTATATTAGAGTATGGAGTTAATCGAAATGGCTTCTGAAATAAATTACTTATTATTCAGTTGCCAAAAAAATTTTCCATTTAACGGGGCTAATATTTATTATTCAGGAAAGTTATTATAAATATAAAAAGTTATGACTATACCAAGGGCTTTGACACTTAAATTTAAGATTTTTCAAAAAGTGGAGTTAATCGATGTGTGCATTGAGCGGCTCATATAGTGCGACCTGCGTTGCTAGGCGAAATTCACCAAAATTTCTTATGATGTCACATGTCCTGCCAACTCTAAATTTACATCAATTACATCAGGTGACGCGACAAGCGCAATCGATCGTTTTATTTTCTTATTAAAAACTGTAATAACTTTGTTGTGAAGAAACGAGAGGCTATGGAGGTTCCCCACTTGCTTCTTAATCGCGGTGTGTACGGTTGCACGGAAGATTTTTGAGAACGTTTCGTCCTGGACCCACTCTGGCTGAACTCATCAACTGATCAGTAGGGCTATGTCGAATGAGTCTTGCCCTAGACGTTAGCGCGACCGACTCGTAGAAGTGCTGTGGACAGGGAGCTTACATATGAAGCGTACCACAATCGGCCACTTGTAAGAAACTTGTAACTCACTGTAACGTCTAACGGCAGATAGGCAGAAGTCGCTACGTTTCTAACCTTGATTGAATATTAAACAAAAGAATATCGACACAAAATCGAAATATTTGTTTATTCGTATAATTATCTCACTAAATAAAAGCGCTCTCCAAAGTCTTCTATTAAAAATATTTGATCATAATGAATTTACGCAACTGGACGAAGCAAAGTGCAATGTGATATTATATATTATACTTTGGTGTATGGGGATTAGTTTGTCAACACCCCCCCCCCCCCCTCGCTATCTACATTACTTTCGCCTACTATAATTTCGGTCTTCCCTTCATTCCCTCCGTCGAAGAAGGTGTATACGCGAGAGGTCGAAAGGTAGATGTTCTCTATGAAACATTGTTAAGGTGTTCGACAACAGTGTAAATTATACTCTAAATGTTTTAAAGTTCTTGGCCTCTCTTTAGGAGTAGTTTGAAATCGTGAACAATCGGTGCTTTCTCTTGAATAAGACCGATACTCTGAATGATAGCAATATATTTTGCACAATAAGTAACGATAGAAAACCGGCTGTATTTCTATTTAAGTCTCAATCCCGAATGTTTACATAAAAAGAACGTTCGATTAAACGCAAATAAGATATTGTAAATTGACTATCATTTCCATCATACTTGTCTTTTGAGTGATTATAATTCAGTGTATGCATATTTGAATTATTTATTTACTGGATCGCCGTATGTTTAAGTTATAATCCTACGACCCTGCGTTGCACTGCGAGGCAATGAATGTACCGGTGCGCAAGTGAATAGAACGATTTTCCAACGGGCCAGACGATAATCCGAATCCTCTCAACAACGGTGAACCGCAATCAATTAAAGTTACATGACATCCTTCTAGCACCCCGTTTTACAATCGGTTGTAATCTGAGAGCGAATAATTGTGACAATTTCTCAACTGTTATAAATAGTGCACTGAACCTCACATTTTACTGCATAAAATTTCCCGACAATCACGAAATGTACGTTTGAACTGCATAACCAATCATACAAGCAGTAAATTGTTACCGCCCAACATTCAGAATTTTTTTCCAAAACACCATGCCTACTACGAAGCTTTCTACTAGCTTAAGCAGTCGCAGGCAGCCTCAAATTGCAATTCGACATTTTTGATATTATTAACTTATTTAATGAGTTAGGGTT
This sequence comes from Cryptocheilus praepositus, assembly GCA_033815515.1. Classification (NCBI taxonomy): domain Eukaryota; kingdom Metazoa; phylum Arthropoda; class Insecta; order Hymenoptera; family Pompilidae; genus Cryptocheilus; species Cryptocheilus praepositus. The sequence continues at coordinate 404,807 of JAWWQZ010000334.1, forward strand.
ATTCCTTACGCATTAGTAAACACAATGCTCCTCGGGCATGGTTGCGTCTGCACTAATTTCATTTTCTGATTCTAGTAAAATACTTTCATTAGAATCTTCAGAACTTGAAAACACTCGAACACATCTACTTTTACGTAAATGCGAATTATTTTCACATTCGCTTTCTGAAGATTTCTGAACATATTCTTTGTCTAAATCATCATTGTCACTTCTGTCACTATCAAGAAGATTTTCGTGAATACCCCACGATTCAATTTCATTTTCTTCTGGTTCATCTTCACAGTCATAAAGTTCACCATCTTCTATATCAGAGCATTCCATTGGTATATCATTCAATTTTTGCAATACTTCACAAGTTTTCAATCGTTTTGCCATTTTCAGGGCTTAGAAAGACTAGAACAAAACTATTTATTATAAAAATGAGCAAATTCCAAAACAAAACAATAACACATTCCTAACAGAGTAATATTTGTATTTATTTTCTCATCTTACACTAATTGAAATAATATGTCGTATACTGAATATATTGTTATATGAACAAGAGCATGATGGTCTTCCTCTGAACGCATTTGATGGTTCTTTTTCGCGTAAAGATGAACGCCTTATAAATATAATAACAGGTCCATTAATCATCAACAAATCCCAAACCCGCCTCCAAATAATGATTATTCGTTCTTTCGATGCAATTAGCGTGTAAACTAGTCCAGTAATTGACACGCTGTGCTCTACGGACGTATACCAAGTTGTTCAATAAGTTTTGTTTTGTTTTGTTGAGGGCGTTGCTACTAGTCCAAATTTATTTTTGTTTTGTTGATTCACTCTTCTTATCAACGTATGTGAAGGTTCATTTCAATCAGTCAATTCATTCTTTGTTTACAAGCCATTTAGTGTCGCCGTGTCACAGTATTTTCGACAATGGAAAAAATTGAATATCGTGCAGTGATAAAATTCTTATTTTTGGAAGGTGTAGCACCAAAAGAAATTCACGAACGAATGTTAAGAGTGTATAATGAACGTTCACCTTCAATTAGAACAATAGAAAGATGGGTTGCTGAATTTAAACGTGGTCGTACAAGCCTTGAAGACGATCCACGTGAAGGACGTCCAAAAACCGCATCAACACCAGAAATCGTAGCCAAAGTACAGGATATGGTTTTGGAAGATCGTCGATTGACTGAGAGGGATTTAGTAGAGGCTCTACACATCTCATTAGGCAGTGTGACTGATATTTTAAATTAAATTTTTAGTTTTAAAAAGCTGTGTGCACAATGGGTGCCGCATTCGCTAACAATTGAACAAAAACACATTCGAATGCGACTTTCTCAACAACATTTGGAGCGTTTTAAAAAGGATAAAGTGGATTTTGTGCGTCGATTCATCGCTATGGATGAGACTTGGGTCTATCACCATGATCCTAAATCAAAACAAGAGGCTAAAGAGTGGTGTGAACCTGGTTGTTCGACTTCGAAACGAGTTCGTGTCCAGAAATCGGCCAAGAAGGTTCTGGCATCAGTTTTTTGGGATGCGAAAGGAATTTTATTTGTGGATTACTTGCAAACTGGTAAAACAATTAATGCTGAATATTATTGCAACCTTTTGGACCAGTTGAAGGAAAAAATTCGTGAAAAAATACCCGGTTTGCAGAAGAAAAATATCCTTTTTCATCAGGACAACGCACCGTGTCACAAGAGCATTTTGACAATGGCTAAAATCCATGAATTAAAGTTCGAATTGTTGGAGCATCCGCCGTATTCACCAGATTTGACCCCCAGCGACTTCCATTTGTTTCCAGAACTCAAAAAATTGATGCGTGGCAAGCGTTTTTCGTCAAATGAAGAGGTCATAACGGCTGTTGAAGCGTATTTTGCAGACCTTCCGGAATCTCACTTCAGGGATGGGATCCACAGATTGGAGGATCGTTGGAGCAAGTGCATTAATGTTCAGGGAGATTATACTGAATAATAAAGTGTGTTTTGAACCATAACATTGTGTTTTTCTTATCGAACGACAAAACTTATTGAGCAACCTGGTACATATTCGCATTGAGTTGGGCACTGTAAGTGTCATGGACGAGTAAATGTGTCCAGCGAATTTACCTACTGAAAGTATCAAAGTAAAAGCTAATAAACAGATTTTCTTGCAACGGTTGTTAATGAATTGCTTCCATGATAAATTATATGTGTTTAGGAAGTTGTTTACTAGTATATTTGTCAACAAGTTTAATTAGTTTTCCCTGATTGAGGAGTTGAGCCTAAGACCTGATGAGCCACTCTAATTAGAACAATTTGATAGAAATTTTGGAGTTTTGATATTACTGTGCTGATTATTGTTTGCCGTTCTCATCTTGCCGTTCTCATTCAGGCCTTGTAAAACAATAATGCTATTTCGGAGATGGCTCGGAATATTTTACATGCGCTAACGCGTCACCTTTATGTTCACGATTAGACGTAATTAAACAATAAGTGTGAGCGTTGGTTAATAATTGGAAACTTTTGAATAGTAACAAAAATGAATCTATATTTAATACAAGAAATAACTGTGGATGAAGGAAATGTATCACCGGTTAAAATCACAATCGATATAATAAGTTTTTCATGTTATTGCCCCGCAAGTCGTCTGGTTTTCTTACTCTCAAGAAGTTCACAAAATTCTATTCGTCAAAATTATTTCTCAGTATACACATAATGGGGAAATAGTAAGGATACACTATCTTTGAATAATTCTCAAGAGAGAAATAATTGGCAGAGAGGATCACCAGGACTGGGCCGTACAAGCAACAAAGTCATTATTATATGTAGTCAGTCGCTAAAATCTTGGTAAATTTATGAAATTGTAAATATTTAATTTGCCAAAAGTGATTAAAGTGGCACGGTGTTACAGAATCGTTTATGCTTTCACAACATGTTATAACCGTCACTTTTTTCGTATATTTATGTATTTCCAGGAGAAAATAAAAACAAAACGTAAATATGAGAGTCTCAAAAGTCTACACACGGCACAGCAGGTTTAGAAAAACGTTACATTATGCCCTATAAATATTGGATGATGTTTTCGTAGCTTTAGTTTCACTCCACACAAGTTCAGAAAGAGTGTGTGACAAGTGCTTCGCCAATATTTTACAGCCGTGCCGTCCTGAAAAGAAATTCCTCTAAACATACGAATTTTGACAGCCAAATTAAGAAACGACCAAAAATTACATACCGAAATTGTTCGAATTGTTAACATAAGTGGGTCACCCATACAATCGATTACAAAAGAACTTCAACTTGAAAGGTACAACAACAAGTAAGTCCAGATCTAGGCGCTCAAAAATATCTAACAGTCGAGATGCTCATTCTATAATCCAAAAAATGAAAGGAAGCCCCAAAATCAGTGGACCAAAAAATTGAATACATTTGCACAATAATTGGAAAAGATTTTCCAATGCGAAAACAGTTAGGAGAGTTATTAGAAAGGTTGGATTTCACAAAAGAACAACAAGGAGAAACCTTTAATATTATTCAGAAAGCAAATCTGAAAAATGGCAACTTTGCTAAAGGATATTTCATTGACAAGGATTTCGAGTTTTGGAAAACGGAAAAAATGCTGACGAAGGCAAAACAACATTCCTCGAATCAGATGGGAAAGCCATACGATGTGTGCGCATTTTGGTTTAAACGTTTAAAAGATGGACCCGAAAACCTTGGTACCAATTGAAATGAACGGAGGGAGTCACATCATGGTTTGATGAAATGGAAAAACTTGTCATTCTTTGAAATTCGGACAAACGTTAAAACCGTTTGATCAAAAAGTTTTAGGACTTAACGCAGCAAACAAAAATACAAGTTTATCCATTAGATTGATATCGTCCGTTCAAAGAAGGAAAATCGGGTAACGCATGAACTCAGCTTGAAACCAATCAAAAACATCGCTGGTATTCAATTTCTCTCTCCATCAAATAAGATTTTTCCAAAATCTTTCTTGTGGAAAATTGTTACGGGCGATGAGAAATGGACACTCTATGACAATCGAAACGTAAAAAGTCATGGGTAAATCTGGCGAACCATCAACATCGGTGAAAACCAAATCGTCGGAAGAAAGGTTCTTCTCTGCATTTCGGGATATAAGGATACTGCAATTGGCGACGGTGAGTTATGGTGGTGAAAATCCACGGACTGTTTACCAACGCCAATTAATCTGCTTTTTGGCGAATTGAACGAAAACGTCTCATACCGGCAAATAGGAGAACGTCCACTGAAATGATTGCATGACAACGCTAGGCCACACATTGCTTCCAATACAAAAGACATCATAATGAGCCTTGGTTGGGACGTCTTGCAAAACAACGGCGTATTTCCAGACCTTGCTCCAACCGAAAACCACTTGTTTCGGTCTTGCAAAACGTCTTGTCCGATATGCACTTCTAATCAATCGATGAGATCCGAAAATGGCTTGACGATTTTATCGTATCCAAAGACGTAACATTTTTCGAGATAGAATTCATCAGCTGCCTGAAAGATGGCTTAAAGTCATAGAAAGCAACGGCGAGTACTTTGATTAAAAAATTTAATTTACTTTGTTTTAAAATAAACCTTGAATTTAGCTGAAAAAATTGGATTATTCATTTGTACACCTAATATCTAACAGTTGAGATGCTCATTCTATAATCCAAAAAATGAAAGGAAGCCCCAAAATCAGTGGACCAAAATTAACCGAACACATTGCACAATAATTGGAAAAGATTTTCCAATGCGAAAACAGTTAGGAGAGTTATTAGAAAGGTTGGATTTCACGAAAGAACAACAAGGAGAAACCCCTTTACTTCGAAAGCAAATCTGAAGAAATAGCTTGACTTTGCTAAGGAATTCATTGACAAGGATTTCGAATTTTGGAAAACGGTTTCATTTGCTGACGAAGGTAAAACAACATTTCCGAATCAGATGGGAAAGCCATAGTTTGGCGTAAACGAAACATAGAGATGGACCCGAAAACCTTGGTACCAACGGTGAAATACGGAGGCGGTCACATCATGGTTTGATGAAATGAGAAACTTGTCATTCGTTGAAGGTATTATGGAGCAGTTAAAGTACCGCCTTGATCAAAAAGTTTTAGGACTTTACTCATAAAATGAAAAATACAAGTTTATCCATTATAATTGATATCGTCCCCTTCAAAGTACTCCCCATCGACTGTAACGCACTTATACCAGCGCTTGATCCAATCATTGAAACATCGCTGGTATTCAATTTTTGGCATGTCCATCAGAGCCGTCTTCGATTTTTCCAAAGATCCTTCCGTTAGTGCTGTAATCGCGCTTCCGCGAAGCGGTTATTTAAGTCGGTTAAACCGAAAAAAGTTGCAGGGAGCTAAATCAGGTGAATTCGAAGGCTGGTATATAGTATTCGTATTATTTTTGGTCAAAATTTCGCGAATAAGGATCGCATTGTGCGACGGTGCGTTATCGTGGTGCAAAATCCACGAGTTGTTTGCCCACAAAATCGGTCTTTTTTGGCGAATTGCTTCACGCAAACGTCTCATACCGCCCAAATAATACATTTTGTTGACTGCCTGTTGCTCTGGCAAGAATTCATGATGCACAACACGTTGTAATGCATGAAAACCGTGAGCATCACCTTCTTTTTCGACTGAAAACAACGTGGTTTCTTCGGAAGCGTTCGTGCCACCAAAAAACGTTTAATCTCGAAAGAGCATCATTGCCGAAACACTTCTCCAACGTTTCCAAGGTCTGCGGACCATTCAATTCGTTTTTCACGCAAAATTTTATGCAAATTTGTTGATCCAAAGTTGATGCCATTTTCAAATATATAAAAAAATCGAAAACACGCACAAAGATAGATGTATTCAACACGGTATAACTTTTACAAATGTCAAGCTATGACGCTGAAATTTGGTGGGAACGTTAATGACAGATGTGGCAACCTAACAAAAAAAAAAATTCAATCGAGTAACTGAGAGCGCCATACGGCGTCCGGTCCTAACACTTTTTTATCAAGGTGGTATTTTAGCATCCTGCAAGACGATTTGAAGCCGTCCATCGAACTCTTTGCGATGGAAGGAATAACGTCAAATATTACTAAGTCATTAATATTATTGACGCCAAAAAGTTTGCAGGCCATTATAGATACCAAAGGAGGACTAACAAGATATTAATGTAATACTAATTCGTTTTTATTACAATTTTCTGGAACTGTGATAGTTTTTAGGTTTTCCTATACTGTATGTACACTTTTATGAGCTACATATTTACGTCTTTTTCATTTTGCAGCAAAATGAAGGTGGCTGTGAGCTGTTTTGAAACCATAGACGATTCTGCAACAACGTGGAACCTACATTACTTTTAAAAAGTAATCACGATATTGATGCGTATATTGCATGGCTTTCATGAACACACGAAGAAAACTGCTCAATCAATTTTGTCGTTCGATAAGAAACACACAATGTTATGGAAATACGACTTTATTATTCTGATAATGATTTAATGCACTTGCTCGGAAGAGAACTCGAATTCGTTATCCGTGAAGTGACATTGGAGAGGTGATAACAAAACCTTCAAGGGCATTTATGATGCTAATCCATTTGAGAAAAGGTTACATAAATTTTTTGTTAAAAAACAAATGGAAGTCGAAAAAAGGATGGGCCAAATCGAGATACGGCGGATTGTCCAACAAAACTTTAATTCAAAGGTTTTGCCATTGTCAAAATGCTCTTGTGACACTGACGGACGTTGTCCGATAAAAAATGATTTTTTTCTTGGCTATTCGAAGGTCACCCAAATTTTTTCCTTCAAGTGGTCCAAAAGGTTGCAATAATATTCCGAATTAATTGTTTTACCAGTTCACAAAAATCCGCCTCTCAATGCATAACGGATTAAAATTATAAAACCATCTTACCGATTTCTGGATAACGATCTCGTTGTCTGGGTGCAGAAAACCAGAATCACAACGAATCTTTAGCCTCTTGTTTTGATTTGGACCATGGCCCCAAAACATCATCCACTGTGCTACAAAAACGATAGAAATCGCTTTACCTTTTTGGCCGTGATAAACTATAATGAAAGGTTTTTACCCATTTTTAAAAATTATGAACCTTTTAAAATTGCAATTTCATTTAAAATATACGCCCACTCCCGTAACCAGATGTGTCAGCCGATCGGAGCAAATCGTCTCAGTCAAAACAATCGACGATCTTCAGAAAAAAATCGTACTTTGCAAGATTTCTGGTGTTGATGAGGAAGGACGTCCTTTGGATCGTCTTCCGGAATCGGAACGTTTGAATGTAACTGAAATTATTTGCGTGTTATGTTGAAGGTAATTTCTTCAAAAACTTTAAACGCGTTTTTCTCAAAATTACATTTTCGCAATTACACCCACAAAAATCGCAAATTTTATCATGCACGATATTCAATTTTTTCCATTGTCGAAAAGAGACACGGCGACACATCTTAAACAAAGAATGTTGCTTTGATTGAAATGAACTTCACATACGTTGATCAAATTAATATATTTATTTAAACAATTTTTACAATACTTTAACTGAAAAAATTGTGACAAAATCGATACTTAATTTTCAAAGTCATGCTATTTTTTTAATTTTCAAACAGTTCAAACGAAAACATATATTTTAGTAATATACTTTGTTTTTTTGTTTCTGATAAACGGAACGGTCAGAATCATGGGTACCATGGAACTACTTTTTTTTTTATGGTTTAATAAAACCTCTCGTACGGCGTTCATGTTTATAATTTTGAGAGAACAAAAAATATTTTTGAATAGTTAAAACTCATAATATAAAAAAAACGCAATCCGTTGAAAAACTCATCGTTCTTCCATGCAAAAAAATTCTAAAAGTTACCTAAAAATCACGCCTCTAGACGGGAATCCCCCATTAAATACTTCACTATTTCCCACTCTTCCGTAACTGCGTGAAGCTATGAAACGTCATGAGTGCGACTGTAGTCAGTACCACGGAGGAGACAAAGAAAAATTAATGGCATCGTACCTCATTTTTACTATCTATGAGCTTACAAAAACTGTACATTTCGAATTATTAACTCAAATTTAGCGCAAGATAAGGTGACATATTTAAATGTGCGTACAAAATTCAAGTTGGTCAAGTCGCAAATAAGATTGACACACTTTCTCTCAAACCACTGACAAGGTTACTTGAGATTTCCTCACTGACCCCCTTATCGTTTTTGGCCAGATAAGGTAGGATTAGAATCGTGCTGACTACATTGGGTGTCATGACTATCGAGTTGATATGAATACTTTAACGGCCATTGTCACGTAGACGTGACTTCGCTCTATCAAGAATAGTACGTCAATCGGCTAACGATCTCAGCTGGAAAACTGTAATGAGCTATTGTTGAGTGTACACCACGTTTAGACTCGATATGTCGCAAGATTGACGTCGCGCCTACTCGCTATCGAAATTGTCAGTGGAATTATAGACACACACACAGACGATGTATGGGACGGTGCATGACAATCGTAGTGGTTGCGTATGGGTTAAGAGCCTTTCACGATTCCTCGCGTCTTTAATGATCTATGGTCAATACATAATATAAAGTGGCGAACGCAAATGGTGGTATAAGTTCTGGTATACTAGTTATGATCAAATCTATGATATGAAATTACGAAAAAATGTTAAGCTTTCCAACGTTTCACCAGAAAACGTGGGCTATTGTTTAAGTAAATAAAACAATAGCGAAATGACGTTTTTTTAAAAGATGATGTAAGTGTGCCCTTGTATTTTAATACAAAGAAGAATGATTTCAAGAAAATACTAATGTAGGATCTCAAATACGGGGTCCTCTAATTGGCGAGGAAAGGTCACTTATGATCCTCAAGTATTATATTGATGTATCATGCGTGACGAGTTTGTTGAAATGTGTTATTTGGTTGCTTAATAGTCAGTTGACGCCGAAACGTAAAGACGATAAGACGTAAAGACGAAACGGCGTAAAAACGAAAAAGTGAAACGATAAAACGACGAAAGATTCGGAAATAAGACAAAAGTGTGTTGATTGTGTTGTTACTGTTTATAAATATTATACTCTCTAATTTTACGTGTTTAAATCCTACACTAATTTCGATGTTATTAACATTTCTTTAACTCACTTCGACTATAATTAATATGAATTTAGACTTATAACGGTATGCATACGCAGATGCCTCAACAGCCATCCCAAGATGATTTTATGTTGGTAATTCCCTTCCTCATCGGTTCCTTTTGTTCAATAGACTAAGTTAAGGAACGCGTCCGAAAGGAGTAGACAGCGACGGTACTTTGTAATTCTGTATTACCGAACGAATGATTAATAATAAACACCCAAACCAAACTTCTAGAATCTGTTTCCCACTTCCGTCCACCACAACAGCAAACACTGTTCTGTCACCTGCTGCCTATGCATTTGAAGATATGTCTTTCCATTAAGGGGACATTCTACTTTCTCGGGTCGAAACAATTAATTTTTTTTTATTGCCTTATAACAACTCTGTATATACTTTCATTTTGCTTAAATTTGCAGCGATAAAGTCAAAAATTGGGAAAGTTTATCGCATCGCGCAGATAGAAGGGAACGTCGCTTGACCGATCAAACTGTTTTTCTCTTTCAGCGATCTTTATTTTTCTGAAATTAATATTCTAATCGTTTTGTCACCCAAATATAAACATTGCATTGGTAAACATTACGAAATAATGTGTTCGCAACACAAATAACATCTAAAATCATCTGACAATCACCTTGACGATGTGTGTTATGTTTATTGCTTTCGAACGAGCAGAATATTCAAAGAGATATATTCAAAAGAGGTATCGTTTTAATATGGATCGAAAACAAGAGATATATCTTGTCAACGAGACCCTGTCGTTCACGAAAAAGAACGTTTATTGGAAATCTCGTTATCCGTGAATGCAGTGTTAAGTACGCTAGTACATCGGCAGAAAAATTAAAAGAAAATGCTGATCTGCATGTAAACATTGATCCGGCTATGAATTATTCTATATTACAATTTACTACGTAAAAATCTTTTATATACAAAAATTCGATATGCAAAACTTTAAATGCGTTTTTCTCAGTACTATATTTTTTCAACTGGCGTACACGATTCCAAAAAAACTATTCGATCAATCGGTCCGAGATTTTGATATATGTGTACATTTCCATCGTATGAACCACGGGTGTGTTAATTAATCAATATTTTCTCATTTTTTTCCATCATAAAAAGACGGAAAAAATGCCATTTTCGTGATCCTAATTTTGGAAAGTCAGTTATTTTGAAGTATATTTCATGCAAACTCTTTCTCCGTGGTTCATGCGACAGTGGATAAATGTAAATTAAATTCCTGTTCTGTTTTTTTTTCCTGATTATCCCAACGACCGCAATCGCGCAGATATGAAAGAGGTAACGTCGCTTGACCGGTCAAGGGAATTTTTCTCTTTCGAAAAAACATAAAAAGAAAATTTTTTTATAAATAAGAAATTATCTAATTGTGAAACGATTTCAAATTGTGCGTTTCTATTTTCGATAATGTAAACATTACATTGGTAAACATTTTTCGAAGGAAAGTGTGTTCCGCGCACCAAAATACACATCTAAATATCATCTTACCCTTGACCTTGATGATGTCTGTTATGTTTAAAGTCAAATTGTCAGTTTGAACATGCATTCGTATTCAAACAGTTTTCAAAAGAGACGTATCGTTTTAATATGGATCGAAAACAAAGTAAATTTGTCAATTGAGACCCTGTCTTATCGCGAAAAAGAACGTTTATTGGAAATCAGCATACAAGTGAATGCAGTTTAGTGTACGCTAGTACATCGGCAGAAAAATTAAAAAAAATGCTGATCTGCATGTAAACATTGATTTATGAATTATTGTATATTACAATTTACTACGTAAAAATCTTTTATGTACAAAAATTCGATATGCAAAACTTTAAATGCGTTTTTCTCAGTACTATATTTTTTCAACTGGCGTGCACGATTCCAAAAAAAACTATTCGATCAATCGGTCCGAGATTTTAATATATTATTCTACATACTTATGCCTATCGTATGAACCACGGGTGTGTTAATTAATCAATATTTTCTCATTTTTTTCTATCATAAAAAGACGGAAAAAGTGCCATTTTCGTGAACCTAATTTTGGAAAGTCAGTCATTTTGAAAGTTTTCATGTAAACTCTTTCTCCGTGGTTCATGCGATAGTGGTTAGTATGTAAATTAAGATTCCTGTTCTGTTTTTTTTTCTGATTATCCCAACGACCGCAATCACGCACGCCAGTGAGTATGAATGTTTTGGAGGTGCTCCAGCAATCAAGAAGAATTTATATGAAAAAATTGAAAAAACATAAAAAGAAAATATTTTTGTATAAATAAAAGCCGATATGATACAATGTGAAAGTTTCAAATTGCTGCGTTTCTATTTTCGATAAGAAAAAAATTATTGAAAATCAGTAAAATTTTTCGATTGGAAAGTAGAATGTCCCCTTAATACACACCTCTGGGCCTTAAACACCGTACACCAAGACCCAATCGTCGTCCAATCGCTAAGATAAAAGTCAAATGTGTCAGTTTGTTCTCACGACATATATAGTCAGCTGCTAACGTGGGTTCTTTACGTGGGACCTTCTTTCTCACGGTCGCACTATTCATGCTGATCGGAGGTGACAAACAATCAAGCATATGTTTATCTAAAGAAATATGTCAGTGTCATTTGATTTGTTACACATATAAGAGTAGGTGGAGAAGAAATTATCATTTTTACATGATAATGAAAAGTATGCACTTGATTAGTTACTAGGAAAAATGTATTTCTGCACACAAGTTTTGGAACGTTTTACTGTTAACGTTTTACGACACAAAAAGAGCCCAAATACAAAAATACAAGTTCAAGTTCTGGGACTTCAACACGAGCAACGGCTTATTAATTGCACAATTCATCGCCTAAACTATTAGGTTGGTGTATAAATAATTGAGCTTTTTAAGTATCTGAAATACAGAGGAATACATTAATTAAAATTTATACTTATAAATCAAAATAAAGACTTTGTTGTTGCGGCTTGATTTTTGATAACCTCGTCTCGTAGGAAATTAATCCAATGCAAAAAAACGATGACAATTAATCAGAGACAGGTCCGGATAAAAATATGAACTGGGTGAGGTTTTACACTCTTACACATATTAACTGAATTGTTTCTAAAGTCATATGTATGACGTATGGTACGGGCGTCGTTATGAAGAAGAATTCGTATTTTTCGGTTAACCGTAAACGATGTGATTTTCGTTCGTTTTTTTTTCAATTTTTTGACAATGTTTTACTGCTGTTATTGATTCACCAGCATTTAACATGTTATAGTGAATAATGCGACTTGCCGACCAACAAACAGTCACCATTATTATTATTTTTTTTTCAAGAAGCTTCAGTTGGAAAAACTCTTTTTATCTTTCTGCTCGGTCTAGTCACTGCAATAAACATTTCCGATTGCTGTAGAAATTTAATTTACCGTCACACGTGACAATGCGACAAAGAAAGGGACCTTTTGTGTTAGGCTGCAGAACCGTACAACAGACTTCGTTTCGCCAAATTGATTGATGTTCCTTTAAAACTGGCCGAATACTGACATCCCCAGAAAATAAATCAGTTGAACGTAACGAAATGAACAATTATTTTAAACTTGAAAAACGATTACAATATTAATGCATACAAGACTATACCGGCCGGATCAACGACAGACAGCGAACCGCCCGATAACAAAAGCTAACCACGTACCTTCGTAATCGTGTCTATGTGATCTAATCGCGTTCTAAGAAGACCATAAAGCACCAACTTATGTAGCTATATTGTTCTTTCAATTAGATTAAAATGTCGGACAACTGTTGAATGATCAATTTTTACCTCCTCTGCCACCTCTCGAGTTGTCGCACCTAGGTTTGTTTTAACCCTTTGCACTCCGAATTTTATTGCAATTTCGTTACCAGCAGCTCCCAACGCTTTTAAGTGTTTTATTTGAAATGTTCTTTAATTAAAAAATAAGGCAATTTAAATAAATAAAGGAAGAAACTAATTCACTTAAATACCAGTTTTATTTACACTATTGACGTATTTTGAAATTTTCAAGCCTATGATAATTTTTGAAACAACTTCCAAGTGCAACCCTGCTTTTCTTTCGTATGTTTCGCGAAAAATAGGTAGCATTTCTCTTCTTCCTCAGGTATTTTTCTATTTGGGCAAACTGCACAGTCTTTGTGTTTTCCTTCGGAATGTACCAAGATGAAATGAGGCTTTCCATCTAAGCGATCGTGTTTATCAAGTGGTCCAGGCCTCCCCAATTTCATATTTCGTGCACGACAATCACGAGTAAGTATTGACAAAAGCGTTTCGCGAAATTTTTTCTGGGCTATAGGTTTTGTTCCTTGGTTTTTTGTTTTTTTCTTTGTATAAAATATACGCATTTACTATGGAGATTTCTAATCCCGAAAATAAATATTTCCTCCACCACTTGAGTGCTCGACGGAAAAAACAATAAGATGTCCCGTATTGGTGCGCCATATCGACACCACCCATATTTTTATTATAATCTATGATCACATTCGGTTTTTTTATTTCTCTTCGATTACCTGAATGTCTAACACTTCTAGTGACATTGCGAGAGCGTTGATGACGTATAATATGTGCGCGACATCTATTTATTTGAACATTTTCCAAAAAATGTCGAGTGGGACTCGACAAAGCTATATTGTTCTTTCAATGAGATAAAAAAAGTGATGTCGAGTGACACTCGACATAGGAGTGCAAAGGGTTAATAGTGGTTTTCATATCTTTGTTATCTATATCTGAACAACGTCCACGATCCATCATATCTCCAAGGCTTTCAGTTCTATCACGAAATGTTTCGTACCAGTGATCAACTCTACGTTCACAAATAGATTTTTCTCCAAGAACAAATTCAATGTTTCGAGTAGTTGCTTTTTGTTCCAATTTATACTCATACACCAACATTTTGCGAGATTGCCTTTTTCGCCACTGTGTGACAAGTTTACATTCAACAATATCAGAGTAAATTTCACCACTTTCAAATGTGTCAGCCACTTGCGGGTCAAAGGGATTAAATTCGCTTTTCAAATTTTCCTAAATTTCAATATTTAAAATAAATGTAACACTTTTTGCTCGGTGAAATTAATCAATTTTGACAAATAAGCGTTTTATTCATTAACCCATGGCAAGAGATAACGATAACTAAGAAAAACGATGCCAAAGTATTACGGTTATATGTGCTTGATACGAAGAAATTGAAATAACAAAAGAATACCTTCAGAAAAAAAAACAATCATAGCTGGCAATAATACTATCTGTAAGCGTATGTAGTCATTATATTTTTGTCCATACATGCACATGATAACTCTATTACATTGTAAAAGCTCGATAAGGATAGTTTTCCTGCTTCTCAGCTGACATCGTATTTTCTTTATACACGTAAAACGAAATCTGGCGCTCTACAGGTTTCAGAATCTTATATTTCTTCTGCAGGGGTGGTTTTTCTTTAATTGCTTTGCTTACGTAATAGTATCAATACACATTTATTATCCGTTCCATATTCTTTTCCAGTGGTATGATTTGTGTTGAGTGTGTTAGTTTCCTTTATCCACGTCGCATTCCTTATTCTGGAGCCAATTTCTACTTCGCATCTTTCTACTTCGTTAGATGAACCTACTGAGATATCGGTCGGTTTATTACTTTTATACAGTTATGGAAAGGCTATATGCATGGAAATTACTTTATGCAATTTTCTTATTAACTACTGTCCACGATGAGAAAATATTTTAGTGTTTTACATGCCTTAAGGTAATAACATGCGGGTCCGTTACCTCAAATTCAACATTGCTATGTTTCACTCTTCTGGCGGCACGTGGGGTTCCAAAAGCAACAGATCGCAATACTCCGATGATATCATCGGCTATGGAAGTTTACCGTAACAAGCAGTTACATTTGAGCCGCTCAGTGCACACATCGATTAACTCCACTTTTTGAAAAATCTTAAATTTAAGTGTCAAAGCCCTTGGTATAGTCATAACTTTTTATATTTATAATAACTTTCCTGAATAATAAATATTAGCCCCGTTAAATGGCAAATTTTTTTGGCAACTGAATAATAAGTAATTTATTTCAGAAGCCATTTCGATTAACTCCATACTCTAATATAAATCGTTTCAGTAACGCCGTATCGTACGCTTGTTTGGCCAGAAACTGAAGGATCTCGTGGGTCTCAAGAAATTTCATCTTGTCTAAAAAAGTACATAAAGACTTACGCTGCAAACTTCGAAAAAATAATAACATATTCGGATTCGTGTACCGGTCAAAACAGAAATATTAAAACCGTCTTAAGTTTATTGAAACTTGTTCAAAGCACGGAAATCAAAGCTGAATCAATTGACATGAAATTTTTGGTAAGTGGACACAGCTATTTGCCCAATGACTCAGATTTTGCCATTATTGAGTCATGTGCGAAAAAAAATCAAAACATTTTTTCACCAGATGATTGGTACCATATAATCAAAACATGTAAAAAGAAAGCGCCGTTTCATCTAATCCAAATGACTCACCAAGATTTTTTGTCACCAAAACATTTAGAACAGTCTATCATTAACAGAAAAGTAACCGTCACAGGGCTTCCAGTAAATTGGCTTAAAATACGCTGGATAAAGTTAGAAAGGTCCAAACCCTATCTCATACAATTCAAATGTGACTATAATGAAGATACAGAATTTCAAGCTATTAATATAAGAAAATCTTTAGTGGGTAGACCGCAAAGTTTGAAAAATATAGATCAGCCTTTATTATATCCTAAAGGTAGAACTGTGACTAAAGGTGAACTTGTCAACAAATCGAAATGACGAATCCTCGCATACAGCTGATGAAGAAGACATTATTTATAATATTGCTGAATCATCCCAAAGAATAATGCCGCTAACATAAAGCTGCTATAAATTAATTACGAAAATTATTTTATAACCGAACTTCCAACATTCATTTTTATGGAAAAGCTGTGATAAAAATGTATAATAACTAACTTTTTCTGTAATAAAAACTTAAAAATGAAAAGACTAAATTTAACTTTATTACTTTTTTCAGTTGCCAAATCGATTAACTCCATCAGTCACATAAAAACTGTAACATTACTGACGATTGTTTGTTGGCTATTCTTTCTTATTAATTTTATATACCGTTAGATGAAAGTTATATCTGTAATTACGCATTCCACATTATACATTTGAATTCATATTATCAGAGGAATTTTTAAAAACAATATACATTACATCATCGCGTTTCTCAACTTTTTGTTTTATGGAGTTAATCGATGTGTGCACTGAGCGGCTCATTTATGCAATGGTTTAAGCTAAGTAACCGTCTGTATAGTTGCTTTATTTACCTTCAGCGAGAAGAATTTTTAACTTTTTTTAGTGCGCAGTAAAATGTTCCAAAGTAACACGCTAATATGATGCATTTCAATTGAAGAAACTGTAAAAGCCTACATAATGATAAAATGGTAGAGAGTATAATAATTGCATGTAAGATGTATTCACGGAGAACTTACGTTTTCCTAGTTTATGAATATATTTTCTTGTTAACTTCGCAAATCATTTGAATCACTATTTCTTTACATTGTATCTATTATACGGAGTTTTGAGAATATGTACAAACTTGTCGTTATAAGAAAATTAGTTAATAAACTGCAATTTGACAAAGTGTCGTTCGAACTTAGTTAGTGTGCGATTATTTTCCGAACTGACTATACATATAACAACAATCCAGAAAATGCAAATGCAATCATTACATTGTGTCAATCAAGATTTTTGTTACCCTATCTACTAATGTAAAATTCTTCTGAAATACCATGAATGCAAGTCATTATCTTAATACATTGGGGCCAGACGACGCATAATTGCGTCTTTGGATTTTCCTGATTTTTGTCGTAAAATAAATAAATAAAGCGATTTTTCGTGAAATAGAATAATTGAGTATCTTTGCCACATCATGTTTTGTTTCGGGATTATTGACACTGAAGCCTCCTATATGTTAGAGCAATAAGATATCAGTTCGATGCTTAGACATTACTTCTTATTCATGGAGAAACTTTCTATAATATATATGCTTTTTATATGCGCAAGTACTGTAACATTCAGCTACATCTTGGCAATTGGTTCAAAATATATCATTAAAAAATGCAGTAATATAAATGATACGATATTATCACTAAAATGCCAAATTTGTAATTTTATAAACAAAGAATTTGAGAGTCACTGATGATAGTATGTTGAATTGGGTAAAATACTTTGCAAAGTTGTAATTGTTGACTTTTATTAACAGTTCTTTGAAAAATATTAATTGGTTGAAAAGTTATAGCAAAGTTTTTTAACATTTTACAATTAAGTAAATGGCCACGTCGCCAATGTATCAATGCTTGAATGAAAATAATGCCGGTGTTTTGTTCACTTTCTACATCGTTGTTAAGCGACATATTTCCGAGTCGATAAATTGACCGACAAGGTCACCAGATCTAGCACCTCTAGATTATTTTTTATGGGGATGTGGCAATTAAAGGGTGCTAAAGCGCAACGGACGTCTCGAAAAGCCACGAAAACAAGAATAATTAATGCATGTACTTTTATATGAAGAGAAACAATTAAATTTGCGATGAACTGTTAACTTCGCAATAGGTTGTAGCAATGCTTAAAAAGTAAGGGCGGACACTTTGAACATGTAATATGAGAGACAGATCCAGTAATAAATATGTTGATCGTCGTGTGTTTTGAAACTTGTTTGTTTTTGCGACTCATTTTCTCATAATATTGTGAGGAAGGAGAAGGAGGAGGCGGGCTGGGGTGGTAGTTTTAGTGGTTGTGTCGGGATGAATATAGTTCTAATTTTTAACACGTTGACTGCCACGCGTATTTTACTATATTAAAATAGCAACGGGATGAAGTGCTACAGAATATGATTGAATTGTGCAAAATGAAAATAATGCGAAGGTATGGGAGACCAAAGAATTGATTCACTATTCAATATTAATTGCATTTTCAAAATTATAAATGCGACCGATTGGGTATTTTTTGAATTTTTCGTGAGACCTTTTGCGCCGGTCACCGCTGACCACCATGGCAGTCAAAGTGTTAACGAATATATCTGTATTTAAATTCAGAAACACATACACATACATAAATATAGGAAATGCTAAGAAAATACTAAGCTGCAACGAAACATAGAATACTAAGGGAACTGAATAAAAATCCTAAGTGATCTAAAGAAATTAATAATGCGACTGTTGTATGCAATGGAAATTCATCTAATTCCCTACGCAGCTACACGTCGACAGTCATCGCTCGTATAAACAAGAGATAAACAAAAGACGAAACGCTTGTGGCTGCGCACGTACGCCTCGCATCTCCTGGCGCCTTCTTCTAAGAGTAACATACGTATCTTACACAGTATCTTACAATATTAACACTTGGCATGCGGGCATACTTCGCCGCCGAATTTTGCGTGCAGCGTGCGTTTTTTCTTAAATCGCGCGGAAGTTTGGTTATTCAGAAAAATCGCTGTAAATCGAAAACTACTTCGTTTTTATGAACGAAACTTTTTTTATTTCACACTTAAATATATACTGTATGATTATTTAACAAAAAACAAACGATATTTTCACGAAATCATAAAAATAAGCGATTTTTAAAGTTTTCCACACTGTCATACGAAAAGTCCGATAATTTGTCAGCGCATATTTCTTCATCACTATCTTTGTCACAACGGCTCATTTGATCAATTTTGTAATCAATAATAAAAAATCAAGCTTCAAATTGTAAAACACGTTCTGGAGCTAAGAATTCGATTGAAGACGAAATAACTCAGCAAAAGATCGAGTAACTCAACAATCATAACTTATGGGAAAAAAATGCAAACGTTGCCTAGCAACGCAAATAACACGCATATAATGTTACACATTCATGTAATTATACGTATTTAGTAGATTTGTGGTGGATATCCACTAACAACACCAAATCAACTAAATACGTATTTTTACGTGACCCGCGCTCCAGTGACAGACTACAAAAAAACGTAAAAATACGTTGCCCGCATGCCAAGTGTTAAAACAAAAATATAGCATGCCATTTAAAAAAAACGCAAGATAAACTTTGTGAGGCCTTGAAAACTGAAGATAAAAAATCATTTTCATCATAGTGACATTTTGCATATCAAATTGTGATGGACGTGCTATGTCATTTTTGTTGTATCAGCTGCCGTTCAATAGTTGCATCAAACTCAGTATAATACGTTGTTAGAAAATAATAGTAACAATTTTCTGTAATTTTACTTATGATATCCAAAATCTGACACATTGGCGGATAATACAAGTTTAACTCTAATAAATACTACTAAATTTTAATCTTTTCATACAAGTTTCGTAAGACTTATTTGGACCCCGTGTTTTATTCACGCTCACGGCCATGAGATTTACAAGGTACATCATCTACTTATTGAATTTTAATAGACTTCTAACATTATCCGAACTATATAAGATATGCGACATTCTACTTTGTTCACTCACTCCAGAACATTTATTATGTTGCATGTATGCATGTATTATGTTGTTAGTACTGCAGAATAATTTCTAACTTTTCATGAAGGATTTCTACGAAATTTTCCACACCTTTTTATACGTACTGCGAAATGTATGCTTTTTGCTTTCCGGATTTTGCTTATCTATATTCAGAGTAATCGTCCCGGATGGTTTTTTTTCGCGAAACCGAAATCCTTATTTCAGGAGATTTTACCCGAAATTTCTTCACTTTATTGCGTACTTATTTGTATTTCAAACATCGCAATTTTTCATTGACGTACGTTTGCATTAATGTAGATCCTTTACGACTTTTTGAACATTATGACGCACGAATGTTTAGTAGGTCGTTTGATCCGCGTATTGGGGTAATTTCATTTTATGATCTGCGGTTCACTGCACGCGAGTTGCTTTATGAATAAATGCCCCGCGAAAGTGTTTTAGTTACTAGTTATTGCCAAAGTTGTGTAGTGATATAAGCTAACATTTTAGGAAGTCTCCATCTATTTGCTTACGATTCTCTTATAAACATGCCAAACTTTCCTGTTCCAGACAAGATTGTAAACTAAGTACGTATGTATAAGTGTACCGTTCGATTAATTTCTTTGAAATTAAAAATACTATTTTCCTATTTTATTACAGCACAATGTTTTGCCATTATAATTCTTAAACGCAGTAATGTCACTAATCTGTAACACACGTGTATCTGAATTTATATACCAATACATTTTTTCTAGAAATCTTTCTTTATACTTTTTTGATGTCTGTTGCTTTACCGCGTATTGTTGATTTGATTGGTCTTCTCATAGTTGCTTCTTATATTCTAAACAGTTTGCATTACATCTACAGATATGTGCTATGTTACTCACTCTACAATATGCTAAACTTTTTATATACATATTTTGGCGTTAACTCTGTATATTTGACAGGCTTCTCCACAGACTTATCTCCTAATCCAGAACTATTTAAAAAAATGACAATTTTCCTAAATCCAATAACAGTACCTATAGTAATTGTGAATAAGAATGATCGAATGAAAGAATATGTTTTAAAAGTTTTTTTTAATATATGGAAATTGCATATCGATAACGATTACGTACGGTTACAAGTGTGCAAAAGTGAAAGCAAATATACGTTGTGTAATTTTGAACAATTTTACATACAATGCGTTTTCTTTTTTAAATCGGAATACACCGATGTAATTATGATATTGCAAATTCTATTACCGAGGTGTACGGAAACAATACTAACGCTACCTGTCAGAGTGTAAACCATTTATCTGACCCTACAATTACATTTGTATGCATAATTTGCAGAGCTGCATTGCAAGAGTAACTCGAAAGAAAAAAATTAATATATGAGTAAACAGAATACATGTTATGCCGTGTCTTACATAAAAGGGATCGGAATTTACGACAAATACCGAAGGAAAATATTGAGGGACTAATATCAGAAGCAGTGTACGATGAGACAGTAAAACTTGCCCATTTTCTCACTACATCGCTTTATACGAATAGATTACTAGATGGTAGCGACGAAAAGAAGCGGATTCGTATTTGGTCGAACAATTAATTTGCTGACTCAAGGTATCCCGATCAACATGCTACGATTTTTGGTGTCCCATTCTACACTGCTTCGAGTAATTTTGAATCGTTACACCCGGGTACGATCACATAGGATTATGCATAATCTAACGTAAGGCAGTTCTAATATTAAACCTTTCGAGACGGATTTTTTTTTTAACAAAATAAAAGAGGCAGGTTATATTTCTAATACTTCAGGTGAAGAATTCATTCATTATACTTGGGTAAAAGAAAAGAAATTATTTTTTTTACATCAGTGGAAACTTAAAGCCTGGGACATATAGGTTGTTCAATAAGTTTTGTCGGTCGATAAGAGAGGGCGTTGCTACTAGTCCAAATTTGTTTTTGTTTTGTTGGTTCACTCTTCTTATCAACGTATGTGAAGGTTCATTTCAATCAGTCAATTTATTCTTTGTTTACAAGCCATTTAGTGTCGCCGTGTCACAGTATTTTCGACAATGGAAAAAATTGAATATCGTGCAGTGATAAAATTCTTATTTTTGGAAGGTGTAGCACCAAAAGAAATTCACGAACGAATGTTAAGAGTGTATAATGAACGTTCACCTTCAATTAGAACAGTAGAAAGATGGGTTGCTGAATTTAAACGTGGTCGTACAAGCCTTGAAGACGATCCACGTGAAGGACGTCCAAAAACCGCATCAACACCAGAAATCGTAGCCAAAGTACAGGATATGGTTTTGGAAGATCGTCGATTGACTGAGAGGGATTCACTAGAGGCTCTACACATCTCATTAGGCAGTGTGAGTCATATTTTAAATGAAATTTTGAGTTTTAAAAAGCTGTGTGCACAATGGGTGCCGCATTCGCTAACAATTGAACAGAAACACATTCGAATGCGACTTTCTCAACAACATTTGGAGCGTTTTAAAAAGGATAAAGTGGATTTTGTGCGTCGATTCATCACTATGGATGAGACTTGGGTCTATCACCATGATCCTAAATCAAAACAAGAGGCTAAGGAGTGGTGTGAACCTGGTTGTTCGGCTTCGAAACGAGTTCGTGTCCAGAAATCGGCCAAGAAGGTTCTGGCATCAGTTTTTTGGGATGCGAAAGGAATTTTATTTGTGGATTACTTGCAAACTGGTAAAACAATTAATTCTGAATATTATTGCAACCTTTTGGACCAGTTGAAGGAAAAAATACGTGAAAAAAGACCCGGTTTGCAGAAGAAAAAAATCCTTTTTCATCAGGACAACGCACCGTGTCACAAGAGCATTTTGACAATGGCTAAAATCCATGAATTAAAGTTCGAATTGTTGGAGCATCCGCCGTATTCACCAGATTTCGCCCCCAGCGACTTCCATTTGTTTCCGGAACTCAAAAAATGTATGCGTGGCAAGCGTTTTTCGTCAAATGAAGAGGTCATAACGGCTGTTGAAGCGTATTTTGCAGACCTTCCGGAATCTCACTTCAGGGATGGGATCCACAGATTGGAGGATCGTTGGAGCAAGTGCATTAATGTTCAGGGAGATTATACTGAATAATAAAGTGTATTTTGAACCATAACATTGTGTTTTTATTATCGAACGACAAAACTTATTGAGCAACTTGGTATGTCCCACTGGGCCTACGTATTGATGCATATACGTCCCATTAGTCTTATAAAGATTATGACACAATTTATTTTCAATTGATACACATGTAGTGTATCATATGTAATAGGGAAAAAAGTAATGCAAAAACAGCGTTTGGAAGCTATAAGACTGCTGGGACATCTTTATCCCGGTTTGAAAGACGGGTGGGATATATATGTTCCACCACTTTTTGTACATAAAGAACTACCTAATTTGAATTGGATACATGAAAATATTCAAACGAGGGGTAACAAAAGAAAAAGCAAAAAACTTACTGGCTGATTTTATCTATATATCGTAATCACTTTTTGCAATCTACCTACAAATGATGTTACCGTGCTGATATTTTACGCTGAACGGACATTTTTACAGCAAGAAATTGTGGTAATAGATTTTAAGGAACCTAACAATAGAGTCCCGTTCACAACATGCAAGAAATTTGAGTAGATTGATAGATACAATCTACGATTAAACTTAACTGGGACATATGTGTCCTAACACTCTCGAAAGGGTTAAAAGGGTTCTAATCATGTGCGCTACTGTCAGAACATTTTTTTCCGATTTAACACTAGAAATACCGACGATTGACGTATACCCACTTCTACCGGAGGGGTCAAAATAACTTGTTTCTTAAATTACTAAGACATTTAAGAAAAGACAGCAATGTTTACGTTTTTATATATTTCTTATTTTTATGAAGAAAAATTGAATATAATCTGAATAATAATAGTAATATAATAGCAAAAATTTATTAAATAATTATGCATAAAAGTCAAAGACATTTTTTGCAAGTTACAGTTATTTTAGCAGAACATTTACCATAGACTCGTTTATGGCATGTACCACAAATATTGTTCGTTTTATTATTAGTACACTGTGCTATTTGACACCGTTTACGTTTCATCGAAATATGTATCTGGTTTTGTGACGATATAGATGATGATATTCCTTCTGCTTGAACTGTAGATCGACCGGTTAGTTCTTTGTAGTCAATTGCAAGCTCTTCGGATAACTGGAATAAAAAGTCTTTTCTTGAAATATTTTCTCCTGTTGTTTCTTTATATAATATCCAGCCATTTATTTCGGCAGGATCTAGGATATTGTAAAACACTTGTAATGGCCATCTTCGGGATCCAGCTTCCACAGTATATTTCCGAGCCATTTGATCCGTAATATCTACACCAAATTTGGTATTGTTATAAAATGTAACCGTTTCAGATAAACGTTTGCCATCTTTTTAAATGTTCACTGATATATGTTTTGATCTGAGCACTAATACTTTTTTATTGGCATTACTCTTGTATATGGTCAGAGTACATTTTTCTGTTTTGTAAAGTACTGTCGAGAAACGAGACATGTTATCCTTTTTTGATTTTGCGAGTTTAGGTAGTTCTCTCTTATTTTGTCTAATGGTGCCAACTAAGGAAGTTCTTTTAGTTATTAGTTTTGTTGCTAATGGCAAACTTGTAAAGAACTTATCTGTTGTAACTGTTCTCCCGCAACCACTATATGGATCTATAAGTTTTAGGACAACAAATTCACCTAAAGGTACGGATAATCTCATTTCGTCTTTTCCTAAGTAGGGAAATGGACTTACAACATATTTACTTTTTACATCCGGCGCCAACCAGAATTTTATACCAAACATATTCGGCTTGTTTGGCATATACTGCGTAAATCTACATCTGGTTTTGGTCGGGAATAATTGCTCATCAGCTGTAATGGTAGCACCTGGTTTATAACACATTTGACTGTTTGCAATGAATTTATTCCATACCGCTGAAACTAATGCAAATTTATCTGTTTGCAATCTTTGGCTTCTTTCATTTTTCTTATCGATCCGAATTAGCCGAAGAATTTCGGTAAATTTATTTCTGCTCATTGTCTCAGAGAAAAATTTCGGACCCCATTTTTTGGACCATAAATATGGAAGTTTTAAGTTTTTTGCTTCGTATGCACCACGAGCATATAAAATTGCTATAAACGCATTCAACTCTGCTAACGATACAGTCCAGTCATGGTCATTAGGAATTCGACGAGCTTCTGCTTCAGTGCAAGTTTTTATATGTCTCATAACACTACTCCAAAGCATCAGAGAAAATGTTGTTCAGCACCGAACATTCATGCTGAGAACAGCGCCGAAAACCAATGTTCCGTGGGGGTCAAAATGACTCATCTCGGTATATGTAGGTATACTGCATACAAATTTACAACAAAATGATAAACAAAAAAGGAAACTATTTTACAGAATTAATTATTTGTATATCTTAGAAAAAGTCGTGCAAAGTTTTCAGAAACAAAATGTACCTGAAATGAGTTATAATTATAAGAAATGCCAAACAAGTCATTTTGACCCTCTTGGTAGTTCTAGTGTTAAAGTAGCTACGTATAATCACGCAGCACTACTTGCAACCTACTTAACACTAGATTGCCCGAGATTTCTTGTATACCTATATTGCCCAAAAACCGTCAAAATGACTGCATTGTGAAAAAATAACAAATATGTAAAGAAATTTGTTTAAAATTAATTTTTAATATTTTTTATGTTATTTACAGTTATATAACAGGTTATTAGTAAATATTAACTGTACATATGACTGTTTTCAATGAACTTAACCCATATTTCCGAAAGCAAGGCAAATTTATTTGATTGTAGGCGCCTACTGCATTCGGTTCTTTTGTCAAAATTAATAAATCGTAGGATGTGCTTGAACTTTTCTCTGGCCATAGTTTTTCTAAAAGATTCGGGACCCCACTTCGCTGACCATAAATAACTCAATTTAAAATTTGTTGCCTCGTAAGCTCCACGAGCATATAGAATCCCAATAAATGCACGTATTTCCGGTAATGATATTGTCCAACCGTTCCGCAAAATTCGGCGACATTCTTCTGTGCACTTTCTTATATGTTTGATAATATAGTTATCTATTATCAACGATAATGCACTGATAAGATTATCTGCCACAATGTTCCTTTTTGCGTAGCCTGTTGGCCCTTTCACACTCTTGAAAATACAAGCAGATGGTATCCTTCCAGGAATACCACCTTCGTCAATTTTTGTCCACACAGTTCGATCTCCTGAAACGTATTTTCAGTTTCTTCAGCAGAATCTGAACTAGTTAGCACCCTACACATTTTCCTGGGCATATTGATGACACTTTCATTTTCATCATTGGTGATCGACTCTTCATCACTATCTTCAGCGTCAGATGTTTCACTTTGAATATAATCCGCTTCATCTTCAGATGATAGTTCAGAATTTGTTGCATTTGATTCTATATCGGAGCACTCTTCACTTATGTTCGTTAGCTTTTCCAAGAACTCATTTCTGTTCGACATTTTTTTCATAAAGTTAGGGCGGAAAAGAAATAAAATAAACAACTTGTTAGAACAACACTTTATAAAGATTCGAATAACTAGTACTACTTTAGCTTATTGAGCAACTGACACTTATCAAGTATACGCCTAAATCGACAATTTATCATGCATCATATTTCAATACAAAGCCGGACAGGTCATATAAGAAATTTACTCAATTCAATAAATAAAAATCTTTTGATTATTTAAAATTTACCAAGCAGTCAAAATGACTGCTTCTGGGCAATATAGGTATAGCACGTATATATATACGGAAATAAAGGAGGGCGGAAGTAACTACAATTATTCATAAACCCATTTATATGTTATAGAAAAAGTCACCAAATTCTAAGAAATTGTGTCATCAATTTCATAATTGGTTTTCTAATTGAAATTAAAAAACAATCAAAATGACTGCCTTGGGCAATCTAGTGTTAAAAGCGGCACCTTGATTCGCTAGGTTAGCGGCAGAAAGTAACGAAGAAAGGCAGCTTGCCGATTGACCAAACCGATGCCACGACTGGGTCGTTAGGCATCTACAAGGGCAGCCGAACAACAACCTCTCTTTCATCGTCCTCGCGTTTTCTCTTTCTGTCCGCGAGCTTCTCCCTCGGGCCATTCCTTTTTGTCGACTTGAAAGCCAAACCATGTCGCAGCTTCCGACAGCACGCGTCCCTGACATTGGAGAACACAATCCGGCGGTCAGTGGGAAGGAGAGGGATTCGTGCCAACTGCTTGTTTTATGGCTGTGGAAACACACCGCACGCTTACGGTATTATGTGGGTAATGCTGCAAGGGTGCGTTAATGCTACGAGGAGGCAGTTAATGCTTCTAGACGAAACGGCCGAAAGGAGACAATGGAGAGAAGAAGGTACGGAGACTGTGCCGGCACGACACTCGAATGATTCATTCTTTACGCGGAATTCATTAGGAAGCACTAGTTTTGTAAGAGTGGAGACACAGGGTTTACAAGTCGTTGAGACTTTCCGTGTAACGATGTGTAAGCCTGATCGTAAGTTTAATGAATTGCATAGTTGTTTATTCATTTTTAGAATTTTGGTGATTTATGGATTGCTGCGTTCTTTTATGTGCGTTCAAAGTGGATGTTTGATTTTGGGGCTCGTTTAATAATATATCTGTACTAAACGTTTCGGTATGTTATGCAGATGTCAGACGAAAAGTACACACGTTTGAATATTTTAAGTACTTCCAATGGTTGATTCCAGTGCAATAAAGAGTGGAACAGTTAAAACTTTGAAATTACGAACCACTCGATCTGTCCTTTTAAAGCCTTTCGAACCTTTTAACACTTGGCATGCGGGCATACTTCGCCGCCGAATTTCGCGTGCAGCGGGCGTTTCTTCTTGAATCGCGCGGAAGTTTGGTTATTCAGAAAAATCGCAGTAAATCGAAAACTACTTCGTTTTTATGAACGAAACTTTTTTTATTTCACACTTAAATATATACTGTATGATTATTTAACAAAAAACAAACGATATTTTCACGAAATCATAAAAATAAGCGATTTTTAAAGTTTTCCACACTATCATACGAAAAGTCCGATAATTTGTCAGCGCATATTTCTTCATCACTATTTTTGTCACAACGGCTCATTTGATCAATTTTGTAACCAATAATAAAAAATCAAGCTTCAAATTGATAAAACACGTTCTGGAGCTAAGAATTAAATTGAAGACGAAATAACTCAGCAAAAGATCGAGTAACTCAACAATCATAACTTATGGGAAAAAAATGCAAAGCGTTGCCTAGCAACGCAAATAACACGCATATAATGTCACACATTCATGTAATTATACGTCTTTAGTAGATTTGTGGTGGATATCCACTAACAACACCAAATCCACTAAAAACGTATTTTTACGTGACCCGCGCTCCAGTGACAGACTACATAAAACGTAAAAATATGTTGCCCGCATGCCAAGTGCTAATAACGATCATACGAATTTGCGGGTCTAGTCCTTCTCCGGCGTCATAAAGTTATAGTAGAATAGGTGACTGTAATAACTGCGCACAATAACATTAATTTACAAATGGAATGTTATATCGTTAGTATAAATGATCGTCCTGTTTGTTGGTTGATGTTTATTTCTATTATTCACCACTGTATGGGCTTCTGAAGACGGAACTCAGAATTCCGATGTATATGCAGAGTTTTAAGGAACTAATATTTATAAGCAATCATTTATACTGACATTTTAACGAAGTTTGAACAACTTTGTTTTTCAAATGCTACGCTGACGCGCGTTTTGTACTATTTCTTTTCTTTGCCATAAATCCATATTTGTCTGTTATTTTGCGCAGGCGTATGTACGCAATTAGCATAAGGGTACATGACAATTTTTAACATTTACGAAAATAAATTTGTTATTAACTCTAAGGTCTGTACGTCCGCAACTTATGGTAATTATATAGTTTTAAGGTGGTTTGATCTTTCTGGGCAATATGTTTTCTTCGCATTTTATACAGTGTTAGGTCATTTGTGTATCAAGATATCATAAAGTTAAACTCCTGTCTGTCATACTAAATTGGCCTAAGCTTCTTCTATATTATGCATCGTATTTGTCGACAAATATTCAAATGTTTGATCGTATTAATTAAGCTGCTCATTTGCCAAATCAATTAAGTCCACAAAATAAAACGCGGAGAAAAGATTCAACATTGGTATATATTAATTTTTTTATTTCACTTTCAAATGAAAATTAAAAGAAACGTTGCAGAACGTACTATTAGAAGTTTGAAATTCACCTAACAATATATCAAATGCGTAAAATAGCATGTGCTTGGAATAATTGTAATTATTAGTACAATGTTCGCATAGCTAAGTGAGTTACTGCTTTTAGTCAGAAAAAATGAGAAGAAAATAATACTATGAAGTTCAACTTTAAACCAAATTTCTTATTGCGAATCTTTTGGAATAATTAAAGTTAATAATTTTGTTACTCTTACAATCACTGTAACCAATGCGGTTAGATTTAATAATCTCTATTAAGCAGGTACACTCGTTGTCCCATTCTGTCGATTTGTTTTTTTAAATTTCTACAATAATCACATTTTGGGAACAATGAATTTAAAACAATCCATCATATTTTTCTTATCATTTGATTCATCAATGTTCTACAGATTGGAATATAACAAAGTAAATTCTTTAAGTGCTTAAGTAAATTCCAGCAAACGTTTGAAGTAGATTATTGCAACAATTTGAATTAGCGTACGGGGTTAATTAAATCGGTTTCTGAAGTATTATTATTGAGTTTATTATCGATTAGCTAAAAAGGCATGGTCTTTTAGTGGTCTTAAACTAATTGTGCCCATAATTATGAAAGTGGTCTAAGTCAAAATTTAAAAAAAATGAGTTTATCAGTTATTTCATACCACATTATTTTTAACTAAATTTATTCAATGTAATTTTTACGAAATTGTCAAAAATGAACCATTAGATAGTGGTTGTAATTTCAACATTATATGGAATTCATTTAGTTTTAATTATGAAAGTGGTCTAAGTCAAAAATTTAAATAAATTATATAAACAACTTGAAAATGGCACGTGGCCTTCTTTGACGCGTTTCTGAACTACATAATAAAATAAATGACAATCAAATTTTAATAATAACAACAACTTCATTACTAGAAGAATCAATAACAAGAAGAGTAAAAAATACCGCGGGTGAATCTGTTTCTTGGCTACAAATTCAATGGATGAGATTCTTGAAAAGTGAACCTTATAAAATGGTCTATAAAACATCTTTAAATGATTCTAAATTTCACGTTTTGGATCTTTCACCTAAAAAAGGAAGACCAAAAATATACGGAAATATTAAATTACTTCCATTATACACCACCATTAGACCAGTATCGGAAGAAAAACATAAAGATATTATGAGTTTACTACAGTACATCCCTCCAGTTTTTCAGGAACATTTTAAGAATCTTAAATACGCGAAATAATGATAAAAATGGATTACTGTTTAAAAATAATTAATAAATGTAATAAATGTTCACGAATTATTTCAATCAAATTATTGTTTCAAATAAAACTCAAAGTTCTTTATTGCTTTAAGTCATTTATAGGACATTCAGTTAATTTTGAAAATGGTCTAAGTCAATTCAATCTTTAAAAATAATATTATCGTATAAAATTCACACAAAATTTCATATTCATAGTAAATTTCCATTAATTAAGACTAATAAAATTATAAATTAAAATGTCGCATAATGTAAAAATATTTTTTAGTTTATTCAAATGCAATTCATTAAATATCTCGAAACAAGAAATATATGACTTAGACCACTTTCATAATTATGGGCACAATTGATAACGGAATATACTTTGAATGTAAATAGTGAAGAGTCAATCAAGTGCTTCGACACTAAAAATTGTTTAAATTCAAAGAGTGGAGTTAATTGAGTTGTAACCAACTTCATTTGTCAGCTGAATCAAAAGCCTAAAGTATATCCGCTTGAAGCAACTTTGAAATGAAAGAATGTCCAATTAGTCAAGGTCAACGACGAATTAAGAATTGGTAGTCTACAGAGGATCATCATTAGGTACGTGTTGAAAGTATCAACGAGGTTACCGCGAAAATGACAATCCGTCAGAACAGCTTTCCGTCTGGATTCAGAGAGTGTGGTACATCATACACGTATATGCCCAAACTTGTACATGAACGTTCTTAGCCACGCAACAATTCGCAATCGCAACACGGTCATGATTACTGGACTGAATAATTCATTGTCGCTCGTTTCGTCAAAGAATACACAGATGAGACGCCTTTCCTTTTACTTCTACAGCTACCATCCTCCGTTTCTTAGACTTTGTTTCTCATGCTGTGGCTTTATGTCCTTCTCACTTCCACGAAGCAGGCTTCGCTAAATTATACAGTCGGGGAATTAGCAGAAAAATTCAAGAGAATATCAGCATATTCGATCGCGTCGCAGTGAAATAACGTTGAAGCATTTCTGTTTCCTGTAGGAAACGACAGATTTTTTCCGTCCACCGTGATCTGTTCGAAGTACAGGAGTTGATGATGGGCTTTATTTTTTAGACGACATAGGACGTTTATCGGACAATGTAGGACATTTATCGGATCGGTTTCTTACAAACAATATCTGCGTTCTAAAGGCAAACTAGTTTTCATTACACGCTTGGAAACATTCACTTTTTCAAAATATTAATGTTTTTCTTTCTGAAGCTCCGATAGTAAAAGAATTCATCGTAACGCCGGTCTATCCATTTATTTAAAAATGAGAACAGGACAATTTCTCATTTTTGTTTTAATCTCATCATGTACATGGAACAATCAAAAACCAAGAACGGAACTTTCACGTTCCTTTGGTACTACTTTGTCATATCGTATTGTAACATATTGTAATCATACTGCAAGTTCAATACAAAAATTCAACTAGGAATATAGGTATTGTAGCATCAGAAAAACGGCCATAGATGTGTCGCATAAATGTAGGAAGTGTGTGTGTGTGTTTATGAGTGGCTGCGACCGATTGTTGCGAGTGAAGGTATAATGCTAGCGTGGTTTTGTTTGAAGAATGCGTGACGTATGTCTCATTATTGCGCGTGTCGACTGTAACACATTTAGAGCGAGCGAGAGAGAATGTAGGTAAGAATGAGAGGATGCATGTTTTTACGAATGATTGGATGCCGAACCCTTGGGGAAGGACGGGGGTGCATAGCAACGGCCCGGCGAGGAGATAGAGTTTTCGTTTAGAGATAGTTGAGTAATAGGACAGAGAGTTTTAAGTTGTCGCTCAGTCAAGTTCAGAGAATAGTTCAGTCCAGTATAGATACGTTTTCTTGCCGTTTACCGAATAGTAGTCGGATTGCCATAGTTCTATTTTCATTTTGTATTTATATGTATAATTAGTGTCTTTTATTTATCTTTCAATAAATTATTCTACTCAATATAATTCCGCATCACACTTCGAAATCACCTAACATCATATATCCCTACAGTATTATTATTGTTAATGATTACTTACGTAAATACACGTATAAGAGTAATAATACTTATGTTAAAATTAATACATAGTATTATCCATACATAAGCTATAGACAAGTTACTGTATATTTGCAAGATTTATTAGGTATTTATTAACAACGACGTACACAACTGAGTGTAAGTTCTTATAAGTAAGTAAAATGTAGCAATATTGTGGCGTTTCAGGATAATTGAGGCATAAGCTAGTTTTTCAGATTTCTTCTAGCTGTCGGTCGATTCAGAATTGTACAGTAAAGCCTGTTTTTATGCGGTCTTTTTTTATGCGATTTTGTTTTTGTGCGATTTTATTTTTGTGCAATTTTTTTTTGTGCGATTTATTTTTACGCGGTATATGAATCTTAGCGGCGTTAACACCAGTTTAACGTTTGCTATCATGTACATATACATGTTGTGGACGAAATATATGATTGCGTAATTAATCGAAACGTTACCGAAAACACGTCAACGTTATTATCTGAAATTAGTGCGCTTGCACATAACATCGGCGGAGAAGGCTTTGATTCTTTCGGCGATAATGACCTAGACGAGATGATTGAGGACCAAACTGTCGATGATAGTGACATTATCAATAGTTTGATAGATTATGAAAATGGACAAGAAGAACCGGAATCTATTACAGCAGATAAAATATATGCAGGGATCCAAATTTCGGAAAAATTGGAAACGCATTTTCTTAAAGTAGATACCAAAGCGGAAAGACGCTTAAAATTCGAAAAAGAGCTGAGATCATGCATGTCTCACTATCGTGACGTTTACAAGCAATTGACCAGTCGACCATCGTCACAAAAACTGATCACTGAGTTTATGGTACCAAAAAACAAATCAATTGAAATCCTATCTTCAAGCGACGGAAGCGATTTTCAACCAATTCGTCACAAGAAGATGCGCGTTTTGGATTACGACGAGTAGCAGCAAACTATTTAATGTACAATATAAAAACTTCTCCATGTATATGTACAATGAAGAATTAAATATTTTTACCATTTCTATAGGTCTAATTTAATTATTTAATTTAATTGAAAGCATTCTCTCATCTATTTCATAAATCATTGATGTATTTTTTTAGTCCGACTTTTTTTATGCGGTCCTTATCCACCGCATAAAAAAATTTTTAGGTAGTATATTGCACAAAATTGTTTATTATATGTAAGAATTTATAAAATTTTCGAATATTTTTTTGTACGATTTCTTTTATGCGGTCCCTATCCACCGCTCAAAAACAGGTTTTACTGTACTTACTTCAGGCGATCAAATTGTGTGTTATATACCGGTGTATAGTACTGGCATTACTTTGAAGACATGTTAATTCTATAACTAAAAATTCCCTACATCGTATGAGTTTAGCTTCTGCTTGAGCGATGCAAATTATATATTATACGTACAAACAACACGAAAAGACATTAGCGCAAGATAAAATCCGCTACGCGGCTTTTCGCGCAAAATTACAAATTGCTATGGAAAATCGATTACGGTGTCGGTAGACTACGAGGCATTCACGTTCATTGCAATTATGTTGTACTGTCAACTTCAAGTTTTTTAACACTAGAACTACCGACAATTCAGCAAACCTACTTCTATCAAAACCAGTCAAAATGACTGCTCTTAAAAAAATACTTAATAATAGAATATTTTTCAATTTGTTGCTTCATTACTTTCTTACAAAAGGAAATCCGTGTTTTATGTAATACATTTTTGGTATTATTAACTTATTTAATGAGTTAGGATTAGCACATTTTATCACTTACGCATTAGTACGGCATTATTACGGATTTAGGTTTTGAACTCAACACGGAAACATTCTTATTTGGCTTACTTTTGTAAATTGTAAGAAGACACTCATTTGATTTATGAAAAAATGACGAAAAATGAGCCATAGTATCCTGCTTTACTTTACAAATTTTTGGTAGTGCCCTTTTGTTTCCACGTATAGTACCAACCAGGGTAGTTTTTTTTATAACAATATATTGGGTTGGCAACTAAGTGATTGCCGATTTGAAATAAGAAGGAAAATTCTTAATTTTTGTTTAAAAACGTTACTTTATTCAATTAGATACTGTCCGTTTTCGTCGATGACCTTTTGCCATCGTTCTGGCAGTGTCAAAATTCCACGTTCGTAAAATTTCTGATCTTTGCTATCAAAAAACTGAATTAAATGTGATCTGACATCATCAGCGTTATTAAAAATTTTACCGTTTAAGGAGTTCTGCATGGAACGAAACAAATGGTAGTCTGAAGGCGCAAGATCAGGGCTATATGGTGGATGCGATAAAACATTCCAACCCAGTTCCAATAATTTTTGGCGAGTGATCGAAGACGTGTGGGGCTTTGCATTATCATGGTGGAAAACGACACCCTTACGATTTTACAATACCGGCCGCTTTTCTTGAATTACATCGCTCAGTTTAGCGAGTTGTTGAACGTACACGTTTGAATTGATCGTTTGGTTTTGTGGTATAAGTTCAAAGTACAAAATTCCTTTATAATCCCACCAGACTGACAGCATATCTGCTTTTGATGTCGCTTGGGCTGATTCATCTTTCATCACCCACGATCTCTTCCGATTTACGTTGTTATAAACTATCCACTTTTCGTCGCCAGTAATTAGGCTTTTCAGAAATCGATCAGTTTCGTTGCGTTTCAGAAGCAAATCGTAGATGCTAATGCGTTGCGCCAAATGAATTTCTTTAAGCTGGTGAGGGATCCATAAATCGAGTTTCTTGACATAACCAAGCATTTTTAATTTTTTTTCAATGCACGTATGCGATACAGTGAGTTTCTCCGCAATATCATGTGTTGTACTATGACGATCTGAATCGATAATGGCCTTGATATGGATCCCATCGACTTCAACTGGACGGCCAGATCGTTGAGCATTTTTCAGTGAAAAATCACCAGAACGAAACCTGGCAAACCAACTTTGACACTGCCTTTTTTTCAAGGCTTCATATCCATATACCGCACATAACTTCTTTTGTCCTTGCGATATCAGTGCACGTCTTGTTCTTCCATTTTTAAATTGGGATAAAAACAAAACTAAAGCACTAATCGATATAATTTTTTTGCTAAATTAAAGGTAGAAGTCCAAATAAGAAGAAATAAATATAGGTCAGATGCAATGATCACGTTAACAAAACAAAAGAAAGTGTAAAGTCCATCTATCGACAAAATGCGCAATCACTTAGTTGCCAACCCAATAGATGCCAAAGAAAAACTTGTAAAAAAATTGTCAGTTGCAATTGTTCTTCCTTTCATGGTATACGGTTCGATCAATTTGAGTACGACAAATTCACCTAGAGGTTGTGAGCTCGTGTCTCATCCTTTCCTAGATAAGGAAACCCGTTTACAATATATTCGGATTGAACATCAGGTGACAGCCAAAATTTAATACCAAATTTATCTGGTTTATTCGGCACATATTGAGTAAATCTGCGTCTGGCCTTAGATGGAAAGAGTTGTTCGTCAATTGTAACATGTTGACCAGGTTTGTAACAATTCTGGCTATTTTGAACAAATCTATCCCACACACCTGATATCAAAGCAAATTTATCAATTTGTAAACGTTCATTCTATCTCTTTTTTTATCAAACCAAATAAATCTCATTATTTCGGTAAAATCATTTCTACTCACAGCGTTGGAAAAGAATTTCGGTCCCCATTTTCTGTTCCACAAATACGGAAGTTTTAAATTTTTTGTTTCGTATGCTCCTCGCGCATACAAAATTCCAATAAAAGCCTTCAATTTTGTTTTTGTTAGGGCCCATTTTACACCCAAAACTCGAGAAGTTTCTACTTCTGTGCAAAATATTATATGTTCAAGCATATAATCATCAATTAGCAACGATTCATAACTTGAAAACACTCGAACACATCTTCTGTTACGTAAATTCGAATTATTTTCAAATTCGCTTTCTGAAGATTTCTGAACATATTCTTTGTCTAAATCATCATTGTCACTACTGTCCCTATCAATAAGATTATCGTGAATACCCCACGATTCAATTTCATTTTCTTCTGGTCATCTTCACAGTCATAGAGTTCACCATCCTCTATATCAGAGCATTCCATTGGTATATCATTCAATTTTTGCAATACTTCACAAGTTTTCAATCGTTTTGCCATTTTGAGGGCTTAGAAAAACTAGAATAAAAGTATTTATTATAAAAAGGAATATATAATCTTCGTATTTATTTTCTCACCTTACACGAATTGAAATAAAATGTCGTATACTGAATATATTGTTATATGAACAAGACCGTGATGGTTTTCCTATAATATTGGATGGTTGTTTTTACAATGTTGCCTGATATAATACTGTGACATAGCAAGCGAGCAAATTCCAAAACAAAACAATAACACATTCCTAACAGAATCTTCAAATGTTTCACGACTTCAGATCTAAATGAACGCCTTAACCCTTCGCACTCCTATGTCGAGTGTGACTCGACATCAGTTTTTATGGCAGAATAAATAGCTCCTTTGTCGAACATATATTCGACATTTTTTCATGTTAAATAAATAGATATCGTGCACACGTTATCGAAAAAAATGTCACTAGAAGGGTTAGACATTCAGGTAATCGAAGAGAAATAAAAGAACTGGATGTGATCACAGATTATAATAAAAATATAGATAGTGTCGATATGGCGAACCAATACGCGACATCTTACTGTTTTTTACGTCGAGCACTCAAGTGGTGGAGGGAATATTTCTTTTGGGGATTAGAAATCTCCATGGTAAATGCGTATATTTTATACAAAGAGAAAAACAAAAAACCAAGGAACAGAACCTATAGCCCACAAAAAATTTCGCGAAAAGATTTTGTCAATGCTAATTCGTGATTGTCGTCATCCAAATATGAAATTGGGGAGGCTTCTGGAACACATGATAAACACGATCGCTTAGATGGAAAGCCTCATTTAATCTTCCTACATCCCGAAGGAAAACACAAAGACTGTGCAGTTTATTCAAATAGAAAAACATCTGGAGGAAAAAGAGAAACCACCTATTTTTGTGAAAACGTGTATAGAAAATCAGGGTTACATCTTGCAAGTTCTTTCAAAAGATATCATACCCTTGAATAATTTCAATATACGACAATACTGTAAATAAAATTAGTATTTAAGTGAATTTGTTTCTTCCTTTATTCATTTAAATTGCCTTATTTTTTAGTTAAAGTAAATTTCAAATAAAACACTTAAAAGCATTGGGAGCTGCTGGTAGCAAAACTGAAATAAAATTCAGAGTGCAAAGGGTTAATTAACCAGTCAAAATGACTGCTATTGGTATGAGTAATCATAACATAAATTTATTTTGATTCAGAATAAATCGAACATTTGAAAAATATATTTTACTATTTCTTTAGTTATCACCGCAAAAGTCATACATCGTTTCGGAAAAAAATGTAACATAAAGTAGAAATGTTTAAATCAAATTGTAAAACCAGACAAAATGACTGGTGCGGTAGTTGTATTGTTAATAGCGCATCAGTTATGCTATTACTCGCACTCATGGTCGAACGTTATCGCATCTTGGATAAGGAACTGGCGATTCGCCGATCGTAAACCTAAAAGTAACGAGATCCTATTTAGCATATTATTATGGTACACATGAGCCCATGAATATTGACGCGTTCTTTCATTAGCTGATGCAGAAACTAGCAGCGTCCGGTTACCAGAATGGCCGTGTCGAAGGTACTATGATGCCTAGATGGTAACTACCTACCCACAGCATGCACATTCTCACCTCTCGGCTGTAGTGATTAAACTGAGTTAGCATTCCAGAGCGACGAAGTAATTATTAACGACATCTCGTGCTCTGCCAACCCATCGTTTCCGTGATTAGATCAGTTTTCCCTCTCTTTTCGTCCTCCGACGCACTACCGTGATGAGCCGCTCTCAATGCTATGTGTATGTACCCTAACCGAATTCATTACTTGCAGTGTACAAGACCGACGATGTAACACGAGTAGCTTCATCTTCATACATTTGCCTGGCACATCTCCTCCTACCTCTCACGTCGGTAGTCCGTGTGTGATTATTACTTGGTCAGTTATTAACGACAAAGATGCGTTACGCAACGAGTGCGTCCTGCATATACATCACATATAATTGACTGGCTGTTATTATTAATGGGAACATGTGTAAGGTAGGTATCTGCGGTGATGCCCGTACGGAATCGTTTGAC
This sequence comes from Cryptocheilus praepositus, assembly GCA_033815515.1. Taxonomy (NCBI): domain Eukaryota; kingdom Metazoa; phylum Arthropoda; class Insecta; order Hymenoptera; family Pompilidae; genus Cryptocheilus; species Cryptocheilus praepositus. The sequence continues at coordinate 443,171 of JAWWQZ010000334.1, forward strand.
AATAAACCCACCTTGATAGCGCGCCGGTATATTGCCTATACTTTATGTATCGAAATAACGTTGCAAATTTATTCTGTTATATTATTAGTCGGAGAAGGATTTTATTTTATGCTGATGCTTTCTATTCACTGCTGGAAATTCTCGAATAGCACCACATATTTATTAGGTTATAAAATAGAAAACATATATGTATAAATGTCAATGAATATTACGTTGTCGCTGGTGCTCCGGGAAAAATTAAACGTTTGCCTGTTATGCGACAACTTGCGACAAATTAAACTGTAAATGTTGTATTTTATGTTATTTGTATGTGAAATTATAAAAATCGATGACATTAAATGTAAAGTTGTAAAATTGTGTTTAAACACAAGCGAACTATACTGTGTCTGGTGGTGAACTGGTCACAATATAATGCTCATTGATATGTATAGATCAACAACAAAATTTAATTTGTCCTATTATTCACGATAAACCATTGAATCAGTTTCACTAGTCCAACAATGTTCGTTATGAAAATTTGTGTAAACAATACAAGAATAATAACGAAAACTGAAACAAAGAATGAACCAATGGCAGCCCAAAGAATTGAAATATCTGTACTGTAAGATGGTATGTTGCTGAAAAGTATATGATTAATTGGAACGTTTATTTTGAAAGTGGTGTAAGCCTATTTAAAAAAAATGAGATATCACGCTACTTATGCTTAATTTAATGTAAACTTTTTATGTATAATTAGTTAGTATTTAATTTCTTAAAAAATGTCCATGTTTCGTACAATTTAAAATTGGCCGGTAAAAGAACGTTGCAAATTCATTCTGTTATATTATTAGTCGGAGAAGGATTTTATTTTATGCTGATGCTTTCTACGCACTGCTGGAAATTCTCGAATAGCACAACATATTTATTAGGTTATAAAATATAAAACATATATGTATAAATGTCAATGAATATTACGTTGTCGCTGGTGCTCCGGGAAAAATTAAACGTCTGCCTGTTATGCGACAACTTGCGACTCGATGTCTCGACACTCGTGTCGATGATTTCGTATCAATCATCAACTGATAATTTATTGAATTAATGTACGCGATACAAAAAAAAAAGTAAGTTGGAAATGTTGTATTTTATGTTATTTGTATGTGAAATGATAAAAATCGATGACATTAAATGTAAAGTTGCAAAATTGTGTTTAAAAACAAGCGAACTATACTGTGTCTGGTGGTGAACTGGTCACAATATAATGCTCATTGATATGTATAGATCAACAACAACATTTAATTTGTCCTATTATTCACGATAAACCATTGAATCAGTTTCACTACTCCAACAATGTTCGTTATGAAAATTTGTGTAAGCAATACAAGAATAATAACGAAAACTGAAACAAAGAATGAACCAATGGCAGCCCAAAGAATTTAAATATCTGTACTGTAAGATGGTATGTTGCTAAAAAGTATATGATTAATTGGATCGTTTATTTTGAAAGTGGTGTAAGTCTATTTAAAAAAATGAGATATCACGCTACTTATACTTAATTTAATGTAAACTTTTTATGTATAATTACTTAGTATTTAATTTCTTAAAAAATGTCTATGTTTCGTACAATTTAAAATTGGCCTGTAAAAGAACGTTGCAAATTCATTCTGTCATATTATTAGTCGGAGAAGGATTTTATTTTACGCTGATACTTTCTACGCACTTCTGGAAATTCTCGAATAGCACCACATAGTTATTAGGTTATAAAATAGAAAATATATATGTATAAATGTCAATGAATATTACGTTGTCGCTGGTGCTCCGGGAAAAATTAAACGTCTGCCTGTTATGCGACAACTTGCGACTCGATGTCTCGACACTCGTATCGATGATTTCGTATCAATCATCGACTTATAATTTATTGAATTAATTTACGCGATACAAAAGAAAAGTAAACTGGAAATGTTGTATTTTATGTTATTTGTATGTGAAATTATAAAAATCGATGACATTAAATGTAAAGTTGTAAAATTGTGTTTAAAAACAAGCGAACTATACTGTGTCTGGTGGTGAACTGGTCACAATATAATGCTCATTGATATGTATAGATCAACAACAACATTTAATTTGTCCTATTATTCACGATAAACCATTGAATCAGTTTCACTAGTCCAACAATGTTCCTTATGAAAATTTGTGTAAACAATACAAGAATAATAACGAAAACTGAAACAAAGAATGAACCAATGGCAGCCCAAAGAATTGAAATATCTGTACTGTAAGATGGTATGTTGCTGAAAAGTATATGATTAATTGGATCGTTTATTTTGAAAGTGGTGTAAGTCTATTTAAAAAAAAATGAGATATCACGCTACTTATGCTTAATTTAATGTAAACTTTTTATGTATAATTAGTTAGTATTTAATTTGTTAAAAAATGTCCATGTTTCGTACAATTTAAAATTGGTCGGTAAAAGAACGTTGCAAATTCATTCTGTTATATTATTAGTCGGAGAAGGATTTTATTTTATGCCGATGCTTTCTACTCACTGCTGGAAATTCTCGAATAGCACCACATATTTATTAGGTTATAAAATAGAAAACATATATGTATAAATGTCAATGAACATTACGTTGTCGCTGGTGCTCCGGGAAAAAATTAAACGTCTGCCTGTTATGCGACAACTTGCGACTCGATGTCTCGACACTCGTGTCGATGATTTCGTATCAATCATCAACTGATAATTTATTGAATTAATTTACGCGATACAAAAAGAAAAGTAAACTGTAAATGTTGTATTTTATGTTATTTGTATGTGAAATTATAAAAATCGATGACATTAAATGTAAAGTTGTAAAATTGTGTTTAAAAACAAGCGAACTATACTGTGTCTGGTGGTGAACTGGTCACAATATAATGCTCATTGATATGTATAGATCAACAACAAAATTTAATTTGTTCTATTATTCACGATAAATCATTGAATCAGTTTCACTAGCCCAACAATGTTCGTTATGAAAATTTGTGTAAGCAATACAAGTATAATAACGAAAACTGAAGCAAAGAATGAACCAATGGCAGCCCAAAGAATTGAAATATCTGTACTGTAAGATGGTATGTTGCTGAAAAGTATATGATTAATTGGATAGTTTATTTTGAAAGTGGTGTAAATCTATTTAAAAAAATGAGATATCACGCTACTTATGCTTAATTTAATGTAAACTTTTTATGTATAATTAGTTAGTATTTAATTTCTAAAAAAATGTCCATGTTTCGTACAATTTAAAATTGGCCGGTAAAAGAACGTTGCAAATTCATTCTGTTATATTATTAGTCGGAGAAGGATTTTATTTTACGCTGATGCTTTCTACTCACTGCTGGAAATTCTCGAGTAGCACCACATATTTATTAGGTTATAAAATAGAAAACATATATGTATAAATGTCAATGAAAATTACGTTGTCGCTGGTGCTCCGGGCAAAATTAAACGTTTGCTTGTTATGCGACAACTTGCGACTCGATGTCTCGACACTCGTGTCGATGATTTCGTATCAATCATCAACTGATAATGTATTGAATTAATTTACGCGATACAAAAAGAAAAGTAAACTGTAAATGTTATATTTTATGTTATTTGTATGTGAAATTATAAAAATCGATGACATTAAATGTAAAGTTGTAAAATTGTGTTTAAAAACAAGCGAACTATACTGTGTCTGGTGGTGAACTGGTCACAATATAATGCTCATTGATATGTATAGATCAACAACAAAATTTAATTTGTCCTATTATTCACGTTAAACCATTGAATCAGTTTCACTAGTCCGACAATGTTCGTTATGAAAATTTGTATAAGCAATACAAGAATAATAACGAAAACTGAAACAAAGAATGAACCAATGGCAGCCCAAAGAGTTGAAATATCTGTACTGTAAGATGGTATGTTGCTGAAAAGTATATGATTAATTGGATCGTTTATTTTGAAAGTGGTGTAAGTCCGTTTTTAAAAAAAAATGAGATATCACGCTTCTTATGCTTAATTTAATGTAAACTTTTTATGTATAATTAGTTAGCATTTAATTTCTTAAAAAATGTCCATGTTTCGTACCATTTAAAATTGGTTGGTAAAAGAAATTGCGTGTTCATTGATTATGAAAGTGGTGTAAGTCTTGCCATATTACGTGTCAAGAGTTACAGGTTTAGATTACTTATTTTATTGTCCTCCTAAAATGGATAATTTCATACTAACATCAGATAGTAATATAGGTAAGAACAAATGGTAAATTAATATTATTTTATAACAATATTATTTAATGACGACAGAAAGTATTTATTTTATTTAATTTTAAATAAATTGACGTAGTATAAAGCCCATAAATATAGACAAAAAAATAATCTTAGAATCGGAGAATGAAGATAATTCCACTATGAAAAACAAATTAACGAAACGTAAAAACAGAAGAAGAATTATAGAGGTAGAATCTTCATCAGATGAGGATATTGTTACTGAAAACTTAGATTCTGCAGAACAAAATAAAGGAAAATATATGCAACGAATAAACAAAATTAAGCGAAATGCCGAACAAAAATACTATACAAAAAGATGAAAATTCTTTCCAGCAGTCCAAATAAAATTTGAAAAAATGGCCCCGGCGCTTTTGTACTAAGATGCCAGCCCTATTCCTTATGAAAAATATAAAAACATCAAGTAGTTATTATCTTATATACCTCCGGTGCATCATGAATATTTCAAAACACTGCCATATGCAGAGCTTAAGTAAATACTACCAATATCTTGACATTTTAACAATGTAATTAACGTCTAAAGTTTAATGTACTACTTCTATTTTATATCTTGTCATTATTTGTAACCAAAATTGGATTAATATGAAGTATATTTTAAGTGATATTTGATTTTTCAAAATTAAAATTAAACGATTTTTACAGTAATTTTTAAAGTGGTGTAAGTCAATTTGCAGCTCGTAAATATACATTAGATTAGTAAAATTCGCCTAAAACAAATTTATATAACCAAAGTACATATTAATAAATCAGTAGAAACATTGCCAGGCTGCATGTAATTTTCCTAAATTTTTTAATTAACAGACATGCTAACTTTTAATTTTCTCGAAACAAGAGCAAATGGACTTACACCACTTTCAAAATAAACGGTCCAATTGTTTAAGACAAAAATTAATACAGCATACACGGAAGGGATTAGATTTTTTAAACATCTGAGTGTTATGTAAAAGTTTATTTCTTTGACTTCTAATATTTGGCGGTTATTTAAATGACTATTCAATAAATGAAAAAAGAAATGCATATAGACAATAGAAAAGTTGTCTGCATCTTATGATCATAATCAAAGTTATGCTTTTATAACAGGTATATTGGTATACAACAAATTGTAAGAATTTCGATTTGAACGTTGTCAAGGATGAATTTGTGCTTTATAAGGCAATCATTTGAAACCACTGATATAAATTCCTGGTAACATCTAACAAAAGAATAGTAGAACATTATTGCAATGGAGATATCGTGCAAATCTGTAGAAATACGTTTCCGCAGACCTAAAAACAGAGATTACAAATAGAGTACGGGTTCCGGAGCTGCTGACAAATTATGCCTCATGCTTTTCAGACGGAACGGTAAAATGAATAAAATTGGTTAATATCAGCGTGTAATGAAAAGTAGATTAAAGAAGACATTCTAGAAATGTGAAGATGGACTTTGTTTCTTCGAATAGAATTCTTGATGATGAAGTATGAAAGACTATTAAATTATTGGACGGAAATTGGACTATTCTTGAGAGCCACGAAAGAAAATAGCGCAAGTGGGGGCAAGGATATGCGAAGCAATTAGAGTCAGAAATGGCGTGGAGTACTGAAAGAATTATTAAGATAAACTTCTTTTGCGTTAAGACTATTAACCCTTTACACTCCGAATTTTATTTCAATTTCGTTGCCAGCAGCTCTCAACACTTTTAAGTGTTTTACTTGAAATGTACTTTAACTAAAAATAAGGAAATTTAAATAAATAAAGGAAGAAACAAATTCACTTAATTACCAGTTTCATTTACACTATTGTCGTATTTTGAAATTTTTAAGCGTATGATATCTTTTGAAACAACTTCCAAGATGTAACCCTAATTTTCTTTCGCACGTTTCATAAAAATAGGTGGTTTTTCTTCTTCCTCCAGGTATTTTTCTATTTATGCAAACTGCACAGACTTTGTGTTTTCCTTCGGGATGTACGAAGATAAAATGAAGCTTTCCATTTAAGCGATCGTGATTATCACGTAATCCAGGCCTCCCCAATTTCATATTTTGAGCACGACAATCACGAGTAAGCATCGATAAAATCTTTTCGCGAAATTTTTTGTGGGCTATAGGTTCTGTTCCTTGGTTTTTTGTTTTTTCTTTGTATAAAATATACGCATTTACCATGGAATTTCTAATCCCCAAAAGAAATATTCCCTCCACCACTTGAGTGCTCGATGTAAAAAACAGTAAGATGTCGCGTATTGGTTCGCCACATCGACACCATCTATATTTTTATTATAATCTGTGATCACATCCAGTTCTTTTATTTCTCTTTGATTACCTGAATGTCTAACCCTTCTAGTGACATTGCGAGAGCGTCGATAACCTGTGCACGATATCTGTTTATTTAGACATGAAAAAATGTCGAGTGGTGCTCGACAAAGGAGCTCCTGCCATAAAAACTGATGTCGAGTCACACTCGACATAGGAGTGCAAAGAGTTAAGCAATTGTTCTTTTATGTCTCTTTCTTGCAATTATACACTCGTCCTACGTGCAAATAAGAATAAAAAAATTAGAATAAAATGGAATTAAAACTACATTGTGGCCAAAAAACACGAATCGACGTACAGCATAGAAACTCTTGGTTACCTAGTCGTTTTAGCCACGATTATGTTTTTAAATGACGTGTTAGTTTATTCGAACAATTATGCTGACAACAAATACGTTATTTAAACGGGCTAACCTTTCGCGTGTTGAAGCAGAGAGTGCCGCGCCAGAGTGAGTTTTGACTCAAACCTGCATCTCATGAATTAATATTTCCTGCCGCTCGGATTCCTCACCGATATGGTACTAACTGAGTGACGGCGTCTGAATTTGGAACCCTCTGCAAAAACATCGATCTCATTCCGAGATAATAGAGATATAAATATAGAAAGAAGCTATCTACGTAAGAATTAGTTACACTTCGTTCAGATTGTGGTTTCATGCAGTTACCAGGTTGTTCAATAAGTTTTGTTTTGTTTTGTTGAGGGTGTTGCTACTAGTCCAAATTTGTTTTTGTTTTGTTGGTTCACTCTTCTTATCAACGTATGTGAAGGTTCATTTCAATCAGTCAATTCATTCTTTGTTTACAAGCCATTTAGTGTCGCCGTGTCACAGTATTTTCGTCAATGGAAAAAATTGAATATCGTGCAGTGATAAAATTCTTATTTTTGGAAGGTGTAGCACCAAAAGAAATTCACGAACGAATGTTAAGAGTGTATAATGAACGTTCACCTTCAATTAGAGCAGTAGAAAGATGGGTTGCTGAATTTAAACGTGGTCGTACAAGCCTTGCAGACGATCCACGTGAAGGACGTCCAAAAACCGCATCAACACCAGAAATCGTAGCCAAAGTACAGGATATGGTTTTGGAAGATCGTCGATTGACTGAGAGGGATTTAGTAGAGGCTCTACACATCTCATTAGGCAGTGTGAGTCATATTTTAAATGAAATTTTGAGTTTTAAAAAGGTGTGTGCACAATGGGTGCCGCATTCGCTAACAATTGAACAAAAACACATTCGAATGCGACTTTCTCAACAACATTTGGAGCGTTTTAAAAAGGATAAAGTGGATTTTGTGCGTCGATTCATCACTATGGATGAGACTTGGGTCTATCACCATGATCCTAAATCAAAACAAGAGGCTAAAGAGTGGTGTGAACCTGGTTGTTCGGCTTCAACACGAGTTCGTGTCCAGAAATCGGCCAAGAAGGTTCTGGCATCAGTTTTTTGGGATGCGAAAGGAATTTTATTTGTGGATTACTTGCAAACTGGTAAAACAATTAATTCTGAATATTATTGCAACCTTTTGGACCAGTTAAAGGAAAAAATTCGTGAAAAAGACCCGGTTTGCAGAAGAAAAAAATCCTTTTTCATCAGGACAACGCACCGTGTCACAAGAGCATTTTGACAATGGCTAAAATCCATGAATTAAAGTTCGAATTGTTGGAGCATCCGCCGTATTCACCAGATTTGGCCCCCAGCGGCTTCCATTTGTTTCCAGAACTCAAAAAATTTATGCGTGGCAAGCGTTTTTCGTCAAATGAAGAGGTCATAACGGCTGTTGAAGCGTATTTTGCAGACCTTCCGGAATCTCACTTCAGGGATGGAATCCACAGATTGGAGGATCGTTGGAGCAAGTGCATTAATGTTCAGGGAGATTATACTGAATAATAAAGTGTATTTTGAACCATAACATTGTGTTTTTCTTATTGAACGACAAAACTTATTGAACAACCTGGTATTTAATCACCCTCAAAACAGATTACACAGGCAGCGGCAGATTAAGAAATTTGCGTGAATACGCGACAGCCAGTAATATTGTCGAGTTACCACTGACACAGCCACTGCTGATGGAATCTGTTTGAAGTGTTGCTTCTGATAGAAAGGAATAATATTGCATCGATTCTACATTTGCAGAGGAATTCCCGAATAACTCAAATTTAAAAACAGTATTGTACGTGTATGGAAAAAGCAGAGGAATTCACCATTGATTTCAATCGTAAGGGTGTAATAGAAAAATGCATGTAACAGGGAAATAATGTGTATTGCATAGGAACCGTGTTATGAGAGTATTGCATTATAGAAAGGCCGCCGCAATTTCTGCTCTCCGTTATGTGGAAACTGCGTTACAGGAGCAGCGCGTTATAGGAGGGCTTACTGATTCCATAATATGGGCGGTTGAGTGCTGTTCTCTCGGCTGGTGTCTTTACTGCCCATCTTACCTACCATCTTCACTCGTCGTTAATGCAACTCCCTAATTGCCCGACCGTCTCTCTACCTATCCTAATTAGTTTTCTCTTTTGCCGATCCCATCACTCTGAAAAATCCGCTTAATTCTGTCTGAATACCTCGGCCTTGCGTCCGGACATCCATTATGATCCGTAGATACTCGAGTTTCGCACATCAGTCGACTTCGAATAATATATAGTTCTTCAAATCGCAAGCTATTAATTATTTTTTTATAAACAACTAGTTTGTATACATTTTCGGAAATTTCTTTAATAGATGCAGCGCAGAAGATTAGTTTCTGCAATAATAATAATTCCTCTTTTTCCGTCGTAATTCGCGCAAGATTTCATCTCACTTTTCAACGATGATTTTCAATAGCACGAAATTTCAAACTCTACCTGCGGCGGATTTTTAACATAATGAATAAGATAGGTATAAGATTTCGAAATATGCTGGTATTGTCAATAATAATCACAAAGAAATAATGTGATCTGATTGCCGCCCGGCCTCCTTTATAAATGGTTGGAAACAAGTATTTTCTTTTGTATTTTCTTGGTAACTTTACAACTTACTTGAACCGCTAATTCTTTTGGCAATCTATTGTTGTAAATACAGCTAATCTTACCAATATTCGGTCGCACTTCAGAACACAATCACTTTTTCTAAACATGGACGAAATTCCTTGTTATTTTTTTGGGAGTCAGAAGATATAGTTTACTAGATCACGCGAAAAATAATGCTTCAAAAAAATGGTAATTTGTAGAAATTATGAAGGAGTAAATGTCGTATTTTACCATTATTTTTAACCAAGGATGTAATGAACATATAAACAATACGTTTTGTAAATTTAGGTCAATTATAAACATGCTGACGATTTTGCCGAGATCTATTAATGTAGAAAGAACCGACAGGTTCTGGAAGCTATTAAAACATGATGTTTAATTGTTTGTCCTTTGTAACAATATTCGATGTAATTGTTTTCGATGATATTGAATTCAATGAAATTGTCGGCATTACATCTAGGGCATTTCAATTTCAACTTCAATATTACATACCAATTCTGATAATACGCTCAGATAAAGAAGACTTGTTTTTACATATCGTCTAGTGAACTAACATTTGAAAGATCTGCAAAAAATCATGTCTCCCACTTTTGAAATAGTTATTCTGTTTTAAAGTGTGTCCGAATATGAATAAAAATCAGTGCAATTCGTAACGATTACGTCACATTTTCGCGTCAAGCTTATCCGCGATAAGAGCAATATTAAAAAATAAAAGTGACAGGTAAATGCATTTCGAAGGATTATTTAAGACGCAACGTATTATTTACATTTACTGCGAACGGCTATCATAAAGTTGTCGCTAGTGTTTCCTTACTCCAGTTAGCTGTTCCGTAACAGTCGGATGTGGTATGCATAATCGTAATGGGAACTCATGCATAGGCAACCACAAACATTGTATGTGGTCGCGGAACCAGTTTAAATGCTTCCACACATGTTTACCTACGGGCAGGCCTACTGTTCGTGCGGAGAATGTGTAGGTACGGTGGTGTGTAGCGAACGTTCAGAGAAAGAGGAACGAAGAGAGCAGCTCCCAGTGTCATCGTGGTCGAAATGTCGGAAGCATGAATAGTGGCGGGTAGGGTTGAATAAAATGGTTGACAGATAAGCCGCGCGAGGGAAGAAAATTATTTAAGCAGTAATAATCCTAGTTTAGAGATAGCATCTTATACAGTGGCGATGACTGCGTGAACTGAAATTTCTGGAAATGAGGTGGAACTATGGGCACAACAATACCAATAATACTCTACAACCGATGGTAACGGCCCGTGTGTAGCGAAGAGGAAAGCCGATAAGAACGCGCTGATGCTATGCCAAGTCAATGATATGAACGCCTATAGTGGCGCTGGTCATTAGACAAATAACATTACCTGCAAATAATCACCGGCTGTCGTATAAAAAATATAAATCTACTCATGCTGTTTCTATTAGGTATGTCGAGAAATAATTTTGGTTTTGAAATCATTTGCTTACTTTCATTCTGGAATTAACTTTTATTCAACGATGTTCATATAACCCATCATTTTAAATCAAATACCAACAAATTCAAGAACTTTCATTCAACCAGATCTGAATATTAACACTTTGCCGTCCGGTGACACCACATTGGTGTCATTCGCAAAATATCGCTTGACGGCCGGCAACACCACATTGGTGTAATTGTGTTACAATTGAAAAGGAATAGATGAACCAAATCTGTGCTATCTTAACCTATAAAAAACACCATTTGTGCCTTTCATTTTGTAATAATATAAAATTTGGGTGTTTAAATGTTTTTTTATTATACTTAGAACCTATATTGCATCTGATTTCTAAAAAAAGTTTATGAAAATTAGAAATTTTATGGCAATTTCGCCGGCGCCAAATATAAAAATTTAGCTGAAATATGCGGACGTCAAAGTGTTAACACTAGAAATACCGACGATTGACGTATACCTACTTCTACCGGAGGGGTCAAAATGACTTGTTTCTTAAATTACTAAGGCATTTAAGAAAAGACAGCAATGTTTACGTTTTTATATATTGCTTATTTTTATGAAGAAAAATTGAATATAATCTGAATAATAATAGTAATATAATAGCAAAAATTTATTAAACAATTATGCATAAAAATCAAAGACATTTTTTGCAAGTTACAGTTATTTTAGCAGAACATTTACCACAGACTCGTTTATGGCATGTACCACAAATATTGTTCGTTTTATTATTAGTACACTGTGCTATTTGACACCGTTTACGTTTCATCAAAATATGTATCTGGTTTTGTGACGATATAGATGGTGATATTCCTTCTGCTTGAACTGTAGATCGACCGGTTAGTTCTTTGTAGCCAATTGCAAGCTCTTCGGATAACTGGAATGGAAAGTCTTTTCTTGAAATATTTTCTCCTGTTGTTTCTTTATATAATATCCAGGCATTTATTCCGGCAATATCTAGGATATTGTAAAACACTTGTAATGGCCATCTTCAGGATCCAGCTTTCACAGTATATTTCCGAGCCATTTGATCCGTAATATCTACGCCAAATTTGGTATTGTTATAAAATGTAACCGTTTCAGGTAAACGTTTGCCATCTTTTTCAATTTTCACTGACTTATGTTTTGATCTGAGCACTAATACTTTTTTTGGCATTACTCTTGTATATGGTCAGAGTACATTTTCCTGTTTTGTAAAGTGCTGTCGAGAAACGAGACATGTTATCCTTTTTTGATTTTGCAAGTTTAGCTAGTTCTCTCTTATTTTGTCTAATGGTGCCAACTAAGGAAGTTCTTTTAGTTATTTGTTTTGTTGCTAATGTGAAAACTTGTAAAGAAATTATCTGTTGTAACTGTTCTCCCGCAACCAATATATGGATCCATAAGTTTTAGGACAACAAATTCACCTAAAGGTACGGATAATCTCATTTCTTCTTTTCCTTAGTAGGGAAATGCATTTACAACATATTTACTTTTTACATCCGACGCCAACCAAAATTTTATACCAAACTTATTCGGCTTGTTTGGCATATACTGCGTAAATCTACATCTAGTTTTCGTTGGGAATAATTGCTCATCAACTGTAACGGTAGCACCTGGTTTATAACATATTTGACTGTTCTCAATTAATTTATTCCATACCTCTGACACTAATGCAAATTTATCTGTTTGCAATCTTTGGCTTCTTTCATTTTTGTTATCGAACCGAATTAGCCGAAGAATTTCGGTAAATTTATTTCTGCTCATTGTCTCAGAGAAAAATTTCGGACCCCATTTTTTGGACCATAAATATGGAAGTTTTAAGTTTTTTGCTTCGTATGCACCACAAGCATATAAAATTGCTATAAACGCATTCAACTCTGCTAACGATACAGTCCAGTCATGGTCATTCAGAATTCGACGAGCTTCTGCTTCAGTGCAAGTTTTTATATGTCTCATAACACTATTGCAAAGTATCAGAGAAAATGTTGTTCAGCATCGAAAACCAATGTTCCGTGGGGGTCAAAATGACTCATCTCGGTATATGTAGGTATACTGCATACAAATTTACAACAAAATGATAAACAAAAAAGAAAACTGTTTTACAGAATTAATTATTTGTATATCTTAGAAAAAGTCGTGCAAAATTTTCAGAAACAAAATGTACCTGAAATGAGTTATAATTATAAGAAATGTCAAACAAGTCATTTTGACCCCCTTGGTAGTTCTAGTGTTAATTTGGACACGGTACTTCTAAGATGAACATCAAATTGTAAGAACATCGTGCTAAAATAACGTTCCATTTTAATGTGTGAAATGAGCTAAGTTGATTTATACTCATGACGCTATTTCTACTGCTTATTTTTACTTTTTCAAAGATACGTAATGAAACGTTGGAAAAGAGCACAATTAAGGAAGGTTTTACTGCATGAATCCAGAATGTAACGTAAAATAACAGGACCAATTCACAATTTCAATAATACATTTGATCGTGAGATCACCAATGAATGTATAGATATCTTTGGTTTCAAACATTTCGTGGTAGAAATGCGTACAATCTCGGATATTTTGCTGTTAAAAACACATTTACCGAACATTTACAAAAAAAAAGTTCAGCAAAGTAGTTCTATAAGAGTTGAATGGAGTTTAAAATGTATCTATTACGAAATCGAAATTTTGGTTTTGAAATCATTTGCTTACTTTCATTCTGGAATTAACATTTATTCAACGATGTTCATATAACCCATCATTTTAAATCAAATACCAACAAATTCAAGAACTTTCATTCAACCAGATCTGAATATTAATTTGGACACGGTACTTGTAAGATGAACATCAAATCGTAAGAACACCGTGCTAAAATAACGTTCCATTTTAATGTGTGAAATAAGCTAAGTTGATTTATACTAATGACGCTATTTCTACTGCTTATATTTACTTTTTCAAAGATACGTAATGGAACGTTGGAAAGAAAACACAATTAAGGAAAGTTTTACCGCATGAATCCAGAATGTAACGTAAAAGAACAGGACCAATTCACAATTTCAATAATACATTTGATCGTGAGATCACCAATGAATGTATAGATATCTTTGGTTTCAAACATTTCGTGGTAGAAATGCGTAGAATCTCAGATATTTTGCTGTTAAAAACACATTTACCGAACATTTACCAAAAAAAAGTTCAGCAAAGTAGTTCTATAAGAGTTGAATGGAGTTTAAAATGTATCTATTACGAAATCGAAATTTTGGTTTTGAAGTCATTTGCTTACTTTCATTCTGGAATTAACTTTTATTCAACGATGTTCTTATAACCCATCATTTTAAATCAAACACCAACAAATTCAAGAACTTTCATTCAACCAGATCTGCATATTAATTTGGACACGGTACTTCTAAGATGAACATCAAATCGTAAGAACACCGTGCTAAAATAACGTTCCATTTGAATGTGTGAAATGAGCTAAGTTGATTTATACTAATGACGCTATTTCTACTGCTTATTTTTACTTTTTCAAAGATACGTAATGAAACGTTGGAAAAAAGCACAATTAAGGAAAGTTTTACCGCATGAATCCAGAATGTAACGTAAAATAACAGGACCAATTCACAATTTCAATAATACATTTGATCGTGAGATCCCCAATGAATGTATAGATATCTTTGGTTTCAAACATTTCGTGGTAGAAATGCGTAGAATCTCGGATATTTTGCTGTTAAAAACACATTTACCGAACATTTACCAAAAAAAAGTTCAGCAAAGTAGTACTATAAGAGTTGAATGGAGTTTAAAATGTATCTATTACGAAATCGAAATTTTGGTTTTGAAATCATTTGCTTACTTTCATTCTGGAATTAACTTTTATTCAACGATGTTCATATAACCCATCATTTTAAATCAAATACCAACAAATTCAAGAACTTTCATTCAACCAGATCTGAATATTAATTTCGACACGGTACTTTTAAGATGAACATCAAATCGTAAGAACACCGTGCTAAAATAACGTTCCATTTTAATGTGTGAAATGAGCTAAGTTGATTTATACTGATGACGCTATTTCTACTGGTTATTTTTACTTTTTCAAAGATACGTAATGAAACGTTGAAAAAAGCACAATTAAGGAAAGTTTTACCGCATCAATCCAGAATGTAACGTAAAATAACAGGACCAATTCACAATTTCAATAATACATTTGATCGTGAGATCACCAATGAATGTATAGATATCTTTGGTTTCAAACATTTCGTAGTAGAGATGCGTAGAATCTCGGATATTTTGCTGTTAAAAACACATTTAACGAACATTTACCAAAAAAAAGTTCAGCAAAGTAGTTTTATAAGAGTTGAATGGAGTTTAGAATGTATCTATTACGAAATCGAAATTTTGGTTTTGAAATCATTTGCTTACTTTCATTCTGGAATTAACTTTTATTCAACGATGTTCATATAACCCATCATTTTAAATCAAGTACCAACAAATTCAAGAACTTTCATTCAACCAGATCTGAATATTAATTTGGACACGGTACTTGTAAGATGAACATCAAATCGTAAGAACACCGTGCTAAAATAACGTTCCATTTTAATGTGTGAAATGAGCTAAGTTGATTTATACTAATGACGCTATTTCTACTGCTTATTTTTACTTTTTCAAAGATACGTAATGAAACGTTGGAAAAAAGCACAATTAAGGAAAGTTTTACCGCATGAATCCAGAATGTAACGTAAAAGAACAGGACCAATTCACAATTTCAATAATACATTTGATCGTGAGATCACCAATGAATGTATAGATATCTTTGGTTTCAAACATTTCGTGGTAGAAATGCGTAGAATCTCGGATATTTTGCTGTTAAAAACACATTTACCGAACATTTAGAAAAAAAAAGTTCAGCAAAGTAGTTATATAAGAATTGAATGGAGTTTAAAATGTATCTATTACGAAATCGAAATTTTGGTTTTGAAATCATTTGCTTACTTTCATTCTGGAATTAACTTTTATTCAACGATGTTCATATAACCCATCATTTTAAATCAAATACCAACAAATTCAAGAACTTTCATTCAACCAGATCTGAATATTAATTTGGACACGGTACTTGTAAGATGAATATCAAATTGTAAGAACACCGTGCTAAAATAACATTCCATTTTAATGGGTGAAATGAGCTAAATTGATTTATACTAATGACGCTATTTCTACTGCTTATTTTTACTTTTTCAAAGATACGTAATGAAACGTTGGAAAAAAGCACAATTAAGGAAGGTTTTACCGCATGAATCCAGAATGTAACGTAAAAAAACAGGACCAATTCACAATTTCAATAATACATTTGATCGTGAGATCACCAATGAATGTATAGATACCTTTGATTTCAAACATTTCGTGGTAGAGATGCGTAGAATCTCGGATATTTTGCTGTTAAAAACACATTTACCGAACATTTACCAAAAAAAAGTTCAGCAAAGTAGTTCTATAAGAGTTGAATGGAGTTTAAAATGTATCTATTACGAAATCCGGGTTGCACATTACTCACGGAGTAACAAAGTCCTTGATCAACCGATTTTTGATCGAAATTAAATACCAAAACTACCTCTCGCAACGAAACAACGTCGAAGTGTGTTCATGATAATTGAATAGTTGGTAAGTGGAGTTATCTACTCGAGGGCTTTCGTATTGTGTGTTATCGGAATAAATATAGGATTCCGTTTCGTTTTACTTAGGTTCAACGTTGGAACCCTTCAATAAGACTTTTCGTACTATGTAAGAGTTTATCATATTACACACAAAATTATTACCTTAGGTGAAATTGCTTGCTCAGCACATGTTTGTAATTTCGCTGCTCTTCACTGATTGCCTCTGTCGTTCTTTTCTTTTATCCTCCTGACCGATCTCTTGCCCATTTCTATCCGTGCATTTATGCATTCTCGTATAAGTATACTTGTTACATTGTTACGGCAAATAATTTGTATTTCTAAGCTGAGATGTACTGGTTTAAAGCTGATGATTGAACACCGTAATTATTTTTGGTCCAACCTAATGATTAGATTATCTGTTGATGGCGTACACACAAGTACGCAAAAATGCTTATCAGTATACAGTAAAACCTGTTTTTGTGCGGTGGATAGGGACCGCATAAAAGAAATCGTACAAAAAAATATTCGAAAATTTTATAAATTCTTACATATAATAAACAATTTTGTGCGATATACTACCTAAAAATTTTTTTATGCGGTGGATAAGGACCGCATAAAAAAAGTCGGACTAAGAAAATACATCAATGATTTATGAAATAGATGAGAGAATGCTTTCAATTAAATTAAATAATTAAATTAGACCTATAGAAATGGTAAAAATATTTAATTCTTCATTGTACATATACATGGAGAAGTTTTTACATTGTACATTAAATAGTTTGCTGCTACTCGTCGTAATCCAAAACGCGCATCTTCTTGTGACGAATTGGTTGAAAATCGCTTCGGTCGCTTGAAGATAGGATTTCAATTGATTTGTTTTTTGGTACCATAAACTCAGTGATCAGTTTTTGTGACGATGGTCGACTGGTCAATTGCTTGTAAACGTAACGATAGTGAGACATGCATGATTTCAGCTCTTTTTCGAATTTTAAGCGTCTTTCCGCTTTGGTATCTACTTTAAGAAAATGCGTTTCCAATTTTTTCGAAATTTGGATCCCTGCATATATTTTATCTGCTGTAATAGATTCCGGTTCTTCTTGTCCATTTTCATAATCTATCAAACTATTGATAATGTCACTATCATCGACAGTTTGGTCCTCAATCATCTTGTCTAGGTCATTATCGCCGAAAGAATCAAAGCCTTCTCCGCCGATGTTATGTGCAAGCGCACTAATTTCAGATAATAACGTTGACGTGTTTTCGGTAACGTTTCGATTAATTACACATTCATATATTTCGTCCACAACATGTATATGTACATGATAGGAAACGTTGAACTGGGGCTAACGCCGCTAAGATTCATATACCGCATAAAAATAAATCGCACAAAAAAAATTGCACAAAAATAAAATCGCATAAAACCAATCGCACAAAAACAAAATTGCATAAAAAAAGACCGCACAAAAACAGGCTTTACTGTATTAAGGTGTATATGAATTTTTTTGCATTATAATAATTATCAGCTTAATGTTCCTCACTTCTTGGACATTACCGCTGAGTGACATAACACTCTTTACTAATACAGTTCGCTGCCAGTTAACATTTTTATACGCAACATTCTTGACCTATTCAGTTATCGGAAGTGTTTTATTAAGCGCAGCCAAATGTGTGGAGATATCATCTCCACAAATAAATGGTTAATCATTGATTTTTATACACAACTCCCATTTATCGCCCAATACTGTATTAAATTGTTATTCTTATTATATGAATTAATTGCATTATTTGCATTTCGCCGGCAACGTGTACGTACTAACAAACGATATTTAGATTTCACTCAGCAACATTGAGAAAAATAGTTTGGATCTGCCAATCAAATAATTAATTATCTACAGCAGCTTGCAAACGATCAGTATGGCTACAGATATCGTATATCGGTCGTAGTAAAACAAAAGTGAGAGTAATCAAGAATAAAGTATAATTACATTAAACTTAATTAATTTACAGGGAGTTTAGTTTAGTAAATATTTCTACACCGATTTCTTTTGCAAGATACTTTACAAAATCCTAGTTTATTATGTCATTCTTTTTATAAACGGCGAGTTTATACATATTCTTTCTGTAATAAGTATAGGATATCTCTGTACTAGATATATTACAAAATGAATCCATTTGATCAAACGGTTTTACGAATTTAATAAGGAAATAGAATGTATTGACAGGAACATAAAAGGAATATATTTCGCACTGTACTTATTTTCAAGTATTTACAGGAGAGTTGACGGTATAAATAGATCGCAATATTGCTTGCTATTTTAAGTACGTCGTCACTATGTTTGGAAAGTTTATACACAACTTTACCGCCATTAAGTTTAGAAGTAAGAAGATTTATTATTAGTTTGCAACTCATTTTTTTGCACTATACGTATTACAGAGATTTCCGAGAATACCTGCGAAATCTTTGTATAGAAGAGGTTACTAAATAAAGTACAATTTCACAAAGTGCGTGTTGTTCGAAACTGATTGGTGTACGGATACCTTTTACACTAATTGGCAGTGCAAAAGTATGGCAGTGCTTTGATGCTTCGATACATCGAATTTCGCTCAATTCTGAAACTTAGCAATCGCTAAATGCGCCCATAATTATGAAAGTGGTCTAAGTCATATATTTCTTGTTTCGAGATATTTAATGAATTGCATTTGAATAAATTAAAAAATATTTTTACATTATGCGACATTTTAATTTATAATTTTATTAGTCTTAATTAATGGAAATTTACTATGAATATGAAATTTTGTGTGAATTTTATACGATAATATTATTTTTAAAGATTGAATTGACTTAGACCATTTTCAAAATTAACTGAATGTCCTATAAATGACTTAAAGCAATAAAGAACTTTGAATTTTATTTGAAACAATAATTTGATTGAAATAATTCGTGAACATTTATTACATTTATTAATTATTTTTAAACAGTAATCCATTTTTATCATTATTTCGAGTATTTAAGATTCTTAAAATGTTCCTGAAAAACTGGAGGGATGTACGGTAGTAAACTCATAATATCTTTATGTTTTTCTTCCGATACTGGTCTAATGGTGGTGTATAATGGAAGTAATTTAATATTTCCGTATATTTTTGGTCTTCCTTTTTTAGGTGAAAGATCCAAAACGTGAAATTTAGAATCATCTAAAGATGTTTTATAGAACATTTTATAAGGTTCATTTTTCAAGAATCTCATCCATTGAATTTGTAGCCAAGAGACAGATTCACCCGCGGTATTTTTTACTCTTCTTGTTATTGATTTAACCGGAATGAAGTTATCGTTATTATTAAAATTTGATTGTCATTTATTTTATTATGTAGTTCAGAAACGCGTCAAAGAAGGCCACGTGCCATTTTCAAGTTGTTTATATAATTTATTTAAATTTTTGACTTAGACCACTTTCATAATTAAAACTAAATGAATTCCATATAATGTTGAAATTACAACCACTATCTAATGGTTCATTTTTGACAATTTCGTAAAAATTACATTGAATAAATTTAGTTAAAAATAATGTGGTATTAAATAACTGATAAACTCATTTTCTTTAAATTTTGACTTAGACCACTTTCATAATTATGGGCACAAATGTAAAATGCAGATAGGATCAATCCAGACTCGATTGTTATTTTTATGAATGCGGCACGCATGATATCCGGCTTCGATATCATTTTATATTGGTTTATTTCCGATTTTTATTTTTGGTTATATTCACGCATGACGCATACTAATCTGTGCACGGTGTATATCTACATTCATGCACATCTGCTTCTGACATATTAAATTACGGTGGTGTAGATGCTGATGGTTCAGGCGACAGCAGAACGACAACGCATCGTGAAATCACTAATGGAATACTCTGGTCCGGCAGTATTGCCGAATTTCGTCGTTGACTGGATAAAAGCCCGTTAATTCGCAACGTCTGTAATGGGCACGGCAACGATTTTATTTTCACTTAGTGGTGAGAGCATATCCGACGTAAACGCGATATTGACCGTTTATTCAATTGCTTCATTCCCTTCTTCCAGCTTTGTTTTACATTCTTTTTGCTTCAACGTTATTTAAAATCAGTCCTTATCTTACTTTATTATACTGTAAGTAAATACGAAAGAATAACATTGTATCACGTTTTCAGCAGAAAACCTATTAAACGTCAATGTGTTAGTCTCTTTATAATAAATGTGCCCATAATTATGAAAGTGGTCTAAGTCAAAATTTTAAAAAAATGAGTTTATCAGTTATTTCATACCACATTATTTTTAACTAAATTTATTCAATGTAATTTTTACGAAATTGTCAAAAATGAGCCATTAGATAGTGGTTGTAATTTCAACATTATATGGAATTCATTTAGTTTTAATTATGAAAGTGGTCTAAGTCAAAAATTTAAATAAATTATATAAACAACTTGAAAATGGCACGTGGCCTTCTTTGACGCGTTTCTGAACTACATAATAAAATCAATGACAATCAGATTTTAATAATAACGACAACTTCATTACTAGAAGAATCAATAACAAGAAGAGTAAAAAATATCGCGAGTGAACTGTCTCTTGGCTACAAATTCAATGGATGAGATTCTTGAAAAATGAACCTTATAAAATGTTCTATAAAACATCTTTAGATGATTCTAAATTTCACGTTTTGGATCTTTCACCTAAAAAAGGAAGACCAAAAATATACGGAAATATTAAATTACTTCCATTATACACCACCATTAGACCAGTATCGGAAGAAAAACATAAAGATATTATGAGTTTACTACCGTACATCCCTCCAGTTTTTCAGGAACATTTTAAGAATCTTAAATACTCGAAATAATGATAAAAATGGATTACTGTTTAAAAATAATTAATAAATGTAATAAATGTTCACGAATTATTTCAACCAAATTATTGTTTCAAATAAAACTCAAAGTTCTTTATTGCTTTAAGTCATTTATAGGACATTCAGTTAATTTTGAAAATGGTCTAAGTCAATTCAATCTTTAAAAATAATATTATCGTATAAAATTCACACAAAATTTCATATTCATAGTAAATTTCCATTAATTAAGACTAATAAAATTATAAATTAAAATGTCGCATAATGTAAAAATATTTTTTAATTTATTCAAATGCAATTCATTAAATATCTCGAAACAAGAAATATATGACTTAGACCACTTTCATAATTATGGGCACAAATAATGAAAGCATTATCAGGTGTTATGACAAATCTTTTTAACTTGCGCATAAAATGTATTGTAGCGAATTAAACTCCGTCAATCGGTATCCCAACAAGATAGACAAAATACATCTATTCAAAAGGACGAAAAGTATATTTTCCTAAATTTGTTACATCAATTGATACATAACACGGATGTCTTCATGCACGTATGCGCCTGCGTACAACAAACCAAAATGATTGCCGTTCAATTGAAATTACATTTCACAACTGAGAAGCTCTACGCGTATGATTTACTTATAGAAGGTATCCAGTTTAAAAATTAACTATAAACAAAGAAGTTGGAGAAAGTCAGTAAATCCCCCCACCCCCCACACACGCAGATACATATGCCAATAAGTACATAAATGCATGCAGTATCGCAGCGATCATACGCAGTTGCCCGTCTGTACCTGTTATTCTGCAATTTAGAAGCATCTTGGCACGAAGCCAACTCCGATATTGCAAACCTCAACTACACCACGTTGTGCACTGTAGTTCGCGGGCTATTGTCCAATCCGTTCGACTGAGGTGGATTGGGGCCGACAGCAACAAAGGAGCGATACGGATCGCTAGAAATTTTCGGAGTAATGGTACCAAACATCGTTGACATCGCAAAGGAGTATGTACGTCTTTTTGCGACTTAACCTCGCATTATTGATCGATACTGGACGACTTATCGATACATACGATAAATTACGTATGTATCGATACAACCAACTCGATTCTAATTTGTCCAAATATAATTTATTAATGCATAGCGATAGAATGCATTGATAATGAGATGATTTGATTGAATTATTTCAATCTTTCTTAGTTAAAGCTCTTGTTATGATTGAAGTATGTTTATTAAATATGTATATATTTGTCTTAGGAACTGGTTCGAGGGAAAACCTCTCTCCAAGTGAATATGTGAGTAAATCACAATAGGATAAGGAAACGGTCTAAACATTATTACACGGTGTAATCACACGAAGCAAATGTAACTTCTTGACGAAGGGACCCAAAAGCTTCGGAACATGTAGAGTTTTGTAAGATCATAGTAATAAATATACTTGAATCGTAACAACATCTCTAGTGTTGTTATAATTACAAGACATAGAGAGATTGAACATAACTGTAAACAACAAATTAGAAATGCATCGGGACAATCACTCAACCCATAATATACGTCAATATTGTAGGTTCCAAGTATTAATTAAATAATTCTAATCAAAAAAGCGCGTCTGCCAAAAGTGCGTCTTTCGTCTTTGCTGGTCCGGCTATGACTGTCCGTATGAAACAACAGCATCTTCAATCTTCTTTTGTTATATGCGTCGTCGCTCACGCTATATATCACACATACATCACACTCTCACTTATACGCATTCGATACGGCGCATTGTTCTTTCGCGAATCTTCTAATATTCGGTCCCACAATATCATATATTAATCGGTAATAGCAAAATGCGCAATCGCTTTTAAACTCGTTCCCCACCTCTTTATCAACGTTCATATCAAGTTCTTTTCATCGTTCGTCTCATCAGACAATAATCGTATGTTGAAACAGCCAGAAACGCTATCTAAAAAGATTGTCGGGAATGCGATGACGCTGTTATGTCGAAGGGAATATATAAGTATACATATTGTCTTGTCCGAACTTAGAAACAACCTTCATATGCGTGACTCATTGGTGATCACGTACATTTACATCATACAAAATCTGACGTAGCTATTCATCAATGACCTACTATTTTGTTTATTTTTTATCCACGCATCCCTCAGGTGCTTCCTGAGGTTCAGGAATTAGCTCGTTATCAAAACAATTCATCGAAACGGAATTATTCGTTCATTCCTTCACTCACTTACTAGCACTGTTAAAGTGTAGACTACCACCCCAAATGTACATATTCCTCCTATGGGGCTAGAAGAATCTTCTTGTTATTCTAAGTATATAATGACAAAATAATAAGAAATATGTTTATATATGATCGCGTCCTTATATATAGCATATAATCCTGGTGGTTGCGGGTGACCACAGTCGGCCTTGGTGCACCATTACCCTTGACAACCGTTTCTGAAATGACTATCTAATATAACCGCTTGGAAAATCTTACTATATGAAATACAATAGAAGGAAGGACCAGCATACAGAATGCGCACATTTTATAAAGTTTGTCATCAAAAACGGTTGTAAATGATAGTTCGAAAATGAATGATAAAAATTGGATAAAAAATCGTCATTATATGCGTTAAAAACGTCGTTATCATCTCATCGCGTAAAGTGAATTTTTCCACTTTTCGCACGTTATACTTATTTTATCCTGCTGGTTGCTAATTGATTCCTTATTAACACATTGCGGACCAGGCATTCTATTGCTAACCGTCTTCAGTGGCCGGGCATTTTTTGGTGTCAGATATTCTTAAACTAATGGTGATTTGTTAGTAGTTAAAAATCATTGTCGCGTGGAATATTTGTTTTCAACAACAACTTTCAAAATGTATGATTTTTTAATATTTTTCAGTAAATAAATATTTGTATAATCTAAATATTTTTTGAAGTATGATATTTCGCAAA
The DNA here is from genome assembly GCA_033815515.1 of Cryptocheilus praepositus. Lineage (NCBI taxonomy): Eukaryota > Metazoa > Arthropoda > Insecta > Hymenoptera > Pompilidae > Cryptocheilus > Cryptocheilus praepositus. The sequence goes on from JAWWQZ010000334.1 coordinate 467,645, forward strand.
ACATGACACTAAGTGAAGTGGAACATTACAAAGCTTGCAAACGTAGCGAGTTTCACTTCGTTTTCCGTTGATTTTGCACACTTGGCAACGTCTTGTCGGAAATTTTTTGTTTTTCGAATGCGGAAGTTATACTGGGATGTGTTGCCGTATACTGTCTGACAATTTTTGCGGATGAGCTTTACGTAGAGTTCTTTGAGTAACATTTGAAGGGCCTGATACATCTTTTTCTAAATCCATCGATGCTGTTGTTTTGTCAGGACTAAGCCAATTTCTTGCCACATCGAGAAGAAAATCTTTGTATCGTATATTACTTTGAGGATTCAGCATTTGGTAAACTCGAAATGAATTAAAAAAACCACAGTTAATCAAATAAAGTACTGCTTTCTTCGTCCACTTTACTGGTTTTCTGAGAATACTATTACAGGAAAGATATTGGTCGTCGCGATCGACGCCCTTCATGTGCATGTTGTAATCGTTGACACATACTGCCTTTTTTATTTCTTCTGCAATATCCCACGATTTCTTCCGAGTTGTACAATACGAACTATCGTGAATGATTGATATCATTCTTACTTCTCTTTTGTCTTTCCAAATTAAAAGTAGGATGTCACAATTTCTTCTGAAAGCTATTCACTTTTTTATAGACCACGTACTTCATCTTTTAGACATTGCGGTAAGCCTCTGTTTTATCGAATGGTTCCACATAATCTGGTTTTACGTTCCAGCAATGTTTTCGCAATGGAGATACTATTATAATAATTATCCTGATACACGTGGTGCCAAAAATCAAAATATCGATTAAGTACTGATAAAATAGTTTCGTTCAGTTTTTTTCTCTCAGCAGTATAAATTTCAAAATTACAAATATATCCGGTATCACTTTCAGATAGAATTCTCACAAGTAAACCATATTTGACGATTTTTCCACGATTGTATGTCCGAAAAACCAAACGCCCTCTCCATGGAATGATACCCTCGTCTAGCGACAACTGTTGCTTAAGTTCATACACTGTATTGAATTTCTGCCGCAAGTATTCAACTACTGGTTGAACTTTAAAAACTCGAGTTAAAGACTGGTCCATCTTACTATTGTCATTAAAATGCCAAAATTTCCATATCTGTTCAAATCTATTTCGACTCATTGTTTGCGGGAAAATCGGAACTGCTAAAAGTGGATCTGTTGACCAATATTCTTTCCAATTCCCCTTTTGTGTACGCCCCATTAAAATGATGAGAGCTAAAAATTTTTTAAATTCTGTTGGACTGACAGGAGACTACTTCAAAGATATGCTGAGTTTACGTTGTATTCTTGATATTTGACTGTAACATATGAACGACTGATGACTAAACATGTCAAACAAATCATCACCCAGTATTAATTTTACGACCTCTGGGATACTTTCTCGGTTTGATGGCAAAATTGCAACACTCCAATCACCTTCGAAGTCGTCCAAGTTCGGTTGGAAATCCTCTGTTGACCAATTATTAGTATATACATTTGCAGTCATAACTCTATCAGATGAGTTATTGCTTAAATGATTATTTATTTCGGACTCAGAATCACTTGAAATTATTGGCACTTTCCTTCTTTTGGCCCTCATAATAATCTCACTCTCTGCACTTTCATCGCCATCAGAATTGCAACTATTCTCAGCGTCTCCGTCACTATCTATTTCCTTTAAAACCCTTTTCCGTTTTTTTTTCAGGAATCACAACTTCAGTCATATCTTGACAGTCACCATCGTCCTCATAAATATTCACATTCTTGTCATCACTTGATGTATCTGATAAACTGTCCGCAAATATTTCTGCAATACTGCTAATTGTTTTGTCTCTATCCATATTTCAGGGCTTCAAATAATAATTATTAATTCGCAATACAAATTACAAAAAACTGCCATTGATAATCATGTAGCAATTGTGTAATATCTCGTCAGTGGCCCGAACGACTGAATATGCAAGACGACATATCTTGTCAGTGGCCCGAATGACGAAATACGCAAAAAAATCTCGTCAGCGACCTTGACCGACGAAAGACGCATTCGAAATCTTTTGTCAGTAGCCGCGAACGACAAAAAACGCAAGACGAGATATCTCGTCAACGGCTCCGAGAGACGAAACAGGAATGACGAGATATCTCGTCATCCGTCCGCAAGGTGTTAACAGTTCACCGTTTGCAAATAAGATAGTATAACGACATTTTGGCAATAGCAGATCCCTCAAGTACGAAGAAGAGCGTTGTTCCTCGTACGTCTTATCACACAGAGGCACAATAATCCTCATTCTCGCATAAAGGCGTCAATCCGTGTGTGCTTCCGTAGCCAATAATTGTCTGCACAAAAGAACACACTTGAAATTTACTTTTATATGAGCGTTGAATGCTACGCAGGATAATCGTGCGATTCGATTTCTATACAGAAAAAAGTTAAATGCGATCAAGTAATAGTGCACAGAGTGTTTAGCGGTAAGTGCCCTTTGTTATAACTATTGAGCGGCAGGTGATACGGCAGAATTGTTATAACAATTTTATCATCATTCATTTTAGTTTTTATTTATTACATTTATTAAAGTTTTTGTTTCAAATTTTGAAGGACATTCAAAGGTTATCGTGTGTACTTCAAAAGGAATGCTATATTTTCGTTTGATGATAAGAAGTAATCCAAGTGTGTTAAATCTTGTGCCATGCCAGTTGATTTATCGGTCCATCATGTCAAACCTGCCGATTTTTGAAGATATTATTTACATGTCTTCTGCCTTTTGTTCTTCAATTAGGAACACTGTAGCGTGAGGCCGTTACAGTAATCCTTACAAAGGATAGAGGTATAACCTCATGTGCCCTAAAACTTTTTGGTTCTTGCGACTTTAATTCTCTTTAAGGTAATTTCAACGACATATGCTGACTTTTGATTTTCCCGCTCTTTCATAATACCGAAACAAAGATTTTTAAGAAGCATAAGATAGCGTTCATGCGACTTTGAAAAGTTAAAGATAAACTAATTTTTTTATAACAATGACACTGTACATATGAAGTAATGATAAAAGTATTGCTTGAATTTGTTTTACCGCTTGCCGTTCAGTAGTTATATCTAACGGCACTTATCGTAAAGCACTTTGTATAGCTTCTTCCAGCAAATATGGCCCCTGCCCGTTTTAGGGACAGTGACAAAGATTCTATGCGGAGCAATCAGTAGTCTTCCCAAAGTGCATATTTTAATGTTTTCGCTGTTCGAACGATAAAGACACTGCGTATGCAAACTGATTATATACTGATTAGATACATGAGTGAATGAATCGAAATATTTCAAACTTTTCATCTCCTCAAGACTTGTAACATGTTATCAACGACGATTGCAACAAACTTCCCTTAACACTAGAACTACCGACAATTCAGCAAACCTACTTCTACCAAAACTAGTCAAAATGACTGGTCTTAAAAAAATACTTAATAATAGAATATTTTTAAATTTGTTGCTTTATTACTTTGGTCCGACCTAACGGACCCAGGAAGAGGCCCGACACAGTAATCAAGTTTTATTGCTGTACCGAAGACCTAATCCACAGTACTAGACCGAAGACCTAATCCCTACCATTAACCAGCACTGATTAAAACCCGTTTCGCATTCCTAATTAATATTCCAGGTCAATTCCCTCCTCTTCCACATACCACCAATTCTCCGAATTTCATCCCCAGTGTCACCTCCTGCCAAGCCCACCTTCCACCAATCACCTTCACTGCATTTCCACCACCCTTATTACAGTTTTCATTTATAAGGCCCACACCCATACACGAAGAGAAAAGAAAAAACAAGAACATCAGTAAAATAAGAATACCACCACGAGAATTGCTTATAAAACCTTATTTTGTATCACGCGGATTTCTTTTAATAAAATATTATAATAATACCAAGCTATCATCTTTATTAACGCGGTGCTTACGATCAACATCGTTTGCGACCTATTACCGGAATAGTATAGGCATATCCGTCTATCCTGTTTTGGTAGTTCCAACTTTCTTATAAAAGGAAATCCATGTGTTATGTAATACATTTTTGGTATTATTAACTTATTTAATGAGTTAGGATTATCCCTTACGCATTAGTAAACACAATGCTCCTCGCGCATGGTTCCGTCTGCAGCAATTTCGTTTTATGATTCTAGTAAAATACTTTCATTAAAATCTTCAGAACTTGAAAACACTCGAACACATCTACTTTTACGTAAATTCGAACCATTTTCACATTCGCTTTCTGAAGATTTCTGAACATATTCTTTGTCTAAAAAATCATCATTGTCACTTTTGTCACTATCAACAAGATTATCGTGAATACCCCACGATTCAATTTCATTTTCTTCTGGTTCATCTTCACAGTCATAAAGTTCACCATCTTCTATATCAGAGCATTCCATTGGTATATCATTCAATTTTTGCAATACTTCACAAGTTTTCAATCGTTTTGCCATTTTCAGGGCTTAGGAAGACTAGAACAAAACTATTTATTATAAAAATGAGTATATAATATTTATATTTATTTTCTCATCTTACACTAATTGAAATAATATGTCGTATACTGAATATGTTGTTATATGAACAAGAGCATGATGGTCTTACAGCGGCTGTTATAAACGCACTCATTGAATGCAGTAACTTCTCTACTTGATGGTTGTTTTTACAATGTTGCCTGATATAATACCGTGATCTGGCAAGCGAGCAAACTCCAAAACAAAACAATAACACATTCCTAACAGAATCTTCAAATGTTTTACGACTTCAGATCTAAATGAACGCCTTAATAAATACCAGGCAAAATGACTGCTGTTGGTATAAGTAACCACAGCATCAATTTATTTTGATTCAGAATAAATAAAACATTTAAAAAATATATTTTACCATTTCTTTAGTTATCACCGCAAAAGTCATTACACCATTTCGGAAAAAATGTAACATAAAGTAGAAATATTTAAATCAAATTGTAAAACCAGTCAAAATGACTGGTGCGGTAGTTCTAGTGTTAAATTAGATGTAAGTTGACAATTACATCATCCGTTGATAATATATTGTTTAACCCTTTCGTTATCCGCAAGAACGTTTCGTTGAATGAAGTATTGCGCGTCATGAGTCGGCATTAGAGTTTATTTTTATGCTTAAAAACGTTGTTTAGGCCCATATATTATTGTCCGGCACTGACTACCTCCTCCCTTCCTTGCTACTGTCCAACCGTTATACTGATAATCACCTATCTTTACATCCCCTCCTATATACCTACCTCACAAAAAACAATGGGGCAGCGCTGAGTGCTTTTTCATTTCCTTTCAAGCAGTTTAGATCAGGCAGTAACCGTGTTAACATCTTTGTGTAGCCGCTTTATATCCTGCACAAAAAATATTAAACGTACATTAACATAAGATCAACTAATCTTTCGATTACCCAATCCGGAGAATACTCTTTAATTAGCGTGTCACATCAAGGGAATCAACCGCGAAACCCAAAATGAACGCTTTGATAGCAAGGTTTTGAGAAAAAGAACATTTCTTATGAAAACTACGACTGACTGAAAATGCGTTTGTTGATACTCTCCCTAAAAGAAACAGCATTCGCAATTAAGGAGACCCATATATAAGTAGCGTGTCGTAAAAGATGACTGTAGTAGCGAAATGATCAAGCATAATCATTTTCCAATTACTTAATTTAACACCTTCTGAAGAGTGCACGCTAACAAAAGTTTTGTCGTTCTCAGCGGACATCGAGATTGAACTTCTGCCGTATGCCACATGTACTATCTATCTAAATCTACCATAGTAAAAGGATTAACGGAACACAGGTCTCATATCGGAACTTATCATTTTTCCCTAATTTCTTATTAAATATTTTATTGTAACCGGTACGCCAGACCTGATGAAAACATTTACATTCTCGGTGGTAGACATTTTTTTGCTAAGATATTTTTTGCTATTGTCCTCCGGTATTTTGCTGATCATACAATGTTAAAGGCGCAAGAAGTACTTAAGAGGCTCGGACCCATACGTGCTCATCATGTAGCGTCCCATATACTATACATATGTGCGGCTATAACCTTATTGATGATTTCGACGTACGCATAGTGTGCCAAAAGCAAAGAAGGCGGGGAGGAGAGGTTACGGTCCGCGTTTACTGAGACAAGATATGTACTGTTTATTACAAACATACTGTTATGTTCCACATTTATCAATGCTTCAACCCTCTATAGACCGAATTTTTTTTGGTGTCTATACAAAATCTATGTAACGTGAAATTAACACATATCAACCTAAAAGTACGTATTAACAATGAATTCAGCAGTTTCAACAATTTTATTATAACGATTACATTTTGTAATTTTTAAGTAACAACGGCTTACAACGTTTGCACTTATGTATATAAGAGCTTAAGTATGGAATTCCATAAAACAGTTAGCGTTTGGCATTAAATATAGATATACGTTGCATTTCCTTATCTGATGATTTTTTACTACTAAATTCATCGTCGCTATCAATAATATATATGTTACAGTGAAACACCGAAATCTGGAGAATGTCGACTTTCACTGGTGAATGTCAACATTCACATAGTCGCTTGGTGTATGTCCGAAATATTTGCTAAATACCCTTATTTCTGACTTACACCGGTAAATGTTGACATTCACCATGCACTAATGGTCGACACACACCGGAGAGGGTCCGAATGTACAACAATGTAATGAAATATTCGATCTTTCACTTTATTTGGTATCTGTTGACATTCACCGGTGAAAGTCGACATTCTCCAGTTTCGGTCATTCACGGTAACATATATACTTCGTCGGCCAAATACTATTGAATTTATTACTGCTAATACTTCTTATTCCTATTCCTCTTTTATTTTTATATGACCTTGTATCCATATTTTGGGCCTCTGATACATAAAACTAAAAAGCAAAGAAAACACAAACGTAATCGCAAATACGCTGAACCCTACCACTGTAGCCCATTGTGTCTTGAAAGTCACAAAGCTATATCATATGAAAATAGTAATAAAATTAGTGTTTATATGGAAACAAATAAGACATTATTGATATACAAACTAAAAGCTATTACGTACGCTTTTTTTGTTTAACAAACACCGATAGGAGAACAAATAATGACAATTGCACAAGACGGTTCCTTTGGCTTCTATTTGCAGACAACTTGCAAAAGCATTTACTTTGACATTTCAGATTAGAGCTGATAACCGCATCAAGCATGTTATTGGTTACTAAGGAGACATTATATAACAAGATGTATACGCCATCTAGTAAAAAAAAATGAAACTATTTAAGGGGACATTCTACTTTCTCGGGTCGAAAAAATCAATTTTTTTTTATTGCCTTATTCGAAAGTATATACTTTCGAGATTATGTCCTTAAATTTGCAGCGATAAATTCCAAAAATTGGGAAAGTTATAGGCCTCGCATTTAACCCACCTCGCGCAGATAGAAGGGTAACGTCGCTTGACCGGTCGGGCCGTTTTTCTCTTTCGGCTATCTTTATTTATTCTAAGAAATTATCTAATTCTGGAAACGATTTAAAAGAGAAGATCACTCAAATGTAAACATTGCATTGGTAAACATTACGAAGGAGTGTGTTCCGCGCACCAAAATAACATCTAAATACCATCTTACCCTTGACCTTGACGATGTCTGTTATGTTTATTGCTTTCTGAACATGCATTCAGTATTCAAACAGTTTTCAAAAGAGACGTATCGTTTTAATATGGATCGAAAACAAAGTAAATTGTCAATTCGAGACCCTGTCGTTCGGGAAAAAGAACATTTATTGGAATTCAGCATACAAGTGAATGCAGTTTAGAGTACGCTAGTACATCGGCAGAAAAATTAAAAGAAAATGCTGATCTGCATGTAAACATTGATCCGGCTATGAATTATTGTACATTACAATTTACTACGTAAGAATCTTTTATATACAAAAATTCGATATGCAAAACTTTAAATGCGTTTTTCTCAGTACTATATTTTTTCAACTGGCGTGTCCGATTCCAAAAAAACTATTCGATCAATCGGTCCGAGATTTTAATATATTATTCTACATACTTATGCCTATCGTATGAACCACGGGTGTGTTAATTAATCAATATTTTCTCATTTTTTTCAATCATAAAAAGACGGAAAAAGTGCCATTTTCGTGAACCTAATTTTGGAAAGTCAGTCATTTTGAAAGTTTTCATGCAAACTCTTTCTCCGTGGTTCATGCGATAGTGGTTAATATGTAAATTAAGATTCCTGTTCTGTTTTTTTTTTCTGTTTATCCCAACGACCGCAATCACGCACGCCAGTGAGTATGAATTTTTTGGAGGTGCTCCAGCAATCAAGAAGAATTTATATGAAAAAATCTGAAAAAACATAAAAAGAAAGTATTTTTGTATAAATAAAGGTCGATATGATACAATGTGAAAGTTTCAAATTGCTGCGTTTCTATTTTCGATAAGAAAAAAATGATTGAAAATCAGTAAAATTTTTCGATGAGAAAGTAGAATGTCCCCCTAATAAAATATCGATTTATCGATATGTGACTTCAAAGTCACGCGGGCCCATAGAGAATTGAATGAGTATATCAGTATTCTACTCGTATACCTCGTGCACCGCTTTCCCTCAGTCTTATCAATGTCCTTTTTCCTGACCTTTAACTTGTTATTCAATCTGGTTACACTGTGTCTTCCTATCCCTTCTTACTGACAATATATTAACACTTTGAGTGCCAAGCGTATTTCGTCTTGCTTCCCGTGGCGCCAAAAAATCGCCGAGTCTCTCCGCTCGTATCCACATCGTATCTTGTATGCCTTATTTATACTATAAATCGTCTTAATTCACAGAAATTAAGGCCATCAGTTGCGCTTGATCAGAATGCAGAAATGATGGCAGCGAGCTTTTTGAGTCTGATTCAACTGATTTCTTACATATGAGAACTTAGTGAGTACTGAAAACAGGTGAGCAATGGTACCGAAAAATCGCCGTTTGTTCAATTCCACTGCTGTCAATTCAAAATTGGCAGTTGATAACTCTTAAATTAATTAGTTTATTATTTATTTAGCATATATATGAACGACAACAAAAATGTTCAAAAATCGTTCCACTTTAAGAACAAGTCTGTCATCCATTATTTGGAAGATGGAACCCTTGAAAAAATGTCGTATATCTCTCATTTCTGGGGGTCACGGCATTCAAAGTGTTAAGGGATACTGTAGCATATGTTCATTGTAATGCTGATTTAAAAGCTGGAAGATCAATCGCATATTTAACTGGTTATCTATAAATTATGTTTAATCGGAGTTAAATTAATGCAAAGATGGTCAGGATGTTTTTAGAAAATTAATGAGATTTCTCGTTTGCAAGGCACCAATACATACCGTGTAGTTGTACGGATACCTCTGATTTGTGTAAATGATATTAGTATGGTGATCGGTGTTTTAACGTCTTCAATTATGCACTTAACCATATCTACGTCAGTATGAAGTAAAAGCTTAACAGGTTATAATATTTTTATCTATTTCCGTATTCATATTAGGACATTTCCACGTCATACGAATCATGCGAATGACTTTTAACTCAAAATAAACAAAAATCAGGCATGCCAGTGTCGTTCATAACACGCAGAACATCACTAAATTTTTTGTGTTTTGCCTTGGGGGCCATAATGAAATTTAATGTAGTACATGGTATTATATAACTTATGTAAAATATTGTGTGTTATTAAAGTATATAATTCCTGAATAGTACACTCTTTATTTCGTAACATAGTTTAGTTATTTAGGTTATTAACGTTTATTTAATCAGTAGTATTCATGTTATTTAAACATTCAAAAAGTATTGTACGTTCGGCCATGAGTAACCATCATGGCAGCAAATGGATTAAGAAGCGTAAATTAAGGGGAAGCTACTACAACAACGTTCCATCCTGATCAATGCCTTAGAGATAGGTCGCAATAATGAAGTCCGATAGTTGAAGGGTTAAAAAGGAACGTCATTACGCTGCTTGGCACTGTTTGATCGAATTTATGCCATAATGTTTAACTTCAAATGATTAGCTAAAAAACAGGGCAAGTCCAGATACGTGCTGCACAGCATTACCGGATTGGAAAAATGAAGGAGAAAATAAGTTGGCGGTGGGGAAAAATCGTATATATAATGAACTAGTGACGTTACGAATCATAGTATAGAAAAGTTGAAGTAAGTGGCAGCATAAGCAGAAGAATTCCCACATGACAGAATACACGAGGATACATTGCACCTTGTTTTATTCAATGTCGTACATTCATCAGAATCGGATGTTTGTCGATAGAAACGTTTCAGCCGCATTTTTACGTAGTAAAATAATACTGCGAATAAATCATCTTTCAACTATGTTTCGTGTTTTATTTTGCATTTAATCAAAATTACGAATTTATATTTACTTTATTGAGTGAAAATCCTATCCGAATTTCCCTAGTCGAAAGCATTTGGTTCTAATGAATCAGCGTCATTTGATAAAACGACTGCGAAAGGGCGCATGACGTCTACCTTATGTCACGTGACCCAGGTGACATAGATGTACTTTTGCTAGGCATGTTCCACAACATCCCACACGTACCACATGGTACCTCTACTACTAACTACGTCACTAAAGTCTCGAGACAAGGGTTAAGCGACGTACCCCTTCTGGTGTCGGTTTATCCAATCATGTAGGTACCCAAAAATTAAATGTTGTCTGACAGAAAAATTGAGACGACATTTTCATATAATACATTTGTGAACGAGGAAAGGAGGGAGAGGGGGGTGGTTTTTGGTCGGGATGGATATAGTTCTGATTTTTAACGAATATATACATTTAAATTTAGAAACACACACTCATACGCAAAAAATAGGAAAATACTAAAAGAACTAAATCAAAATTCTACGTGATCTAAGGTAAGTAACAATGCGACTGCAGTATGCAATGGAAATTTGTCGACTGGCCTACACAGCTGCACGTTGGACAGTCATCGTTCGCGTAAACAAAAGATAAACAAAAGCGCACGTACGCCTCATATCTCCGGGGCCTTCTTCTACCAGGTTGTTCAATAAGTTTTGTTTTGTTTTGTTGAGGGCGTTGCTACTAGTCCAAATTTGTTTTTATTTTGTTGGTTCATGTTCTTATCAACGTATGTGAAGGTTCATTTCAATCAGTCAATTCATTCTTTGTTTACAAGCCATTTAGTGTCGCCGTGTCACAGTATTTTCGACAATGGAAAAAATTGAATATCGTGCAGTGATAAAATTCTTATTTTTGGAAGGTGTAGCACCAAAAGAAATTCACGAACGAATGTTAAGAGTGTATAATGACCGTTCACCTTCAATTAGAACAGTAGAAAGATGGGTTGCTGAATTTAAACGTGGTCGTACAAGCCTTGAAGACGATCCACGCAAAGGACGTCCAAAAACCGCATCAACACCAGAAATCGTAGCCAAAGTACAAGATATGGTTTTGGAAGATCGTCGATTGACTGAGAGGGATTTAGTAGAGGCTCTACACATCTCATTAGGCAGTGTGAGTCATATTTTAAATGAAATTTTGAGTTTTAAAAAGCTGTGTGCACAATGGGTGTCGCATTCGCTAACAATTGAACAAAAACATATTCGAATGCGACTTTCTCAACAACATTTGGAGCGTTTTAAAAAGGATAAAGTGGATTTTGTGCGTCGATTCATCACTATGGATGAGATTTTCTTGGGTCTCTCCATGATTAAATCAAAACACCTAAAGATGGTGTGAACAATATTTTTTTTGTTACGAAACGAGTTCGTGTCCAGAAATCGGCCATATATTTGGCATTTGTTTTTGGGATGCGAAAGGAATTTTAGCTTGGATTTTGCAAACTGGTAGAACAATATAATTCTGAATATTATTGCAACCTTTTGGACCAGTTGAAGGAAAAAAGCGTGAAAAAAGACCGGTTTGCAGAAGAAAAAAAAATCTTTTTCATCAGGACAACGCACCAAACGCATGTTAAATTTTGACAATGGCTACACACTCATGAAAAAGTTCGAATTGTTGGAGCATCCGCCGTATTCACCAGATTTGGCCCCAGCGACTTCCATTTGTTTCCAGAACTAAAAAAATTTACGTGATGCAAGCGTTTTTCTTAAAATGAAGAGGTCATAACGGCTGTTGAAGCGTATTTTGCAACCTTGGAAATTTGTCGACTGGCCTACACAGCTGCATCGTTGGACAAGTGCATTAATGTTCAGGGAGATTAAACTGAATAAAAAGTATTTTGAACCATAACATTGTGCACTTATCGAATGACAAAACTTATTGAGCAACCTGGTAAAAGTAACTTACTTATCTCACACAATATCTTACAAATTAAATATAGATTTGTAAATTCATTTGTAACCAATTTTTCCATTACAGAACATTTAAGTTTTAGTGATTTGCCTACTACTGCTGCCCCCCCCCCCCCCCCCCCCCCCAACTTCCTGTTCTCTACAGCATGAGTTTCAACGTCACTATTTCACAATCTATGTCTATATCTCATTTATCCGACATATCCCCCGACCTGCTAATCCTGCATAGGTGTAGATATTGACAATAGGGATAATATGACGTCATAAGGAATTTCTCAGGAAATCCAGCTGGCAACGCTGGTAGTGTGCGATCTCAAGGAGACATCCTGCTTATACAAATAACAGAGAGACGTCGCCTTGACACGATAGTTATTATTATGGGAGTTGGAGAACGATAAGGACTCGAACCCTGCATCCGCTAGACATAACAAACCTTATATAGGGTGTTCGCGTTACAATGGAAAAAGTCTCCGGAATAAAAACGACTTTTGGTCGACCACCACCCAGAGGAATTGATCTTTACGTTCCTGACGTTTTCAAAGCAATCCCCCATCAACATAATCCAATTTGGATTCGTCACCCACACGAATCAGTATAAACATAGTACATTGCCAGCTTCTGCCGCAGGCTGCATGAGATACAAATATTACAAATCGTTGTCTTGCACAGCATTCATACAGTTTCACTGCAAATGTTAATTTGCAAGCAAGTGTAAAACACAAATATCGAATTATACCAACAATATCGTAATAGGACGCATAAAATAAAACAGAATACTTTTTCCGGTAAAGTTTTGTGGCACAGTATTTATGTAATTTATGTAATTTTTTAAGAATATGTGAACGTGTAAATACCCTAATACTTTGTGTGTAATGACCATATTTGGTCATTGTTTCATATTTTACAATACATCTTTAGTTTATGATTAAATTAGATTGTTTTCTTGATATCTTTTCTGCATCATATATTTCTTTCATAATATTCTGTATTCGTATCTGGTTTACCTTCACCTAGTTGATAGTGTCTTCTATGTTCTTCCTGTCTGGTAGGTTGTGTTTAATGATTAATTTTGGTTGCTAGCAGTTGCAGTACGGGGACATTAATATATTTAAACGTAATACAAGTGTAGCACTGATATGTTCAATATTATTTGTTTCGTTTTTGTTAACATTTTCGGTGACATGTTTACTAGGGAATTTTTCCGTGAATTACTTAGTGACACCCACCCAAACATTAATGGGAAGAACAATTTTATTTCATCTTTTTCTGTTTTTATTGGATATTTTTATACCGAAAGGTGAAAAGTCATGTTATACAAATATATGTTTCTTATAAGTTGAAGATGCAGTATTTATTTGGTAGGATTATTTGAATTGCTAGGACGTATTAAAGCAAACGTAATTAACTTCAGTGTCAATTCGTGCGATTCTCACATGTCTGATGGAAACTGGATTAGAATTCTGCTGGATTTACTTGAGTTGTATTGTATTTGGAGAATTATATATCAATATTATGTAGTTGGGCAATATATATTTCTGTTTCAGGCAGATTCTTTCTGCACTGCAGCGGTGCAGTTTTCGGATATTTTTTCATAACTCGATATAAAATATCTTAGTATTATTTTCAGTAATACATATATACATTTTCATAGAATTATGTTATCATACAATGTTACAAACCGATTATTGAAAGATATTGTATAGAGAAATATGGGCCCCAATTATTATCGAGGAGACGTCAATGTAGCTGCCTAGATTTCTCTTATAACGTAATTATACTTTAACGTAGCACATCTGAACAACAAACCTGGGCAGACAAATAGAATTTTAATATCAACCGTTAATTCCATTTATGAACAAAAAATTACACGAATAGGCTTATTGCGGTGTTCGTGTTTTTTGACGTGAAGTATTGGCATTGTCAAATGTGCCCATAATTATGAAAGTGGTCTAAGTCATATATTTCTTGTTTCGAGATATTTAATGAATTGCATTTGAATAAATTTTTACATTATGCGACATTTTAATTTATAATTTTATTAGTCTTAATTAATGGAAATTTACTATGAATATGAAATTTTGTGTGAATTTTATACGATAATATTATTTTTAAAGATTGAATTGACTTAGACCATTTTCAAAATTAACTGAATGTCCTATAAATGACTTAAAGCAATAAAGAACTTTGAGTTTTATTTGAAACAATAATTTGATTGAAATAATTCGTGAACATTTATTACATTTATTAATTATTTTTAAACAGTAATCCATTTTTATCATTATTTCGAGTATTTAAGATTCTTAAAATGTTCCTGAAAAACTGGAGGGATGTACGGTAGTAAACTCATAATATCTTTATGTTTTTCTTCCGATACTGGTCTAATGGTGGTGTATAATGGAAGTAATTTAATATTTATATTTTTGGTCTTCCTTTTTTAGGTGAAAGATCCAAAACGTGAAATTTAGAATCATCTAAAGATGTTTTATAGAACATTTTATAAGGTTCATTTTTCAAGAATCTCTCCATTGAATTTGTAGCCAAGAGACAGATTCACCCGCGGTATTTTTTACTCTTCTTGTTATTGATTATAAACCGGAATGAAGTTGTCGTTATTATTAAAATTTGATTGTCATTTATTTTATTATGTAGTTCAGAAACGCGTCAAAGAAGGCCACGTGCCATTTTCAAGTTGTTTATATAATTTATTTAAATTTTTGACTTAGACCACTTTCATAATTAAAACTAAATGAATTCCATATAATGTTGAAATTACAACCATCTAATGGTTCATTTTTGACAATTTCGTAAAAATTACATTGAATAAATTTAGTTAAAAATAATGTGGTATGAAATAACTGATAAACTCATTTTTTTTAAATTTTGACTTAGACCACTTTCATAATTATGGGCACAAATATACGTATCGCGTTCTCCGTGGAATCCGTTTATTTCAAGAGTGGTCGTTTTCTGTTTCAAGTTTATGTATTTTGCGTTTTCATATGCGCAATAATATTTCTCTGAGGCCATGTTTATTTCGGTATTTCCTGGCTCCACCGTATTATCGATCTACATTTTTCATAACGCGACTAGAAATTCGTGTGACGTATTTACCATATTTAGCTATAAGGCTTGATTCTTCGCAGGTAAGATAGATCACTGTTTTTGTTGGTAAATGCATTTAGTATTACACCTCAGCAAATTATATACAAATACTGTGTTGATCTCTATTGAAGCAAAATTCGATCCGAGTTGTTTCTATGGACTCGCTGTATATTTCGATATATCGATGATTGTATATTTAACTTTTTTCTATTTATGTCTTTCTCGTTCTTCTTCCAACGTTTTTTGCTACTACCAGGATATCTTTTTCATAAGTTGTCTTCACTGAAAAGTGTGCTATTTATTTACGCTAATAATTAGCTTGGTTAATGTACAATCTGAATATTGTATTAACACGTTGAACGCCCAGCGTAAATTGGTGGATTTCCTCCTGGGGCCCAAATCCGAAACTCGGAATGTAAGCAGCGCGATAAGAAAGAGTGATAAAATGCAATGCGTCGTTTAAATGTAACCACAGTTTATTTTGTGATATATTAGAGGATCTTTTTTAGAAGACATGTTTTTGGTAAGTATCATTTTTATTTTTAGAAGATATTTTTTTTTTAAAAGAGGATTAAAAGGTATTTTTGTGGCAGATGCTTAGAAAGTATAAAGGACCTCAAAGTGGGAAATACTATAAACGTTCCGAAAAAACACTACGAGAGATCTCATTGCACCAGAACTTTCAGTCTCCTCAGACCTTTCAGTTTCTTCAATTCATTTAGTCGTGCAGTATTTTTTGCATATTTTTGACATCTTTATTTATATCTTGATCTCTAAAATGTTTGTTAGGCAGCGCAAAAGTGTAAATATAAGTATATTTTTAATGTTTCTTTTTGTTTATTTGATAGTGTATTGTTCAAAAACCTGTTTTGAATCGACGCAGAATAGTGTCGCCCGTTTACGGGTGACCGGGCCCCTGTGGTAACATAGCCGTCACCCATATCTGGGTGACGTGGCGTTTAACGTGTTAACTTTGCGAACATTTACGTTGTCCATGTAAGATTATAACCATAGAGGTGAATCAAGAATACCAATGTGCGTGTCGAGTGTGTGCTAAGTCACACGTGACCATATTTGATTACATGCAGTTGAAAACCTACATCTGTATAAATTACTAAGCCATCCAGAAAGTTCAGCGGTTTCTTACGCTTGCGCGTATATGACTTTGAATCTTGTGCTAATACTGAATGAGGAAACGCAAATTTCAGCGTTATAAAAAACAGCATTCTTTTGTATATTCATTCATAATAGCACATATTCTATACGAGGGCAGTCCGATAAGTACTTAGCCTCACCGCCTAATGGCGCCACTATCGCAGAAAAAAATTACTATCGTGTAGTACATTCTCGTAGACGACCACTGTCAAAATTTCAGCCATATTGGATTTGTAGTTTTGTTTTGATCGCGTGTGAAAGCCGGCGTGTCCGCGGATTTTGCAAAAATGGAAAAAGAGCAATATCGGTCGGTGATTCGATTCTTGTTTTTGGAAGGGAAATCGCGCAGCGAAATCAAAGAGCGCTTGGATGCTGTGTACGGTGACTCTTCTCCTTCAATGGCGACCGTCAAAAATTGGTTTAATGAGTTTTAACGTGATCGTACTTCAGTTTTTGATGAGCCACGCCCAGGTGCCCCAAAAACAGCTACCACGGAGGATAACGTGACAAAAGTCCATGATCTCGTATTGGCAGATCGCCGACTGAAGGTGCGCGAGATAGCTGAGACAGTAGGCATTTCAAAAGACCGCGTGGGTTATATCCTGCATGAAATATTGGGCATGAGAAAGCTTTCTGCTCGATGGGTGCCGCACCAACATTGAGACCACTTCAGAGCAGTGTTTGACACTGTTTAAGCGCAATCCGAAAGAGTTTCTACGTCGTTTTGTGACTGTCGACGAAATGTGGATCCACTGGTACACACCAGAGACCAAGGAACAGTCGAAACAGTGGTCTGCGGCCAGCGAATGTGCTCCGAAGAAGGCGAAGGCGGTCCTATCGGCCGGAAAGGTGATGGCCACCGTTTTCTAGGATTCACAAGGTGTGATCTACATACACTACCTGGAGAAGGGCAAAACAGTCACAGGGCTGTACTATGCCGAATTATTGAACCGATTCGACGCTGAATTAAGGAAAAAACGGCCCCATTTGGCGAAGAAAAAAGTGCTCTTTTACCACGATAACGCACCGGCTCACACCTCTGCCCAAGCTACAGCCAAATTCGTTGAATTAACGAACAGGCCCCATCCACCGTATTCTCCAGATTTGGCCCCGTATGACTTCTTTTTGTTCCCAAACTTGAAAAAGTCACTCGCTGGGCAGAAATTTGAGTCGAATGAGGAGGTTATCGCCGCCACGGAGGCCTATTTTGCAGATCTCCAGAAAACGTATTTTTCAGACGGGTTGAAGAAGTTGGAGCATCGCCGGATCAAGGGTATCGAGCTAAAAGGAGACTATGTTGAAAAATAAATCGCCAATTTTCCAAAATTTTCGTTTTTCTTTTGTAGGCTAAGTACTTATCGGACTGCCCTCGTATATTCGTCTCGTTACACCTGCCTATTTCCATCAACTATTTTATTTGAAAATACGCGAGTAATGGAGAATGGTGAAGAACACGATTCAGAGTTTATCAATAAAGGACGAGTCATTGATAGTTTAACCGACAGAGTGACGGGGTCTGAATAGATTCGGAACTTATTGTGTGTTGTGTGGCAGGTGGAATGTAGATGGTGACAGTCGTACAAGATTGAAGAATGGAGGGGATTTTTGCAGGAGTTACGAAGAACGGACCTTGTAAGAGTAAAAATGGTTTGGATGGTAGTTTTTAAATGTCCCGGTATCTTTTAGGAAAAGGAAAACGGATGACCCATAGGAAAAGCGAAAATTAGGGAGGCTCAACGCTTTCTATTATATAATGCCCTAAAGGTGCAAAACCGGAAACACCATTTTCGTAGTATTACATTCGCTCACTTTAGAAAAGGCAATTACGCATGCGAGACAGTGCGTTGAGCTCGTAAAATTTTGGGACCAGCTATTGTTTCTAGTGATACTGCCCGGTAGTAGTTTGTGAAATTCCATCAACGTAACTTCACACTCAAAGAGGAGACGCGATCTGGGCATCCGTGCTCAGGGGAGTATCCACTGACACAAACTGTCGTCTAAATCCTCAATATGGAGAGCAGGAATTGGAAAGGAAATTCAGAACTGCAAAAAGCACAGCTCTTGGTAATTTAAAGGAAAATACTGCTTCCAAGTGGATAGTCTGAAAGCAGCTATCAACATAAAGGAATCAACACTCGCCGACTGATAAGGTTTCGTGTACCATCATAGTAAAACACAGTCACATATTTTGGTAAATGTTCGCAAAAGATTTCTGAATTCTATATGGGTATTTTAGTCCATCCTTCAATTCTCTCGGTCTGCAACCGTCAGATTGTCATATTTTTCAATAAATTCCTTACAAGCTCTTATGAGCCAAGTTGACTACTCTTTTTACAAGTAAATCAAGGTTCTATGAAAGAGAAATTTTCCAATTACCCGAGACATGACAAAAGGTCGCGAAAGAAAATGGAAATTATCTCGGTCAATAACGGTGTATATTCTTTTAACATTACCTTTCTGAATCTGTTCGTATAAAAACCGCAGAAGTTGCCGGCTGATCCAATAGGTGGTTCTTATATTTCTGACTCAGGACTACATATTTTTTTGTTAGATTTCTTTATAAGTTTAATGTTATAATATTTAAATCACTTAATTTTTACTTACATAGTGTCGCGTATTCGAATTTTAATTGAGAGAGGTATGAACATCTTGCCTGAACAAACTTAAACTCTGGATCCGCCATTTTGGACTGTGCCTCATGTCAAGTCAACAGGCCATCTGTACACAGAAATCTCCAAATTCCCCTCATTTTCCTTTTTACGTTTCTAAGGTACTATTTTGTCTGGCGGAATGGCATTTTTGTTTCTTCGTCAGGAGTCATACACATGTAATTAATCGGTGCTATCGAAATCATCGGCCAAACTACTATACAAACGGAAAATGTATGCAATGGTGTATGACGATCGCATAATTTCCCGCATTTCTAACATTAAATGGCGTAAAATACAAACGGAGAACAGTTGGGAGAACATCTTGCGACAAAATTACTTATGCCGTGAGCGCAAACGTTTCCTTGAGATCTGACATACTGCTCATAGTCAAATATATAACAAAAAATTAGGATATAAGTATAAGCTTTCCAATATTTCTTAAGCTGTTCCAATTTGAAATTTCTCTTTAACCCTTTGCACTCCGAATTTTATTTCAATTTCGTTACCAGCAGCTCCCAACGCTTTTAAGTGTTTTATTTGAAATTTACTTTAACTAAAAATATAAAGCAATTTAAATAAATAAAGGAAGAAACAAATTTACTTAAATACCAATTTTATTTACAGTATTGTCGTATATTGAAATTTTCAAGGGTATGATATCTTTTGAAAGAACTTGCAAGATGTAACCCTGATTTTCTTTCACACGTTTCACAAAAATAGGTGGTTTCTCTTTTTCCTCCAGATGTTTTTCTATTTGAGTAAACTGCACAGTCTTTGTGTTTTCCTTCGGGATGTAGCAAGATTAAATGAGGCTTTCCATCTAAGCGATCGTGTTTATCATGTGTTCCAGGCCTCCCCAATTTCATATTTGGATGACGATAATCACGAATTAACATTGACAAAATCTTTTCGCAAAATTTTTTGTGGGCTATAGGTTCTGTTCCTTGGTTTTTTGTTTTTTCTTTGTATAAAATATACGCATTTACCATGGAGATTTCTAATCCCCAAAAGAAATATTCCCTCCACCACTTGAGTGCTCGACGTAAAAAACAGTAAGATGTCGCGTATTGGTTCGCCACATCGACACCATCTATATTTTTATTATAATCTGTGATCACATCCAGTTCTTTTATTTCTCTTTGATTACCTGAATGTCTAACCCTTCTAGTGACATTGCGAGAGCGTCGATAACCTGTGCACGATATCTATTTATTTAGACATGAAAAAATGTCGAGTGGAGCTCAACAAAGGAGCTCCTGCCATAAAAACTGATGTCGAGTCACACTCGACATAGGAGTGCAAAGGGTTAAAGAACAAAAGCAATAGCGCAGTAAAGATTCTTTTTACATAATTCGAACCTATGCTATTGTATGTTCAGACTATAAGAAAACGTCACAACTAATTTCAAGGAGATCGTGGTTTTCGTGATTTCAATGCTACTGACACTTTTTCCATTTAATGAAACCAAAAGGAAGAGAATTGACGCCATACTATCGCTTGTATCCTGCTGATGATTACCAATACTTTGTCTACACCCCCTGGGTATTACATGCTGTTCACGTCGAGAATATCGGAGCTCAATCTTCGTTATGTTTTCACATGTACCCCTGGTGCGTATCAGTTACTTATGCAGTTTCTTTATTTCTCGAAAAGCGGAAATATCAGAATACAGGGGTAGCATGTATGCCAACTATTCCGTGTAGTATGTCCTTTGCAACTGCCCCTAGAATGGCTAGAGTCTACATTTGTTCAGGCAAGCTATACCTATACTACTTGCACTCCCTACCATCCCATTTTCGCCTAATTCCTTCGGTCTGGTAACGCTGTTTACTTCATACAATAGTAGTGAATGTCCCATGGGGGGGGGGGGGGGGATTTACCAGGTTGTTCAATAAGTTTTGTCGTTCGATAAGAAAAACACAATGTTATGGTTCAAAATACACTTTATTATTCAGTATAATCTCCCTGAACATTAATGCACTTGCTCCAACGATCCTCCAATCTGTGGAGGATCCCATCCCTGAAGTGAGATTCCGGAAGGTCTGCAAAATACGCTTCAACAGCCGTTATGACCTCTTGATTTGACGAAAAACGCTTGCCACGCATAAATTTTTTGAGTTCTGGAAACAAATGGAAGTCGCTGGGGGCCAAATCTGGTGAATACGGCGGATGCTCCAACAATTCGAACTTTAATTCATGGATTTTAGCCATTGTCAAAATGCTCTTGTGACACGGTGCGTTGTCCTGATGAAAAAGGATTTTTTTCTTCTGCAAACCGGGTCTTTTTTCACGAATTTTTCCTTCAACTGGTCCAAAAGGTTGCAATAATATTCAGAATTAATTGTTTTACCAGTTTGCAAGTAATCCACAAATAAAATTCCTTTCGCATCCCAAAAAACTGATGCCAGAACCTTCTTGGCCGATTTCTGGACACGAACTCGTTTCGAAGCCGAACAACCAGGTTCACACCACTCTTTAGCCTCTTGTTTTGATTTAGGATCATGGTGATAGACCCAAGTCTCATCCATAGTGATGAATCGACGCACAAAATCCACTTTATCCTTTTTAAAACGCTCCAAATGTTGTTGAGAAAGTCGCATTCGAATGAGTTTTTGTTCAATTGTTAGCGAATGCGGCACCCATTGTGCACACAGCTTTTTAAAACTCAAAATTTCATTTAAAATATGACTCACACTGCCTAATGAGATGTGTAGAGCCTCTACTAAATCCCTCTCAGTCAATCGACGATCTTCCAAAACCATATCCTGTACTTTGGCTACGATTTCTGGTGTTGATGCGGTTTTTGGACGTCCTTCACGTCGATCGTCTTCAAGGCTTGTACGACCACGTTTAAATTCAGCAACCCATCTTTCTACTGTTCTAATTGAAGGTGAACGTTCATTATACACTCTTAATATTCGTTCGTGAATTTCTTTTGGTGCTACACCTTCCAAAAATAAGAATTTTATCACTGCACGATATTCAATTTTTTCCATTGTCGAAAATACTGTGACACGGCGACACTAAATGGCTTGTAAACAAAGAATATTGACTGATTGAAATGAACCTTATACGTTGATAAGAAGAGTGAACCAACAAAACAAAAACAAATTTGGACTAGTAGCAACGCCCTCAACAAAACAAAACAAAACTTATTGAACAACCTGGTAAGTTTCTGAGGATAAAATCTATATTAATAAACAAAATAGGGTCATACAAAGTCACTAAGGTTCGAATGCAACGCTCTCGATTACGGACGAAAGTTTCTTTACTGCAACTACTAAACTCCCTCTACATATGAGTAAAACTGCGCTCTATCGATTCAATACTAAAACTGATCTCTTTTCAGACAATTTCCTCCCCAGCGTACCTAGATGGATGAATTTTTGCCGGCTGGAGGAAATTTTGCTGTAGGCGGTGGAGTTGTGACGTCAGTAATGATACCGTAGAGTATTGGAAGTCCGACGCAATTCTGAGTCACTTTACATCTAGTTTGAACCAATGGCATTGCATACCACAACATGCACCTCTTTCGCACTGCGTTCGTATTGAATTTTCTGGTACCTACAGCATTGAAAAATATGATCAGAGTAGGTTATACGACGTTGAACTCTGCTCTCGAAAAGTTTGCGACATCGTTAGTCTGTTAACGTTGGGGTTGTATGTGGGATTTTCTTGGCAACGCTGGTCCTTATCCACACTCAACGTCGCTACCCATATTCCTCAGAAGTACCTCACCATGTAATCCTCCCACAGCTAAATGTACAACTACACCCCTAATGTCCAGCGTTTCCAAGTTGAGGTATTTGAGGGTTTTCTGCTCTAGGCTGTAGAATCGTGACGTTAGGACTCATACTGCAGAACATTGAAAGCGTTCGTTTGGACGTGATGCTACATCATGTATGATCTAATGGCGTACATACGAAAATTAACCACTTCAGTACAATGGTCGTACATGTGCACTTGGTGGCTGTGAAATATAATTGGCGCCTTATCATACGCACGGATTTTATGGCAAGCAACTAAAGTTGACGATCGTATCGAAGAGGTGGAATGTTATGTAATAAGTACAGATTTGTAATGGAAGTATAAATATAATAGGAAACACGGTATCAAATGGAGACACGAGTTTATTTATATATTAGGTGTACAACTTTGCTCCCGCCGTTTTTTGCATTGGACGAAAGGGAAAAACGGCGGGAGCAAAGTTGTGTACCTATTAATTACTTTACGAAACATTGTTTTTTTGCTAGTAACTATAAAGTTTTGTTGTTATTGTTTTGTACATTATTTGTATATTTAAAAATTTTCAGGTGTTTTATTAGTAATGTGTAAATGTTGAAATCGTTGGTGAGTTTTCAAGAGCATGAAGCATAGAACAAAAATGAACGTTAAAATATAAGAATGAGAACAGATACGACATTAAAGAGTTTGTAAGAATTAACATTTCTGTACAATTATAATTAATTTTGCGGTTTATTCTTATTACATGTTTTGCATATTTAAAGAGTTTCCAAAAACTAAAATGTTTAAACAGTCACTAATAAATCAGCTGAAAACGTTTCAGTGTTCCGTAGATGAATGAAATGATTCAATACATTGCTTCATTTCATATCATGATTTCTATCATATTTATACTGTAGGATAAGATGTTAGGTGTCATCGAAGCGGGATGCGGAATTATATTAAGTTAAATAAAGTTTATTTAAAGATAAATGAAAGCACTAATATATAAATATAAATATAAAATAAAGGTAAAACTATGGCAATTCGACTACGATTCGGTAAATGGCAAGAAAACGCATCTATACTGGACTGCACTACACTCTGAATTTGACTGATCTAAATTGAACTAAAAACTGATCTAAGACTGATGTTAAACTAAACTCGCGTCGCAAACCGGGCCGGCTTTTACACGGACCTCTACCGCCTTATCTTAAGGGGACATTCTACTTTCTCATCGAAAAATTTTACTGATATTCAATAATTTTTTTCTTATCGAAAATAGAAACGCAGCAATTTGAAACTTTCACATTGTATCATATCGACCTTTATTTATACAAAAATATTTTCTTTTTATGTTTTTTCACATTTTTTCATATAAATTCTTCTTGATTGCTGGAGCACCTCCAAACAATTCATACTCACTGGCGTGTGTGATTGCGGTCGTTGGGATAATCAGAAAAAAAAACAGAACAGGAATCTTAATTTACATACTAACCACTATCGCATGAACCACGGAGAAAGAGTTTGCATGAAAACTTTCAAAATGACTGACTTTCCAAAATTAGGTTCACGAAAATGGCACTTTTTCCGTCTTTTTATGATGGAAAAAAATGGGAAAATATTGATTAATTAACACACCCGTGGTTCATACGATAGGCATAAGTATGTAGAATAATATATTAAAATCTCGGACCGATTGATCAAATAGTTTTTTTGGAATCGTGCACGCCAGTTGAAAAAATATAGTACCGAGAAAAACGCATTTAAAGTTTTGCATGTCGAATTTTTGTATATAAAAGATTCTTACGTAGTAAATTGTAGTATACAATAATTCATGGCCGGATCAATGTTTACATGCAGATCAGCATTTTCTTTTCATTTTTCTGCCGATGTACTAGCGTACTCTAAACTGCACTCACTTGTATGCTGATTTCCAATAAACGTTCTTTTTCGCGAACGACAGGGTCTCGAATTGACAAATTTACTTTGTTTTCGATCCATATTAAAACGATACGTCTCTTTTGAAAACTGTTCGAATACTGAATGCATGTTCAGAAAGCAATAAACATAATAGACATCGTTAAGGTCAAGGGTAAGATGATATTTAGATGTTATTTTGGTACGCGGAACACACTCCTTCGTAATGTTTACCAATACAATGTTTACATTTGAGTGATCTTCTCTTTTAAATCGTTTCTAGAATTAGATAATTTCTTAGAATAAACAAAGATCGCCGAAAGAGAAAAACGGCCCGACCGGTCAAGCGACGTTACCTTTCTATCTGCGCGAGATCGGTTAGATGCGAGGCCTATAATTACCCAATTTTTCGAATTTATCGCTGCAAATTTAAGGACATAATCTCGAAAGTATATACTTTCGAATAAGGCAATAAAAAAAAATCGATTTTTTCGACCCGAGAAAGTAGAATGTCCCCTTAAATAGTTAAATTTTTTTTTACTAGATGGCGTATACGTCTTGTTATATAATGTCTCCTTAGTAACCAATAACATGCTTGATGCGATTATCAGCTCTAATCTGAAATGTCAAAGTAAATGCTTTTGCAAGTTGTCTGCAAATAGAAGCCAAAGGAACCGTCTTGTGCAATTGTCATTATTTGTTCTCCTATCGGTGTTTGTTAAACAAAAAAATCGTACGTAATAGCTTTTAGTTTGTATATCAATAATGTCTTATTTGGTTCCATTTAAACACTCATTTTATTACTATTTTCATGTGATACAGCTTTGTGACTTTCAAGACACAATGGGCTATAGTGGTAGGGTTCGGTGTATTTGCGATAACGTTTATGTTTTCTTTGCTTTTTAGTTTTATATATCAGAGGCCCAAAATATGGATACAAGATCATATAAAAATAAAAGAGGAATAGGAATAAGAAGTATTAACAGTAATAAATTCGAAGATTCTTTATCAGATTCTGATTCTAACGAAGATCATCCAATAGTATTTGCCCGACGAAGTATAAATATCGAATAAGGCAATAAAAAAAAAATCGATTTTTTCGACCTGAGAAAGTAGAATGTCCCCTTAATCCGGTAGGGCCCGTTGGCCCCGCGACAGTTTTATGCGACGCGTCTACGGCCGGTTTCTTGACACTACAATACTTTCGCTAATAATCAATATTTGCTTTATTACCCGTGAATGCCGGGCTAATTTTTATATTAGACAACCTTTAATTTTCAAGTATCTACGCCATTCGATGAAACGACGAATAGATGTTCGATTAGCAGTGGAGGGAGTATGCGGTATTCCAAGGTTTTGCGAGGGTTTTTTTCAGCAACGCTGCTAATGAATCGAGGGCACAGTTAAGCATCCGACATCCTGTGATCGTTTTATCCGATGACGTAGATACGTGATATTAATGTCTCAGAGAAAAATTGCGTCGGTATTTTCATCTAATAAAATAAATATAGATTCGTAATAAAAGTAGAAACATAAAAAAAAACTTGAAATTAAACGGAAAACATATTTAATAATACAATTAATTTACCAAAGACCGATTTTTTTTTATTTTGTTGTTACTGACTTTTGGTCTAAGTATTTTAAAGAGAATTCGTTCATTTTATCATTTACAACTGTATTATCGGTAATTTTGCAGAAATGCTGATCGCTAATAAACTATAAACGTGAAACGTTCAATACACGTATACGTAATCATATCTATAATAATGTGATACGTATTCGTACACATACAGTGATCTATTTCAATAATAAGTTCAAAATTAAGAAGTAAATTAAAGGTATTATTTTGTTCTTCTTCGGTCATTCCTTTTGTTTCTCAATTTTCTTTTTTCTCTTCACCGGCCTGTGTCGTGTCTTCTTCTCTCTGCTTTATTATCACAGGTATTATTATGTACATTTGCATAATACGGTTCATTTTTTTAGAATTTATAACAATTAAGATGTTTGTAAAACAATTAATGAAACATCTATAAAGTATATATCGCGCAAATAATGTATGAAATAGTAACATCGAAGTTAGCAATTTCATTTCATCTTATTCCATTAATTAAAAAAATATAATTAATTTAATTTAAATAGAAACTTGACCTTTGATATATTATTTATATGATTAAATACATTTCTTCCAATTCATTTGGGGTATTCTTGTATTTTTCTACTTTTATTGCAAATCTACATTCATTTTTTTACAGGAAAATGCCGTCTGAATTTTTCTGTTAAGCAACATTTAACATCTTCGGTACGAGCGTCGACTGTAATAATTTGCCAGAAAATGCATGCATTCGGCCGATGAATATGCTCTTGGGTATGAACTAACGCCCAGCAGATGACAGTCGTACCGGGAAGATTCATTTCCACGTATACGCCATTGGATCGAACAAGATGGAGTGTCGCAAATTCGTCTGCTGGTGGCTGATAGTTTTCTACAGTATGAGTCGCGATGTCACTACTTCACGACCTATTCTTTCCCCACTCTTGCCCCAAAAATCCCTCGTATCCCTCGAGCCGGTAACGCTGCATATACCTATCCACGCCTCATCGTAAAAGGATCATCTTCATTTCGGGTATGTATATTGTCCCGTCTCTACGGCCACTATGCCAGGCTCGATACACATCGGCTGAGCGCCTGAATTCGACTATAATACCTCATTTGCTTATGTATCCCACTCTGACTCCTCTTTTACACGCACTGGCGATGTATTGGGTTGGAGGGAAAGTTCTGTCGTATTTTTAATAGGCAGGTAATTTTTCTTATAAATAAAAAAAACATCTGGCTAGTGAGCCATTCGGATTTTTTTTGTTTTTTATAGTTGCTGTATAATATAAAAGGAGTCCTTTTTTTACCATTCATCATTTACTTGTGATATTTAACACGTTGCGTACCGCGTCACCCGTACTTGGGTGATGGGCATGCTTCCGTGCGGCCCGTGTCGCCCATATATGGGTGACACTTTTCTTGTTGAAGTCAAATAAGATTTTCAGTTGCATTTTGAAAACAAATTTAACACGTTGCGTACCGCGTCACCCATATTTGGGTGATGGGCATGCTTCCGTGGGCCCCGTGTCACCCATATATGGGTGGCGCTTTTCTCGTTGAAGTTAAATAAGATTTTCAGTTGCATTTTGAAAACAAATTTAACACGTTGCGTACCGCGTCACCCATACTTGGGTGATGGGCATGCTTTCGTGGGCCCGTGTCACCCATATATGGGTGACGCTTTTCTTGTTGAAGTTAAACAAGATTTTCAGTTGCATTTTGAAAACAAATTTAATGGAACAAGTTCTGAAGTATAAATATAGAATATACAGCGTAAAAATATAAAAAAGACACAAATAACACTCTACTTTTTATTAATTTATATAGGATAACATATTATATTATACTATGTCGCATGAAATTCGTTGAAACAGTCCAAGCACATTTGTGGTGATTTTAGGCAATTCAAACAATACGTTGTTGTATTTTTAAGGTTTTTTCTTGCTTGTTAGCGTTCGACCATTCCAGGGAAAGCGATAAACGTTTCCAAATCCAAAATAAGCTACTT
Source organism: Cryptocheilus praepositus (assembly GCA_033815515.1). Lineage (NCBI taxonomy): Eukaryota > Metazoa > Arthropoda > Insecta > Hymenoptera > Pompilidae > Cryptocheilus > Cryptocheilus praepositus. The sequence goes on from JAWWQZ010000334.1 coordinate 496,151, forward strand.
ACCAATAAGATTATTTCGGAACAAAACAATGTATCAATTACATAGGTCGATAGCACTGTAAATGTAAATAATCGACAATGCATGGATCTACTCGAGTTACATTGTTGGTTTTCCCGCATATCTCTCCGCTATCGTTCTAGTGCGCCGAGATAAAAACTTGGGCCGGTAGGAAACAAAACGTAATCACGCTTGGTACGCAACGTGTTAAAGTGAAAAACATGTCAGTAGATACAGTGCATTTACGCCACTGCATTTTGTATGAATTCCAAAAAGGAAACAACGCATGTAAAAATTTATGTGCGGTATTTGGAAAAGATATTGTAAATGTTTGTACTTGTCAAAGATGGTTTAGCAAATTTCGTTCCGGGGATCTGAGCCTCCAAGAAAGTGATCGATCTGGACGACCATCCAAGATCGATAATGATGTTTTACGATCCATGTTGGAAAATAATCCACATTTAACAAGTCGAGAAATTGCAGAAGAGTTTGGCATTCATCATACAACACATTAAATGTATTATGATTAATATTAAACACATATTTTTATAAATTAATTCAAATATTTTCTTTAAAATACGACAGAACTTTCCCTCCAACCCAATATAATAATATTTTTATCATAAGCCTAATATACGATATAACTAATCCACTCGCACCATATATTACTTCATTACTACAGTCATTTGATTGTGCATTTTAACCTAACATGGTTTGATAATGTCGCCATAAATATGTTGTTGACTATATTTTGTGAGTATCAAATAAAAGACGAATAAAAATTTGCGAACAAATAGAGAGCGAAATAGTGATGAGATTACCGATTCCGGAGATTCGACATTACAGTCAGTGTAGAAAGTAATCGCACATCGATCAATTTGAAACAATACTTCGCGAAATTATACATTATTATTACCTAATTTTTCATAAATAGCAACTTTTTACTTAATTTCGCGAAAGTATAATGTATATAGAGCAAGGAAATAGTTGCTCAAATCATTTGCGAAATTGACCAAAAACACATACATAATATTGACAGAAATACATATAGGCTGACGCCGTGAACAGATTATGTTAAAATGTTTCGAAACATTACGTTTAGGTTATTCCTAATGTAATAACTCCACCGTCAGTACAGTTCGAAACTTTATATTATCGAAAACTGTTATATTATATAAAAAAGATTAACAATTTTCAAGCAAGTTTTCTTGCACCGTACCTATTATAGATATTTGTGAGCATATATACAAATTCGTTTTTTTTAATAAAAAAATTAGTGGACGGGATATAATTTTCTGAAGTATGTATTTTTTAAAATAGATTGGTATACGAATACTTTCCACACCAGTTATAGATACATATATGAGCCGCTCAGTGCACACATCGATTAACTCCATAAAACGAAAAGTTGAGAAACGCGATGATGTAATGTATATTGTTTTTAAAAATTCCTCTGATAATATGAATTCAAATATATAATGTGGAATGCATAATTGCAGATATAGCTTTCATCTAACGATATATAAAATTAATAAGAAAGAATAGCCAACAAACAATCGTCAGTAATGTTACAGTTTTTATGTGACTGATGGAGTTAATCGATTTGGCAACTGAAAAAAGTAATAAAGTTAAATTTAGTCTTTTCATTGTTAAGTTTTTATTACAGAAAAAGTTAGTTATTATACATTTTTATCACAGCTTTTCCACAAAAATGAATGTTGGAAGTTCGGTTACAAAATCATTTTCGTAATTAATTTATAGCAGCTTTATGTTAGCGGCATTATTCTTTGGGATGATTCCGCAATATTATAAATAATGTCTTCTTCATCAGCTGTATGCGAGGATTCGTCATTTCGATTTGTTGACAAGTTCTTATAGTAATCGTGTTTAACAGGAGGAATGAATTTTAGCAGGTCCATCATGTCTCTCCATTTTTCCTTTGTCACAGTTCTACCTTTAGGATATAATAAAGGCTGATCTATATTTTTCAAACTTTGCGGTCTACCCACTAAAGATTTTCTTATATTAATCGCTTGAAATTCTGTATCTTCATTATAGTCACATTTGAATTGTATGAGATAGGGTTTGGACCTTTCTAACTTTATCCAGCGTATTTTAAGCCAATTTACTCGAAGCCCTGTGACGGTTACTTTTCTCTTAATGATAGACTGTTCTAAAGTTTTGTTGACAAAAAATCTTGGTGAGTCATTTGGATTAGATGAAACGGCGCTTTCTTTTTACATGTTTTGATTATATGGTACCAATCATCTGGTGAAAAAATGTTTTCATTTTTTTTCGCACATGACTCAATAATGGCAAAATCTGAGTCATTGGGCAAATAGCTGTGTCCACTTACCAAAAATTTCATGTCAATTGATTCAGCTTTGATTTCCGTGCTTTGAACAAGTTTCAATAAACTTAAGACGGTTTTAATATTTCTGTTTCGACCGGTACACGAATCCGAATATGTTATTATTTTTTCGAAGTTTGCAGCGTAAGTCTTTATGTACTTTTTTAGACAAGATGAAATTTCTTGAGACCCACGAGATCCTTCAGTTTCTGGCCAAACAAACATGTGGCTTATATTTTTATTGAATTCATGACATCCAAAATTATAAACATATAAATTTCGCTTATAATAAACTACTGTAGGGATATATGATGTTAGGTGATTTCGAAGTGTGATGCGGAACTATATTGAGTAGAATAATTTATTGAAAGATAAATAAAAGACACTAATTATAATATAAATACAAAATGAAAATAGAACTATGGCAATCCGACTACTATTCGGTAAACGGCAAGAAAACGTATCTATACTGGACTGAACTACTCTCTGAACTTGACTCCACGACGACTTAAAACTTTCTGCCTGACCTATTATTCCACTATCTCTAACGAAAACTCTATCTCCTCGCCGGGCCGCTGCTACGCACCCCCGTCCTTCCCCAAGGGTTCGGCATCCAATCATTCGCAAAAACACGCCTCCTCCCATTCGTACCCACATTCTCTCTCGCTCACTCCAAATGCGTTACAGTCGACACGCGCAACAATCGGTCGCAGCCACTCATACACACACACACACTTCCTACATTTATGCGACACATCTACGGCCGTTTTTTCTGATGCTACACTACGGATGCGGTCAACTTGGGAAAGGCTAAAGCTTTTTCCAAGTCAAAAGAAAATACGAACAATTTTTCCGATTTTGCCATTCGATCGGCAGCCATTTGACTGCGAGCCCGTTCAGCCTCTTCTAAGTAATTTTCCTTTTCAATTTTTGTCATCTTAATTCCCTCATCGTCTGAAGATTGAATTTTTATTTGAAAAGTATCACAAGTTTGACACGTATCCTTTGATGGTTGTTTAAAATGTAAATTAAATTTTGTAGAGAACACATTATAGTAATATTTTTCTTTCACTGGTGCTACGTTTTCCTTTTCACATTCTGTGACGTATAGTTCATAAGTCAGGATTTAAATATTGTCGTCTTGGATTGTGAGCTCTGGTGTAATGACTACTGTAGGCTGGAAATGACTTTATATGCTTTATAACATTTGTATCATCTATTTTATTGCTTGCAACGCGACCTTTGCGCTTATCAACCAAAGATGTAACTTGTTCTTTAGAACAAGAATCGTATATCCTCCCGTCACTCACCTGATAAGTGTCTCTAAAATATTTCTTACAAACGGTAATATCAAGTCCCTCTTTTCGAAAGTAATATGTAAACGAATGTGATCTTCGTTCTTTAGTTTCATTCGTAGGGCGCCTTCTTTTTATTTCGTTAACTTTGATACAACCTCTTAAGAAAATATTTTGGTCAAGTTGACTATGTAAACTATAAAATTCTTTCATGGCAGCCTCTCTCTCATCCGAAATAATTTTTTGATTGCAATTTTGACGGCATCTGCATTGTATATCGACAAATGTTTTTGCAGGTATTAATATTCCTCCCCTATTCCTGTATGCCAAACCTTTTATCCTGTTATGCTTTTGTAAATTTCGTATCCATTTAACAGGATTACGACTTCTTTTTCTCCCAATCAATGTGTTTGTTGGGTTTGTACTATTGCAATCCGATGAATCCGAGGAAAACGATAAACGTCTTCTTAACCCAGAATTTCTGTTGATAAATCGTATTGAAGAATCATCACTGCTTTCCTCACTCACATTATTAGTCTCACTCCTCTTGATTATAACGGTATAATATTTATTTCTTCAAAAAAAATCTGGGAGTAATGTTGAAAAGACTAAGAAGTACACAGTAACATTGAGCGTGCGAGATCACTGCTATACTAACTACCGCTTGCATTGTGCTTCTTTTTATCTGTTTACCGATGCGATTTTGTTACGAATATTATTGAGAGGGAGAGAGCATCTTCGGCTGTTTAAAAACAAATAAGCGTTGATGCACGGCCAGAACAGATACGGCGTTACTGAAACGATTTATATTAGAGTATGGAGTTAATCGAAATGGCTTCTGAAATAAATTGCTTATTATTCAGTTGCCAAAAAAATTTGCCATTTAACGGGGCTAATATTTATTATTCAGGAAAGTTATTATAAATATAAAAAGTTATGACTATACCAAGGGCTTTGATACTTAAATTTAAGATTTTTCAAAAAGTGGAGTTAATCGATGTGTGCATTGAGCGGCTCAAATACTAATGAAACTGTTAACTTCCAATACTGCGATAGTAATTGGCGAAAATCGCAGACAGTCTTTTGCAGACCATTTTCTCTTTCATACTTTCACTCTCACATATCTGCCGCATACTCAGAAGAACTGTGATTAATATGTGGAATAAGTTTCAATTACTTTAATCCTTTTATAAGAGTAAACTTTGGTACATTAGGCGAGGCATATGATAGTTCAATCGCGACGTTCGCTGGAAACGGCGAAACTTTTGTCAGCGTGCATTTTTCAGAAGGTATATTGAACTGGTGAAAACACAGAATATCACTATATTAAGGGGCACATACACCTAGAGATGTTGAAAATAGGCATTTTTTTATGAATTTTTTGGGGGAAACGTAACGAATGTAATTAATCCCACTTTTCTTTACTTTAAAGTACATTATTAGAATACGTATGAGAACAGAGTTGGAATAAAAATTTTTCAAAATGGTGGAGATATTGTCCTCGGCGAAGACGATGTTGAAAAAAGGTGCTCCGCGGTACCAGATGCAGCCCATACAGGATTTATCTGAAATGGACCAGACTAGAATTTTCTTAAACTATATGAAATTATCTAGTCTTTAACATGTCCGATTTTTGAAATATTGCTTTTTGTGGAAATTGTGGTCGTTTAATCAAAAAGGAGATGTTTTAGCGCAAAAATTGGTATTTTCCTTGCTCTAAAAAAAGAGTAAGAGCTTTAAAAAAAATCCGCCAGGATGAAGATTGCCTTTTTTTCATTTGAAAGAAGTCCTCTAAATTTGAAGCAAATCGGTGCAGCCGTTTCCGAGATATGTCCGGTACGCGTTTTGAAAACACGATTCCGAGAGAAACGTGTTTATAGTTCGACATTCGGTTAAAATGTACATAAACTTTTTTTTTAGTCTTACACGGAGTCATCCACTCCAGGGCCATACAGTGAACCTTCCCGAAACGTAGCGGCATCAAAAGCTTCGATCCTAACTTTCCGACGTAATATTCTTGCACCTTTTGTCGCTTCCTGTACTCGAAGCTCAGCAAAGTAGACCCGGCGGTCGTCCTCAACGGCCACGTATTGACGGACATATGGTCCCGTGGAAATCTCCATTGCGTGCATTATTGTCAGTAATCTGATCCATTAGCCCACAAAATTTTCTTGCTCCATTTACATCAATACCCAATAAACGCATAGCAAATATCAAGCGTCTATAAATTTCATATGCTGGTCCAATAAATGGACCTGATGGAATTGAAATTGGGTTGTAAGATGGACACACAATCAAAATTTGAAAACCAAGTCCTCGAGTGCTTTCTGTTTTAAACTCTACATTAGAGTTACATACTTTGCACATGCTTAGAAATTGCTGAGACACAGTGATAAAATTTAAAATGCGATATCCGATGCTTTGTTCTTCAGGAACATATAGGTCGTTCGCTGTTTTTAATTTTTTTGACAAAGCGCTGATACTGCCTGTCTCTTTTTCTGCTTCGTGTTTATTGAGAGGACGCGATCTCTTTCTTTTCGTATCATTTATAAAACTGCCTGACTGATGAGCTTCTCTGGAACCCTTATTCCTCTCCATTTTTATCAAAAAATTAATTTGTACAACAATTTCCTTACGTTGCCGCGCGTATAACCATATCGAAACGAACACTTGAATTAACGGACAGCTACTAACGAAACAAATGTGACTACTCCGGCACACTGTTCATCTTTAGTTCGAATTACACATACCAGGTTGTTCAATAAGTTTTATTTTGTTTTGTTGAGGGCGTTGCTACTTGTCCAAATTTGTTTTTGTTTTGTTGGTTCACTCTTCTTATCAACGTATGTGAAGGTTCATTTCAATCAGTCAATTCATTCTTTGTTTACAAGCCATTTAGTGTCGCCGTGTCACAGTATTTTCGACAATGGAAAAAATTGAATATCGTGCAGTGATAAAATTCTTATTTTTGGAAGGTGTAGCACCAAAAGAAATTGACGAACGAATGTTAAGAGTGTATAATGAACGTTCACTTTCAATTAGAACAGTAGAAAGATGGGTTGCTGAATTTAAACGTGGTCGTACAAGCCTTGAAGACGATCCACGTGAAGGACGTCCAAAAACCGCATCAACACCAGAAATCGTAGCCAAAGTACAGGATATGGTTTTGGAAGATCGTCGATTGACTGAGAGGGATTTAGTAGAGGCTCTACACATCTCACTAGGCAGTGTGAGTCATATTTTAAATGAAATTTTGAGTTTTAAAAAGCTGTGTGCATAATGGGTGCCGCATTCGCTAACAATTGAACAAAAACACATTCGAATGCGACTTTCTCAACAACATTTGGAACGTTTTAAAAAGGATAAAGTGGATTTTGTGCGTCGATTCATCACTATGGATGAGACTTGGGTCTATCACCATGATCCTAAATCAAAACAAGAGGCTAAAGAGTGGTGTGAACCTGGTTGTTCGGCTTCGAAACGAGTTCGTGTCCAGAAATCGGCCAAGAAGGTTCTGGCATCAGTTTTTTGGGATGCGAAAGGAATTTTATTTGTGGATTACTTGCAAACTGGTAAAATAATTAATTCTGAATATTATTGCAACCTTTTGGACCAGTTGAAGGAAAAAATTCGTGAAAAAAGACCCGGTTTGCAGAAGAAAAAAATCCTTTTTCATCAGGACAACGCACTGTGTCACAAGAGCATTTTGACAATGGCTAAAATCCATGAATTAAAGTTCGAATTGTTGGAGCATCCGCCGTATTCACCAGATTTGGCCCCCAGCGACTTCCATTTGTTTCCAGAACTCAAAATGTATGCGTGGCAAGCGTTTTCGTCAAATGAAGAGGCCATAACGGCTGTTGAAGCGTATTTTGCAGACCTTCCGGAATCTCACTTCAGGGATGGGATCCACAGATTGGAGGATCGTTGGAGCAAGTGCATTAATGTTCAGGGAGATTATACTGAATAATAAAGTGTATTTTGAACCATAGCATTGTGTTTTTCTTATCGAACGACAAAACTTATTGAACAACCTTGTATAAATGCAGGTAGGTAGAATAGCTGTGTTGTGTAAAACAATGTGCTAGATTATCAGTTGAACGATTACTGGTTGAAGTGTATTTAACACTGTTTTTAAAAACCTTGACATATTTCGAGCCATTCGATCGTGTACTTGTCTCATTGCGAGGTTATTTACATATTTGTTTTGAGGAAGCACTTCGCTCCGATCAGTGCTCCTCACATCCCCAGGATATAATTTATCATTTTATTCTTCACTGATTTTTCCCTGTCTTTATGCCACTGGATTATGCAGGACAAATGTTTACAATATTCCTCATTCTCGGACCTATTGTTTATCTATGATTGCGTGTATATATTTGTTGTCGTCAGCTTCAGTTAAATGGTAAATTTATGATATTTTGGTGACGTAGTAACATTGACTCTAACGCTGGGTATCGCAGAATCTAACTTATTCGAGTTACTTCAACTTTTGGTAGTTCAACTTTTTAATTGGAGATGACGAGTTAACTCCTCGCGAATCTTCCAAGATGACGCGTATAAATTTGAACATAATTGTTACCGCATAAAAAATTACAAACTCGCTATTCGTTTCCAAAACATATGTCCAGCAAATAATTACTCTCCTTCCAGTACGATCTATTTCGACCGTGCACATATTCTTTGCTAATCTCCACAAAATGCTCCATAAAACCCCAAATTTAAGTTCCATTATACCTAAAATTTTAATCATCACCATATTTGATTTAAGTGATAAAAGTCCAATTAGTCACAACAAACTCCCACCGCGGTCCCCATAAAATTGCCGCAACTTAGGTTTTTCCCAAATTTTCCGACTACCAATCACATAATAATCTGCCAGCAATCACCAATCACAGCCTAGTTCATACATAACTGTGGCAACTGCCAATCATAACATAACCACGACTCCCCTCCCTCGACAAACCCCCTATTATAAGGCCACAACGATTACTTTAAAAATAGCGCACAACCACAGTAAAACAGAAAGACTGTGACAGTCGCAATCAAACTACACACAACACTCTACACGCGAAACATAGTATGCCTCGCAAACATACAATTATTGACTCACAGCAACAGAACCAATACTTTTTGTATAATCGTGTAAAGTTAAATTTGTAACTATCCTGTACAACATACAACTACTATAAAAACCTCAACTTCCACTAGTCGCGCAAAATTAATTAGATGCACGATCCTTCAAAAAACGCTCAGTTAACACGGAACATGATAAATTGTTATTTTTTTATATCATATTTGCATGATATTGAAATATTCGGTATAATAAAGCAGTTTCGCCAAGAATGTACAAAGCTAAATTCGTTGCAAATGGCATTCGTGACAAATGTAACTATCAATTGTACCGACGTGCTTAGAGTGCACATTCAAATACTAATTACAAAAATAAACTAAAAAAGAAAAAAGTCAGTGGAAAGTTAGATCGCATTTAATGATTCGTTCAAACTATGTACTTAAAAATAGATAGAGCGCACGATGCATTGAAGTCGGATGACAAAAAAAAGGCAAATGCAGGTAAGTGAACCAATGAAATTTGGTTATAATTAACCACTTGCGCTGGCAAAAAATTCACTGATGCGTGTACCTGAACGGTCCAGTGTAACACGCTGGGATCAGAAACTGATCGGAAATCGGAACCAAAATCGGGAAAAGATTTATATTTCCTAAAATAATTTATTTTCGACCTAGGGATTTTTATAGTTTTTTGAAGGGAATATAAAGCATCGATTGATTATAAAATATATACATGTCGTTTTTGTTTCTGTGACAATCGCATGACGACGTACATACCACGTCGTTGGCCATTCTGTAACAAAAGCATTACGACGTGCATGGCACGTCTTTCCAGCGCAAGTGGTTAAGAGGGGATTTCCGTCTAGAGGCGTAATTTTTAGGTAACTTTTAGAATTTTTTTTAGGAAAAACGATGAGGTCTTTTGGATTGCGGTTTTTTTCTACATATTAGTACACGTTTTAACTATTCAAAAATATTTTTTGTTCTCTCAAAATTATAAACATGAACGCCGTACGAGAGGTTTTATTAAACAATTAAAAAAAAAAGTAGTTCCATGGTACCCATGATTCTGACCGTTCCGTTCATCAGAAACAAAAAAAAACAAAGAATATTATTAAAATATATGAGTATGGCTATCGTGTGAACTACGACGAAAAAAAAATCTTGAAAATTAAAAAAATAGCATGACTTTGAAAATTAAGTATCGATTTTGTCACAATTTTTTCAACTTTAAAGTATTGTAAAAATTGTTTAAATAAATATACCAATTGGATTGTAGTTCACACTAAAGCAACATATGTGCTGAAGATGTGCGCGTTCTCTGAGCGCAATCGGTTCGATAGATTTTGCGATATCGTGGGTACCAATTGCGAAAATGTAGTTTCGAGAAAAACGCGTTTAAAGTTTTTGAAGAAATTACTCAGAGATAACACGCAAATAATTCCAGTTACATTCAATTTCCTATTCCGGGACCATAAAGGAGGCCTTCCTCTTCTTCGTACATGTCTTGCAGAGCCGATTTTTTGACTCTGAGTAGCACTCGTTCGTTTTGAACGACATTGGACGACCGCTGTTCCGATCGGCTGACGCCAGTTTGGTTACGGGAGTGGGCGTATATTTCCGCTTGTTGGCCAATTGCAATTACCATGAGGTTCACAATTTTTTAAATGGGTAAAATCCTTTCATTATAGTTTATCACGGCCAAAAAGGTCGCGATTTCTATCGTTTTTGTAGCACAGTGCAGGTGTTTCGGGGCCACGGTCCAAATCAACGAATTCAATGATTCGTTGCTATTCTGCGTTTCTGTACCCAAACACCTTTCAAGCAACTCATCATTCGATAAATTCTTGTAAATAGGTTTTATAATTTCTAATACGTTATCATTGAGAGGCGGATTTTTGTGATTGAAGCCAGCAAGCGTGCCGGCGGCTTCGGCTTTGCGCTACTTACACCAACTGTCCTCACCCTCCGGACAGTTTTGATGCTGCGGGTTTTCATCATTACAAACTACAAGAGATGCAATTTTTGTAAAAACGATGGAAAAATTCACGATGCAATAATCAAACTCTTTCGAAACAGAAAAATCAGTATTACAGGAAGTTAGTAATTTTTTTGCCGACGTACTCGTAAATTCCACATTTTGGTCAATTGTAAATCTATTGCCTGAGAATTTTCGTTTTTTTATGACAATCTGAATGAACCCGATTTGCTCTGGAGTCTTTTTGATCAGAGCTGAAATATGATACGTAAACAATGCTGTGTTGCGCAGCCCGTAACAAAATACGAGCGCATTTAGAGCGCGCGGCAGGAACATCTGCATATATGTGGCTACAACTTTGTTAATTTAAAGAATTTGGGGAATTTCTTATGCTCATATATTCTCCATGTCATATACTTTAAAAATATACAGAAAAATAAAAATCGATTTTTTTGACCGTCGAGACGGGAATCCCCCCTTAACCCTTTGCACTCCTATGTCGAGTGTGACTCGACATCAGTTTTTATGGCAGGAGCTCCTTTGTCGAGCTCCACTCGACATTTTTTCATGCCTAATAAATAGATATCGTGCACACGTTATCGACGCTCTCGCAATGTCACTAGAGGGGTTAGACATTCAGGTAATCGAAGAGAAATAAAAGAACTGGATGTGATCACAAATTATAATAAAAATATAGATGGTGTCGATATGGCGAACCAATACGCGACATCTTACTGTTTTTTACGTCGAGCACTCAAGTGGTGGAGGGAATATTTTTTTTGGGGATTAGAAATCTCCATGGTAAATGCGTATATTTTATACAAAGAAAAAACAAAAAACCAAGGAACAGAACCTATAGCCCACAAAAAATTTCGCGAAAAGATTTTGTCAATGCTAATTCGTGATTGTCGTCATCCAAATATGAAATTGGGGAGGCCTGGAACACATGATAAACACGATCGCTTAGATGGAAAGCCTCATTTAATCTTCCTACATCCCGAAGGAAAACACAAAGACTGTGCAGTTTACTCAAATAGAAAAACATCTGGAGGAAAAAGAGAAACCACCTATTTTTGTGAAACGTGTGAAAGAAAATCAGGGTTACATCTTGCAAATTCTTTCAAAAGATATCATACCCTTGAAAATTTCAATATACGACAATACTGTAAATAAAATTGGTATTTAAGTGAATTTGTTTCTTCCTTTATTTATTTAAATTGCTTTATATTTTTAGTTAAAGTAAATTTCAAATAAAACACTTAAAAGCGTTGGGAGCTGCTGGTAACGAAATTGAAATAAAATTCGGAGTGCAAAGGGTTGAAGAATTTGGGGAAATTCTTTTGCTCACATATTCTCCATGTCATATACTTTAAAAATATACAAAAAAATAAAAGTCGATTTTTTTGACCGTCGAGACGGGAATCCCCCCTTAAAACGTAAGACCAATAGGTTAGAGTAAGAAGTCGCGACATGTTACCGGTTGAAGTAGGTAACTATTACGTAAGTGTATTCATAGTAGATGACTGTAGTCTAGTACTGAAGGTAGAGAAGTATTGCGGAAAGCTCTTGTGCAGGCGCATTGATTGTACGGCTCAGGGATTACCCGGCATTTACCGTCCACATCCCTGCGAGAACATCCACCATTGGAGGGTTAACTAGATGTGTACCGAGTTTCCCGGCACTTCTCAGCTTCCTCATAAACTCGGCTTACCCGCAAGCACACGCTGTGGCAATCATTACAGCAGCAATAATAAAAATTAATATCTTTAACAGATTAGAAAATGGCAAACATATTATTGTCTCCTGTTGGTAACTGCATGCTTTTATTGATATTGCGGTAGTAGTACCTCGCAAAATCATTGAAATATAAAAAATTAACAACCGTTACTTATCTGGACTGGCCTTGTTTCATTAATATACATGTTACAATAACCATATAACATGTACCGTTTGTAATAATTCATTTTGCCGACATACTTTGATAATTATCAATAAGAACATGAATATTTGCAGTGTCCCTATTTGCAAAGGTACTTGCAGTTACAGTCAAAAGATTCGTGCTACCTTATAATATAAAAATCAGAAATGAATACATAAAATGTGAGATAAGAATCGGAAGCCGGCATTACGTTTTTGTCATTATCACTGATGTGTGAAGACGATCTACAGGTTCTATTATATGTGTTCTAGTATGTATTCGTAATTTCACATCTTGGTTGTGAACATGTACTATATATTCTCTATATCGGCTATATCTGGCCCTTTCAAGTATGTAAACAGATGGATGATGGTACTCATTACATTAATTTTACTATGTTGTTTTATTTGTGTTTTGTTTTATGATTTCTAATCTAATCTAATTGAGTAAACGTTATGTTAAATTAAATGATAGGGTTTGCGTGGTAGCGTACTTTAAAATTTTGCGTAACATCGGGAAACATAAATTACAGTAAAACTTATTTATTTGCTACATAATATAATAAAACGATGAAAGAACCGGCTTCGAAGTTTTTACCGGCAGGTTAGAAAAGATCAGTGACTTTATTTATTGTAAAGCATACATTACAAATATATTTAAAATTCAGATAATTATTAAAACTGTTGGACACCTTATTTCCATTGTTCCACGATATATTTTTAAGGTGGATTTTAATGTTTTCGTAATTATTTCGTGGAAATACACACTGGCGCCATCTATGTGTGCAGACATTAACCCGGATACTCTACACCTATAGTTTGGAAAATTTGCCGTAATAGACAGAAGATACATTATTACAACAAACTGAATATCATATTATTTTTCATATTCAAAATGTACAATATATATCCATACAGTTTATCATCATTATGTTTACATTAATATTTCATTTGTTTGATGTCATAATCTATAGATTCCTCACATCGCCACTCATGGTTCCGAAACACGTATACTGTTGAATTTATTTTGGTAAAAAAATATTTCTATATATTATTTTCATATAAAAAAATTATTCTTGTGATTTAGAAGATGTGTCTGTTCATAATGATTATATTAAATAAAAATTGAATATTTTGAATTTGAATTGAATTTTAATATTATGTGCAGAGTGCCATGTTGTATATACATTTCTGCTGGGATGAATGTTTACTATTATATTTTATAGGAACGGGGTAAATTCATTATCTCACGCGAATAGAAATCGTACTTACATCGATGTGGATGCATATGTTAAGTACCACGTTGCTCAATAAGTTTTGTCGTTCGATAAGAAAAACACAATGTTATGGTTCAAAATACACTTTATTATTCAGTATAATCTCCCTGAACATTAATGCACTTGCTCCAACGATCCTCCAATCTGTGGATCCCATCCCTGAAGTGAGATTCCGGAAGGTCTGCAAAATACACTTCAACAGCCGTTATGACCTCTTCATTTGCCGAAAAACGCTTGCCGCGCATACATTTTTTGAGTTCTGGAAACAAATGGAAGTCGCTGGGGGCCAAATCTGGTGAATACGGCGGATGCTCCAACAATTCGAACTTTAATTCATGGATTTTAGCCATTGTCAAAATGCTCTTGTGGCACGGTGCGTTGTCCTGATGAAAAAGGATATTTTCTTCTGCAAACCGGGTCTTTTTTCACGAATTTTTTCCTTCAACTGGTCCAAAAGGTTGCAATAATATTCAGAATTAATTATTTTACCAGTTTGCAAGTAATCCACAAATAAAATTCCTTTCGCATCCCAAAAAACTGATGCCAGAACCTTCTTGGCCGATTTCTGGACATGAACTCGTTTCGAAGCCGAACAACCAGGTTCACACCACTCTTTAGCCTCTTGTTTTGATTTAGGATCATGGTGATAGACCCAAGTCTCATCCATAGTGATGAATCGACGCACAAAATCCACTTTATCCTTTTTAAAAGGCTCCAAATGTTGTTAAAAACTCGCATTCGAATGTGTTTTTGTTCAATTGTTAGCGAATGCGGCACCCATTGTGCACACAGCTTTTCAAAACTCAAAATTTCATTTAAAATATGACTCACACTGCCTAATGAGATGTGTAGAGCCTCTACTAAATCCCTCTCAGTCAATCGACGATCTTCCAAAACCATATCCTGTACTTTGGCTACGATTTCTGGTGTTGATGCGGTTTTTGGACGTCCTTCACGTGGATCGTCTTCAAGGCTTGTACGACCACGTTTAAATTCAGCAACCCATCTTTCTACTGTTCTAATTGAAGGTGAACGTTCATTATACACTCTTAACATTCGCTCGTGAATTTCTTTTGGTGCTACACCTTCCAAAAATAAGAATTTTATCACTGCACGATATTCAATTTTTTCCATTGTCGAAAATACTGTGACACGGCGACACTAAATGGCTTATAAACAAAGAATGAATTGACTGATTGAAATGAACCTTCACATACGTTGATAAGAAGAGTGAACCAACAAAACAAAAACAAATTTGGACTAGTAGCAACGCCCTCAACAAAACAAAACAAAACAAAACTTATTGAACAACCTGGTATGTACTAGTGTTACAAAACAAGACATAGGCATATATACGTCCCAAAAACAGCATCAGAGCTCTTCTGAAGTAGTCGTCTTCTTGAGCAATCGATTTTGTGTTTCCCTCGTTAGTTGTGCCGATTTGCATTCTGCAGAATAACGTACTAGCTATATAAAGATCCCTTTCTGCTTGGTTTATGCGCTGCATCTCATTTTTCCATTGCAAAGAGTAAAAATGGATCACCTGTGATACCAATGTGAATATTATACAGTTATTATTGTAATCGTGATCTGGCTTTTTAAGTAGACGTGAAACCGTTGAAAATAAAAGTTTTTGTTTGACGTGAAATGCATGATTGAATTATATTTAAGAATAAATTACAACTCTCCAGGAATCTTATAATGCCCAACGTCTCATAAGATACTTATACGATTCTGTATTAATATTAACACAGACTTGTGATGATCAAATTTGGAACATTCAATTGATGCTGTTATTGCAGAATTGACATTTTTCCTCGTGTCCGATCTCTTTACAATGAAGATGATTATTTTGATAAGTCTTCCTTTTGTATCACAGTAATTTATTAAGCGAATTTTCTAATTTCCGAGCGCCTAGCAGTTGCCTGATGTAATTTTATGTGAAAATTAAACAAGTTCGCATTCGGTGGTTTAGTAAGAAATGTATGAAAAGCAACAGGGTAAGTACGGCGAGTGAAGACAAGACTAACGGAATAAAATTATTGGATTTCAAATTCATTCATACGAAACTAAAGATTACCTAATGAAATTTATTTACTAAAAATCTCGTTAACCTGTTCGGTGCTAGGGGCACGTAAATGTGCCGAGTAGGGACTATTGCTACGGAGTATGGTCACATATACCAGTATATACTACAGTCTTGTCTTCACTCGCCGTACTTACCCTGTTGCTTTTCATACATTTCTTACTAAACCACCGAATGCGAACTTGTTTAATTTTCACATAAAATTACATCAGGCAACTGCTAGGCGCTCGGAAATTAGAAAATTCGCTTAATAAATTACTGCCGAGTAGGGACTATTGCTACGGAGTATGGTCACATATACCAGTATATACTACAGTATATACTGGTATATGTGACCATACTCCGTAGCAATAGTCCCTACTCGGCACATTTACGTGCCCCTAGCACCGAACAGGTTAACGAGATTTTTAGTAAATAAATTTCATTAGGTAATCTTTAGTTTCGTATGAATGAATTTGAAATCCAATAATTTTATTCCGTTAGTCTTGTCTTCACTCGCCGTACTTACCCTGTTGCTTTTCATACATTTCTTACTAAACCACCGAATGCGAACTTGTTTAATTTTCACATAAAATTACATCAGGCAACTGCTAGGCGCTCGGAAATTAGAAAATTCGCTTAATAAATTACTGCCGAGTAGGGACTATTGCTACGGAGTATGGTCACATATACCAGTATATACTACAGTATATACTGGTATATGTGACCATACTCCGTAGCAATAGTCCCTACTCGGCACATTTACGTGCCCCTAGCACCGAACAGGTTAACGAGATTTTTAGTAAATAAATTTCATTAGGTAATCTTTAGTTTCGTATGAATGAATTTGAAATCCAATAATTTTATTCCGTTAGTCTTGTCTTCACTCGCCGTACTTACCCTGTTGCTTTTCATACATTTCTTACTAAACCACCGAATGCGAACTTGTTTAATTTTCACATAAAATTACATCAGGCAACTGCTAGGCGCTCGGAAATTAGAAAATTCGCTTAATAAATTACTGTGATACAAAAGGAAGACTTATCAAAATAATCATCTTCATTGTAAAGAGATCGGACACGAGGAAAAATGTCAATTCTGCAATAACAGCATCAATTGAATGTTCCAAATTTGATCATCACAAGTCTGTGTTAATATTAATACAGAATCGTATAAGTATCTTATGAGACGTTGGGCATTATAAGATTCCTGGAGAGTTGTAATTTATTCTTAAATATAATTCAATCATGCATTTCACGTCAAACAAAAACTTTTATTTTCAACGGTTTCACGTCTACTTAAAAAGCCAGATCACGATTACAATAATAACTGTATAATATTCACTTGAAATTGATTAGCAACGACACCAAACACATATGTGTGATTTTTCATTTTATCGATTCCCAATCTACTGCAATCCCAAGAATTTGTGTATGAGATGAATATATGTCAATTTTCAACGAATAGTTGTCATTTCCGTGAGAGTTGTGATTGCTGCAGTAGCATAGCATAATATTACATTAGCACCATATGTAATGTATTATAGTATTTAAAATCAGGAGAAAACGCTATCACAGCAAAGCTTCCGTTAATAACTTCTTTCCGTTTTTTCATTCTCACGTTCTTACGTTTAGTACCTAGCGATAGTCCCAGAAACTGCTCAACATCTGCCCAGTGCGTACCCCTAACATGCATCCCAAAGGAAAAGCTGAAGACTTATAATTATAACTTATCTGCACTTTGTATAATCAGCCAACAGAGTTTACACGAGCGAAAAAAAATATTCCGTACTTGGACCCACATCGCCTGATTAAACCTTCCAAGCCATAGGTCTGCTTCACCTGCACTGCTCATAGAAGTGATCAACCTGCACACATAATTGAGATACACAAAGTGTCGGAGTGTTCATGAAACGTCATTGCGTCGACTCAGTGCCCTTTGAAAGCAGCATGTTTTAATATGAATAGTAACTTAGTTCTTTATTATATCGTACACGAATTATATGGAAGTGTGAAGGGATGATGCACTTATTGATATTATTATTATTATCAGCGTGTCTTTACTATTACATAGTACTTAAGGACATCCGTTTAAGGGGTAATATCTAGCTTAACGCCTAAAAACATAGGGTAAATTTAGAGATTTTTTGAATTACATGATATAACATATCGAAATTTGATTTAAGGGGACATTCTACTTTCTCGGGTCGAAAAAAATCGATTTTTTTTTATTGCCTTATTCGAAAGTATATACTTTCGAGATTATGTCCTTAAATTTGCAGCGATAAATTCGCAAAATTGGGAAAGTTATAGGCCTCGCATCTAACCCACCTTGCGCAGATAGAAAGGTAACGTCGCTTGACCGGTCGGGCCGTTTTTCTCTTTCGGCGATCTTTATCTATTCTAAGAAACTCTCTAATTCTGGAAACGATTTAAAAGAGATCACTCAAATGTAAACATTGTATTGGTAAACATTACGAAAGAGTGTGTTCCGCGCATCAAAATAACATCTAAATACCATCTTACCCTTGACCTTGACGATGTCTGTTATGTTTATTGCTTTCTGAACATGCATTCAGTATTCAAACAGTTTTCAAAAGAGACGTATCGTTTTAATATGGATCGAAAACAAAGTAAATTTATCAATTCGAGACCCTGTCGTTCGCGAAGAAGAAAGTTTATTGGAAATCAGCATACAAGTGAATGCAGTTTAGAGTACGCTAGTACATCGCTAGAAAAATTAAAAGAAAATGCTGATCTGCATGTAAACATTGATCCGGCTATGAATTATTGTATATTACAATTTACTGCGTAAGAATCTTTTATATACAAAAATTCGATATTCAAAACCTTAAATGCGTTTTTCTCAGTACTATATTTTTTCAACTGGCGTGCACGATTCCAAAGAAACTATTCGATCAATCGGTCCGAGATTTTAATATATTATTCTACATACTTATGTCTATCGTATGAACCACGGGTGTGTTAATTAATCAATATTTTCTCATTTTTTTCCATCATAAAAAGACGGAAAAAATGCCATTTTCGTGAACCTAATTTTGGAAAGTCAGTAATTTTGAAAGTTTTCATGCAAACTCTTTCTCCGTGGTTCATGCGATAGTGATTAGTATGTAAATTAAGATTCCTGTTCTGTTTTTTTTTTCTGATTATCCCAACGACCGCAATCACGCACGCCAGTGAGTATGAATTTTTTGGAGGTGCTCCAGCAATCAAGAAGAATTTATATGAAAAAATGTGAAAAAACATAAAAAAAATTATTTTTGTATAAACAAAGGTCGATACGATACAATGTGAAAGTTTCAAATTGCTGCGTTTCTATTTTCGATAAGAAAAAAATTATTGAAAATCAGTAAAATTTTTCGATGAGAGAGTAGAATGTCCCCTTAATGAGTTTCTTTCATTATCGCGGGCTTAAACTTACGCCCAGGATATACGCGAACTTGATAAAAATGAACACAGTTCAAGATTTTAACGAAATATAAATATATTCTTAAATAAAAATCTTTACAATAAAAATACGTGTCATTCTCTAGTCCAACCTTGAGCGACTGTGACAAGATGCGTCGGTATGAATGAATAATATCTCTAAACGTAGAATCTGCGTTGGAGGGGACTAATGCCCAATCTAGCGTGTGATCTCTCGGTGGAGATCGAGGTGAATGCTCAATGGGACCACGTCCGATCTCGCTATCAAGTTTTGCTCAAAAGGAGGGGAGAGCTCCGATCTCGCTTGAGCCAATTCAAAAGAAAGACTGGTGCACCCATCCAGGCTCGTCCTTTTTATAGTTAGGAAAACGAAAAAACTGGTGGGAACGACTAATAGTGGAAAAGAGAGGTCATGGAAAGGGATAGATGCAGTTCGGTTGTGACGTCCCCCGCTAGACCGAAAGCATTAGTCTTAATCTTAGTAGACTAATCAGTGCGGGACTACCTCCAAATCAGAGCAGTAGAGGATTCGTGAACCATATGCTCGTATGTAACAGTGTCCTGTACAGAGCTTATTTTATTCGCACCACCTACGTGTACTTAAGTTTTCCGCTAATGTGAATCAGAACATCCGATGAGCAATCCAAATATGTATATCTAATGGCTCACGCGTAACATTGACAGCGAGCTGTTGCTCAATTACCCAAGTTTTAATACGTAAAGGATATGCAATTAGCTTTATACAATACACGCGAAAACGGTCGAAAGAGAAATAAGAAATTCAATTTTAAGAGAATGTCTTCAGGCGTATGTGGAAAATAGAAGTTCCGGGGTTCAATATATACCCCAACAATACTCTCGCGTTATTGATCGAAAAATTTTAGACTGTGTTTGCTTTGTCACGTTGAAGATATGTATATTTTATTGGGTAAAATTCGAGTGAATCTGCATGTGTCGAACAGTCGTAAGTACACGCACTCAAACATTCGTCTGTATGATCGGTAGTATGTAACTACCGTTTCTAAGTGGATTTCATAAAAAATTCTTCATGACCACGCATCGTACCCTCCACGAACTCTATGTCTACGTCACTTGCGCCACGTGGCATGAGGTACCCGCCATGCCGCTCTTTGCGACAGATTTATCGAAATGCATAGATTGAGTAGATTCAAATGTTTGTCAGTAGAAAAATTTAGGTAGCGTTTCACTTAATAAATTAAATATAAATTGGCAATCTCGATTGAATGTAAGATACCGCGATATATCGCTGAAACAATAATTCATTCATGTAATTATTTTACTAAATATTCGGTCCTCATAAATATTCATTATTGGCTGAAACGGTGTAATATAATATGACGTCGTGTATTGTCTCGTGCAGGAAGTATTTTGCTAATGCTGCTCCTAATCTCCATTGTCCTACGACATCTGTCACGACGTGAATAGTTTCCTACCTATACTATTTTACCTTAAGCGTAAGCATATTGTGTGTCGGTGAACTGCTGTTCAGACGTATGTCTTTCACCTCTACCTTGTCATTCTCCAGATCGTACTCTTTCTTAAGTGTTACACAGCGACAAATTTGGTGATTTTGCAATTATTATGAATAAAAATACGATTTAGGATAATTAATATGTCAAATTAAAATTCTGAGTAATTCCATTCAGAATGGTAAATTTTAAAACAAGGGTCAGCACACAAACCCACATTTCAGTTTCTACATTCATAATTAGATTCGCACCTTTAGTCGTTTGCACCGAAAACGACGCACCTTCTACTTGGGATTTTGCCTATCGATTTATAAACCGAAGGAAAATGTCATTCTGTGAATATTAGTCACTGAGAGCTTGAAGAAGATTGGAGCGTGATTCTTGTCCCGATTTCTTCCAAATCAGTGCATGTTTTATTTTTGAAGTAAAACAAATGAAAAACGAACCGAGGAATGGACACATGCCATCGATGTACAACATGCATACAAACAAAAGAAACAAGAATATCGCAAGGCCGGTGATCAAGCGGTATCATACTCTTGATCGCGTGGATGCCGTCTAGATCCGACGCTCGTACACACAGGTCGTCGAGTGAATGCCGTCTAGATCCGGTGCTCGTAACGGAAGGGTTAATACTATCTCATTTTCGCCCAACTTGCCCAATTTGGTGACGCTGAGTAAAATACTGCTCTTCTTCTTTGACCCACTAGACAGCAGCAATTAATTTTTCCCTAGACGACATATTTAGTAGTTTTGTTCGGTTACGGTCTACAAAATCCACCCTGTGGAATCCAATATCTTCTCCTTAATTATGATTTACTTGGAAGGACATTTGGTTTTTTATAAGCAATGTAAATCATGTTTTGGGGAGACAATTGTAGGGAGACAAAAGCGCAACCCCCGCTGCCGCACAAACAAAATAAGTATTGACGGAGAAACAGTGTGAAATATTACGACAAATAACAAGGAATCTCCTTTTCTTTAGCAACCCCAAAGTAATGGCCTTGACACGATCACGCGCATGCAATACGCCTGTCCCACGCAAGAGAACGAAGTGTGTGGATCTGAAGACGTAAATAGATACACTAATATCATGAACGAACCGCTACCGAGGGAAAGAATTCCGTCGTTTTTGGAGAAGAATCCCATAGTATAGTTTCGACAGATGGAACCACAATTTGTGCAAATAGGCATAATAACGGATTCTACGAAATACAAGTACATGTGCACAAACTTGAAAAACAAAGACGCCGTCAATATGGTAGACGTTAGTAATTGCCCACCATCGACTAACGCGTATGAAACGGTCAAAGCAGAATTATTTTCGCGACTATTCGTGTCCCAAGACCAAACGTTCGGCGGCTCTTGGAACGCGAAGAGCCAGGCAAGAAGAAGCCATCCGTGATTCTACGACACCTGGAATAGCTAGCAGAGGACACGGTATGTACCAGGTTGCTCAATAAGTTTTGTCGTTCGATAAGAAAAACACAATGTTATGGTTCAAAATACACTTTATTATTCAGTATAATCTCCCTGAACATTAATGCACTTGCTCCAACGATCCTCCAATCTGTGGATCCCATCCCTGAAGTGAGATTCCGGAAGGTCTGCAAAATACGCTTCAACAGCCGTTATGACCTCTTCATTTGACGAAAAACGCTTGCCACGCATACATTTTTTGAGTTCTGGAAACAAATGGAAGTCGCTGGGGGCCAAATCTGGTGAATACGGCGGATGCTCCAACAATTCGAACTTTAATTCATGGATTTTAGCCATTGTCAAAATGCTCTTGTGACACGGTGCGTTGTCCTGATGAAAAAGCATTTTTTTCTTCTGCAAACCGGGTCTTTTTTCAGGAATTTTTTCCTTCAACTGGTCCAAAAGGTTGTAATAATATTCAGAATTAATTGTTTTACCAGTTTGCAAATAATCCACAAATAAAATTCCTTTCGCATCCCAAAAAACTGATGCCAGAACCTTCTTGGCCGATTTCTGGACACGAACTCGTTTCGAAGCCGAACAACCAGGTTCACACCACTCTTTAGCCTCTTGTTTTGATTTAGGATCATGGTGATAGACCCAAGTCTCATCCATAGTGATGAATCGACGCACAAAATCCACTTTATCCTTTTTAAAACGCTCCAAATGTTGTTGAGAAAGTCGCATTCGAATGTGTTTTTGTTCTATTGTCAGCGAATGCGGCACCCATTGTGCACACAGCTTTTTAAAACTCAAAATTTCATTTAAAATATGACTCACACTGCCTAATGAGATGTGTAGAGCCTCTACTAAATCCCTCTCAGTCAATCGACGATCTTCCAAAACCATATCCTGTACTTTGGCTACGATTTCTGGTGTTGATGCGGTTTTTCGACGTCCTTCACGTGGATCGTCTTCAAGGCTTGTACGACCACGTTTAAATTCAACAACCCATCTTTCTACTGTTCTAATTGAAGGTGAACGTTCATTATACACTCTTAACATTCGTTCGTGAATTTCTTTTGGTGCTACACCTTCCAAAAATAAGAATTTTATCACTGCACGATATTCAATTTTTTCCATTGTCGAAAATACTGTGACACGGCGACACTAAATGGCTTATAAACAAAGAATGAATTGACTGATTGAAATGAACCTTCACATACATTGATAAGAAGAGTGAACCAACAAAACAAAAACAAATTTGGACTAGTCGCAACGCCTCAACAAAACAAAAGAAAACTTATTGAACAACCTGGTAAGTTTCCCCAAGACGGTGTGGTTGGGCATGCTCTCTACCTACGTATAGGCAATATTGGTAACGCGGCACACAGAAAGCGTCAGAAAGTTACCCACCATAGTCGGTACGGTCACGAAGGTACTACTGTCATAAAAAAATAGTAAGACCTTTCCATTTAAATCGCACAGGCTTATCCAAACAAGTAAATTTCTGTTGTTAGGTTGGTAGCACTCTAAGAGACATCTCTAACAAATTTCATGTCAATATCTCTAGTAGTTGTTGTGGTACACTTGTTTATTATAACCTAATTTTAAGTTTTTCGATTTTCAGTATGAATGAAAAAACTTAGGAAGAGTTTGTATCAAATTTTGCTACAAAAATGGAATTTCGACTTCCGACACGTTGGAAATGTTAAAAAGGGGTTATGGAGACAATACACTGTCCAGTGCAATTGTTTGTAGATTATTGTTGTTTAGAAATTATTCTTGGAAGGTAGAGAACATGTTGAAGATGGGGAATGTCCTGGGCGCCTTTCGACGTCTACCGATGGAAACCACGTCAAGGAAATCGAAGATCTGGTGGTCAAACATCGTCGATTAACAATTAGAGACTTTATTGACATGACCGGGATATCATTCGGGTCGATAATCGATTTCGAAAAACAAATTGGGTTTCAGTCGAGTTCATGCTCGTTTGGTTCCAAACAACTCAGTTTGTTCGAAAAACAGCGACATGTTAACATCTGTAAAGAGATGATTTCCGAATAGCAGCCGGTCATGCCACGCATTATTACGGATGATGAGACATAGATCTACGTTTACGACCTAGAAACAACCAACCAATCGAGCAAATATCGTGCCAAGATCAAAAAATCGCGCCAAATTAGTTCAAAAATAAAGATAATGTTAACAGTTTTCTCCGATTATCGTGGTGTTGTGCATTATGAATTTCTTCCACCGGGAGAAACTGTTAACAAGAAATATTATTTGAATGTTATGCGTTGTTTGCGTAAAGCTATTTGCGAAAAGTGGCCGGAATCATGGCGAGACAACTCATGCTTTTTACACCACGATAATGCGCCGTCGCACATTGCATTGGTTATTCGTGATTATGTGGCCAAAAATTCGACCCATATCGTTCCACAACCACCGTATTCGCCGGATTTACCTCCGTGTCACTTCTTCCTATTCTCTCGGCTTAAAAAACCGCTTCGGAGTCACCGTTTTGATTCCATTGAAGAGATTCAACGAGAATCGCTGCGCGCCTTGAAGACCATTCCGGAAATCGAATTTAACCGTTGTTTTGAAGATTGAAAAAAACGTTGGTAACAGAGTATCGTCTCCAATGGGGACTACTTTGAAGGGGATGAAATAAACTTACAAATGAAATAAGCCGTTTGTGTTTTAGTTGAAAAGTCTTAGTTTGTTTTAATCACAGTAGCTTACCGCCCGTAATTAGCCTTTGCAATAATTGTATTTAATGAAATGGGAAGACGAGAATTGGGGGCGTTCCGCGAAGAGATCGCCTGCTTAAGGGGACATTCTACTTTCTCATCGAAAAAATTTACTGATTTTCAATAATTTTTTTCTTATCGAAAATAGAAACGGAGCAATTTGAAACTTTCACATTGTATCATATCGACCTTTATTTATACAAAAATATTTTTTTTTATGTTTTTTCAAATTTTTTCATATAAATTCTTCTTGATTGCTGGAGCACCTCCAAAAAAATCATACTCACTGGCGTGCGTGATTGCGGTCATTGGGATAATCAGAAAAAAAAACAGAACACGAATCTTAATTTACGTACTAACCACTATCGCATGAACCACGGAGAAAGAGGTTGCATGAAAACTTTCAAAATGACTGACTTTCCAAAATTAGGTTCACGAAAATGGCATTTTTTCCGTCTTTTTATGATGGAAAAAATGAGAAAATATTGATGAATTAACACACCCGTGGTTCATACGATAGGCATAAGTATGTAGAATAATATATTAAAATCTCGGACCGATTGATCGAATAGTTTTTTTGGAATCGTGCACGCCAGTTGAAAAAATATAGTACTGAGAAAAACGCATTTAAAGTTTTGCATATCGAATTTTTGTATATAAAAGATTCTTACGTAGTAAACTGTAATATACAATAATTCATAGCCGGATCAATGTTTACATACAGATCAGTATTTTCTTTTAATTCTTCTGCCGATGTACTAGCATACTCTAAAGTGCATTCACTTGTATGCTGATTTCCAATAAACTTTCTTTTTCGCGAACGACAGGGTCTCGAATTGACAAATTTACTTTGTTTTCGATCCATATTAAAACGATACGTCTCTTTTGAAAATTGTTTGAGTACTGAATGCATGTTCAGAAAGCAATAAACAAACAGACATCGTCAAGGTCAAGGGTAAGATGGTATTTAGATGTTATTTTGGTGCGCGGAACACACTCCTTCGTAATGTTTACCAATGCCATGTTTACATTTGGGTGATCTTCTATTTTAAATCGTTTCCAGAATTAGATAATTTCTTCGAATAAATAAAGATCGCCGAAAGAGAAAAACGGCCCGACCGGTCAAGCGACGTTACCCTTCTATCTGGGCTAGGTGGGTTAGATGCGAGGCCTATAACTTTCCCAATTTTTGGAATTTATCCCTGCAAATTTGAGGACATAATCTCGAAAGTATATACTTTTGAATAAGGCAATAAAAAAAAAATCGATTTTTTCGACCCGAGAAAGTAGAATGTCCCCTTAACCCTTTGCACTCCGAATTTTATTTCAATTTCGTTACCAGCAGCTCCCAACGCTTTTAAGTGTTTTATTTGAAATTTACTTTAACTAAAAATATAAAGCAATTTAAATAAATAAAGGAAGAAACAAATTCACTTAAATATCAATTTTATTTACAGTATTGTCGTATATTGAAATTTTCAAGGGTATGATATCTTTTGAAAGAACTTGCAAGATGTAACCCTGATTTTCTTTCACACGTTTCACAAAAATAGGTGGTTTCTCTTTTTCCTCCAGATGTTTTTCTATTTGAGTAAACTGCACAGTCTTTGTGTTTTCCTTCGGGATGTAGGAAGATTAAATGAGGCTTTCCATCTAAGCGATCGTGTTTATCATGTGTTCCAGGCCTCCCCAATTTCATATTTGGATGACGACAATTACGAATTAGCATTGACAAAATCTTTTCGCGAAATTTTTTGTGGGGTATAGGTTCTGTTCCTTGGTTTTTTGTTTTTTCTTTGTACAAAATATACGCATTTACCATAGAGATTTCTAATCCCCAAAAGAAATATTCCCTCCACCACTTGAGTGCTCGACGTAAAAAACAGTAAGATGTCGCGTATTGGTTCGCCATATCGACACTATCTATATTTTTATTATAATCTGTGATCACATCCAGTTCTTTTATTTCTCTTCGATTACCTAAATGTCTAACCCTTCTAGTGACATTGCGAGAGCGTCGATAACGTGTGCACGATATCTATTTATTTAGACATGAAAAAATGTCGAGTGGAGCTCGACAAAGGAGCTCCTGCCATAAAAACTGATGTCGAGTCACACTCGACATAGGAGTGCAAAGGGTTAAAGATGCGTAACGATACCATGCTCGGGGGTGTAATTCATCCCGAGAAACACGCATGGCGGGAAGAAAGCCCCGTAAACCCCGTGAGCCAGGCAACTAAAACAACGTTGTATGTCGCTACCATCTCGCGTTAGGGGAGGACAGAAGCAAGTGCAGAAGCCCCGGCACGTTTCAGATGGGAAACGCGGAGGCCCATCGTTAATTGCGACGGACGATTCGACGCTCTCAACAAACCGCCTGTGACGTAAACGCACGTTGCGGCCAAATCATTCATATAGGTTGTCTTGGGCCTGCCGGTGGTAATTCTCCACCGGACCCCGTCCCTTTCCACCGAACCTCCTTCTTTATTCTTTACCTATCGGTGGGTATTTAAGGGCAAGTCCGAACGGACGAGACAGATAGTATTCTCGGAGAGGTAGATTATACTTAGGTATATTGAGATTCGTAAAAAGTGTAAGCCAGTGTAAATAAAGTTCCGTACAAAACAGATCCGGCACTACCGATTTGTATACCCAGAACACTTCCGAAGGCCTATTCATCACAGGTAGATTTAGTTAAACGACCTTCATCATAGATACTGAACCTGTTCTGTGTGTCATCCCGAAAACTCCGGTTTGAGGTCCGACGGAAAAAATGTCGTGCGAACTGGTAACAGCGAACAACACGAGGATTGCGATATAGGAATTTATGATTGTGAAAATTCGTGATCGCAAACGTATCAACTCCGGACGGACCACCCAGCATAAAAACGATATTGGGAACGACCGACTTTCACGATATCTTGACCGAATACCTGAACGTCACAAGGCCATCGAGTACATAAAAAAAAGGCGCGAAAGTATGGTACATGCTGCCGCATACGCACCACACACAGACTCTCCGTTGCCAGAAAACTGTATGGTGTCGTGTTCGAAAAATTCGTGGGGGCCACACGTGAATTCGAGGCCTTCAGGGAGCTCCTTAGTCATCGTCACTTATCCTACTACCGAAGAAAAACGGCGAGTTGCAGCCCTGGGGCGACTATCGTGTAGTGAACACACGTACGATACCCGACAACTATCCGGTGCCACATATCGAAAATTTGGGCAGGCGCTCAACGGTGAAACGATCTTCTCGACAATCGATTTGGTTCATGCGTACAACGAAATTCCCATTCATCCCGACGGCATCCGAAACGAAGGAACACCATAAGGTACACTTGTCCGAGCTATTCCAGGGTCTAACCAAGTACGTCATGTTCGCGAATTCCGGAAAGTGTGTGTTTGGCTTTTCCGGGGTGCGATTCCTCGATTGGTCGGTATTCGGAGCGAGAGCGGGTCCACTTCCGGAAAAAATTGAACCAATACGAGCCTTTACAGGACCGGCCACTCTGAAGAACCATTGACAGTTTCTCGGCATGATTAACTTCTCCCGTCGAGTTATATCGAACTTCGCGGAGGTGGAAGCCCTTAAATAAAGCGACATTAGATCGCGACGACGCTTTCCTAAAGTGCAAGGAAAGCTTTGCAAAGGCAGTATTACTATTGCGCCTGAGCACAGAAGCTAACGCACACTCGACAAAAGAGGGTTATGGTTTAAACCTTGTTGAATCGGCACGATTAAGTCTCGCGCCCCGCGATTCCGTACCCTGCTGCGAAAAATGCCTATTCATTGGGCTTGGGTACTGATTGATAAACTTATAGTGGACTGTATTTTAAAAACCTTAAATACTGTATGTAGGTTTCTAAGAAATTACGCGAGTGAACAAAAGTAAGAGCGAGCGATTACGAACAGACAAAAGAATTCGGCAATCGTCAGAACGTGGACGACTCTCGACGGCGTAAGACGCATTTTGTTGACGGTGATTCTTCTTCGACGGTATAGACGAATATAGACGGAATTCGACGGTTGACGCGAGAGCTCGATGTTTGACGAGATTCGAGTCTCTTTTGATAAGACGACGTATTCAATTACATTATTAATCGACGTGAGTGTGTGAGTGTAAGCTGTATTTATTAATCCGCAAACTTTTGTCCACTTTCAACATTCTTTTTATTTGTATTACCTAAATCAGTAATAAATTTGATTTCTTTAAAACGAAATCCTACACTGTATTTTAAAAACTAAAATATTGGTTCAAATGTTCGTTAACTGAAGATCTAAATAGAACTACCTAAAAATGTTAACGCGTCTTATAACGAATGTTCCGTAGCCGGGCATCATACCCCCACACTTCCTTACCGGACCGCCAACTCTTCGGTTGAGGGACCAATCAAATAACCTGAAATATTCTATGGAAACTAGCCGCGACGGTCTCCTGATCAAACACATGTTCCCGATAAGCCTTAAACAAACCGTCCGGTAGTTTGTTCAACGAAAGAAAGACTTATCGGGCCCATACTGACCGCCGCGACTGGTCGTCGGTCCCACAATGCGTCGCGTGTTGACGTTCAGTAAGCTGCAGTGTAAAATGGCCGCAACAAACTTCTTTATGGAAACCCTATCGATATTATCCCCCATAAATATAATGCCGACGAATAAGTCGCGACACTTGGGAATATAAATGTAAAGAAGATTATACGTCGGAGCGATGCTTAACCAGAATGCTTCATTTTCAGTGTTATCCGTCTCGACACGTGTTTCTTCTTCTTCACTTTCTTTTGCCTTACCCCCCCGTCTCCCTATCTTACACGTTTCCTTTTCCTTTCTTTCGAGAATTTCAATTATACGGACAGGGGGGAACGATTGAAACTGAACGAAGACTAGACTGCCAAGTTCAGGAAACGACGTTCCGTGCCTGTCGCGAGGCAAATCATTTCAATTCCGTTTCATTAAGTCAACACGAACATCCGCTTCTTTTATTTCTTTCCCTGCTTCTTTTGCCTTTATTCCCACATCTCACGGCGAAACTGAATGTTGTTCGAATAAATTGTACAGGGAGTGCCGCAGAATGTTGAAGTTTGAACGGTTAATGCGTTCTGTGAAATATAATAACAGTTTTGTTTCTCTCGTTGTATCGCGTCCGATATGACGGATCCAATGATTGACCGCGTCACCGAAGATTGTAAATCTTCGATCGGAAATTGCCGGTATGCGGATTGCGCGATGAGAGATATTCCTAAGTCCCTTTCGGATACTTAGGATGTTTATTGATAGAACTTTGTTACTGTGTATATGAGTTACTTTGTTGAACTGTGATGATGCGTGTGAGCTGTTTGAGTGTCAAAAGAGATGTGTCTTGTGTGTTGGTTGACTGAGAAATTACTGGTTCTGTGGTTGAAAACGAAGTGATTCAAAGTTTGGTGGTAGAATGAGTAGTGTCCCTCCTCCCCCTATTGGAGCCTCCCATATTGGGGCGTCTCATATTGGGTCCTCCCATGATCGGGCCTCCTATATTGAGGCTCCCTATAGTGGGTTGGGGATGGAGTGACACATCCCAGGCTAATACCAGGTTGTTCAATAAGTTTTGTTTTGTTGAGGGCGTTGCTACTAGTCCAAATTTGTTTTTGTTTTGTTGGTTCACTCTTCTTATCAACGTATGTGAAGGTTCATTTCAATCAGTCAATTCATTCTTTGTTTACAAGCCATTTAGTGTCGCCGTGTCACAGTATTTTCGACAATGGAAAAAATGGAATATCGTGCAGTGATAAAATTCTTATTTTTGGAAGGTGTAGCACCAAAAGAAATTCACGAACGAATGTTAAGAGTGTATAATGAACGTTCACCTTCAATTAGAACAGTAGAAAGATGGGTTGCTGAATTTAAACGTGGTCGTACAAGCCTTGAAGACGATCCACGTGAAGGAAGTCCAAAAATCGCATCAACACTAGAAATCGTAGCCAAAGTACAGGATATGGTTTTGGAAGATCGTCGATTAACCGAGAGGGATTTAGTAGAGGCTCTACACATCTCATTAGGCAGTGTGAGTCATATTTTAAATGAAATTTTGAGTTTTAAAAAGCTGTGTGCACAATGGGTGCCGAATTCGCTAACAATTGAACAAAAACACATTCGAATGCGACTTTCTCAACAACATTTGGAGCGTTTTAAAAAGGATAAAGTGGATTTTGTGCGTCGATTCATCACTATGGATGAGACTTGGGTCTATCACCATGATCCTAAATCAAAACAAGAGGCTAAAGAGTGGTGTGAACCTGGTTGTTCGGCTTCGAAACGAGTTCGTGTCCAGAAATCGGCCAAGAAAGTTCTGGCATCAGTTTTTTGGGATGCGGAAGGAATTTTATTTGTGGTAAAACAATTAATTCTGAATATTATTGCAACCTTTTGGACCAGTTGAAGGAAAAAATTCGTGAAAAAAGACCCGGTTTGCAGAAGAAAAAAATCCTTTTTCATCAGGACAACGCACCGTGTCACAAGAGCATTTTGACAATGGCTAAAATCCATGAATTAAAGTTCGAATTGTTGGAGCATCCGCCGTATTCACCAGATTTGGCCCCCAGCGACTTCCATTTGTTTCCAGAACTCAAAAAATGTATGCGTGGCAAGCGTTTTTCGTCAAATCAAGAGGTCATAACGGCTGTTGAAGCGTATTTTGCAGACCTTCCGGAATCCCACTTCAGGGATGGGATCCACAGATTGGAGGATCGTTGGAGCAAGTGCATTAATGTTCAGGGAGATTATACTGATGAATAATAAAGTGTATTTTGAACCATAACATTGTGTTTTTCTTATCGAACGACAAAAGTTATTGAGCAACCTAGTATGTACGGGGTCCTGCTTGTCCTTGCGTGCAGAGAAAGTGATATAAATTAAGATCCCGCCATGAATAACCCGGGTACTCACACCTGGCAACATGGATAGTTTAAAGGTATATTGCAGTGTCTATGGAAACTCTCTGAATGCCGGACGATGACCATGTGTCGTCGGACACTTTCCAGAGACACTGCGCTTTGTTTGCTTGCGATGGAACAGGGTTTTTGCATGAATGAGTGTATGTTATAGTGCGAATGAACAAGTTTATTCGTTAGAAATTGTACCTTGAAGTCAATATGATAAGCCTAGTTCAACTATTGATGCATAACAAGAACTCCATAAACTATGATCTTGCGATAGCTACTGTCCCTCTTATCAACAGGCATCGCTGACTACCCTTGCAGCCATATTCTTTAGAGCAACGTCTGTATTCTTTAAAGTCATACAATACTGAAATCATTTTAAAATTGGGGGCCGTATGCATTATTATTTTAATCCACTAATACTTTGAAATTTATAACTTCTAAATCCATGAAGACGAAAATTCATTTTGATAAAAGATTTAATTTGATATATGTAATCCTCCCCTTAACATCAAACGGGTCATTATTTGGATTTCACTAAAACCAGAGCATGAAATTCAAAAACTTCGTTCATTAACCAATAGACTCTTAAAACACATTATGCTATATCACAAAATTGAGTAAATAATAAATTTGAGAACTCGATATTTGCGATGAGTACAAATTATTTTTCAAGCATTCTTAATTCCAGAACTTAATGTTCAATTCTTACACCCAATGTGACTCCCTACATGGGAAAGTTGAAATGCTGCCGAACAATGATGGATCGTTAGGAGTTTCAAGGTTTCTGATGAATCACTGTCTTTCCGCGTGTAATTTACTGCAGAGTGTCACAATAAAGGAAAAAGATTTCCTCTTCACAGCGTCAACAACCTCATCGACCAAACCTAAAAACGGTCAGATTACGTATTACAAATCAAGTCCTTAACGCAGTAATCGTCAGCCGTATTTTGTTGGATTTACCTTTAGACCGGAGAAAAATTATCCGTGTTACAACAGTGCGCAGTGCGCTAATTTTGTAGTCAGTCATTCTTGAATCCCCACGGCGCACAAGTGTATATTTAAGAATAATAAAGTATTTTGAAAATTATGGGCACAATATTTCTGCAGTATTTTGTTCCACTCGTTGCTCAATTGTTATTTCATATGCCTTTCATCCGTTACTTCTCTTATCCGCGCCAATCGCTCAGAAACATTACTACATCACTTTACGCATGGTAATATGATTCAGTTATTTCATTGCAATTGTCCTTACAGTGAATAATAATATCTTATGAGAAAATATTGAAATTTACGGCAGAACGATAGCAAAAAGAAACGACATTGATGGAATAGTAACATTTTCTAAAAATGATCACGATTAACCGAACTTTTGAAAACTTGATTTTAATGCAGCAGATTGCCATTTGTCTGTTTGAATGTATAATATTAAAATTAAAAATATTGGCACGTTCACATATACACATATTAGTTTAAACCACCATTCTGTTAGTGCATTCATTATTTTTCATCATTAATCACTCTGATAATTGCATTTACAAGATTATGTAGGCAGGCATAGGTAGTGAATTAGTGACGTGATATGTGTTGTCACAAAATGTGGGTGAACGGGCAGTATTGACAGACAAATCCCCACATCAGGGCATAGATGATGTCACATTATCCGTCCGTTTCATCCAATGGCGTAGATTGTACAGTATCGAATATTTTTCAATAGAAAAATTTCGTGCGGTATTTTCATTTAGTAAAGAATTTACATAAATGAATTATTGTTTCTACGCTATCTCGGATTATCTTCTACATTCAATAAAGATTACAAATTTATATTCCAGATATTAAATGAAAATGATAACTAAATTTTTCTGTTGGGGAACATTTGATTCCAATTAATCGGAACTTGGATGAAACGCGGTGTAATACGGCACCACTTAAGGAATTTTTCTGGTACTGCTATCCCCATCTCCACTTTTTTTACAGTATACGTCCCAACTATGTTCTTCTATATACCAGGTTGTTCAATAAGTTTTGTTTTGTTTTGTTGAGGTCATTGCTACTAGTCCAAATTTGTTTTTGTTTTGTTGGTTCACTCTTCTTATCAACGTATATGAAGGTTCATTTCAATCAGTCAATTCATTCTTTGTTTACAAGCCATTTAGTGTCGCCGTGTCACAGTATTTTCGACAATGGAAAAAATTGAATATCGTGCAGTGATAAAATTCTTATTTTTGGAAGGTGTAGCACCAAAAAAAATTCACGAACGAATGTTAAGAGTGTATAATGAACGTTCACCTTCAATTAGAACAGTAGAAAGATGGGTTGCTGAATTTAAACGTGGTCGTACAAGCCTTGAAGACGATCCACGTGAAGGACGTCCAAAAACCGCATCAACACCAGAAACCGTAGCCAAAGTACAGGATATGGTTTTGGAAGATCGTTGATTGACTGAGAGGGATTTAGTAGAGGCTCTACACATCTCATTAGGCAGTGTGAGTCATATTTTAAATGAAATTTTGAGTTTTAAAAAGCTGTGTGCACAATGGGTGCCGCATTCGCTAACAATTGAACAAAAACACATTCGAATGCGACTTTCTCAACAACATTTGGAGCGTTTTAAAAAGGATAAAGGGGATTTTGTGCGTCGATTCATCACTATGGATAAGACTTGGGTCTATCACCATGATCCTAAATCAAAACAAGAGGCTAAAGAGTGGTGTGAACCTGGTTGTTCGGCTTCGAAACGAGTTCGTGTCCAGAAATCGGCCAAGAAGGTTCTGGCATCAGTTTTTTGAGATGCGAAAGGAATTTTATTTATGGATTACTTGCAAACTGGTAAAACAATTAATTCTGAATATTATTGCAACCTTTTGGACCAATTGAACGAAAAAAATTGTGAAAAAAGACCCGGTTTGCAGAAGAAAAAAATCCTTTTTCATCAGGACAACGCACCGTGTCACAAGAGCATTTTGACAATGGCTAAAATCCATGAATTAAAGTTCGAATTGTTGGAGCATCCGTCGTATTCACCAGATTTGGCCCCCAGCGACTTCCATTTGTTTCCAGAACTCAAAAAATTTATGCGGGGCAAGCGTTTTTCGTCAAATGAAGAGGTCATAACGGCTGTTGAAGCGTATTTTGCAGACCTTCCGGAATCTCACTTCAGGGATGGGATCCACAGATTGGAGGATCGTTGGAGCAAGTGCATTAATGTTCAGGGAGATTATACTGAATAATAAAGTGTATTTTGAACCATAACATTGTGTTTTTCTTATCGAACGACAAAACTTATTGAACAACGTGATATACCTGTAAGTGGACGGACAGTTTCATGGACAATTGTAAGTGCTTAAGTAGCAATGAAAATTTTCTATTTATGGAAGAATGTCAAATATTATTGAGTCTTGAAGACTGTTCTGTGGAGTTTCAGTAAAATTTAGAAAAGTGGATAAAACCACTCGCTTTAGTCCCTTGCTCTTGCCCGGAAACTTCACAGAGAAATGTAGGCAGTTTAGAAATTGTGACGAGTATTCACAAGTTTTGATTGTAGTGTCGCAAAACTTGCACGGCTTCAGCTTTGGGGTGGTAATCGTCGCTGTTGTAATTTTCTATGTCTGTGCTATAGAATGTATGGTGATTCTGAAGAAGTACGGTCGATATGTTAAGGAAAAGTTGCCTGCTATCGCAAACTAGTAGAAAATGCAGATGTACCACTTTACATGAATTCACTCACAGTGTTAACAAAGAATAAGTGTAAAAAGTTACGCTGTACTTTCAATATTCCATCGATTATGTAATTTAACTTTAACTGGAAGACAGCTAGAGCACTATATTCAAGTATTAGAATGCAATTGTATTCGATCGTGTTTAATCTTTAAGTTTTACAATAAGCAAATCTAAGCAGATAGATTTGGAAATTTACACTTGTTAACTTTTCCAGTGGACCGCATCCGATAATACGGACAAGCATTGTTTGAATTTCTTTAGGCGTTATAAAAAGTGCATTGGGAATACATTTCGATCATTTACTACAGACTCATTATAGAATTGAACTTAGAAAAATAAAGAATTAAGAACATATATAATATAAACGTTTTTTCGTTTTTATCTTCTATAGTCACATATTGTGTTGTATTTTACCTGATTATTATGTTAACTTTTTTAGATGATAACTGTAATACACGACACATCTTGAATACACTCAGATGCACTGAGGGACACGAAAAATGTCGAATTGTTTAAAATATAATAATAAATATACTTTACCATAACAAAAATGACGTTAAACTCATAAACAAGAGTGCTTGACTTTATTGTTGGACGATGTAGTGGGGTTACAGTTACCACATCAAGGATGCATTCATATAGCTTGCTTTTTTTACAATCTTTTCCATTTTCAAGGTCATTCTAGTAATTTTACATTGTATTATACTGAAATTTATTATTAAATACTATGCATGTATACCAATTACATTATAAGTTACTTGAGTATATAGAGATATATAGAGATTATTGTAGGCATCCAGTCCAATGTTTATCCAATGTTTATAAGCCTGCTCCAAGTATTATTTTAATAAAGTCCTGTAGTGTTGTCTTATCAAAGATTAGTCGAAAATATATTACAATGCTCTTATAGTATGTTCCCGAACAAATGATCAAAAATAAAAGAAAACGCCATTCCATTCGCAAAGGAAATAATTAAGGTGAAAATGTGAAAATACGTCCAGATTCGTCGCATTTTAGTAACTTCGCATAGTAGCATACATATAATTTCTTCACATTTCACTTATTCCAGAAATGATCATAAAATCCTCTGCCACTGTGTATTATACCACAAGCGCGCAAACAAAATCGTGAGGAGCATTTTTCCCCATTTTTCCTTTTCTACACCACTCTCAACGTTTTTAGTTGTCGCGAGAACTCAAAGGTTCTTTTCTAAACGAAGCATATACATATATTCCGCCCCTACCTGTATTGTGAAAAAATAACATTTGTTTATTAATTTTACGGTTTACAGGTTATTAGTAAATATTTTAATCATACCCTTAACCATACATCAATCTCATTTATGTTGCAGAAAACATTGTTAACTAACAGACACAATAGCTCCAGGGTGTCGGATATGTATTCTAGAAAATTATAGCCTTGTTAAAAATCGGCAAATCTTCGAATTTTTTCCACACTAGAGCTGTTTCGCGACGTAATTCTCCAACTATACCTCACTCTCAATTTTGCCATTTCTACTTTGAATATAATCCGCTTCCCAGATGATAGTTCAGAAGTCTCTCAATGTTCGTTCAAGAACTCATTTTGTTCGACATTTTTTTTTGTTGCTTCAGTTTACAAAGATTCGAATCTACTACTTTAGCTTATTGAGCAACTGACACTTATCAAGTATACGCCCAAATCGGCATCATATTTCAATACAAACCATATATGGAAGGATGTATGACATATATATATTGCAGTGCGTTTACATCATTTATATGTTATTTTCTAAGAAATTGTGTCATCAATTTCATAATTGTTTTTCTAATTGAAATTAAAAAACAGTCGATCTGGGAATGTTAACTCTAGCTCTTGTCTGACAGCAAAAAATACACGTTCGCTCAATCACTCTTCCATCAGAATTTTTCTGACTACCAAATTGTTATACACCAGTGAGTACTATAACGATCACTGTATAACTTAAAATTCCCCAAATTTTTGATTTGCATTTATGTTTGTACGTCTTCAATTTTATTTCAACAACAAATAACTTAATTGCAAATATGGATGGCTTCCTGCTTGCAGGGATTTTTCCTTAATTTTCAGATGCCTCACTCTGCGAGGGCTTTCAAATAAAGACGGGGTAATAGTAAATTGTTACTTTCAACCTAGAAAACAATTGCTTATTTCGGGTCAATACTGTGTTACTGTAGATGGCTGAACTGCACCTTCATCGACTTTTGTGGCAATCTCCACCCATATTAATTTAATAGGTGTACAACTTTGCTCCCGCCGTTTTTTGCATTGGACGAAAGGGAAAAAAACGGCGGGAGCAAAGTTGTGTACCTATTAGATTACTTTTTAAAGACTCGTTGGACTTAAGAAACGTCACAATTTTTTCAGGGATATTAAATTGATCACTTTCTTTGGCATATATTGAATAAAAGTCATTCTTCGACTAGCCGAAAGTGTATTATTAGATTCACTTGAGCCGAGTGTCAACTGGTCGCATTCATTCGATGTTTTTATAGTTTTTTTTTGTTCGTACTGTGCATCAATTTGATATTTATGCTTTGTACATATGCAAAGTGTAAAGATAAGTGTAAAGTCTCGAGTTTCAAAATATACTAGGTTGTTCAATAAGTTTTGTTTTGTTTTGTTGAGGGCGTTGCTACTAGTCCAAATTTGTTTTTGTTTTGTTGGTTCACTCTTCTTATCAACGTATGTGAAGGTTCATTTCAATCAGTCAATTCATTCTTTGTTTACAAGCCATTTAGTGTCGCCGTGTTTCAGTATTTTCGACAATGGAAAAAATTCAATATCGTGCAGTGATAAAATTCTTATTTTTGGAAGGTGTAGCACCAAAAGAAATTTACGAACGAATGTTAAGAGTGTATAATGAACGTTCACCTTCAATTAGAACAGTAGAAAGATGGGTTGCTGAATTTAAACGTGGTCGTACAAGCCTTGAAGACGATCCACGTGAAGGACGTCCAAAAACCGCATCAACACCAGAAATCGTAGCCAAAGTACAGGATATGGTTTTGGAAGATCGTCGATTGACTGAGAGGGATTTAGTAGAGGCTCTACACATCTCATTAGGCAGTGTGAGTCATATTTTAAATGAAATTCTGAGTTTTAAAAAGCTGTGTGCACAATGGGTGCCGCATTCGCTAACAATTGAACAAAAGCACATTCGAATGCGACTTTCTCAACAACATTTGGAGCGTTTTAAAAAGGATAAAGTGGATTTTGTGCGTCGATTCATCACTATGGATGAGACTTGGGTCTATCACCATGATCCTAAATCAAAACAAGAGGCTAAAGAGTGGTGTGAACCTGGTTGTTCGGCTTCGAAACGAGTTCGTGTCCAGAAATCGGCCAAGAAGGTTCTGGCATCAGTTTTTTGGGATGCGAAAGGAATTTTATTTGTGGATTACTTGCAAACTGGTAAAACAATTAATTCTGAATATTATTGCAACCTTTTGGACCAGTTGAAGGAAAAAATTCGTGAAAAAAGACCCGGTTTGCAGAAGAAAAAAATCCTTTCTCATCAGGACAACGCACCGTGTCACAAGAGCATTTTGACAATGGCTAAAATCCATGAATTAAAGTTCGAATTGTTGGAGCATCCGCCATATTCACCAGATTTGGCCCTCAGCGACTTCCATTTGTTTCCAGAACTTAAAAAATGTATGCGTGGCAAGCGTTTTTCGTCAAATGAAGAGGTCATAACGGCTGTTGAAGCGTATTTTGTAGACCTTCCGGAATCTCACTTCAGGGATGGGATCCACAGATTGGAGGATCGTTGGAGCAAGTGCATTAATGTTCAGGGAGATTATACTGAATAATAAAGTGTATTTTGAACCATAACATTGTGTTTTTCTTATCGAACGACAAAACTTATTGAGCAACCTGGTACGTCATAAAAATAGAGCAGTTTGAGTACTCAAAGCGACGTTTTTATGCATTGCCACCTAACATGATGAGTCCCAGATAATTAAGTTCGTCTGAGCGAAGGACGCTGACTTACACATGAATACACACGCTCGCACGCCCAAAGAGAGAGAGAGAGAAAGGGAGGACTATTAAGTCTCCACCTTTCAATAGTCATTTTTGTGAAAGTATAATTTTCATAATTAAGTGTTGTTGACAATAGATGCAGTAATTGTTGTATGGGTATGCGTTTAAAGTTCGTTCGTCGTTTGCATTGTAGTTTGGATATATAGGGTGAATTTTCAGAAAACAAACACGTTATAATCAAGTATCAGAATATACACTTCTGAGAAATAAGCGTGTTATATTTCCGTTCGGCGATTGTGCGATTGTTATGTACCTTGTATACATATTCGTAATTGGTGCAGAAAGTTAATAATTCCCCGGGTAAAACTAAAGGAGTGTACAGGGTTCGGAGGATTTTAGTTTTACGAGAGTTTCAACTCCTCGCGCGATTTTTCAGCACTAAAAGCTGAAGCGTTAATTATAAATTATTAACGAAAATAGATGTTTTCAATAGGGTGTAGTACAGGAGTGATCAAGTTCACCTGTCGAAGTGCCTGGGTCACAGGCTGTTATGTATTGCTGAAATACCTATCTCATTATTCCGACTGTTTCCTTAACCATTTAGTTAACAATAACGAGTTAACACGTCATGAGAAAGTACTTTCCTAACATATAAGAGGAATTCACACGTCGTGGAACTTCGAAGCAGATGCTCATACATTTTAATATAATAAATGATTTTTTTAGTTCCATATTGGCAAGAAATTGAAATATTTAATATGTTAAAGTAGTGTTCTTAGAAATTATTCAACATTGTGAATAAATGTAAAAAATGGATAATATATAAAGTAATCGTTATTTATAGAGACGCGCCCAAAGTGTGTTTTTGATCATGTAATTCCAAAGTTGAAAGAGTAATTGAGACTGCAGTGATAACTAAGAGAAACAAGACAGGTAGTAATGGTCGAAGAATTGGAAATAATAAAAGACAGGCCATAGGATAGATATTAACTATGTACTAACTAAAGGATAGATATTAACTATAATAACTAACAGAAACAAGATAGGTAGTAATGGTGGAAGAATTGGAAATAATAAAAGACAGGCCATAGGATAGATATTAAGAAGATAGTACTGTGATAAATGTAATGTTTGTACTGTGATAAATAAATGTAATTCCGACAGTTGGGCCAAATATTGCTGTATTGCCTATCTGCCTCCCAACTGTAGAAATTTTATCTTTTCTGACTGGGTAGTAGTATCCGCCATGAGGGTTTGTTCATAAAATACACCCAGTAATGGCGTAAATCTTAATGAAAAATGATTAAAAACGGAAATGGTCCCTTAAAATAGTTTCGTTCGAGAGGTGTACACCATTGCAATGCTTTATCATTTTTGGAAGCACTCCCTGTAAGTACTTTAGGAATCGCTCTTAGATAGACCCTCAAATTTTCCTTCAACTTTTTAGTTGTGTGGAGACGGCATCTTTTGAATCGATTCTTCAATTTTGCGAATACAAATGGGTTATGCAGGGATGAGTTAACTGAATACGTTGGTTTGGGAACGAGGGCGACTATTCTATATTAGAAACAGTCAGAGTACAAAAAACACGTGAGCCTGTGTACTTTGCCGTGACGCATTTTTTAGCTCTAGTTGTTTCTATCTGACTCAATCCCATTATCATCACGGAAGCTCTATTAAACGTCTATCTAATATTTTAACTGTTCGTATTAATTCATAATGAACAGTTGATTAAGATTGGAATAATGTAACAATAACCGGTATCATATTCGAGTTCAATGAGTTTGGTCTTAAAAATTGCTGACGTAAAAGGGTTGTATTACAAAAAACAATGTAAATTTTGGAAAAAAAACAGCATTTCTTGTGATTAGTTTCCCCTTTCATTTATTAAATAGTGAATTGCACCCGCAGGCTATTATGTTTCAATCGCGGGCAACACGCTTCTAATATTTGACTCGGAAAAGCATTGTCTATAACTGGTACGTGATTTAATATTAGCAATAACGATTAGAAGATTTTATTCATAATTACCTACTTTCCAGTTCATTATCCTTTTTCGCTGTCTTTCTCAATCATTATTATTTTTTCGACGAAGGATTCAGATGACTGTCGATCAGTCGTCAGTACTTGGCTGTTTGTCGTCATACGTGCATTGTCTCTGTTTGAATTAAATACTTTCTATCATTAGCCCAGTGAGGCCATTCATTTACTTTATTAGACCCTGACATCCAAAGATATCTTACAAAATACCAGAAGATGGATATCTCACAACCAGGAGTTAGGGAATGGGTAGCATTCTAAATTCCTTGTTATATATACTGAGAGTTACAATATCTTACTTTCTTAACCGTACCATTATTGTCGACGCCGGAGGGTGCTTTAATATTTATTTTTAGATGTTCTGTTGTAATTTATAGGTGCTCCAGTTCGCTGAAACCATAGGTGGCAGCTGGATACTGTTCGAAAACAACCGAGGACTGTACAGGCTGCCGTTAAATGTTATCGACAATAATTGGAACAAACCTCACATTATTCTATTCGCGTAGGGAATTCTCAGAAAGATGTAGGGATAGTGCTGGCATCTAACCTCACCCCCCCCCCCCCTTATTTCACGACCCTATGACCGAATACGGCGGACTCGGAATACCGCTAAAGTTCTCCAGTGCCTAACCGGCGGGGCGAGATTTGCTCGCCCATTTTCGTAGGAAACCAAGAAGTGGTTCTTCGGGAGTCATGAGGTGGTTCCCAAGATGCTATTGTATACTCATAAATTCACACGTATGTACATAGATACATGCAATGGTACTTAAAATAAACCGCGTCATCTCAACTGGACGACCGGCTCGGCATCTACCCGTGACTTGCGCACGCGGAATACACCTTTGTAGGCGACAATGCGTCGCCGGCCTTTCATCAAAGAGCGGTCGCGCCGCTTATTTGTTTTTACGTGAAAGACGAAACCGTAGGCCTGCACGAGCGAGGACTAAGGGTCAGTCGTCGTCCCGCAGGCAAAGTGTGCAGAACAGACGAATTATTAGTCCAGCTTCGTTTCGAGAAATCTGTGTGCACTTTTGCCCTTCCTGTATTTTTATTACATTTAGTTTAGCAGCATCTCTCTCATTCATTTTTCCCCCCACACCTTATTGAGTGGGTGATTCCCCACTCGCTCCACTGTTCACTCACTAGGTAATACTAGTACCATATACGAACCCCATCAGCCGCCGCCGCGGTTTCTGGATGGTTGGAGGTCTCGGGAACATTTCCGGTAAGTTACGCCGGAGCAACAGGTCCCAGCTTATTGCTTCGCGGGGGACGCGGCGTACACGTACCGACACCGGGCACACCTCGAGCGTGTACACCGTCGTTTCTGTACCCTCTCCGCAGTGGTGACATTGTTCGGCCAGTTCCCTTTCTATTCAATACAGATAAATACAGAATAATCTATGACTGGAGAGCATCTGTGTCGCTCAAAAAGCGAGCGCAACAACGCGTGGTCTACTGATTTATGTCTGCAGAGTCGGCAAGAGAGTGTTCAGGAGTCTGCATCTATGTACTTGTGTTGAGGAGTGTCTTTCGTGCTATAGCGTGATTCATCAAGACCTCGCCCTTCTCCGGACGGCTTTATTCGCATCCACTAGGTCGAGGCTACGCTCTCGTAGGCCTATACGATAGTCATAGGCCGCCGATTATTCACAAACAGGTCGACATGTACCGCGCCCGCTAAGGTACTCGCTGCCTGAAATGAGACGGTTCGATATCTTCGGACTATTAGAATTGCCATCCGGTTAGTCACTGGTAATTCCGCTGCCTATATAGGAGCGCCGTACTGCATCATCGCATGCACGACACACGTATAAAGTTGACGACCGTTCTATGCGGTCCCCCGATATTTAGCAGCAGCCTTCCCAAGCCCGCTACTGTTCTTTCCAATTAAAGTAGGAGAAACCGGAAATAACGATCAAACTTCCACCAGGGACTGAGATTGCGATCCAAGCACTTTAATCCTGAGTCCACCTTGATCAAAACGTCCCCGCTAATCAATATTGAATCCGGTGGAAGCCCAGGTCCCCGAAGCCTACAGGTATGAAACCACATGGGTTTTCCTGGGGCAATCCAGAGGCCAATCACCTCAATCTCACCGATTATCGTGGCTACCACTTGTTCTGCAAGGCGAGTTCCCTCAAGAGTGTCTCCAGCAAGAGAAACCGTGCTGTCCGCACAGCAGATGACATACCCCTAGAGTCCGCGCCGAGCACAATACCGTGACGTATCCAACGTCCAACAGAAGTAATCTGAAAACCTGTGGTACCCCTTTATTTACACTCCACAGGCGAGCGACCTTGTCAGTATATGCAATTTTTCTGATTCGAAGGTAGCTTCTGATGACGATCCGCAAACACAATGGAACGCCACGCAAACCAAAGCGTTCCGTATCACTCCCCAAAGCAGGGTGTTGAAAGCGTCGAAAATGTTTCTTTCTATAAAATCACATACGCGCTTCAACGAGCCCACCGCCGTTTGACCACGACAAAAACCAAATTGGCCTACTGTTATACTCTTGATCAACTTATCAACGTCATCCAGAACGCAGACGAGGTGGTAAGCTGATGGCGAGACTATCGATCGGCCCAGTCTGAAGAGCAGAATTAAGGCGGTGATGATCCGCACGAATAGGAAGACCCCTTTTTGGAGGCAAGCACAGAATATATCAACGAATTTACGGCCCACAAACGGAAGGGCAAATGTCAAGGCGTTTCTCGGCACGCTGTCAGATCCTGTTGCCTCCCTTTTGCTTTTTAAACACTCAGTAGCGGGGAACCGCTCTAAGTCTGTGAACCACACCTCTTGCCACGCCCTGGGCTTTGTGCTCCGCATGGCCTTCCGAACGGCCTTGCGAGCATTGTTATATGCGGTCTGCAACACTTGACCGACCCGCTTCCCCTCTTCAGACCCGCGCTGCCATCGCCGACGATATCCGGCGTACCAGCGCCGTGCCGCAGTGTAGACTACTCGGAGCTCTGCACCTTCTTCGTACCACCAGTAGGCCGCCTGCTTTCTTGCAAGAGAAAGCCTTCCTTTCCTTATTTTCATGGTACAGCTGCTGTTGGGATTTGGAGGTGTGTGTGAAATAATTTTCTTCTGCGTTTATTGTAACTTATACTTTATACTTTAAGAGAGATGGTCTTTCCCTTTTGAACATAGGGCTTCGACTGACTCATATGACAAACAACATGTTTGTTCAACCTTTGTTATTTGCGTCGCAGCTCATGCCACGCATCACTACATAT
Organism: Cryptocheilus praepositus; assembly: GCA_033815515.1. Taxonomy (NCBI): domain Eukaryota; kingdom Metazoa; phylum Arthropoda; class Insecta; order Hymenoptera; family Pompilidae; genus Cryptocheilus; species Cryptocheilus praepositus. The sequence goes on from JAWWQZ010000334.1 coordinate 541,139, forward strand.
GTGCCAATGACTGTGCTATGAACCAAAATGTCGGTGTTAATGCCTTCACAACGGCGGCACCGTATAATATATATACAGTATAAGCCGGCCACAATGACATCGGAAGTAAATCGCTATAAAAAATAAAACCTCTGAATACAGGAGTACCCCATCCACACTCTTAAAATAAAGAAACGTACTGTCTGCGGAAAACAACACAGTAACAAAAAAATCCTCCCCTCGTACTACAAAATACGAAGCTGTCATTATCAAAGAGTAAGTCAACATCCTGCAAGCAGTAGATGGAATCAATATTAATGAGTATGCTTGCGCAATAAAAGATCCAAAGGTAATCAAGTTTATATCAGCAGTCTGAAATGACAGAATATATATTTACCTAGAGAGAAAATAAACCGTGTTACTTCCGACACCCACTCAATGTATTATATTATCCAACGATCCGCCAATAATACCCAACTCAACCATTTGAAACCTCTTTAAAGAAAATAATGTCCAACCATTTCAAGAATATCGCATCTAAAGGGGAAACCGTCGGCCCAGAGTACTCACATATACTAAGCTTTAATAAACCAACAGTACTACACAATGTTATTTAGGTTCTTCATTTTAGCGATATGGATATGGTTTTACTAAAATATTTCAATTTACTCTGAACGTGGAGAAGTGCCAGACAGACAGAATCAAGACCTCGCTGTTACTTGCCCAGCTTTAAATTTCCACGAATCCCGCCAAGAACTGGAGTCAGGCATCACAAAGGTTGGATTATTAGAAAGGGGAATTATTCAATAAAGGTGTGTGGTTGTAGGGGATTAGGAAAAGTCGAGAATATATACAAGTAGGCAAGAATTGTCGGCAAAATGCTCAGAAGAGACGCGGCAACCATGAATCCAATAATATTGTAGTGGATAAGAGATGTTAGGTGACGTCGAAGCATGATGCGGAATTATATTAAGTTGAATAAATTTATTTAAAGATAAATGAAAACACTAATATATAATGTAAATATAAATATAAAATAAAAATAAAACTATGGCAATTCGACTTCGATTCGGTAAACGGCAAGAAAACGTATCTATACTGGACTGAACTACACTCTGAACTTGACTGATCTAAACTTTGAACTATAACTGACTGAGGCTGTGACTATCACTGAAACTAAACTCGCGTCGCAAATCGGGCCGTTTTTTATACGGACGTCTACCGCCTCATCTTAATCCGGTAGGGCCCGATGGCCCCGCGACAGTTTTATGCGACTCATCTACGGCCGTCTTCCTGATGCTACAATATAAATATGTAAAAGGTCAACTCTGGTTCCACATGTTATCAAATATAAATGAATATACTGTTGATATTACTTACAACTAACGGAATGAACGGTAGTTTATGTATTAGGTGTACAACTTTGCTTCCGCCGTTTTGCAATAGATGGCTGTAGCGGTAAGTGGTAGTCGAAATAGATAGATCGTAGATGTCATACAATAAGCTTAGGCATTTGTAAACATAACGCCATCGAAATATTAGTCGATTTGTGTCTGCATCATAAAGTCATTCTCGACTAAACATGTCAGCTTACGAGCCAAATTCTCGTCATTTGCGGGAGGTTTTAATTTTCTGCTTTAATATGAAGAAATCTGCGGCTGAGGCTCATCGAATGCTCTCAAATACCTATGGTGAGGCCGCTATTAGTGAAAGAACGTGCCGAGAGTGGTTTCAACGCTTCAAGAACGGTGATTTTGACGTCGAAGACCGGCAAGGCGGTGGAAGAGAGAAGGTTTTCGAAGATGCAGAATTGGAGGCATTACTTGATCAAGACTCGTGTCAAACGCAACAAGAATTGGCAGTATCATTGGGAGTGACGCAACAAGCCATTTCAAAACGCCTGAAAATCATGGGAATGATTCAGAAACAAGGAAATTGGGTGCCGTACGAGTTGAAGCCGAGAGATGTTGAACGGCGTTTGTTTGCTTGTGAACAGCTGCTTGCAAGGCAAAGACGGAAAGGATTTCTGCATCGCATTGTGACTGGGGACGAAAAATGGGTTCATTACGATAATCCCAAGCGCAGAAAATCATGGGGATATCCCGGCCATGCTTCCACGTCGACGGCCAAACCGAATATTCACGGTTCCAAGGTCATGCTCTGTATTTGGTGGGACCATCTCGGCGTAGTGCATTATGAGTTGTTAAAACCGACTGAAACAATCACAGGCGATCGTTATCGAACGCAATTAATGCGTTTGAGCCGAGCATTAAAAGACAAACGGCCGCAATACAACGAGAGACATGATAAAGTGATTTTACAGCACGACAATGCTCGACCCCATGTTGCGAAAGTGGTCAAGACATACTTGGAAACGTTGAAATGGGAAGTCCTACCCCACCCGCCGTATTCTCCAGACGTTGCTCCCTCGGACTATCACTTGTTTCGATCAATGGCACACGGCCTGGCTGACCAGCACTTCCGCTCTTATGAAGAAGTAAAAAATTGGATCGATTCGTGGATCGCTTCAAAAGATGACCAGTTTTTTCAACGCGGGATTCGTACGCTGCCCGAAAGATGGGAGAAAGTAGTGGCCAGCGATGGACAATACTTTGAATCATAAACGTATAACCAGTTTTTTACAATAAAGCCTCGAATTTCGGAAAAAAACGGCGGAAGCAAAGTTGTACACCTAATAATTAAAATTATGAGTCTAAAAATGTAGTTCAATTTCACTGAAATTATTCCGCAAAAGCTTTTATATGAACACCAAGATTCTTGTTTAATGGAATTTCCTTATTGAAACATTTATTAGGTTCAAAACGTGTAAAGAACGTCAAATTTATAAACACTAAGATAATGACTAATCAAAGTTCAGAACAAAAAAGACTCGCAATTACTTTAAGTTATCGCACTCAAGGTATTGTTCCCCCCAAACTTTAACACATTGCGGACGGATGACGAGATATCTCGTCATTGCTATTTCGTCGTTCGGGGCCATTGACGAGATATATCGTCTTGCGCATTTCGTCATTCTGGGCCACTGATGAGATATATCGTCTTGCATATTCTGTCGTTTGAGGCAGGTGACGAGATATCATACAGTTGCTACGTGATTGTCAGCGGCAGTTTTTCGTAATTTGTGTTGCGAATTAATTATTTGAAGCTCTGAAATATGGATGGCGACAAAACGATTAGCAATATTACAGAAATATTTGTGGACAGTTTAACACTTTAACTGCCAAGCGTTTCTTGCTATGTTTGAACCGCGATGCGATAAAATACTGCAGAGTATGATTAAATCGTGCAAAATGAAAGTAATGCACAGTTGTTAGAAGCCAAAGTATTGAAGCACCGTTCCAATATCAATTGCTTTTACAAAATTGCAAATAGGATTCATTGCGAATTTTTTGCATTTTTAGTCAAATGTTTTGCACCGGTTACCGGTGACCACCGTGGCAGTCAACGTGTTAACTACTAACAAATCATCACTAATTTAAAAATATTTGACGCAAAAAAATACCCGGCCACTGGGTACGATTAGCAATAGAATACCCGGTCCGCAAAGTGTTAACAGAAGGGTTGGAAAGAAACATCGAATAGAAATTCAAACTTGCAGGTGGGAAGGCTTCCAGGGATTGCAGAATGAGATGTCATAATTCACTTCCCGCTTCATCGTGTGCAATACATAATTAAAAGCAACGATTTTATGTTCGTTGGTTTGGTTGGCGAAAATAATCTTCCTCGCTTCTAAGCCCGAGTAAAAAAAAGAAACGCCTAATATAGTCTTGGCGGACTGAGAGCTGCGTTTCACACAGTGGAATCGCCTCTGCAACTACTACATTTCGAGTTAACGTTGTACAACATTTCGGATAGCGATCAGACGTGCGCGGTTAAGATGAAACAAAATTAATATTGAAATAATTGTAAAACGTCATGCGAAGTAACACTAACAATAATAGTAATACTTGCTATAAGTGCTAACAAGAATTCCAGACTCATTATTAACACTAGATTGCCCAAGGCAGTCATTTTGACTGTTTTTTAATTTCAATTAGAAAAACAATTATGAAATTGATGACACAATTTCTTAGAATTTGGTGACTTTTTCTATAACATATAAATGGGTTTATGAATAATTGTAGTTACTTCCGCCCTCCTTTATTTCCGTATATATATGTGTGTTATACCTATATTGCCCAGAAGCAGTCATTTTGACTGCTTGGTAAATTTTAAATAATCAAAAGATTTTTATTTATTGAATTGAGTATATTTCTTATATGAACTGTCCGGCTTTGTATTGAAATAACATTTTTTTTTTCGATTACGGTAACATACCGATGCATAATAAATTGTCGATTTGGGCGTATACTTGATAAGTGTCAGTTGCTCAATAAGCTAAAGTAGTACTAGTTATTCGAATCTTTATAAAGTGTTGTTCTAACAAGTTGTTTATTTTATTTCTTGTGTGCCCTAACTTTATGAAAAAAATGTCGAACAGAAATGAGTTATTGGAAAAGCTAACGAACATAAGTGAAGAGTGCTCCGATATAGAATCAAATGCAACAAATTCTGAACTATCATCTGAAGATGAAGCGGATTATATTCAAAGTGAAACATCTGACGCTGAAGATAGTGATGAAGAGTCGATCACCAATGATGAAAATGAAAGTGTCATCAATATGCCCAGGAAAAGGTGTAGGGAGCTAACTAAAGGTTCAGATTCTGATGAAGAAACTGAAAATACGTTTCAGGAGGTCGAAAAAGCTGCTGATGGTACTGTGTGGACAAAAATTGACGAAGGTGGTATTCCTGGAAGGATACCATCTGCTTGTATTTTCAAGAGTGTGAAAGGGCCAACAGGCTACGCAAAAAGGAACATTGTGGCAGATAATCTTATCAGTGCATTATCGTCGATAATAGATAACTATATTATCAAACATATAAGAAAGTGCACAGAAGAATGTCGCCGAATTTTGCGGAACGGTTGGACAATATCATTACCGGAAATACGTGCATTTATTGGGATTCTATATGCTCGTGGAACTTACGAGGCAACAAATTTTAAATTGAGTTATTTATGGTCAGCGAAGTGGGGTCCCGAATCTTTTAGAAAAACTATGGCCAGAAAAAGTTCAAGCAAATCCTACGATTTATTCATTTTGACAAAAGAACCGAATGCAGTAGGCGCCTACAATCAAATAAATTTGCCTTGCTTTCGGAAATATGGTTAAGTTCATTGAAAACAGTCAATATGTACAGTTAATATTTACTAATAACCTGTAATATAACTGTAAATAACATAAAAAATATTAAAAATTAATTTTTAAACAAATTTCTTTACGTATTTGTTATTTTTTCACAATGCAGTCATTTTGACTGTTTTTGGGCAATATAGGTATACAAGAAATCTCGGGCAATCTAGTGTTAATAAGTGCAGACAGCATCCAATACCGAATACGCTAAATTGTTTTCTATGCAAACAAGAGTGGCATGTAGACATCCAATGTCCTCGATACAAGGAATCACACCAATTTTTTTTTTATTTCTAGGTTTGACGCCGCTTCAACTGTTATAAGGTATTTAATGACAACCGTTACTCTTTTAAAAAACGCGAGAGCCGCCGAAAACATGAGTGGTTATTGAAATTATCTCTAGTCTTACCCTTACTCGAGCGTTTAAATACTCGGGTATTCCAACAGCAGGTGCTTTACAGTGACAATGAGCCTGTACAAATCACATAGTGCGAAGGTTTCTTTAAATAACAAATAAGAACTAATGGTTGTGTGTATTCAATTCTAAATCTTCATATTATCGCTTGTTTTCTTTTTGATGGGAGTATTATAAACCAATTTTCATTAAAAAAAAGTTATTCCGATTTGTCGTGTACGTGTAGGGGCAGAGCTGCTCCATTCTTCTTCCCGTTTCTCTAGTACTTTTACGAATAAGTATTCCTGAAGGTCATTTAGAGTTGCCATTGAATCTTTCTCTTGTTACAGATTTGTGATGGTGTCTTTAGCTGCCCTACTTCATTTCTTCGTATTCCCACATGGTAGGGGGCCCAAAAGACACTTTTTTTATGGTTAGTAATAATTAAATTGGATTTTATGTACATTAAGTAATCTGTCATAAACGAAAGATCAACTGTCAATTGCCTGAGTTGTGCTTTTTGAGTCTATAATTATGATATGTTGATTCTCTGGACTATTGTATGGTTTTAGGATGGTTTGTTTAATGGCTATTATGTCTCCCGCTAAAATGGATGTTTCTTGAATGAATTTAATTTTAGTTCTTGACGTACGAGTAATTTTTGCATGTCCGCATCGATTCGTAATTGGTCCGTCTGTAAATATTTAAGTGCCGTCTTGATATATTTTTATAATTTTATTGAAAAGGTTGTACGCTTCGCGAATGATTTTGTTCTAAATCTTCTGAGACGACGTGGAATTTTTGGTTTACGCCGAGTATGTAAAACGTCCCTTCTGCCGATCACACGCCAACTTAATTTTGTGTGGCTGGTTACCAATGAACACGATATTTGTGTTGTAATATTTTTGCATGAGTTTATTAAACAACTGTGCACAAGTGAGGGGTAGGTTCTAAACTGTTTGACACCAAGGATAGACATCACGCTCCTTTTTTCGTAACTAACGGTGGAAAGCTACTTATTAGCCTGCATTCCCATTCTCAGGAATCTTAAACAAGTTCGATTAGCCCAAAATATTGGACGAAAATGAATATGGTTCATTGCCGAAATCTCACTCTGTACTCTGTATCTGAATCATACCTGCTCCTTAACAAAAGCTTTGGAGTATTGTGGGGTTGGTTATTCCTTTGTTGCAATTGTGGAGTTCAGCATTTACTTAATATCCGGGAAATGCTCCATGATGGGTATTTTGAGAGTCGTCTCAACATGTGTTTGTGGAAACTTCCTGTTTAGTTAATCTTCGTATTAATTTATTCTGCAGTAGAAAGGTTTTGATATTTTGGAATTACAGACGAATTTATGGTGATAAAGGTCGGAGGACGTATTTATATAGAGTGGTCCCATATTGTATAGCTCATTTCTATTGCTTCAGTTACACTGAGTATTTTCCATTGGATTTTAAGTTGAGATTCTGCAGCTTTTTCCAAATATACTTAAAATAGTACTAGTTTGAGAGACACTAACGGCAATTTTCAATGCTGAGTTATGGATGGTATTCAGGTTTTTAAGAATACCTGGCCTTGTGAAGTTGTAAATAATGGTGTCACAGTCAATTTTTGACCTTGTGAGTACTTTATACGTGTTAATCAGTTCGTTTTTATTGAGTCCGCAGTTGTTAGTTGCTGAGATTTTTAAGACGATTCATCGGTGGGTACATTCTCTTTTCAGATTCATAATATACTTTTTCCATGATAGCTTGTTTTCAAACGTTATGCTCAAAAGTTTAATAGTGTCGGTATGTTTGACCGCTGAGTAATTCAAGATCGTTTTCATTTTTGATGAAGGTTTCTGTCTGCAGAAATTTTTTTTTTCCGAAAATTAAAAAAAGGGAAAACGGAATCTTCTAATAGAAGAAGAATCTAAAAGACGAGTCTAAAAAGAATTTCTTTTAACAACACATAGTTTTTACCATTGGTGTAAACTAAGATTTATTCAACAGTAAAACTAGATGTCTAAATACGGTATCGTGAAGAAACATCAACAGATAATGCGTTTCTTATTTTACAGATGATCCAGGATGAGTCCATCTGAACGAAGAAAGATCTTAAATGGTGTTTTATTGGGCACAAATCATGATTCTTTGCCGGAAAGAACAGGGTAACACTTCGTTCTAGCTCTCAAGGAACTCCGTTTTCAGTTATTCTCGGTCCGTCAGATATTATTTGCACGGAATCTCATATACCTACTTTTTTGAACTATCAATACGTACGTTGCCTCCAATATTATATTTATTGAGTACTGAGATTAGTCCGGTGTTCCAAACGATGTTATACATTTCTTCTACATCTATACATACGACTGTTACGTATTGTTGGCTTACAATTGCTTCGCAGAGGTTCATGTCCAAATTAATCAATTGGTCAATAATTAAAGGGAATTTTCCAAACCCACTTTGACTTCGAGAGATAGTATTATTATGTTCTACTGTCCATCAGAGTTTGTTGTTTACGATCATTTCCATAACTTCACGGGCTGTATTTGTTAGTACAATGGGTCTATAGTTTCCAGACTTTCAGTCTTTGCAGAGTTTGTTTAATTTTTCCCAGGCTTAGGTATATGAACAGTAACAACGTTCTCCCAATTTTGGGGACAAACACCGTTTTAGCAGATGCAACTTTGGATTTGGAGGGGGTTTTTTGATCCACTGAGTGGAAGATGTGTTAAACATTTTTGGAAATGCTGTCTTATTGCTCTGGACTTGTATTAACATTTCTAAGTTTAGTAATTACTTCATTGAATTCATTTAATTGAAATGGATGGTTAATTGGGTGGTTTCTCTCTGTTTCATTACTGTTCCCATCAATGTTTTCTATTCAAACTTCAGGTATGGATTTAAACTCTAGAAATTTCTTTTCGTAAATTACGTCACTGGAGTTTTTCTCAAAGATTTAAATATTCATAATTTCGTGTTTATTAATAACTAGTACGCTCTATGGGCCATTCAGAGCAGTGGTTGCTGTTTTATAATTGTTTCCTCGTATTGCTTTAATTTTATTCCAGACTGTAGTACCCGGAGTGTTTTTTAAACAGTGCCATGAAATTCGTGTATTCTCTGAGTTTACTTTGTCTCCTAATTTTCCTGAAAAAGAGCACCGCGATTTTTTAATTTAATTAAATTACCCAGTTTTCTATTTCTTTTGTATTTATTGAATGCTCTCTTGGTTTTGTTAATAGCTTTTTGACTTATATCGTGTCACCACGAGGCGTGATCGTCTTTCCGAATTTTGTAAAGATTTATTTTTAGAATGTGCACTTCAACTGTCAAATTAGTTGTATCAATCAATTTTTGTAGTATTTGATCAATATTTTTTGAATTTTGTTTACTAGCAATTTCGAGATAGGAGACACATACATGGATTTGTTATCATCAATTTCTTTGTTGTTTGTATCTTCTTACAGTTAGCCTGATCAACTTTATAACGATTAAATTTATTTATTTCAACGTTCGTATTATGTGCCATATGTGTACCTTATTATAACCTGAAAATGGCCACTATCGAATAAATCACTGGTTGCAGTTTTTCGACTTTGTGTGCTGTATTTGCAGTGCAGAAGGGAAGACCTATCGTACTAAAGGAACCATTGACTATGATAAAGTGAGTTGGATTATTCTTGTTTAGCAAAATTAGGTTGCAAGAGGAAAGGACGTCTTCTATTATTTTTCCTCTTTCTCCATTCACTTCACGTGCTCATGATGATCTATGGCTATTCAAGTCCCTCACAATGATGAATGGTTTAACCCTTTGCACTCGACTGTCTCCTCTGAGGGGACCCGAAGTTACTTTGTGTTATTACTGAGGAAAATGTATGTACAAAAAATGTTTGTTCAAATATTTGTATCCCTAAGATATTTCCGGAGACATACACGTTAAGGCAATGAGATAAAATTAATAATCTGGGTACTGTTTAATATTTATTAATTTGTGGTCAATATACTGAGAAGTGAATTCTAGCAACTGCGAGAACCTCCTGCGTCATATACCAGGTTGTTTAATAAGTTTTGTTTTGTTTTGTTGAGGGCGTTGCTACTAGTCCAAATTTGTTTTTGTTTTGTTGGTTCACTCTTCTTATCAACGTATGTGAAGGTTCATTTCAATCAGTCAATTCATTCTTTGTTTACAAGCCATTTAGTGTCGCCGTGTCACAGTATTTTCGACAATGGAAAAAATTGAATATCGTGCAGTGATAAAATTCTTATTTTTGGAAGGTGTAGCACCAAAAGAAATTCACGAATGAATGTTAAGAGTGTATAATGAACGTTCACCTTCAATTAGAACAGTAGAAAGATGGGTTGCTGAATTTAAACGTGGTCGTACAAGCCTTGAAGACGATCCACGTGAAGGACGTCCAAAAACCGCATCAACACCAGAAATCGTAGCCAAAGTACAGGATATGGTTTCGGAAGATCGTCGATTGACTGAGAGGGATTTAGTAGAGGCTCTACACATCTCATTAGGCAGTGTGAGTCATATTTTAAATGAAATTTTGAGTTTTAAAAAGCTGTGTGCACAATGGGTGCCGCATTCGCTAACAATTGAACAAAAACACATTCGAATGCGACATTCTCAACAACATTTGGAGCGTTTTAAAAAGGATAAAGTGAATTTTGTGGGTCGATTCATCACTATGGATGAGACTTGGGTCTATCACCATGATCCTAAATCAAAACAAGAGGCTAAAGAGCAGTGTGAACCTGGTTGTTCGGCTTCGAAACGAGTTCGTGTCCAGAAATCGGCCAAGAAGGTTCTGGCATCAGTTTTTTGGGATGCGAAAGGAATTTTATTTGTGGATTACTTGCAAACTGGTAAAACAATTAATTCTGAATATTATTGCAACCTTTTGGACCAGTTGAAGGAAAAAATTCGTGAAAAAAGACCCGGTCTGCAGAAGAAAAAATCCTTTTTCATCAGGACAACGCACCGTGTCACAAGAGCATTTTGACAATGGCTAAAATCCATGAATTAAAGTTCGAATTGTTGGAGCATCCGCCGTATTCACCAGATTTGGCCCCCAGCGACTTCCATTTGTTTCCAGAACTCAAAAAATTTATGCGTGGCAAGCGTTTTTCGTCAAATGAAGAGGTCATAACGGCTGTGGAAGCGTATTTTGCAGACCTTCCGGAATCTCACTTCAGGGATGGGATCCACAGATTGGAGGATCGTTGGAGCAAGTGCATTAATGTTCAGGGAGATTATACTGAATAATAAAGTGTATTTTGAACCATTAACATTGTGTTTTTCTTATCGAACGACGAAACTTATTGAGCAACCTGGTATTTGCAATAGGTTGAATGACAAACTGCAAATTATTGTATGAACATTATATATGTTTGGAAGAAAAAATGTCACATTAAAGACAATAAACAACGTATTACTGCGATGCGTGTTGAACAAATCCTCAATGTATATTGGTGAATGAACTATGACGCATTCGAAAAGAATAGGCTATAAAATTCCGATTTTGTTTCATAATAAATGTATCAGCAAAGTTATATGCAAAACATGATTTCAGCAGAGTATCTTTTTTAAAATTATACCATTTTAAACGAAATGTGGTGCTATTCGCTACTTCGTGAAGAAACATGTCCAAGTGCAAAGGGTTAAATAGTTTTCCTCGAAAGTTGTTTACTTGCATTTTGTTAAAGAGATAACTGTTAAGAAGGTATAGATTGCAAACATACAATGAAGGGTGAGGGGGTGAGTATTTTTATTGTTATGGCTTCGAATTTCATATCGATTTGGAATATTTCACTGTAAATTCTGTCTTTTATGTAGATGGCTACTCTCCCAAGGGCAAGTAGAGATTCACAATTTCTGGTGAACAAGACACACCCTTTAATTTCTCTAACATTGTGTTTTTTTAGGTTGGTTTCTTGAAGACCAATTACATCAAGTTGGTGTATGGTAATTGGGAGTTTTAGTTGTGCTAATCCTTTTTAGTATCTGTTAAGATTCCACTGGAGAAATGTTATGGTCATTTAGTGTAAGGAGGCAAATAGAAAAAAAAATAATTGAAGCAAAAATTTTTAAGCAAAGCTACTGTCTGGCTCAGTTTCATTTAATCACTTTACTAATATTGTTGGGGAATTCTTGGTGACGTTTATTAATTGGTTGCACAGTTTGTGGATTGGATTTCGTATACCGCGTTCTTTAAGTAAGGAGTATATTTTTCTTAAAATGTCAACAATTCTTTATATGTTGTTGGTGTATTCTCTTAAAATTTTGGTTATATTATCAACTTCAAACGCATTTTCATAGAAGTTACTTAGTTGCTCGAAATGAAGTGTGAAGTTGTTTTCATTGTTTTCTTATTCTTCTTTAACCAGTTTAAGCATTTCCTCCATTTCGATCAGGGCGCTGTTAGTTGACTAATTAGGTTCAGTTTTCTTTGCCTTTGATTTGACAGTATGTTTTCTTCTTGTTTGTTAGCTGGTAACCCTTTCTGGGTCGGTAAGGTAGGCGTTTCTAATACTATTCAATACTGGAGTTTCCTTCCGTGGATAATGAATGTGATCTTTTCTTACTAGTATGCGCGGGAGTGCCAATGGCTGGACAATCGCCTCTGTGTTCATGATATGTGTCCATGATATTGCTTGTTTTTTTTGGATTCTTTTTTTGGACACATCCTGGTAAAGTGACCTTTAGATTTACACAGGAAGCAGCATACTTAGTCTGTAAAGATAAACGTCCTATGTTCGGTTCCTTCATCAGTTATAATGATGGATCCTGAAATGTTATTAACGTCTCAGAATGAAGAAACATTTGGCGGCTGAATCTCGCAATATGATTTAATCCACGTTGTTGAATGCCAGTGTTGAGAGATGATAACTTGGAAATGGTTTGGACATTATTTTTGATTATGGGTTTTTTAATAATAGGCTGTGGGATTGTTGGGGAGACATTCGAAATAATTATTCTTTGGAATGGAATATGTTGCAGTAATGTTGTGCAATAATGTTATGCAGTTGACAGTTTCCCTGCTGCTGAGGCATGCATAGATTCGCCCATTGGAAACTCTTGAATTAAAGAAATTGCATTTGGACCAATTATTTTTGCTACAGCACTGGTATACTCTGTTATTGTAGTTCCTTTGGCAGAATTAAATATAATCGCTTGACTTTTGGTTGGAAAACCGTTATTTGTTGTAGCTATAGTGTTTGTGTGTGTCATACCAACAGGGACATACGATTAAATTGTTTTAGTTGAAACGGTTGTCATGTCTCCGGTTGTTGGAACCTTAGTGTTGGAGTTTTTCTGTAGATCCCTGTACTCAGCGGGCGTTTCTTTCTGGGAGTCTTCAAAAAAGCCCACTGGCTTATGTGAATATTCCAAATGAATGTCACAGGGATTTTATGCACACACAGTTAATTACGGCTTACTGCGGAACCGAAAGATAATTACTAGATACTTATCAAACGATTCGAAGCCGTGTAACACAAGCCTAGACAGTGTCATATTTCCTAAGTAACTACAAATAGAAACTTCAAAAAAAATTCCAGCTTCAAGGAAAAAAAAATTCTTCCTATACGCTTCACTTCACCGATAAATCTTGAAAAATAGAGACAATACTTAAACCAGTAAATCAAGAAATCGAACTAAATTTTAAATAAATTTCTATTTGATTATTTTGAACTAAAGAATAATAGCACCCTCAAGGGTGTTATTTTTAAGTTAAGTTATTATCTAATTAACCTAAAGATTATATAAAGATTATGTGGAGTAAAATCATTTATAATATAAACTTTTAAAATCTTATAATTTAATCTGTTTTTTTAAAATTAAGTCATATTTAAACCCCAAAAATTTAAACACTTGCGTTGGAGAAACGTGCCAAGCACGGCGAGGTGCTTTTCTTACAGTGTTGTGAACGACGTATCGTACACGCCGGTAGGCAATTATCGCAGAAGTAAAAATGACGTTCGTGGCAAGTCGACTGAAATTTCTTGCCAAAGCACAGTCTCTGGTTACACCGCATCGCGTAGACTAATCGATACAGTATCTCGTATAGATACACGTATTTCAAAATTCTTACGGTTTGCAATATATTTCCCTATATGCCAGTCAAGTCAAATAATACATTTATTTTATTTTAATAATTTCAACCCATATTGTAAAATGGAAAGCGACAGTAAACGGAATGACGTTATTTTGACAAATACAAAAACAAAGGGGTAATTAAAAGAGAAATTGTTTCTCCACTTCGGAAGCGGCATAGGATCATATCTGACGACGAGGAGGAAAGTAGAAATGAAGATTGTGAAACTAATCTTGTATCTAAGGAGTGGATATGAAAAAACACGGAAAATATAAGCAAAATATGGCAAAATTCACGAATTTCTGGAATACATACGCTCGTTGGGCATAATGTCATTGTTTTACAAACGATACATGAAATACTAACACAGGACTTTTGGAGAATAGTTCTGACACAATATAATCATTATCTTGGATAATCTGATGATTATGGTATATTATAATCTGATATATTATTAATACGAGTGGGACGCCGCATGCGTCGTTGAATGTGTGTTTGTGATATAAACATAATTACAGTAGGATACAATCCTCACATATACATATATACAAAACTTAAAATATAATACAATATATACAGGAATTCTTTATTATTCACGTTAGGGAATGGGCAAACATTACTCCATTGAATCATCGACGAAAAGGGGCGCAAGCTTCTTGACACTTCATTTGTAGGGTGCTTCATTCTGTCTTCACCTCTGCTACTCGTACGAATCCGTCAATACCGGGGTAAATGTAGATAACGCATCCATGTCGGTAACGCATCACGGCCAACGGATGAGGGGTGTGTGGTCCTCTGCCAGGATGACAAGAGTCCCGACCTTGTTGATTGTTGATTTTCCGGTATGCCATTTTCGGCGCTGAGTGAAGTGTTGAATGTGGTCTTTATGTCCCTTCTACTGGTTTCGCGTCGGTGTGATGCGTTCCCATGATGACATCCGATTCTGATAAACTCATTAGCACATCACCAATCCGGAAGTGGCCAGGAGTTAGAACCGTGGTATCGTTGGAGTCATCGGAATGTGATCTGTGTGACGTATGTCTGTATATGATGTATGTACTTTGGCCGCAAGTGTGCTGAAGGCTCCGAATATTAATAAACTGTCTTTTACGGTTCGCGAAAAGTCTGATTTAAATGCCTTTACAACTGCCATCCAGAGGCCGCCGAAATAGGATGATCGAGGAGGAATAAAATGCCAGTTCACCTCCCATTGAGCTAAGCGTTCGATAAATACTTCATTGTGTGAGTTTGATGCAAAAACCTTGCGTCATTCATGGTTTCCTCCACCATAATTTGTCGCATTTTCGGAGAATAAATCGATTGAGGGTCCACAAGGCGCTAAGAATCTCCGTAACTCTGCTAGAAATGTTTCGGTTAAGTTTACAATAGTTTCGAAATCAATTGCCTTTGTAGTTAGACAAATGAATGCGACTACGTATGCCTTGACCTTTCGGGTGTTTCGGCGACGTTATTCTTTAACACTTTGACTGCCATGGTGGTCACCGGTGACCGACGCAAGAAATTTTACCGAAGATCCAAAATATTCGCAATTGGTAGTAATTATTATATTATAAATGCAGTTGTTATTAGAATAGTGATGCGATCCTTTGGTCTCCAATACCAGGTTGCTCAATAAGTTTTGTCGTTCGATAAGAAAAACACAATGTTATGGTTCAAAATACACTTTATTATTCAGTATAATCTCCCTAAACATTAATGCACTTGCTCCAACGATCCTCCAATCTGTGGATCCCATCCCTGAAGTGAGATTCCGGAAGGTCTGCAAAATACACTACAACAGCCGTTATGACCTCTTCATTTGACGAAAAACGCTTGCCACGCATAAATTTTTTGAGTTCTAGAAACAAATGGAAGTCGCTGGGGGCCAAATCTGGTGAATACGGCGGATGCTCCAACAATTCGAACTTTAATTCGTGGATTTTAGCCATTGTCAAAATGCTCTTGTCACACGGTGCGTTGTCCTGATGAAAAAGGATTTTTTTCTTCTGCAAACCGGGTCTTTTTTCACGAATTTTTTCCTTCAACTGGTCCAAAAGGTTGCAATAATATTCAGAATTAATTGTTTTACCAGTTTGCAAGTAATCCACAAATAAAATTCCTTTCGCATCCCAAAAAACTGATGCCAGAACCTTCTTGGCCGATTTCTGGACACGAACTCGTTTCGAAGCCGAACAACCAGCCGAACACCACTCTTTAGCCTCTTGTTTTGATTTAGGATCATGGTGATAGACCCAAGTCTCATCCATAGTGACGAATCGACGCACAAAATCCACTTTATCCTTTTTAAAACGCTCCAAATGTTGTTGAGAAAGTCGCATTCGAATGTGTTTTTGTTCAATTGTTAGCGAATGCGGCACCCATTGTGCACACAGCTTTTTAAAACTCAACATTTCATTTAAAATATGACTCACACTGCCTAATGAGATGTGTAGAGCCTCTACTAAATCCCTCTCAGTCAATCGACGATCTTCCAAAACCATATCCTGTACTTTGGCTACGATTTCTGGTGTTGATGCGGTTTTTGGACGTCCTTCACGTGGATCGTCTTCAAGGCTTGTACGACCACGTTTGAATTCAGCAACCCATCTTTCTACTGTTCTAATTGAAGGTGAACGTTCATTATACACTCTTAACATTCGTTCGTGAATTTCTTTTGGTGCTACACCTTCCAAAAATAAGAATTTTATCACTGCACGATATTCAACTTTTTCCATTGTCGAAAATACTGTGACACGGCGACACTAAATGGCTTGTAAACAAAGAATGAATTGACTGATTGAAATGAACCTTCACATACGTTGATAAGAAGAGTGAACCAACAAAACAAAAACAAATTTGGACTAGTAGCAACGCCCTCAACAAAACAAAACAAAACTTATTGAACAACCTAGTATCTGCACATTATTTACATTTTGCATAACTTAGTCGAACGCTGTAATATTTCATAGCATCGCCGTTCTAATATGGTAAATTACACGAGTATGTAAGAAAGACTCTGACAGGCCACACGCGTTGCTATACCATGCGCCAGTTGTTTCTTATCGTAGTGAAAAATGATTACAGTTAGAACAAAATGCTTAGGAATTTCCACCGAGTTGATAATCTATATTGGAGAATCGTACTGGCCTATTGTTTCTTGTCATAGCAGAAGGTAAGCACGTTTAGAACGAAACGTTTCGGGACATGCATTCAATTGAAAATCTTTCCTCAAGAACAAAGTATCTAAAAGAGCGCTTGAGATTCAAACTTATTTTCTATGAAATTTCACGATCTCGTGGTAGGTCATACAAAATATTATCGACTTGTGTGGGCTTTGCTCTCCTATATATCACCCACTTGCAAATCCCTTGATTCACCGCAAGTCATCTTGTGATCGGCCAGAATCGTAGTCGAATCACATTAAACGTGGCTTGTGAATCAGCGTGTAAATGTCATACATGAAAATTTTGAATCTTTGACGTAGTAAATCTTTGTAGTCGTAATTAATGTTTGCATATTTGATGCGTCCTCCCACGCGCAGTATTCCCGCTGTATCACTGAACCGTTGCCGTGATGTGAGTCTGTTGTTTAGTTTATTGAATACTCTAGTGATTTGTTTTTGAACTAATATGACAATTCTATCCAGTGCGTCCTATTACTTGTCTGTTCGTAACGATCCAGACCGGTGGTTACCCTTGAGTACATTGAAACATCGTCTGTAGAAAGCGGTGACCCTAAGTAATCGTGTTCCTGATGAAAATCTATATATGATTGTTGATTCGGTCGTTGTGGTTGCATTTGGTATGAGTTATGATTTCCTTTTTGGTACATCAAACGGTATTATGTCCTGTGATGGGCAGGTGTGTTCGAAGGCAGTTAGCCATCGCGGGCCTGTTAACCAATGGATGATGTGTAATAACGTTATTCGCTTCTACGCCGCGCGATACCAAATCTACCGGGTTGTCGTCGCTCGGTACGTGTCTCCACTAGCATTATTTGGTTTGATTCTGATTATCGCGAACTTGATTGGCTACAAAAATTTTCCGGGGTGTGGTTGTGTTTTTAACCAGAGTAACACGATAGTTGAATTTGTCTAATGTACTGTTTTGGCTACATTGAAGTGCAATGCGTGCCTGGTCATTGTATGCAAATTACCGAGTAATAATGCAGCACACAACTCCAAGCGTGGTAACATTTGGGTTTTAACCGTTTGAGTCCCAAGCAGCGCGATCGCGCTGTTGAGATTTTATGTCGAGAAATCCCAGTACATTTCGAGCATAGTCGACAACTGACGGTGCGTTACCGATTGTTGACGTCGCGCGCTCAGATTTACTAAAGCAAGTACACCACACAGCTCCTTTTAATGTAAATAGTACATTTTACAATAAGTACAGTAATACTATAACAATGCAATAATACATTACAAAATAAACATTTTTATTTCATTGTTATCTTCTCAATAATTTGAGAAGAGAAGCATGAAATGAAGATGATTGGTGGAAGGGGGGTTTGAAAGACGGTGACAGTAGTATTAAAATTGGGAGAATTGGTGGTATGTGGAAGAGGAGGAAATTTATCTGGAATATTGACCCTTTGCACTCCGAGCACTTTTTAGCAAGAGGTTTCAGCTACTCCGAAAGTGTTTACAATGTTGCGACCGCGCAATTGAGAAAGGTCAAAGACGCTGCCGTGTCATTAAAGAAAGCTTGTTTTGAAATTGAATTGTTGAACTAATTGTCAAAAAATTGAAGTGTCATTTGAAAGCTATGTTTTATTAACAAAATTACAATGTAAAGAATATAACAATACATAAAAATAACAATTATCTTTTGAAATTCTTCATTGTATATTGTGAAAAGCAATCCCCAAGATGCATTCGTCGCTTGCCAGGACAAGTATCGCAATATTCACTAGTTTCATGCCTTTCACCTTTCTTCTGCCTGTTGGAGCAAACGACACAATCTGTTTTTTTACCCTTCCGCATTACGTGAAGCTTCCTGTTTAACCGTATTTCAACACATGCAGATGCAGAAGATGAAGCTCTCGATCTTTTTTGTCGAAAAATTGTTAACCAGTTGATCCACTAGCAGTTTCACATATTTCAAATGTGTTAATGGTTTCTCATTTCGATTTTTTTTACAGTCTTATATATAATATATGAATTGATAACACATACTTATATGCCCCAAAAAAACATTTTCCTCCACCACTTCAGAGATTTCCTCAAAAAACAATACGTGGCGCGTGCCGAAACATCTTCCTACCCGTATAAAGATGATACAATGTTGCCTGTAGATGCTGGCGTGTCGTGTCGCCGCAGCGGCGACAACGGAGTGCTATGGGCTATAATACGTGTCGCCGTACCGGCGACAACGGAGTGCAAAGGGTTAATCAGGAGTGCGAAACGGTTTTTAATTAGTGATGGTTAACGGTACGCGAGGTGTAGGAATTAGGGTTTAAGACTGGTACTGCGGATTAGGGCTTGGGAACTCTTCTTGGGTCCATTGGGTCGAACCACTAACAAATACAAGAAGCGTTATTGCTCCAATTGCGATTCATTGATGTAAAATAAACAAAGCGCTTGGTATTTCTCGAGATAAAATAAAAGAAGCGCTATCGCGCTGCTTGGGTCTTTTCGTACTCATTTAGAGAAAGCGCGGTTGCGCTGTTTGGGATTCTTCGACAGTGTTTTTTCAATACCCCTTGGGACTCAAACGGTTAAGCAGTGCCTCCTTCGACTTGGCGCGTAATAACCGGCTTGTTACCTGAGATTGAGCATTGGTCGCCTGTAGATAAATGCATTCACCGTAGGCCCACTCGTGCATGTCCCAAAACCATGCATGTGAATGTCACTAGTATCCAGAGTAATGCATCGCGGTACCTTACACTGATTTAATACGTTCAAATTTGTACGAATACATTTCCACGCTTCGGAAAGTGCTGAATAAAAATGTTTGCGCACAAAACTACCGGCCCTATGAAGACTAAAGGATTAAACGATTGCGCAATTTGAACCAAAATGGTTCGTTTTGTATTCTTATGTGTCGTATCGTATGGTTTTATGTTAGAAATGAGTGTGACCTTTTCCGGCTTCCACGCAACTTCTAGCATTCGCTTGGTATCGGTGAAGTTTAAGCGTATGTGTTTGTCGTGTAATGAATTTATTGGTATCATGTCGATAAGGTTTTTATCCTTTGAGGTCAATTTCAAAGTTCGAAATCTCCCCAATTGCACATAGAAATGAGTTTGTATGAGGTCCCTAGTAGCGATGGTTCAGATTTTAGGGTAATCGGACTCAATATTGCCTGATCAATTTGTCCCGAGACGTATTTTTGTGGTAATGATTTACACAGACTGCTTCTTTCGTGGAAAGAATAGCCGTTTGCGGTCCTTCCTCTATTGCCTTGAATTGTGTCAGTTAGGCGTATAGAGCGTCGGGTTTTACTGTGTATATAGTTCGAGAATATGTGTTGATTGAGTTTTCGCTGGCCACAATCCAACCCAAAAAAGTTTTGTATAATTTAAGACGCGGGTCTTTGAGTGGTATACGACCAATGTCTAGTAAGTCCCAAAATACCTGGGTGCCGATCAAGCCATCGAGGTTTGCAGGTATATGGAAGGTTGGGTCGGCTAATTGAATGTTTTTGGGAATTCCTAATCCGTTTTTGTTAATAGGCTGCACCGGTACTGGATTGCGACCCGCGCCGCGATCAAAAATGTGAGGGGGGAGGAATAGTGGGCAATAAGTGATTGAATTTTGTCATTAATGTTTCCCTTGACAAACCTAAATTTGTGGCAAACAGTTCGGTCTGAATGGGAACTTAGGCCCTATTATCTCAGAGAACGCGGCATTTTTTAGGATATCCGTTTTCATCGAGTAGCTGAATTATCGCAGTACTAAGTACCAGGGTGCTCAATAAGTTTTGTCGTTCGATAAGAAAAACACAATGTTATGGTTCAAAATACACTTTATTATTCAGTATAATCTCCCTGAACATTAATGCACTTGCTCCAACGACCCTCCAATCTGTGGATCCCATCCCTGAAGTGAGAACGGAAGGTCTGCAAAATACGCTTCAACAGCCGTTATGACCTCTTCATTTGACGAAAAACGCTTGCCACGCATACATTTTTTGAGTTCTGGAAACAAATGGAAAGTCGCTGGGGGCCAAATCTGTGAATACGGCGGATGCTCCAACAATTCGAACTTTAATTCATGGATTTTAGCCATTGTCAAAATGCTCTTGTGACACGGTGCGTTGTCCTGATGAAAAGGATTGTTTTCTTCTGCAAACCGGGTCTTTTTTCACGAATTTTTTCCTTCAACTGGTCCAAAAGGTTGCAATAATATTCAGAACTAATTGTTTTACCAGTTTGCAAGTAATCCACAAATAAAATTCCTTTCGCATCCCAAAAAACTGATGCCAGAACCTTCTTGGCCGATTTCTGGACACGAACTCGTTTCGAAGCCGAACAACCAGGTTCACACCACTCTTTAGCCTCTTGTTTTGATTTACGATCATGGTGATAGACCCAAGTCTCATCCATAGTGATGAATCGACGCACAAAATCCACTTTATCCTTTTTAAAACGCACCAAATGTTGTTGAGAAAGTCGCATTCGAATGTGTTTTTGTTCAATTGTTAGCGAATGCGGCACCCATTGTGCACACAGCTTTTTAAAACTCAAAATTTCATTTGAAATATGACTCACACTGCCTAATGAGATGTGTAGACCTCTACTAAATCCCTCTCAGTCAATCGACGATCTTCCAAAACCGCGCTGTACTTTGGCTACGATTTCTGGTCTTGATGCGGTTTTTGGACGTCCTTTACGTGGATCGTCTTCAAGGCTTGTACGACCACGTTTAAATTCAGCAACCCATCTTTCGACTGTTCTAATTGAAGGTGAACGTTCATTATACACTCTTAACATTCGTTCGTGAATTTCTTTTGGTGCTACACCTTCCAAAAATAAGAATTTTATCACTGCACGATATTCAATTTTTTCCATTGTCGAAAATACTGTGACACGGCGACACTAAATGGCTTGTAAACAAAGAATGAATTGACTGATTGAAATGAACCTTCACATACGTTGATAAGATCCTTTTTTGAACCAACAAAACAAAAACAAATTTGGACTAGTAGCAACGCCCTCAACAAAACAAAACAAAACTTATTGAACAACCTGGTAATGTGTCTGAAGGACCTATGGTGTTCGCACACGTGATGATATTTACTGTGGCAGCTGATACCGTGTCGGTGTGCAGAAGGGTATTGTGTTTTTTTTGTGTCAATTGCGACAGGTAGAAGATGTGCATTCGTTTACCGAATGTCCAAGTCGCAAGCAGATGAAGCAAAGTTTGGCAGTTTTTACTAAATTATGTCGCTCGTTAATTTCTGCACTAAGAAACTTTTTGCACGCATGGTTAAAATATGATGCCTTGCAGAAACTGCATTTGATGGAAGATTGTATTATGTGAACTTGGACTGCTATTTGTGGTTGATTATATGATTTCGGGTTGTCTTTATCTGTGGTACGTGATGTGTCGTTTCATTGAACAGAATTGTGTGTTCCGTAGTGTATGTGGACAAATCGAGAATTTTCTGCTGATTGCCTAGAAAGTTGAAGAATTCGTCAATGTGAGAAAAAGTATTGTTAGAGATGTGTTCCTTCTAACGTGCGACTGTTTCTTTGTCGATTTTGGCAGGAATAAATAGATGAGAATAGTATCTACATCTAGATGTTCCTGTGTGTGCAATTTCTGAAAGTGTGCTTCAGCCGTATTCAGAAAGGAGCGATTTGCGGTTTGAGTGGTTTGGGAGAATGAGAGTAGATCGAAAAGTGCTTTTAAATGATTTGAGACAATCATGCTGGTTGACTGTACGCCTTAGTATGATTGTATGTCTAGCTTAGGTTGTCTTTTGGCAAATGTCGCGTATTTCGCCTCGATGTCCTTCAATAGAACCACGCGTTCTTTGTTTCATGTTTCGTCCGATAATGAGTTAACGATCTCTTCAAAAACGGGGAGATCGGGCTTAAAGTATGTGTATTTAGCCTTATGAATACCAATACGTTCCTTGGTTGAGGGAGCAGCTATTGTGTTGGATGTTTGAGAGTAAGCGATTGAATGGTGATAGCTTTGAATAACTTACCGAACGGTCGTGTGTCGTTCGCTATGGCGTTGAAGATCAGTGAAGGATACGTGATATCTTCACGGTTTCTGCAATATTGATTGGACCGACGTGTCTTCCACAGCGATTAACCCTTTGCGGTCGGCAGATTTTGCTCTTAAGAGTACCAGCAGGTCGGATGATATCTAGCATTTCGTAGTTACTTTTCCGTACAGAATTTAAAGTCAATATATGGATATTAAAACACATAGAGTTTCTTGAAACTGATTTGTTGTGTTTATTACTACTTGTAATACGTAAGAATACAAATTTTTAATCTCTGTAATGTTCTAAAGTATGATATTTCGCGAAACAATCACCGATATGAAGTCCTGGCTTTTGTGTACAAGTTTCACAATACGTGTATGTTTGTCGGCTTTTCCCGCAGCTTTCCTGTCGGAACATACTGCACAGTCTTTATTGACTCCTGAACAAATTATATGAAATTGATTATTTAATCTAATGTCTACGAATGACGTTATAGGTTGCGATGTAGATAATGTTTGGTGCCGGAAATTTCCTACGGACTGATTTACTAAACATTTCACAAAATTTAAGTGTGTCAGTGGCTTTTCGTTGTTCTGTGGTTTTGTTATTTTATACAATATGTATGAGTTGATGACGTACATCTCCATGCGCCAACAAAAAATTGCATTTTCGACAGTTCCTGCTGCGGGATATCGACTTCTACGATGATTTAAAGATGTCCCCGCTACGGGGACACCGACTTCTACGACAATTGAGAAATGTCCCCGCAATGGGGACACCGATCGCAAAGGGTTAATCCGGCTCGAAGGATCAAAATTCTTATGTTGATTGATCGTGTTGTTTCCCTACTTCTGGACATATGTTGCACACCGACGTACCAGACAATGAGGCACGGTACTAGTTATGTCCAGCATTTTATCACGACCACAGCAAGTGTGACTTGGTACTGGGTTGCTGCGAGGACTTGTCACGATCGCGGCAGGAGTCGACAAAAATAACTAAATTTCTTCTGTAGTTCGTGTTTTATTTCTGCATAATGTGGTGCTATGTGTTATGTTCTGTACTGCCGTGTGGTAGAATGAGTACTGTCCTTGTGGTGGTAGGATGTGTATTGACCCCATGGTGGTAGAATGCCTACTACCTCTTTTTCCCGGGTGGCCGAATTCTCCAATATATATGTATAAGATTTATATATATATTACATACATAACATATTATATACAGTTCCGCCGATGTCAATAATATGACAAAAAAATCGCTTAATTCTAGAAGACCGCTAAGTAACATTAACTTTTCAAAAAAATAACGAAATAGACGTGCAAGTAGAGCCACACATGTCGTTGGAACGAAAAAAAATCGTGGCAGGTAAAAATTTACGGAAACTAATTCAAATAGGCAGTAAACTCGAAAAGAAAACCTAAGGAGTTTAATATCAATCCCAAACATATTTCTAACAAAGTTTATGCACTGAAACAAAACAACTCATTCGGAAATTCTAACCAAAGCAACAGTGAAATTAAAACACAGAACCCACACAGCTATATGGATGAATAACAGCACCAATTATATCCTCATGAAAGAAAGTATAAAAACTATCCTATTTGAAAATGAGTTTTACTGTCAAACGGTGTCCAACTCAATCAAAATAAACACTAACTCACTAACTCATCTAGCATTTCACGCACTCACCATCCACGTCAAGGAAGAGCCAACAATACAAGTCAAACATATTTTACACCACACTGTATCAACAACAGATATATAAGAGGAGCTAGCAAAGAAATTCTACAAAATTCAAAATGCTACCGATATCCCCAGCTGATAAACTGACAAACTATTGCCATTATTTTTCGTAGACTCAGAGCCTAAAGCAAATAATAAAGAAATTAAAAATTAAAAACATCTCCACAATACTATAATTAAAGTAGAACTATCACATAAGAAAAAAGAAATACCTCAATCCCAGACTGCTGTGTAAAATGTACAGAAAATTACCCCACCAACATTTGCAATAAAAAAAATACACTCCCACGAAATGCATACTATGTCGACCGCAAGCTACAAACAATGTTCAGTAAACAGTGTCCTACAGGAAATAAGAGATATGCCATAGAATAACACAAAAGCATCCTAGCACCAAAAAATAAGAGGAAGCGTAAGCTATGCTCAGATAACAAAAAGAAATAGAGAAAGAAAATTGACAAAAAGAACAACAGTAGCAGCACCAACAATAACAATGACAATACTCTGAATCAATTCGAAACATTCGCCAACTTATGAATCGAAACAATAGTTTTATAAACCCATTCATATGCCTTATTGGAAACAAAATTATGCAACAGAAATTGATCATTGTCATAAAATCGTCCCGTGGAATGCAAATGGCTCATATCAAAGAAAACAAGAAATAGGCATTTTTCTCAGAGAACCGAAAATAGATATACTGCTGACTTCAGATACGCATTTCACAGAAAGAAACTACTTTAATATTTATAAATGTAGAACACCTCATACCCTACACCGAGATGAATCTGCATACATCAAATTACTTCTAAAGGTAAGAATCTCATACCGTTGATTTAATAAAGACAAGACGGAATTTCTGTAACCCACAAGCATTCAAATATAGGATGCCAGCGGTTCTTTGGTTATATCCGCAGTATATTATAGACCACGATATCAATAAAGACCAGTCTGATAAATACTTTGTCATATTACGAAAACGATTTGTAGTAGGGAGTGATTTTAACAAGAAACACTCACAATAGAACTCACGAATCATAAGTCCTAAGGGCAGGTAACTACAGAAAAGACTATCGTCAAGAGGATATACCTACGCCAGCATGGGATCACCCACATACTGGCTACCGAACATCGGAAAACACCTGATCTCCTCCACTTTTTTCTTAACAAACAGCATTTCTATGAATTGCATAAACATCGACGCAAGTTTTGATCTAACGTCCGACCACTTCCCAGTTATACTATCTTTAAGCTCAAATGTTAGAGAAAACAAACAAAAAACCCTGTTTCTGTGTGATTCGAGAAATATTATATTAGGTGGGAAAATCTATTCAATTTAAGAGTGGGAAAATCTATTCAATTTAAAACTGATTTCATAACCGCTCAAAATAATTTGGATTATTCATTTGTACACCTAATAATTGGTTTTACGTTTCAATATATGTACTAACGAAAACATAAACCTATAGACCCCACTAAAGCACAAGATAACATAGATCAAACTATGGAAATTTTAATAAAACTAATTCAGACAGCGTCATATCAACACACACCATAAATTAAAATAGGTAAACACACAATACATTACATCCTGATCGTGCGTGAAGTGTTGCAGAAAAAAATCAATGTTACGGAGAGATAACAAAACAGTAAACACCCTACGGAGAAGGAGAAAACGTTATCCTTAAAACTAATAAAGTAGATATCGCGATTTTAGAATTTTTAAACACATTGCTGCAATATAAAAAATATCAGAGTATGACTTAATGACTGACTAAATACAAAAAAAAAATGTAATAATACAAAGAAAAGCTTTGTAGGGCGCAAAATACATTCTGCTGTTTTTATATATTACATAAGCTTTCGACAATGTATGGCATATTGGTTCAATATGGGTAATTAAATAGAAACTTCTACACAATTATTAGGAACTACCAATCAAATCGTATCGGAGTGAACGATATTTTCAAATTAAACAGAATGACAACTATTAAAAAAAAACACCATATTTTAGCTGGCGTTCTTTAAGGAAGTATAGACCCCGTGTAAAAATACAAAGTAGCGAATCCGTAGTATGACATGGTGGTAGGCAGCCTTAGGAAACAAATTCTTTTCTGCGCCTCAGAGTGATCGGATAAGTTGGAAGGGCTGCGCGGTGTGTTCGTGGGGTCCGAATACACTTGTGAAACTGGAGGGAGTTTTGAGATAACTCTATTCGCTTTGATAACAATATAAAAGTGCTACTAAGTATACTACCGCGTGGTGCGAGGAGATTAAATTTACGGCCAGCGCTGACTTTCGTGCTGTGGGGATCATGTGCCCAAATCAGTAGCGACAGCATATTTTAAGTGCCGCACGAAAACTCTTCCTTACCAAATTTGTTCACCTTGGATAAATAGCAGAAATTATTTTGTGAAGTCACGGGATGCAGCAGGCGGCTGCGTTGTTTCCTCGCGTGCGAGACTCCCTGGTTCGGTATGGCCGCAGCTGGCAGAAGACCCCCTCGGTCGGAGAATTTACTTCTGGCGAGACTGAATGAAGAATGCAATTTCCGGGGGAGAATGGGCGGTGCACCCCGGGGAAGATGCGCTCACGACGACCCACGTCCCGGAAGGCCGAACTACAATCGTACCGGCCCTGTTATGTCAAGTTGGATGATGACGTCGAAGGGCTCCAGGGTCCGGCAATACGCTCGAGTAGGACACATAAGAGCAGGAGGTGGGGGGAAACTGACAGGGAGTCGGCTATGACCCGATCCTCTAACGCTTTGGTGGCCCGTCTGGGTTAGGCGGGATGAAAGCGTCCGGCAATCATGGCGTGAAGGAAAAATAAAGCTGAAATCCCAAGAACGTTTCTGACGCGGATTGCTGGTGTGAGCCATCGCGGTCGGACAAACGTACCCCGCTGGACACACTTACAAGCGGAGAAGGAATTGCTGGAGAACTGCCAAGCCTAACGACAGAGGAGATTGGGAAGGAGGTGCATGCCGCAGCAAGGCAAATGTGCGTGATCGCCACGACATCCGAGAACCTGAAAAGGTAGCTTGTGCCAGTACTGCGTCTGCTGGACAGCAGGTTGTTAGCCATCTATCAAGATGTGACCATTCCTTCGTCCTTATCCGAGTACTCCGCCGAGTGACGGCGGAAGTGGATCACGGCACAGCACTAGACACACGCGTTCCGATAGAAGTGGATTACGCTGGAAAAAAAAAATGTCGGAGCTTCGGGAGGGAACAGAAAAGGAGTCTCTGTCAGATCTCCTATTCATATAAATCGACCTCTTGGTGGGGGGCGTGGCGAAGTCTCGACACAACGCAAACTCCCGGATCTGACCTCGAGGCGTGTCCAGCACTGGATAGATGCGGACAGGATTAGAGCCGCCGCCCCAGCCAAGGGCTGGTCCGAGAAACCTGCCGAAGAGAAACGCAGTCCGAAGGTCATGGTAGTCGAGTTCCGGCGTCGTATGTTCAGTATTTTCAACAGAACAATGAAGAGAAGAGAATCACCAACAGGAAAGAGGCAGCGTACTGGTGTTCTTAGTCTCAGGAGGCGATCCGGATTGTGAAAAACAGGGTGTCGGGTGAGGTTAGAGATACCCTCAATCGGAATTGTTCTGCGCAAATAACATCGGTTTGCGTACACTCAGAGATGGGAGATTCTAAAAGGAAAGCAGTGTAGATGAAGTATTGCGGAGCTTGGACAAAACCCTGGTCTAACCCTTTTTAGGATCATTGAACAAGTTGGACCTACCTCAATGGGGAAGTGGGTCACTTGGTCGACGTTTCAGTCTATCAAGCAGGCTGAAGCGTCGTTTGCAGCGTCTCCTCGATGAGATAGAGTCACCAGCTAAGCTCGGTGCCCAAGGTCATTCGATGTAATTGACCTAGAGGATATTCCCATACGTACTATCACATCTATCTACATTGCAACCGCGTGAGGGCCCAGTTTTGGTAATCGCAGATACTTAGATAGTTGAATGTTTTGGTTAAATGTGCCTGGAACTTATTGACTTCACTGATCTGTCGGCACGTGATAAACTCGATGTTACGGGCGTCAAAATTATATTTTAAACTCAATTGACAGAACAAGATGTTTGGTAAGTGTTCTGATGTGCTGCGTGCTAAATGAGTTGTATGCTGAACAAGGTCTCGTAATGTAATGAATTTGAATAGTTGCAGTTTCCCTCAAGAGGTTTAAAATTATGAGGTGGAAATGAAAGGTAGTGGGGTACAATAATCAGCTCAATACGCTGCTAGTACCTGGGGTAAGTTGTCTATTGATGATTTGTGCACGATGGAAAGGTCTCTTTGTGTTATTTTGAGGTATTCCTTTTATGGTACTGGATAAGGAAGACTCGGAAAGAGATAATATTGTACTGACCGCGATATTTTTGTAAAGATAGCCTCTATAGTTGGTATAGTAGGAGCGTTTGGTCTGCAGATCGCTCCAGGAAAAATCGGAACCATAAGATTTCACCGGCACAGGCTTCGGGGCCTCGACCGCTCACGTGCCACGGCGTCAATCGATGGGGGCGTATCGATCGAAGTTGACTCGGAACTTAAGTACTTGAGCCCTAGCTTCCATCCTAAATAGAAGTTTGATTGATACTTACGCTTCCTTCCAAGAATATCTGACGGGATAACAGCGGACCTGGGACAATTGTTCCAAGTACTGCGGCACCGAACGGTCGCCACCCATACACAGATGCCATGCATTCTATGATGCTGTACCGCACATCCTACCCGGATGACCCTGGACTACCGAACCGTCTCATTCGGGATGATAAGATCCCTTGCATGCATCGTGGCTCGTTGCCTGCTCACGCTAGGGCAATCGGCGGTCTGTAACCACAGTGCAGGGCTGAGCGAGCATGGTTGGTCTCGGACTATCGGTAGAGGTGAGCAAAGTTATCCGAAGGAGGGCGGGTTTCGGTCTAAACGAACGGATCGAAAAGTCGAAAACAATCCGACACTCTCCCCAGGGTGTGGGGGTATTTTGCGAAACATTTCCCCCTCGACACAGAAAACAGTGTGGTGCCGTATTTTACTTCATTTACATAGCAGAACTTCTGAAAAATAAAAATGTAACAATAGCTACATATGTGTAGGATTCTAAGAAATGACGCGAGCGAACGAGAGTAAGAGCGAATGAGAGCGAGTGAGTGCGAGTGAGAACAAGTGAGAGCGAGCGAGTGCGAACAGACAAAAGAATTCGGCAATCGGCAGAACGTAGACGACTCTGCAACACGCATTTTGTTGACGGTATTCTTCTTCGACGGTATAGACATTCGACGGCTGACGAGAGAGCTCGATATTTGACGAGATCCGAGTCTCTTTTGATAAGACGACGTATTCGACGACATTATTAATCGACGTGAGTGCGTGTGTAAGCTGCATTTATTAATCCGCAAACTTTTGTGTACTTTCAACATTCATTTTATTTGTATTACCTAAATCAGTAATAAATTTGATTTCTCTAAAACGAAATCCTACATATGCATGCAACATATTAATCATATGAAAACCCTGCTAAAACATCAAATCTTCTATAGGAATCATTAAACACGACAGCAAAATTAACCAAAAATATGAAACATTAAAATCAATATAGAATGATCTAAGACCATTACACACCATTAACATGAAATACTACCACATGCATATGGATAAACGATTAACGGGAAAAAATCATATAGAGGAACGAAAGGAAGCAACTAGATATAAAAGTATAAAACTTGTACTGAATATTTAGCTATAAATCTCCACTATCCCCAGAAAATAAAATATCACTGTACAAAGTTTTCATAAGTTAATCTCAATGTGGACAATCGGTGACCAATTTTGAGCCTGTGCCAAAAAATGATTTTAAATATTATTTGGAGGTAAAAAAAAGTAAGACATTGAGGACTATAGCAGCCGCCCCGCAGTTTATCAACGGCGAGGTTCTCCACAAAGACATAAAAATAAAATAAGTAACAGCCCAAGGCCAAGAATTCACAGCTACACACAAGAACAGAATAAAGAAATACCATAAGGAATTATCCTAAAACCATATAGAGACTATACACCAGAAGACTGAAAAAGACAAAGTTATCCCATCTGTGAAACCTGTAATTAATACATAGCGAAAACCCTGTTAAGTGTCATATAACTATTGAGTGAAATATATTAAATGTGCTTATTAATTCAATAAAGCCATTTGTGAATGCATTTAATAGTTATAAAAAGAAAATAAATTGGCAAGCGACGCATAGGCATCCCACCTTGAAGCGACGTCGTCTTCGTACCTCTTCCACGCCACAATCCTGCTTCAGTTGTACTGCGCACACAAAGGAGATGCATAAAGTGGCAGGGCGCACGTGAAACGTTATTGAATCGGTCGCATATGCCTCTGGAACGGAAGCATAGAGGCATAAGTTCCCTCACAGCAGTGGGGGAAAGCTTCGGTAAGGACTGCCACCAGAGGGAGGAAAGCGTTACTTGTCAACTTAACACATTGCGGACGGATGACGAGATATCCGCGCGTCATTGACTATGGCGTCGTTCGGGGTATATTGATTTTGTTATCTCCATATATCGTCTTGCATATTCTGTCGTTTGAGGCTTATACAATGACGAAATATCACACAGAGATACGATGATTGAAACATTCATCGCAGTTTTTCGTGAATTTGTGTTGCGAATTTAGTATTTGACCTCTGAAATATGGTAAAAGCGACAAAAATTTTTTGCAATGTTACAGAAAGATTTGCGGACAGTTTAACGGATACATCAAGTGATGACGAGAATATGAATATTTGATAGACAGAAAAGACTTTGTCGTGTTCCACTTCACACACAGTGTCATGTTTTACGAAATAATTTAAAAAATGAACGAGCAATGAGAAGTTTTAACACATTTTTAGAGAGAGAAAGCGATATGGGAGAGTGAAAAAAACATTGTCTATTTTTAAAGTTATTATGAAAAATAAATATTTCATCATGGAAACCAAACAGTGATTTTAAGCGCGATATTAAAATAAGTAGTTTTGAATCTTTCAAAAGAAGTGTGTGCGTCTTCAAATTTTCAGAAATATGCGAATGTGTTTACAAGATTCCAAACCTTTGTCAGCGTTTAATGCATGCAGTGCGAGTAATATTTTGCATTTTTTGTGATTAAAACCGTTTAATATATCATTCCAATCAAAAATCCTGACATAATTTTTGTAAAAATAAAGTGTTAAATATAGATAAACAATCGAAATATAATGTTTTTAAAGATAATTTATAATATGCGCATTTTTTTAAAAATACCAACGGCCACTGGATACGATTGCTAATAGAAAAAGTCGTCGTCCGTTAAGGGTTAAAGTGGCACGACCTTCGATTCTCCGCGCTGAAGTGTGCACTGAGGAAGGATGTGTGTCAGTATCTGTTTTAACAAAAACTGCATTTTAACAAAATTATGTTTTGACAAAAATCGGATTGGGCAAAAACTTACGGATTGTTAACCCTTTGAGCGCTGAGTTGTCCGACGTTAAGCGTGCGCCGTGGACTGCCCACTCCGTACGAAAAATCCTACCGGGGGCTGCGTGCTTTTTACGAAAGAGCGCAAGTTGAGCAGACTTGCCCGACGTTATGCGTGCACCGTGGACTGCTCACTCCGTACAAAAAAGAGTGAATTTTCATTGCAAGGTATATTGATTGTAACTGGAGTAAATTATGTGGTGACTTCAAAAGCCTTAATAACCATTTATCGCATCCAAAGCAGTAGATTTTTTCGATAATTGTACCCTTAACCCCGAATTTGATTCATCAAAATTATATAATTTTGGTACAAAATTTTTCTTAGAGCATACAAAGTTTTTTTCCGTATCATTAGATGTCGCTTATTATTCTCATCATGTAGATCTTCATCCTCTTCAGAAGATGAATTAAATATTCGGACTCGTCTTCTCCTTTGCTTATATAATGGAACGGCTTCTTCGGTTTCCGAAGCCACAAAAGAAGGTTTGATTATGTTCGTTCTAACATCCAACTTATTGTACTGATATTTACCGCTTGTGCCACTGCTTATGTTTAATCTCTTGCACTTCTTATATATCTCGTCGGAATCCGAAGACGAATTCCTCATCTTTTTTCTTTCAAATGTTTTAATCTCAAGTGTTGCAATGTCATGTTCATCGGCCATGTCACTACCACTGTTACTAATGCGTTCAAACTCATTCTCGGACATTTTAGGGGTAATTGAAAATGAAGTTTTAAAACGCAAAAAACAGATTTTCAGAAGGTAACAGTATTGATAACCTCAAAAGTCTTTGGCAGCGATATGTTAACTAATGCGCGATAAATGCACACACAAATTTAATGGACAATACTGATAAACGATTGCATAAAAGTACATTTAAACGCTTATTGACTTTTTTATATCTATATTTTTATATTTTTTTTATATTTATACAGACCATTTATATTTATACTACCAGTCAAAAATATCTGTCAGTACCTGTCACATATGCGTTCATAACCTAAACCGAATGGTTGTGTGAGAACGCATATATGGGTTCATAGCATATATGGGTTCATGGGTTCGTAGCCAAAATCGAATGGTTGTGTGAGAACGCATATATGGGTTCATAGCCAAAATCGAATGGTTGTGTGAGAACGCACATATGGGTTCATAGCTCTGAAAGGGTTAAGCACTGGTGCTTTTCCGCCTAGACACATCCCTAATCGCTTATTGCGTTCTTGGATGTAACATAATACTTGATGTTAAAGTATTCCTTTATATACGGATTGTATTTTTTAGGAAGTGCAGAAGAGAAAAGGCGCCTCCTTGGTGATCTCCGGGTCGATGAGCCATTGGCTGTTTCTGTCAATTGGTTTTGACCCGTCGCTGTCAGATTGCATTGCCGTCAATGCGACATCAGTTCGACAGTTTTGCCGGTTTTTGGTCTTAACGCGTCCCCATTCAAGCAATTAAAACCGTAACGGTAGATATATTTGATATAGTTTCTGAGTGTCTATTTATTGATTAACTGAATTTTCTTTATTGATCTGAACCATTTTAAAAAGTTTTTTAACATAATTCTGCTCACGTCCCAAAATTGCATATTTCTTATAATCAAAACTATGGTTTTCAAAGATCTTGTGTTTGTTTAGCGGTATAAGTGCTATTGAAGAAGGCATATTCTTATATTATTTTCCATATAACTTGCAATCAAAATGGAAAGTATGTTTTGTCAATTAATACCGAAACTTATTTCCAGGCCAAGTGACAGTTTCGTTCCCGAATAAGCAACACGCTTGGAACCAGCCAGGTGTTTAATGTGGATCAGGCACTTTATTTATCAGCTTGACTTTGCTGTGAAAGTGACAGGAACTACAACAATGCTTGTTTATTTGACGGTAAAGATATACAGCAAGTCGTTTTCACGCACCCCAAATTCACGCATGTTGCAATTTTCGTACTCTTTAACAGTTGCTTACTCCGGATGAAGACAGTATTTTACTCATTGATAAACAAAGTAGAAGAAAACTATTGTTGCTATCGCCACTTCATGCTTAACCTTAATACTTGTAGCACTTTGTAGCGAAGAGTTGCTAATTGAAAAATTCCGCTCTCTTTGTTTGGTCGTATTAACTTTACAAGTTGAAAAAGAGTCACGAAAAAGCTTAATCAAAGTCATGAACAAATTCGCGGGGTCCAATTGAAAAGGGTCCTGAGACGTAATACCTACGAAAATAAATGGAGGGCAACACACGAGAACATCTCGAAGTTTAAGAATTAATCAAATATGTAGCTGTACCCAAATATAAACAAAAAAATGTGAAAAAGGCATATTATCTGTTCGACGCTAGGCTTCAATTTCTTTCATGGATTCTATTTTATGCCAGGTTGTTCAATAAGTTTTCTCGGTCGATACTGTTTAGACGGAGATAAAGGCTAGTGCCCTTCAATCTAGCGGGTGACGTCACAACCTAACTGAACATCCATCCCTTTCCACAACCTTTCTTTTCCACCATTAATCTTTCCAATCAATTTCTCCGTTTTTGACTAAAAAAGGGATGAATTAGCTAGCCAGTCTTTCTTTACACATCTCATTAGCAGTGTGAGTCATATTTTAAATGAAATGTTGAGTTTTCCACCGAGAAAAACGCTGTGTGCACAATGGGTCCGCTTTCGGCGCAGATTACATTTAGAGAAAAACACTTTTATCGACACACCTTCTCAACATACATTTGGAGTTAGTTTTAGAATCAAAAATACTTTTATTATAAAGATTTTGATTTAAGGATGTATTTATATTTCCTTAAAATCTTTAACTGTGTCCATTTTCATCACGTATATGGATGAGACATAATTGGGACCTACTATCACCATGATCCTAAATCAAAACAAGAGGCTCTCCTTTGCAACTAGACATTGGACTGTGAACCTTATCCAACTATTTCGGCTATCCTTTGCAAACGAGTTCGTGTCCTAAACATCCGGCGACTTATTAGAAGGTTCGGCATCAGTTTTTTGGGATAACACTATATTAAGTTTTTCGCCAATCATATATATTTTAAATGCAAAATAAATGTATTTGCGTGTTATATTGTGCATTTAATATTTCGAATCATAACTGCACTAATCAATCAAATTCAAACGCATGAAAAGCGAATAAAATGATAATTTTTACATATTTGTCTAACCCTTTAACGGGCAACATTTCCGTTGCATGCGAGCACTCTGAAAGTATACGGGGAGTTTCAGGAGAAACAAAACACGTAAATATCTATTCTAAGTCTGAGTATAAAAGAAAATGTTTTGGATGAAGTAGTTTTACTGTTCAAGGAACTAAATGTGGTCGTATACAAAAATGTGCTAACATCCTAATTTTTTTTGTAATTTTTTTTTAAGATCATGGTACATCTTATACAACACCATATTCGGTTTCGACGCGGTATTGCGCGCGGCGCGCCCTCCATGTCGTGTGTTACGCAGACGACACACTCGTCCTCGCCGGGCGAAAAAATGTATGACCGAGCGGAAGCCTCTATTGTCGGTCAAATGAAGGCGCTGGCCATAACGGATATCTCCGGAGTTGACCCAGGCCATGTGGTTTCATTTTGCAGACCTCCGCGCACCACGCTATCGATCGGCGGGGGCGTATCGATCGAGGTTGGGACCGAGGGCTACAAGTACCTGGGCCTCAGACTCGATCCCAGATGGAAGTTCGACCGACACTTCCAAGACAACCTAAAAGTTTCAAGGGTACGACCGCAGCTTTGGCAAGGCTGTTGCCGAATAAACGCGGTATTTTGTACCGGGGGTAACATTCGTTTTGCTTATCGATGTGGGCGGACGATCTGTCGCAAAACGTGTGGCGCTGGAATCGATCCAGCGGCAGATGGCTATCCGTGTGGTCCGAGGGTACAGAACCGTCTTCCTCAAGGCGGCGAGAGCCCTGGCAGGCATCGTGCCTGTCGACCTGCTTGCGCGTGAACAATCGGAGATCTACGATCACCGTGCGGGAATGCGCGAGCGCGGTCAAGATCGGCTTGATCCTCACCGGTGCCGTTCGGAGGGCTGGTCAAGTTCGCTTGTTGGCGCCGGAAGTGAGTGACCGCGTGTAACAGCGACGATTAGGTCGGTGTCGCGAACTCGCCGACGAGCTCCTGCGGAACCCACGTGAGTGGTTAATCATTTCGCGGCACGCATTCTCACCGGACATGGTTGTATTCGGTGTCTATCTGTGGAAAATTATGAAGCAACCCTAACTGTCTGCACTGCAGTGGGTACAAGGACACGGCGGCGCACACGCTCGAGGTGTGCCCGGCGTGGACACGTGAACGCCAAGTCCTCGTCGGCGCGGTTAACCTTTCGCTTTCGGGCATCTTACCGAAGCTGCTCGAGAGCGGGGGTGTGGACGAGCGTTTAACTCCTTCTGCGAGGACGTTATGTCCCAGAAGGAGTTATATCTGCGGACCGGGAGCGCGATTATTGCGATAAAACTGGAGACGTGCCCCGGTCACCGATCGCCTCAATGCACGAGGCGACGGTAGGTAACTACGGCTGCGGTCGGTGGAGCTGCTAACCTCATAAGAGTCATCTCCTTCCGACTGCCGCACTGGTCGCAGGCGTCGGACACTGCTTGCGACTGGGTAGAATGGTGCACGTTGGCACGAGCAGGGACTCGTCCAACCAATAAAGTGCACAAGCGAGCGATGGCGGCGGGCAGATGTCTGGCCCGTTGTCGGTAGTTACCGGGTATTAGTACGTAACATTGTAAGAATGTTTGAACGAGTGTGGCGTCTATTTTTGTAAATAAAGGTGAGAGTATGTGTGTGTTGCATACCCCGGGTGGTCTGCCGGAGATCCCTTTCGGATCTCCGTTGGGAATGTGCGAGTTCGACTCGTGGCGCCGGATGGGTTTCGGCGAAATTCTTAGGAGAACCCGAAGTCCATCAGAAATCGGTGTAGGGAAGTGGCATCGGCGGGGTTTTAGTCGGTAAAAATCTGGCACTACCCCTGCACTTTCCCTTGGAAGTGCGGGGGTGTCTTACAGAAGATTTCCCCTCCGTCACAAAAAAAAGAAAAAATACAACACCATATATTTTTAATTTCATTGTATTTTAACTGATGCCTAGAAGACTTCACCAATATCGTACAGTATGACCTTAAAATTACATTGAACTAAAAAAAATGGGTTCTATTCCGTTTGATGAATGAATATTTAATTTCCTAAGTGTATTAGTTTATCGTTGGGTGCGAAATTCTGAATAATAAAACAATTGGACCTTTTTTTCTTCCGCCTTTTAAAATGCAACAAGATATTTTGAGTTTTCAGAAGGAATGTTGCCCATACTCTAGGAAGAAATAGCTTTAAATATTCGTCGAGTAATATTGTACCATTACTATCACTCTCTAGCATACTTCAGGTTCCATAAGAGAATTTCTAAGCATTAAATTTCGAAATCGTTGGACAGGACGCATTGTTCACATATGACCAGCTTTCGTCTAATCTAACTCACCTGAACTTTCGTTATGGGTAAATGTGAAAGATGTGAGAATGAATATTTGAATCTTGTAGATCAATTTAAGAATATAATTTCAAGACTTCATTTCATTTGAATAAAACTATTGCACATTTTGAAGCTATCGTTGATTAATCGTCAATTTTTTTAGTGCAAAGTCGTATGAAGAAGAGAAATTATGAAATTAGAAATGTATGGTGCAATTTCAAAATCTTTATATGACAGTACTTGGATCCTTAAACACTAAACCTTTTCGATATATTTGGGATCGATGGCTCGTGTGTAGGCAGATATAAATCAATTATGGCCGTAAGAAAACACGTTATACTGACTCGGACCCTAATAGAAGAAGCTATACATTTATAAATTCAAGCATGTGAACCACAATGCTTTGGTTTACACAGGGTGAATAAATAATTGGCATGCGGAAACAGGTGAAAGATTTCAGGTTCTGTAACTTTATTTCCATGTGAGTTTGGCTAATCTCAATAATGAAGGTTTATCTGCGAAACCCGAAGTGTATGTGCTATTGTTGTCTTGTGCGTTTCAGGAACTGCAACTTATATATTTCAGGAGACGTGGCGCGGATACAGGAAGCGAGTGGCATTCGATTTACGTTTGCCGTGCTACGGCCAGCTGCAGTACGTCTTACGGATCAGTTGAATTCTATAATCCAACGTCTTGTATACAGTTATGTTGGTTACTCAAAATGTATTGAATCTGGTCGTACTTATCCGTATCTATCTATTTGTTTGTGTGCACTTCACTGTCCTCTCTCTATATGTGTCTGTTTGTTTCCTTCGCCCTATTATCAGTCCCTTTTTTGTCCCTGGGCCATTACAATAACTTCGTTAGTGCAGCGCATAGTATTATGCTTATGTCTCTTGTATTCTTACGATCAGCACAAATAGGAGAGATTAGCAGTTTGTCGTATAGTAAAGTTATGGTTGCTACTAATTAGCTAACCTGTACTGCATCAGGTTCCTTGTTACAGCCAGGCTGGTCAAGTTGCTTGTTTACGGTAAAGTGAGGCAACAACTTATACTTACGGTCCTGGGATCCAATATTTAATCATTTGGTAGCATTTACGTGTTTATTATTCTAAAAATTATGAAGTTAACAGAATACAAAATAAAGTTCAATTTCTTAATGCTTACGCGTCGCAATGTTGCTCATTAACCCTTTCAATACGGCAAAAAATCAATCCGAGTGCGCCCCATTAACGGGATCAGTTATATCTCTTCCAAGCGATTATTAGATAAAATAACTTTTATGCCTAAAAGGTTGAAGGTCTTGGAGAATATGGAGGCATAAACGTCCTCATAACAGCGCACCATCAACATCAATGATTTCACAAGCTATTCCAGCCGTAATATCAAACATTTTTCCGACTGGGTCAGCATATGTCCCGTCCGGTGCGAAAGGGTTGAAGGATCTGCATGAGTATCTGAAGGAATAATGAAAATTGCTTTAATTGTCAATGTTTACATGTAACCAGAGTTAAGAGCAAAAAGGAAGTAACAGAGTTAAATGTGTAAGATTCAAGTTTGTAAACCGCCATCAACTGGACACATATGTAAATATGGTTCGAGAAGGACTCGAGAGATCAGGATGAAAGAAAACAAATCGGTCGAATATAAAGAGCAGTTTCGCTGCAGCCTTAATAAATGATAATACAAAAGACCAATTGAGCACTTATCTTTATTACACTGCTGGAAAAAGCTAGAGTGTACTCTGTTCATTCATTAACGCTTAATTGTGATAAAATACAACAGTTAAATAATTAATGATTAGAATAACACTTCGAAGAACGCTAACTTCAATTATTTGAACCCTCGATGTAGACTATTCTATTTCACAATAATGAGATGTAATTATTTAAATTACAGACCTTTTGGATTAATTCGATTTTTTATAACACCGTGAATGATTGAGTTTCATATTAATAATTGTAATGTCGGATATCGATTTTTGGATTTTTGTATTGTAGTATGTGAAGCGTCCAAAGGCGCGTTGAGTAATAGTGGTAAGTCATACACACAAGGAGTAACCATCCAGTTCGTGGTCATCAAAAAGCAGGAACAAAGGCAAATCAATTAAGTCATGTTAAAAGTGCACAATAATAAAGATACACTGAGCAAAGAAGTGTGACGTGCAATATGACAATTTCAGTAGAATGTATTCTGGTTTCCTTTGTAATATTATCATCATTAATTTTCACTCATTCCCACAATATTAATCAATTGAATGCAGAATGTGTTTTTACCTTTCATGTTAACCATTTTCAGTCTCGTTACGATCTGATGAATTATGCAATATTGCAACTAATAAGCGTGCCAGAATAGCGAAAATTTCAAAATGGTCCCGTACTGTAAAAGCGTCACAATGGAAATAAAATTTAAGATGGCGGTGTACTCTGAGCACGGAACTGGAAGTTAGTTCTTAAGGGTATTTCTCTTTCATAAGCGCGTCATGTGTTTCAGACAATAAATTGCTCAAGTGAAAAAAAGGTTTATTTAGGTCCCCTTTATATAATAAATATTCTGTCCCTATTTAAGACAGTGAGATTTCACTCAAATGTACAGGAGGCCACAGAAGTGTTCATTCACACGCCGTACTCAACGTGTATCTTTCGTTGTATCGCGTCCGATACGACGGATCCAATCTGTGTTGACCGCGTCACCAAAGGTTGTAAATCTTCGATCGGAAAATGCCGGTATGCGGAATTGCGCGATGAGAAAGTATTCCTAAGTCCCGTTTAGATACTTAGGATGATTATTGATAGACTTTGTGTTACTGTGTATGTGATTGACTTTGTTGAAGTGTGATGATGCGTGTGGACTGTTTCCGTGTCAAAGGAGATGTGTGTGTCGTGGTTGAGAGAGAGAGGTTCAAAAACGAAGTTCCAGTTTTAGTGGTAGAATGAGTAGTGTCCCTCCTCCCCCTATTGGATCCTCCCTTATTGGAGCCTTGCTCATTGGGGCGTCCCATATTGGGTCTTCCCATGATCGGGCCTCCCATATTGAGGCCCCCCATAGTGGGTTGGGGGTGGAGTGACACATCCCAGGCCAGGTACGGGGTCCTCCTTGTCCTTGCTTGCAGAGAAAGTGATGTAAATGAAGACCCCGCCATTTTCAGAGACTCATCCCTGGCCACACTGATATTTTGTTTATTGCAGTGTCTATGGAACTCTTTAAGTGCCAGACGACGACAGTGTGTCGCCGGGCACTTTCCATAGACACTGCGCCTTTGTTAGCTTGCGAGGCAACGGAATGTTTTATGAACAAGATTATTTGAAACTACGGCTGCACATCATGTATTCGTGCACTTTCCCACGCGATTTGGGCGGTTTCCCCAATGATGCACGACCGTTAATCTGCCCGACCGAAGTGGTCGTTGGGACCGTGATTGAGACCCCGAACAGAGTGTATGTGAATGCGAATGAACACAACGTATACGTGGATAAGAGAGAAAACGCGCAATAAAGTATAAATTCGGCGACCAAAAAGTAATACCTTACAACTGAAGAATCATGTAGTGCTGAAAAAAGTCTATAGTCTTTGTGTAACAGAAAGATACTGAATAACATATGGTAATGCTCTTAAAAATACAAATACATCTACATGCCTACTAAACCTTTGGTTATGTGGAGTGTGATTTTGAGTCCTTTGTAGATAGATGTAAACGTTTGAGATATAATGAGGATCACATACGGTCGTCAGTTACTGTCGCGGCATATTAAGTGATCAGTTTGTTTGATAGTTATGCATGGGTGCGTGAATCTATGAGTGGTTGCGAAGCTACGAGTCTGTTAAAAGAAAATAACAATGTGAAAAGTGAATTAAGAGTGTGAGCAGAATGATACGGGGGAATTAAAACCGACCATTAGAAGGAACGTTTTGTAAGCAAATCTGTCTGTCTTGTCTAGGACTTTTTCATTTTGTGTTTAATTGCATTATCGCTTGTTTCAGTTCTG
Source organism: Cryptocheilus praepositus (assembly GCA_033815515.1). NCBI lineage: Eukaryota > Metazoa > Arthropoda > Insecta > Hymenoptera > Pompilidae > Cryptocheilus > Cryptocheilus praepositus. Next base: position 582,742 of record JAWWQZ010000334.1, read on the forward strand.
TTAATAGTCGTTCAGGTTGTTTTTGCGTATAACCATTTAGTTAATAAATCCATCCCTACAGATGTAAATGAAATGATATTACAAACTCAATATTTTGTGGAGTATCATTTTAGTTTTATAGTAGCGTTCAAACCAATTAGAAACAGAGTTGTTTAATTTTTTTTGTCGAAAATTTTAATATTGTGAAGGAAAGAAACAATGATTTTACTCACATGTCGGGGAACGATTAGGATAATCTAATTTACTCTGACTTGTTTTTTTACTGTATTTGTATATTAGCCCTTTGCACTCCGTTGTCGCCGCTACGGCGACACGTATTATAGCCCATAGCACTCCGTTGTCGCCGCTGCGGCGACACGACACGCCAGCATCTACAGGCAACATTGTATCATCTTTATACGGGTAGGAAGATGTTTCGACACGCGCCACGTATTGTTTTTTGTGGAAATCTCTGAAGTGGTGGAGGAAAATGTTTTTTTGAGGCATGGAAGTATGTGTTATCAATTCATATATTATATATAAGACTGTAAAAAAAAATCGAAATGAGAAACCATTGACACATTTGAAATATGTAAAACTGCTAGTGGATCAACTGGTTAACAACTTTCGACAAGAAAGATCGAGACCTTCGTCTCCTGCATCTAGCATCTGTTGAGATACGGTTAAACGGGAAGCTTCACGTAATGCGGAAGGGTAAAAGAACAGATTGTGTCGTTTGCTCCAACAGGCAGAAGAAAGGTGAAAGGCATGAAACCAGTGAGTATTGCGATACTTGTCCTGGCAAGCCACGAATGCATCTTGGGAATTGCTTTTCACAATATCATACAATGAAGAATTTCAAAAGATAATTGTTATTTTTATGTATTGTTATATTCTTTACATTGTAATTTTGTTAATAAAATATAGCTTTCAAATGACACTTCAATTGTTTGACAATCAATTCAACAATTCAATTTGAAAACAAACTTTCTTTAATGACACGGCAGCGTTTCTGACCTTTCTCAATTGCGTGGTCGCAACATTGTAAACACCTTCGGAGTAGCTGAAACCTCTTGCTAAAAAGTGCTCGGAGTGCAAAGGGTTAGAATTATTTTTTAAAAATTCCAAGAAATGCCGGATTGTTTCCATGATTATGGGGTAAATACCGTGTCCTTCGACAAATTCCTCTTACAGGAGAGTCGAAAGACTCTTCCTACTGCGTGGCGAAATCCAAATTGTTCAATGTTTATTCCTTTGCATGCATAACGAGACATCGATAACATCAGGTCATTGGTCCCAATCTTGTAGCTCCTCATGGAATAAACGTATCGTTCAAATGTTATTACCATAGATAACTTCGTTTTGGCTAATTGAAGGGTCAAGTCTTCAACAACTGAGCTAGAATACTGGGAATATTCATCCACATGTCACGCCCTTTTCCATGTTGACGCTGACATGTATACTTGCCAATCCATGCGTTTCTATTCTTTCCTACCATACAACTTATTTTATTGCCTGATAGAAGAAAACGGACATGCACGAGGTGGTGCGACGATCGTCAGTTGGACTTTTACTCGCGTCTTTTAACATGCGTGATCAACCTCGTTTTTGCTATGGACTTCTACAGTGGATTGCAAACTAGCAATTCATACAATCTCCCAACAATGCACTGTTCGATTTTTTTTAAATTGCTTTTTTGGTATGTCACAATGTTTAAATTGAAATTTATCGATCTTTCTTTTATTTCTTTACCGAAAGTGCGCATTTAGTTTATGATTATTCAATAACAATATCACCAAGATATTTTAAACCATTATCGGGCAACGTGAAATGTTACTTCTTAGTTTTTCCATTTTATAAAAAGTGTTCCATTTTATAATAAGTGTATAACGCACTTGTACAGTGCCAAACATCTGGCATTATTTCTCACGATTGAGATGACATTTTCTTTATTATATACATCCGTTTACCAATTGACCATTTTAAAAATACTTTTTCATATCTCCTACAGCTTGGAAGATATTTGAATCGATCAGTTAAATCACGCCATGTATATTCACACTCATATTAAACGCGTATCTGCATTTTAGTATAGAACAACAATTATTCTGCATACATCACTTTTCATTAGTGCAATTGGTATAAAAAGAGCATGGGGTTAAATTATCACAATCACAGATATACAATATGCACGGTGAGGTAAAAACATGTTTGCAATATTATTATACTTACAACACAATTAAGTGTACGTATTAAGGACAATGAACGGTGCACACATGTTGCAGGAACACTTTTCGTGCAATGCCACTAAACACGTCGACACCACTTATCGCGATTCGAATTAGCAGTCTGCTATCAATAATGTTTCATACCCGGTAATTTACAACACAACAGTACAGTAAGACTGTAACATCAATGGGTTGCAAAGTGAATTTTTGATGCGTTAGATGTAACAAGGCATCAGAGGGAATATCTAATAGGTGCTCAAGTGTGCACCAGCACAGAGTCAAGTGTACAACCTTTACAACATCAGTTTTCTCACCAAACTACCATGATGGATTTCTTTGACAATCCTTCTTACAAAATCAATAAAACTTTGTTATCGTTCGTTGGGTTATGGCCGTACCAAGAAGGCTTGTGGAAATTGTTATCATTAACTTTCACAGTTTTTGGCCTAACTAGCATTTGTATTCCTCAGGTACGCTTTCTTGAAACAGTTTGCTTCTTTGTGTATCGTTTATGTCAACATATTCACGTGTAATGGAAAGCTAAAGTATAGTCCTAATTTGTGTTTATATTATAAAGATATTTATTGTGACGTTGTCTTGAATCTGTTCGATGAACATGAAAAAATGAAATAGTATATAACATATCAACAATCGGAAATAAAGTTATATACAATCTTTGTTTCCATATCCTTACGCAGTTCGCAAACCAAACATTGTACCGATGTCACGCATGTATACGGATCTTACAACTTGTAGATGCACGGGCTGTGCATATTTCTTGTGTTTTCTTTATAAGACAGGGTGAGATATTTTACCTGTCCACTCCATATCGTTTTTCTTTCCACGTAAAAAATGACATTTTCTACCCGAGGTCAGTTGTTAACAGGTACCCAAAGGGTGAAGAAAAACATGAAACTCAAAAACCAAATTTTCCGTTATTATATGTCTCCGCAATAAACTAAAAAAATTACCGTGGGGAAGTTCAGTCGCTGCCTGCAATCGATTACTTGTCCTACATCACGGTAGGGCTTCTAATCAGGTAATATTGAAGATTTTGTTCTCTGACGAGAACCCGCTGCGCATGTATTGCTTGTCCAACTCTAAGCAATCGTGGATTCTCGACGCGGCATTTTTTGACTGCTTCTCATAGCGTCATCAAGCCGCTTTCTTCCAAAAATCTTACTTTTTCCCTTATGTCCCCTTTTACGCATCTCGTGTGCTATTATACATAATTGAACGGCGCATCTTTTCATTGTTGGTAGTTCTAAGATTGCTTATGGCTCGCTGTCGAAATCGCCACTGGAGTTTTCGACGAACACGTAGACTCCGTATGCGATGATGCATCAGAACCGCAGTGGTCGCGTATGCGTAAGACCCCCTCAAATAGTAGTTACGGTAAAATACATGATAAGATATGAAAAAATTATAAGTTTCCAAACGTTTCAACAGGACACGTACATCATTGTAAAGAGAGAATAACTTGAAATAAAGTCTGATGCTGCAATCCTTATATTATATAATAATTAAATGATTAAACGAACTTACCAAGTGAAGTTCGATCATAATTGTATTGCGCGCCTCTTCCTCCATGATCAACATGTAGTTGTTGAAAGACAGATATGGCAATAGTGTTAATGGTAACGAACGATAAACCTTTTCTTAGGCATAATAACTTAGGGTATAATATCATAATATGTTTAACTAACTTGAACTTTGTTTAGATTTAAGAACGGACTTTGCGAACATGTCTTTATCCGTAGCGATATTTAAGTTATAGAATTTTGCGAATGTAAGTGATCCAGCAGTCCATCCTGCTGTTTTTCTTATGGTGTCTACTTCGACACCATTTCTGTTTGCAGCCGATGTTGAGGCATGGCGTGTGCTATGTGCCGTAAACGTTCCTGTATCTATACCACTTTTGTCCAGTATTGTTTTTACCCAGCGACTTAAGGTTTGACTGGAAACCGCACGAAAGGGTTTCTTAAATGATACAAATAATGATCTTGTCAGCTCACGTATTTTGTCAGTTTTCTGTATGTACATTTCCATCGTCGAGGCTGCACATAGTTTCTTGTTTTCCGTGTAGAGAGGGAGGATTAGTAAAGGCTGTTTTCGATTCGGACCAGACGTTTTGATGCGGTCCGGGATTTTAATTTCTATGGCATTATCGACTTTGCGTATATTATCAATTTTAATAAGTGCAAAGGTTTGCATTCGATGTCCTGTAACGAGGGCCAGCAACGTAATAAGTTTCATACTCAGGTCGTTCAGGGCGAGTTTTTCATTTTCTGGCATTTTCGATAAAAACTTTAAAACAATTTCCGGATTCCACGTAGAGTCGTATTTTGGTGCTGACGGTCTCAACTTGAATATGCCCTTGAAAAGTCTTTTAATTTGATAGTCTTGTCCGATTTCTGGTCCTACAATCAATGAAATGGCTGAACGTAAAGTATTTAGCGATCCGTACGAAGCGCTTTTTGCAAATTCGCTGGAGATGCATTCTTTAATGTCTGCAATCGAAGCCGAAAAGGGGGATATTGTGTTTTTGGTGCAATAAAGCCACCATTTCTTGAGCGCTGAATCGTATTGTTTGATGGACGAGTCGCATAACGAGGCTACCATTATTTCCGTTGCTGTGCTTGAAGAACCTTTAATTTCGAATACTCGTCTGATAACTTCACGGCCACCAGGGAAATGTTCTGCCATATTGGATGAGGTTCCCTATTATGAGAAATTAACAGATCAACGTTTGGTCGGAACAAAATAGGCTTTTTGATCGCGAATGCTTGAATCGCCGGGTACCAAAGCTGGCTAGGCCAATCTGGTATAACTAAATGACGACGGGAGAGGGGTGCACGCGGAGCATGGATGGCACTTTTTAAAAAATGAAGAGCTTTGAAATCTGTGACGACATCGGTGTGAAGTGAGGGTACTACATATTGATCATGGAGGAAGAGGCGCGCAATACAATACATTTGTTTTAGCCGTGCGAATCTGTAGGAGAACACACGACTCTGTCCGTGATCAATTTCACGGCGACCTGTCGCAAATTTGGTTCTGGGAAGGGTCTTTTTAAGGGTTAGGTAACCAACTACTATTTTCTCAGAACGACTTTTTACTATTGTACGACGTGCAGCTCAAGGCGGACTGACGACGCAACGCGTTAAGTGCATACGTGCGTTCCCGATTCGGAAATTCTCGGTCTTCCTCGTCAAAAGATATGTATGAAGGCGCTCGGCACTGACATCGGCAGTGACACACGAGGCACGCTTGACCCTCTTAGGCACGAACAACATTTATAGTATAAAATAATACACTATATAATATAAAATGTAACATATTTTTTTAAATTACTAAAACAATATTAAAATAAAGGTTTATTTTAAATAATTTATATGTTTGCCCGTGTGTGTTAATACAAAAGAATGGTCACTAGTCGTTATGAGAAGATTCTGATGTCGGTAATATTGATATTTGTTTGACTCAGTTCAACCAAAGAGAATATAAACTTACACTGCCCTGCCGCTTGTGCCCTGTCGCTAAATTTTAACGTACATCTTTACTTTGATCTGTACCACTCGACTCCATATGCCGTGTGCATAGTGCGAACCTAGGCCCATCGCTTTTGTTACGATTTGTTTAGCCGGTGTATATTAGTTTGTTGCTCACGCGGGTGCATTATGTCGCGAAAAGTAAAAATATGAAAATACACGTAAAAGGGATGTAGTGATCGCACCACATAGACCCTCCTTTGTCACTACCCTAAAAACTCCAAGATCCACAATAGCTCAGTCCTAAGTCGTGTGCCCTAAATTTCGATACATTGAAACCATCGGTTATATTATATTACAATATAAAAAAGGGTAGCATTGACATTTTTTGATCAACTAATTTCTTATATGTATATCAATGCTAAGAAGGGTATAAAATGGTACGGAAAGTTAGGTGAATATTTAATTCAGTTATAAATGTCTCCGAATTGAATGTCTCTTGAATTACTTATTTCGTTATAATGTTCAACGTATACACAAACAAATATAAAATCTGTTCCTCTTTAAGAAAATTTAAATTAAATTATAACCAGTTTTAGGTTGACTTTCCTTAACGTGATTTATTGTATAAAATACATTCTACGTGTTTTGGAGCTGTTTTGTTTCCACCTCAGCGGTATTTCGAAGAAGGGATATTTAAATACCAACGTACAAAAACATATATAATTGGTTGTTTTTTATTTTTACGCATGGAAAAGTTCCTAACGTATTAGTGACATCTATTGATAACAAAAGACGAAATACGAAAAAATTCGGTTCGCATTTAATTATATCGGATGACATATTTAATGTTATTGTCGCTTTGAATGAATAACAAATTCAGAATGCTTATCAATAAATAAAATGTACATATGCATAGGGAATCTAAAAGAATAATCTACATTCAACGGGCAGTATTAAAAACGGTATTATGTATTAGTGTCACTGTGAGAAACAAGTTCACGATTTTTCGACGCTTCGCACCGCCGTGTTCTATACTATGGTTATGTAATGGAGAGGGCTTAATATGTAGTACTTAAAAATCTATCTTTTAGAAACAATGTATATATGTTTCATGGACAATATAAAATAGTTTGGGGTCATGATATGCTCTGGAAGAGTTATGAAAAAATTCATTTTACAAGAAACAGTTTCTTTTCTGAAAGAATTTTTTAATGAGTCATTTGAAAAAGTTTCTTTTTTAGAAAAATATCTGTTTGCAGACTTTCTAAGTGTTGAACTTTTATGTTTCAAACGGGAAAGAATGCAGCACAGAGTTGAGTAACCTTTACCTGCTGTAGAGATATATAACGCGTTGTAAGAATATTGGTAATGAGTCCGATGTGATGCAATACAATCCATTTCAAGGACGACGCAAAGAAACAATTAGATGAACCAAACAGTGACCCAGTAGAAGAAAGGAGTGATGATATGAGAGTAGGGTTTTGCAGTTCGAACACAAGGTGGCCTGAACAAATGACTGTTTCACCTCGTGAGGCATGCACGATACGATAGACGCGGTACACAGGATATTGTGGGATATTTTAGTGACAACAAATAGATGTTTATTTGAATGAATTAAACAACGATACAAGATAAAATGCTTCGCGTGTGTCGACCCCGTGGTGACTCCGTGGCGACCGCTTCTGAACTGCTCCGTCGCTCTTTTCTCTTATAAACAATTGAATCGCGGATCATACCATCGGTCGCTCACCTTATTTGCTTCCCTAGCAACTAACTTATTCGTGAACTTTCCAAACACATGCGTACACATTACAGCTTATTCCAGAATCTTCCAAACGCTCGATCGCTCATGCATACACACACACACACGCACGCACACACAATCGGGTGTTGCCAGTTTATATCGCGATACCACAATATGAAGATGTTGTGTTGGTGATTGGAAATGAGGCACGCTACTGGTTCTCTCCAGAATTTTTAACACGACCGTAGCAAGTGTCGCTTAATACTAGATTACTGCGGGAACTTATTGCGATCGTGGAAGGTACCGAAAGAACTAAATTTCTTCGTTTTGCGTTTTATCTCTGTATTGTGTGTTGTGTTTCGTTTGTTGTGTGGTAGACTAAGTACTACTTCTTGTGTGGTGTTAGAAGAAGTACTGCCTCATCTGGTGGTGGAATGAGTACTATCTTGCGTTATGGTTGAATGCATACTGACTCTGTGGTGGTAAAATGCGATGTGAAGTAGCTCATGGTAAAATAAGTAGTGTTCCTGCTTCCACCACCACCCAACTCTCTCATATATACATATATATGTGTGGGAATTTAGTGATATAACAGATGTTTATTAAAATTAATTGAACAAGAATGCAATATTTGATCTTTCGCGTGTGTCGAATCGTTTCCTCGCGATGGTCTTCTGGAGACTGCCTCTCAAGCAAAGCTCTCCCTCTTTTCTTCTTATAAACAAATGAAACGCGGATCACACCATCGGTCACTCATCTTATTCACTTCCCTAGCAACCAACTTATTCTAGAATCTTCCAAACGCGTCTCCAATGTAAATACCCATTAATAAATGCCTATTGAGATGATTATTGATTGCTCATGCATACACACACACACATACACACACAATCGGATGGTGCCAATTCATGTCGTGATACTACATATATATACAGGGTGCGTCGCAAAAACCCGGATAAAATTCAATTTAAATTTCCCGTCGTTCTATACCACTTGGAGATGTCGCTATTGGCAACCAAATAATTTGAAACATGTAATAAACATTCATAACCTCCAAACTGTAACTATGTTAAACCAAAGTGCAGAGTATAATCGAAGAGCCGCGATGATCGAAAGTATTCGCGCTGGGCGCTCAGCAAACAGAAATGATTCGATTCTTCGGATACCCAAAATCGACTGTGTATGATGTTGTCGCGAGATATAACGAGTCTGAGAAGTCCAGCGAAGGTTTTGCAACACCGGCCAAGAAAACTCACTCGAAGGAGCGCGTTGTTAGGACGCCCGAAATCATTCAACGAGCTCAGGAGTTCATTTTTGAGGATCCAGGGCAGTCGAATCGTCGAGGAGGACCTCCGCTACATGTCTTATGCGATAAAAGTGACACAGATGCTTTCCGAAGCTGCCAGGACAAAGCGAGTTGAACGCTGTAACCTGCTTTTCTGCCTCCCAAGAGCCCAGATTTAAATCCTTTGGACTATTATGTGTGCAGCGTGATTGAAAGGGTCACCAACGAGTCCAGACATTCCAATGTCTCATCATTAAGAGCTGCTATTGAAGCGGCATTCGTCGATATGAACCGAGGCTCGTTAAAACGGGTCTGCGACAGATTGAGACTGAGAATGGAGGCGGTCATTGAAGTAGAGGGGGGTTATATTAAATGAATGTTTTCTTTATGACCCAACAAACAATACAGTAACAAAAAAAAATTTTTACTTTTCTATTAGGTGTACAAATGAATAATCCCTTTTTTCAGCTAAATTCAAGGTTTATTTTAAAACAAAGTAAATTAAATTTTTTAATCAAAGTACTCGCCGTTGCTTTCTATGACTTTAACACGTTTACGTCGGGGCCGATTTTCGTGTTTTTCGCTGTGAGGCGGCCCTCGAATTCATGCAGCACTTCATTTGGTGACGTACGATTGTTGCTGGTTCAATTATTTAAATTTCAATTATCTAAATTCTCAACTATACGGCAATTTTATCCACTTACTAAACGAACTATATTTTTTATGGTGAGCGGCGTCTAAACAAATGTTCACGCGCGATGGGACAGTTGAGCGCGAGCCACCGGTGGTACACGCCGGCGTGAACGTGTTAAGCCATCTTTCAGGCAGCTGATGAATTCCATCTCGAAAAAATGTTTCGTCTTTGGACACGATAAAATCGTCAAGCCATTTTCGGATCTCATCGATTGATTGGAAGTGCATATCGGACGCAGCGTTTTGCATCGACCGAAACAAGTGGTAATCGGTTGGAGCAAGGTCTGGTGAATACGCCGGGTGCTGCAAGACGTCCCAACCAAGGCACATTATGATGTCTTTTGTATTGGAAGCAATGTGTGGTCTAGCGTTGTCATGCAATCATTTCACTGGACGTTCTCCTTTGCCGGTATACGGGCGTTTTCGTTCCAATTCCTGACTCAAGCAGATTAATTGGCGCTGATAGCAGTCCGCAGTAACTGTTTCACCCGGTTCCAACAACTCATAATAAAGTACGCCAATTGCAATACGCCTTGATATCCCGCCAAATGCAGAGAAGAACCTTTTTTCCGAAGCGATTTGGTTTTGCGACCGATGTTGATTGTTCGCCAGGATTTACCCATGACTTTCTACATTTCGAATTGTCATAGGGTATCCATTTCTCATCACCCGTAACGATTTTCCACAAGAAAGACTTTCGACGCTGCTTATTGAGGAGAGAAAGACACGCTGCCACTCGTTGATTTTTGTTGGTTTCACTGAGTTCATGCGGAACCCATTTTCCTTCTTTCCGGATCTGTCCAATCTCATGTAGGCGTTTGGAAATCGTTTGCTGCGTTACTCCCAACTGTTCTGCAAGCTCCTTTTGCGTTTGTGCCGAATTCTCAGCGAGCAGTTTTTCCAACTCATCGTTATCGCACTTCCGAGGGCCTCCAGGGCGTTGTTTGTCGATTAGACTGAAATTACCGCTTTTAAACCGCTAAAACCAAAATGCGCACACATCGTATGATACGACACCTTCGCCGAGGAAGGAACAAATCGATTCGCATGCTCTTGCAGCATTTTTTCCTCGTTGGAATTCGTAAAGAATGCAATGTCGAATATGCACCTTATCTGTTGCCATTTTCGACTCTACTGAAGTGAATAATATTAAAGGTTATGTTGGACTTTTTGTAAAGCTATTTGATATTTTTAATAGCTATATGTCAACACTGCATAACCACAAAAGAGTGGGAAAATCTATTCAATTTAAAATTGATTTCATAACCGCTCAAAATAATTTGGATTATTCATTTGTACACCTAATATTATTGCAATGAAAATTATATTCCAAAAAAATGTTTGATTTGTCCGGATTTTTGCGACGCACCCTGTATAGGTATATATATATATTGGGTCTCCCATATTACGGCCTCCCATAGTGCGTTTGGGGTGAAGTTACACAACCTAAGCTGGTATCTATTGGGTCCTCCTTGTCTTTGGTTGCAGATGAGACGATACAAACCAGGACATCCGTGATAAGTGACCCGGATACTCATTCTTGGCCATATGGGTGGTTTTACGTTTTATTGCAGTGTCTATGGTAACCCCATGAGTGTAAGACAATGACGCTGTATCGTCAGGGTCTTTGCCTAGCCATTGCGTAGTTTTGTTTGCTTGCAATGGAACAATGTTTGTATTTAACTTTACTATACATTTAAAAAAAAAAATTCGTTTTGCAATAAAGGTTACTAATAGCTTGAACGGAAAGTTTAGCGTGAGGTGCATACTGGCGTAATCAGACGGATGTGGAAGATAATGTTTCCAATTCTCACATAAATGTATCTGTTATTTATATATGACGATATTAGGAATGGGAACAATGCTGGGAGGGTACATTGCAGTTTTCCACAAGTTTCTGATATCATACACTATCGAAGGCTTTCTCTACATTGATGAGGGTGCAGTATCTGCTTGACTATTCTATTACTTTGTTCCACGGTGTAGTATTATTCTCTGAAGCCGAACTGGTGGTGAGGGTTTATCTTTTTATCACTACTGAGGGCAATGATCTCTTGTGAATTACTTTTTCAACTATTTTTTCCAAAAATTGGATAAAATCGGTCTTCATAATTGTGGCAGGTTTGGATTTTTGCCGCGTTTTAATAGAGGTATGACTTTAACACATTTTCATACTTGAGAAAAGTGTCCCATCCGAAAGATAGCATTACCTAATATAGTTATATAATTTATTCAAATTGGAGGTAATTTTATAAGCATTCTAGCTGTGTTAAATTCGTAACCAGAATTTATTATTTATTTTGAAACTTTCAAATTATTGTGTTAATTTAATCTTTGTCAGTTGATTGACACTCCGTAAAGTTACCTGAGCAATCGTTGTTGGTCGAGTTGGTGAGAGATCCATTGATTAAGGCCTCTGGAAGGTAATCTGCCTTGTTGTGTGCTCCTCTTATTTCTCAGTCCAGAATTCTACGGGGGTCATATTGGCATTAAGGGGAATACTAGTCTTTTTTACACGTTTTTATGTGTCTGGTTTATTACTTTATTTCAGTTTTGAACCGTGCGAAGCGTCTATATCGCCATTTAGGTTTAAACTGTTTCCTTTCTCGGATTAGATTTCGGATGTACGATGGGAATTGCATGTGAATGCGATGTAGCTTTTCTCTACGTACTGTGGCTTCAATTCTCGCAATTTGCATAGGATAGTTAGTTGCTCGGTCACTGTTTCTGTATCAAGTTATATCTTCCATAGTGCTTTACATGTTAAATTGTTTCCTACGATTTTCTAACAGTTGTCCCAATCGGTTCCTTTTTTTTGTTAAACTCTATCTGTAGGAGATACTAGCTTTCGAGTTTACTGTAAATGACACTGGTGCATGATCAGTGTTGAATTTTAGAATCTCAGTACATTTATTGCGCGTGCTCAGCCAGTAAGTAAACCTACCTCTTGAGAGAAGTAAATATTGTCTACCTATAATTGACTTATTAATGACGCTTGGTTTTCTTGCTAGTCATTGATATCGAAAAGAATAATTTGAAAGTAAACTTTGAATAACATTGAATACGTTGAAAAGGTTGTCAAATTCTGTTATATATATTACGTATTTGATAGGAAAGTAAACTATTGGAATAAATAGTTTTTGTGTCCAGGTCTATTTCGATCATCGTGACCTGTATTTTATGCCGTTTAGAAAAGTGGAGGTTCCTGATATTTTATATTATTCTTAATAAAAGTTTCTGTGCCACCGTGAGCTTTACCGCTTTTAGCATGCGATCAATTTACTGCGTTTCGGTAAGTAGAATTATGTCTATTCCTTTTTTGCTATGTATTCTTTTAGCTTAGGAATCCATTGCTGTAACCGATTGCAACTCGAACCGATTATGTGTGTAATGTTTGGTTCGATTTATGGAGCGTTAGGAGTTCTGTTAAGAGATTTTTAATAATACCTATTTAACTAATTAAATCTTAAAATATTTAGTTAGCTTTAGCTAATTATAAAACTAGCTTATGTAGACAATCATGTTTTTTTACGGGGATAAAATCTTCCGAAAGAAACCCCACCTGTCCGGTGCAAATGTTACTGTAATGGTGGATTTAGCCAACTAAAACGTCGTTGATGCCACCACCTTAGACCGATTAGAGCCGACTCCGGAACTCCTCTAAGTTCGTCTGGAACCCACCCGATCCTGTAAAGTTTGGACTCTCACTCCCGTTAGGGAACCATGGAATAATTTTCTAGGTACCATGCAAGATATCCTCCAAAAGTTTGGTCCCAGACGAGATATAGGATAGACTTCTCATCTTACGAGGCTTCGTCCTGTACTTTCTTTATACCAATCGTATAAAGAATATCGACGGGTTGTTTTGCTTTCTACGGTTCATAGTGAACAAATTGGAACCTGCAATTAAGAAATGCAGCAGCCGACTTTATTGCGCGTTCGCATCCACGTGAAAACAACTACATAACCTGACTGGACTTTCTTATGAAAACCGAGTTTCTAAATCTCATTTTAGACCGTGCTTGCCACATTTCGGCTACCGTTGTCCTCTCATGGAAGTGAGCTGTGCTATAAAGACTGACCTATAAGCCATGTAAACGCAATAACAGTACACACATTCACGAGTTATTTGACATAACATTTTCACTAATAAAATCTCATAAAGAAACATTCTTACATACATACATGTTTATATAGATGTGTATTTAGAGATAGTAAAATTCGTACACATATTAATATAGAATAACTATTTTTAAATTTAACTCAATTATTGAAATTAATTAAAAAATTGAATGCATTGCGTAACGAGATAATGTACACAAGCTATGCAAATGTCAATTGAATAAAATTACGATCAGTATATATGTATAAAGGTATACTGTTCTCGGCGACTACACCTAACCTTAAAGTTTCAAGAATATTGAAGTAGGTAATACACAAGTAATATCGGTTTCTCAATTTGCCACTACAAAGTATTGCTTGGCCATTAAGAACTTTCGGTAACTGTACCTAAGATGAAAATGCGAGAATAAGACGTATGCGAAGACGCGTATGTAACCTGTTTATGATTTTTATTTACATTTTTACTCTAAAGGTTCTATATGGGGCTATACAAATGTGCAGATATATGACCACAAATGTTATAATTTCTCTTATGCAGTACATAATAAAACGTACATTTTTATTGTATTTTAACTCTTATAGAAATACATAAATGTCATTTTGCGATTTATGTATATCATAGAACGTGGATTCGTGGGGTCCTTGTCAATGATTAGTCGTATACAGCTCCCCTCTCCGTAGTTGCGAAGTACACCTGTGTTGGGATCCGCGCGTGCCACATTTTTTTTTTGTTAATGGGGTGGAGATCTGCCAACAGACATCCCCGGTCCCCCAGGGGAGGGGCCGGCAATATTGTCGGGGTCTTACCGACTAAAACCACCTCGATGCCATCCCTGCGACTCCATTGAGAAAGGGGAGACCATGAGACACTTACCAACTAGGCCCTAATCATTCGCCGTCTCCATCGCACACGCGACCCGCGCTTATCACTTCGACGGCCGAAGGGCGACCTCCGAGACACCGTTTATGGTGTACAACTTTTATGTTGTAGGGGCGGTAACTATTAATTATACAATTCCCTGGAAAGGACAATTACAACAGCCACGTCGATAGAATAAGAAAATGTATTTTGAGACATGTGGTTACTACCAAGTTCGCCCAACAACTGACTATCTCGCTCTGCAGTTCGCAGCGTCGCACGTCCTAAACAAAAGACGGCACGGTTCGCCACTATGTCATCGCTTGACAAAACACTGCGACCGAAAATTCGATGCAGGGCGATTAATCGCCTACAATGTATTAATTGAAACGACAGTTAATGATATATAATTGTCATTCCACGCTCGCTGATGCATCTTTAGGGTGGAGCGACCCCTGTCACTCCACCGTACACCGAACTCGACGCAGCGAGCCCCTAACATAAAGGCGTTTATTTTACCAAACAATTGTCCCCTGGGTTACAAAGTGTTCCCAGGGGCAGAGTTGTACAGAGTTGACGTTTAGCCAGTTATTTAAAGTTAATTAAGAATCGCGCCTTTCCCGCGAGCTTTCGAACAGCCGCGAAATTCAAATGATGGCGCAGAGCGCCTTTATTCGATATACATAATGATTGTATTATGGCGAGCTTCGCCTTACAATTGGAAATATATTTAATTATTAATTTAGAGGATAGATTAGGTTATGGGACCAACGATGGTCCCATGTCAAAAATTTAATGATTAATAGATTATAATATTAATTTGGGGCCATCGTTGTCCCCATATAGACTAGCAGTATTACAGTAATGTGTTCATTTTCAATATATTTTATTTAAGCGCCGCAGTCAAGGGAGAGGGGGGGCATGCTCTTTATACCGAATATTGCTCCGTCCCGGCGCGTTGTTATTATTTTTATTGTAATCGTACTTACACACACACTTAGCCTCACTCCCGTTTACCTTCCGCCGCCATCGTACACTTGGCACGGGCGGAGGTGCGATGGTTGAGGTGGAGCAGCACGACGCGCACCTCTGCTGCCCCCGTCAGCACGTCTCACACGTTGTGAGTCTGGATCTTCTTCCCGCGTACGCTCGGCAGCTTCCTTCTGGGACATGTCATCCTCACAGAAGGAAGCGAATGCTTTCCACGACCTCTCGCTTCCAAATATCTCCGGAAAGATACACGCAAGCGAGAGATCGTGCCCTATAGTCTGTCGAAGAACACGGCGCTCTACCGCAAAAGCCGGGCACACTTCTAATGTCTGCTGCGCTGTATCCTTTCCATCCCCGCAGTGATGACACTGTTCACTCGGTTCCCTCACAATTCGACACAGGTACTCACCGAAACAGCCGTGTCCGGTGAGAACCTGCGTGGTGTGAAAAGTGAGTGTAATCGGGCCTCCACTTCTCCCGACCCACTGCTGCAGGTGCGGGAGAAGGGCGTCGAGAAGACGCCGACTAGTCGCGGTGGGCAAATCACTTTGTCGATCGCTCCAAGTCGCGATCGACCAGTGCTTCGCCCTTTTCCGAGTAACATTCTAATCGAGTGTACCGTTTCGAAATCTTCGCGATGGGTATATGCACCCGCGAGCTCCAACGCAAGGAGATCAGCGGGGATGATGTCCGCGAGGGTTCTTGCCGCCTCGAAGGAAACAGTTCGATACCTTCGTATTACTCGAATAGCCATCCGACGCTGGATACGATCCAACGTCTTTCGGCTATTGGGGGAGATATCCGCCGCCCATACCGGAGCGCCGTACATCATCATTGAGTGCACGACTTCCGTGTACAAACGACGGACTCCCGACGCAGGTCCACGAAGGTTTGGCAGAAGTCTTCCGAGACTAGCTGCCGCTCTTTCTATTTTTGGTATGGTCGCGCGAAAGTGATGCTCAAATCTCCAACGAGAGTCAAGTGTGAGACCTATATACCAGGTTGTTCAATAAGTTTTGTCGGTCGATAAGAGAGGGCGTTGCTACTAGTCCAAATTTGTTTTTGTTTTGTTGGTTCACTCTTCTTATCAACGTATGTAAAGGTTAATTTCAATCAGTCAATTCATTCTTTGTTTACAAGCCATTTAGTGTCGCCGTGTCACAGTATTTTCGACAATGGAAAAAATTGAATATCGTGCAGTGATAAAATTCTTATTTTTGGAAGGTGTAGCACCAAAAGAAATTCACGAACGAATGTTAAGAGTGTATAATGAACGTTCACCTTCAATTAGAACAGTAGAAAGATGGGTTGCTGAATTTAAACGTGGTCGTACAAGCCTTGAAGACGATCCACGTGAAGGACGTCCAAAAACCGCATCAACACCAGAAATCGTAGCCAAAGTACAGGATATGGTTTTGGAAGATCGTCGATTGACTGAGAGGGATTTAGTAGAGGCTCTACACATCTTATTAGGCAGTGTGAGTCATATTTTAAATGAAATTTTGCGTTTTAAGAAGCTGTGTGCACAATGGGTGCCGCATTCGCTAACAATTGAACAAAAACACATTCGAATGCGACTTTCTCAACAACATTTGAAGCGTTTTAAAAAGGATAAAGTGGATTTTGTGCGTCGATTCATCACTATGGATGAGACTTGGGTCTATCACCATGATCCTAAATCAAAACAAGAGGCTAAAGAGTGGTGTGAACCTGGTTGTTCGGCTTCGAAACGAGTTCGTGTCCAGAAATCGGCCAAGAAGGTTCTGGCATCAGTTTTTTGGGATGCGAAAAGAATTTTATTTGTGGATTACTTGCAAACTGGTAAAACAATTAATTCTGAATATTATTGCAACCTTTTGGACCAGTTGAAGGAAAAAATTCGTGAAAAAAGACCCGGTTTGCAGAAGAAAAAAATCCTTTTTCATCAGGACAACGCACCGTGTCACAAGAGCATTTTGACAATGGCTAAAATCCATGAATTAAAGTTCGAATTGTTGGAGCATCCGCCGTATTCACCAGATTTGGCCCCCAGCGACTTCCATTTGTTTCCAGAACTCAAAAAATGTATGCGTGGCAAGCGTTTTTCGTCAAATCAAGAGGTCATAACGGCTGTTGAAGCGTATTTTGCAGACCTTCCGGAATCTCACTTCAGGGATTGGATCCACAGATTGGAGGATCGTTGGAGCAAGTGCATTAATGTTCAGGGAGATTATACTGAATAATAAAGTGTATTTTGAACCATAACATTGTGTTTTTCTTATCGAACGACAAAATTTATTGAGCAACCTGGTATTTAAGACCTGAGCCCACCTCTATCTCGGCTGAGTTGCCGACGCGGAGTACTGTCGGCGGAGGACCATCGCACCGAAGCCTGCGGCGGTAAAACCACATGGCCTTGGTTTTTTCTGGGGCTACACGTAAACCCAGTCCCTCGATGTTGTTTATTAGAGAGGTCAGTGCGCGCTACGATACGCGGCAGACCCTCTCGTAGGACTTCCCCCCGGCTAGAACGAGCGTGTAGTCTGCATAGCAAACGACATTTACTCCTGCGAGGCGCGTTTCACGTGAAACCGAATTAAATACTAAGTCCCACAGTATCGGTCCGAGTACCGATCCCTGTGGCATGCCGCGCGTGACACTGTGCAGGTGGGCGACACCGTTCCTGCGCAACACCGCGATCTTCCTGTCTCGAAGATAGTCCCGGATGACAGCTTGAAGATACTCCGGGACGTCATGAAATTGTAGTGCGTCTGGTATTACGCCCCAAGGAAGAGTGTTGAAAGTGTTGGCGATGTCCAGTGCGTGCCACTGCATCAATTCTGTTTTCTGACAAGTTTGGGCCTTGCCATACACTTCCGTCTTCTAATATTTCCGTCTTGTACGCCTCCAGTTTCTTATACGCCAAGTTCATCATAACGAATCATAAAACAAATTGTTGGTGGTCTTAGCAGAGCAGTTGAATTAACACAATATATAAACATGAAAATTCTCTGGTTGAATAGTGCGTACAGAGCTCAAGAGGTGAATTCAAAAGGAGTCTTGCCACCGTTACTCATCGGACACTTGCAATCATTCGCAGAAAGAATATGATGAGCCACCATCGAGGCGCAACGATTGGTTGTGTCGAAACAGTATGCAAAAAGAAATTTTAACTTTAAAAATCTGTTTTCATGTTGTCCCTTATTGCATACAATCGTACACCCATGCTTTTCCTCCACCTTCATTCCATTAATACCTCGTTAATCAAATCATTAAACAGAACAGTTGAATAGCATAGTAATAGTTATAACAGGATAAGCGACTTGAAGACACGAAAGAAGTTTTTATCCTCTCTGAGAATACTTAATGTCCATAAACATTCGCAAGCACTACCACTCAACGAAAAATAAGAAAAATCATGCAATGTGCAAAAATGTAAATGTATTAGGTGTACAACTTTGCTTCCGCCGTTTTTTTCCGAAATTCCAGGCTTTATTGTAAAAAACTGGTTATACGTTTATGATTCAAAGTATTGTCCATCGCTGGCCACTACTTTCTCCCATCTTTCGGGCAGCGTACGAATCCCGCGTTGAAAAAACTGGTCATCTTTTGAAGCGATCCACGAATCGATCCAATTTTTTACTTCTTCATAAGACCGGAAGTGCTGGTCAGCCAGGCCGTGTGCCATTGATCGAAACAAGTGATAGTCCGAGGGAGCAACGTCTGGAGAATACGGCGGGTGGGGTAGGACTTCCCATTTCAACGTTTCCAAGTATGTCTTGACCACTTTCGCAACATGGGGTCGAGCATTGTCGTGCTGTAAAATCACTTTATCATGTCTCTCGTTGTATTGCGGCCGTTTGTCTTTTAATGCTCGGCTCAAACGCATTAATTGCGTTCGATAACGATCGCCTGTGATTGTTTCAGTCGGTTTTAACAACTCATAATGCACTACGCCGAGATGGTCCCACTAAATACAGAGCATGACCTTGGAACCGTGAATATTCGGTTTGGCCGTCGACGTGGAAGCATGGCCGGGATATCCCCATGATTTTCTGCGCTTGGGATTATCGTAATGAACCCATTTTTCGTCCCCAGTCACAATGCGATGCAGAAATCCTTTCCGTCTTTGCCTTGCAAGCAGCTGTTCACAAGCAAACAAACGCCGTTCAACATCTCTCGGCTTCAACTCGTACGGCACACAATTTCCTTGTTTCTGAATCATTCCCACGATTTTCAGGCGTTTTGAAATGGCTTGTTGCGTCACTCCCAATGATACTGCCAATTCTTGTTGCGTTTGACACGAGTCTTGATCAAGTAATGCCTCCAATTCTGCATCTTCGAAAACCTTCTCTCTTCCACCGCCTTGCCGGTCGTCGACGTCAAAATCACCGTTCTTGAAGCGTTGAAACCACTCTCGGCACGTTCTTTCACTAATAGCGGCCTCACCATAGGTATTTGAGAGCATTCGATGAGCCTCAGCCGCAGATTTCTTCATATTAAAGCAGAAAATTAAAACCTCCCGCAAATTACGAGAATTTGGCTCGTAAGCTGACATGTTTAATCGAGAATGACTTTATGATGCAGACACAAATCGACTAATATTTCGATGGCGTTATGTTTACAAATGCCTAAGCTTATTGTATGACATCTACGATCTATTTATTTCGACTACCACTTACCGCTACAGCCATCTATTGCAAAACGGCGGAAGCAAAGTTGTACACCTAATATATTTGAAAATTACAATACCCACAAGCATGTAAGGATATCATTAAAGAACCTGTAGTTTTGTTGTGCTGAACGATTCACACGTAAAGAGTAAATCTGCGCAAGGATTTATTGATATAATTTATCGATATAAATTATTTAACAAAATGGGAAAGGAAAAGAAAAGAAAGCGCTCTCGGTCACATTCTAAGGAAAGCGAGGACAGGAAAACTGAGGAGAAATTGCAAAAAATACAAACTCAGTTAGATAACCTTACTAATCTTATCACGCAGTTTGTTAATCAACGAGATGAGAAAGCATTGGAAGGAAAGGATGAAGAATGTTACGAGGTATCTCAGCAAATCTCAGGTAAAAATTATTTTTTCTACATCCTCATCTGTAGTTTCCACACGAAAGGCAGATTGCTTATTCCACACGAATAATGCACGTCCAACAAGGACAATAACGGCAAAAAGTCGATGAACAAAGTTCAACAGGCTCCACACGAGTACTGATATTGGAATCAATAGTTCCATACGAACAACGTTCAACAGGCTCCACACGAGTACTGATGTTGAAATAAATAGTTCCATACGAACAAAAAAAAATTAAAAAATCATGTATTTTTTAGAGGTTGATTCTAACAAAGAAAATGAGGTTTTGAATGAAACAGAAGTGCCTATAAACCTGATTGACAAACGCGATCATCAGTCAAACTCCCATACGGAGAATGAACTGAAAATGAGACTGACAAACCTAAAGGTTTTTCACTTCTTTAAAAAGGCTTAACAAAGAAATATCAACGTAAAGGCGAGTTATATTCAGAACCACCCAAAATTAATTTAGATATCTTAGCCGCACTAACTGAGATTGCGAAAGACTTCAGCATTTTGTAGAAAATCAGGAATGTGTGGCAACGGCAATCATATCACTTGGTGCTGCTGTGTCTCTGCTTCTTGATAATCCTGAGGAAGGTGTTGACCAAATGAAGCTTTTAGAATACTTATACGACACTGGAAAACTGCTATCAGAGTTATTCTAACAACAGTCCAACGCTGGAAAGTATTTCATCACACCTGTGATGAAGAAAAGTGTTAAAACCCTGGTTGAGTCATTACACTCGGACGAATGGTTATATGGACAAAACTTGGCTACATAAATAAAGGAAGCAAAGACCATTGAACAGGCCTGTCAAAACCTTAAAGCTCAAGATAAAATTCTTCCAGGGACATTAAGTCCAGTAGTTTTACCTCCTGCTCCTGCCTTGCGGCTTATCAAGAGGGCCCCCATGGGCGAGGCATTGGGATACGCCCAATAAGCGCGCAAGAACGAAACATCTATGTGCTAAGTGCCCTAAGTAACCCTTGCTACCAGTTCGTCCGGGTTGCAGGCTCCTGCCCCTACTGGTGGAGGCGAGAGCTTTCCTCCCTCTACTGTCTATCCAGGACAGTTCCGGAACGGTACAATGCGCCGTTACAACCGCCGAGCCCGAGAGCTCTAACCCGAGCGATAGGGCTTACCACGCCACCACGATTGCAGCTCCTAACGGGCGCCGACCCAAATGGCTATGCCATGGGCGGACATAGCCCCCGTGGAATCCCAGACGCACTGTCTCTGGCGGGACCTTCGAGGAGGGATGGTAGGGATAGACAATTATTGTGAAAATCCTCTACCAGTGGTCACTCCTGCAGGCTCGGTAAAACTGGTGTACCAGCTGGGGCCGTGGAGTCGCCACGCTCCAATGCGGGGGATGTATCCTTCCGAGGGGGGTGTTAAGGACCCCCTCTAAGGCCACGCGCACCCTTGCGGGACCGTCTTCCAGGGACACCAGGGTCAGGGAAATTGGAAAGGCCCGTCTACTTGTTACAGGCAGACGGGCAGTTATCCGAAAAAAACAATTTGTTCGCTTCAAGCAGAGGCCACAGTATCGATTGAGCCTGAGGAATCGGGAAAAGAATCGATCGATGAAAGATGCAGCGAAAAAATAGATAAGGTAGCCGATCTTGCAGGAAGATTAAGTTCTTTTATAGTACATCAATTCAGATGCCTTCCGTTTGGTTTATGTACAAGTCCGTAAGTCTTCATAAAGGTTATGAAACCTGTGATAGATACATTGAGGGCTACAGGTTTATGTTAACGATTTATTTAGATGATATGTTACATATTGGGAAAGAATCGAAGGATTGCAAAGAAAATGTACTGAACCAAAATATTTTTTAGAAAAGTTGGGCTTTGTTATAAATAAAGAAAAGGGTAGTTTATTCCCATCTCAAAACTGCAAATTTCAAGGATTTGTAATTAACTCAGTTGATTATACAATTGAATTAAATGGAAAAAAGAAAAATCAAATAAAAAGATTGATAACAAAATTTAAGGTAGAAAATAAATATAAAATTAGGAAATTTGCTCACTTAATAGGAGTCTTGAACGCAGCCTGCCCTGCAGTGGAATATAGTCTAGTGTACTGCAAAAAATTGGAGAGAGAAAAATTTGTTGCATTAGTTATAAATTATGGAGATTACGAAGCCAAAATAACGGTGAAACCTAAACTGAGAGAAGATCTTGAATGGTGGAAAATTAATAGTCAAATAGGAAAAAATCTAATTAAAACAAAATATGCGCTTGAAATATTCTCTGACGCATTCCGAACAGGCTGGGGTTGTCATTTTAACAGAAAACCAGCAAATGGCTGGTGAAATGAGAGAGAGAGAGAGAAAACGTCATATAAATCCTCTTCAGATTGGATAACACTACCGCAATTGCGTACGTGAATAAAACTGGAGGAATCCAGTTCCCAATTCTTAATGAATTAGCCAGACAAATTTGGATGTGGTGTGAAAAACGTAGGATATGGATATATGCATCTTATATTGCTTCAAACCTAATGTACTCGCAGATATTGCTACGAGAATCACAAATATCGATACAGAGTGGGAGCTGTCAATCAAAGCGTTTGACCAAATTAACGAAAAGTTTGGTGTTTTTAGTATTGACCCATTTACCACACACTCAAATTAAAAAGTTAACAGGTTTTTGTTCACAGTTTCCAAATCCAAATGTATTTAGAGTCGATGCGTTTGCCATCTTATGGAAAAATGAAAAACCATATGCTTTTCCCTCATTTGCGTTAATTTTACCAACTTTAAGAAAATTCATTATGGATAAAACTGAGGGGGTCATTGTGGTACAACAGTGGACAGGTCAATTCTAGTATCCCTTATTTACTATGCTGCTCAGAGGAACTCCGATAATTTTTAAACCAAGAAAAAAGCTGTTATTGTCTCCTTGTAAGAAAGAATAGCACCCATTGACAAAGATGCTTTCGCTGGTGGTAGGAAGATTGTCCGGCAAGCTCTTTTAGACAAAGGACTCACAGAAGACGCAGTAGACATAATGGTTGATTCAATTACTAACTCTACAATGAAACAGTACGAATGTTCTTTAAAGCAATGGTGGTTCTTTATAAAGAAGAAAAAGAAGAGGAAAAATTTCTTACAGAACGTTTTCATGATGGTACCAAATATGGTACGTTGAACTCGGATAGAGCAGCAATTGCGCTAATTACATCAGGGACATTTTCACAGACAGCACAGACTCTGGCTCACTGGGTAAAATCGCGGCAATTTCCAGGGCAGTTCACAAGGGTGTAGATATTGACACTATTAGGAAAACAGAAGGTTGATCAAAAAAAGTCAAAAACCTTTACTAAATTCTAAAACAGGCCAATATCAAAACGCAAAAATGAAACATTTGCTTTTTCTATTTTTAAAAATTAATAAATATGTTGCTCTAAGTTTCTATTTTAAATATATTATATTATTGTCCGCTCTTAAATACTGGTGTTTAGATAAAAATTGAAGCACAATCTCTGAACATCTACCAGTAATCATTGAGAACGAGATGTCTACATATGTACACGTATAATCATGACTACATTCATGATACAATTATGGTACAACATCGCACCAGGAATCAACTTAATAATTTGAGTAAATTATTTCTGATGCTTTTAAATAAATGTAACTGATAAAAAAGGAAATGTACTTTTCGCTATTTTAGATAAAAAATGGTATTTCAATAGACGGTCATTCATTTTCAATTCTGTGTCTACTGCTTCCCTAAACTGAAACAACCCTTCTGACATTTAGACCAGTTTTCGTCCAATATCTAAAACTTTGTCCAAAATTTTGGACAAATAATATTTCTTAATACCTGATATTTATACAAAAAAGCCCAAGAGGTTCAATTAGTAAACAGCATAAATACACAAATTTGTGTACCCACAGATGCACTGCGACTCAAATACTAACTCTTCGAAACCTTCAATAACTTGTATTGTTGGGTGAAATTTTATACGCTTTTTACTGCTAGTTCATCGAGTAAAATAAAGAAATTGCGATCTGCGATTTTCATATGCGCTGCTTTAATTTAAAGCCCATTTATGCCCAATTATGGCAAATTGTTGGTCAAGCGTCCATGTAAAAGCGTAATAACGGCGATAGTAAAACCAGGTAGAAAGAATTTTCTATTATGTTTTGATCATAATATATTTCTGTCCTTATCAATTGCTATAATATAATGCCAAAATCGGAGCCAAACATCGGTTCTGTCGAACCAACGAATAATTGTTGCGGAACTTAGTAAACGGGAATGGAAGTTATCGCGCATTTCACTGTACAAAGATGACAAAGTGTAACGCATTAACATACGCGTTGTTTTGTCGCCTCGCTAAAAAATTGTTCTGAAGTTTTAAACAACAACTTAATATAAAACTTAAAAAGACACGACACTTTCCTTGCAATTGCTTTCGTCAAATAACTACCGTGAGTAGGAGAAGAAAAAAGTTTATTTTTCAATCGATTCGTTGCTTTATATCTTACTTGGAATTTCTAGCGAAGAAGATTGCATTTATTCTTCTCTTGTTTTAGCTGCAGTTCAAATTCCGACAATCGATTGTCTTGTTCATCGCGTTGTTTCATTGTCAAATTGGCTTCGAAATCAGAATATACTTTTCACGAAATGTCGACTGCAAATATACTTTGTTTGCAACGCTGTATTCGTCATTTTCCACCCAATCATTTAAAGCACAGTTAACCTACCACCCTAAGCATCTATCATTATCTTGTAAAAGACACGTATGAAATGTGGTGGAAATCCAATTCGGATTCGCACACTTTCTATATCTTCTGTTTTCAAATATTCTGTTTTTTTTCGTAAAACAAAACGAAAAGCAACGCAAAATTAACAAGTATTATAATGACAAAATAACATCAAAAATGAGATCTACAAGCAAAATGGGCTAGGAAAGCTACGCTACTGAAGCGGTTAACACTATATAAAATGGGTGAACACGAAGACGTGGCAGTACATTTCGGAAGATTTTTCGACACCGTAGACAAATTAAGTGAGATGGAAATCGAGATTGACTCCGACCTTTTGAGCGTGATGCTACTGTATAGTCTTCCATCAAGCTACGAGAATTTTTGCTGTGTGATCGAATAGCGCGACGATCTCCCATCCCCTGAAATGCTACGCTTTAAAATTGTGGAAGAAATCGAAGCACGAAAAAATGACACGCGAAGTAATATTTGTTCAGGGTTTCTTCACGGTTCCAACGACCACTTCGGTCGGGAAGACGAACGGTCATATATCATTGGGGAAACTGCCCCAAACGCGTGGGAAAATATACAAATACGTACTGTGCAGTCTTACTTTCACATATTCTATTCATGAGAACATTCCGTTGCATCGCAACTAACAAAAGGGCAGTGTCTCTGGAAAGTGTCCGACGACACACTGTCGTCATCTGGCTCTAAAGAGTTCCATAGGCACTGCCATAAACTTCGAAATTATCCGTGTGGCCAGGAATGAGTACCCGGGTTGTTTATGGCGGGGTCTTAATTTATATCACTTTCTCTGCAAGCAAGGACAAGGAGGACCCCGTACATACTAGCCCGGGATGTGGCACTCCACCCCCAACCCACTATGGGGGGCTCAATATGGGAGGCCCGATTGTGGGAGGCCTCAATATGGGAGGCTCCAATGAGGGAGTTTCTAATAAGGGAGGCTACAACAAGGGGGGGGGGGGCACTGCTCATTCCTGCACAAACTTTGAATCTTGGTTAGAAGTCAGTTCGAGTCCACCAACGCGACACGTCCAGTGCACCTTGGCCATCAGTGACCGGCCACACTGGACCCTTTTTGTAAAGTTCGAGTTCAAACATCATCCAGTGCACCTTGGCCATCAGTGACCGGCCACACTGGACCCTTTTTGGAACAGTTCGTTTTGAGGAAGCGACTCATCCAGTGCACCTTGGCCATTCAGTGATCGGCCACACTGGACCTCTTTGTAATAGTTCGATCTCAAACATCATCCAGTGCACCTTGGCCATCAGTGACAGGCCACACTGGACCCTTTTTGTAACAGTTCGACTTGAGCAATCGACTCATCCAGTGCACCTTGGCCATTCAGTGATCGGTCACACTGGACCCTTTTTGTAACTAGTTCGAATACGCGACTCATCCAGTGCACCTTGGCCATTCCGTGATCGGCCACACTGGACCTTTTTGTAACCAACTTCGAACTCAGTACGCGACACATCCAGTGCACCTTGGCCATCAGTGACCGGCCACACTGGACCCTTTGTAATTAATAAACGGGAAACAATTTAGCTTAAAAACACCGGGAGCAGCCATTTGGTTTACGCCCAAATAACATTATATCACTGCTGCCCTCGAACATTTTGGTCTTTCGAGCCAGATAGTGAATCTTAACATCTCTCTTTACGCTGCTCCCGAACAATATTCAAAATGCGATGTTTGCGAAAAAAAACTTACGAAAAACGTCGGGACAGCAGCAGCAACCTAAAGACAAGGGGTAACACAGATAGATAGTTACGAAGCAGCATTTTTGGTAAAATTATGACGAGAGATCGCTATCTTTCATTACTAAGGATAATGCACTTTACACACGAACCTGGGCTCAATGATAATCGTTTAGATAAAATTGGAAATGTAATCAATATGCTCCGAAAATCCTTCGGTGACGCATTTCATCCGTGTCAAGATCTTTGTATTGACAAAAAGTTAATGTTGTACAAAGGCCGCTTGTCTTTCAAGCAATACACTTCGAAAAGGAGTCGGTTTGGCATCAAATCTTATATGGTCTGCGACTGTAAAACAGGTTACGTGCAAATCTTATAGTTTATTGCGGACATTCAACAACTGTAGAAAATGCAGTCACGGGGATTGGAAATCGGGTGTGATAGTCTTGTCACTTTTACAACCATTCTTAGGAAAAGGTCACACATTTTATCTAGGTAACTTTTATTCGAGTCCAGCATTATTTAACTTGTTACATAATAATAGTACCAATGCGTGCGGGACCGTAAGTAAAAGATGGCAAGGAATGCCGAAGTTTCTTAGCGATGAAGTGGATAGACAAAAAGAAGTCTGTATAATTACAGGTATGCATACTGCAGACTTTGCAGTCGTGTCTAGGTATAGAGGACAACACAATGTTGCGAAGCCCGTGTGTGTTATAGATTATAATAAATTAATGGGCATAATAGACAAAGTTGATATGGTTCTAAGTACAGTTAATCCAACGCGAAAATCATTGAAGTTGTACCGCAAATTTTTCTTCCACATGATAGACATTTGTGTGTGGAATTCATATTACATATGTTTATATGTGCAATTGAGGAGAAAGCATTTCCCTGGCAAAATTTCACTTACAGTTAATAAAACAAATAGTCGCAAAGTATCTGCATAATGTAGTTCGGCATCAAAGCAAACCGGCTGACAATCCAATGAGGTTAACAGAACGGCATTTTCTGTCATTTTATAAGCCAAAAAGTAAAAAAATCTAAAACGCAGACGTGTCGTCGGTAGTAAAAATGATAAGAGAGCCGACTCACGATATGAGTGTAAAGATTGCGATGTTGGCTTATGTATAGATCTTTGCTTTACAAATTGCCATACGGACTTACACTACTAATCTTTGCACATTAATATATTAAATACTTTGCGGTTCATAATTAATTATATTAAATATTTTATCATAAAGTCTTGTAAATATATAAATGCCTATGTTACCAGTAATTTTGTAAGCCTTTTCATATTAGAGATGTAAATTATACCCATCATATTGAAGCAAAGATTGTTTTGTTCAGTACAATTGTTATTTAAGACTTAGGAAAACGTATGTACAGCCACTACGCGCACTGCACGTATTTCTGGCGCGCGTTTCCGTTCAGTGACAGTACTTCAACGGTTTGGAGTGCCGAAGCGAAAGGGTTAACCACTGCCACGACTCGGATCATTGGACTGCCGCGGAAAGCGTTCTGAGGTATCTACGGGCTACGAAGTACAATGGCCTATTTTTTAGGAAAACCGAAAGTCCATTAGCACGGTACATCGACGCAGATTGGGCAAACTGTTGAGTTATCAGGAATTCATACACTCGGTATATATTCATCTTGGCATGAAGTGTTATTTCTTGGGAATCGCGAACACACAGAACCGTAGCAATGTCATCGACCAAGGCCAAATATGAGGCTCCAGGCGAAGCAACGAAGGAATCAATTTATTTGAGGCGGTTCATCCTGGAACTTGGGTTCGACGAATTAGCCGACATCAAGGTGTACTGCGACAGCAATGAAGCTCTGAAACTGACGGAAAATTCGGTATGTCACACCAGTACCAAACACATCGACAGGTCATGTTTGGAACGGTTGGCAATAATTGAAAGTGGCTAGAACCTAAAAGAAACCGCTATGGACCATATCTCGAGCGGCAGTGTTAGAAATCGGATTACTCCGATACATGGCTCTATGCAGTTGCTTAACAACAGGGCCGACTAAGAGCATGGTGGGAACCCATTTCCGCACCCCGCTTTCTGACATCGTGAGGATTGCACGAGTAACATTGTGCACTTCGCTGTTTTAAGTTTTGGCGGAAACCTTCTATCCCAACACTTTATTCCTTTGCGGTCGATGTCCCCGTAGCAGGGACATATTTCAATCGCCGTAGAAGTCGGTGTCCCCGTAGCTGGGACATTTTTCAATCGCCGTAGAAGTCGGTGTCCTCGTAGCGGTAACTTCCAAAAATGCAATTCTTTTTTGGGGCTTGGAGATGGGCGTCATCAAGTCATTCATACTGTATAAACTAAGAAAACAACAGAGAAAACAACAGAACAACGAAAAGCCACTAACACACTTAAAGTTTGTGACACGTTTAGTCGATCAGTTAGTAGGAAATTTCCGCCACCAAACACTATCTACACCCCAACCTTTAGCGTCATTCGTGGACGTTAAATTAAATAATAAATTCCATATAATTGTGCGATCAAACGAGCTCGCCGAAGGCGAGCGAAGTTCGATCGTGATTATATGTAGACGTCTCGTTCTCAATGATAACAGGTAGTAGTGTCAGCTATGCTCAAATCCACAACGTTTAGAGTATTTCAATTTTTTAGCGTCGTCGGTCTTCCTAGCAACGTATGGCCTAGTAACACCTCATATCGTTCAGAGTTTTTTTTTTGTGTATTTATTTTTATTTATGTATTTATTTTTGATAAAAATTTAACACCCAAGATGATGATTACGGGCAGAAATTGGGGTACTTTTTTTTTTTTTTTTGGGTAGGGAGGTTAATCATCTTCGAACGAGACGTCTACATATAATCACGATCGAACTTCGCTCGCCTTCGGCGAGCTCGTTTGATCGCACAATTATATTGTGACGTCTCGATCTCAATGATAACAGGTAGATGTTCAGAGATTGTGCTTCAATTTTTATCTAAACACCATTATTTAAAATAGAAACGTGCAGCAACATATTTATTCATTTTTAAGGATAGAAAAAACAAATGTTTCATTTTTGCGTTTTGATATTGGCCTCTTATTGAATTTAGTAAAGGTTTTTGACCTTTTGACCAAGCTTTTGTTTTCCTAGTAGTGTCAATATCTACACCTTTATGAACTGCTTTGGAAATTGCCGCGTGTTTCTTACTATAGGCTACAAAATTATTCGTGTCGATACCTGCTTTCCTAAAAG
Source organism: Cryptocheilus praepositus (assembly GCA_033815515.1). Lineage (NCBI taxonomy): Eukaryota > Metazoa > Arthropoda > Insecta > Hymenoptera > Pompilidae > Cryptocheilus > Cryptocheilus praepositus. Next base: position 612,883 of record JAWWQZ010000334.1, read on the forward strand.
CGATTTTACCCAGTGAGCCAGAGTCTGTGCAGTAATTGGTTTGTACAGTTTAACTGTAGAAACAAAGAGATTTTCATGTTTTCTTTTGAGTTCTTTTTTATGCTCTACATATTGCAATACAGTTTCTGCTACACATCAATTTTTTGTTTCCTTCTTACTTTTATGTTTCTATATTAATTAATGCCATTGTTTGTAACCGTTGAATTGTGACCAATAATATCAGAGTAACAGTTTTTTCTGCCAGATCCTTAAATTTAAGTTTACTTATTGCAGATATCTTATCTACAGGATCAAAAGACCAGATCAATATCACTCGTACTTGAATACATTGCCCTTGAAGGACGTTTCTTAAAAACGCCGCGCATAAAACGGGGTATTAATTTATTTTCTGAAAATTTCCCTGATGTAATTAGAGCAATTGCTGCTCTATCCGAGTTCAGCGTACCATATTTGGTACCATCATGAAAACGTTCCGTAAGAAATTCTATTATTTTAAAAGTATCAGTGTTGAATAAATCATAATTTTTCTTCTTTATAAAAAACCACCATTGCTTTAAAGAACATTCGTACTGTTTCCACCAGCGAAAACATCTTTGTCAATGGGTGCTATTCTTTCTTACAAGGAGACAATAATAGATTTTTTCTTGGTTTAAAAATTATCGGAGTTCCTCTGAGCAGCATAGTAAATAAGGGATACCAGGGTTGACCTGTCCACTGTGGTACCACAATGACCCTCTCAGTTGTATTCGTAATGAATTTTCTTAAAGTTGGTAAAAATTAACGCAAATAAGGGAAAAGCATACGGTTTTTCATTTTTCCATAAGATGGTAAATACATCGACTCTAAATACATTTGGATTTGGAAACTGTGAACAAAATCTGTTAACTTTTTAATTTGAGAGTGTGGCAAATAGGTCAATACTAAAAAGACCAAACTTTTCGTTAATTTGGTCAAACGCTTTGACTGACAGCTCCCACTCTGTATCGATATTTGTGATTCTCGAAGCAATGTCTGCAAGTACATTAGGTTTGAAGCAATATTAGATGCATGAATCCATATCTTAGGCTTTTCACACCACATCCAAATTTGTCTGGCTAATTCATTAAGAATTGGGAGCTGGATTCCTCCAGTTTTATTCACGTACGCAATTGCAGTAGTGTTATCCAATCTTCAGAGGATTTCGCAATTATGCATATGCGCTGAGAAACATTTGAGAGCCATAAATGCTGCTAAGAGCACCAAGTCATTTATATGACGTTTTCTCTCTCTCTCATTTCACCAACCATTTGCTGATTTTCGGTTACAATGACAACCCCAGCCTGTTAGGGATGCGTCAGAGAATATTTCAAGCGCATATTTTGTTTTAATTAGATGTTTCCCTATTTGGCACCGTCATTTTGGCTTCGTAATCTCAATCATTTATAACTAATGCAACAATTTTTCTCTCTCCAATTTTTTGCAGTACACTAGACCATATTCCACTGCAGGGCAGGCTGCGTCCAAGACTCCTACTAAGGGTGCAAATTCCCTAATTTTACATTCATTTTCTACCTTAAATTTTGTTATCAATCTTTTTAGTTGATTTTTCTTATTTCCATTTAATTCAATTGTATAATCCACTGAGTTAATTACAAATCCTATAAATTTGCAGTTTTGAGATGGGATTAAACTACTCTTTTCTTTATTTATAATAAAGCCCAACTTTTCTAAAAAATATTTTGATTCAGTACATTTTCTTTGCAATCCTTCGATTCTTTCCCAATATATAACATATCATCTAAATAAATGTAAATATTTTCTACTTGACTTATGAACTGGAACTAAAACATAGGCATCTTTGAGGTCAATAGAAGACATAAATACATTAGGAGTCAAAAGACTTTTGCCGATGTAATATCCTCCATTTTGAAATGAGGAGGTTTAATGAATTTATTTAACTTTTTTAAATTTGATATAAACTTATATGAACCATCGGGTTGATGCACTAGAAAAATTGGAGAGATAAACCCATCTTTGCATTCTTCACATTTCTCTATAGCCTTTTTCGTTAAAAGTTTCTAAATCTCTAAATCCATTTGCTCGATTCCCCCTTTTTGCCATATTTGCTGCTCAAAGGATTTATATTGTATTGGGGTTTCTTTAAACGGAATTATGTATCCACTTATACAGTTTAATACGTAACAAACTGCCGTTAGTTTTCTCCACTCGTCTATAAAAGAAGCTAATCTTCCTGCAAGATCGCCTACCTTATCTATTTTTTCGCTGCATCTTTCATCGATCGATTCTTTTCCCGATTCATCAGGCTCGATCGATACTGTGGCCTCTGCTTGAAGCGAACAAATTGTTTTTTTTTTCGGATAACTGCCCGTCTGCCTTGAGCTTTAAGGTTTTGACAGGCTCTTTCAATGGTCTTTGCTTCCTTTATTTGTGTAGCCAAGTTTTGTCCATATAACCATTCGTCCGAGTGTAATGACTTAACCAGGGTTTTAACACTTTTCTTCATCACAGGTGTGATGAAAGACTTTCTAGCGATGGACTGTTGATAGAATACCTCTGAGTTTACCATACCAGCAGTTTTCCAGTGTTGCTTAAGTATTCTAAAAACTTAATTTGGTCAACACCTTCCTCAGGATTATTAAGAAGCAGAGACACAGCAGCACCAAGGGATATGATTGCTGTTCCCACACATTCCTGATTTTCTACAAAATGCTGAAGTCTTTCGCAATCTCAGTTAGTGCGGCTAAGATCTCTAAATTAAATTTTGGGAGGTTCTGAATATAACTCGCCTTTACGTGGATATTTCTTTGTTAAGCCTTTTTTAAAGAAGAGAAAACCTTTAGGTTTGTTAGTCTTATTTTCATTTCATTCTCCGTATGGGAGTTTGACTGACGATCGCGTTTGTCAATAAGGTTTATAGGCACTTCTGTTTCATTCAAAACCTCATTTTCTTTGTTAGAATCAACTTCTGAAAAATGCATGATTTTTCTATTTTTCTTTCCGTATGGAACTAATTATTTCAATATCAGTACTCGTGTGGAGCCTGTTGAACATTGTTCGTATGGAACTATTTATTTCAATATCAATACTCGTGTGGAGCCTGTTGAACGTTGTTCGTATGGAACTATTTATTTCAATATCAGTACTCGTGTGGAGCCTGTTGAACGCTGTTCGTATGAAACTATTTATTTCAACATCAGTACTCGTGTGGAGCCTGTTGAACATTGTTTGTATGGAACTATTAATTTCAATATCAGTACTCGTGTGGAGCCTGTTGAACTTTGTTCGTTGACTTTTTGTCGTTATTGTCCTCGTTGGACGTGTATTATTCGTGTGGAACAAGCAATCTGCCTTTCGTGTGGAAAGTACAGATAAGGATGTAGAAAAGAAAAATATTATTGTCCTTGTTGGACGTGCATTATTCGTGTAGAATAAGCAATCTGCCTTTTGTATGGAAAGTACAGATGAGGATGTAGGAAAAAATAATTTTTACCGGAGATTTGTTGAGATACCACATAACATTCTTCATCTTTTCCTTCCAATGCTTTCTCATCTCGTTGATTAACAAACTGCGTGAGAAGATTAGTAAGGTTATCTAACTGCGTTTGCATTTTTTGCAATTTCTCCTCAGTTTTCCTGTTCGCGCTTTCCTTAGAATGTGACCGAGAGCGCTTTCTTTTCTTTTCCTTTCCCAGTTTGTTAAATAATTTATATCGATAAATTATATTAATAAATCCTTGCGCAGATTTACTCTTTACGTGTGAATCGTTTAGCACAACAAAACAATATGAGGTGTTACTAGGCCATACGTTGCTAGGAAGACCGACGACGCTAAAAAATTGAAATACTCTAAACGTTGTGAATTTGAGCATAGCTGACAGTACTACCTGTTATCATTGAGAACGAGACGTCACAATATAATTCGTTCAAACAGACCATAAACACACACGTATTGTGATACTTGTACACGAAAGCCAGGACTTCACATCGGTGATTGTTTCGTGAAATATCATACTCTAGAACATTACAGAGATTAATAATTTGTATTCTTACGTATTAAAAGTAGTAATAAACACAACAAATCAGTTTCAACAAATTCTGTGGGTTTGAATATCCATATATTGACTTTAAATTTTGTACGGAAAAATAACTGCGAAATGCTAGATTTCATCCGACCTACTGGTACTCTTAACAGCAAAATCTGCCGACCGCAAAGAGTTATAATACGCTGCGGAACAAAGAATAATAGAAAAAACGCGCGTTGCTCCCTTCACTAACTACCAACCAATTAGAAAAAATACTCAATCATGCCAAAAGTGAAATTGTGAAATTAGAAAACAGCTTTGTGCTTAAACACCCTAAACTGAGAAGCTTTTTTAAAAACGCTTTAACTAAAAACTAGTTCGCAGACTGCGTTAAATATAATAGCACAAAAGCCTAACAAATCTATGTCCTACATATCAGATATAGCCACTAACACACCTTGGTAACCTCCGACTACGTACATTCATACTACAATGTAACTATAAATTGAATGAAATATAAATTGATACTATGCCCACTACGAACAAATATAGATCACACTAAAACGGTACTACTCCAAACAACTATGTCTATGTACACAATCAATATACTATGACGACAACATTCCCCAATATCAAACACAAATTCAACAAAAGCGTTATTAAGGGGGAAGGAATATAAAATAGCAATGATTGCTTAAATAAATCTGAAACGTATATTTGAACCGCGGAAAAAGAAGTATCTGCTCCATCTGTCATGACAACTTAATCGAATTCAGAAAACTAACAGTCATGCCTCGCAAAGCTGATGCAGCCTCATTCAAAATAAAAATTGTAATGTCCGCTTTCAAGTCGCAAACAATGTCCTACTTGACTCGTCGGATCCTCTCTTTCCTACCAAAACCTTACACGGTCGCACGTGCACCTCACGTGGTGTTACAAATTAAAGAGAACACGCCTAGCATGTAACACTAAGGAGGTCATTAGCTTATCTTCGGCTGCGAATACCCAAGCTAACACAAAGTAGCAAAATAAAAGAGGCCCGCATACAAATACATCTCATAATTTCTTCTTCTCTAATTCAAAGCTATTGGGGAATTAAATTTTGTTGGTTTATTATTTTTACGTTGCCAACATGAATATGGTGTCTTAAGCCTGAATGATGTTACACTAAGTAACTTGTAATTCGGAGATATTTTTAATACTATACTTCCATCGATTAGAACCGCCTTATAAATAAACCTTGGTTCAGCCAAAACATGTGGGAAATTCCCAAAAAAGGTCTCCAAAGCTCTAGGACAGCAAAAAAATTTTCCGCACAGCTATTGGCCACACTGCTATGTTTCTTGCTTCCCCCGCTCTCAAACGACCCACGTTTAACCTTTGGGGACGTTCAGTTCGTAATGGAAATTCAGCTTGTCCTTATTTCCAGGTGCGAAGTTCGCGTAATTATTCGATTTTTAAACGTACAAGGTGTTCAACCAATTGAAATTCATTACCGATTACCGAAAGGGTATGAAAAGTCGCCAACAGATATTGAAATACCATTTGGCCAGACTGCGCTTCAGCAACTCAACAACTTGGTATACAAAAAGTGCCACAGCGCCGACAAAAATGCATTGACCGTAATGGTGATTGTGTAGCAAATATAGAGAAATATTCAAGTCTTAAAATAATGTATTCAGTGTCAAAAATAGCCTTTCTGCTCTACTTGTAAAAAAAAATTAGATCTTCCTGTGGGATTACTCACGTACAACCCGTTACATATTTTGAAGAAATTTACAAAATACACGGATTTTCTATTATCCTTCAGGATACGGTCTTTTAATGTTTTGAATAGTATTCCTGGTAATGTGTTGAAGAACCTATATATCACATGTATGTTTTCAGACTCGAACGTTTTTTTTTTTTTTTTTTATGTTAACGCTGATATGTGCTATGAATGGTAAAGCGCAATTATTGGCGGTTCATTCCATTTTTCCCATCCGTATTTACAAATATTGAGGTTCAAGGATTTTTTTCGCTTTCGTTATAATGCTTGCAAGGGTTTGGAAGTCAGGAATGTTCTTCCAGAAGCAGAAGGATTATATTCTTATAATATATAGAATTTCAAATACAGAATTAAGTTAATTTCTACGTATAGGCGGTAAAAAAATCTTTGCAAATATGTTTTGTCTCTCCTCAATTCAATTTCTTCATCAATTTTGGATGGCTATTAACGACGTGAAGAAGCCAAATGCATTCAAGATTCTGACCTCACGATTTCTAGTCTTGCAATTTACTTCAACCGTACTTTCTGGAATGATGTATATATGAAAAGTTCATCAGAATTCTCGTACGTGAATAAGTGACTGGTTTCCGTTGCGGTCTTTTCCTTATTCAACGTAGGGGAAGCAGGTAATCATTCTCGAGCATCATAACATAATCTATTTTTCCTCCAAAAGCAATGCTTACTCCTCTCTTCGTGCGTATGAGCGACTGGTGGTGCCACCTCGTCCTCTCCAATGGATACGGCCTCTATTTTTTCGTAATAAATCAAAATATGGATACTCGTAGCTTGTGAATGAACTGCACGCGAATCTATTCTGTTTTATTACCAGGTTGTTCAATAAGTTTTGTCGTTCAATAAGAAAAACACAATGTTATGGTTCAAAATACACTTTATTATTCAGTATAATATCCCTGAATATTTAATGCACTTGCTCCAACGATCCTCCAATCTGTGGATCCCATCCCTGAAGTGAGATTCCGGAAGGTCTGCAAAATACGCTTCAACAGCCGTTATGACCTCTTCATTTGACGAAAAACGCTTGCCACGCATACATTTTTTGAGTTCTGGAAACAAATGGAAGTCGCTGGGGGCCAAATCTGGTGAATACGGCGGATGCTCCAACAATTCGAACTTTAATTCATGGATTTTAGCCATTGTCAAAATGCTCTTGTGACACGGTGCGTTGTCCTGATGAAAAAGGATTTTTTTCTTCTGCAAACCGGGTCTTTTTTCACGAATTTTTTCCTTCAACTGGTCCAAAAGGTTGCAATAATATTCAGAATTAATTGTTTTACCAGTATGCAAGTAATCCACAAATAAAATTCCTTTCGCATCCCAAAAAACTGATGCCAGAACCTTCTTGGCCGATTTCTGGACACGAACTCGTTTCGAAGCCGAACTACCAGGTTCACACCACTCTTTAGCCTCTTGTTTTGATTTAGGATCATGGTGATAGACCCAAGTCTCATCCATAGTGATGAATCGACGCACAAAATCCACTTTATCCTTTTTAAAACGCTCCAAATGTTGTTGAGAAAGTTGCATTCGAATGTGTTTTTGTTCAATTGTTAGCGAATGCGGCACCCATTGTGCACACAGCTTTTTAAAACTCAAAATTTCATTTAAAATATGACTCACACTGCCTAATGAGATGTGTAGAGCCTCTACTAAATCCCTCTCAGTCAATCGACGATCTTCCAAAACCATATCCTGTACTTTGGCTACGATTTCTGGTGTTGTTCTACTGTTCTAATTGAAGGTGAACGTTCATTATACACTCTTAACATTCGTTCGTGAATTTCTTTTGGTGCTACACCTTCCAAAAATAAGAATTTTATCACTGCACGATATTCAATTTTTTCCATTGTCGAAAATACTGTGACACGGCGACACTAAATGGCTTGTAAACAAAGAATGAATTGACTGATTGAAATAAACCTTCACATACGTTGATAAGAAGAGTGAACCAACAAAACAAAAACAAATTTGGACTAGTAGCAACGCCCTCAACAAGACAAAACAAAACTTATTGAACAACCTGGTATATGGAAATCTTTTTGATGTTTTGACTGGATGTCGATGAGTCATTTTATTACAGGGTTGACTAAAGCATTTGTCGATGAAGCGTTAGCGCTGTCTGATATACCACTCAGCAACGAAATTTCAGTATAATCAAGCTAGTATTAAACAACAACAATTATTCTGAACACATTTTGTATAAAATTATCGCACGCATGCATTTTATAATACTAAAAAACTCAAGAAATGAAATTAAAAAAGAACACCAAATCAGGGCTTTAAACCGTGCTAATACTTGCGTACCGTTGATGGAGGAAACAAAATTAGCTTCCTTCTAAGCTATTTTTTGGACAGATGCGTCACTGGCCAGCTTCTCTGGCTCAGAAACTGATTACGTTGCATATCTACGTAATGTGCAAATATTTTCATATGTCCCAATGCGCGTTGCAATCTTAAAAAGAACTTATATAAATTTGTCGCCACACATTGTAATTACGATATTAACCGATACCTGTAGTTTCTGTACAAATCGAACACAAATGAAGAAACGATCATGTGAATATTCTATATAAAAGTAATTAAGGAGATACTAAACAAATAGGGCCGCGTAAATCAGTGTAATAGCTTTTAAATATTTTGTTCTGATAATTTTCTTCGCTTACACGATAGACATTCCTTACTAATATGTAACTGTACAAAAAGGAAGACAACATTACAAACATGTGTAGTGTGTGCGAACATTGATATCAGAAAAATGTATTTAGTTTTATGTTTTAAAAAATATCACGCACAATTACATTACTACACATTAAAATGTTCATGTTTATTTCATATTGTTAAAATTGTTTCTAATTTTGTGTGTGGTGTTATATATCAAAAATATTACAATTTACGCCAAATTTACTATATGTTATATTAACGTAGATATGGCCAAAGGCATAGTTTGCCATCGAAATATCGATCACATTACTACTTTCGTTGATATGCACTCCGCGGCCGAGAAATACGAGGGCAGTCCGATAAGTACTTAGCCTACAAAAGAAAAACGAAAATTTTGGAAAATTGACGATTTATTTTTCAACATAGTCTCCTTTTAATTCGATACACTTGATCCAGCAATGCTCCAACTTCTTCAACCCGTTTAAAAATACATTTTTGGATATTTGCAAAGTAGGCCTCCGTTATATAACAGGTCCTCATTCGACTCAAATTTCTGTACATATTGACTTTTTCAAGTTTGGGAACAAAAAGAAGTCACACGGGGCCAAATCTGGAGAATACGATGGATGGGGCTACTGCATTGTTCTTTTGACAAAATTCAACGAATTTGGCTTGAACTTTTCTCTGGCCATAGTTTTTGTGAGCCGGTGCGTTATCGTGGTGAAAGAGCACCTTTTTCTTTGCCAAATCCACGAGCATTTTTTCATTAATTGCACGCCGAATCGGTAATGATATTGTCCATAGTTACAGCCTTGTGACTGTTTTGCCCTTCTTCATGTTTGATAATGTAGATCACACCTTGTGAATCCCAGAACACGGTGGCCATCACCTTTTTCCGGCCGGTTGGCCCTTTCACCTTCTTGAAAATTCGCCGGGCGCAGTCCTGTTTCGACTGTCCCTTGGTCTCTGGTGTGTCCACACAGTGGATCCACGTTTCGTCGACAGTCACAAAACGACGTAGAAATTTTCGGATTCATCAGAATCTTAAACTGTGTCAAACACTGGTCTGAAGTGGTCTCACGGATGAGTTTGACATCATCATTGGTGACGCGGCACTCATCAGCACTATCTTCATGCGTCAATATTTCACTTTGAATATAACTCACGCGGTCATTTTCAAATGATACTGTCTCAGCAATTCGCGCACCTTCAGTCGGCGGTCTGCCAATACGAGATCGTGGACTTTTGTCACGTTATCCTCCGTGGTAGACATTTTTTTCATAAAGTTGGCGCATCAAAAAGAAGTAAAATAAACAACTTGTTGACAACACGTTAAAAGATTTTTGACGGTCACCATTGAAGCTTAAGAGCAACTGTACACAGCATCAAGTATACGCCCAAATCGACAATTTATCATGCATCATATTTCAATACAAAAACAAGTCATATAAAAAATCACCAATTCGATATAAAAATCTTTTTGATTTTTGCAAAATCCGCGTCAACACGCCGGCTTTCAGACGCGATCAAAACAATATATATATCCAATATGGCTGACATTTTGACAGTAATCGTCTACGAGAATGTATTACATATACCCATTTATTTTCTAGAAAAAGTCACCAAATCTAAGAAATTGTGTCATTAATTATCATAACTGTTTTTCTAGAAATTAAAAATGGGTCATACAGCTCTGTGGGCAGCCCCATCTAGTGTTAAAAGCTAATCCTTTCGGAACGGAACTAGCCAATGTAGAAGTGCTGTGTGTAGATGAAGAAGAAACAGAAGTCACATACGCTAGGGACGACTACTTTTTCAGGCACTCTTCCATGGATATCGTCAAACAATATAACACAAGATACATAGTTAAATGGTAGTTTGTTGTGCAAAATATTAGAGAGGATAACGGCGGACACTAAAAAGGTGTATAATAAACAATATATGTGCTCTATAACCCGAAACTCATTTACACCATCGTAACTTGTCCTCGTCAGAGAAAAATTGTCCTTGGGAGAAAAATGGCAATAAGATCACATTTAATATTACTTGAAAGGAGTACGCACTTTTGCCGCAGTGGATATGGTATATGGTTTAAATATATCATTTTCATTATGCTCTAGCATAAATTGTAATAAACCAGTATTATGAATACTATTTGTCACTTGCCGTCCCTCGATCTAAAATTTTCGCCCACATTTTTCAATTTTTGTATAATTTAAAAATCCCAGCGGGTGCACTGTTAAAGAAGATCTTTTTTTATTCCTAACCGATCGTTCTTCGCGTTAAAAGAAGATGATTCAGTGGTATTCTTTGATTGCCTTATACGGTTAACAAATGTTTTCCTCTCTGGCACAGATCACTTTAAAATTAAAGAAATGAATATCCAGAATCCGTATGTGCAGATTTGATACTTAATCTGGGACAAAGGAAATGTATGATTGCGATATGAACTTTTTCATATTACAGATGATCTACATTTTTGGAGTAAGACACAACGTTGATTGTTTAGTGGAGTCTATGACTCCTATGTTTGGAGGTCTCATAGGTACTGCGAAAGCTATAAGTTTTATATATAGCATGAAACAGGTAAACAAGTGTGTAACACAGTTACATGAAAACGACACACATAAATTTGCGGCCAATTTCTAGATTAAAACGTTAGTTGATCGAGTGAAAAATGACTGGGAATATATATCAACGCAGCCGGAGATACAAATCATGAAACAGTATGCTGTAAGTGGCCGAAAGCTGACTTTGAGTTACACAAGTACGTGATTTATTTGGTATATGACTAAGCATTCGTAACAAATTCACTATGTCCACTTACATTTATTTGCTGGACATTTCTACAATAAGTAGAATATTATTGTTTATGGCAAAATAAGTTCTTCAAATATAATTTCCATGTTTTGCAGTGGAAACTTATTTAAAAACTTGTTGATTTAACAAAAAAAAACTTTAACAAAAATTTGATTGAATTAGAAAGCAGCAATATTAAATTTAAAGTTAAACGCACGTCATAAATGTAACGATTTACGGGCAAAATCGGAAAAAAATGGCATGGTGTAGGTTATTTATCACTGTAGTGGCAAATAAATAATTTAATTACTGTTTATTATTGTCATTTTTATAATTTGTTAATGTCATCTAAAGTACATCACGCATATTACTTAAAAGTACAATTTCTTGAGAAGTTCGACAAATATTTATTTTCGTATAATATATTAGCATTAATCGCTTGTCAATGAATTGACATTGGATTTATGTCCGTAATGATTGCATGTCCTTCTTGTATCGTAAAATTTAAGTTTTTATTGAAAATCTGTCATATGAATTGGACAAATGGATTGCAGAAAACACTGATAAGCTCGAAGAAAACGCTTTCTAACAGTAACATTCTCGGAATATATTCCTTCATTTAATCACATGTCTTAAAATATTAATATAAGACAGATATTTCATGTGAAAAGGGAACAAACAACTGTTTTTGTGAAGTGTTCGAATAATTTTGTAATACGTAATTTTGGTACACGCTAATTTATAAGCGTGTTGTTTCAGCAGTTACGTAATTTAGTTCAACGAATCAGATATTTTTGTCAACCAGACGTTATAAATATTCAAAATAGATAGGCATAACTTGAAAGATATTTTGCCAATCGAATATTTTCATTACGTGAGTATTTTTACAAATGTGCAAGATGAAAATTAATTGGTTTTGAGTAAGTTTGGTCGATGTAAATTAGCTAAACGATTTGTGCGTTTGACACAATGTTTTTTTTTATATATAATTGGTAATATTTGTTGAATTTTTTCACAGTTGAATGGTATTGACATGGTAAGCTACTTTCAATCAATATATGTGCCCATAATTATGAAAGTGGTCTAAGTCAAAAATTTAAATAAATTATATAAACAACTTGAAAATGGATATGATTTGTATTGACGCGTTTCTGAACTACATAATAAAATAAATGACAATCAAATTTTAATAATAACGACAACTTCATTTTTAACGAAATCACTAGAAGAATCAATAACAAGAAATAACGAAAATGAGCGGGTGAATCTGTCTCTTGGCTACAAATTCAATGGATTCTATAAAACATCTTTAGATGATTCTAAATTTCACGTTCTTCATAAAAACCGGACCAAAAATATACGGAAATATTAAATTACTTCCATTTGACCATTAGACCAGTATCGGAAGAAAACATAAAGATATTTGAGTTTACTACCGTACATCCCTCCAGTTTTTCAGGAACATTTTAAGAACTTAAATACTACGAAACAATGATAAAAATGGATTACTGTTTAAAAATAATTAATAAATGTAATAAATGTTCACGAATTATTTCAATCAAATTATTGATTCAAATAAAAATCAAAGTACTTTATTGTTTTAAGTCATTTATAGGACATTCAGTTAATTTTGAAAATGGTCTAAAATTCAATCTTTAAAAATAATATTATCGTATAAAATTCACACAAAATTTCATATTCATAGTAAATTTCCATTAATTAAGACTAATAAAATTATAAATTAAATGTCGCATAATGTAAAAATATTTTTTAATTTATTCAAATGCAATTCATTAAATATCTCGAAACAAGAAATATATGACTTAGACCACTTTCATAATTATGGGCACATATGGAAAGTGTATCTAAAACAATGAAGTGCTAAAAAAATAACAACCTGTAAAAGATATGATTTGTATTATTCGATAACCTTGAAGTGATCTATGAATTGCCATGCATCCATTTAATGCGTTATAATTCAAAATAACGAAAATGAGCATATTTCATAGTACTGGCCATCGGACCACTGCTCTTTTATACGATATCACCGTTCTTCATACCGGTCCTGGACATCATTTTGCCATTGAATTACTCGAGGCCACGAAGTTTGATCTATCCCGCAAATTATTTTCTTGATCAAGACAAATACTACTACATGCTGCTCTTTAACGAATGCATGGCATGTGTCGTTGCAGTAGTTGTAGCTGCTGCTGCTGATACAATGTACATTGTTTTAATGCAACATGCCTGTGGAATGTTCTCAGTTCTGAGGTAAAATAATGCAAATATCTTGCTATGAAGCACTTCTGCAAACCTGCCGTAATCCACATTTTGTATAAACCAGAATAAACTCACGCATGCCCTTTTACCGTTAACCCTTTCGCTTCGGCAGTCCAGTTCGCCGAAGTACCGTCACTGAACGCAAGCGCGTGCAAAAAATATGCACAGTGTGCGTAGTTTCTGTATATACGTTTTTCTGAGTCTTATATAACAACAGTACTGAATAAAATAATCGTTGCTCCAATATGGCAAGTATAATTTACATTTTTAATATGGAAAGACTTACAAAATTATAGGTAATGTAGGTGTTTGTATATTTACTTGGCTTCATCTTCAATTGACTCTGTTTCCGATTCTGTTGTACTGCATATATTTCTTCGCCGTCTTTTAAGCAGGTTCAAATTATTTTCATCCATTTTCAAACATAATGCTTTTTTTATGTCTTGCATACATTTTGAAAGGGTCTACCCTATTCCTGTAAAAACATTTTCAAACAGATTCCTAACATATAAATGCTATTTATTACAGATTAAGAATTGTACTTTAACACGTTGAACGCCCAGCGTAAATCGGTGAAGTTTCTCCAGGGGTCCAAATCCGGGAGTGTAAACAGCGCGATAAGGAAGAGCGATACAATGCAATGCGTCGTATAAATATAACCACAGTTTATTTTTTTGATAGAGTATTAGAAGATAACTTTGTAGAAGGTGCTTACAAAGTATAAAAAGTTGGGAATGCGATGGCGCAAAAATTCACTATGAAAGATCTCATGGCATTTACACTAGAACTTTCAGTCTCCTCAGAACCTTTAGTTGTCTCAGAACTTTCAGTTTCTTCAAACCAGTCAGTCGAACAGTATTTTTTGCATATTTTTGACATCTTTATTTACTTCTTGATCCCTAAAATGTTCGTTAGACAGCGCAAAAGTGTAGATGAAAGTGAGCCGAGTGGTGACGAAGAAGTATTCAGGTTTCCAAAAAAAGTTAGAAATATTATTGTGTCAATTTCAAGCTCGGAAAATCAGGATTTGTATGAGAGTGAAGATTTTGAAGAACTATTAGAAAACCTGGCTATAGAAGAAGAGAATGAACAGATTGATACTGCCGGAATAAAATAATCGTTGCTACGCAAAACGGAGGAAATTAACGCCAGGACGCAAAAAAGAATTTGCAAAAATTATAACATATTGTCCAGAGCGTCCACAGTCGCCTCAATTATGTTTAAAATGTTTTAACGAATCATAAGTAATAAAATATTATAATATTTTCCGATTATATTATATAAAACCAAATATAAATATATTTTTAATGTTTCTTTTTGTTTATTTTAAGTTATTTTCATCCATTGTTTAAATCATAATTATGTTTAAAACTATCATAAATTACCTCAAAAATCCTGTTTTAATTGGAAAGAATAGCGTCACCCGTATTACGGGTGACTGTAAAAACATTTTCAAACAGATTCCTAATATATAAATTCTATTTATTACAGATTAAGAATTGTACTCTAAGCCGGTCTATCTCTAATTCCTGTAAAAACCGATCGTTCGGATGTTTGAGATATATTGCGTAAAACGTTTTGATGTTGTTTCAACAAAGAGTAGTTTTAAGAAGTTTTTAATCCAACTTGTCAATAAAATCAACAGAAAATGTTCTGCTGATAACAAAATTTTATCATTAACTACAGATGGTACTTGTATACGCAACATTTGGATGCCCCATATATGCGGCGCTCGAAGCGAAAAGGTTAAACCATTTTAACAAAATGCTTTTTATATAATCCTTTATCAGAGATTAATAGATACTATTTTATCGTATTAAAATTAGAATTCTATGGTAATTCGATACAAATAAACACGAAGAATGATCAGACAACTATAACTTTATTAAGATATCATTTACAGTTACTCACATTAGTATTCGGATACTTCATAAAACAGAATAAGTTCTTCAAATTGGAAAAAAGATTCAAATTTTTTTGCATCGCCAGAAAAATAAGTTTATTAAATGATGTATAAAATAAGTTCCGAAAAAATGCCATCTATAAGAATGCCGAAGAAAATGGTAAAGGTAGTGTTTTACAACTTTCTAATTTGAGCATGTAATAAAAAGCTATAGAATAAGATTTTTGACTTAGGTAAATTACATACATGCAGAAAATATAATACGATTTATTATGACATATTTATCTAGGCTTATGTATCTATTAATATAATAAGTCTAAAGATTTGTTCATTTTTCAATGTTTGTCGCATGGATAGAGTTCACCTAAATCTAAAACCCGTATAGTCTACGTTGTCTTTAGGGATTCAGACAAAAAAAAAGGTAAGAGAAAACCGTTAAGATTTTTTTTACCAATTTCCATAGTGTAATTATTTTAAGACTCGTTTGTATGTGCTCTAATAATTACATTATTTTAACGTCTCGAAACAATTCAACACATTTTGTCCAATTTTCAATTATCTTATTCTGATTTAGAGTGTATCTGAATGTTCGTGTAAATATGTAACTGCACAGAACATATTTGAACAGTGAGTAAATTGTAATTACAATTCTTGCGCAGTAAATGAGATAAAACTTCAGTAATAATTTAATGATTTATGAGAATACATACACTAGCATTTCTAGTTTATAGTCTGCATCATATATTCACCAAATTTGTAAACGCGTAATACTACCCATGATACGGGTAAAATATTGCAATGTAACAAACGTTACAAATTATTGAAAAAATTGCATTAAATAATATGTTTCAGCTATCGCATCAAACATATCATTTCTAACGATTCCGAAGAGTTTGTTAATAGTAAGCTTAGTATTGAAGCAGAGAAGAAAATGTATTATAAAATGATCTCCTGCATTCATCTGCATATAAGGACAATAAAGTTTGTACGCCAAGACAATTGAAACTTGAACTGAAAGATTGAGATTGAAACAAATATTCGTTTATCAAAAATAGAGCTAATGGGGTTTGTTTTATTAGATTCGCTGAACTAATCGAATCGACATTTGCGATGTTTTTCTTTTTTGACATCGGTTTGGGCTCACTGCTGCAAAGTGCATCATGTGTGATGGTAAGTCATCGATTTTATACATAAATTGTGCATTGTTACATTAATCCGTTGCACTTCATCCAATATAACTCGACATCAATATGTACCGATCTATTACTAGCGCCATCTACACCGTGCATGCAAATAGTGCCACGACCAATTTTATATGTATAGCTTATCTAATAATATGTAGACACCGGTTATTGTAAGAGAAGTGACAAGATAGTCATATGAGCCGCTCAATGCACACATCGATTAACTCTACTTTTTGAAAAATCTTAAATTTAAGTGTCAAAGCCCTTGGTATAGTCATAACTTTTTATATTTATAATAACTTTCCTGAATAATAAATATTAGCCCCGTTAAATGGCAATTTTTTTTGGCAACTGAATAATAAGTAATTTATTTCAGAAGCCATTTCGATTAACTCCATATTCTAATATAAATCGTTTCAGTAACGCCGTATCGTACGCTTGTTTGGCCAGAAACTGAAGGATCTCGTGGGTTTCAAGAAATTTCATCTTGTTTAAAAAAGTACATAAAGACTTACGCTGCAAACTTCGAAAAAATAATAACATATTCGGATTCGTGTACCGGTCAAAACAGAAATATTAAAACCGTCTTAAGTTTATTGAAACTTGTTCAAAGCACGGAAATCAAAGCTGAATCAATTGACATGAAATTTTTGGTAAGTGGACACAGCTATTTGCCCAATGACTCAGATTTTGCCATTATTGAGTCATGTGCGAAAAAAAATCAAAACATTTTTTCACCAGATGATTGGTACGATATAATCAAAACATGTAAAAAGAAAGCGCCGTTTCATCTAATCCAAATGACTCACCAAGATTTTTTGTCAACAAAACCTTTAGAACAGTCTATCATCAACAGAAAAGTAACCGTCACAGGGCTTCCAGTAAATTGGCTTAAACTACGCTGGATAAAGTTAGAAAGGTCCAAACCCTATCTCATACAATTCAAATGTGACTATAATGAAGATACAGAATTTCAAGCCATTAATATAAGAAAATCTTTAGTGGGTCAACCGCAAAGTTTGAAAAATATAGATCAGCCTTTATTATATCCTAAAGGTAGAACTGTGACAAAGGAAAAATGGAGAGACATGATGGACCTGCTAAAATTCATTCCTCCTGTTAAACACGATTACTATAAGAACTTGTCAACAAATCGAAATGACGAATCCTCGCATACAGCTGATGAAGAAGACATTATTTATAATATCGGTGAATCATCCCAAAGAATAATGCCGCTAACATAAAGTTGGTATAAATTAATTACGAAAATTATTTTATAACCGAACTTCCAACATTCATTTTTATGGAAAAGTGATAAAAATGTGATAAAAATGTATAATAACTAACTTTTTCTGTAATAAAAACTTAAAAATGAAAAGACTAAATTTAACTTTATTACTTTTTTCAGTTGCCAAATCGATTAACTTCATCAGTCACATAAAAACTGTAACATTACTGACGATTGTTTGTTGGCTATTCTTTCTTATTAATTTTATATACCGTTAGATGAAAGCTATATCTGCAATTATGCATTCCACATTATATATTTGAATTCATATTATCAGAGGAATTTTTAAAAACAATATACATTACATCATCGCGTTTCTCAACTTTTCGTTTTATGGAGTTAATCGAAGTGTGCACTGAGCGGCTCATATGTAGAGTAATCAGTACCCCCTCCACATGCATATTCTTATGTTTTCGTTGTGCAGAAAATAAAGATCGCGCCTGGGCAAATGACTCTATGCACAGAGTGAACAAATCGAAATATGTCACACTTTCGTCTTAGCCACAAGAAACTGGGCTTTGGTACGCTGGACGTGCACTGCGAGTAAAACCCGGAAATGTGGATCAAAGCAAAAATACATCTCCAAATTTAGCGGCACAACCCAAACGACGGAATAGTGTGCATTCACACGCTTTTTGGTTAAACTGAATTGAACAAGTATTAATAACATTGAAATCCGGATTTCCTTGAAATTGCTAGTGTCAATTTTTTCTTTATTAACGTAAGAGGGCAAGCTTTCAAATAATAAAAAAAAAATCTTCTTTCACTCTTGTTTTCGATATTGGAACGAAATGTCGAATTATAACGGTTCCAACATCAGACTTTGTTTCAATTTATTTCACCCTTTAAAGGGTGTACAACATTTGGTGTAAAACATAGTCAGAAAACAGGTTGTCCAGGATCCACCTTTGCTTACAAGTAGAGTCTACAGTGACGTAAACGTTTTCGGGCTATAAAGCCCATATATTGTTTCACTCCCTAAGGCATGTACAATCCTAAAATATTTGTTTCCAATGACCGGCAGGGTTCTCAAATATTGCACAAAATGATTTCGTTGCGCATTACGTTCCTATAATATAAAACGTAATTTCACTCAGCGCTGTAACTGAGACGACAAGATGACAAAATGGTAGCCTTACCAGATCGATGGATTTAACCAGACTTAAGGAATTTTTGCAATAGATTGTCAATTCGTGACGTTACTATTCACACTGTAAAAAACTGAAAGTGTGGAAGTACATCTTGTTCGATCCAATGGCGTACGGACTTGAAAATTAACCTCTTCCGCACGGCGTTTGTGTATCGGACATTATTTGACAGCGAGTAGATGATCAGCCATATGTATTCAGTTTTAGGCTGGCAATTATAGTCAGCATTGAACCCTACGCATGCAATTGATGGCGAGCGACTTAAATAGATGCACATATCGAACAGATGAAATGTTGTAAAATAAAAAGGTTGGTACCGCATCTTCACGCAATCAAATAAATAAGTATTTGTGATGAGAGTAGAAATAAAATTGAAAAAACAATGTAACGTGGAAAATGTATGTAATCGTATGAATGTTGTACAAAAAACTGAAGCTGATTTATGAAGCATACGGCCGATCAGCATGTACGTGACTATCGAGTAACCCCCGGCATACAATTTTAAATTTTCCTATATCTGCGTCATCAAAAAATACGGTAACATTCGGATATATGACGCTGAGCTCTGCTCTAGAGATGCTTATGACGTCATTAGTAAAAATCAGAAATTACGTCGGATGGGGAGTTGTCTGCTAGTTCTGCCCCAACCTTCCAGTTTTCAACACTATAAGTCCAGACGTCGCGACTCAACAACACCTGCCGAAAATCTACCGTATCACTCGATCCGGTAGCGCTAAACATAACGTACCAAATGCCGATACCCCTGAACCTAACCTACTAAAGGTTGCAACCATCATCGTCAAATGCATAAAATCATTACACGTACAATTCAGACTGACCACTTCAGAAAGCAAACTCAGCAGCAAGGACGACATATGCCTAAAAAAAACCATAACCTAATACGTATTAACAGAAAAGATAATAATAGAAGAGGAGCAAACACGGTGGTAGTAGTTGAAGAGTCAATTTCCTACATAACTATTACATACACAACTGTGCTACGAACGAAATACTGGAGCACACAATAATAAAACTTCTCACATCTTAAAACAACATATTTTATCATCACTATATATACAGTATGATCAGAAAGTACCCGGAATTTGTAATTTAGAAGAACCGCCGTTGACATACCCAGTACATTTTTTTTTCTGAAATTGGTACACCTGTGAGAGACATCTGTGCCAAGTTTCAAAAGATTCTGATCACTAGTATTTGTTTGGCATTTGTTTACATCGAGCAAGTTTTTGTGCTTCGTCGTTTTTATAATGGCTAATTCTATCGAACAAAGAATTTGTTTGAAGTTTTGTGTTTCCAACGAAATTTCATATGCCGAACCGTTGAAAATGTTGCAAAAATCATTTGGGGAGTCTGCTCTCTCAAAAACACAGACATACGAATGGTATAAGTTATTCAAGAGTGGACGTGATATTGTCGAAGATTTGCCTCGTTCTGGACGCCCTTCGACATCAAATACCGAAGAAAATGTGGAAAAAGTGACAAAAATTGTACTCGAAAATCGTCATGCGAACCTGAGAGAGATAGCTCGTGAGCTCAACATTTCATATGGAACCGCTCAGCACATTGTAATGGATATTTTAGGCATGAGACGCGTTGCAGCGTATCGCAAGAAAGTGGCGGAAGAGATGATTTCTGAGGCAAGAAATGATCCAACCTTCATGAAACGGATAATTACCGGCGATGAGACGTGGGTTTACGAGTATGACGTGCAAACAAGCCAACAGTCGTCCGAGTGGCGCCTGGAAAATGAGCCAAAAGCCAAAAAACCGCGCCAAACTCGGTCCAAAATCAAAGTTATGCTCACAGTTTTCTTCGATTATCGAGGTGTAGTCCACTATGAGTTCTTGGCAGAGGGTCGAACAGTCAACAAGGAGTATTACCTATCCGTTTTGAAGCATTTCAGGGATGCTGTGTGTAGAAAACGACCGGATTTATGGGAGGATAATTCGTGGATGTTGCACCACGATAACGCGCCGTCTCACAAAGCACGCATTGTGCTGGATTATTTGGCCAAACATCGAACAAATACCATCGAACAAGCACCGTATTCGCCAGATTTGGCACAATGTGACTTTTTTCTTTTCCCTAGACCCAAATTACCTCTTCGAGGAAAGAGATTTGAGACTATAGAACACATTAAAGAAAATGCGACGAAGGAGCTGAAGGCAATCTCTTCATCGGCTTATGAAAAGTGTATGGAGGACTGGGTTAAGCGTTGGCATATGTGTGTTGCTTCAGATGGATGTTATTTCGAAGGCGACAAGATAAATTTATCTGAAAATTAAAAACAATGTGTTTTAGTTACAAATTCCGGGTACATTCTGATCATACTGTACTTCATACGAGTGCAGAAATAATGATAAATTCACTGTGGAGCTCACCAAAATCTTCAGCATACTCAATCTACGCAACAACAAAAACTACTACATATTAGCAGGAGACATGAATTCAAAGCATACAGAACTAAATAACTTCACACTCGACCAAAACAGCAAGTATCCGATGACATAGATCAAGAACAACACTATCGAATACAAGGTCAACATTCTAGGCCCCAAAGAACCGACGTACATAGTCACAAGCAGCTACCGAAATATCAGCATCTATGACAGTAGACTCACTCTAGCTATCCTCAATAACGGTCACGTCAACACATTCTCCATAATCGCGAACATAAATCAATTGAACTAACCATTAACACCAAAGATGAAAAAAATACAAAGACACTCTCCAAAAAGAGACGTACTGATCTTTAAAGCAACAAAATAGAAAGGATTTAGAACCCACCTAGACAGTACTTAAATGAATGAAAAGAAAAACCTATCAATAGCATAAATTGGGAACCACGTAGAGTACATGATGCATAACAGAAGCAATACAAAACGATTCCAAAGAATAAACGTAAATAACGTCATGTTGCACGACCATGCACGTGAACTGGTTGCTTCAGGTTCGTTGGGTTCGCAACAGTCGTCACTAGCTGCTTATGTTAATGCTGAAATGAATAAGTAATTCCCGATAGTCCTTGCTTTTAATCCATTTTATTATACTTTACAAAACGGTGTTTTTCGTTCGATAATACAATGCCAATGCAGCACCCCAGTACTGAGTCCGAGTAATCCGACGTTGTTCTGCCCATATGATGGGAATTTTTGTAAGTACAGGTAATCCTCCTTTAACACGGTAGTTAGGTTCCTAGAAAATGCCGTGTTGTGTGAACCCGTGTTGTATGAGACCCTGAGCTAGTACAAAAAGGGGGGTTACGTTCCAAAAACTTATTAAAAACAAATTTTTTTTTAATTCGACATAAACAACTTAATTTTTATTAAAAATATAAATGTATGTACAACACAAAGTAAACAAAAAAAATTAATCTAACGCCATTATAATTTAATGAATTTATTGGTCGTCACTGCTCAGTATAATCAACCGAGAACGTTTTTTCGGTGGAACGATATTGCCTTCACTTTCAGAACTTTTTTCTCTATTTAAAGTTTTTGTATGTTTTCCCCTCTTAAAAAAATCTGTAATCGAACTTTGCTTGCTGGTTCTAACTAGGTCATTGTAAATTTCGCGGTATGGAGCTAAACAGTTTTGCAGCTCCCTTTTGAATTTTCTACTTCTTTCCGTGGAAGGGTCTGTAATCAAGAAAAATGACTCGAGATTTTCCACTAAGCATAGGCCTTCTTGTATTTTTTTAATGTTAAATTCTTAACTGCACAATCTTCATCAGAGCTAGCGTCCTCAAAATCGATTTGATTTGCATCTAGGGATGCCATTTCCATCAAATCCGCTTCGTCAACTTCTTCTTCCACTAATAAATCTTGAATGTCTTTGGTAGCCATATCCACAAAACTTTCGCCTCCGATTGATTTAGCGACTTCTAATATGACACAAATTTCATTTTCTGACGTTCACGTATGTTTTCTGTTTCAACTGAAGAGGGCCATATCTTCTTCCAACGCGCATTTAAGGTTGATGTTTTTATTTCTTTCAGCGACAAGGATATGTCCCCAATGTCCTACGGGATGCCGTGTTGTAGGAGTTTTCCCGCAATTTACGAATCGTGTTATAGCGAAACCGTGTTATAAGATACCGTGTTATAGGAGGGTTATCTGTACACGCAACGCGAGTGCCACATAGCGCGGACTTTATCGATAGAATGGTCGACGAACGCATGGGTGGCTTTGCGCGAGAAACACAGACGCGGCCACGGTATAACGTTTCCAAAAACATACAGCATCTACAAACATAGAAATCTGAAATCCTCAACTACATGAACAGAATCAACCGAGTCGAACAAAATTTCCACTTCCCTATAGCAATGAGACTCGAAACATTACTAGCAATAATAAAAAATGTGTACAATGGGAAGTTACCAGACGTGTAAAACAGTACTATACCACAAAAGCATTGTACAGTACTACAAAAAAATATCCAGGACATCAGCTTCACTAAGCTTAACACACAATACTTCCTATAAATGCTCTTAATAGACAATACTACAATCGAGCCAACTATGGACCTACCAGCCCATCCCCAATAACAAGTAAGGTTTATGAAGCAGTCATCAATAACATTATATGAGTATACTGCCAAGAAAAACGAAATATATCGAATAAGTAATTTGGGTTCAAACACCAGGCTTCCACAACATACGCCATCAACAAATTGTTATTAGACATTAACTCCAACCTCCAAGACAGACATGCAACAGAAGGAGTACTCATAGATCTAAAACAGTATTTGATTGTGTATAGCACGACGGTTTCCTATATACACTAATAAAAAACACTTTCCCACAACAGTAATAAACCTAATTTGGTACATGGTTCAAGATAAAAAGTTCGCAGTTTGGGAAGGCCGCCGCTCCTAATCCATTACTTTTAACATCAATGAAGGCCTTCAATAAGATCTTATTATGTGACGTTTCAAAATGCAACTGATCTAAACGATAGCAACAACGCTGATTCAATAGCATATGCAGATGACCTCATTAAATATGTTAATGTTATGTAAGTAATTAATTATATGTAAGTAATTAATATCCATTCTGGAACCTATCAGTAAACCCTGTCAAATGCGAAATAATTGTGTTCAAAACAATGATCAAAATGAAAAAAATGGATTTAATGAATTTTCAAACACAATATACAATACAGTCACAAGAGAACCCACACTTATTTGAACAAAAGACACATTTACTGTCTGAACTATGCTCCCTAAAGAGCATGCTGCACCTGTGGGTTTCTCCTAAATTACCTTACCAAGTTACTTTTTAGATTACGTTCAACTTTGATTTTCCACCTAAGGGCAACGCCTTGAAAAAATCCTTTCGTGCCCGTAAATGATCACAAATCGAAATTTGCTTATCATTACCAAGTACGTTACATTACCATTACAAATTACCACTAATGTTAGCAATGCTTAGGCGCATAAACTGTCTGGTTGCGACCGATTTCCAAGTACCTCTCCATACAAAGAAAGCACTACCCGACGAAATAACAAGAAATATCTACCACTCACGCAGAGAAACTCGGGAAGGCCAAACTATTATGTCGGTTAAACCCGCCAAAACATCCAGAAAGTAGAGGGGTACGGATTCGGAGAATGAGAAGAATAAGATGAATGAAAGAAGCGGCCGTATACCCCAATGTCATGTAAATTCTCTCCAATGTACGCCATAGCGAACATTCAAGAAATGTTTGAGTCTGCTGCCCCTCAAAGTGATTGCTGCTCCGCATGCATACTGTTACTCACATTTCATAGCACTAGGTGCTCTAAATATGTAGAGTATTATCATTATAATCGCCGGAGCGAGGTATTAAACTCTCCATCCACGGTGCAATCTGAGATATCTAATCCACGTTTCATAAGCACAAACTGCTTAAAATATGTTCAAATTTGCTGTATCACCATTATGAGCGCCATAGCGACATTCAAAAATTAAGTCTCGTATGTGGGGTGCAAACCAAGAGATACCATTTTTAGTATACTGTACATCCGAACATTGGACACACGAGGTGACAAGTATGCTATGTTTGCGTAGCACATTCACACATAAGAACAGCTTGTTTACATTGTAGTCTGTTTACCGTCACAGAACCAGCACTTTCACCCCCATTCCAGAGACTTTTCACACCTTGAGTGTATAATGCTTTTCCGCACGCCTTGGAAAGCGGTTGGGCTCGGGTACCCTGGGTTCGCCACTCCCGTTCTGCGGTCGTCAAGGACCCACAGCTTCTGGTGGCAAGCAAAACACACAGAAACGTCAGGTATTTTACATCTTGGCCATGCTGTGAAGCTTCATAAGATGGCCCCCCTTGGGGGAAGCGTTAGGATACGCCCAATGAACGCACAAGCACAACGCATAGTGCGAATCGAATTACTAACAGTTTGCTCAGGGTGCAGGCTCCTACGCTCTACTGGTCGAGGTAAGGCACATTCCAGCCTTTACTGTCTATCCAGAACAGTGCCGGAACACAACAATACCCTGTTACAACGGCTATACGTCAGCGATAGGTCTCACTAGGCCACCACAACTGTAGACCTTAAGGGGGGATTCCCGTCTAGAGGCGTGATTTTTAGGTAACTTTTAGAATTTTTTTTAGGAAAAACGATGAGGTCTTTCGGATTGCGGGTTTTTTCTACATATTAGTACACGTTTTAACTATTCAAAAATATTTTTTTTTCTCTCGAAATTATAAACATGAACGCCGTACGGGAGGTTTTATTAAACAATAAAAAAAAGTAGTTCCATGGTACCCATGATTCTGACCGTTCCGTTCATCAGAAACAAAAAAACACAGAATATTATTAAAATATATGAGTATGGCTATCGTGTGAACTACGACGAAAAAAAAATCTTGAAAATTAAAAAAATAACATGACTTTGAAAATTAAGTATCGATTTTGTCACAATTTTTTCAGCTTTAAAGTATTGTAAAAATTGTTTAAATAAATATATTAATTTGATTGTAGTTCACACTAAAGCAACATATGTGCTGAAGATGTGTGCGTTCTCCTAGCGCAATCGGTTCGATAGATTTTGCGATATCGTGGATACCAATTGCGAAAATGTAGTTCCGAGAAAAACGCGTTTAAAGTTTTTGAAGAAATTACTCAGACATAACACGCAAATAATTCCAGTTACATTCAATTTCCTATTCCGGGACCATAAAGGAGGCCTTCCTCTTCTTCGTACATGTATTGCAGAGCCGATTTTTTGACTCTGAGTAGCACTTGTTCGTTTTGAGCGACATTGGACGATCGCTGCTCCGATCGGTTGACGCGAGTTTGGTTACGGGAGTCGGCGTATATTTCCGCTTGTTGGCCAATTGCAATTTCCGTGAGGTTCATAACTTTTAAAATGGGTAAAAACCTTTCATTATAGTTTATCACGGCCAAAAAGGTCGCGATTTCTATCGTTTTTGTAGCACAGTGCAGGTGTTTCGGGGCCATGGTCCAAATCGACGAATTCAATGATTCGTTGCTATTCTGCGTTTCTGCACCCAAACAACGTTCAAGCAACTCATCATTCGATAAATCCTTGTAAATAGGTTTTATAATTTCTAATACCTTATCATTGAGAGGCGGATTTTTGTGATTGAAGCCAGCAAGCGTACCGGCCCGTATGCAGCCCGTAACAAAATACGAGAGCATTTAGAGCGCGCGGCAGGAACATCTGCATATATGTGGCTACAACTTTGTTAATTTAAAGAATTTGGGGAAATTCTTTTGCTCACATATTCTCCATGTCATATACTTTAAAAATATACAAAAAAAAAATCGATTTTTTTGACCGTCTAGACGGGAATCCCCCCTTAACGGGCGCCGTATCCAATGGTTATGGTTTGGACACGCCATAGCCCCCATAGAATTACAGACGCATAGTCTCTGATGGGACATTTGTGGAGAAAGAAAAGGATGGGGAGGAAATTATCGTGGACTTACTACCAGTGGACGCCCCTGCAGGTTCAGTAAAAATGGCGCTCCAACTGGGGCTGTGAAGTCGGCACTAATCGTCGTAAGTGGTTGTTAGGAGTGCACCCCTAGGCCACCACTCCCTTGCGGCAAAGAAAACACACAGTGACGTACCTTGCACTTGTCATAAACTATTTAGCAAGATATACAATACACATAGATAAACAATTCAGCAAAACAAGGAAAACCGCCATGTAATTAGGTAGACCGTTTCTAAATAGTCTCGTGAGGTCAAAACAAATACAATTTGCTACCTATTGCTGATCAGGTTAATATTAATATACTCTGCCCGATGCGGATGAGCACTAACGCATCCCACATGGAACAACTGAGAATATCTGAACGCAAACGCATAAGAACAACCTACAGAAAATACAGAACAGCCGGTTGGAATAACAAAAAATTATAGCTAACAGAAAACTATATGACAGCAAACATTCTACGAATTGATAATCATATCATAAAATTCACCAGAGACCAATGTAATAAACGCCGACTGATCAATAACAAAAAAATCACAAATTCTGTCAGAATAACACTCATCTTGCAACTAATGTGGCATTACAAGCATACTGCCAACCGCAAATGTCCAGTTACTCTGATAATATGGGAATCATACAGGATGGAAACACATCCGTTGAGTCTACTACCTGAAAAAGCACGAAGAAAACCAAAAACAAACCAACAGACTCTTAGAAAGACATATAACAACGTCAAGTTACGCATAAATATTTAATTGCTACCCGAGGTGTGGACTAGTCTAGATGAAGACCCATTGCATTCCATATATTAACGACTGAATATCTAGTAAATACTACAAAGGCTTAGAAGAGCACCAAGCCACTTAGCCAGACAAGATACTCAGTAGGATCTACACATTCGCATAACTAATCACAACATTAAGCTTTAACTCAGTGTTGAATACAATATTCAGAACCAAAAATTGATGTGGCAGTTTTTGTCATTATATTGCTTATATGTGTATAACGAAAGTTCCTCTAAACAATAACGCGTACAGCCATTATATTCTGCAGATAGGCTGATTCACTACTAATACATAAGTTAGACAACATGGATGATAGCAGCCATTTAATCTCTAAATACACGCCTAGTCCACAAAGTTTTTACTATATTAGTCCAGTCCGCAAAGTTTATTATATAGATCAAATACTGCCATATTTAAAAAAATAAACTTATTAAGGAAAAAACTAATAGTAATGCGGCGATGTAGAGTTCAAGTTATTTAATTTGACTATTATTAACTCAATTTCTTCTAAAGCCTAATTTCTTTTTATATTAAGAATTTTTGACGTTTCGAGCATGATAGTAATTTTTTCCTCAGAACTGATTTGGTCAAATTGCTAGAAGTAATTACTAAATTTGGCTCTTTTTATAGTAAATTATTCACTCTATTTTGGATTTCTATACTAAAGATGTATACATTTTCTTGCAAACAGAGGAAAATTATGGATACCAATGTTTTGTCCGCTGTGATGGTATGTTGCGTGGTATATGAATGCATCATTTTATTCAAAATGTGTGTTATAATAAAGGTTATCTCATACTCTTTTGTGAAAAAAGCACGCGAGTTGAGATTATGGTACTGGCAACCAATTTGATCAGTGTTAATAATAAAGCATTTGTTGAACTTTGCTGATAAGCGTATGGTACAAAACATCTTGTATATCGGATTTTTTCGGAATTACGGAAGTACCGGAATTTTTTGGAACGTTAAATTGTAGACTGTGGTAAATATTCCCAATATAGTTGAAGGTGCGGTTCACAAATTTTACAAATAAATCAGCCAAGTAAGTATTGAGTGAAAAATTTAAATCACACTCGAAACGTGAAATCGTCTAATCATAAAAATAATTTTAGTTTAGAAAAAATTAAGTTCATGCAAAGAGTTCACTCAAAGGAATATGAAGTCTAGATTGTAGCACTACTTGCCTTGCTGCCTGAACTGCATTAGTCAAAATGACGAATTACGCCATAGGAAAACTACGTGCACGGAAATCACTTCATACCATTTCCTAAGAAACTACCGGTTATTGGAAAATAAATATTTTAGTGACTTACACGTTTTAGGGGGGGGGGGGGGGGGGGGGGGTAACGTATGGGCTTTATAGCCCAAAACTCGTTTACACCACTGCGTTCACTCCTCCTTAGTTGACCATTTCTATTCCGTGTATTGTATTACACTTCCTGCTTTGCATGTTTCAAAATCAATGATTTTTCGCCTCGAAAGATAATGTATAATGTGTTACAAGAATATAATTCCTATTATTTAAAAATGGTACTATTCATAGAAATTGCAAAAAATTACTCTTGATCGTTTTATGTTCAAGCAGCATTCCGAAATTCTGTTGTTGCAATAACATGTAAGAGAATCATTGTTATATACCAATCCATGTGTTTACATTAATTTTCCTTATCAGTATTTAATTCTGTAGCTTTTCAATACTGAGTAATTGGTTTATAAATACGCAACTGATGCTCTGCTCACAACCAAGAAGAAGGGTTATCAGTTCATATGTATTATAGTCAAAATTGAAAATTTTTAATAATATCTGACGTAAATTTCATTTATAAGTACTCATAAATTGAGTCACACACTACATTTATAAATAGCCTATTTAAATATATGTATATTATATTTTACAGTATAATTTTTTTTACCGACATAACTAACGTTACGTGTGTATGACTCTTTTTAGAAAAAAAAAGTCCTAAAAATGTTCAGATACATAACTGTTTGTGTTATACGAGGACAGTCCGATAAGTACTTAGCCTACAAAAGAAAAACGAAAATTTTGGAAAATCGACGATTTATTTTTCAACATAATCTCCTTTTAACTCGATACACTTGATCCAGCGATGCTCCAACTTCTTCAATCCGTCTGAAAAATACGTTTTCTGGAGATTTGCAAAGTAGGCCTCCGTGGCGGTGATAACCTCCTCATTCGACTCAAATTTCTGCCCAGCGAGTGACTTTTTCAAGTTTGGGAAGAAAAAGAAGTCATACGGGGCCAAATCTGGAGAATACGGTGGATGGGGCCGCTGTTCGTAGCCTAATTCAACGAATTTGGCTGTAGCTTGGGCAGAGGTGTGAGCCGGTGCGTTATCGTGGTGAAAGAGCATTTTTTTCTTCGCCAAATGGGGCCGTTTTTTCCTTAATTCGGCGTCGAATCGGCTCAATAATTCGGCATAGTACAGCCCCGTGACTGTTTTGCACTTCTCCAGGTAGTCTATGTAGTTGACACCTTGTGAATCCCAGAAAACGGTGGCCATCACCTTTTCGGCCGATAGGACAGTCTTCGCCTTCTTCGGAGCACATTCGCCGGGCGCAGTCCACTGTTTCGACTGTTCCTTGGTCTCTGGTGTGTACCAGTGGGTCCACGTTTTGTCGACAGTCACAAAACGACGTAGAAACTTTTCGGATTGCGCTTAAACAGTGTCAAACACTGCTCTGAAGTGGTCTCACGGATGCGCTTGTTATCCGGAGTGAGCAAACGCGGCACCCATCGAGCAGAAAGCTTTCTCATGCCCAATATTTCATGCAGGATATGCCCAGATTTCATCGCTGGATCAGGTGTATCGATTTAAAGGAGAGATTTTTTCCAAAATTTTCGTTTTTCTTTTGTAGGCTAAGTACTTCTCGGACTGCCCTCGTAAAAGCAATAATACCTGGTTGTTCTAGTAAGACTATCGACTGTCATACAATAGCAACTGTCAATGTTTCATTTGTGAATGTATCTGCTTGCTAGAGACCTCGAACCACATGCTTCTAGGTATGCTGTTGCTTTCCCATTATTTGTACAAATTTTCTTATTCTCCAGTAACAGAAATTTAGAAATTTCACACGTATTAGTTCTCATCAAAGTTGCATTAATATTCTGAATGTATTTAATCAAAAACGGTTTACATTAAGTTTATGTAATTAATTTACATAATAATAAAAAAAACTGTACTTTGAGGTAGATTTAAAGTGAAACACTGCAGTGGTATTGGGAGAAAAATGTAAAAAAAAAAATTTTGAAGCCCAAAAGGTTAAATTAAATTTACTGAACAATTAAAATGACTGGTGTCATTTTTACGTTAAATTTCATGGCATATCTATTCAAGACATTATGACTTTTTGTATTAAAAACTCATGCTCACTTTATTAAGTTCCAGGTTTTCTTTCCTTCTGTTTTTTTTTTTTAACGTATGAGATATACTTTAATAAGCCGAAAACAGTAAGCTGAACTGGCTCAGAAATGTATCTTTTATAAGTCCCACGTGAATCTCAAAACAACTTTGAGTTTCCGCTTTTTTCGCAATCTCAAAGCAGGTTTTAAATTTCTTTAGGTATTCATTTCATTTTTTCAATGGTATATCATTTTGTGAACCCTTATTAGTGGTGACGTATATTAGGCATAATATTTTAACACAAAATAAAATATCCCGTTTTCCAAGTGCATTTCATAAATGAAATAACTGTATTCTTCAAATCTACGAAAGTAAGGTTAACAAACAATTGCTTCCACAGTGTTGGAAGCGCAAATCCGTCGACATTAAAAAAAATAATAATCGCCTATCTGAAAACGTTTCATTTCATTATAGTACTAAATTGAGTGAAAATGTGACAGATTAAATGGATAAGAAAAACAACGTAAAACGAGATCTCGCAAATGGCATCTCAAAATATTTTTAAATATTCAAGATTTGTCTGCAATAAATGCATGGATATTATGTAATGATTTTACACAGGATGATACACAGGGAAAGATTTTTTGTATTGTATATGTAGTAGATATACTTTTCACTAAGTATGAAGAATCGTGGGGACTAGAAAAGTCGAAGGAAAGGGGGCAAATTTACGGAGCAATTAAAGTTTTAAGAAACAAATAGTGCAAAGAATGTTTTAGCATTGATAATGGAAAATAAAACGGCATATATGAATATTATTACTTTTTGTAATATATATATACATATACAGATATATAGAAATTCCATTTTGTAAACTTGTTTCGTTTGTCATTACGTACAGTAATTCGGACAAATGTACTCTTTTTTGGCACCATACGAAACAAGAGATTTCGACCGATTTTGTAGAATTAGGTACATCTCAATCGTCGATAGACCTAAGGAAATATATTGATACTACAATCTTGTTTAGATCGTAGTTCATATGGATAAGAAATCTGAACTCGCACGGTTCGGAGCGGTGGTAATAGGTCAAACTTTTCGACTATTTTTCAACAGCTGGATTGGACAACAGTTGATCGATCACAGTACTGACGTTTCTAAAGCGGCGTAAGCATCACATACCACTGATAGTTATATTACTTTCTATGCTGTAAAGATGCGCATTTCAGAATTTTTATGACCACATTCGGTAGAGATTTTTCATTACTGAATCGTCTCCCACGTAATTATATTGCACAGTGAGTAAAAGCAATAATAATCAGTTAATTACCATTTTTTTTATGCAGGAAACGTTTTTATGATGCGGTATTCTTGTAACATGGTTTCTATATAATATAACTTAATTAATTTCAGCAGTCTACCTACAGCACAAATTTTTCTGTTACACTTTTACGGTTGAAATCAATGGAAAATTCCTCTGTTTTTTTCATGCATGTGCATCACCATTTTTCATTTTAAGTTGTTAGGGAATTCCTGTTATAAAGTAGAAACGATGCAGAATTGTTACTTTTTTTTACTGAAACTAATCCTTAAATCAGATTGCATAACAGTCACAATATCAGTGACAGCCCGTCGATATTATTGGGTGTGGCATGCTGAAATGACTTTCTATACACAATAGTGTCACCCTCTGTGCATTCTCCTTTAGCAAGTTAAGTGCCACCTCGTCCAAATGTGGGTGACGGATATTTTTTCGTTGCGGTCCTGTCATGTGTGAGAATCTTGGTGAGGCCAGCGCTGTTACTTCTTTCAGCAATTGCCTGGTCACATACTATGCGCGGCAATATTCAATCTACTGCGACACCCAAATGTTTTGGAGCAAGATGATCACAGTGGAGTAGCCATGTCTAGTCCTCAGTAAATCATTTCATTGTTGTACAGTAAAACCTGTTTTTGTGCGGTGGATAGGGACCGCATAAAAGAAATCGTACAAAAAAATATTCGAAAATTTTATAAATTCTTACATATAATAAACAATTTTGTGCGATATACTACCTAAAAATTTTTTTATGCGGTGGATAAGGACCGCATAAAAAAAATCGGACTAAGAAAATACATCAATGATTTATGAAATAGATGAGAGAATGCTTTCAATTAAATTAAATAATTAAATTAGACCTAAAGCTTTTTCTACCTAAAGAACTAAGTAATTTGAATTGGCTAGATAAAAATATTCAATAGAGAGCTAATAAAATACAAAGGAAAAAACTTATCGGCTCATTTTATCTATACAGTAAAACCTGCTTTTGTGCGGTGGATAGGGACCGCATAAAAGAAATCGTCCAAAAAAATATTCGAAAATTTTATAAATTCTTACATATAATAAACAATGTTGTACGATATACTACCTGAAATCTTTTTTATACGGTGGATAAGGACCGCATAAAAAAAGTCGGACTAAGAAAATACATCAATGATTTATGAAATAGATGAGAGAATGCTTTCAATTAAATTAAATAATTAAATTAGACCTAAAGAAATTGTAAAAATATTTAATTCTTCATTGTACATATACATGGAGAAGTTTTCACATTATACATTAAATAGTTTGCTGCTACTCGTCGTAATCCAAAACGCGCATCTTCTTGTGACGAATTCGTTGAAAATCGCTTCGGTCGCTTGAAGATAGGATTTCAATTGATTTGTTTTTTGGTACCATAAACTCAGTGATCAGTTTTTGTGACGATGGCCGACTGGTCAATTGCTTGTAAACGTAACGATAGTGAGACATGCATGATCGCAGCTCTTTTTCGAATTTTAAGCGTCTTTCCGCTTTGGTATCTACTTTAAGAAAATGCGTTTCCAATTTTTTCGAAATTTGGATCCCTGCATATATTTTATCTGCTGTAATAGATTCCGGTTCTTCTTGTCCATTTTTATAATCTATCAAAGTATTGATAATGTCACTATCATCGACAGTTTGGTCCTCAATCATCTCGTCCAAGTCATTATCGCCGAAAGAATCAAAGCCTTCTCCGCCGATGTTATGTGCAAGCGCACTAATTTCAGATAATAACGTTGACGTGTTTTCAGTAACGTTTCGATTAATTACACATTCATATATTTCGTCCACAACATGTATATGTACATGATAGGAAACGTTAAACTGGTGCTGACGCCGCTTAAGATTCATATACCGCATAAAAAAAATCGCACAAAAAAATTGCACAAAAAATAAAATCGCAATACAAAACCAATCGCAAGATGAAAAGCCATGTCACAAAAACATTTCATTGTTGTACCTGTTTTAAACAAACATACCTTTGCCCCTTTTTATTCTCCCTTCTCTCATTTACTTTTTTATTCCCTACATAATTTAAAATATACTCTGAACAACTGCTATTTCCAAAAGTTCTACTTGTCAGATCATAAATTCCTCTCGAGGCGGTGAACTTCACTGTAACACCATGGCATCTTGCATTTCCGTTACCCGAATTTCTATTATTACAAATTATGATACTCTAAAATAAAATAAAAATGCAAAGAGATTAAAAATTGAATATAAGAATGTGATTGCTTCTAAAACTATTCATGTTACGCTAGATTAACGAACAAATTAATTATAAACACATATATTTATAGTACGTTACAGTGGAATTTATGTGAATTAAGGCCCCGAGAGAAAGACACCTAATTTACGCTTTACAATCAGCGGGTTAAGGGTAATTCAGTAGATAATTTATTTTAACCGAATTTGGACATAACAAGTTTAACGTTTAATAAAATATCTTTTGCTCAGTTGATTTGCGTTATTCCAATTGGACAACATCACGCAACACTTTAGGTAATATTCCTTATTTACTGTCATTAAAAAATGGTAAATTTTATCTGAAAATAATTATTAATCCCAGGTTTGTATAATATCTGAGAAAAATGGAAACAACACAATTGAAAAAAAATTACTTTCCTTGAGGACATACTCCAAATTTTAATTTAATTTAATATGTGAAAAGAACATATTATGTATTACCAAAACTTTTACGCGATTTTCATTGAACAAAGTATAAAATAATGTAATTTGTAATAAATATGAGTTTCTCTCAATGTGGTACGAATTAATCGCAATATAGAATTATTGCGTATTTCTATGCATCAAGCGTGAGTTCTGGTGCGCCCTTTATGACGAGCAAATAATGGCCACTCTTTTGCCTTTTTTGAATTAAAAATTTCTGTAAAGCGCGTTCGCCATTATGAAGAGAATTTCACTTATCAGCACAACACCTGCTTGTCTTTGACTCTTGCCTTTTCTCTTCGTGCATAGACACTTTGGTACCCCGACTATTTTAACGGATCTGTTATTTTCGGAGACTTCTAAAAATGTAAAAGGACGCGAATCAGTTTGGTGCCATGTCTGCCGTAAATGGAAGGGACATTTGATATTTTATTTGGTCGCAATTTTATAAGGATGAAAGCATTTACAATTGATCGTCCGAAGATTAAACATATCTATTTTGGGTATATTTTACACTTTTCTTAATGTTGATGCATAAAAAAACTAGTTGATCCGCCAGATCAATACCATCCTTCCCTGTATTGTAATCTAACACAACCGATGGCTTGAATTTCTGTGAATTAGCACGACCTCTACTATAAATAAGACATATGAGACACGGTTGAGGCACGAGCGGAGAAATTCTTTCACTTTCGAGCCCCGCACGAAACAAAGGCAAATACATTCTTCACTCAAAATATTAAATTGAACTTACACTTTATTTATTAAATACTTTTCTATCACACTTGATTTCCGTACTACGCGTGACAGTTATACGTCCGGAACAGAGCAATTTAAAATAGACCAGATGTAATAAAAATCTTGCGGTTAACATTTAGGACAATTACAATATCAAACACAACTTACTCTTTATTCGATTCACAGAGCCAATGTTTGGGATTGTCTGCCCGTCCCAAGGTTTAAAAAGCAAATACATACCAGGTTGTTCAATAAGTTTTGTCGTTCGATAAGAAAAACACAATGTTATGGTTCAAAATACACTTTATTATTCAGTATAATCTCCCTGAACATTAATGCACTTGCTCCAACGATCCTCCAATCTATGGATCCCATCCCTGAAGTGAGATTCCGGAAGGTCTGCAAAATACGCTTCAACAGCCGTTATGACCTCTTCATTTGACGAAAAACGCTTGCCACGCAAACATTTTTTGAGTTCTGGAAACAAATGGAAGTCGCTGAGGGCCAAATCTGGTGAATACGGCGGATGCTCCAACAATTCGAACTTTAATTCATGGATTTTAGCCATTGTCAAAATGCTCTTGTGACACGGTGCGTTGTCCTGATGAAAAAGGATTTTTTTCTTCTGCAAACCAGGTCTTTTTTCACGAATTTTTTTCTTCAACTGGTCCAAAAGGTTGCAATAATATTCAGAATTAATTGTTTTACCAGTTTGCAAGTAATCCACAAATAAAATTGCTTTCGCATCCCCAAAAACTGATGCCAGAACCTTCTTGGCCGATTTCTGGACACGAACCTGTTTCGAAGCCGAACAACCAGGTTCACACCACTCTTTAGCCTCTTGTTTTGATTTAGGATCATGGTGATAGACCCAAGTCTCATCCATAGTGATGAATCGACGCACAAAATCCACTTTATCCTTTTTAAAACGCTCCAAATGTTGTTGAGAAAGTCGCATTCGAATGTGTTTTTGTTCAATTGTTAGCGAATGCGGCACCCATCGTGCACACAGCTTTTTAAAACTCAAAATTTCATTTAAAATATGACTCACACTGCCTAATGAGATGTGTAGAGCCTCTACTAAATCCCTCTCAGTCAATCGACGATCTTCCAAAACCATATCCTGTACTTTGGCTACGATTTCTGGTGTTGATGCGGTTTTTGGACGTCCTTCACGTGGATCGTCTTCAAAGCTTGTACGACCACGTTTAAATTCAGCAACCCATCTTTCTACTGTTCTAATTGAAGGTGAACGTTCATTATACACTCTTAACATTCGTTCGTGAATTTCTGTTGGTGCTACACCTTCCAAAAATAAGAATTTTATCACTGCACGATATTCAATTTTTTCCATTGTCGAAAATACTGTGACACGGCGACACTAAATGTCTTGTAAACAAAGAATGAATTGACTGATTGAAATGAACCTTCACATACGTTGATAAGAAGAGTGAACCAACAAAACAAAAACAAATTTGGACTAATAGCAACGCCCTCAACAAAACAAAACAAAACTTATTGAACAACCTGGTACGTCCGGAATTTAGGACAATTCATATCAAAACAAAAACAAATGTTTGGGATGCCCGTGAACAACAAATGGTACATACTTTCGATGATTATAGTAGTCAGTAATAAGCCATGCGAAATAGCGTAAATTTAAAACGTGTTCTCCAACTGTACCTAAACGTTTCGTTATACATGGACTTTTCAATCGTTGTGCCTTACATTTGTTATTGTATATCAGCATAAATGCCTTTTAATTTTTCTCTATTTTTGACATCATTAAAATGTTCTTTCCATGTTTCAATTCTTATTTTGTTATCCCCGCCCCTCTTACTATGGTGAACTATTCAAATGATATTTCTATGAAATGATCAATTTTCTATGAAAATATTGAAATGGAATATCCTGTGTACTTTATGTCTATTCCTCACAATTTTGACAGCATAGAAAGTATGTAGTATGTACAATAACAGAAATAAAATTGTTTCCGATTTGGAAAACATTATCTTAGTAATCCCAACAATATATAGTATAGGAGGTAAAGTTCCGTCAATTTTCTCCAATACAATTTTTCCTAATATCCCTTTTACCATTATTCAATGATATTTTTAATTATTATTATACTTTATATTATTACAATACTCGCCTTCCGTTTCAAGTTGATTACCTTAAAGAATAACAAGCACGTGATGTCAAAACGTCAAACATTTAAAAATTCTAAGTAAATCACAACTCATTTTAATATGATTGAACGTTAAGTACCACGCCGAAAGGAAAAGAACGATTCTTTATTTTTTCAGAACGTTTTTCACATCAATTTAAAAGCTGTCACCCCTCATATTACAAAAATGTGTCCATATGTGCAGCAATGCATCAGAAACATGGAAGTGTAATTTTGTTTTTCAGATATAATAGCGCATGGTGCGTGATGTCGGCGAAAACTAAAAAATTGGTGGCACAACTGATGCTTAGGTGTCAAGCACCATGCAAAGTAACTGTAGCGAAATTGTACGTTATAAATCTGGAAGGATTTAGCAAGGTAAGACATACAATATTTTACATAAATCTACTTAAAGCTGAGGGATTCTCTTTTTCAAGGTATAGAAACAGAAGTTTTTTGGGGAGGGGACGGGAGATTTATAAGAAAAAAGCTAATATTTTTATTGATCTGTAAAGTTTATCCATCAATTTTCGTAAGTTCATTCGTGTACTTACATTTACATTATGCATCACCGAAAACACGACAGTAGAAGAACACACATTTTAAAGACACAGATTGCGCGACTCTTGTTACTATGTTTGGATAAATAAACTCCTTTCTTGTCTGAGGTTTAATTTATTATTTACGAAACTAAATTCTACCTCCAGGAGGAAACTTATGGTCCCGAAACATATGTGAAGTGTAGAATTTAGTTCGACAAATGATAAAGTACACCTCAACCAAGAAGAAGGGAAATTACTTATACACAACGGAAGCATATTGCACATGGTCGATTGTTACAATTTTTCTTGTTTCGCACCATTGAAACACAATGGAAGCACATGATCTAATTCTGCATGAACATCGCTTTTAGGAATATTTTAAAAAATATAATATTAACCCGTAACTGAACGCCGAAAATTTAAAGGAAATTTTTAAATTTTCACAAAAAATGTACCCCATTTTCATACAATTAAAAAATCGATTGTATGAATTGTGTTTTTGTTGGTAATACTAATACAAGAATATTTAGATTCTTTTTACAGTTTAGTTATGAGTTTTCTTTAGGTACGTCTCAGATTATTTGATGGGCGAATCGTAAAAAACAAATCCGGTTTTAATTTGAGTATACACTTTCTTATATTTAACAAGTTAAGCGCCACGCTAGGCCCTAGGAACCGGTGCTAGACTTTTCGTTCGGGCCTCGTCGGTATTATCATCGCGCACGTGTCTGTCCTTTCGTACTTGTAAGACTGAACATTTCATTTAGGCGACATCGTTTTTGTTTCGTCAATAGTTTAAGGAAAACAATATAATACATAAACACATTGATGTGAAATGGTATCAAAAATTGGCTTTTCAATTATTATTGAACACTGCTGTTGTAAATTCCTTTTTCATACACCAAGAAACAACGGGCCAGAAGATGTCTATCACAATGTACCGTCAAAAATTGATAGACACACAGCAGGAGGAACAAGTGGACACCCGTATAAATCCTCGGCATCATTTAGAAAAAACGGAAGGCAATGCGCACAAAATTAGAAGATACTGCACCGAATGTTATAATTATAATGCACGAATGTTAGGACGAAAGGCAGCTAAAAATGTAACCCCAAAAGTGGCAACATTTTGTAATCAATGTACAAAGACAGAAACCATACGTTTGTTTATGTTTTTTAATAAATTATATTAATGTTTTTATGTATTATATTGTTTTCCTTAAAGCGTTGACCAAACAAAAATGATGCCGCCTAAATTAAACGTTCAGTCTTACAAGTACGAAAGGACAGACACGCGCGCGATGATAATACGAACGAAAAGTCCGCCGCCGGTCCGTGCGGAACGACGAGTCCCGAACGAAAAGTCTAGCGCCGGTCCCTAGGGCCCGGCGTGGCACTTAAGGGGGAATTCCCGTCTAGAGGCGTGATTTTTAGGTAACTTTTAGAATTTTTTGTGGAAAAACGATGAGGTCTTTCGGATTGCGGTTTTTTTCTACATATTAGTACACGTTTCAACTATTCAAAAATATTTTTTGTTCTCTCAAAATTATAAACATGAACGCCGTACGAGAGGTTTTACTAAACAATAAAAAAAAAGTAGTTCCATAGTACCCATGATTCTGACCGGTCCGTTCATCAGAAACAAAAAAACAAAGACTATTATTAAAATATATGAGTATGGCTATCGTGTGAACTACGGCTGAACTATTTTGAAAAAAAAATCTTGAAATTTAAAAAAATAGCATGACTTTGAAAATTAAGTATCGATTTTGTCACCATTTTTTCAGCTTTAAAGTATTGTAAAAATTGTTTAAATAAATATATCAATTTGATTGTAGTTCACACTAAAGCAACGTATGTGCTGAAGATGTGTGCGTTCTCTGAGCGCAATCGGTTCGATAGATTTTGCGATATCGTGGGTACCAATTGCGAAAATGTAGTTTCGAGAAAAACACGTTTAAAGTTTTTGAAGAAATTACTCAGAGATAACACGGAAATAATTCCAGTTACATTCAATTTCCTATTCCGGGAATATAAAGTCCGGGGCCTTCCTCTTCTTCGTACATGTCTTGCAGAGCCGATTTTTTGACTCTGAGTAGCACTCGTTCGTTTTGAGCGACATTGGACGACCGCTGCTCCGATCGGCTGACGCGAGTTTGGTTACGGGAGTGGGCGTATATTTCCGCTTGTTGGCCAATTGCAATTTCCATGAGGTTCATAACTTTTAAAATGGGTAAAAACCTTTCATTATAGTTTATCACGGCCAAAAAGGTCGCGATTTCTATCGTTTTTGTAGCACAGTGCAGGTGTTTCGGGGCCATGATCCAAATCAACGAATTCAATGATTCGTTGCTATTCTGCGTTTCTGCACCCAAACAACGTTCAAGCAACTCATCATTCGATAAATCCTTGTAAATAAGATTTATAATTTCTAATACGTTATCATTGAGAGGCGGATTTTTGTGATGGAAGCCAGCAAGCGTGCCGGCGGCTTTATTTTTGGCACATTTTGGTCAATTGTAAATCTATTGCCTGAGAATTTTCGTTTTTTATGACAATCTGAATGAACCCGATTTGCTCTGGAGTCTTTTTGATCAGAGCTGAAATATGATACGTAAACAATGCTGTGTTGCGCAGCCCGTAACAAAATACGAGCGCATTTAGAGCGCGCGGCAGGAACATTTGCATATATGTGGCTACAACTTTGTTAATTTAAAGAATTTTGGGAAATTCTTTTGCTCACATATTCTGCATGTCATATACTTTAAAAATATACAAAAAAAATCGATTTTTTTGACCGTCTAGACGGGAATCCCCCCTTAACGTGTTAACATTGTTCGTACAACACGTACGTCGCCAGCAATACCTCAACGCAGAAAGGAAGAAACAAAACAAAAGCGCGGATTCTTCTGAAGTAGGTGATGATCACCAATGGGGGGCTATGTTAGAAAAATTATCTCATTTTGATTGTGTTGGCAGATCGAACATTTCCTTTTTTGCATTTTTCAATTGAAATTGCATATGCTTCCATAACTAGTTGGTTCGGGCGTATTAAAACGTTTTGTTTGTATTTTCTTCTATATCTATTCTATTCTCTTTTTAAATTAGAGGCGTTCACGGTCATGATTGCCTATATTATTGGCTTCCGGATGGTGGCCGCGTCTTTTCTCAGAATTTTGCCGATGTTTCGCAGGCATTACAGTCTACATCATCAGTCCAGGAGGTGCTCCGATACTGTATCGGATTGCTGTGTCGAATGCTGTATTCTATTATGTCTTGACTACTACCAAGTTTAAGTCTTCGTGTAAATACTCGTTTGCGATATACCACGGGGCAACAAAAGTTGCTTTCAATATGCCTCATAACATTTACACTAATTTAGTTGTACAACTCATTATTGTTACATCACACGGTGGTATTTCTTATGTTCCGATTGGTTTCATAGTTGGTCTATATATTCTCAGTTTACTTTCTACTCTAAGTTTGCATTTGCTATTAACTAGCCAATATATTAGTCCCATTTTTATTTATATATTTGTATTATTAATTTAATTTAGTACTTCCACACTTCCAAATTTTATGTGTTTCGATTGGGATACAACCATATTGTTCACTTTAATATCGAGCACGTTTTATTTGCAGAATATGAAGATAATGTGGTTGTATTTATAAAAGTTTACTTCAGTTTGTTGCCAACAAAAATCTCTATAAAAATGTGCAATTTACAACATGATATGTGCATATGCAAACAAGTCAATATTTTTATTTTTAATACTGCAAATTCAGATAGACATATGACAATGTACCGTATTAGAACTAAGTAAGCAAAAATGTGGTTTATCGACACCATCTTCTCAAAATATTGTCTCTCTTTTAATACTGCTTCTTCCTACCGTTCTATTATCTATTTCAACATTTATTTTTCTGGTATGTTATTCTTTACCGTAAGGGCAAGATTCAATGAAATATTTGATTTAAATCACCACACGTGATGTGTCTCGGCAAAGTTTTTGGAATACTAATGTTAAGAACGGAAGTAACAGCTGAAAGGTAAACGGAATGACAATTGAATATTAAATTACATAAAATGCTGTAGAGATTTTGTGCCGGTGATTTTCGAAATATACATTTATTGGCTAAAAATATGCCTATACGCCGTGGTAACCACCATCGCCAGATCATGGTTGCCTGGCAGCGAAATGAATTCTCGCTGTCCCATAAAGATACTACAAAAAACATGTCATAGAGATAAAATACACAGGGTGATCTTCCATGAATTATATCTTAATTCGGGACCGACTGTGAATATGCGTGCATGGAATATTGATAAAGGAAGGCGAATGTCGCAAATAAAATTTATTCTGTAGGGAAGTAACGAGTATTTCTCCACAACTGTCTCCATAAGAAAACAGTTCATATTGACTTGTATTTATTAATTGTTGTATCATTTTCTTCTGTTTCTTTATATGAATAATTTTGGTCTACCACTGAAAGTAGACTTAGCAAAATACACGGGCAATCAACGTATGTAGAGGAAATGTATGTGCATTGCAATAGAATATTTCGAGTCAATTTCAATGACATCTCTAAGATAAGTGCCATAGTACCCCAGTCCATAGCAAAATCCCTTCATTGTTACCACTCTCCTTCCTTCATAGTTTAAGCACTCTTTTACCAGATTCCTTTCTTCTGCATTTCTATGTTTAGAATCCTACCCTGATCTTTACTATTTTTCTCTTTGTTTCGTCTAAAACAACATACCTTGGTATTTATGTGACCAATCCCAACATCCATTTTACACTCCTTCCCAATTTTAAACAGATACTCCCCGAAGTACTGGTGTCCGATAAGCGTTTATGCTTCTGCGTGCTATAACTTGTCTCATTTCATCCACCACACCCTTTGACCGTTGCATGTTAAACTGTAACTCAAGCATCTCTGAGATATATTCAATAATCCGTTCGGTTGATAAGGTTTTGTTCGATGGATAAGGCTGTTTCTAGAGGAATGATTATGCGCCCTCCCCAAGATTTTGCAGCTCCGCCAAGTCGACGCATTACTTTAATTGCTGCAATCGAAGACGATATGTTCCGATTGGGATGGGGATCGCAAATCTCTTCTTTCGACTTACGATGCTTCGCGATGTGGCTGAAGACCTGCCATC
Source organism: Cryptocheilus praepositus (assembly GCA_033815515.1). Lineage (NCBI taxonomy): Eukaryota > Metazoa > Arthropoda > Insecta > Hymenoptera > Pompilidae > Cryptocheilus > Cryptocheilus praepositus. The sequence goes on from JAWWQZ010000334.1 coordinate 656,712, forward strand.
GGAAGTATCGCACAACAGAAAGGTAGTCCTGCATTTTGCAGGTCGACCATCCTATATACACTCGAGGCACATTAGCAGTAAGTATCTTATAAATCCCTGGCTCGGCCTCAATGATCCAGTCAGTCGTCTTAGCTTCCTGCTCAGATTTGAACCTGGGCTGCAGATCTCTGTTCAAAGTCTTCCTGTTCAAGGTCAACTGGATTCTGTTTCCTCAAGAGAGGAATCAAGTGTTTCTCAGATACAGATTTGGGCACATCGTAAATAATTACTAAAGGCCTTCTCCTTGAAAGGAGCTGACCGTTCAGCTCTGCCTTCTTGAACTTAACTACCTCCGCAAAGACCTTTAGTTCTTCAGCCGACTTCGTCTCTCTAAGGATACCGTTGTTATGTATTCGCTTAATAGTTTAAGAGGGAAAGTACCGCTTTTTGTCTCCTTGCTGCTCTTGTATGTACCATTCTTGATAAGAAAGTTCCTGACCACATTTTGTGGTGGCACTGTACCTGTGCTTATTTTTTGGGGAATTCCCGGCTGCGCTGCCGGTCCCTCAGGTGGAACGACGTTGTCGTCATCTGACTCGGTATAACAGAGTTCGTATTTCTTCAGCCAAGTCTTCCCGAACCACCTCCAAGGACTACGATCCTTCAAGATCCACTGTACGGGTCTAGGGAGCGTCAAGCACTTTTACTTGGCGTCTTCACCGACCCTCAGAGGTAATGGTGGCAGACGTCGCCTTTTCCCGAACGGTATGTTCTTGCCAATTAGAGACGCGTGAAGATAACAGTAATTTATTTATGTGGAACCGTAGGACAGTTGGCCACTATAGACCAGCTCGCAGAGACCGGTTAAACCCCTCTTTCTCTCGTTGTATCGCGTCCGATACGACGGATCCAATCTGTGTTGACCGCGTCACCGAAGGTTGTAAATCTTCGATCGGAAAATGCCGGTATGCGGAATTGCGCGATGAGAGAATATTCCTAAGTCCCGTTTAGATACTTAGGATAGTTATTGATAGACTTTGTGTTACTGAGTGTATGATTGACTTTGTTGAAGTGTGATGATGCGTGTGGACTGTTTCCGTGTCAAAGGAGATGTGTCTTGTGTGGTGGTTGACTGAGAAGTGAATTTGTTCTGACGTTCAAAAACGAAGTTGCAGTTTTGGTGGTAGAATGAGTAGTGTCCCTCCTCCCCCTATTGGATCCTCCCACATTGGGGCGTCCCATATTGGGTCCTCCTATGATCGGGCCTCCCATATTGAGGCCCCCCATAGTGGGTTGGGGGTGGAGTGACACATCCCAGGCTAATATGTACGGGGTCCTGCTTGTCGTTGCTTGCAGAGAAAGTGATGTAAATGAAGACAACCCGCCATAAACATATGACTTTGGTACTCATCCCTGGCCACACTGATATTTTAGAAGTTTATTGCAGTGCCTATTCCATAGACACTGCGCCTTTGTTAGATTGTGAGGCAACGGAATGTTTTATGAACAAGACTATTTGAAACTACGGCTGCACAGCATGTATTCGTGCACTTTCCCACATGATTTGGGTGGTTTTTCCAATGATGTACGGCCGTTAATCTGCCCGACCGAAGTGGTCGTTGGGACCGTGATTGAGACCCCGAGTGTATGTGAATGCGAATGAACAACCCCACACTGTGTAAGGCTTCCTGGGTGGGGGCTAAGCTTTCAGGTGAACCGTACACGATTTGACGCACTTCCATACAAATATAATACAACATATGATGGACAGATCGAACAAAGATATGACTTTGTTAAATATAGAGGCTAATATTATGGAAGGGTAAGGAACCCTAGACAGGCCCAGTTGGACGAGCCGAAAGCTAGTATATTTTACCCCACGACTAGAAAATAAAAATTTGGTACCTCTTCGCCAGTAGACGAGACTTTGGAGGGGGCAACGGGTGGTAGGCCCATAAGAAACACCAGCGCGACTTGGCGAAGAACAGCAAATTGAGTGAGAATAATCTACCTACCGTAACCCATAAACAAGGGTTACGCACTGAGAGATTGCCACAGAAATCGCATAGGGAATACGCACCTTGATACACCAAGATGATTAAGATGGCTAAGAAGCAGGCGGAGTCTCCAACAGGGCGGCAAATGAGAAGAGCCAGCTGCGCAGCGACCCCATTTAAAAGGTCGCGGACGAGAGCAACATTATTCCTTATATACAGAAACCATAGTACGTCCTCTCCAGTTAGATCAAAGTGTCTAAGGGATGGCCCGGTCACACCCTGAGAAGCGCAAGCGGACAGTCGGCCAATGCCAGAACTCAGGAGCACAGAGGAACCTGGACTGGAAGAAGCTCTGAAGGAGAACACCAATGACCGTAGCTGCCCGTAAGGTGTATGGATCTATCACATTGCAACTACTCAGCTACGGAAACCAATCTCTGCGACAACGCCAGGTTTTTCACCGCTAACGTTGGAAACAACGCGCATAAACATCATGCACCGATCATTACAGCACCAAATAGAGATTGCAGTCGAGTAGGTACAAAACCTAATCATTGAACAAGTATCTAATCTCGTCCCAGTTGAACCATTGTATACCAAGAACGAGACGAAGGGAGAGACATGGTGGAGAACCAATGAAAGACTTTAGGCCAAAGGACAAGGACAAGAGGTAAAATCCCATCCAACAGCAAAATCTAAAACTGTCGACTCAAAGAGCAGCCCCATGAACAACAAAACAGCAACTTTCGACAGCTGCCAGACGGCGTGCTTTTCTAGCGGCTTTGATAGTGAAACTGAACAAGGGGTTCTTATATGAAAACGTGTTGCGCAGTACAAGATTCGCCCACGAATTGGGTAGGTACGGAACCATAACAGAAATTAGGCTCGCCTGGTCGGGCGAAATTTTAATTGAACTGGTGAAAACTCTGGACAAGGAGGCCACTACTCTACATGGTGCACTTTCACTCTTACTCCGCAACCAGGCGAGAGTTCGCCAACTTAGTCGACTAGGAAATCCGTGATATGTGTGAGTTGGCGGCAGCCCAGGAAATTGAAAACATTTCACGCCCTACTGTCCCAGAAGAATTGACTAATGGAACAATTAGGATCAGGATCCTGCAGGAGGGCTTCGGCGGAATGCAGAAGGCAATTTTTACCGTACTCAGAACCATTGCTACGTCAGTTCGGAATACCGGGAAAGTAAGAGTTGGCTTTTGTATCTTACCGAGTGAAGGAAGCAGTAAGGATGGTATTGTACAATAGGTGCCACGAATTCAAACCCCAGGCCGGATCTTGTGCGTTGGGCCACAGTAATATTATCCTGTGCAGACGCTGAGTGAATGAAGAACACCAGATGGGAAAGTGCATGGGTGATATCAAGTGTTGAATATGTAGGAAAAATCGTATCACTCCTGTAAATTATATCGCGGTTCAGCTACCTAAAGAAGAGTGTCTACCTATATACATCCTGTGAGAATAACTTCACCACCATCTTGAAGATAACTGGAGACATAACTCAACAAAGACTGCGAACATTTGATACCAGGATGGACCAACTGGGTAGACTATAGAAGACGTAGGAGGGAGGGTCCTGGCTATATCTGGAAAAAAGTGCAAGGCACAGTCTTTTTTTGAAGTTTACACAACCTAACACTAGTAAAAACACTGATTTGACCTGGATTTCGTCCACCTGGAAGGTATTATACAAACAGTAGAAGGAGAAGTATTCTTGACCGTTGACTTCAACACCAAGTGGCAGACATAAGGCAATAATAAGACCAACAGTAAAGGGCTAATCCTGTAAGGCATTACAGCTAGACTGGGTCTAGTCCAAATCAACACTCGCGGAGTCCCGGCATCTGGGCGGAGAGACACAGGATTTTTCATCAACATTACGTTTTTAAGGAAAACCTGAGACTAGAATTATCCTTAATCGTAAGAAATACCCTAACTTACCGACTGTGAGATTCTTTCAAGTCGATACTCAATCCAAGGTCACGACAAAATACTAGGTGATGAATTGGACATTAAAAGATCTTTTCTAGATCACGCCTAAAAGACCTTGAAGATGACTGGCGCTTTCTCACGTTTGATGCCAAATATTGGAGGTCTGAAAGACATCCCATAGAGACTCTACATTAATGTAATTTTCTTCATATTGGTCTACGGTGCACCGATATAAGAATTAACAACTAAATATAAGAATACACCCGATCCTCTAGAACCCAACTGAAATATGCAGGCACATAAAATAGGGCATATTGTATCTGCTGACATTGGAAACAAAAAAAAGTTTTATACAAAATGAAGAACGCAGCACCTAGCACAGGAATAGTAGTTTCAGCAATATTCCTAGAAACATTACGGAGGAAAGGCATGTGTGATGGGCACACGAAAATACCGGAAAGTTGAGACAAAGACTTATCGCCGATGTTATCACCGGGATTGCGGGCTATAGGGGAGTGCTCACCTATAGGTTAACACACATTTCGACCGACCATGGATGTTTTGCGGCCTGGCTTTACAAAACAGTTAAGAAAAAAAGTCTAAATTGTTGTTTGTTCTCGCGTTACTCGACACCTTTACGCGGACAACTTCATGCGACTGCAAGATGTAGTAGTGAAGTATCTGGAGGACAGTGGGCATGAAGTGGCTAAGTGGAGTTTTCAAGGAAGTATATTGCGAATGACCACTACTGTTCGAAACAGAGTTTTACTGACCAATCTTCCGCGACCCACTCGCGTTCATCTGAGTATACATGAGTGACAATGCAGATATGTACACCAGAGTATACACAATTGGCGCAAACATTCGTACGACGGGGCAGATACCGGCGACGGCGTTTCAGGCTAATAGGTAGTCAACCTTTAGAACGAATTTGAAATCTTTATTAGAAGTTAATAAAATCACAATGGAGAAAGTTGTTTAAAGGATATAACCCGGTTCCAAGAAATAGTAAGCTGTTCTCACATTCGCTGAAAAGGTCATGAAAATGAAAGAAGAAAACAAAAGAAAGTACCAATGGGACGGCAGAATAAAATAATACGAAATAGTCGGGTGTGGACACATAAGGTGTAATACCTAACGGCGGTGCCGGGCCTTCTCCGTTCTCAAAACCTGTTAGAAGGTTTTGAAGTAGTATAGCCTTTAGAAAAGTCTCACCTAAAAAGCGAATTCTCGATTCTTAGATCATCAACTCCCCATTCCACCGCAGGCGCGTGTGATTGGTACCGGAATCGAGTAGCCGGACACCGAACTGCTCCATTATCTCACGCCTCTCTTCTTGGGCAAGTCCGAACACTACCTCAACTCACCGATCAAGCATTAAGATTATTCAAAACTAACTGTAACACGCGACCTGGATGCTCCGAGTGAGCCGGAGCCGACAGACTCACCGAAACAGTAGGTGAAGCCACCTTCTCGATTGCGGTTTTATTCCCCCTTTCCGATGCACAGGAAGCGCAAGCGCTATTACCGCGTCTATCCTCACAATCTACCTAAATCTGTGCGCAGCGGGCATCGGTTCTACCGCAATTATTGCATCGGTTCCACAGTGTGGCATTCACTCACCGCTAGCTTGCTGGCACCAGCAGTCAAACAACTCACCAAAATATACCCCTTGAGGAAGGTGTAGTCGGATCTGTGCCCCCGCCCGGACGTCCAATCCTACCCGAGACCACGACGGAAACATCAACATTTAACGTCTGGACTAATACTCCCACGGGAGCGCAATTCACCTGAAAGTTTTCCCTATATCACCTTGTCAATTACTTTCTACACTATATTAATTTTGGCATACCACCATCGGGGAACGTGCTGGAAAAATCCTTACACGTCCGCACGTCATTACAAACTGAAGTCGGCTTATCATTTACATTACCAATAAGCTAGTAATGCTTAAGCGAGTAGACTGTTTGATCGCGGTCGTATCCCAATCGCCTCTCTAAGCAAAGTGAATTTTACATGACAAGACAACAAAAAACCGCGACCAGTCACATGAGGAACTTCGGAAAGGCCGGTCTACTGTGACTGTTAAATCCGTCACAACACCCAGAAAGTAGGTGGAATGGATTTTGGAGAATAGCAGGAGGTTGCTGTATATCTCAATGCTATGACAATTCTCTTATATACCGGCGTAGTGTACATGTAAAAAGTTTTCACTGTGCTGCCCCCCTCCCTGCTCCATCGCCTGATTGCAACCCCCTGCATGCAGACTGCTGCTCATATGCCATTACGCTATATGCTCTAAATGTGCAGGAAATTATCATTATATCCGCTGCAGCTGATATCCAAAAGCCTCCACCCATTGGTGCAATCAGAGACAACTGATTTGTGTTTCATAAACACAATGTCCTTCAATAGGTTTAGTTCTGCTGTATTATCATTATGAACTCCGTAGTAATCATTAAAATATGTTAAGTGTCGTCTGCTGGGTGCAGACCGAGACACAGCATTTTTGGTATACTATGCAATACAACATGGGACAGACCAGACGGCAAATTACCCGTAAGAATAGCTTTTTACGTTGTAGCTTGCTTACCATAACAGGAACTAGCTCTTTCACTCCCCATTCTAGAGGCTTTCCAAACCTCGAATGCCACAATACCTTTTCACACATCTTGGGAAGGTGGTTGGCTGGGGTACCCCGGGTTCATTACTCCCGTATTCAACAGTCGTTTTCCCCTGTTTTTCCTCTCCCTTGTCTCTTCATCTTTCTTTTTATCTCTTCCTTTGGGTCTTTTGTCCTTTTATTCTAATTAGTCTACATCCGGAGAAACCTCTTTTGCTGTATCTCATTTTCCTCTTGGTTTCAGTCATATTATCTTTCCTCCATACACATGTCCATGTATACTATGCTGGTTTCCTTTCCCTCGACTCTTTCTTTCCACGCTCTTCCCCTCAAAGTCTTGTGTATTGCAGTTTTTTTTCATTATTATGTCGCTGTTTGTAAATACACTTCCTAACCGTAGTTGACTCTTTCCAGCCATAATTTTTTGTTTTATTTCCCACTTCTTGATTTTCACTATTGCCAACTTTGGTTTATCTCCTCATATCGTTGTTACCGGTTCCACACTGTTTTTAAGAGTCAATTTTTTCCTTGAATTTTTGTGATTTCTTTTTACTCTCTTAGCAATAATATTGTGTTTCTCTTGTTCCTCCATCTTCTTTTTTATCTGGTATACTTGACATATTCTACCCTACTTCAATCTCCTCTGCCCTTTTTCTAGTTTCTCCATTTCCATTTACCTTTACTTTATCATCCTTTCCCGTATTCTTTGCTTCTCCCAATCCCTCGTCATACTTCCCTCTTTTTCTATTACTGTTACTTTACTAGCTAGTTCTCCTATTCTGTGAGTCATTCCTTCTCTTTTGCCCACTTACTCTCTATTACACTACTACTATCTACTGCCTTAACTTTTTTACTGCTTTCATTATTTCCCTTTTTCATTAAAACTCTCCATATGCTTAAGAACAAATTATGCCGAACATTGTTCCCTATTGACTTTCGTTCCGATTTTTATCCTTTCCACTGTCCCTGTTTTTATTTATGGCGATTTTTAATTCATCTCGTTTCTTTAAAGGCTATTGTTCACTCTGTTTACCGCGCTTTGTTCGGCTTTTCGTTCTTCATTCTCTTTTTCTCTTTTCCATACTATAGAACAGTTCTACGACCATTCCCTCTCCTAGTCTTCTTCTACCCCTTTGTAAGCTTACCTCGTTTATCTTTTTTTGTTGTCTAAAGGGTACTCTTCTCTTCATCCTTTCTTTCGATGTACTTTTCCGTCTCTCTGCACTACTTTTCCTTACCCATTACACCTCTCTATGTTATCAGCTTATTCTTATTTGTCTGGCCTTCCTAACCTCTCTTTCCCGTCCACGTCTTGTAATTGCTCGTATTTCAGTCGTCACTGCTATTTCTGCCTTTTTTAGCCTCTGGGCAATTTTACTCTGATATTTTTCTTAATATTTATCCCTTCCTTTTCCTGATTCTTTGCATTTTACGGCTTCATTCTTGGCCACCAACTCGTTACCAATATGCCTTTTAGCCACGTCTTCAAATATGGGCAAGTATTCACGCAAAATATTTAAAAATTAATGTGGAGAGGAAAATAAACAGAAATTATATTATTTTTTAAATACACCATTTAATTGATTACCGTTTTCTATTACAGTGCAATAAATTCATGTTCTTACTATTGGAACAAAGCCACTTTCAATGTTTCCAGTGAATTACGATGACATCTGTTTTGCTTTTTCTTCTAATAACCCTTTGTTACATACGATATGACTTCTCAAATCCATTTGGAATTGTACATAAATATTCATACAGTATACTCATGACTGTCGTAACATTCTTTGCGTTAGTGGTATAGTATGCGTTATTGGAACCGTGTAAAAGTAAAAATAAAATGTTGGCAAAAAACGCGTAGGAGTATGTAAATCGTGCCAAAATAATCGGGTGAATGTAAAAAATTGTTTTACAAATAATGTAAATATGAATTTTGTAAAAAAAATACCGTGTAAAAGAAGACTCAGGTATAGTGTAAACCGGCTATTGAACACCCTGTGTCATTGCATACTGAGCTTCACACCTTCTGTTTCACTGTTTACATTTTGCCACTGACATATGACATTTTTCATAGTTCTATTACGTTTTTATAATAGATATCGTTCTGTTGAAGCAGGAAAAGGCATAATATCCCTAAAAAGGTTTAATATTAATCTCGTATTTTTATATATATAATAAAATAATAATATTATGATAATAACATTGAGAAACTCTTAAACGAACGAAATTACCAGTTTAACTTTAGAGACGTTCTGTTGAACCGAAGGAGAGAAGACGATATACAGTTAACGTGAGATCTCGGTTACGAGAAAAAAAAACGAGAAAAAATTTGTTGTTTCGTTTATGAAGAAAAATGTAAAACCTTTAGATTGCTACTCTAATAGGAAATGTTAATATACGGGTAAGTGGCAAACTGATTGGCTCATTTCGGTTGCGGCGCACCAGCAAAGACACTCCAACTTGAAACTTTCTACGTACTTTTCTCGAAATAGCATTTTTAGAAAGCATTGGAATAATTTCTGGGGAACCACTAGTCTGATCAACTTGAAATTTTAATCATATATCAGGAACATGCCCCTCTGTTCCACTTATCACTGCCAACGCAAATTCCAACATTCGTTATATTTTTCAAAAAGTGGCAATTTCTTGTGTAGAGATTGAAAAATTCACTTTAACTTTCCTGCATTTTATGATATCATATTTGTTGTTGGTACTGTCAAGAATACTGATACTGCCCTGAAACAATTTTGATTTTTTTTCGAAACTGCACAACAAGAAAAATCCTACCAACCGACCATATTGTATGTTTTCTTTTTAACACTAGATTGCCCAAGGCAGTCATTTTGACTGTTTTTTAATTTCAATTAGAAAAACAATTATGAAATTGATGACACAATTTCTTAGAATTTGGTGTTTTGCTTTTTTTTCTATAACATATAAATGGGTTTATGAATAATTGTACAGTTACTTCCGCTCTCCTTTATTTCCGTATATATATATGTGTTATACCTATATTGCCCAGAAGCAGTCATTTTGACTGCTTGGTAAATTTTAAATAATCAAAAGATTTTTATTTATTGAATTGAGTAAATTTCGTATATGACCTGTCCGGCTTTGTATTGAAATAACATTTTTTTTTTCGATTACGGTAACATACCGATGCATGATAAATTGTCGATTTGGGCGTATACTTGATAAGTGTCAGTTGCTCAATAAGCTAAAGTAGTACTAGTTATTCGAATCTTTATAAAGTGTTGTTCTACCAAGTTGTTTATTTTATTTCTTTTGCGCCCTAACTTTATGAAAAAAATGTCGAACAGAAATGAGTTCTTGGAAAAGCTAACGAACATAAGTGAAGAGTGCTCCGATATAGAATCAAATGCAACAAATTCTGAACTATCATCTGAAGATGAAGCGGATTATATTCAAAGTGAAACATCTGACGCTGAAGATAGTGATGAAGAGTCGATCACCAATGATGAAAATGAAAGTGTCATCAATATGCCCAGGAAAAGGTGTAGGGTGCTAACTAGTTCAGATTCTGATGAAGAAACTGAAAATACGTTTCAGGAGGTCGAATCAGCTGCTGATGGTACTGTGTGGACAAAAATTGACGAAGGTGGTATTCCTGGAAGGATACCATCTGCTTGTATTTTCAAGAGTGTGAAAGGGCCAACAGGCTACGCAAAAAGGAACATTGTGGCAGATAATCTTATCAGTGCATTATCGTCGATAATAGATAACTATATTATCAAACATATAAGAAAGTGCACAGAAGAATGTCGCCGAATTTTGCAGAACGCTTGGACAATATCATTACCGGAAATACGTGCATTTATTGGGATTCTATATGCCCGTGGAGCTTACGAGGCAACAAATTTTAAATTGAGTTATTTATGGTCAGCGAAGTGGGGTCCCGAATCTTTTAGAAAAACTATGGCCAGAGAAAAGTTCAAGCAAATCCTACGATTTATTCATTTTGACAAAAGAACCGAATGCAGTAGGCGCCTACAATCAAATAAATTTGCCTTGCTTTCGGAAATATGAGTTACGTTCATTGAAAACAGTCAATATGTACAGTTAATATTTACTAATAACCTGTTATATAACTGTAAATAACATAAAAAATATTAAAAATTAATTTTAAACAAATTTCTTTACATATTTGTTATTTTTTCACAATGCAGTCATTTTGACTGTTTTTGGGCAATATAGGTATACAAGAAATCTCGGGCAATCTAGTGTTAATAGCCCTCGGTGAAACCTAATATCGATATGACTATGTATATTATTTTTCGAAAATTCATAGGCAATCTTCACAGCTAGATAAAAATAGCCGAAAGCAAATACCAAGTTGACATAGCAAGAATTTTTTTGTTCATAAATTCTCGAAAACATAATTTTTACAAGATCGCCTTCTCTTTTAAATGCATAAGCAATCTGTCATTTTATTTCAGGTTGTGAAGGCGTCCTTATCTTACTGTACTGTAATGACTTCCGTGAAGGAAATGCAGGAGGATATGTGACCTGGTGATATAAAAATAAGAGTATGAATAGGATTGTAACTAAAAATTCCAATTAAAATTAAAATTCAATATTTGAAAATACGGAAACGTTATTATCATACCAATATTTCATCATAATAATATTTACGAATCCAATATGTTTAGAAAACACTGTATACAGAGTATATCTTTAGGCTTTTGTCTAATGTTTCGTTACAAAATAAAACTAAATAAACAAATGTTATTGGGTGATTACCGGGTAAACCTCTGTGAATTTATGCAATTCGACATATTACGTTCATTTACCAATGTAAATTATCAATGAAGAACTTGTCTACTTTTGACCAACACACTGTTTTAGACTTACAGAATGACAGGTTAAGTGTTATTGTGACAAGGCAAAAAGAATTCCTTGAACAATTGAGAGTTTATTAGCGGGCGCAAGAAAAAAGGGCGGACAGCGTAGTCAACAATAAAATAAAAGATTAAAGTTATGTTAAAGAAAAATTGATGCTGATATCTGGCAAAAATGACAGTCCATTCTGCGTATTTTAATGAACTAGAATCATAAAATTATGAATAGCAATTAGTCAGTACGAATAAACAGTAACAGGGTAACCAAGAAATTTATAATCGTGAAATTTATGTCTAAACCGTTGGAATTTATAATTAATTGTGAAACAGCTGAAGATATATGTGAAAAATTGCATAACGTGCTTGATGTAAAATCAGAGGGATACCTGTCCTTACCTCTAAAATTTATCGGATCTTCTTCGGTTATAGAAAAGTGTACTAAATTAATTTCTTGACATAATGCACCGGTTTCGAACTGAGTTTAGTTTAATAAAAGGTAAGTTTGAAGAAGAATTTTATTCCAGGGTTAACTTGTATATAAGCAGCTGAAAACTGTAGTTGGTTGTATATCTTCCAATAAAAGACTATAAGACATAGCTAACTTATGTTGCACTAAGCCCACCCACCACACCTTACCGTACTTTTTCCACCGCACATTTTTCGGAACTAACACAGACTAATCTTCACTACTTGAAAGAAGCAAAGAACACATAAAAATAATTTCAACGATTAAGTTATAATTTTGTGGCTATGGTTCTGTATCATCTGCAGTTTACACAAAACAAATGTGTAGCGCATACCACATTAGCCGAAGCACTATATATTGGGTTGGAGGGAAAGTTCTGTCGTATTTTTAATAGGCAGGTAATTTTTCTTGTAAATAAAAAAAACATCTGGCTAGTGTGTCATTCGGATTTTTTTTTGTTTTTTTAGGTGCTGTATAATATAAAAGGAGTCCTTTTTTACCGTTCATAATTTACTTGTGATATTTGAAGTGAAAAACATGTCAGTAGATAAAGTGCATTTACGACACTGCATTTTGTATGAATTCCAAAAAGGAAGCAACGCATCGGTGGCATGTAAAAATTTATGTGCGGTATTTGGAAAAGATATTGTAAACGTTCGTACTTGTCAAAGATGGTTCAGCAAATTTGGTTCCGGGGATCTGAGCCTCCAAGAAAGTGATCGATCTGGACGACCATCAAAGATCGATAATGATGTTTTGCGATCCATGTTGGAAAATAATCCACATTTAACAAGTCGAGAAATTGCAGAAGAGTTTGGCATTCATCATACAACTGTTGGAGATCACATTAAATCTCTTGGGTTTGTGTTAAAGCAAAGTGTTTGGGTTCCACATAAATTAACGGAAAAGAATTTGTCTGATCGTGTAAAAATGTGTTCATGACATCTGATTAGACACAATGTGGAGCCGTTTTTGGACAAGCTGGTTACTGGAGATGAAAAGTGGATTCTTTACGAGAATATTAAGAGAAAAAAATCTTACTGCAAACCAGGAACATCATCAGCAACAGTTCCAAAAGCAAGTATCCATCAACGAAAAGTACTGCTTTGTTTGTGGTGGGACAGGAAAGGTCCAGTGTACTACGAGTTGATGAAACAGGGAAAACCCATTAACGCGAATCTGTATTGCAATCAGCTGGATAAATTGAATGCAGCTATCAAAGAAAAAAGTCCAGAATTAGTGTCCAGAAAAGGAATAGTGTTCCACCACGATAATGCTCGACCGCATACTGCAATGGTGACACAACAAAAACTGAATGCGTTAGGATGGGAAGTCCTTAGTCACCCACCGTATTCACCTGACATTGCACCATCTGATTATTATCTGTTCCGATCTCTGCAAAATTATCTAACGGGAAAAAAGTTCAAGTCTTTTGAAAGTGTTTCTAAGACAGTTGCTGACTATTTTAACTCCAAGGACGAGAACTTCTACAAAACAGGAATTCACAGGTTACCTGAAAGATGGCAACAGGTTGTAACAAATAACGGAGCATATATAATTGATTAATATTAAACACATATTTTTATAAATGAATTCAAATATTTTCTTTAAAATACGACAGAACTTTCCCTCCAACCCAATAGAATGAAAATTAAGATTTCACAAATCCTTATTTAACACCTCCACCATTCCATCACTACAAGTTAACACCAACAATCTGAAAAAAAATCAGGTGCTCATTACACGGAGTAAGTACTATTATGAATGTTTACATGTACACAAACAATCTTGTTAGAACTGATGCGTTCTTTGAGGCGCAAAATAATCCGAGCGCTAGAAACCGCAAAGAATGTCTACTTGCTGCACAGCACTACAAGAAGAGGGTAACAAAAGATTGTAGCGACGCAGGTGAGCTATTGTAACAAGATTAAATGGGCCGTTTATTTTGAAACTGGTGTAAGTCTAGTTTCTCTTGACACAGACACAGATGAAGTCCCTGAAAAGAAACACTGCGCGGACCAGTGAACCGGTGAACCCAGATTAAATCGAACACTTTTACTTTCCAAGAAAGTATGGTCTACTATTAACCAAATCTCCATTTTATTAGTAGCTGTGAGTAATATCCCCGAAAGAGTGTTTATTCCTTTCGACTTACAATGTGCCCGACTGAATACATGAGTAAACGATACAGTACTCTCAGACGTGTTAGTTCAGACATTACTTTATGCAGTCATAAACATAAACATAAACATGTTATACTATATGTGTTTGGATAGTTTTCAGTTTAAAAAATTACTAATTTGCTTTATAACGTTGTGCAAAGTTATGAAATATGATAAAACGCTAATAACATGAACATTTAACCAATGGACAAATCAAAAGTATGCTTTTGTAAAAAGTATACACTGACGGACAACCTCACTTTTTTAATCATCTTCGGATGCAATTTGTGCGTAAATACTTTTATTTGTTTAAAAATGATTACCTTTGGAATACATAGTATACACGTAATTATTATATTGGGTTATTGTACAAATATGGATGGAAAAGAAATCGGTATTAGCAAAGTTTCATTGACTTTGCCTATGATTTTTGGCAAACCTACGCGTTATCGGTTTGACTGTGAACAGCGCCTATAAGCCCAGCTATTGCTGCGCTTGTACATATCTCACTCAGCGATTGTCACACTCCATTTTTGAACAGTTTATAATCATACGATTAGCAAGAAACTCACTTAGTCAGGCCTAAAAAACTCTTTCAATCAAATCAATAAAACACGCAATTAAAGTTACATTTTGCAGAATGAGGTGATGTGGCCACCATGGATTCACTGCTTATTATCATGGTTTTATTAACAAAGATAAAAGTATACTGTAAGAATTTCGTACCGTGATCAATGGATAATTGAATGCTTTCCGCTTCTTTTAACAAAACGTGAAATAAATACAAAAAGGACACGAACAATTATATGTGCAATGCAACATAGAGATGGTTTAGAGTATTCTTACAAATCAACACTTAAGTTTCGCGTTACGGCCAGAATTACTCGCTACATCTAAGGGGACATTCTACTTTCTCATCAAAAAATTTTACTGATTTTCAATCATTTTTTTCTTCTAAAAAATAGAAACGCAGCAATTTGAAACTTTCACATTGTATCATATCGACTTTTATTTATACAAAAATATTTTTTTTTTATGTTTTTTCACATTTTTTCATATAAATTCTTCTTGATTGCTGGAGCACCTCTAAAAACTTCATACTCACTGGCGTCCGTGATTGCGGTCGTTGGGATAATCAGAAAAAGAAAACAGAACAGGAATTTTAATTTACATACTAACCACTATCGCATGAATTACGGAGAAAGAGTTTGCATGAAAACTTTCAAAATGACTGACTATCCAAAATTGGGTTCACGAAAATGGCATTTTTTCCGTCGATAAAATATTGATTAATTAACACACCCGTGGTTCATACGATAGGCATAAGTATGTACAATAATATATTAAAATCTCGGACCGATTGATCGAATAGTTTTTTTGGAATCGTGCACGCCAGTTGAAAAAATATAGTACTGAGAAAAACGCATTTAAAGTTTTGCATATCGAATTTTTGTGTATAAAAGATTCTTACGTAGTAAATTGTAATATACAATAATTCATAGCCGGATCAATGTTTACATGCAGATCAGCATTTTCTTTTAATTTTTCTGCCGATGTACTACCGTATTCTAAACTGCATTCACTTGTATGCTGATTTCCAATAAACTTTCTTTTTCGCGAACGATAGGGTCTCGAATTGACAAATTTACTTTGTTTTCGATCCATATTAAAACGATACGTCTCTTTTGAAAACTGTTTGAATACTGAATGCATGTTCAGAAAGCAATAAACATAACAGACGTCGTCAAGGTCAAGGGTAAGATGATATTTAGATGTTATCCTATGGTGGGAACGACAGCCTTCTTTATTTTGGTGCGCGGAACACACTCCTTCGTAATGTTTACCAATGCAATGTTTACATTTGGGTGATCTTCTCTTTTAAATCGTTTTCAGAATTAGATAATTTCTTAGAATAAATAAAGATCGCCGAAAGAGAAAAACGGCCCGACCGGTCAAGCGATAACTAAACACATAACTAAACCTAACGAGGCCTATAACTTTCCCAATTTTTGTAGAGTCCGCTCGAATACGCCTCATTTTTAGTGCCGATAAGTCTGCTAAGGTGAAATGCCTATTCCTACCTCGTTTGTCGTGTCGTGTCGTGTCTATCTCTGCCTCGAGTATTTTAAGCATACCGACCAGCGGGGGGTGCAACAATGCCCGAAGCGGATTTAAGCTGGAAAAGGTGTCCCAAAATTAACGCAAAATTTGTATTAAATGAAAAACAGAGTTTCTTTTCATTAAATTATTATTTTTTTATTCAATCATAAAGTACACAGGATAAGGTTATGTATAGAATAACACATACGGCAAATGGCCTCCACGGCTTTACTAACACATACTCACTATTTTGTCGAAATTTTCCACGACCATTTTGCATAAATGCGGCTGAATTTCTTTGATGCAGCGTTGAGTTTTCTCCTTCAGTTCACGTGTGCTGGTGGGCTTGTTGGCACAGACCTTTGACATAAAATAATCCCAAAAAAGAAATCCGATGGTGTTAAATCACACGATCTAGAGAGCCAATTCTTATCACCGAAACGAGAGTGTTCAGGAAATGTCTCATGCAGTAATTGAATTGTTTCACGGGTTGTATAGCATGTGGTACCGTCTTGTGGAAACCACGTGTCGTCCACATTAATATCATCCAATTTTGGCAGAAAGAACTGTGTTATCACGTTGCGATATCATGCACCAGTAACACCAACTTCATTTTTGAAAAAGTATGGTCCAATGACGTCTCCAGCCGAAAATTCGAACCAAACGGTGACACATTGAGGATGCATTTATTATTGGACCATCACATGTGTTTTATTAACAAAGATAAAAGTATACTGTAAGAATTTCGTACCGTGATCAATGGATAATTGAATGCTTTCCGCTTATTTTAACAAAACGTGAAATCTCTGAACCCCAAACGCGGCAATTTTGACGATTAACGAAGCCATCAAGGTGAAAATGTACTTCATCGCTGAAAACGATTTTGTTCGATAAATGGGCATCCACTTGTTGATGTTGAATAATCCATTCAACGAACTCTCTTTACTGTACATGACCATTAGACTTCAGTTCTTGTATCAATTGAACTTTGTAAGCATGGAGACGCAGATCATCAGTGAGTATACGCTGTAGAGAGCTTTTCGAAACTTGCAATGCTTATCCACGATGCCGAATTGATATTCCTAAATTTTCACCAACACTCTCACGCACTGCTTCAATAATCAATTGATCCAATCTGCTTGACTTTTTCAATTACCCTCTTCACAGTTGACGCAGGTAAATTACCATTCTGACCATATTTTGTACGAAATTTTCGAACAGTGGCAGCCAGACTTTCATTATTTTTGAAATATTGTTCAATAATGAAAACACGTTCTATCGTGTAACGCTCCATTTTTACTAACCCTGAACTATCAGTTATCCAGTGGTTTTTTAACCCTTTGCGCTCGACGCGCTTTCCTCTCGGGCGAACCAGCAACTCGAGAGTAATCAGCCGCTCTCGCCGGTTTGTATTTTGTGAGGGTATTGTCTTGAGGTGAAGTCCACAAAATATTTGACAAAATGTTTCTTCGGATTCTGTGCACACTGTCCATTCTGAAGGTTCAGTCTCTTCTGTACAATCACTTTGGCTTTCAGATTCACTATCGATTATTCGGATTTTTCGTCTTCTTACACCTCTAACGTCGTCGCAATCTTCATCACTTCCGTCTTCATTCTCATGGGCAAGCTGTCTATGTAGTGATGTAATTTTGTTCGTTATTACCGAAAGATTGAACTTATCTTCACTAGAAGCAATTTCTCCGTCATGTTCCATACTTATTGGGCTCAGTAACTATGAAAGAAATATTGCGATTGTAGTAGGCTGAGGGCAGCACAATAGTATCGTGCGGGCAAACGTGTGACGATCGGGCCCTTAGCGACAAAGGCGTCAGCCATGCGGTGCGCCCAAAAGACAATCAGATTCGTTCGAGGTTTGAGTGAGGAAGCATCGAGTCTCCTTGTGTTACGTGTCTTATGTTCTTATGTTTAGTAGTCCATTACTTTTGCATTTTGTTTCGTGTGTGTGTGTTTTAAAATATATATCTTTATCTTTTGTCTTAAACCTTATGTTATATCAAATCCCGTCGACCCCTACACGATTGCCAAGAAGGTTGAGTTCGAACTAATGTCGAAGGCAAAGTCTAATTCGGGTGGTGCCCGAGAGCCACCGCTCGAGTTGTAGCATGACATGCAGTGGTGCCTGAGAGGCACCGCCCGAGCGCAAAGGGTTAATAGAGTTGCCAACACATTACTGCACAAATGGCGGCAAATGCAAACATTGCGTGAATTTTGGGACACCCTTTATAAGGATTAATAGATGCAAGTCACTAAGAATTGTTGTGCCACGGAGACCGTTATGTAAAAATAGCCGTAATTTTCCGACAGATTAAATTCTAATTGTGACGCACGTATTACTTCCACACACTGGTGTAAGAAACTGATTTGTTCAAAAAAATGCATTCTCACCAATATTCTACGCACACAAACCCTTAGTTAAAATTCTTGAAAGATAACTGTAACGCTTCAGCCCTGGTCCTCTATCATTATTGTCTGTATTTTGAAAGATGGCGTGCATTACCGGTAGGTCACCCGTGTCTGTTTCGTGAGGCGGTGTCCATCACCAGTGAGTCACACTCGTATTTCACAAAATATACATAAACATACAAACATAATACTGTGGGATATTTTAGTGACAACAAATAGATGTTTATTTGAATGAATTAAACAAGAATACAAGATAAAATGCTTCGCGTGTGTCGACCCCGTATAGTGACTCCGTGGCGTCCGCTTCTGAACTGCTCCGTCGCTCTTTTCCCTTATAAACAATTGAATCGCGGATCATACCATCGATCGCTCACCTTATTCGCTTCCCTAGCAACTAATTTATTCGAGAACCTTCCAAACACATGCGTACACATTACAAATTATTCCAGAATCTTCCAAACGCTCGATCGCTCATGCATACACACACACACAATCGGGTGTTGCCAGTTCATATCGCGATACCACAAAACACATAAACTTAACACAATTACTTAATTTTTTATGCAATTTTTTAAAACTTGTTAGACAGAGTGCCCGCTGGCCCTTACAACGATCACAATATGTTGTTACTTTTTTGGCCTTAATCGCGGCATACTGTCTATCTTTTATTCTAGAAATGCGTTTATAGCATTGTTTACACTGCTGTCTCGTTTTTCACGCTGGCCCTTGGTACGACTGCAGAAAAGATGAAAGCTTTTTGGGTAGTACTTCATTTTCACTTGGCACTTCTTTTCTGTTGGGATTCACTGTACTCAAAAGGTTCCCGCAAGGGTGTGGGACCATAGAGATCCCGCATTGGAGAGTGGCGACTCTACGGCCCCAGCTGGTACACCAGTTTTACCGATCCTGCACGGGAGACCACTGGTAGAGGAGTTTCGTTTTCACCCCTCCTCGAAGGTCCCACCAGAGACAGTGTATCTGGTACACGAGGGCTATGTCAGCCCATGACACAGTCACTGGGTCGGTGCCCGAAAGGGGCTGCAATCGTGGTGGCGTGGTAAGCCCTATCGCTTGGGTTAGAGCTCTCGGGCTCGGCGGTTGTAACGGCGCTTAATCCGTTCCGGAACTGTCCTGGATAGACAGTAGAGAGAGGAAAGCTCTCGCCTCCACCAGTAGGGAAAGGGACCTGCAACCCGGACGAACTGGTAGCAAGGGCTAAGTACATAGATGCTTTGCTCTTGTGCGCTTATTGGGCGTATCCCAATATCTCGCCCATGGGGGCCCTCTTGATAAGCCGCAAGGCAGGAGCAGGAGGTTAAACTAGTGGATGTAATGTACTCAAAAGGTGATCAATAATTTCTTCGCGAAATTTCAAAGTTGTAATACCTCGAGTACCCCATTTTCTATGTACATACAACGCATTTATGAGGCAAGTCCCGCATATTAATTCTATTACAATTTTCCTATACCTATTTACGGTTCTGCGCAAACAACTATAATAAAATGGCATCTGATGGGATAAATCGACTTTTTAGCATCATTATAAAAAAAAAACAGTGTCTGGCCTTAATTCACTATTTTTCCCCTGAACAGTAACACACCTGTGATTTTTGGAAATAGCTACGGTACTTCGCTATCGGTAAATAGTAGGCGATCTTCAAATAATAATTCACCTATCAATGCCATTACTATAACGTGCACATGTGTTTTCACTATTCAGGGTTTATTTTTTCCGCTACAAGTATGAATGTTGTGGGTGTAACCTTCCGGACGGCACAGTTTGTAGAGTTCTATTCCATACTTGTGCCACTTGCCTGGAATATATGGGCGAAAACTGAGGCGTCCTCTCCGTGGAACTATGTTTTCGTCTATTACAATGCTTTGAAAAATTGTTTTATTCGCTCTATGAACATTTCTCATAGAAAAATGTTCACAGAATTACGTGCGATGTTCAAAATTAGCGTCAGAGATCTACCTTTTGAGAAAAATCGAAAAGAGTACTTCAAAATTAGTGCCTAAAGTGCAACCGTCAGCTTTACTTAACATTTACAGATGTATGCAAACTGATATTGCCAAACTATGGTATGTCAATGTATTAGTGGACGCCCACGGAATTCGTTGAATCCAACAGGAATCGGATAGCTTTCTTTTTCAAATCATTTTCCAAAATCAATTTTCTCAAAATATGAGGGTGATAAACAAAAACTGATTTCAGATTCGTTTTTAGATCGTCGAAATTTAATAGAATCTATAAGAATCACCTAGTGGGTATTATCTAGTGGGTATTACGCCCCATAAAGCAAAGCGTGCATTCGGGCGCCGCCTCACATAGAAAAGCCTGAATATCGGCACCGGCGGCAACGTGTTAAGGGGGGATTCCCGTCTAGACGGTCAAAAAAATCGATTTTTTTTGTATATTTTTAAAGTATATGACATGGAGAATATGTGAGCAAAAGAATTTCCCCAAATTCTTTAAATTAACAAAGTTGTAGCCACATATATGCAGATGTTCCTGCCGCGCACTCTAAATGCGCTCGTATTTTGTTACGGGCTGCGCAACACAGCATTGTTTACGTATGATATTTCAGCTCGGATCAAAAAGACTCCAGAGCAAATCGGGTTCATTCAGATTGTCATAAAAAACGAAAATTCTCAGGCAATAGATTTACAATTGACCAAAATGTGGAATTTACAAGTGCGTCGGGAAAAAAATTACTGACTTCCTGTAATACTGATTTTTCTGTTTCGAAAGAATTTGATTATTGCATCGTGAATTTTTTCATCGTTTTTACAAAAATTGCATCTCTTGTAGTTTGTAATGATGAAAACCCGCAACATCAAAACTGTCCGGAGGGTGAGGACAGTTGGTGTAAGTGGCGCAAAGCCGAAGCCGCCGGGACGCTTGCTGGCTTCAATCACAAAAATCCGCCTCTCAATGATAACGTATTAGAAATTATAAAACCTATTTACAAGGATTTATCGAATGATGAGTTGCTTGAACGTTGTTTGGGTGCAGAAACGCAGAATAGCAACGAATCATTGAATTCGTTGATTTGGACCATGGCCCCGAAACACCTGCACTGTGCTACAAAAACGATAGAAATCGCGACCTTTTTGGCCGTGATAAACTATAATGAAAGGTTTTTACCCACTTTAAAAATTATGAACCTCATGGAAATTGCAATTGGCCAACAAGCGGAAATATACGCCCACTCCCGTAACCAAACTCGCGTCAGCCGATCGGAGTAGCGGTCGTCCAATGTCGTTCAAAACGAACGAGTGCTACTCAGAGTCAAAAAATCGGCTCTGCAAGACATGTACGAAGAAGAGGAAGGCCTCCTTTATGGTCCCGGAATAGGAAATTGAATGTAACTGGAATTATTTGCGTGTTATCTCTGAGTAATTTCTTCAAAAACTTTAAACACGTTTTTCTCGAAACTACATTTTCGCAATTGGTACCCACGATATCGCAAAATCTATCGAACCGATTGCGCTCAGAGAACGCACACATCTTCAGCACATATGTTGCTTTAGTGTGAACTACAATCAAATTGGTATATTTATTTAAACAATTTTTACAATACTTTAAAGCTCAAAAAATTGTGACAAAATCGATACTTAATTTTCAAAGTCATGCTATTTTTTTAATTTTCAAGATTTTATTTTCGTCGTAGTTCACACGATCGCCATACTCATATATTTTAATAATATTCTTTGTTTTTTTGTTTCTGATGAACAGAACGGTCAGAATCATGGGTACCATGGAACTACTTTTTTTTTAATTGTTTAATAAAACCTCTCGTACGGCGTTCATGTTTACAATTTTGAGAGAACAAAAAATATTTTTGAATAGTTAAAACGTGTACTAATATGTAGAAAAAACCGCAATCCAAAAGACCTCATCGTTTTTCCTAAAAAAAATTCTAAAAGTTACCTAATAATCACGCCTCTAGACAGGAATCCCCCCTTAATGAGCGATCAAATCCTGATTCCAAACGCCCGGGTTAGGATCTGTGTCTATTAGCTCTACCGATGAGTCTGTGGGCGGATACGAGGCGAAACCGGGTAATGCCACCTCTCTTTCTCCTTCACTCGTTAGGTCAGAGTTTAGAAGTCAAGGTGAAACCGCGTTGAAACCCAACATAAATATATCGCGTTCCTACCCGAGAGCGTCGGGACGTGACACAATTCCGTCACTATTTGCGTTGTAGCTTGAAATTCGATAAAATACGATAAAACCCTCCTGAGTAACACTTTGACTAGCATGTTACCGGTTTTCGAATTGTAGTGAAACCTCTGTACAGGCCACATTACCCGTATATGGATGGCAATTATATCGGGTAATTAAGAAAGAACTTCGTAGACATTTGGAAGGATATTAAAGACGATATAATAGGTATCTGTTATGTTATTATGGAGGTAGTATGAAAACATATCTGTTATTGTTTCTTTCACTTCCTCCATTTATTCTGTTTTTTTTCACTGCTATATGAATCACCAAGAACTGACACATCGTATTTTCTTTTTGGCATTACACGAAGATGGGGTAAAATTTTAAGATTTATACCACTGTTTATTACAGTAAAGATACTTTTTTTTTGTTAAATACAGAATTAATTGAAACATCTTTTACGATTTCTCAGACGTTTAATTTTCAACTATAGATTTTAAACTGAATGAATGTTTCTGGTAATTTCAGTATATATCATTCTATCCTCAATTATGAAAGTTCAAGTTTTGTCAAGTTTATAAATCTACGTAGCGGTCAAAGCGTTACGTGCATAAGAATACCACCTATGACTGGGTCATGAGGCCAATACGGAAATATTGATGATGCTCATGTATGAGCGATCAAACCGTTTAAGCGGTTAATCTCGGGTCTATCTAAATACTCCTATATACTAAATGCCAATAGTGCAATGCAGACAAATTCTGCCTGAGACGCTTTGGACTAGAATTTCAGCAAGTTTAATTTAAGAGATTTCAACAATAAAATATCAATACATATTTTAGTAGTTAAAAATACAAATGTGCGTGATACGTTTAGAAACATTACATCATTCTGCATAAACACAAAACAATTTCGTCATTGTTTTCTTGTTTGCGCATTTATACATATAGCCAAAAAATAAAAGAATGGTTGGGAGTAGATTTATTACGATTGTTGAAGCTATTGCCTATGTTGCCATATTTATATGAGCCGTTTATTTTGAAAGTGGCCTAAGTTCTTTATATTTAAGTGTTAAGTATTTATACTTAATACTTTAACTGCCACATTGGTCATATATGACCGGCCACGGTTTCTCCCGTGACACCACGATGGTCAGTATAAACCGGAGTACTTGAACTACTTCGAATTGTAAGAGTTGAATGAAAATTGACAGTTAGTGCATTTTGAACGTAACCGCTAGTTAAAAGGTGCTTTGAAATAAAAAGTGCTCCATTGGACAATTGACATTTTTTGTTAGGACATCGAAAACAAAAGAATAATTTGTATGAAATCTTGCATCTAGCGGTGCACTGTGTTAAAATATCTTAAACATAAATGTGGCTCGTCACTCCAATCTGGGCAGTAGGTGATCACCTGTTTGGTTTGATTTTTACAATTTTTAATCCCAATAATTCAATATTTTTGGTTCTAATACTCTCTGAGAAAGTTTCGCGCCAGGTATATAATTTTATGTACAATTTGAGCGTTCTTCTGTGTGGTGTGAAATGTATAATTTTACTATTTTTTACCTTCTTATACCAGGTTGTTCAATAAGTTTTGTTTTGTTTTGTTGAGGGCGTTGCTACTAGTCCAAATTTTTTTTTTGTTTTGTTGGTTCACTCTTCTTATCAACGTATGTGAAGGTTCATTTCAATCAGTCAATTCATTCTTTGTTTACAAGCCATTTAGTGTCGCCGTGTCACAGTATTTTCGACAATGGAAAAAATTGAATATCGTGCAGTGATAAAATTCTTATTTTTGGAAGGTGTAGCACCAAAAGAAATTCACGAACGAATGTTAAGAGTGTATAATGAACGTTCACCTTCAATTAGAACAGTAAAAAGATGGGTTGCTGAATTTAAACGTGGTCGTACAAGCCTTGAAGACGATCCACGTGAAGGACGTCCAAAAACCGCATCAACACCAGAAATCGTAGCCAAAGTACAGGATATGGTTTTGGAAGATCGTCGATTGACTGAGAGGGATTTAGTAGAGGCTCTACACATCTCATTAGGCAGTGTGAGTCATATTTTAAATGAAATTTTGAGTTTTAAAAAGCTGTGTGCACAATGGGTGCCGCATTCGCTAACAATTGAACAAAAACACATTCGAATGCGACTTTCTCAACAACATTTGGAGCGTTTTAAAAAGGATAAAGTGGATTTTGTGCGTCGATTCATCACTATGGATGAGACTTGGGTCTATCACCATGATCCTAAATCAAAACAAGAGGCTAAAGAGTGGTGTGAACCTGGTTGTTCGGCTTCGAAACGAGTTCGTGTCCAGAAATCGGCCAAGAAGGTTCTGGCATCAGTTTTTTGGGATGCGAAAGGAATTTTATTTGTGGATTACTTGCAAACTGGTAAAACAATTAATTCTGAATATTATTGCAAATTTTTGGACCAGTTGAAGGAAAAAATTCGTGAAAAAAGAGCCGGTTTGCAGAAGAAAAAAATCCTTTTTCATCAGGACAACGCACCGTGTCACAAGAGCATTTTGACAATGGCTAAAATCCATGAATTAAAGTTCGAATTGTTGGAGCATCCGCCGTATTCACCAGATTTGGCCCCCAGCGATTTCCATTTGTTTCCAGAGCTCAAAAAATTTATGCGTGGCAAGCGTTTTTCGTCAAATGAAGAGGTCATAACGGCTGTTGCAGCGTATTTTGCAGACCTTCCGGAATCTCACTTCAGGGATGGGATCCACAGATTGGAGGATCGTTGGAGCAAGTGCATTAATGTTCAGGGAGATTATACTGAATAATAAAGTGTATTTTGAACCATAACATTGTGTTTTTCTTATCGAACGACAAAACTTATTGAGCAACCTGGTATATTATAATCTACAGCTACTATTGGTTATACTGCCGAATGTTTTGTCGAGATCATAAAAATGTAATGTTTGTCTTTCCACTTGCGGACCATAATTCCCTTGTTGTTTTGCATTGCAATCAGTTCGCCGCTTTTTAATTTTTTAAATGTTACGTCTATAGGTATTCCCTTTCCATATTTTCTTAGAGTTCCTACTAAATGGGTGTTGCAATCAATTAATTTTTGGCTGAATTTATACTGGTATACCAATTATCGGTGTAAATTGTGTGACCTCTATGCAGAATATTGTTGTTGTACGTATATTCATTACAACACTTGTGGGTGTTACGCATGATACATTTAAGTTTTTCCAGAATATATTTCAAATTGATATGTACATCCTTGGCCCGAACACAGTTTAAATACTTTGATGCCATAGTTACGATGTTTCTGTTTTAAAAATTGACTCATCAATGCATATCTCTTCATCTAAATCATAGTATTTAGAAAAATTTTGATTTAGTATATCAACAAGTTCTCTCATCTTAAACAGTCTATCATTCGTCTTTGGTGTCTGATTATTGGTGAGATGAAGAAATTGTAACAACAACTCAATCCGATTTCTCGACATAATTTTTTTGGGACAAGATTAGCAGGCCCAGGTCAAACTTAACCAGGCCTATCTATATTAATAGCTCGAAAATTCGTTTAATTTCATTTTTGTCTGCTGGTGTCCATTTATCTAAACGAGTGGATTTTATATTTTACATATATTTTTCAACATATCCATTCATTTCAGCAGCAATTATTTGTAGAATTTCTTCCGTAAAAAAAGCAAAGTAAAAATTCTGTACAGCAGTTATGGATTTTACAAATGGGATTACACCTGCCGCTGTTTGTGTTATACTATTTATCCGTTCGTTATTGTCTATATTATTACTATGTCGATTTTCATTTTCGATATCCGTTTCATCCTTCGTGTCCAATTCGATTCGTCGCCGCCTTATCGTGAGCGATGCGTGGAGTATTTCGTCTTCTGATATTTCATTTTGGGACGAGTCTTCCGATAAAAACGCTCATCGGAAAGACTCGAAAAATATTTAGTGTTTACATTCATATCTTTGACGGGTAATATACGAATATTATTATAAACAAATCTTAGAAAATAATAAAAATGCTGCTTTATAATCATTCAATTACAGTTCGAAGTGTCCACATACCTTACTATTATATCATATGAGCCGTTCAATTTGAAAGTGGCCTAAGTCCACATACACTTGTAGCATCAGAAAAACGGCCGTAGATGTGTCGCATAAATGTAGGAAGTGTGTGTGTGTGTGTGTGTATGAGTGGCTGCGACCGATTGTTGCGAGTGAGGTATAATGATAGCGTGGTTTTGTTTGAAGAATGCGTGACGTATGTCTCATTATTGCGCGTGTCAACTGCAACGCATTTAGGGTGAGCGAGAGAGAATGTAGGTAAGAATGAGAGGATGCGTGTTTTTACGAATGATTGGATGCCGAAACCTTTGGGGAAGGACGGGGGTACATAGCAACGGCCCGGCGAGGAGATAGAGTTTTTCGTTTAGAGATAGTTCAGTAATAGGTCAGAGAGTTTTTTAAGTTGTCGTTGAGTCAAGTTCAGAGAGTAGTTCAGTCCAGTATAGATACATTTTTCTTGCCGTTTACCGAATCGTAGTCGGATTGCCATAGTTTTACTTTAATTTTGTATTTATATGTATAATTAGTGTCTTTTATTTATCTTTCAATAAATTATTCTACTCAATATAATTCCGCATCACACTTGGACATCACCTAACATCAAATATCCCTACACACTTAACACTAGAACTACCGACAATTCAGCAAACCTACTTCTACCAAAACCAGTCAAAATGACCGGTCTTAAAAAAATACTTAATAATAGAATATTTTTAAATTTGTTGCATCATTACTTTCTTACGAAAGGAAGTCCATGTTTAATGTAATACATTTTTCTCCTCATTTTACTCCTCGCGCATGGTTTCGTCTGCAGCAATTTCGTTTTATGATTCTGGTAAAATACTTTCATTAGAATCTTCAGAACTTGAAAACATTCGAACACATCTACTTTTACATAAATTCGAATTATTTTCACATTCGCTTTCTGAAGATTTCTGAACATATTCTTTGTCTAAATCATCATTGTCACTATCAACAAGATTATCGTGAATACCCCACGATTCAACTTCATTTTCTTCTGGTTCATCTTCACAGTCATAAAGTTCATCATCTTCTATATCAGAGCATTCCATTGGTATATGATTCAATTTTTGCAATACTTCACAAGTTTTCAATCGCTTTGCCATTTTCAGGGCTTAGAAAGACTAGAACAAAACTATTTATTATAAAAATGAGTATATAATATTTGTATTTATTTTCTCATCTTACACTAATTGAAATAATATGTCGTATACTGAATATATTGTTATATGAACAAGAGCATGATGATTTTCCAGCGGCTATTATAAACGCACTGATTGAATGCAGTAACTTCTCTATTTGATGGTTGTTTTTACAATGTTGCCTGATATAATACTGTGATGTGGCAAGAGAGCAAATTCCAAAACAAAACAATAACACATTCCTAACAGAATCTTCAAATGTTTTACGACTTCAGATCTAAATGAACGCCTTAATAAATACCAGTCAAAATGACTGCTGTTGGTATAAGTAACCATAGTATCAATTTATTTTGATTCAGAATATATAAAACATTTAAAAAATATATTTTACTATTTCTTTAGTTATCACCGCAAAAGTCATTACACCATTTCGAAAAAAAATGTAACATAAAGTAGAAATATTTAAATCAAATTGTAAAACCAGTCAAAATGACTGGTGCGGTAGTTCTAGTGTTAAATTGAGATATTTAAAGGTTTGTGTTTCAGTGCAATTAAAAATATACGTACATGATACCAATGAGTCATACAGCTTAAGTGTATCTAAAGGAGTTAAGTTTAAAGTTCCTATTAAAATAATGGCAATTATTAAGTGAATAATATGCGCTTTCGTACCAAGAAAGGAGTTAAGCCACTTTCAAAATTTACAACCTGATTCATTATAAAATTTGAAAGAGCCCAAGTCCATTAAATATAATTTAAAATGCTTCAAATTGAAAAAAATATAATACTCAATTTATTTCGTATATCTTTACAGCACTTCAAAAACAATAATTATGCAATTCGGGACATTTTCAACTACATAAATTACAAAACAATTTACTGCTCACCTACATTTTGTGTATGTGAAAGAGATTTGAAGAAGTCATGAAGTTCCGGTGGTATATATCGTAGTAGCTCCATTATGTCCTTGAATTTCAATACAATATTTTCGAACTTTCTTGGTCTACCTTGACGTAGAAATAAATCCAGGACTTTAAAATTTTCATACTTATTCATTGATGTCTTATAGAAAATTTTATAAGATTCATTTCTGACAAAACGCATCCAACATATTTTTAACCAGTTTATTGATTCTCCGTTAGAATTCTTTGCACTTTTAAAATTTGTGTCTTCTACTAATTTTATTGATACAAAATCCTCTTGTATCATTTCATGTAGAATAAAGCTGTTACCTCTCTGGCAATTTTTGATAATATTATAATAATCTTGGGAATCAAACAGTATATTATTTTTTTTAGTG
Organism: Cryptocheilus praepositus; assembly: GCA_033815515.1. NCBI lineage: Eukaryota > Metazoa > Arthropoda > Insecta > Hymenoptera > Pompilidae > Cryptocheilus > Cryptocheilus praepositus. The sequence continues at coordinate 685,972 of JAWWQZ010000334.1, forward strand.
GCATTCCAACCACGCCAAAATCTCTATCATTTGGCAAAAACGAATGTCTTGATATTAAAAATGTAAGATCTATGATTTCCACATTATGTTCAACAGTTTGGACACATTAGAGCTACTTTAATGTTTCTATTTTGTCTTGCACACATGCCACTGTAAACTATAATGTTCTAATGTTGTAAAAACTTCTTAAATTTTTAACATGTTTTGGGATGCATAGGGCTATTTCGTGAACACCTCTTGATGTAATAGTTTCATCCCAAACGTACGTGTGAACATTATCGTTATGAAAATTGTGAATGCTCAAATTTAGAATGTACATATTGCGTTAATAATATACTACTGAAGTAACCGACTTTGGATAAGGTAACGCTTTTTGCAAGTCGAGAGAAAAAGCAAAATAATAATCTGATATACGTGATACTAGTTCCTGATCTTGTTTGAATAACTTTCTAGCTGATTCTGCTAGCCTTAAATGGACATCACGTTCTTCCGTAAGTCTTTTCTTCATCATCATTCGATGCTTTCATTTTGATCTTTAATAAGTCGCATTTTTCACATGTATCTTTGCGCGGTTGGTGGAAATGTAAATCAAAATCTTTTTAAATATTTTTCTGTAAGTCCACTCATTAATGGCTTTTATTTTATTTTCCTTGCAATGCAGCTCGTATAAATTAAGCATTTTCTTAAGAGTTAGATCAGGATGTAGATATTTTCTATTAGGATTATGAGTTCTGGTATAATGGGATTGAAATTTAGGAAAACTTTTAATATGGTTTTGAGCGTACTTTTTCTCTTCCTCAGAAATTTTTCTTTATGATCAAACCATACGCCCACGTAAATCATTTCCTACATTTGCAGAGTTTAATATACAGTATGATCAGAAAGTACCTGGAATTTGTAACTAAAACACATTGTTTTTAATTTTCAGATAAATTTGTCTTGTCGCCTTCGAAATAACATCCGTCTGAAGCGACACACATATGCCAACGCTTAACCCAGTCCTCCATACACTTTTCATAAGCCGATGAAGAGATTGCCTTCAGCTCCTTCGTCGCATTTTGTTTAATGTGTTCTATAGTCTCAAATCTCTTTCGCCGAAGAGGTAATTTGAGTGGGGAAAAGAAAAAAGTGACATGGTGCCAAATCTGGCGAATACGGTGCTTGTTCGATGGTATTTGTTCGATGTTTGGCCAAATAATCCAGCACAATGCGTGCTTTGTGAGACGGCGCGTCATCGTGGTGCAACATCCACGAATTGTCTTCCCATAAATCCGGTCGTTTTCTACGCACAGCATCCCTGAAATGCTTCAAAACGGATAGGTAATACTCCTTGTTGACTGTTCGACCCTCTGGCAAGAACTGATAGTGGACTACCCCTCGATAATCGAAGAAAACTGTGAGCATGACTTTGATTTTGGACCGACTTTGGCACGGTTTTTTGGGTTTCGACTCATTTTCCAGGCGCCACTCGGACGACTGTTGGCTTATTTGCACGTCATACTCGTAAACCCACGTCTTATCGCCGGTAATTATCCGTTTCATGAAGGTTGGATCATTTCTTGCGATGCTCTTTTTGAACGAAATTCAGCTCTTTTGGCACAAGCCGCGCTGCAACGCGTCTCATGCCTAAAATATCCACTACAATGTACTGAGCGGTTCCATATGAATGTTGAGCTCACGAGCTATCTCTCTCTCTCAGGTTTTCGATTTTCGAGTACAATTTTTTTCACTTTTTCCATATTTTCTTCGGTATTTGATGTCGAAGGGCATCCAGAACGAGGCAAATCTTCGACAATATCACGTCCACTCTTGAATAACTTATACCATTCGTATATCTGTGTTTTTGAGAGACAAGACTCCCCAAATGATTTTTGCAACATTTTTAACGATTCGGCACATGAAATTTCGTTGGAAACACAAAATTTCAAACAAATTCTTTGTTCGATAGAATTAACCATTATAAAAACGACGAAGCACAAAAACTTGCTCGATGTAAACAAATGCCAAACAAATACTAGTGATCAGAATCTTTTGATACTTGGCACAGACGTCTCCCACAGGTGTACTAATTTCAGAAAAAAAAACTTACTGGGTATGTCAACGATGGTTTTTTTAAATTACAAATTCCGGGTACTTTCTGATCATACTGTACATACATTTTAATCGTCCTTCACTTACTTTAAAACTATGCAAAAATAATTTTTTACGGATGGGAACTTTTCCATTTTTCGAATTTAAGAAATACGTAAAACATCAATTTCTTGGCGAACAATTCTTGGCTAAAGCAATACATTTTGTTTATAAAAATCTCCCAAATACCAAAACTTCTCAAAAGTATTTTTCCTTTCTTTTTTTTGTAATTTTTTATGCAAGCTTTTTGATAACGGCAATTTTTTTTGGGGGGGGGGGGGGGGGGGGGATTCAAAGGTACAATGTTTTCGGTTTTAGTATAATATCTTTCTCCTGAATTCCGTCTAATTTTTCCCATTTTTGGATGTATGTTTCATCAATCTTTTTTCCACTGTTATCGTAGAATACTATTCTATAATTCTCTCTCTTTTTCAATTTTTCTTGAAATCATTAGTTACTAATTCATTTTTACTGTCTGAACTAAATGGTCTTGTTTTATTCTTGCCCGTCCGTAAAATAATTTCTAAAATTTAGTATTAAATTTTAAATTTTATATTTAATTGTAAGTATGGGTATTGCGTAATTTTTTTTAAACCGCATTAATTAAACGTACCGATTATTCAACTAACGCACGTATTCAAAAACTGAGGTTAACTTGTTAAATACTAATTAATTAAAATTACCTTCATCACTGCCTTCAGACAAAATTAATGATAAATATCTCAATTTAAGTATAAATGATTTGATCACTTTCAAAATGATGGTGTTAATGATTGAACTAACTATGAAAATTGATGTGTACAAAATTATCGTACAGGTAACCCTCCTATAACACGGTATCTTATAACACGGTTTCGCTATAACACGATTCGTAAATTGCGGGAACACTCCTACAACACGGCATCCTATAACACGGTTGTTCCTCTTATCGGGGCCTGTGTCCCCCGTAGGACATTGGGGACATATCTTTGTCACTGACAGAAATAAAAACATCAATCTTAAATGCCTGTTGGAAGAAGATATGGCCCTCTTCAGTTGAAACCGAAATCATGCGTGAAACATCAGAAAATGAAATCGGTGCCATATTAGAAGTCGCTAAATCAATCGGAGGCGAAGGTTTTGTGGATATGGCTACCAAAGACATTCAAGATTTATTAGTGGAAGAAGAAGTTGACGAAGCGGATTTGATGGAAATGGCATCCCTAGATGCAAATCAAATCGATTTTGAGGACGCCAGCTCTGATGAAGATTGTGCAGTTAAGAATTTAACATTAAAAAAAATACGAGAAGGCCTATGCTTAGCGGAAAATCTCGAACATTTTTCTTGAATACAGACCCTTCCACGGAAAGAAGTCGAAGATTCAAAAGGGAGCTGCAAAACTGTTTAGCTCCATACCGCGAAATTTCCAATGACCTAGTAAGAACCAGCAGGCAAAGTTCGATTACAGATTTTTTTAAGCGGGGAAAACATACAAAAACTTTAAATAGAAAAAAAAGTTCTGAAAGTGAAGGCGATATCGTTCCACCGAAAAAACGTTCTCGGTTGATTATACTGAGTAGTGACGACGAATAAATTCATTAAATTATGGTTGCGTTAGATTACATTTTTTTTTACTTTGTGTTGTACATACATTCATATTTTTAATAAATATTCTGTTGTTTATGTCGAATTAAAAAAAATATTTGTTTTTAATAAGTTTTTGGAACGTGACCCCCCTTTTTGTACTGGCTCTGGGTCTCATGCAACACGGTTTCACACAACACGGCATTTTCTAGGAACCTAACTACCGTGTTATAGGAGGGTTACCTGTATTTACTCATAATATAATTAACCTCAATTGCTTCATTGATAAATGAAAATGATAAATCATTGGTAAATGCGGGCAACCGGAAATAATTGACAAATGAACTTAGGCCACTTTCAAAATAAACGGCTCAAATATTCTATGAAACGCTGAATTGTATTTTATGAGTTATTTCTTGTGCACTTAAACATTTTCAAGTGTTTTATTAATAATTGTGTAAATATTGAAATTGTGGTAAACTCTTTATATAATAAATGTGAAGGATGTAACAAAAATTAACCTGAAAATTACATTTAATTTTTCGTTCAGTTTTGTTATATGCTTTACGTTTTATAATAGTTTACCGCGATTTCATACGAAAATTATTACATGTAAAAGATATATATAAAATAATACCAAGACTTACTCATGACTGATAAAATAATTCTTTAATTTTTCTATTCATAACGTGTTTTCTATTATAGTTATTCAACGTTTTATTTTCAGATACCTACGGCATTGGATAAAAAGACCGAAGAACAGTGTACGATGCTCAACTCTGTTCCCAAGACTTCAGTGACGTCGTTAAGTTAGCAATAAAAGAATCACGTTATATTCAAGATTTCTCTAAGGAGTTAGTCTGGCAAAACTTGTTGCACTTCCCGTTTTGTCACGCACCCCTAGTCACTGGTTTCCTGTAGAAATTTTCTTTTAAAGAACACTGTCTTGACCTGGGGAATATTCCTATGGATCCCTATAGCTTTGTTCCTGCTTGCGCCACCTGGGGGCTATTATACATCCTATGTATATTTCCTAGGATTTCCTGTATGGTCGCGAGAATCCATTATAACGTATCGATATACCCGTTGCTAACTTTGAATTACAACACATCTGCTACAGGATAGCAGATCGTTAGGCGCGTACAACATTTCGGAAAGAGTATTTTGTAGGGAAAGTAGCAAAAACTGGCTTCAGTGTAATACTATTTTGTTCTTAAGATTACAAGATTTGTCCTCTTCGGACGCAGCTTTTTAAAGAAAATATTTTTCGACCAATACTCGTTGGCTTGTACTCTCTTTTCAATGTAAATGGGCATGGTTCAAAAAAATCTCGTTTTGGGGGACATTCTTCATATAATAAACAATTTTGTGCGATATCTCCTTCATCTGGTGGTTTCCATGAGTGTGCGCCACATGAAAAAGTCGGACTAAGAAAAAACATCAATGATTTATGAAATAGATGAGAGAATGCTTTCAATTAAATTAAATAATTAAATTAGACCTATAGAAATGGTAAAAATATTTAATTCGTCATTGTACATATACATGGAGAAGTTTTTACATTATACATTAAATAGTTGGCTGCACGATTGTTGGATCTTTTCATGATTATTTGGTTGAATATCAATTATTTAAATTTTCAATATGATTTGTTTTTTGAACTAAATGATTATATATGTGAACGATCGACTGGTCAATTGCTTGTAAACGTAACGATGGTGAGATATGCATGATCTCAGCTCGGCGTGAACGTGTTAATACAATGAATATAAACATATAAGAAAATATTGGATAAAATTGCATATATTTTATTCATATTATTGTCTTTTATTCCATTTTCATAATCTATCAAATGTTTTATTGAAGAAGTGTAATATCATCGACAGTTTGGTCCTCAATCATCTGTTTTGGTGCGGTGGATAGGGCCGATAAAAGAATACAAACAAATATTCATTAATTTTATAAATTCTTACATATAATAAACAATTTTGTACGATATACACATTCATATATTTCGTCCACGACATGGATATGGACATGCATAAAAAAGTCGGACTTAAAGAATACATCAATGATTTATGAAATAGATAAAAATAATGCTTTCAATTAAATTAAATAATTAAATTAGACCTAAAGAAATTGTAAAAATATTTAATTCTTCATTTCACATATAAATAGAAGTTTTCACATTGTACATTAAATAGTTTGCTGCTACTCGTCGTAATCCAAAACGCGCATCTTTTTATGATGAATTGGTTGAAAATCGCTTTCGTCGCTTGAAGATAGGATTACAATTGATTTGTTTTTTGAACTCAATGATTAGTTTTTGTGACGACGATCGACTGGTAAATTGCTTGTAAACGTCACGATAGTGAGACATGCACGATTTGCAGCCCTTTTTGGAATTTTAAGCGTCTTTCTGCATTGGTATCTATTTTAAGAAAATGCGTTTCCAATTTTTTCGAAATCTGGATCCATGCATATATCTCATCTGCTGTAATAGATTCCGGTTCTCCTTGTCCATTTTCATAATCTATTAAACTATTGATAATGTCACTATCATCGACAGTTTGGTCCTCAATCATCTCGTCCAGGTGATTATCGCCGAAAGAATCAAAGCCTTTCCGCCGATTTATTTGATTGTAATTTCAGATAATAATGTTGACGCGTTTTCGGTAACGTTTCGATTAATTACACATTCATATATTTCGTCCACAACATGTATACGTATATTGATAGGGAACATTAAACTGGTGCTAACGCCGCCAAGATTCATATACCGCATAAAAATAAATCGCACAAAAAAAATTGCACAAAAATAAAATCGCACAAAACCAATCGCATAAAAAGGGACCGCACAAAAACAGGTTTTACTGTATCAATTATTTAAATTTTCAACTATACGGCAATTTTGTCCACTTACTAAACGAACTATATATGGTGAGTGGCCTCTAAACAAATCTAACCCACAGGTGGTGCACCCCGGCGTGAACGTGTTAATACAATGAATATAAACATATAAGAAAATATAAAATAAAATTGTAAAAATCATTTATTCATATTATTGTTTTATTATTATAAATGGCATGCAAATGTTTTATTGAAGAAGATGTAATAAGATGTAATAAGGTGCAATATAGCGTTAAAAATTCCGCCTGTGGAAATTTGCAAGTTAATACTGGCCCCCTCTCATCATTCTCTCACCCGCCACAAAGTTTTCGATATTACGAATCCCGACGTCATTAGCTCATTATCTGTAGTACCTGCCTCCTCTTCCATTTGAATTTCCCCTTCATAGCCTTGATATAGTAAGACAGATAAGCAGAGCACTAAGTTAGGAAGGTTACATTTTGAAACAGTAAATGATGTGAGGTACACTCTACATTTTCTACAATGTTATGTGTGAACAGTATTAATAACCGAATAAACTGAAGAGTTATGATTAAGAAACATAGATATTAATTATGTTAGTTAATTATGCATATATGTTAATTGTCTGAGTATTTTTGTGATACAAAAGATAATACAATTTTTACTTATATTGTTTGCTATACAATCATTTAAATAGTCTGAATAAATAAAATTTACAACTGTGTTAAGTATAATACATGCTTTAGCACAATAAAATATCCTAGGTTCATTCACAACTATAGATATCCATTGCTTGGCAAGGGAAATAAGTGTGTTACATAAATAGATAGAAGAAATAAACAAATTCTTGTTTCTACTATTATTTCTTTTGTCTAATTTATATATAATATTTACAATTTCACTATCCTGTTCTTTTGTATAATTTTCTTGCACACCCATTGCTTTTCCTTTCTGTCCTGCTTAAGCGATTCTACTATTCTCTGATTTTTAATATTAATTTTCTAATCCATTGATTATGTAATATTAATTTCCCACTCATTGACACCCTTTTATTCGATTTCGATAATCTCAATTGACCTCCGTACAAACTGCCCTTTTCTTCCTTCCTTTTTCTGAAATCAATTCTCTCCAGTTCTCTAAAACCAGCGATTCTGCATTACCACATCTCAGCTGTACTATAAATTTATGTTATTTTTTTGTCCCTTTCTTCTGTAAATATATCTGCAATGTGACTGTTATACATTCATTTTTTATTAATATATGTGTTAGACCTTCGCCTTTTCCTTCTTTGCATAGATATTTCTGCAACATGCTCTATTGCTGTCTCTGGTATCTGTTCATTCCAGTTTTGTTCCTATCTACTCCTTTTAGCTTATGTAATTATTTTTTTAGTATTCCTCCCTTATTAGATTTTTAGTCTTTTCATTTCTTGTAAACACTCTTTGACAATTATCTCCCCATTTCCTCGCTCATGCCTTCTTCAAGTATTAATGCTGTTTGTGTCGTAATATATTATTTGTTCGACTGTGGTATACCCCAACTGAAAAGTATTATATTATAGGCACATATTCGCTTATATGTCGCATGGACTCAGTGTTTTTTTAAATCCACTTACTGTGCGTCATCTGACATGAAGCTTATTACTGCACTAATTTATTAAAACCGCAAATGTATTGTATTAACTAAATTTTACTCATCATATATATATACCTGTCGTATATAATTGTATACATATGAGAGAGCATACATATCCACCTTTCCTACGTACTAATGAATATAATATACTTATGAAAGGGTTAAACTTTCCCAGATAAACGATTATCTACAAGTTTAGTATTATATATTCATCCTATGCCACGTTTATCTATATTTTCTGTTTGCTTTGTTATCTATATTTTCCTTTCACTCTTACGCCCATATCTTCTACAAATCTCTATGCTCCCTGTATCCTCACTATATTAACACATTGTTGACCGGCAATTTTCAGCAAAAGCTGTCTCAAGTAAACAAGATTTATTATTGATCGATATATTAAAAATGGAAGTGAAACAATGTAAATAACATTCAATAGAGTTTGTTCAAAGTAGTATCCAACATGAATTCTTTTTGAACATGTGACATGAATTTTATGTAACTTTTAATATTTTTTTGTATAACTGTATAGCAGTCATTTATGCGTAGATGTAGACAAGAGACTTTGCACATGTATCTTGTTTCATTGCGCTTTCCTTTTAAAGAGCTAGATTATGCCCTTGTTACTTCATTTTCAATAACCATTTTCCAAATGATTACAGCTAATTTAAAAATCACTCGGCAAACTATATAAAGTATTTACGTATAATTGATTGAAAAATGCTTCACGTCACGTTCTTTCGTTCTTGACATTATCTTATACTAGAATTGTGATAAAAGCCTCAGTACCAAAAAAAGTATTTTCTTTTATATTAAAATAGACGCCATTGAACACAATGAACAAAATTTTGCTCTATTGATATATATTCCCTGTTTTAGAAATTAAAATAGCAGCTTAGTTTTAAAAGTGTAAACATAAGTTAACTGCTGTGGTGACTGAGTCAGACAACGTTTGGCCATAAAAACACGAGTGGCTAGTAGACGTGACCGGTCAACAATGTGTTAACACTTTGCAGACCGGGCATTCTATTGTTAATCGTACCCAGTGGCCAGGTAGTTTTTTGTGTTAAATATTTTCAAATTAGTGATGATTTGTTAGTAGTTAACACGTTGACTGCCACGGTGGTCACCGGTGACCGGTGCAAAACATTTGACTAAAAATGCAAAAAATTTGCAATGAAGCCAGTTTGGAATCTTGTAAAAGCAATTTATATTGGAACGGTGCATTCTAATAGACCAAAACACGTTGGCAGTCAACGTGTTAAAAATCATTGTCCCGTGAAATATTTATTTTTAACAACTTTAAAAAGAAATGTTTTTTTAACACATTGTTGACCGGTCACGAGTTAACTCGTGTTTTCATGGCCAAACGTTGTTGACCGGTCACGAGTTAACTCGTGTTTGCATTTGCGTCGGCTATTTTAATTTTTGAAACGCAGGGCAATATAGAATATAGCAAAATTTTGTTCATTGTGGTCAATACCGTCTGCTTTATTATAAAAAAGTATACTTTTCTTGGCACTGAGGCTTTTATTACAATTCTAGTATTAGAAAGTGTCAAGAACGACAGAACGTGACGGTGAAGCATTTTTTTATCAATTATACGTGAATGCTTTATATAGTTGCCCGAGTGATTTTTAAATAAGTTATAGTCAATTTGGAAAATGATTATTGAAAATGAAATAACAAGGGCATAATCTAGCTCTTTAAAAGGAAAGCGCAACGAAACAAGATATATGTGTAAAACCTCTTGTCTACATCTACGCGTAAATGATTGCTGTACAGTTAATCGTATGAAAAAATATTAGAAGTTACAAAAAATTTATGTCCAAAGTTCAATTTGAATTCATTATGCACGAACAAACTTTATTGAAGGTTATTTATATCGTTTCACTTCCATGTTCACTTACAAAATAATAGCCGGTGACTTGAGATAGCTTTTGCCGAAAATTGCCGGTCAACAATGTGTTAATATTTTTGAACAGGTAAAAATGTGTTAAAACGAAACATTTTTTAAAGTATGATATTTCGTAAAACATGACACGTGAAGTGGAACACGACAAAGTCCTCACAAGTATTCATACTCTCGGCATCACTTGATGTATCCGTTAAACTGTCCGCAAATATTTCTGTAACATTGCTAATCGTTTTGTCGCTATCCACATTTCAGAGCTTCAAATAATTAATTCGCAACACAAATTACGAAAAACTGCGGCTGATAATCACGTAGTAACTGTGTGATATCCCAGACAGCACATATTACTAAAAGATGTCCATATGACGGCTTTTGAAAGATGTCTTTTCGGTATAATCTAATGATGCCTTATGGACATCTGAAAGATGCCAAAATATTAAAAATGTTTTTTGTGCTAAACACTAGTTGGCGCCACCATTGTGAATTACTATTGTGAAAATTAGTTCGGTGTGGTTCGGTGAAACAAAAATAATTTAACGGTAACAAAATAATTTAAAGAATAGTATTCGAGTGGCATAAATTACATTGATTTTATAGTAGGATGAAAAAAATAAATAAATTAGAAAAACGAGGTTATTTAGATTTAATTCTGTATACCTAAAGTCCAATTAACCTTAATTTTTCTATTTTTCTACTTTACATTTTTATTTTTATTTTTCCTAAGTATTTTAAGATGCATGTAAATAAATAATGCGAGCTTCCTTTTTGAATGTGATTGATGCTATTTTCAGTATTATAACATTTTGCAGTGTTAATTTATGCCGAAGGTCGAATAAGTTCGAAGAAGATGCCAAAACGCAAAGATTTCCGGCATTTGGGACAAAGGCAAAAAAATCGTCGTCTAAAAGCTTTAGAAATACAGGACCAATTGATACAGGAGAAAAATTCTAATGAATTTAGAAGAAGTCTTGTTGGCAACAGTGTTGATTGAAAGGAGAAACTTCCACATTGAAAATGCAAGTACAATTGTTGCAACTGAAAATGTTTCGAACTCGAATCCTGAGAACAAGTGCGTACAGTCTGATAGCGGAATGTGAGTTCAATATGATTTCTTTTATAGTAGACAACAATCCGAGAATTCCTTTAAAATTAATTCATGAAAAGGAGGGAGGAACAAGATTCAAGTGCAGAAAAGAAATGTTCAAGTGCTACGGAGGCAATTTTGGAAGAGAGTCCCACAGATCACTTATGCCATGCATGTGAGTTTTATTTTTGTACTCTAATTTCTTAATGTTCCACTTCGTTAAGAACATACTATAAGAAGATATTGTGTTTATTAAACAGCGACAAGCCTGAGAATGTAGAAGTAGTCAACGGGGTACATGGATTATCCCACTTTCCAATGAATACTATTGACCGATTCAAAGAATTTTGTTCAAATTTGGATGATGATAGCAACTTGAAGAAGCATTTGGTATGTTAGCTATGTTATTAAATCGTATTTTTAACTGCTAATCGTAAGCTCTAAGTGGCATATACATACATCCTGAATGTATTTTTCAGAGAGTGAGAATACGTCAAATTGGTGGGAAAGATATGCTATCTGCAATGTGGTATCTACAATGCTGACTAATAAACTTGCCAAGAATCTCACTTGGGATGGACAGAGAAATACCTATGGAATAAAAACTACTAACTTTGCGAAACTCATTATCCGTAAGTTTTTTCTTGCTTACATAGTCAATAAGAATTTTTTTTAAATGTTAGAAAATAAAACTTCTGTCACGTATCTATAATGAATTGTTGATAACTTTATGTATTTTCATTATCTCTTCAGGGACTGTACTTGAAAGCAACGACAATTCAACGGAGTTCGAATTGTGTCACCTGTTTTCAGAAAGGTTACAGAGAGCAGGTGACAAATACACTTATCACCTGAAAAAGTATGGCCGTGAAAGTTAACTATTATTTATTTTAACTACTGTTATTCGTTTTTCAGTTCGTATTTCTACCCCTTTTTCTGCTTCTTCATAATTTTTTTTATTAATTAAGAACTCAAAAACAGAAATAATATTTAAACAATTTGTGTAGTTGCGTTGAACGTATTTCCTTTATTTTTAACATATCTTGTATTTATCCTATCTATTTACAGATGAAACTTGTAATATTTATTATTGTAAACGAACAATATCCATATTAAAAATTAAAAATGAAACACAAATAAATATCCTTGCGATAATTTTAATATAAAACATAAAAGAGTATTTAGGCATGCCCGGAAAAAAATAATTTCTGCTGATATATCTTATATTATATGAGCCGTTTATTTTGAAAGTGACTTAAGTCCATTTTCAACAATTTCTTTTTGGTTGACTGTAATAACGTTTATAATTTTAGATTAGCTGTCATAAAAACAGTTAACAAAAAAAAATTCACAACTGGACTTAGATCACTTTCAAAATAAACGGCTCATATAATATAAGATATATCAGCACAAATTATTTTTTTCCGGGCATGCCTAAATATTGTCCTTCGACTGTCTCTAAACGCCGTCTTTTAATGATGCCTGAATGTTGTCTTTCAGACTTGTCAAAACGTCATCTTTTAGGCAACGAAAAACGGGTCATAAGACAACTTTTCGTCATCTTTCTGATGCCTTTACGTCACTATTGAAAGATATCTTTCCTGAAAAAAGGTTATCTTTTAGACGCGTTTTAGATATCTGTGTGCTGTCTGGGATCTCGTCACCTGCCTCGAACGACAGAATATGCAGGACGATATATCTCGTCAATGGCCCCGAACGACGAAATAGCAATAACGAGATATCTCGTCATCCGTCCGCAATGTGTTAAACTTTGGTAAATAAATGATTATCCACAAGCTTTTTATTATTTTTGGCCGAAAACCACGCTCAATCTATTACCGCTTACGTCGATAACGTAGCATGCGATAAGAAAATGGCAACTTCAATCTTGGGGTCCAAAGTGTTGGGACGCAAAGCCACGTTGAATGATCGACCTATTCTATATGTCGTCTATGGTCAACCATCTTTTATGATGATGTACAGTATTTGCGCGTATCATACTGTATGTGGCATGAAATTCTCACAACGTAACCTGTCCTATCGTGCACAAAGGCAAAAGAAAAAGTGCGCTGACGCAAAAGAGTGATAGACTCGTGTCGGAGTTTGTGCTCCCCGATATCTTATCGGCGACCAATCCGGACAGTGTATTTTAAGAATGGGGATGTCGAATCGCAGTCGATTACATGACGCCCGTAATTAGAACGTGCACAGTTGTGGACAATCGATCAGTGGATTTAGTGCGCCACTTTGTTTTCCTCAACTGACAGGTTTAAGTGAATGTGCGGGAACTCTAAATCGTATTGGCCGAATATCGTGTGAAGAATACGCTTTTGTCGATCGGGAATACGGCCGCGATCATTTCGTTGCCGTGTCAAGAGGGCGCATTGTGTTGAGGTGGGTATTTATGAGGTTACATGTCACTGATATACGAATGAACTGTCAAGCTCATCGCTTTCCTTATGTTTCGGTCTAATAAAGTTACGATTAGACGCGGTCAAGTATTCGTAATGTTCATGTTTTCGGTCCACTGTGGATTTAACTCATACCGAACAAACTGAGTTGCCTATTCGAATGGTTGCCTTCAGGTGAATCATTTGTTCGGGCAATTTTTAAAAGATTCGCTCACTTTCCTGTATATAAATCACTGAAAATATGCAAGTATCATATGTGCCCATAATTATGAAAGTGGTCTAAGTCAAAATTTAAAAAAAATGAGTTTATCAGTTATTTCATACCACATTATTTTTAACTAAATTTATTCAATGTAATTTTTACGAAATTGTCAAAAATGAACCATTAGATAGTGGTTGTAATTTCAACATTATATGGAATTAATTTAGTTTTAATTATGAAAGTGGTCTAAGTCAAAAATTTAAATAAATTATATAAACAACTTGAAAATGGCACTGTCTGTGGCCTTCTTTGACGCGTTTCTGAACTACATAATAAAATAAATGACAATCAAATTTTAATAATAACGACAACTTCATTACGAAATCACTAGAAGAATCAATAACAAGAAGAGTAAAAAATACCGCGGGTGAATCTGTCTCTTGGCTACAAATTCAATGGATGAGATTCTTGAAAAATGAACCTTATAAAATGTTCTATAAAACATCTTTAGATGATTCTAAATTTCACGTTTTGGATCTTTCACCTATAAAAGGAAGACCAAAAATATACGGAAATATTAAATTACTTCCATTATACACCACCATTAGACCAGTATCGGAAGAAAAACATAAAGATATTATGAGTTTACTACCGTACATCCCTCCAGTTTTTTCAGGAACATTTTAAGAATCTTAAATACTCAAAATAATGATAAAAATGGATTACTGTTTAAAAATAATTAATAAATGTAATAAATGTTCACGAATTATTTCAATCAAATTATTGTTTCAAATAAAACTCAAAGTTCTTTATTGCTTTAAGTCATTTATAGGACATTCAGTTAATTTTGAAAATGGTCTAAGTCAATTCAATCTTTAAAAATAATATTATCGTATAAAATTCACACAAAATTTCATATTCATAGTAAATTTCCATTAATTAAGACTAATAAAATTATAAATTAAAATGTCACATAATGTAAAAATATTTTTTAATTTATTCAAATGCAATTCATTAAATATCTCGAAACAAGAAATATATGACTTAGACCACTTTCATAATTATGGGCACATATAAAAACACGTGCATTAGTGTTTGAGTTAGTGTATCCAGCGAAACAGATTAATGGGTGTATAAGATATGCTGTGGATATCACAAGGCGTAAAACAATGTATAAAACGCGACTAAACTTATAAAGGAAGACAAAGGCAGCATTACTTTTCCTACTTTCAACAAATCTAAAAAATTTATATTATTCCAATAATTCAGGGTTTTCGAAAAATTTGAATTAATTTAATATTTTTTGAGTGCTTAAAAAAATGTGTTTAATATGTTAATCCAGGTAGATCAAATTTTTGTGACGATTTTCAATATTGGCATAAATAAAGTATTCAAGTACTCTGTCTGATTTTAATAATCTAATTAGTGTATCAAATTGGTCTATACAGATTGACTTCTCTTATGAACCATGAATTAATAAGCATTCGATTTATAGAATTTTATGGTATTTTAAAAATGCACACTTTTTCTGCATAATTAGATTAAATAAACTTATTTTTTATTTCGCGGATATTGCATAACATATTTTGGTATAATATGGCTTTCCAAAATTACTTTTTGGAAATTTTTTGCATCGACACTCACTAAATATAGAAGGCTATTATGCATGTCTTTTAATGTTATTGAACGCCGTATCCTATTTGCCATCTGTTGAGAGTAAGCATCAACTATTTCCATATAGAAATTATGACTTCTTATAAGAAATAAAATATTCATGTTAGAAGGCTTATTATAAAGATGTTTTGTGCAATGGACACATGAAATTAGATATAACTTGTTTCTCATTAATGTATACTTGCAGAGTTAGTCGATTACATAGATATATATAATATTCGGTTTATATGTTTTACTTCATGAAAATTAAAACTTTACCGACACCCATTGTGTGTGCTGTCATGCCAGCTTATCTGCATAAACTATTTTACTTGAAGATGCACAAATAACGGTGAATGATGAAGCGTTTAGTACGAAGTTTATCATTGGACGGCTATTTATTGGTTGTTTAACCTGCAGAGTAATGGTGTCTAATTGGATTTGGAACTTATTCTGGTTTTGTCATGTTTAATCGATCCATATATACTATGGTGTAACAGTTCTATCTGAAAACTGGATGGTGGAAAATTTAGAAAGGGAAAGGGTTCTTGGAGATATTAACACTAGAACTACCAAGGGGATCAAAATGACTTGTTTGACATTTCTTATAATTATAACTCATTTCAGGTACATTTTGTTTCTGAAAATTTTGCACGACTTTTTCTAAGATATACCACTAATTAATTCTGTAAAACAGTTTACTTTTTTGTTTATCATTTTGTTGTAAATTTGTATGCAATATACCTACATATACCAGGATGAGTCATTTTGACCCCCACGGAACATTGGTTTTCGATGCTATTCTATTGTATCGTGGAAATTTTTGTGGCACGTAATCTGAAAGATACACAGAGAAACCGTTATTTTGTGTCCTGATACCTCTATAAAATCGAAGGATTATATTTTTATTGCGTTACGCACCCAATAAACCTGGGCACTCATTAGCGTAGCAATTTATTATCTAGTCGTAAAAGAAAATATTTCAAACTCAAAGATCTGTCAACAACTAAAAAAATGTTGTTCCCACGCCTTGAACTGTTTGCGCTTGATCATTACTTGCAGTGTTTACTTCAATCAAGTTCCCTCAGATTACTTTCAGTCGATCATCAGAAACGCTGCCATATACAACTCAGTCGTCTATCAGAAACAGTGAAACACAACTCTCAGTACAACTATATTCGCTGTAACCTTGTCCTAACTATATCAGAAAATATCTGTAAAGTTTTAGAATTATATGTTTGTGCAAATCATATCGCAAACTGCTGAAATATTGTAATTTAAGAAACAAGTCATTTTGATCGCTCCTGTAGAAGTAGGTATACGTCAATCGTCGGTATTTCTAGTATTAAGGAGGACAGACCTTGGAACAGAAAGAAAGTACATTTTTTGTGGAGGACGGGATGATTTGTGTTGTGGCGGTAGTTTCTAGTGTCCCGCTATGTCTTAGGAAAAGGAACGCTGCACTGGGGAGAATCTTATTGTGTTTGGTCAGATGTGACCTGTAGGAGAGGTGAAAATTAGTGAAGCTCAATAGTACGTTCATTGCACATACATTATTTTGTGGTATTTATGAAGCAGATTTGTAGCAAATGAAACTTCACCTGTAATAGCTACTTATACATAGTAACCACTTACACGACCAATTTATTAAATACAAAATTAATGAAACATGATTTAAATTACATGGGTTCTGCAAAATATGATGTCCATACAGAGTGATAGATACAAAAAAATGACAAATTGACATAAAAAAAATGAAAAAAATGACACATGATATAAAAAAATCAAGCAGTGTTGATGTTCAACCCACAATTGTTTGAACAATGAGAATTAATTTTATTTACGAATGCTATTTTTATTTTATGTCACAGTCACAGTCACAGTTAACAGGTAATCATCGCTAATTAAATATGTTAAGTTATGAATTTGTACTCGTATCAATAAAATAGTTACTTTGAAATAATAGCGCAATCTGAGTTTAGTCTAGTGTTCAGTTAAATTTCAGGTGTACATTATGTGCAGGTGGTCATAAAACTGTTGTTGCATCTACCATACTTGATATAAAGACGAGTAAATAAAGGAAACTGTAACAATACATTTTTAATCCGAGAACAGAAAAATATTGTCTTGTTAATGTAGAATCATGTTGCTTTTGCATAGTATTAGGTGTACAACTTTGCTCCCGCCGTTTTTTGCATTGGACGAAAGGGGAAAAACGGCGGGAGCAAAGTTGTGTACCTATTATGTGTGCAAAAATCGGTTTTGAACAATATTTTGTGATATTGTACTTTGGTAACTAATTGTTTGGAAAATACACAGAATCAACACTCGTCAACACTCATTTATAGGAGAGTTGAGACAGTAAGAGAATACGTTGTTTTCAAATCGTGACTGATACCACTGTATGTTTAAAAACGTTGTACCTACGTTATTTTTAACGTACCGTCAGTAGAGTTGGAAATTTCTACTATTTATAACCATTATTTAAAAATGAAGCAAAAACATGTGGACTCTACGATATGAGAAATGATTATTAATTCACAAGCCATTTTTGCTCTATCTATTATACATGTTTTCGTGAATGTAAACACAGTCGCTGTTTTATAAAAGAAAATTGTTAGTAAATTACAATTTCATGAAGAATATATTGATCCAGATTGATCTTCGTAAAATTTTTGGTTATAACTTAAATTGTATTGTAAAGTGAATGGTTTTTAGGGTATCGTTTTGGCTTTACAGCGGAATTTAAACTGACTGAAGATCAATTTCCCAAATTTCTTCACTAAATATCTTAATATATAAATATATTAATTGGTGATTTTTAGGTGGACATTTCGAGATTTCCCTTTTCTGTTTTGCCTAAAAGTGCTTTATTGATTTAATATCTGGCGATTAGGGTGGTGTTTCTGTACTTCGAGTTGTCTGAAAAATATCAGCTCCAATCATCGTAACAATCAATATATACATAATCATTAATTTAATTTCGTTTTTATTGTATACTATTTAAATTCATATCTAGTCTATCATGTTCCAAAAAAAAAATTGTCTTTATTGGAGAGATTCCTAAAGAGGACACCAGAAGTTTCGGAATCAAATGTTGAGTCTATGAGTCAGTTTGATTAATAGTAAAACATTTCTACTAATAAGAAGAGCACCCATATAAATGAACGTACATTTATAAAAATATACCAACCAAGCTGTTAAGGAATAGATTGTGCCTAACAATAATTCTCCATTGTCATGCCGAAACTCGAAATGTTTTGTTCCCAAATTTTTAGGCTTCAATTTTTTTTTTATCTACTGTATATCGCTCCTTTTGCATTCAATTTTTTCAGAGCATTAAACGTTAAAAAGATGAGTCGACATTAACATTAAAAATGCAACAATAGCATCTCATCTCTCAAAACAACTGATGCGGAAATTTTTAAGTGTTATCTTGGGGTCACACCTGTTTATTAGTTTGTCGTGAATTCATTATCAGTTTAGGGATTCTTTTATGGTGTCACGTTATCCCTACTGCCAACTTTATACCTTCGTTACGTGGTACGAGTTACGCGTCGTGCATCCCCTTAATATAAATTAAAAAAAAAAGAGACGATACTTAATAATTCATGAAAAGCGTTTTACCCTATACAGGTTTAACAAGACTGAAAACATATCTTCTTATTGATCAGAATCAAATGCGTTCCATTTGAAAAGATTGGATGGCTTTTTTTTTTATTACGTCAACAAGTTTTGTCGTTCGATAAGAAAAACACAATATTATGGTTCAAAATCATTTTATTATTTTTTAATTTCAATTAGAACAATTATGAAATTGATGACACAATTTCCTCCAATCTGTGGATCCCTTTTTCTATAACATATAAAGGTTTATGAAAATATGTCAGTTAGCCGTTATGCCCTCTTTATTTGACGTATATATATATGTGTGCCACACATAAATTTTTTGATTGGAAACAAATGGAAGCAGTCATTTTGGTGAATACGGTGGATTTTAAATAATCAAAAGATTTTTATGGATTTTGAATTGTCAAAATTCTTTGTGACACTGTCGTTGACTTTGATGAAATAACATTTTTTTTTCGATTACGGTAACATACCGATCTTGATTTTCGATTTTATCCTTGATGGTCCAAAAGTTTCTCAATAAGCTAAAGTAGTCAGTAGTTATTCGAATCTTTATAAAGTGTTGTTCTAACAAGTTGTTTATTTTATTTCTTTTGCGCCCAAACTTTATGAAAAAAATGTCGAACAGAAATGAGTTATTGGAAAAGCTAACGAACATAAGTGAAGAGTGCTCCGATATAGAATCAAATGCAACAGGTTCTGAACTATCATCTGAAGATGAAGCGGATTATTTGATTTAGGATCTGACGCTGAAGATAGTGATGAAGAGTCGATCCAATGATGAAAATGAATCAATACAGGAAAAGGTGTATCCACTTTATCCAGATTTTGAAAACGCTGAAAATGTTGTTGAGAAAGTCGCTGATGTGTTTTGTCGACAAAAATTGACGAAGGTGGTATTCCATTGAAGGCACACAGCTTTATTTTCAAAATTTAGTTTAAAATATGCCAACAGGCTACGCAAAAATGACATTGTGGCAGATAATCCTCTCAGTGCATTATCGTCGATCTTCCAGATAACTATATTATCAAACATATAAGAAAGTGCACAGAAGAATGTCTGGTTTGATGAACGGTTTTTGGACAATATCCTTACCGGAAATCGTGCATTTATTGGGATTGTACGATGCTCGTGGAGCTTACGAGGCAACAAATTTTAAATTGTTCTAATTGATGGTCAACGTTCATTATACACTCCGAATCTTTTTAGAAAAACTTTGGCCAGAGAAACCTTCCAAAAATACGATTTATTATTTTGACACGATATTCAATTTTTTCCACAATCAAATAATTTGACACGGCTTTCGGACTAAATGGCTTGTTAAACAAACAGTGAAATGACAGATTGAAATTTACCTTCAATAACCTGTTATATAACTGTAAATAACATAAAAAATATTATAAATTTAATTTTAAACAAATTTCTTTACATATTTGTTATTTTTTGAACAACCTGGTACGTCATTTTGACTGTTTTTACCAAAAACTGTTCAAGCAAGAGTCGAGACATTAAAGACATTTTATGATCAAAAACAAACTAGGGGGCGGGGATTTATAACAAAAATATACTTGGTCCATGGTAAGCGTTCTAAAGCGACGTGTGCTCGATACAAGGGTAAAGTTTCAAGCCAATCGGACACCATGTTTTCCGAGAAGTGCAAACAATGTCGCTAAGAACTACTGTTTTGAAAGAAATGTGTTTGAAATTTAAGTTCAAATGGTTGTTCCTGTGCGGCGCGATTGGAATAAGCTTCTAACGTTGTTATTTTGGGGAATGCTGATGTTTCCTTTCAGAGTAACAATGAAAAGACTTTGCATGTTGAAGAGACGCAAAAAAAAATGTTTTTAATGAATGATTACGAATGAAATGCTTCCTTCAATGTGGAAGTATTGAAAAATGAACTAGTGGCTACACTAGTTATTACATGTGTAAAAGTTGGTTTTTGGTGACATTATTACCGTTTGTTAGGTACAGGTCTGTTCTATGATCGAAAATTAGTACCACAATTGTAACCTGCGTAACACATTGATTGCCACGGTGGTCACCGGTGACCGGTGCAAAAGATTTGACTAAAAATGCAAAAAATGTGCAATAAAACCTATTTGCACTCTTGTAAAAGCAATTGATATTGGGACGGTGCTCCAATACTTTGGGTTCTAACAAATCTGCGGTACCTTTATTTTGCACGATTTAATTATATTCTGCAGTATTTCATCGCATCGCGGTTCTATTGGGTTGGAGGGAAAGTTCTGTCGTATTTTAAAGAAACTATTTGAATTAATTTATAAAAATATGTGTTTAATATTAATCATAATACATTTAATGTGTTGTATGATGAATGCCAAACTCTTCTGCAATTTCTCGACTTGTTAAATGTGGATTATTTTCCAACATGGATCGTAAAACATCATTATCGATCTTGGATGGTCGTCCAGATCGATCACTTTCTTGGAGGCTCAGATCCCCGAAACGAAATTTGCTAAACCATCTTTGACAAGTACGAACATTTACAATATCTTTCCCAAATACAGCACATACATTTTTACATGCAACCGATGCGTTGCTTCCTTTTTGGAATTCATACAAAATGCAGTGTCGTAAATGCACTTTATCTACTGACATGTTTTTTACTTTAAATATCACAAGTAAATGATGAATGGTAAAAAAGGACTCCTTTTATATTATACAGCAGCTATAAAAAACAAAAAAAAATCCGAATGACTCACTAGCCAGATGTTTTTTTATTTACAAGCAAAATTACTTGCCTATTAAAAATACGACAGAACTTTCCCTCCAACCTAATAACATAGCAAAATACGCTTGGCAGTCAACGTGTTAACACATGAACTGCTCAACAATAATTCCGCATATTTTTAGTGGAGCCGAAATAATTGACGCGCTGGCACCCAGGTTGCTGACGACGATTTACTTGTTTCTTTTATACAATTAAAATTGTTCAAATACAAACTAATAACGCAAGATTGAGGAAACTTTCATTTATAAAAGTAGTACGTTTTCAAAGACATAGTGCTAGTATAATAATACACTGCGAGCAATGCAATGGAGTGTCACTTAGAATTTAGTAGGTAGAACAAAGTCTGAAGGATAAACGACTAGGCGAACGCGTTTTCTCATTGCTAGACAAGTATGCTAATTCTAGATCAACGAACAGTCAGATGAAATGTAATAAAATTGTGGCATATTGTCCCGATTGTCTTGAATCGCTGCAACCTTTTTTGTTGTCACAGTGACATTCTATATAAAAAAATTGTGGTAAAAGCATTGTAACATTTTCACCCTATCAGCTGTCATTCAGTGGTTATATTAAACAGCACTTGCCATGGCATTCATCGTGAGCAACTTGAAGGAATCAGAAGGAATCAGAAGAAGTGAATAGAATGTCCTCGAAATATGCCCCCGGTAGTTAGATCTTAAAGAGTGCTTATGCGAAATTTGATTCATATCGATCAGCATGTATGAAAATTAAGCGAGATGCGGAACGTTTGACGATGTGCTGTCAAGGAAGCCGAGTATACTGCAACAATTTTAAATGAGTTTTGCACAAACCGACATATTTAACCCTATTAGCATAATTACCTTTGACTGACTAACCGGTTCAACTTGAACTTTGACGCACGTATTCCGACAGCAGTCATCTATTGCGTCTACCTTAACACTAGAACTACCGCACCAGTCATTTTGACTGGTTTTACAATTTGATTTAAATATTTCTACTTTATGTTACATTTTTTTTCGGAAATGGTGTAATGACTTTTGCGGTGATAACTAAAGAAATAGTAAAATGTATTTTTTAAATGTTTTATTTATTCTGATTATTATAATATTATCAAAAATTGCCAGAGAGGTAACAGCTTTATTCTACATTAAATGATACAAGAGGATTTTGTAAGTAGAAGACACAAAATAATATTGATGCGTTTTTTCAGAAATGAATTTTATAAAATTTTCTATAAGACATCTATGGATTTATTACTACGTCAAGGTAGACCAAGAAAGTTCGAAAATATTGTATTGACACCACTTCGTAAAAATATAAAACAAATTAGAATATCGAAATTCAAGGACATAATGGAGCTATTACGATATATACCACCCGAACCTCGTGACTTTTTCAAATCTCTTTCACATACACAAAATGTAGGTGATCAGTAAATTGTTTTGTAATTTATGTAGTTGAAAATGTTCCGAATTGCATAAATGTTGAAATTGAATTATATTTTTTTTGAGCAGTTCTGTAAAGATATACATCATGTACGTATATTTTTAATTGCTGAAACACAAACCTTTAAAATCTTTATAATGAATCATTTTGAGGTTGTAAATTTTGAAAGTGTAATGATTTTTTGCAGTCATTTTGATTTTGATAACTGGTATTTATTAAGGCGTTAATTTAGATCTCAAGTCGTAAAACATTTGAAGATTCTGTTAGGAATGTGTTATTGTTTTGTTTTCGAATTTGCTCGCTTGCCACATCACAGTATTGTATCAGGCAACATTGTAAAAACAACCATCAAATAGAGAAGTTACTGCATTCAATCAGTGCGTTTATAACAGCCGCAGGAAGACCATCATGTTCTTGTTCATATAACAATATATTCAGTATACGACAAGTATTTACAACATAAGTAACATTTCAATTAGCGTGAGATGAGAAAATAGATACAAATATTATATATTCATTTTTATAATAAATAGTTTTATTTTAGTCTTTCTAAGCCCTGAAAATGGCAAAACTATTGAAAACTTGTGAAGTATTGCAAAAATTGAATGATATACCAATGGAATGCTCTGATATAGAAAATGGTGAACTTTATGACTATGAAGATGAACCAGAAGAAAATGAAATTGAATCGTGGGGTATTCACGATAATCTTGTTGACAGTGACAGAAGTGGCAATGATGATTTAGACAAAGAGTATGTTCAGAAATCTTCAGAAAACGAATGTGAAAATAATTCGAATTTACGTAAAAGTAGACGTGTTCGAGTGTTTTCAAGTTCTGAAGATTCTAATGAAAGTATTTTACTAGAATCATAAAATGAAATTGCTGCAGACGGAATCATGCACGAGGAGCATTGTGTTTACTAATGCGTAATAGATAATCCTAACTCATTAACACTAGATTGCCCGAGATTTCTTGTATACCTATATTGCCCAAAAACAGTCAAAATGACTGCATTGTGAAAAAATAACAAATATGTAAAGAAATTTGTTTAAAATTAATTTTTAATATTTTTTATGTTATTTACAGTTATATAACAGGTTATTAGTAAATATTAACTGTACATATTGACTGTTTTCAATGAACTTAACCCATATTTCCGAAGGCAAGGCAAATTTATTTGATTGTAGGCGCCTACTGCATTCGGTTCTTTTGTCAAAATGAATAAATCGTAGGATTTGCTTGAACTTTTCTCTGGCCATAGTTTTTCTAAAAGATTCGGGACCCCACTTCGCTGATCATAAATAACTCAATTTAAAATTTGTTGCCTCGTAAGCTCCACGAGCATATACAATCCCAATAAATGCACGTATTTCCGGTAATGATATTGTCCAACCGTTCCGCAAAATTCGGCGACATTCTTCTGTGCACTTTCTTATATGTTTGATAATATAGTTATCTATTATCGACGATAATGCACTGATAAGATTATCTGCCACAATGTTCCTTTTTGTGTAGCCTGTTGGCCCTTTCACACTCTTGAAAATACAAGCAGATGGTATCCTTCCAGGAATACCACCTTCGTCAATTTTTGTCCACACAGTACCATCAGCAGCTGTTTCAACCTCCTGAAACGTATTTTCAGTTTCTTCATCAGAATCTGAACTAGTTAGCACCCTACACCTTTTCCTGGGCATATTGATGACACTTTCATTTTCATCATTGGTGATCGACTCTTCATTACTATCTTCAGCGTCAGATGTTTCACTTTGAATATAATCCGCTTCATCTTCAAATGATAGTTCAGAATTTGTTGCATTTGATTCTATATCGGAGCACTCTTCACTTATGTTCGTTAGCTTTTCCAATAACTCATTTCTGTTGGACATTTTTTTCATAAAGTTAGGGCGCAAAAGAAATAAAATAAACAACTTGTTAGAACAACACTTTATAAAGATTCGAATAACTAGTACTACTTTAGCTTATTGAGCAACTGACACTTATCAAGTATACGCCCAAATCGACAAATTATCGTGCATCATATTTCAATACAAAGCCGGACAGGTCATATAAGAAATTTACTCAATTCAATAAATAAAAATCTTTTGATTATTTAAAATTTACCAAGCAGTCAAAATGACTGCTTCTGGGCAATATAGGTATAACACATATATATATACGGAAATAAAGGAGGGCGGAAGTAACTACAATTATTCATAAACCCATTTATATGTTATAGAAAAAGTCACCAAATTCTAAGAAATTGTGTCATCAATTTCATAATTATTTTTCTAATTGAAATTAAAAAACAGTCAAAATGACTGCCTTGGGCAATCTAGTGTTAAATAAGTTAATAATACCAAAAATGTATTACATAAAACACGGATTTCCTTTTGTAAGAAAGTAATGAAGCAACAAATTTAAAAGCGTTCTATTATTAAGTATATTTTTAAGACCAGTCATTTTGACTGGTTTTGGTAGAAGTAGGTTTGCTGAATTGTCGGTAGTTGTAGTGTTAAGTGCGTTAACATCTTGACATTTTTTTTGTAATCTTTGTAAAGCCACAAATGTAGCAAAAATTTAGTGAAGTACAATGTGCAGTATTTAAACTTTTGTTTAACTTTTTTCCAGCATCCTAACATGTGCGTTAGTTTTGAAAAATTAGGAATATCTTGCAAAATATTTCTCTTTCTTTCTAACAAATGTTGAACAAACAAGATTGTTACAAAACGGTTTAAAGATTTGAAAGTTTTTATAGACGACTTTCTTCGGTAATAATAGTTCTTTTTAAAGATGTAGCAATAGCATGAGTCAACAATAGGTGCTTTCTTTACTGGCGTAACAACAGAACGAATAAACAAAACTAGAATAATAGCAGATGTAACTTATTTCTGTTTAAAACGGTAGCGTCTTATATCTACTATTTGCTATTTTGATATTTTATTTTATCCTATAACTTTATTGCACACCGTCTGTTTTCCTGATGCCTTTTTTGCCTGTGTTTTGAATCATTCTCCTATTCTCTCATGTTCCCTTCCAATCACATCCTAAATTTTCATTTTTTTCTTCGATTTTCTTCTTATGCACACATACAGTTCGTGTAGAAAAAAGTTGTACGCCAATTAATTTCAAACGATGCTTTTTGAAATAGTTTATTAACTACTTTTTTTTAAACAATGTGTTAATATATGTCCTGAGGTATTTATACAATAGATACGGTGCCAAAAATATACAGTCCCATTTTCGTCGCATTTGTCAACGTTTCGAATTCCACTCATGGTAGAGATGTAATATTAAGTATAACGTAGATGTAATCTTAACAAAAATATTGATGATATCATTCATAATTAGAACTGTCCTAGAACTCTCCTCTTCCAAATGGGAAGAGTACTTTTGCTTTTATATTTCTGTCGATTTTCTGCTTTCTTTTACTATATCTATTATTTTGACGATATGAGATTATTGGAAATATATACACATTCGTTACTTATAAAAATTAGTTAACCCTTTGCACTCCTATGTCGAGTGTGACTCGACATCAGTTTTTATCTCAGGAGCTCCTTTGTCGAGTCCCACTCGACATTTTTTCATGTTTAAATAAATAGACGTCGCGCACTCGTTATCGATGCTCTCGCAATGTCATTAGAAGGGCTAGACATTTAGGTAATCGAAGAGAAATAAAAGAACCGGATGTGATCACAGATTATAATAAAAATATGGGTGGTGTCGATATGACGAACCAATACGCGGAATCTTATTGTTTTTTACGTCGAGCACTCAAGTAATGGAGGAAATATTTCTTTTTGGGATTAGGAATCTCCATAGTAAATGCGTATATTTCATACAAAGAAAAAGAAATAAAAAACCAAGGAACAAAACCAATAGCCCACAAAAAAATTTTGCGAAAAGATTTTGTCGATGCTTATTCGTGATTGTCGTGCTCCAAACATGAAATTGGAAGGCCTCAAACACATGATAAACACGATCGCTTAGATGGAAAGCCTCATTTCAGCTTCGTACATCCTGAAGGAAAACACCAAAACTGTTCAGTTTGCTCAAATAGAAAAATACCTGGAAGAAGAAGAGAAACCACCTCTTTTGTGAAACGTGCGAAAGAAAACCATGGTTGCATCTTGGAAGTTGTTTCAAAAGATCATACGCTTGAAAATTTAAAAATACGACAATAGTGTAAATAAAACAGGTATTTAAGTGAATTTGTTTCTTCCTTTATTTATTTAAATTGCCTTATTTTTTAGTTAAAGTAAATTTCAAATAAAACACTTAAAAGCGTTGGGAGCTGCTGGTAACGAAATTAAAATAAAATTTGGAGTGTAAAGGGTTAATAAAGTACAATTTCACAAAGTATTTTTTCAAAGTTGATTGGTGTGCGAATATTTTCAACGCTAACTGTAACTGTGAATCCGGCATTTAAAAGTGTGTGTACATGTACAAACTATTAGATTGGGGTAATCGGTGCGAGCCGCAATCGATTATATCAAGATGAAATTATGAAGACGTAATCAAGACGACGCACGTAGTCAGTTTTTTTTGTTATTCAGCAGTTCATTGTTTATCGTTGCGGAAACCGGCAGGGTTTTGTCCACATTAACACATTGTTGACCGACAATTTCCGGGAAAAGCTGTCTCAAGCCACCGACTATTCTTTCGTAATTGAACATGGAAGTAAAACGATGTAAACAACCTTCAATAAAGTTTGTTCGCGTATAATGAATTCAAATTGAACTTTGAACGTAAATTTTATGTAACTTTTAATATTTTTTCGTATGATTAACTGTACAGCAGTCGTTTGCGCGTAGATGTAGACAAGAGGTTTTGCACATATATCTTGTTTCGTTGCGCTTTCCTTTTAAAGAGCTAGATTATGCCCTTGTTATTGCATTTTCAATAATCATTTTCCAAATGACTACAACTTATTTAAAAATCACTCGGGCAACAATATAAAGCATTCACGTATAATTTATTGAAAAATGCTTCACCATCACGTTCCGTCGTTGTTGACACTTTCTAATACTAGAATTGTAATAAAAGCCTCAGTATCAAGAAAAGTATACTTTTTTTATAATAAAGCAGACGCGATTTAACACAATGAACAAAGTTTTGCTATATTCTATATTGCCCTGCGTTTAAAAAATTAAAATAGCCGATGCAAGTGCAAACACGAGTTAACTCGTGACCGGTCAACAATGTGTTAACACTTGGACTGCCACGATGGTCACCGGTGACCGGTGCAAAAAATTTGACTAAAAATGCAGAAAATACACAATGAACCCCATTTGCAATCTTGTGAAAGCAATTGATATTGGGACGGTGCTTGAATATTTTGGCTTCTAACAACTCTGCGTTACCTTTATTTTGCATGATTTAATTATACTCTGCAGTATTTCATCGCATCGCGGGTCTAATATAGCAAAATACGCTTGGCAGTCAAAGTGTTAACGTTACAACAGTTATACAAGTTTAAAATAAACATCCTGTTGGTTCTTTTCGGTTAACTTATTCGCCTGAAACGCAAGCACTCTGTCACATAACAACGTTGTGTCGCTAGAACGACGTGATGACGTGTAATTGAATTAAATCGAAAGAGTATTCAGTTTTTTTAAATCAACAATTTTTTTGTTTAAATTCACTTGTATTGTTTACAAAATATAAACATCCATAATTTTCTTATTATGAAAAATGCTTGAAAAAAATGAGAAATTTAATATATTCTTTTGAATGATATTGCTTAAAACAAGATAGATCGAGGGTGATAAGGATCCATAATTCTTAGGCACGCCTCTGACAATGAATAAACTTTTTATTTTTCCATTTCTCTCGAAGGAATTTATACTTTCGTCAAGAACGAAACAAGTATTATGACATAATAGATAGGAAATAAATGTGCCCATAATTATGAAAGTGGTCTAAGTCATATATTTCTTGTTTCGAGATATTTAATGAAACATTTGAATAAATTAAAAAATATTTTTACATTATGCGACATTTTAATTTATAATTTTATTTTTAATTAATGAAATTTACTATGAATATGAAATTTTGTGTGAATTTTATACGATAATATTATTTTTAAAGATTGAATTGACTTAGACCATTTTCAAAATTAACTGAATGTCCTATAAATGACTTAAAGCAATAAAGAACTTTGAGTTTTATTTGCAACAATAATTTGATTGAAATAATTCGTGAACATTTATTACATTTATTAATTATTTTTAAACAGTAATCCATTTTTATCATTATTTCGAGTATTTAAGATTCTTAAAATGTTCCTGAAAAACTGGAATGTACGGTAGTAAACTCATAATATCTTTATGTTTTTCTTCCGATACTGGTCTAACGGTGGTGTATAATGGAAGTAATTGAATATTTCCGTATATTTTTGGTCTTCCTTTTTTAGGTGAAAGATCCAAAACGTGAAATTTAGAATCATCTAAAGATATTTTATAGAACATTTTATAAGGTTCATTTTTCAAGAATCTCATCCATTGAATTTGTAGCCAAGAGACAGATTCACCCGCGGTATTTTTTACTCTTCTTGTTATTGATTCTTCTAGTGATTTCGTTAAAAATGAAGTTGTCGTTATTATTAAAATTTGATTGTCATTTATTTTATTATGTAGTTCAGAAACGCGTCAAAGAAGGCCACGTGCCATTTTCAAGTTGTTTATATAATTTATTTAAATTTTTGACTTAGACCACTTTCATAATTAAAACTAAATGAATTCCATATAATGTTGAAATTACAACCACTATCTAATGGTTCATTTTTGACAATTTCGTAAAAATTACATTGAATAAATTTAGTTAAAAATAATGTGGTATGAAATAACTGATAATCTCATTTTTTTTAAATTTTGACTTAGACCACTTTCATAATTATGGGCACAAATAACAATTGAAGAAGGAGTATAGTATACAATTTGTATATATCTTATAAATCACAGTATGTGCACTATTTCAAGCGAATTTTTAAATGTTTTTTTCTTTATTTTGTCCTTATTTGAAAATATTCTAAAATGACTAAAATTTACAAAAAACTTTCTTCGTTTTTGAAATATACCTTTTGCTGTGTCGGAAATTTTTAGTTTTTATTCATTGCTCCTATTACTGTACTTCGGTATCTCCTCTTCCCATGTGCTGCTCTTGTTCTTCATTGGTCTATGTGTGTTTGCCTCATCCCGTTCGTTATTAATCACTCGCGTCTTTACTTTATACTTTCGGTTTGCTCTTTTTATCTCTTTGTTTTCCTCTAACTCGTTAAATGGTATTGACGTGTACACACGTCCAATAGTTAGACCACACTATTTCGCACAGACACGGATACATATTTATTGAATTCGATGGAATACACGTTATGAACGTGTATATATGCCTAATGTATTTATCTGTTAACGTCTTGCGTTAGAAATTAACTTTGCAATGCCCGTTTCGTACGCCTCTCAAATGATCTGTAATTGTTAACTATTATTTCTAATTTAGTTACACGAGTTAGACTACTTATACTTACAATTATAGTTACACTTATAGTTAGTTATGCATGGTATGACATTTTCCGAAACAGTGCAGAAGGCAAAATGCAAAGGAAATGTATGTGTCTTTTTAATTTTCATTAGACCCTCTACAACTCTTTTTAAGCGTTTTTAATCTATGATCCTCTTCACTTATTACTTGCTTTGTGCAACAATTAGTTTCCGTAGCTAAAAAAAATGTTCGAAAAATATTCTTTCAATACGGTAGTTACTATTTTTCAAAGTATGACATCCTCATCTAATGAATTTAAAATGGATTTTTGTATTCCGGGGATTCCAGAATATCGCCGCACTTTAATAAGATTTTCTTTATTCTTTCATATTTACACAGCTATACTAGCATTTTCTTTGTACGAATTTACTTCGCTGCCTGGGCTATCCTCGTGTTCATTGTCTAGTTGGCAACTGACATGTATTTTGTCGGAATGGACAATCATTTCTGTTTGTTTTGTTAACGTGGTCATTGCATCTTCAATTATTTTTTACCGCCTTTTCTTTTTGAGCGTAAATGAACAATGTCGCTATCTTGACTGTCGTTTTCCATTTTGCAGTCTCAATATAAATTTGTTAGGTGTAAACAATACCAGGTTGTTCAGTAAGTTTTGTTTTGTTTTGTTTTGAAAAGGCAAGAACGCATCGCAAGCACAAATTTGTTTTTGTTTTGTTGGTTCACTCTTCTTATCAACGTATGTGAAGGTCAAAAATAGTCACATTCGTTCTGGTTTTTTACTGAAAAAGCCATTTATGTCGCCGTGTCCAGTATTTTCGACAATGGAAAAATTGAATATCGTGCATGATAAAATTCTTATTTTTCAAGGTGTACAACAAAGAAATTCACGAACGAATGTTAAGATTGTATAATGAACGTTCACCTTAAAAAAAAAATTAGAAAGATGGGTTGCTGAATTTAAACGTGGTCGTACAATTTATGAAGACGATCCACGTGAAGGACGTCAAAACGCAACACCAGAAATCGTAGCCAAAGTACAGGATATGGTTTTGGAAGATCGTCGATTGACTGAGAGGGATTTAGTGAAAAGCTCTACACATCTCATTGGCAGTGTGAGTCATATTTTAAATAACATTTTGAGTTTTAAAAAGCTGTGTGAGATCGTAGGTGATGCTAACAATTGAACAAAAACACATTCGAATGCGAGAGATTCTCAACAACATTTGGAGCGTTTTAAAAAGGATAAAGTGGATTTTGTGCGTCGATTCATCACTATGGATGAGACGATCTATCAAACATGATCCTAAATCAAAACAAGAGGCCAAAGAGTGGTGTGAACCTGGTTGTTTGGCTTCAAAACGAGTTCGTGTCCAGAAATCGGCCAAGAAGGTTCTGGCATCAAAAATTTTTGGGATGGAAAGGAATTTTATTTGTGGATTACTTGCAAACCGGTAAAACAATTAATTCTGAATATTATTGCTACCATTTGTTTGGACCAGTTGAACTCTTTAAAAAAATTGTTTAAAAAAGACTCGATTTGCAGAAGACAAAAAAATCAGTTTTTCATGATGGACAACGAACCGTGTCACAAGAGCATTTTGACAATGGCCAAAATTCATGAATTAAAGTTCGAATTGACAGCATCCGACCGTATTCTAATTGAATAAAGTTATATTTTTAAACTCAAAAATGTATGCGTGGCAAGCGTTTTTCGTCAAATGAAGAGGTCATAACGGCTGTTGAAGCGTATTTTGCTACATGCCTTTTGCGGAATCTCACTTCAGGGATGGGATCCACAGATTGGAGGATCGTTGGATCTTTAATTAATGTTCACCGCTTTTACTTTTTGAATAATGAAAATGTCGTATTTTCATAACATTGTGTTTTTCTTATCAAACGACAAAACTTATTGAACAACCTGAAATATACTGAGTTAATATTATTCTGCACAATTCAACTAACCTTTATACAATGAACGAAATTTGAGAACAAGCACAACAGTTGTACTTCTACATAATGGCACTCAATGTGTACAGCACTTTCTCACCTACCTATGGACAATAAAAAAAATGACGTACATAGCGTATCTATTCCATAATCGTGGTAAATTAGAGGCGTCATACGATGTATATTTTTGGTAACTGAAGGCTAAAATTGTGAAAGAAAAATTGATGAACTGTTTTTTCTCCGGGAAAAATAGAGAGTATTTCGCGCAGATAAGATACGAATTACAAAATTGTCAGCATGGAAAGAGTTAAACACCCTCTAACAGGCTAGAGCAATAGGAAAATAAATATTACACTGGCGCCTAAGGTATATTTCAATACACTGTTTTATGATTTATTTCGGTAATAGAGCGTGCGCGAAATAAGCACTTCGATAATGGCGTTTTCTCCGTATGCAAAAGTGCGAAAAGGCATCATGGAAAAGATTGTATGCAAGTAATAGGAACGTGTAATTTAGTTCAATCGTTTTCTGTTGCAGTGACGGTTGAAATATAAGTTAAACGATGGTGGCAAACGGAAAGTGTAACGGCCACGTCGAAGGGATTGTGAGTAATATTGTTGAGTAAGTGCTTGATTATTTATATACTACATTAATTCATCGTAAATTTAAATTATATTACAAATGTATAGTTTACACGGATGTACAATTTACTTGCTTATCTCACGTCTACACGTACTCACAAGGTGAGTCTATGATGGTGTAAACAAGTTTCAGGCTGTAAAGCAAATATGCCCCCGCCCTCTTAAAGCTTGTAAAATTCTAAAGTATTTTTTCCAATGGTCAGTAGTTTTTCAGAAAATTGCGTAAAACAATTTTTATATATTGGTGCTAATAATATTTGTGTTTAATTGATTATGAGAGTCAGTGCATATATGTAACAAAAGTATTTATAAGCGTTAGAAGTACACCATAAAGAGCTTAAATTAATGAATAGCTTAGTAAGTAAAATGTAACAAGATGCTGTGACTAGTGTCTCTCAAGCTTTATTTGAAAGTAGCGTATAAATATCAAACGTATAACGTACAAAACCAATCAAATGAAACCTTTGAATACTTTTCATATTTATATCATTCTAACATAGTAATTGACTTCAAAGATGCCATTAGCGCGGCAAGATTAAACATGTGTAATATTGCAGGACAAAAGCAAATTTACGGCACATATTTGTGCGTTTATATTAGATTTGTAATTAATTCGCTCAAAACAAACAGCCAATGTTACAGAACGTCTCGATATATAAATTATTTATTTCAATACGCTATTTCAACGTTTTTCAATTTTTACGATGTAAC
The DNA here is from genome assembly GCA_033815515.1 of Cryptocheilus praepositus. Taxonomy (NCBI): domain Eukaryota; kingdom Metazoa; phylum Arthropoda; class Insecta; order Hymenoptera; family Pompilidae; genus Cryptocheilus; species Cryptocheilus praepositus. Next base: position 720,046 of record JAWWQZ010000334.1, read on the forward strand.
TACGTTTGTGGCAATAGAAGGAAGCACAAAATAGGCGATTGTTAGTATAATATCGTAACAAAGGATAACTTAAATATACCTTTCTGTTACAGTGTTTGTAATAATACTTGCAAATGTTTCTAATAAATTTTTTTTTCGGCAAACAAATTAGTTTGCCGGCAAAATTAGTTATGGTACATACTAAGAGTACATTTTGTTCGTATGAGGAAGTGCTTTTATCCGAGAGCCAACAATTCTGCCGTGTTTTTATGTTGTTTCTTCCCATTTCGTATGAAAAAAAAATTAAAAGAGAGGTGGGGTGGTTGTTATGGTATAATGCGTCTTTGTAATGAATATATTTAATCTATTATGCTTTACATGTTTTAATAAATATTGACAATTGTATAAAATATACGGAGGAACTAGGCGTAGAGAAAACAAATTGTGTATATGTATGATTTTCACCTAAAATTATTACTTTCCTTTACACAATGCACTGCATAATAAATATTACAAGAAAAAATATATTTTTATTTTCCCTAGAGCAACATTGCTTCCTGTTCAATAAGATTTTACAATATGAGTTCTATGAATGTTATATTATGCATTCCGCCTTTTCATTCGAAGTTTAATTGTATAATTTGTAACAACCAGATTAGCTAATTCAAACCTAATATATTATGGGAAACAATAGATGATATCATAAAAAACTTTGAATAACTGGAGACCGAGAAAGTAAGAGTTGAGGATATAGTCTGCGACACACGCAGTGAAGAAATAGCAAAATAATTATGGGTAGTAGGAGAAAAGACAAAACAGAAGGAATGACAATAGAAAGTGAGAGAATGTGTAAGGAGGAACGGGAGTTTAAATGTTATTTGTTTTTTATTTTTGTATGTTCTGTACGTAAAGAAACCAATAAATAAATTCTACAGCATTTTAATGAAAGTCTAATATAAATGATATTTTAGTCCCATCTTCGTTTTTTTTCTATATCGTTGCTGTGTTCTAAATACATGAACGCTTCTTTTATTAAACTTCTGCGGTCCGCGCCTTCTTAAACAGTATTCTACTCGAAATACCATAATTTAATATGAAAAATGTGTTTATATTTACCCGCTCTATAATATATTAATTTTAAATTACCATGACATATAAGTAATAATAATTCATGTCGTAACCATTTCTTTTTGTGTTGTGTTATGCATCCTTACCACCAGTTCACATTTTCAGTAACAAAATCTAATTTATTTTTCGGTGGTGTAATTCTCAGAAAAACATTTGACACTAGAGTTCTACCAGTTGGCACCAAGTTGACATGCGATACGTAGGCACCCATCCCTGGACGTATATCGTCTCTTTAACCCTTTAAGGGGGGATTCCCGTCTAGACGGTCAAAAAATCGATTTTTTTTTGTATATTTTTAAAGTGTATGACATGGGGAATATATGAGCAAAAGAATTTCCCCAAATTCTTTAAATTAACAAAGTTGTAGCTACATATATGCAGATGTTCCTGCCGCGCGCTCTAAATGCGCTCGTATTTTGTTACGGGCTGCGCAACACAGCATTGTTTACGTATCATATTTCAGCTCTGATCAAAAAGACTCCAGAGCAAATCGGGTTCATTCAGATTGTCATAAAAAACGAAAATTCTCAGGCAATAGATTTACAATTAACCAAAATGTGGAATTCAGAGTACGTCGGCAAAAAAATTACTGACTTCCTGTAATACTGATTTTTCTGTTTCGAAAGAATTTGGTTATTGCATCGTGAATTTTTTCATCGTTTTTACAAAAATTGCATCTCTTGTAGTTCGTAATGATGAAAACCCGCAACATCAAAACTGTCCGGAGGGTGAGGACAGTTGGTGTAAGTGGCGCAAAGCCGAAGCCGCCGGCACGCTTGCTGGCTTCAATCACAAAAATCCGCCTCTCAATGATAACGTATTAGAAATTATAAAACCTATTTACAAGGATTTATCGAATTATGATGAACGTTGTTTGGGTGCAGAAACGCAGAATAGCAACGAATCATTGAATTCGTTGATTTGGACCAGAAACATCCTGCACTGTGCTACAAAAACGATAGAAATTGCGACCTTTTTGGCCGTGATAAACAATAATGAAAGGTTTTTACAAGGCCAACAAGCGGAAATATACGCCCACTCCCGTAACCAAACTCGCGTCAGCCGATCGGAGCAGCGGTCGTCCAATGTCGTTCACGACGACCGAGTGCTACTCAGAGTCAAAAAATCGGCTCTGCAAGACATGTACGAAGAAGAGGAAGGCCTCCTTTATGGTCCCGGAATAGGAAATTGAATGTAACTGCAATTATTTGCGTGTTATCTCTGAGTAATTTCTTCAAAAACTTTAAACGCGTTTTTCTCGAAACTACATTTTCGCAATTGGTACCCACGATATCGCAAAATCTGTCGAACCGATTGCGCTCAGAGAACGTACACATCTTCAGCACATATGTTGCTTTAGTGTGAACTTCAATCAAATTGGTATATTTATTTAAACAATTTTTACAATACTTTAAAGCTGAAAAAATTGTGACAAAATCGATACTTCATTTTCGAAGTCATGCTATTTTTTTAATTTTCAAGATTTTTTTTTCGTCGTAGTTCACACGATAGCCATACTCATATATTTTAATAATATTTTTTGTTTTTTTTTTTGTTTCTGATCAACGGAACGGTCAGAATCATGGGTACCATGGAACTACTTTTTTTATTGTTTAATAAAACCTCTCATACGGCGTTCATGTTTATAATTTTGAGAGAACAAAAAATATTTTTGAATAGTTAAGACGTGTACTAATATGTAGAAAAAAACCGCAATCCAAAAGACCTCATCGTTTTTCCTACAAAAAATTCTAAAACTTACCTAAAAATCACGCCTCTAGACGGGAATCCCCCCTTAAGGTCTCTTGCTCAGACACACGCTGCATACAGAAACAATCAATGCTACAAGTGAGTTTCACAAATTGTCAGAGTTGCGTAAAACGTCATCAGGTCAACTGCTTGCCTATCTATGTACCTGGGAGTAGGCATAAAGGAGCGCGGGAAAACTTCGGTGAGAATTGACAGTAAAGAGAGGGAAACCTTACCTGCCAACTTAACATATTGGCGCCGGACGGCACATATATGCGTGTTTTCCACATTTCACTCCCTCTGTTACATTCTCTTTTTGCATCTTTCGTACCAAATATTTTGCTAAATAGAATAACTGAAAGCGCCTCCACCTTCTTGATATATTTTGGGATTGTTGATATTGGAACTGCATTTACATCGGAGCGATAAAGTATCAGTTCGACACTTATGGTTTATAATTCGTTGGGAAACATTTTACTTGTACAGATACTGTGAAGCGCAACTACATCTTGGTAATGATTTTCAAGCACACGATACAGAAACACACTAACCTCGATAATATGATATCATGACTGAAATACAATATTATTAACTCTACCGGTGAATAACTTGATAACCATGTATATTAGTACATGGAAAAGTGCAAAATATTGTGCAAACTTGTAACCTGCCACTTTTCTCTAAATTTTTTTGAAAAAGACTGCCAATGTGTTAAGGTCGCACGAACTTAACCCTTTTGTTGCCGGACACAGCAAATTCTTCGTACATGACACACTGGACGAAATCGACATGTATCATGAGGAGAAGAGGAAAATGGTTCCTCGCCGAACCGAGATAAATTACCCCAACAAAGAAAATGGCACAGTAAGAGCCCAAACAACCGACACACATAAAAACTACTGCACTGATGACATAAAAAAGACATTGCATAAACTTTTTTATATTTAACTTTTTCTGTGTGTAAAAAGGTTTATAATATACTGGTTGTATTGTTGTGATCAAAATGTGTCGAAACATGATATAATTGATGAAATCTCTCTACATATGTTTCGTCGAGTCCTTAACACTAGAACTACCGACAATTCAGCAAACCTACTTCTACCAAAACCAGTCAAAATGACTGGTCTTAAAAAAATACTTAATAATAGAATATTTTTAAATTTGTTGCTTCAAACAAAAGGAAACACATTTTTGGTATTATTAACTTATTTAATGAGTTAGGATTATCCCTTACGCATTAGTAAACACAATGCTCCTCGCGCATGGTTCCGTCTGCAGCAATTTCATTTTATGATTCTAGTAAAATACTTTCATTAGAATCTTCAGAACTTGAAAACACTCGAACACGTCTACTTTTACGTAAATTCGAATTATTTTCACATGCGCTTTCTGAAGATTTCTGAACAAATTCTTTGTCTAAATCATCATTGTCACTTCTGTCACTATCAACAAGATTATCGTGAATACCCCACGATTCAATTTTATTTTCTTCTGGTTCATCTTCACAGTCATAAAGTTCACCATCTTCTATATCAGAGCATTCCATTGGTATATCATTCAATTTTTGCAATACTTCACAAGTTTTCAATCGTTTTGCCATTTTCAGGGCTCAAAAAGACTAGAACAAAACTATTTATTATAAAAATTGATATTACACTAATTGAAATAATATGTCGTATACTGAATATATTATTATATGAACAAGAGCATGATGGTCTTCCAGCGGCTGTTATAAACGCACTGTTTGAATGCGGTAACTTCTCTATTTGATGGTTGTTTTTACAATGTTGCCTGATATAATACCGTGATCTGACAAGCGTGCAAATTCCAAAACAAAACAATAACACATTCCTAACAGAATCTTCAAATGTTTTACGACTTCAGATCTAAATGAACGCCTTAATAAATACCAGTCAAAATGACTGCTGTTGGTATGAGTAACCATAGTATCAATTTATTTTGATTCAGAATAAATGAAACATTTAAAAAATATATTTTACTATTTCTTTAGTTATCACCGCAAAAGTCATTACACCATTTCGGAAAAAAAATGTAACATAAAGCAGAAAAATTTAAACCAAATTGTAAAACCAGTCAAAATGACTGGTGCGGTAGTTCTAGTGTTAAGCTGTGCTTCGATGACGCAAGATACGTGCATACGTACATATAAGTGCCATTGCGGATGAATGAACTAAGTTTGGCTGATGCTGCGAATAAAGGCATCACATCTTAACAAAATGGTACAAATAAGATTTGTACTTCAAGTTGTAATTCGTAAATCTCATTGGAATTATAATTTAATGTAGGATATTACGCTACTTTATACATGCCTAATTCATACTGTTTCTAATTATTGGACAAAAATTGTTTACAATGTGAATAACAATCAATCATTTTACACTAATGAAGGTGATAATTGAACAAAATTTGTATATAGAAAGTATTAGACAAGCAACTGTGGTCAAATAATTCATTACATCGTGTTTGGTCTTATTTCAATTGGAAAAATCTCACCAATATGTTATTCCATTTGTCAGATTAAAAAAATGCAATTAAACGAGTTATATTGTTATGTTGCGACCTGCCAGGCTTTGAAGTTGCAAGAAAGAAAACGCGGGGCACGCTGAATTGCGTTTGAGATATAACAGTGGCGCGAGTATAATTTTTGCACGAGCGTAGTGTTATGCCCTAGTGCCAACGAATATTATTTTCGTTAATATAAGTAATATTTAGTTGTCTACACCATATTCTATTCCCTACCAAACCTTCCCTACGTGTAGTTTCTGTCCCTTTTTGCCAACTGTTAATTTGTTTGACCATTTTGTACCCACTTCTTCACCCATCCCTTCTCCATCCTACTCTTCTTTCACCCCTAGCAAAATGTCGTTTTAAGTTAGTTATAAGTTTGACATCAAATGTGTCGATATGACTGTAATTGTTGGAATACGACAAAAATCAATGTCCTTCCTTTGAACTGTTTATGCTACGCCTCAGACTTTATATCGAGATGACAACTCGATTCCCTTCTTTTAAAACAAATGCATGTCGAATGCATGTGCGTCGGAGTGTGATGCGTGGCATGAGCTGCGACGCAAAATAACAAAGGTTGAACAAACATGTTGTTTGTCATATGACTGTACATTCATAAGGGAAAGACCATCATCTCTTGAAAGTATAAAGTGTTGGATTCACACAAAACCTGCTTCAGGTGTTGGAATAAAAACCTACTTTAGACCTATCTTTAATTAAACTGAACTTAGTCTAACGTCAGTGGACTAGAAATCAGGACGTTTACGAAATATAACTGAAATTTCCCGTCTACGGCATAACTGTAGGAAGACCGAGTGTTCCATTAGGAAGAGAGATTTCATGTGCCATTTACGGAGATATTTCTGTAGTGTAATACTGGCTGAAGATACTTTTAGGCGTCGTGCTCGTCATGGGTAACCGGCACCGAGTTTATGTACCACGCATGCTAAGTATATGTAATGTAATCATATTGTGTAATATTTAATAACGACGTTCTAATATGGGCAATTTTGCTTCGGCACTGGTGACAAAATCAACAAGATACGCTGGGCAATTAGCGTGTTAACCCATTGTGGACTAGACATTTTAAAGATGACTGTATCGGGTAGCCAACAATTAGTTGTGTTAGTCACAACCGGAAGTAATGACTAACACAATAATTTTAACTCTCCAAAAACTTCGAAAAATTTAGTCCGTTGTGACTCTGTATTGAACAGATCCTAGGCCTAATTATTCATTATTGAAAGTATCACAAACGCACAGTACATGCCCCGGCAGCAACGCACAAGCAACTATTGAAATTGAAAACATTGATAAATTTTTACTTCAATGATGTTGATAGGTAAACACACTAGACGCATATATGCGTCCATGTTTTCCGCAGTACCCAATGTAATAGCCGTGTTTACGTACTCATTGCACGCTAGTGCGTCATTCGTTGGACGTGTATACACGCTCGCAGCACTGAAAGGCTTAGGTACCATGTGTGTCTGGATATACAGTCAGTCGCAAAAGTATTTACACACCCAACAATTTGTAATTATTGAACGTTACAAAAGAAATGGAAGTTCCAAGTTATGTACAGAATCGTCTATGGTCGAAGAACAATACATAATGGTCTACAATTTACTATAAATATTCACATATTTTTGGAAGAAATTAAAAAGTACCTCACAGGAGTCTACATACCAAGTTGTTCAATAAGTTTTGTCGTTCGATAAGAAAAACACAATATTATGGTTCAAAATACACTTTATTATTCAGTATAATCTCCCTGAACATTAATGCACTTGCTCCAACGATCCTCCAATCTGTGGATCCCATCCCTGAAGTGAGATTCCGGAAGGTCTGCAAAATACGCTTCAACAGCCGTTATGACCTCTTCATTTGACGAAAAACGCTTGCCACGCATACATTTTTTGAGTTCTGGAAACAAATGGAAGTCGCTGGGGGCCAAATCTGGTGAATACGGCGGATGCTCCACCAATTCGAACTTTAATTCATGGATTTTAGCCATTGTCAAAATGCTCTTGTGACACGGTGCGTTGTCCTGATGAAAAAGGATTTTTTTCTTCTGCAAACCGGGTCTTTTTTCACGAATTGTTTCCTTCAACTGGCCCAAAAGATTGCAATAATATTCAGAATTAATTGTTTTACCAGTTTGCAAGTAATCCACAAATAAAATTCCTTTCGCATCCCAAAAAACTGATGCCAGAACCTTCTTGGCCGATTTCTGGACACGAACTCGTTTCGAAGCCGAACAACCAGGTTCACACCACTCTTTAGCCTCTTGTTTTGATTTAGGATCATGGTGATAGACCCAAGTTTCATCCATAGTGATGAATCGACGCACAAAATCCACTTTATCCTTTTTAAAACGCTGCAAATGTTGTTGAGAAAGTCGCATTCGAATGTGTTTTTGTTCAATTGTTAGCGAATGCGGCACCCATTGTGCACACAGCTTTTTAAAACTCAAAATTTCATTTAAAATATGACTCACACTGCCTAATGAGATGTGTAGAGCCTCTACTAAATCCCTCTCAGTCAATCGACAATCTTCCAAAACCATATCCTGTACTTTGGCTACGATTTCTGGTGTTGATGCGGTTTTTGGACGTCCTTCACGTGGATCGTCTTCAAGGCCTGTACGACCACGTTTAAATTCAGCAACCCATCTTTCTACTGTTCTAATTGAAGGTGAACGTTCATTATACACTCTTAACATTCGTTCGTGAATTTCTTTTGGTGCTACACCTTCCAAAAATAAGAATTTTATCACTGCACGATATTCAATTTTTTCCATTGTCGAAAATACTGTGACACGGCGACACTAAATGGCTTGTAAACAAAGAATGAATTGACTGATTGAAATGAACCTTCACATACGTTGATAAGAAGAGTGAACCAACAAAACAAAAACAAATTTGGACTAGTAGCAACGCCCTCAACAAAACAAAACAAAACTTATTGAACAACCTCGTACAGTAATCATAGTTACAAAAAGTGATAATAAAAAAGAATTAGTATTACATTAATATCTTGTTGTCATGTAATATCTTCCCACACAATTTGTAAACAAGTTTTTAAAGATTTCATATCTATATTATTATGCTTCTTATCCGATTGCACAATTCGGCCCAAATTTGTTCTGTTGCATTGAGATTCGGCGTTTCAGACTGTGTGTATAATTGTTTCGGTACGTTACATAGCAGTCGCTCCTTAACAATCAAAACCATATATTTCGGGTCATTGTCCCGTTTGAAAATGAATTTATTTTCCAGTCACAAACGTTGAAAGGACGGCTTTAAATTATCACGCAGTAAATCGGTACATAATACGTTCAATGAATGACCGATTCCCCACTTTTGCTTCTGCAATTGCATCCCAAACAATGACGTGCCCACCTCCGTGTTTCATCGTTTGTACCAAGTTTTTGGGATCCATCTCCATGTTTGGTTTACGCCAAGCTTTGGCTTTCTCATCGGTTCCGAAAATGTTGTACTTATTTTCGCCCTTAAATAAAACTGTTTTCCCAAACTCGAAATTCTTCTTAGTATATTCCTTAACAAAGTCAAGCCGTTTCTTCTGCTCCGCTTTCTAATTATTCTCTTAATTGTTTACGGATTACTAATCTTTCCCAATTTTCGCCAATGTGTTTGGTTAATTTCTGTGCACTGATTTTTTTTTTTGTTTTTGTTTTTCTGATTGTCGATCCAGATCTGGACGAATTTCATGTTGCGCTTTTCAAGTTGAAGTTTTTTTTTATAATCGATTGTACGGTTACCCGACTTATATTAACAATTTTGACAATTTCGGTGTATGACTTCCGCTCATTTCTTAAATTGATGGTCAAAATTCGTATGTATGCAGGAATTTCTTTTCTTGGCGGTTTAGTTTTAAAATATTGGCGAAATACTTGTCACAAATTCTTTCTAAACTTGTTTGAAGTGAAACGAAAGCTGCGAAATCAGTATTCCTTATTTATAAGAGATAATGTATCGTTTTTCTAGAGTAGCTGAGCTATTTGTAGAGTTTTGTGATTTTCATATTTACGTTTATTTTTTATTTCATTTGGAAATACGTGAATATACCAAGCAAAATCAAAGTCATAACGTATTGTTATAAAAACGTGAAGGGTTCTGTAAATATGCAAAACTTTCATTCCCTTCGGTAAGTCAAATGTTTACAATTTGATGGATGTATGAACACCTTAGAGATTGCCTGTACTTGGATCAGAAAGGTTAATGATGCAAAACTGTATGAAGTTCACAAACGAGGCGTATCGTTAAGAAGATTACTCATCACTCCGGCACGGACCAAATTCCATGTTTTTCAGCGTTCACTTCGCAAGCATATCCATCGCTTAACCTTGACCAAAGAGCTACGATCTCTTGGCAGATAACGTCAATAGAGGCAACAATAAATCAGTAGATAAGATTTGGAATTTGATACGGTGGATTTTAAAGTCTGGTGCCCGTTTAATGGAAATGACAGTTTTATAATGCTTTGTTCGATTAGGACATTTATTTGAAGTAGCGTCCTATTCATTTTTTTATTATTTGCAGTTTATGGGTCCTATTGCTTCGTTATGTTACGTTGGATTCATTGCAATACACAATTATAAGTCTTATACTAATTATATGAAGGGTTTGATTTTCTTAATGTGGGATGTTTATTGTATTGATTTATTGTTGCTTTCTATTATTAAGTTTTTTTTTGTATTTATATAATGATATATGTACTATTAAAAGACATTTATCTGCACAAGATGTCTACAAGATAGGTTGTTCATTTTTGAAAGTTTATTGTGATTTTATGAATGAAGGGAGACTCGCTCATATCTTTGAAAATATCGATGATTATTACTTCTTGGTATGTATTTAACCCTCTATGGGCCCGAGTGACTTGGAAGTCACATATCCATAAATCGTGATTTTATTAAATAGTTTAATTTTTTTTACTAAATGGCGTATACATCTTGTTATATAATGTCTCCTTAGTAACCAATAATATGCTTGATGCGGTTATTAGCTATAACCTGAAATGTCAAAGTAAATGCTTTTGCAAGTTGTCTGCAAATAGAAGCCAAAGGAACCGTCTTGTACAATTCTCATTATTTTTTCTTCTACCGGTGTTTGTTAAACAAAAAAAGCGTACGTAATAGCTTTTAGTTTGTATATCATTAATGTCTTATTTGTTTGCATTTAAAGAATCATTTTATTACTATTTTCATGTGATATAGCTTTGTGACTTTGAAAACACAATGGGCTATAATGGTAGGGTTCGGTGTATTTGTGATAACGTTTGTGTTTTATTTCCTTTTTATTGTTATATATCAGAGGCCCAAAACATGGATACAAAATCATATAAAAGTAAAAGAGGAATAGGAATAAGAAGCATTAGCAGTAATAAATCCGAAGATTCTTTATCAGATTCTGATTCTAACGAAGATCATCCAATAGTATGTGCCCGACGACGTATAAATATTATTGATAGCGACGATGATTTAGTAGTAAAAAATCATCAGATAAAGAAATGCAACGTATATCTACGTTTAATGCCAAACGCCAACTGTTTTATGGAATTTCATACTTAAGCTCTTATACACACGAGTGCAAACGTTGTAAGCCGTTGTTGCTTCAAAGTTAGAAAATGTATTCGTTATAATAAAATTGTTGAAACTGCTGAATTCATTGTTAATGTGTATTTCGAGGTTGCTATTTGTTCATTTCACGTTACATAGATTTCGTATAACCACCACGAAGAATTCGGTCCATAGAGGGTTAATATTGCAATATTCCTTCCGTAGTTCCGACAAAACTATACAGCAGGTTTACAACAATAAATATTATTGCAACTTAAGTTTTAAATGTAAGAATTAGGAATACTTATGTGTGTCAGATGAGTGAAGTAAATATTAGAATGTGTGTATTTGTAGTAACGTATAATATATTATAAATTATTTATAACATGAACCTAATACTTTCAATACATAACGAAAGATGTATGCAAAGCGTTCCTTTTCCATGTTTTTATGTATAATATAGTAAGTTCCATATTTTTAGCCGTTGCTAACATTGCTGCAAAAATACAGGTACACTGTATTTTCCATTAACACACTGGTTTCGTGCCATAAACTGCCATAATTATTTCATCAATTAATATTTTTCAAAGAAATTGTGAGAAAAGCGATAGTTTACTAGTTTGTATAATAATGTGTATATCGACGTGCATACGGCGAAGTTAGTGTTGCTTTTGTATGGTATGCTTGACAAGATTTGCCAAGATACAGCTGTTCTTTACAATATTTACACAAGTATAAAGCATAGCCTAAGCGTCGAATTCCTGTCTTACACAAACTAAATTGCAGTGTCGATAATCCCGAAATAAAATAAGAAGTGGCAAACATATTAAATTCTTATATCTCACGAAACGTCTTGCTACACAATATCCGTCGAAAGATTGGCTCATTTATAGAGACGGGCGTATTCATCGTCCGATGACAATGTGATAACATGACATTTATTTAGTCACAATAGACTCAGAATCACAAAACTGATAAATTTACTGGAATGCGCCTCATCGCGAAACAGCTTATGTAAAAGAAGCGGACAAAAGAATTGACAAAAGTGTGTCGCGATACGAAGAAAAGAAAAATACTATGCACGCTCACGATCAAATTGTGAAATTACATGTATATACAGGGTCAATCACGTAGCATGGTGACCCTCAAGTAAACTATTCACCGTAGAAAAAATTCTTACATAGAAGCTGCGCAGTATAATGAAGGCCGTACATTATAATAATCAGTTTTGTATTACTTTTATTTTTACATTACTGTACGATACTATTTGTTATCGAGATATGAAGGTCTCTTTCAAATTTTTTGGTAGGGTACAACGTTAATAGATTCTGTGGTATTCACGAAAGAAATTTTATTTTCAGTAATGCTTGAATTGTTGTCCAGTACAAGCAGTCCAACTGCATAAGTCTCATTAGTAAGTAAAAAGCTTTGCAGACACTTTCGTGTGTTATAGCAATCAATGATACAATAATATAATCCAGCATATCTTCTATTGTCATTGTTGGTTTGTGATAAACTTCATTTTTCATTGTTTCCCAAAGAAAATAGTGCAGAGATATCAAATCAGGCTAACGAGCTGGTCATATAATTTTACGGCCACGTCCACTGATTAGGGATCTGTCGTTATAATACTTGCCGTGCTTGCTTTGCGTAATATGCAGGACAAGCGTGATGTTGGTACTACATGGTCACTGCAAATGAAATGATAAATTTTCCAAAAGAACTGCAAGTTTTTCGAACAGGAAGACTATTATATGAGCCGCTCAGTGCACACATCGATTAACTCCATAAAACGAAAAGTTGAGAAACGCGATGATGTAATGTATATTGTTTTTAAAAATTCCTCTGACAATATTAATTCAAATATATAATGCGGAATGCATAATTGCAGATATAGCTTTCATCTAACGGTATATAAAATTAATAAGAAAGAATAGCCAACAAACAATCGTCAGTAATGTTACAGTTTTTATGTGACTGATGGAGTTCATCGATTTGGCAACTGAAAAAAGTAATAAAGTTAAATTTAGTCTTTTCATTTTTAAGTTTTTATTACAGAAAAAGTTAGTTATTATACATTTTTATCACAGCTTTTCCATAAAAATGAATGTTGGAAGTTCGGTTATAAAATAATGTTCGTAATTAATTCATAGCAGCTTTATGTTAGCGGCATTATTCTTTGAGATGATTCAGCAATATTATAAATAATGTCTTCTTCATCAGCTGTATGCGAGGATTCGTCATTTCGATTTGTTGACAAGTTCTTATAGTAATCGTGTTTAACAGGAGGAATGCATTTTAGCAGGTCCATCATGTCTCTCCATTTTTCCTTTGTCACAGTTCTACTTTTAGGATATAATAAAGGCTGATCTATATTTTTCAAACTTTGCGGTCTACCCACTAAAGATTTTCTTATATTAATGGCTTGAAATTCTGTATCTTCATTATAGTCACATTTGAATTGTATGAGATAGGGTTTGGACCTTTCTAACTTTATCCAGCGTATTTTAAGCCAATTTACTGGAAGCCCTGTGACGGTTACTTTTCTGTTAATGATAGACTGTTCTAAAGGTTTTGTTGACAAAAAATCTTGGTGAGTCATTTGGATTAGATGAAACGGCGCTTTCTTTTTACATCTTTTGATTATATGGTACCAATCATCTGGTAAAAAAATGTTTTGATTTTTTTTCGCGCATGACTCAATAATGGCAAAATCTGAGTCATTGGGCAAATAGCTGTGTCCACTTACCAAAAATTTCATGTCAATTGGTTCAGCTTTGATTTCCGTGCTTTGAATAAGTTTCAATAAACTTAAGACGGTTTTAATATTTCTGTTTCGACCGGTACACGAATCCGAATATGTTATTATTTTTTCGAAGTTTGCAGCGTAAGTCTTTATGTACTTTTTTAGACGAGATGAAATTTCTTGAGACCCACGAGATCCATCAGTTTCTGGCCAAACAAACATGTGGCTTATATTTTTATTGAATTCATGATATCCAAAATTATAAACATATAAATTTCGCTTATAATAAGCTACGGATGTGGTCAACTTGGGAAAGGCTAAAGCTTTTTCCAAGTCAAAAGAAAATACGAACAATTTTTCCGATGTTGCCATTCGATCGGCAGCCATTTGACTGCGAGCCCGTTCAGCCTCTTCTAAGTGATTTTCCTTTTCAATTTTTGCCATCTTAATTCTCTCATCGTCTGAAGATTGAATTTTTATTTGAAAAGCATCACAAGTTTGACACGTATCCTTTGATGCACGGCCAGAACAGATACGGCGTTACTGAAACGGTTTATATTAGAGTATGGAGTTAATCGAAATGGCTTCTGAAACAAATAACTTATTATTCAGTTGCCAAAAAAATTTGCCATTTAACGGTGCTAATATTTATTATTCAGGAAAGTTATTATAAATATAAAAAGTTATGACTATACCAAGGGCTTTGACACTTAAATTTAAGATTTTTCAAAAAGTGGAGTTAATCGATGTGTGCATTGAGCGACTCATATTTCTCTCCTATTGATGATCTATCAATGAAACACGACCCGATGATGTCACAGTAAAATACATCGCACCAAACGTTTAAACGCCAACTTCGTTAATGGTCTACGTTACTAAGGTAATGCAGTTTTTTTTTTACTATTTAGAGGTAAATTTTTTTTTTACTACCCGATGTAAAAACCAAAACTGACAAGATAAAACTTAGGGCAATGAAAAACCCGTACAATACTCGACCAATTCCCGTTCCTCGTGAAATTTCCCACGTACTAATATGTGGCTTATTAGCAGTACGTAGGTACAGTATGTTCTTCATTTGTTACGGTTGTACTTCGTTCGCGTTTTTCTACATCAAGGCTGCCATATTCTCAACTCATTTTAGCAAGTCTTAAAGAAGTAGAATACGGTGGCTCATTTCGATTTGGGTATTTCTAATAAATAGCTATCATGTCGTATTTGTCGCTGTTAGCAAATTTCATAATTATTGAGTAACTGGCGTAGCACGTAGTACGGTATTCTTACTGAGTAAGTCGTTTCGATAGTTTCTATATTCTTGCACCTGGCAAAAACTGTTTAAAAGTACGATCTCCCTGTCTAGCATATCACTCGAACCGTCATAAATATCTCAGGAACTGTTCAATTTAGATTCAACCTAGTATTATAGTTTTCTTACTCAGCATTTGATACTCTATCGAATTCGCAAAAAATATTGAGCGTTCCATTAAAGAATTTGAAGATGACCTTCAGATCTTGATAAAAAAATAGTAACGTAATGCACAACTGATTATTGTACTGTACTTGGTATTCTTAAACTGTACTTGGTTTAAAAAATAAACAAAACGCTTCAATTACAATGAAAAGACCACAATTTTTGTAGTATTCACTACAGTGTGGAACTTTATAATTTAAATAAAAAATAAAAAATTGTAAAAACAATATAATAATAAATATAAAATAAATAAAAATAATTAATCAAAGTATAATAAAGAAATGATAATAAAATAAATATACAGACAGTAACGGAAACAAAAACCAAATAATAAAAGAAAATTTAATTTATCATACCTTTTGCATCATGGATTTACAAATAAAAATATAAAATAAATATTTTCTCGAAATTAAATGAGCTATTACTATAATAAAATTAATATAACAATATTATTTTAAATATATAAATAGAAATGAAAGATTATTCAAATTTAACAATATAATTGTTATTCTACACATATTGGGGACCACTACCACAAATTTGGTATTCTAGGGAATGGTGTGTGTCACGGGAAAATACTTCAACTAGCTTTTTAAAGACACACGAGCAATTGGCGTAGCAATCAGTCGCAACTTTTGTATACCTTTCTGTGGCATTTCGCGTAAAAGTCACAAAACGAACTGCCTGGCTTGCGTGGGCGTGCGCTTTCATAGGCTTTGAAAGTTTTCGGCTTGAGGTCCTATGGAGGGGGTACTCACGACTTGTGAAGAATCTAAGTGTTACTGCTAGTGCGCGTTTGTACAACTCGACTCATTTAATTAGTCTTTCGAATTCACATTGACTGTTTCAACTGCACTTAGTTCCGCCGGAAACTCGGCGAACGCTTGGATTTTTGTGAAGTTACACCTATTGGCTACATTACCTCCAATCAGCACATTTGTCCTGGCAAGGACGTTTACTGGATAATGTCCATTAACACTAGAACTACCAAGGGGGTCAAAATGACTTGTTTGACATTTCTTATAATTATAACTCATTTCAGGTACATTTTGTTTCTGAAAATTTTGCACGACTTTTTCTAAGATATACCAATAATTAATTCTGTAAAACAGTTTACTTTTTTGTTTATCATTTTGTTGTAAATTTGTATGCAGTATACCTACATATACCGGGATGAGTCATTTTGACCCCCACGGAACATTGGTCTTCGGTGCTATTCTATTGTATCGTGGACATTTTTGTGGCACGTAATCTGAAAGATACACAGAAAAACCGTTATTTTGTGTCCTAATACCTCTATAAAATCGAAGGATTATATTTTTGTTGCGTTACGTGCCCAATAAACCTGGGCACTCATTAGCGTAGCAATTTATTATCTAGTCGTAAAAGAAAATATTTCAAACTCAAAGATCTGTCAACAACCAAAAAAATGTTGTTCCTCCGGCTTGAACTGTTTGCGCTTGATCATTACTTGCAGTATTTACTTCAATCAAGTTCCCTCAGATTACTTTCAGTCGATCATCAGAAACGCTGCCATATACAACTCAGTCGTCTATCAGAAACAGTGAAACACAACTCTCAGTACAACTATATTCACTGTAACCTTGTCCTAACTATATCAGAAAATATCTGTAGTTTTAGAATTATATGTTTGTGCAAATCATATCGCAAACTGCTGAAATATTGTAATTTAAGAAACAAATCATTTTGACCCCTCCGGTAGAAGTAGGTATACGTCAATCGTCGGTATTTCTAGTGTTAACCCTTTGCACTCCTATGTCGAGTGTGACTCGACATCAGTTTTTATGGCAGGAGCTCCTTTGTCGAGCTCCACTCGACATTTTTTCATGTCTAAATAAATAGATATCGTGCACACGTTATCGACGCTCTCGCAATGTCACTAGAAGGGTTAGACATTCAGGTAATCGAAGAGAAATAAAAGAACTGGATGTGATCACAGATTATAATAAAAATATAGATGGTGTCGATGTGGCGAACCAATACGCGACATCTTACTGTTTTTTACGTCGAGCACTCAAGTGGTGGAGGGAATATTTCTTTTGGGGATTAGAAATCTCCATGGTAAATGCGTATATTTTATACAAAGAAAAAACAAAAAACCAAGGAACAGAACCTATAGCCCAGAAAAAATTTCGCGAAAAGATTTTGTCAATGCTAATTCGTGATTGTCGTCATCCAAATATGAAATTGGGGAGGCCTGGAACACATGATAAACACGATCGCTTAGATGGAAAGCCTCATTTAATCTTCCTACATCCTGAAGGAAAACACAAAGACTGTGGAGTTTACTCAAATAGAAAAACATCTGGAGGAAAAAGAGAAACCACCTATTTTTGTGAAACGTGTGAAAGAAAATCAGGGTTACATCTTGCAAGTTCTTTCAAAAGATATCATACCCTTGAAAATTTCAATATACGACAATACTGTAAATAAAATTGATATTTAAGTGAATTTGTTTCTTCCTTTATTTATTTAAATTGCTTTATATTTTTAGTTAAAGTAAATTTCAAATAAAACACTTAAAAGCGTTGGGAGCTGCTGGTAACGAGATTGAAATAAAATTCGGAGTGCAAAGGGTTAAGTGTGACACGCGGTTTACGGCTTAACCTGGTGATCATCTGCGGCGGACATGATTGCCGCGGCTTGCTAAAGAAATAAGGCTTTATTTCTGAATGCAAGACAATTAGGCTTACGAGCCATTGTTCTGATAAGGAGCCGTTTATTTGCCTACGTATTCTAAACTGTGTGTCACTGTAATGTTATATAAATTTTGTCGGAGAACACATTTTCATGGTGAATAGTTTACGATTAATTTAAAGCCGTCATGTTAAGGTACTCACCTTGTATAAGAGCACATATACTCGTAGATTATCTTCTTACCTGAACAAATATCACACAATGCAGTGGCTAGTATCGTTAAAGACCTACTTATTTGATTGATTTTTATACCGTTAGTTAGCTTAGTACAAAGAATATACACTCCAAAAAAACAAAACTTTTTTCCTGTGTGTGTTTAGTAATTGTTGTTGCCATTTATTTCTTAAGTCGACGACGTATACAATCATTAAATATTTAGACTCAACTTTTTTACATGATATCTCTGGATTTTATTGTCTTAACTAATTAAATCTTGTAAAATACCTTAGAGAAGTATAGCGACAGAGATAAAATTGGGAGGAATGTTGGGGTACGTTTCAAAAAGCATGAAAGGTTCGCTAATTTGGGAAGCATACAATAAGCTGTAGCAGAGCAATAAATAAGGTCAGAAGACAGAATTCTATTTGATAAAAAGTTATAGTACAATCAGCCAGCTATTTTTTGAGAAAATACTATAAATTTTAAGATACTAGAAATTCCGGAAGACCATAGTTTTCGTGATATTGAACTTATTAGCATGTTAGCGTCAATACGTAAAAAGAGGTAACACACGTATCAAAATGAATATTCTTGATGGAGACGGATGATTATTGATCCTTCAGATAACTGAGACAAAGGATAGTGGTATCTATGCTGACAGCATTCGATACTGATTCTAATACGGCTGTAAAGGGCTGGATGCCTTATTGCGGGACACTCAAATTATGTGTTTTTCCTTTTGTGGAACCACGGATACTGTGGCGGTGGTTTGACGTCATCGATATTTTGTTGTGCGTGTAAAACAATAAATATCTGAAGAAATGCATCTAGCCCCGTAGTGATGAAAATCTTTTGACACTGTCGTAAGAGATCATGGTTAACATGTTCCTTTGTTTTGATCTACACCTCTGTTTACTGCCCCAGTTGTCATCCTATCGGTGAGATAAAAGTGTGAAATGTTACGGTTTGTTCACCCGATGTATACAACAAGAATAATAACAATCTTGAACTGTGTGTACTGAACTTTAGTTACATGATCAAGTGTTGTGTGAATTGAGTTCTGTGCTCTGCTGAGTTTCCAGAGCATGTGTACTGTTGGTTGGGAGGGAGAATCTAAAGAAAAGTACAGTAAAGCCTGTTTTTGTGCGGTCTTTTTTTATGCGATTTTGTTTTTGTGCGATTGGTTTTGTGCGATTTTATTTTTGTGCAATTTTTTTTGTGCGATTTATTTTTATGCGGTGTATGAATCTTAGTGGCGTTAGCACCAGTTTAACGTTTCCTATCATGTACATATACCAGGTTGTTCAATAAGTTTTGTTTTGTTTTGTTGAGGGCGTTGCTACTAGTCCAAATTTGTTTTTGTTTTGTTGGTTCACTCTTCTTATCAACGTATGTGAAGGTTCATTTCAATCAGTCAATTCATTCTTTGTTTACAAGCCATTTAGTGTCGCCGTGTCACAGTATTTTCGACAATGGAAAAAATTGAATATCGTGCAGTGATAAAATTCTTATTTTTGGAAGGTGTAGCACCAAAAGATATTCACGAACGAATGTTAAGAGTGTATAATGAACGTTCACCTTCAATTAGAACAGTCGAAAGATGGGTTGCTGAATTTAAACGTGGTCGTACAAGCCTTGAAGACGATCCACGTGAAGGACGTCCAAAAACCGCATCAACACCAGAAATCGTAGCCAAAGTACAGGATATGGTTTTGGAAGATCGTCGATTGACTGAGAGGGATTTAGTAGAGGCTCTACACATCTCATTAGGCAGTGTGAGTCATCTTTTAAATGAAATTTTGAGTTTTAAAAAGCTGTGTGCACAATGGGTGCCGCATTCGCTAACAATTGAACAAAAACACATTCGAATGCGACTTTCTCAACAACATTTGGAGCGTTTTAAAAAGGACAAAGTGGATTTTGTGCGTCGATTCATCACTATGGATGAGACTTGGGTCTATCACCATGATCCTAAATCAAAACAAGAGGCATCAGTTTTTTGGGATGCGAAAGGAATTTTATTTGTGGATTACTTGCAAACTGGTAAAACAATTAATTCTGAATATTATTGCAACCTTTTGGACCAGTTAAAGGAAAAAATTCGTGAAAAAAGACCCGGTTTGCAGAAGAAAAAAATCCTTTTTCATCAGGACAACGCACCGTGTCACAAGAGCATTTTGACAATGGCTAAAATCCATGAATTAAAGTTCGAATTGTTGGAGCATCCGCCGTATTCACCAGATTTGGCCCCCAGCGACTTCCATTTGTTTCCAGAACTCAAAAAATGTATGCGTGGCAAGCGTTTTTCGTCAAATGAAGAGGTCATAACGGCTGTTGAAGCGTATTTTGCAGACCTTCCGGAATCTCACTTCAGGGATGGGATCCACAGATTGGAAGATCGTTGGAGCAAGTGCATTAATGTTCAGGGAGATTATACTGAATAATAAAGTGTATTTTGAACCATAACATTGTGTTTTTCTTATCGAACGACAAAACTTATTGAGCAACCTGGTACATGTGTGGACGAAATATATGAATGTGTAATTAATCGAAACGTTACCGAAAACACGTCAACGTTATTATCTGAAATTAGTGCGCTTGCACATAACATCGGCGGAGAAGGCTCTGATTCTTTCGGCGATAATGACCTAGACGAGATGATTGAGGACCAAACTGTCGATGATAGTGACATTATCAATAGTTTGATAGATTATGAAAATGGACAAGAAGAACCGGAATCTATTACAGCAGATAAAATATATGCAGGGATCCAAATTTCGAAAAAATTGGAAACGCATTTTCTTAAAGTAGATACCAAAGCGGAAAGACGCTTAAAATTCGAAAAAGAGCTGAGATCATGCATGTCTCACTATCGTTACGTTTACAAACAATTGACCAGTCGACCATCGTCACAAAAACTGATCACTGAGTTTATGGTACCAAAAAACAAATCAATTGAAATCCTATTAGGGGGACCGGAAAGTAATGTCGTTTTCTTACGCTAAATACAAACACATACATTTTTAACGAGTCTTTATTTTTAATCAATGATGTATTCCCTATCATTGTCAATAACCTTTTGCCATCTAGTGAGTAAATTTTCAATCCCTGATCGATAAAAATTAATTGGTTTTTCGGCAAAATATCTAGAGATGGCATTTTGGATATCATCGAAATTTGCAAATGTTTTGCCACTTAAAAAGTGTTGCAGCGCTCGGAATAAGTGGAAATCCGATGGTGCAACATCGGGCGAATATGGTGGATGAGGCAGCACCTCCCACCCCAATTCATTAATTTTTTCTAGAGTTCGCCTTGCGCAGTGCGGTCTTGCATTGTCATGTTGGAGAATGACGCCTTTTCGGTTGACAATCGCTGGCCACTTTTCAATTAAAGATTGATTGACTCGCTGCAATTGTTCGCTGTAGAGGTCTGCAGTAACAGTTTGTCCAGGTTTCAGTAATTCAAAATGAACAATGCCGCGAATACTCCACCAAACACACAAAAGCGCTTTTTTGGGGTGTAAACCTGGCTTAGCAGTACTCCGAGGGATTTCATTTGGAGAGAGCCACTGCCTTTTGCGTTTTGGGTTATCATACAGGACCCATTTCTCATCTCCTGTGATCAAGCGATCAAAAAACGCTTCTGTGTTGTGTCGTTGAAGCAATAAGTTGCATGTGATTGATCGGTTAGCCTTATTCTGTTCGGACAGATTATGCGGGACCCAAACACCTGCTCTGCTTACTTTCCCAATCTGCTTCAAATGTTCTTGGATGGTCGACCAAGGTTTGTTGAGACTGTTTGACAATTCCTCGATCGTCTGGCACGGATTTGCTTCCACTTCCGCCCTTAACACGTCGTTGTCTAACGCTGATGGTCTTCCTGATCGATACGAGTCGGAAAGATCAAAATTACCCGATTTGAACTTGGAAAACCACCTTTGGCATTTACGAATGTCCAGTGCATTTGGATAAACATCGCAAATGTTTTTGGTAGCAACTGTTGCGTTATTTCCCTTGCGAAACTCAAAGAGCATGCAATGCCGGATGTGTACCTCTTCTGGTATTTGGCTGGCCATTTTACCCAAAATTACAAAAAAAAATTGTAATTCAATTGTCTATAAGTAAAGAAATCACTATAACCTCACAATGTCTTTGGTACGCCTCTGAACAAAACAATGAGCTGACAAATGACAATCAAGTATTGGCATGCGCAGAAACGACATTACTTTCCGGTCCCCCTAATATCTTCAAGCGATGGAAGCGATTTTCAACCAATTCGTCACAAGAAGATGCGCGTTTTGGATTACGACGAGTAGCAGCAAACTATTTAATGTACAATGTAAAAACTTCTCCATGTATATGTACAATGAAGAATTAAATATTTTTACCATTTCTGTAGGTCTAATTTAATTATTTAATTTAATTGAAAGCATTCTCTCATCTATTTCACAAATCATTGATGTATTTTCTTAGTCCGACTTTTTTTATGCGGTCCTTATCCACCACATAAAAAAATGTTTAGGTAGTATATCGCACAAAATTGTTTATTATATGTAAGAATTTATAAAATTTTCGAATATTTTTTTGTACGATTTCCTTTATGCGGTCCCTATCCACCGCACAAAAACAGGTTTTACTGTATATCTGTTATTATAAAATAACTGTTATTATAAAATGTTCAGATCTAAAGATTGTGGGCGCAAAGAAGGTAGTAGTCAAAAGGTAAAAAAACAGAAGAGGATAATAATCGGACAATCTTAGGGATATTGCGCGGTAATGAGGAATGTGTTGTTTGTCGGGAGTATGGATACATTACACAAAAAATTGCAATTTCTTCATGAAGAATATACTCGTCGTTTAGTGTCAATAATAAGAGATTAATACCTTATCCGTCATTTACCTTTTATAAATTGCTTTATACTCAAATACCTTATATATTGAGGGTTTATTTAATATTTCTTCGCCTGTCGTCTTACACTTGCACATTTAAATGGTAGAATCTTAATTTCTTGAACTAATTCAGCAATGTAGTGTTCGCATAATTCAAAATAAATATAATGATTCGTATATTAGTATTCGTAAACTCTATTAGTAGACTGTTAATTTTACGCGAATACTCTCTTCATTTTTATAAGTGTACATGTATCTACAATAAAGCTGTTAAAAGGTGTTTAACGATTTCAACTTATTCCCATAAGAGAAATGTAATTCGATTTTTTGTTGTTGTTTAGAACGCCAAGTTGCTTAGGTAAGTTTTAAATTGATACATTATTCTGCAAATAAACCATTCGCGGATGAATTAGTAATTTCTTTATGGCGCATATTCATTGGTTGGTAGTCGTAGCAGGTTAAAATAGTAATCTCTTTAATTGCATTGCAAAATTATAATTAATGTAAAAAATCAGACTTTCGGTTGCTTAATACCGATGAATACACTGGCTTTGTTGGTTTTTTATTATTTAGTTTGCGTGTAATTCGACGTTTTTGCTAGCATTTTTTTAGCAGCTTCAAATGTTAATGGTTTGCAAACATGCTGAAGTAGTGACATTATTTGCGAAAACAAACATTATTTAATTATGCTACTGTACAATTTACGCTAGTTATTCTAATATCAATAGGCTTCTGTTTGAATCCAAAGTTCAATATCTTATGTATTGTGCTTTAAGTTAACATTGTATTTTCAAAATATTTAAAAATGTTCGTATACGATAAGTACAAACTCATCAGGAAAAATGAACGTTGTCGTATTGCCCTGTTTCTTGTATACAGACGCAGATCACAAAAACGTTAAAAAGATTCACATTATATAATGTGACCTAACAGTTCACTATCTATTTTGTTAACATAAATCTGCAGATTAAAATTGTTGGAGATATTTCTCACAGGTAATTCCACTAGTAGTATCTCTGCCATGATAGTTGGATTTAATGCTACAACAGGCTTTATAATTTACCTGCTATTCTACTACGTGTTACATAATTGTGACGCGTGAACTAATAATCATACGCAAACGTACTATACTGCGACTATATTATGCAGTCTACAATAATACAATACGCAAGTATCCTAGAAAATATCTTGTTATAAGGAGTAATTCTTATAAAAAAGGTTTAATTAAAAAAGTGGTATCAACTCTTCGTATAATTTTATTTTGACGAACAATATAAATTGCAATAATATTGTACAATATTCTTATTTATGTTTGTAAAACATTATGCATCATACATCAGTTGAAATTCATGTAACATAATTATTGACTAAAAATGTGACATTCTTAAATAGTAATTATATTGTCTTTATACTTGTTATTACATGTATAAATAGTAATTCTGTATGCGTATATATCTACATGCAGGTATTGTGTATGTTAACGTCATGCCAATTTTCGCGTCTTTATGTTTAATTTTTTTGGTCTCTAAACTTGTTTTGTTTCCGTAAACGTTACATTTTCATTACTTCAATCTCATTGTGCCGTGCAACTGCGTGACCGTAAACGCATATCTTGCATATGCTTGCATATTTAGAACAGTTTACTATAAAATGTCGTTATTGCTGCCAAATGCAGCTTTTTCGGCAGTCCAATCTCTTGAAAGGAACTATAACTATTGTGATACTAATTGCGTTTATGCAACAGCAACTTATCCAATAATGATCCAATGATTTACAAACATCTATCAGTTCTTAACTGGCCTTCTAATTTCAGTCATATATAGATCTGACTTGTGTGGAATGAAGCGTTGCAAATATATTCCGATTGTGGGAAGCAATGGATTTGTCCACATGGGAAAGCTTTCGGACAATCTTGAAAATGTAGTGTCAAATAGATATTAAATCTTGGTAATTTCTGATAAAGATACCTTCTGCACCACATTATTCAAATTCAAATTATGTTACTATATGTTTAGACTTGGAAACGAGGTTCAAGAAAGGTTTTTAACGTAATGCTGTACCGTCTGTTTAGGTCATAAAATATAAAGGAGTACGGCAACGGAATACGGCGACTAAAAGTATCTACCGGATTTTAAATATTTGTACATCCAACATTCGTGAAAAATATTAACACATTGCATGCATGTATATTTCGCCGTGGACTTTCGCGTGTAGCGAGCGTATTTTTGTCTCAAACTGAACCTTAAGAAAGAAACAATGCAAACCGTTGCCTAGCAATACAAACACCGTGCATACAATGCCCATCGTATTTACGCGATATCCGCTGTCCAGCGCAAATCTACCAAATACACACTTTTGCGTGACCCACGCTCCAGTGACAGACTGCAGAAAACGTAAAAATACGTTTCCCGCATGCAATGTGTTAAGTTGCATAAGTATGTACTGTTGTTCACAGTATTACGCGCATAAAATGTTGTCGATCATATGTTTCTCTCTGTGTAATAAGGAACTAACATCTGGTACTCGATGAACTTATCCATCTGACTGCCACTATCTATCGAAGCACATGAGTGATTATTCTGCGGATAACTGGGATACATATTCCTGGGTTAAGTAAATTTTTCCATCATTGTGGCTTGCTTACGAGCGAGCCTTAGCGTTTCTCTGATCATTCATACTGATGTATTACCGAACAAGTCCTGCAATTCAATGAATTAGTGAACAGAATGAATAAACGAAAATTGGATATCTAAAAATCTTGTATTGATTACATTCTTATCACGCGTCAGAAGAATGCCGACGCACCGAATGCGGACTTTGTGCTTATCATTGCGTAAGCGACCTTTATTCTAGCTTCTCCGGCGTTTGCTATTCATGGAAACACACAGGCGAAACGACTTTGTTAGAAGCAGCAAAAGAAAACTTCGAAAGGCCCTCGTGGTTCACATTAAAAACTTAACAATAAGATTTTTACCGAACCTACCAATTTGACGGTTTTCAAGTGACACAAACTATTACTATTATTTTCTGGCAAACTTGAATGACTCTCTTACTGGAATGATACGAATATATATTCAAATTTATTTTATATCCCATTGGATAATGTCGTATGCTGACATATTTTTCAATAAACCTGGTGTTAATGAGTTCTGAAACAAAACATTCTTCTTTGCTCATAAAGGTAAATTAATTAAGCGCAACAATTTTGTGACGCGAATAATCAAATTTGCAAGTAGTACCAAAAAATTTTCTTTACTTGAGACCATGGACATCTTACGTGCCGTGTAACGCTTTGATTTATTGGCTTGGAGGGAAAGTTCTGTCGTATTTTAAAGAAGCTATTTGAATTAATTTATAAAAATATGTGTTTAATATTAATCATAATACATTTAATGTGTTGTATGATGAATGCCAAACTCTTCTGCAATTTCTCGACTTGTTAAATGTGGATTATTTTCCAACATGGATCGTAAAACATCATTATCGATCTTGTATGGTCGTCCAGATCGATCACTTTCTTGGAGGCTCAGATCCCCGAAACGAAATTTGCTAAACCATCTTTGACAAGTACGAGCATTTACAATATCTTTCCCAAATACAGCACATAAATTTTTACATGCAACCGATGCGTTGCTTCCTTGGAAGTTTTTGGAATTCATACAAAATACAGTGTCGTAAATGCACTTTATCTACTGACATGTTTTTCACTTTAAATATCACAAGTAAATGATGAATGGTAAAAAGGGACTCCTTTTATATTATACAGCAGCTATAAAAAACAAACAAAAATCCGAATGACTCACTAGCCGGATGTTTTTTTTATTTACAAGAAAAATTACCTGCCTATTAAAAATACGACAGAACTTTCCCTCCAACCTAATAGCTTGAGGCACAACACTTTTAAGGAGCTCTAGCGGTTGAAGAATTTATTCTTTCGCATCATCTACAAAGCATACTGCACAATATTTAAATATTATTTTACATCTGCTAGATTGTTTACAGACATATGTATCCATTTAATGTATCTATTGTATTTCGAACAATAAGAAACAAGGAAGAAGTGTTGCTAATGAAATGCAATGTTTATACACTTTATGAAAACGTGCCATTTTAACAGAACAACCAAAGTAAAATCCTAATGACAAGGTAGAGTGGCTGCGGTAAATTCAAAACGTACTCTCCATCAAAAGAATCTCGTTTTGTTTTATTGTCGGTGATACTATTTCATGATCTCAACTAGTCATATCCTATTTGTGGTACTGTTAATAACTTGCATCTGATTCAAATAACAACGTTTACATTAATTACAAAATGGAGAATTTATTAGCATGAGTTGAGTGCATCAGAATTATTGTGAGGTTTATAAAATATACATACTCGAATTATTTTTTATTTTTTTATACATTGTAGCAAGTGAACTATTTTTATACAATTACTAACTTTTCACACAATATTGTTTTTTCCCTTTAAATGCGATCTTCTAATGTTTTTCTAATTTGTGCGATTTAGTTTCAAAAATTGAGATCCTATATACAGAAACAAAATAATCAAACTGTATAATGTGATTTGTTATTTCTAATAGTTATCTGTGTTTTATGTAGTCTTTCATTTCGACCGTAAATTAGAATACTTTATAATGGGGGCGTGTAAAATACATTTTTTGACTTGAATTACTCGTAAAGACTAACATCGAATAATACGAAACATAGTGTTGCACGAGTTCGTGCTAATAAATCTGTCTACTGATAACAGATGTATACGTAGTTTTTTTAGTTAAACTCAACTTTAATTATTGCCATAAATGGAACAAGAACTAAATAAGCTTATAAAAATGTATATTTTCCGCTTTAATTTAAATATATCTCAACGTTGTTACAGATTTTCAATCAATATTTATTCGTAAACGGAAACCTATGCATGAAAATGGTACCATAATTGTATATATTGCGTTTTAAGAATTTTCCACAATCATATGTAATGTACAAGTAATCAATGGGTATTTTTTTCATATCTTATCGTATTTCTCGACATTACTAGTGTTCGTAAATATAGCATAATAAATGATACAGTAAGTTTTGTTTTTCATTGGTTGATTTAGAAAACTCAACTTTTAAATTTAGCGCGCATCTAATTTGCTTTTCTGCGTCGAGCGGGGTTGTCAACTACTGTGCCGTTTGGAGTCGTTTAAATGTTGTTTTTGTAAAGACTTTTGTATATAAAACCATCTATGAAATTTGTAAGACCTTTGTTTATATTATTATTATTTGAGTTGCGCAATTAAAACTTCACTAAGTCTAACATTCTTAACACTAGAACTACCGACAATTCAACAAACCTACTTCTACCAAAACCAGTCAATATGACTGGTCTTAAAAAAATACTTAATAATAGAATATTTTCAAATTTGTTGCTTCATTACTTTCTTACAAAAGGAAATCCATGTTTTACGTAATACATTTTTGGTATTATTAACTTATTTAATGAGTTAGGACTATTCCTTACGCATTAGTAAACACAATGCTCCTGGCGCATGGTTCCGTCTGCAGCAATTTCATTTTATGATTCTAGTAAAATACTTTCATTAGAATCTTCAGAACTTGAAAACACTCAAACACATCTACTTGTACGTAAATTCGAATTATTTTCACATTCGCTTTCTGAAGATTTCTCAACATATTCTTTGTCTAAATCATCATTGTCACTTCTGTCACTATCAACAAGATTATCGTGAATACCCCGCGATTCAATTTCATTTTCTTCTGGTTCATCTTCACAGTCATAAAGTTCACCATCTTCTATATCAGAGCATTCCATTAGTATATCATTCAATTTTTGCAATACTTCACAAGTTTTCAATCATTTTGCCATTTTCAGGGCTTAAAAAGACTAGAACAAAACTATTTATTATAAAAATGAGTATATAATATTTGTATTTATTTTCTCATCTTACACTGATTGAAATAATATGTCGTATATTGAATACAGGTAACCCTCCTATAACACGGTAGTTAGGTTCCTAGAAAATGCCGTGTTGTGTGAAACCGTGTTGCATGAGACCCTGAGCTAGTACAAAAAGGGGGCTTACGTTCCAAAAACTTATTAAAAACAAATTTTTTTTTTAATTCGACATAAACAACTTAATTTTTATTAAAAATATAAATGTATGTACAACACAAAGTAAACAAAAAAATTTAATCTGACGCCACCATAATTTAATGAATTTATTGGTCGTCACTGCTCAGTATAATCAACCGAGAACAATTTTTCGGTGGAACGATATTGCCTTCACTTTCAGAACTTTTTTCTCTATTTAAAGTTTTTGTATGTTTTCCCCTCTTAAAAAAATCTGTAATCGAACTTTGCTTGCTGGTTCTAACTAGGTCATTGTAAATTTCGCGGTATGGAGCTAAACAGTTTTGCAGCTCCCTTTTGAATTTTCGACTTCTTTCCGTGAAAGGGTCTGTATTCAAGAAAAATGACTCGAGATTTTCCACTAAGCATAGGCCTTCTTGTATTTTTTTAATGTTAAATTCTTAACTGCACAATCTTCATCAGAGCTAGCGTCCTCAAAATCGATTTGATTTGCATCTAGGGATGCCATTTCCATAAAATCCGCTTCGTCAACTTCTTCTTCCACTAATAAATCTTGAATGTCTTTGGTAGCCATATCCACGAAACCTTCGCCTCCAATTGATTTAGCGACTTCTAATATGACACCAATTTCATTTTCTGATGTTTCACGCATGTTTTCTGTTTCAACCGAAGAGGGCCATATCTTCTTCCAACACGCATTTAAGGTTGATGTCTTTATTTCTTTCAGCGACAAGGATATATCCCCAATGTCCTACGGGGGACACAGGCCCCGATAAGAGGAACAACCGTGTTATAGGATGCCGTGTTGTAGGAGTGTTCCCGCAATTTACAAATCGTGTTATAGCGAAACCGTGTTATAAGATACCGTGTTATAGGAGGGTTACCTGTATATTGTTATATGAACAAGAGCATGATGGTCTTCCAGCGGCTGTTATAAACGCACTGATTGAATGCAGTAACTTCTCTATTTGATGGTTGTTTTTACAATGTTGCCTGATATAATACCGTGATCTGGCAAGCGAGCAAATTCCAAAACAAAACAATAACTCATTCCTAACAGAATCTTCAAATGTTTTACGACTTTAGATCTAAATGAACGCTTTAATAAATACCAGTCAAAATGACTGCTATTGGTATAAGTAACCATAGTATCAATTTATTTTGATTCAGAATAAATGAAACATTTAAAAAATATATTTTACTATTTCTTTAGTTATCATCGCAAAAGTCATTACACCGTTTCGGAAAAAAAATGTAACATAAAGTAGAAATATTTAAATCAAATTGTAAAACCAGTCAAAATGACTGGTGCGGTAGTTCTAGTGTTAAGAGCGTTACACGGTTTTATTAACCTTTGAGTCCCATGCAGTACGATCGCGCTGTTCAGGTTTCATGTCGAAAAGTACCACACTTTTATCATAATGCGCTATTGGCGATACGTGCTAAATTTTACTGATAATTATTCTCCGCATAGTTACTGTATTTGTTGTGAACCATATGTGGAATACATTTTGTCTCTAATTGTCAATACATTAAATGATACTTATTTGATAAACACAAGCACTGTTGCCTCGTTTGACATTTTTTGACATAAATTGAAGCAAACACTATCGCGTCGTTTCGGATTCCTCGACAAGATTTTCTCAACTACCTCTGGGACTCAACCGGTTAATATCGCATTGATTTCTTACGTATCTAAAATACTAAATAGACTGAATGTCCGTGTACATGCCCCTTGTTAATTCTTGAGTCCGTCGAACGATTTGGCACAGAACGATATTGCCAGATAAGATGGCAAAGCGTGCCCCTAAACCAAATTCAATCCCTAATACACAATATATATTATAGTTTCTCCCATAATATCGCACAAAAAAAAATTAGAAAAAGTCAAAGACATTTCAGAGTGACAGATATTACAGATTCTTTTCAGAATGTTATATTAAAAATCCAAGTTGTAAGAAATGTAAAAACTAAGAAAAATAATTGGCAATTCCTTATTTAAGGAGTTGCATACCTACGATTAGATAAATCATGTAAGTGCATATTCTTAATGATAATAATTGATATCGAATATATTTAGCGATATAAACGTATACATAAACTCTAGTATAACACCATGATAAACGCAAAAATTCAAACGCCGCTTGGTCAAGTATGGCAAACCCAAGAAGAAGGAAGGTGATAAGCTCACTTAAATCCCCCACTTTTCCGACACATTTTTAATTTCAGTCTGTTCTCATCAATATCTTCTGTACACAATCTTCTTGTTTTTAGTATTTAATTCGTTCGTCAGTACATCCGCTAGATTCTAGTTTTTCGGAACGAGGAGTATTTTCCTTGGATCTTCCTCAACCTTTTCCCTCACTAAATAATAAAATGTATTAATGTGCTTTGATCTGGTCTTGGCCATCTTACTAATAGAAAATCTATTGTCACCCCATTGTCGCAAACCATGCAAATTCCTGTAAAACAATTTGACAGATTAAGTTCGTCTAATACTATTTTGAGGTATATTATTTCCTTCACTCTGTGTGGCATTGACACATATTCCACTTACATCGTTGAAGTAGAGACACATGTCTGTGCAACTATTCTCCAGTAAACTACCAGGTTGTTCAATAAGTTTTGTTTTGTTTTGTTGAGGGCGTTGCTACTAGTCCAAATTTGTTTTTGTTTTGTTGGTTCACTCTTCTTATCAACGTATGTGAAGGTTCATTTCAATCAGTCAATTCATTCTTTGTTTACAAGCCATTTAGTGTCGCCGTGTCACAGTATTTTCGACAATAAAAAATAGATGGTGATCGATTCTTATTTTTGGAAACCAAAGAAATTCACGAACGAATGTTTTTTGAACGTTCACCTTCAATTAGTGGAGTAGAAAGATGGGTTGCTGAATTTAAACGTGGTCGTATATTTTATACAAAGAAAAAACAAAAAACCTTGAAGACAGATCCATAGGACAAAAAACCGCATCAAAAGATTTTGTCAAAGTACAGGATATGGTTTTGGAAGATCGTCGATTCTGAAGGGATTTATGTACATCTCATTAGGCAGTGTGAACACATTTAAATGAAATTTTGAGTTTTAAAAAGCTGTGTAATCAATTCCTACATCGCGAACAATTGAACAAAAACACATTCGAATGCGACTTTCTCAAAAACATTTGGAGGAAAAAGAGATAAACCAGGATTTTTTGTCGATTCAACGTATGGATGAGAATTGGGTCTATCACCATGATCCTAAGTCAAAACAAATGATGGTGTGAACCTGGTTGTTTGGCTTGAAAATTTCAATATACGACAATCGGTAAATAAAATTGGCATCAGTTTTTTTAAGTGATTTTATTTGTGGATTACTTGCAAACTGGTTAAACATTTAATTCTTTATATTTTTAGTTAAAAAATTTCAAAAAAACACGGTTTGCAGAAGAAAAAATCCTTTTTCATCAGGACAACGACCGTGTCACAATAGCATTTTGACAATGGCTAAAATCCATGAATTAAACTTTGATTGTTGGAGCATCTTACGTATTCAGAAAATCTATTGTCACCTTCCATTTGTCGCAGAACCAAAAAATTCGTGTAAAACGTTTTTCGTCAAATGAAAGTTCGTCTAATACTATTTTGAGATATATTATTTCCTTCACTCTGTGTGGCATTGACACATATTCCACTTACATCGTTGAAGTGGAGACACATGTCTGTGCAACTATTCTCCACTAAACTACATTACCTGTTATCTCCGTAATTAGATCCGAAAATGAAGGCCTATCATCTAAATCGTTTCCTCAATCGGAATTGCAATATATTTTAATGATTTCATCTCCGTTACTCTCGTACTCTATTCCATAGTTGATTGTTTTCGACAAGTTTGTCATGGCAAACAATATATCTCGCCTGGTATAATCTGCTAAATGCATCAACGACCTTGTTGCTTCTCTATATGATGCAGTGTAAATTTTCCTTGTCTCTTCTTGATCTTTAGAACTCAGTTCGTTTGATAACCGAATTTCTAGTTCTAGTAGTGTATTGGTTCACCTACATTCTTACATCCCATATTTCTATAGGATTGATCTTATATAGGTCTTTTGTATTAATTGCATGTTCTCACTCGTGTTTACTCATACTCCTAATATGAAAGAAGCTTCACAAATCTCTGAGATTATATTTTTGGAAAATCTTCTCTACGATTTTGTTAACCTTCATACAAATCATGCACCTTCATACAATCATCAACAAATACAACTAGATTTACTCCATCATCCATGAAATAGATGCACTTTGATAATTTCAGTCTTTCGAATTGCATTTCAGTTCTTCATTGCAATCCATACTTACCTGTTTAAGACTGTAAATTGGTGTCATTAATCTTGCAATCTGGCCATCCTCCCTTTGGTACAATGGAGGTAATTTCATATACAGTTTTTGCGTAGTAGCTAATGATAGAAATAATCTAGTTACAGAGAAATTTGCAACTAGTGAATATGTTTCTCCATAATCTTTCCGTTTTTCCTGGTTGAATGCCTATGCGACTAACCGCACCTCAAATCTTGCAGATTTTCCATATGAATCTGTCGAATTTGGAAACCTATTTACATATAATACTCGTTTTGTCTCCGGACAAATCTATGATAATCTACGTTTTCTTTTTTCATAATTTAATAATTCTTTCCTTGATAGCTTCTCTCCAATAATTCTTTTGTGCTGATGGTAGTGCCTCATTCATTTTTCGTGGTTAGGCAATTTCTAGAGAGTTTGCCTCAACATTTGTCGATTCCGTATATGAGAATATTTCATCTTCTCCTTTATTTGTATCAGGTTTTGGCTTATCTTTTCTTCCATATGGTTTTCTGCTAGTCTTCTTGTGTCTGCTGTTACCTGGTATACCAGCTTACCCCTTTGACCCCCCCCCCCCCCCCCCCCCCCCCGAACTTCTTCCACTTCTGTGTTTATGCCTTTCTCTGTTTGATCATTTTGCTCTATCTTAGAATTACATTCTGTCCCTGACCCTGTATCATATATCACTCATACTGTCCTATAATGTTTTTATATAACCATTTGTATTCTCTTTTTATCTCGTAGAATGTGATGTTTTTTTGCAAAAACTTCTTGCAAACGTGAAGATTACAGTCTATATCCTCTTGTTTAAGTTTCATATCCAATTAGTACATACTATACCATTATCAAGATTTTTTTTCCCTTGCATTGGCACATTTGAATAGGTTAAGCATCCATATATTTACAAACGTTTCACTCTAGATACATTTCCCATCCAAATACCTGAGGGTGTTTCATTATGGAGCTTTAAATTGATTATTCTATTCCTCACATATGCTGCGGTAGTCATTACCTCAGGTCTAAACTTTTGCAGCAACTTGGTTGACGACAATATTGACCTACTTACATTTAACAAAGTACACTTAACCTTTTCTGCAACCCTATTCCTTTATAAGATTTTGACATTACTTCTCTTGTTTCCTA
Source organism: Cryptocheilus praepositus (assembly GCA_033815515.1). Classification (NCBI taxonomy): domain Eukaryota; kingdom Metazoa; phylum Arthropoda; class Insecta; order Hymenoptera; family Pompilidae; genus Cryptocheilus; species Cryptocheilus praepositus. Next base: position 754,568 of record JAWWQZ010000334.1, read on the forward strand.
GAGTGTTGGAGTACAAGTTTTTTTTTTCTTAGCACAAAAGTGTTCGGTTCTGCATCTTCATATTCTTTTCCTTGTGTCTCGTTCAATTTCAGTCAGATATTCCTGCACACAAAACTTTATCTCAGTTTTTGATTGTACATATAGTAGGACTTTTTCTGAGTGGAATGATATATTCTTTTAAACACGAAAAAGTAATGGTTGTAACTTTCTCCACTTCCACTGTATTAAACTCTAATAAATATCTGAGTATCAGCTCACACACATTGTTTGATAATCTCTAAATATTCTTGATGCACACACTGTTGTTGGAATACGACAAAAATCTTTTATTGTCCTTCCTTTTTTATGATTGGCCTCAGAACATTTATATCAAAATAGATACATGTATTCTTTCTCATTCTCTAAAACAAACTCTCGAATTTCTCTCTCTCTCAACGTGTGATGCGTGGCATGAGCTGCGACGCAAAATCACACATTGAACAAACATGTTGTTTGTCTAAGTAACTAATCGTGCTACGTTCATAAAGTAAAGACCATCATCCTTGAGTCCACAGGTATAAAGTAGAAATTGATATCAAACTCACACACATTGTTTGATTACCTTCTTGAAACTGGTTCACAAGCATATTTAGTTGCTTATTCAGTGCAACACAAATCACAAATATCATCTTATACTCTTATATTTTAATCTGCGTTAACATTCTTGAACTGAAAAGTTTTCTTAATTATCTCACTATTCATGCGACAGAATCTTTCTTGTTGCAATGGCTTGCTTTGTATGTCCAGTGCATATGCATTTGGAACTTTATCATTCTTCCTTATTTCAGTTTTTACTACATATAAATCAACGTTTCTAATTGCTACATATAATGTTTTCTTTGTATTTATGTTTCTTATCATTATCTCTCCATTTCTAATCATTGTCTCATGACCTTTCTTTTCTATCTGTGATACTAACATGGGATTCTTTCTAAACCCTGGCACATAGTAAGTGTTATTTCCAACTGTCCTCTTGATAGCATTACCTATGTGTGCGCTTAGTATTATTTTACCTATAGCTTACGTTTGCAATATTGATCTACTTTGTTCTATGAATCTGCTACAGTGTTAGCTATACTATTATCTAAGTCTTTAAATGGTATAAACCCATCTTCTCTGACGCTTACGTGATATGTGTGGCTGCTGTCCAACAACCATATGTCGTCTAAATTCAGAGTGTTCAATGACAGTAGAAATGCTACATCAGGCTTAAACCTGATATTTTGTGCTTTATGTCTTTCACAACTTCTGGTATTGTTTTATGTATGACAGTCTTTCCTACTGTAAACTGGTTTCTTACAACTGGAGCACATCAAAGATTTGCCTTTTTCTCTATATTTCTCTCTGTTTCTCTATTTGGGTATCTATCATATTTTTTGGATACATGTAAGACCTCTCTATGCGTATCTACCTTAACTTCTTATCTCAAATGTTGTCTATTATATTGTATCAAAAGTATCCTTGATATCTTTGCAGAATTGAAGTTACCATCTAATAAGCTCACTAATGATATGTTTAAACTGTCATAACTTTCAGGTAGTCCTTACCTCTTGCTTCTCTGAAATCAATGGGTACTATCTTAGATTTCGAAATTAATGACATTTTTTCATTATCTTTAATGTTTAAGTGATAAAATGCTGTTTTTATATGGCATTTTAAGAATTCTAGATTTTGGCTCATGTATCGGTTCGGTTTTGTTCAGAGCTTCATATGCATCCTCGCAATCCTCAATATATACCTATTGATTTGCACCAACATGCAATACAATAATTCCAAGGAGATATCGTTCTTATCTCTATCTATCGTTATTGAGATTTAATGCTGTCTTTTGTTCTACGGTATTAGCAGCCACTTTAATTTTATTTTCAATGTTCTGTAGTTATGTTCTGATAGCTTGTTTATGTGGATATCGTTTTGGGGCTCACTGGCTTACATCATGTTGCATGTGCTAGTATAGGTTAGGTTTCATTGCTGCATGAATTTTAGGCGAACCGTAGGCGAATTCTGGGCTCATTACCCATGTTAATAATTTATAACAAATATACTTTATGATATAAACGTATACATAAACTCTAATGTGACACCATGATAAAGACAAAAATTCGAAAGAAGAAGGAAATAAAAGACGCTCAATTAAAATAAAACATAATATGCAGAACATGCGCTTTCTATGCTCACAAATGTATGTCAGTAAAAAATAATTTTCTAAATTTTATTTCTAAGGTGCGCTGCAGGTAAAAAAAACCACTCTGTTTGCGTTTGTTTTTGTGTCAAAATAACTTATACGGCCTAATCTGTAAGAAATAGGTGCTTTATGTATTACTTTATATTTTTGCGTAGCGCAAAGCGACATTGCAAATAAAATTCTGTTGGTGCGTTATACAGTAGTATAATTCCAACGGCGCTGGTCATATAGTAATAATGTGTAAGGTTACTGCTCAATCTTCGCGAACTTTTTGTAAGTTCAACTCTCCCTCCATGGGTACACTTTTTTTTTTTTTGTTAATTCAAGCTTATATAACAATCTTCAGTATTGATATACAGAATGTATCCGACTTTTTCAATTTGTTCGTGCAATATCAGGAGAAACTGTGCAAAAAACCGATTTTCGTTTCTGCCTTTTACACCCCCCGCCCCCCGAATAAATACAAGGTTGAAATTAGACACACATGATTTTTCTTTTTTTAATAAGCTGTCGTTAGCCTTTTATTCGGGTATACTTTTTGCATAAATACTCGATGAGATCCTGCAAAGGATATAGGCAACGTGACTGATATAGCTTTATTATAATACCTCTAAAATTTCCTCAACATGTTTCGCAGCATTTAGGCCTACTCTTCAGAAATCTGTATTACTAATAATACGACATTTTATAAACGTGTGTTTTTTGTTTTCTTTTTTCACGCCAGAAATTTTCTCGGAACATGTTGAGGAAATTAGAAAAGTGATAATGTTATATCAATCAAAATACGCCATTCATCTGAACATACCAAACTCAAAAAAGTAATGCGGGTTTAAAAAAATTATAAGTAAAATTTGCTTAAAATAATGTAGGCCTATCATTCTATGAAAAGGCGATCTATAATGATTAGCGGAGACAGGAGTTCATGTTGAAATATTTATAGGTTAACTCTAAACGAGCCAACAATGACAGATGATTCAAGCTTTTCATCCGTATGTTGTCTTTGTAACGCGAACACGGGACGTTGCATCTTGGCAATTTTCCCGTATGACGCGGATGTTTCGATTTAATGCGAATGCGTCATCGGATGATCCTTGAATGCAGAGTACCGGTTTTGTCACTAGTCATTAGCATTACTAAGTCAACTGAATCGGAAGTAGTGTCAACGTAAAGAGGACATTTCTTAGAATGCATGACATGTGATTTTCTTAAAAGATAATTGTACGGACGGTTACGGTTTGTGTTGAAAAACGGCCTCGATTTTGTAAATTAATGGTATCAAAGAATCCTTTGTGAAAAACTCCAAATACAGTAAAGCCTGTTTTTGTGCGGTGGATAGGGACCGCATAAAAGAAATCGTACAAAAAAATATTCGAAAATTTTATAAATTCTTACATATAATAAGCAATTTTGTGCGATATAGTACCTAAAATTTTTTTTATGCGGTGGATAGGGACCGCATAAAAAAAGTCGGACTTCGAAAATACATCAATAATTTATGAAATAGATGAGAGAATGCTTTCAATTAAATTAAATAATTAAATTAGACCTAAAGAAATTGTAAAAATATTTAATTCTTCATTGTACATATACATGGAGAAGTTTTCACATTACACATTAAATAGTTTGCTGCTACTCATCGTAATCCAAAACGCGCATCTTCTTGTGATGGATTGGTTGAAAATCGCTTTCGTCGCTTAAAGATAGGATTTCAATTGATTTGTTTTTTGGTACCATAAACTCAGTGATCAGTTTTTGTGACGACGGTCGACTGGTCAGTTGCTTGTAAACGCCACGATAGTGAGACATGCATGATCTCAGTTCTTTTTGGAATTTTAAGCGTCTTTCCACATTGGTATCTATTTTAAGAAAATGCGTTTCCAATTTTTTCGAGATTTGGATCCCTGCATATATTTTATCTGCTGTAATAGATTCCGGTTCTTCTTGTCCATTTTCATAATCTATCAAACTATTGAAAATGTCACTATCATCGACAGTTTGGTCCTCAATCATCTCGTCCAGGTCATTATCGCCAAAAGAATCAAAGCCTTCTCTGCCGATGTTATGTGCGAGCGCACTAATTTCAGATAATAACGTTGACGCGTTTTCGGTAACGTTTCGATTAATTACACATTCATATATTTCGTCCACAACATCTATATGTACATTGATAGGAAACATTAAACTGGTGCTAACGCCGCTTAGATTCATATACCGCATAAAAAAAAAATCGCACAAAAACAGGTTTTACTGTACTGGAAACTTCTTTTCATTGTCCCTACAGAACTGGATTCGACAAATTGTGGCTCTTTACGTTTGAGTATGTTGCTTTGAATTAAACTTGAAAATTAAAATAAAACGTTTGTACCTCAAATACGGTTTAGTTGTCTACTCACATCCTGAGTAATTAAATAAAATTAATAAAATATGCACTTGTTGTACTCTCAATACCTTCAGGTTTACATATTTATGTAAGCAACCGTTTTCTAATATGAAGAGCATTAAGTATAAATTGGGGGGGGGGGGGGGGGAGCAAATTACTTACGCCAACTTCGAATCGTGCGTTAGATGAAAAAAGGCTGGTTACAAATCGGACATATTAAAACCTTTTAAGGAGATCCAAGATCATTGTTCACACTGATGAAAACCAATGGGAGCAACTTTTGCATGATCTTGTCTTCATTTAATAACAATATGATTAATGTTATAACTGGTTACGATATTACTTTAAATTTTTCCTATTTGTAAAAATATATCTATATTTTTCAAATATTGTTTAAACATGTTCGGTAATCCCATCCCAAAAGTTAGTCGACCCCTGTTTTAGACGGAATCAAATTGGGACAGTTTCACAACAAGAATACTGCTTCCTGCATACTTGCAGCTCGCTCTCATTGCCCATCAAATTGAGATGAGGAAACCTGAAAAAAAAATTACGATGAAATGAGTGTCAAGACAATTGAGACAATTACAATTCAGCGCACTAATACTAGAACAAAGACGTTGCTTAAAGAATGGTTTTTTAATTTTTTCTGTATGTAAATCTTTACAACATATTGCTGATATTGGTGCGATCAAAGTGAGACGAAACATAATATAATCGGAACCGGATTTACTTTTGGTTACTGATTGAGTAATTTATGCCATAAAAAATGTAATTGATATATTGCTGGCAGGATAACTCATGATAACGTTGTCGTGCCGAACATGAATGTGACGAGTGAGACTCGCGGGATCAAGTTCAAGCCATACATTAGACACTAGGTATTTTTTTGCGGAGACAGCGGCGAAAACCTGATCAATTCTTGGCACTCCTTCGTGCAACTAAATTTTTACTTTACGAAGCATAATTTATTTTTCGGCTTGGCATTATTACGTTCTTGTTGACAAAGTTACGTTTATAAATACTCAGAAAACTGCTATTTCTATTAAAATGTTATTTACACATGGAGTATTGCTTTAAAGTTTTATTTGTGTTCTGTTATTTAGTGTTTGTACTATTATCACTTATATTTTTTTTGGTACGGATTATTTGTGGGTTGTTTCCATTAGCGGATTATATAATGTACATATAAGAAGAAAACAGATTATAATAGTCCATAGTGAGTTTTCGATTCAAGTGCATTTTAACTCGTTACGTGCACTGTTCTCGTGCATTACTCTGGGCCATTTGCTGATTGTGGTATCCTAATCGTATGGTCCGGAATCTTCCGAGCTTATTTGCACGTCAAGGAATTAACACTAGAACTACCGCACCAGGAAACCTGAAAAAAAAATTACGATGAAAAGGCAATTGAGACAATTACAATTCATCATTTTGACTGGTTTTACAATTTGATTTAAATATTTCTACTTTATGTTACATTTTTTTCCGAAATGGTGTAATGACTTTTGCGGTGATAACTAAAGAAATAGTAAAATATATTTTTTAAATGTTTTATTTATTCTGAATCAAAATAAATTGATACTATGGTTACTTATACCAAGAGCAGTCATTTTGACTGGTATTTATTAAGGCGTTCATTTAGATCTGAAGTCGTAAAACATTTGAAGATTCTGTTAGGAATATGTTATTGTTTTGTTTTGGAATTTGCTCGCTTGCCACATCACAGTATTGTATCAGGCAACATTGTAAAAACAACCATCAAATAGAGAAGTTACTGCATTCAATCAGTGCGTTTATAACAGCCGCAGGAAGACCATCATGTTCTTGTTCATATAACAATATATTCAGTATACGACATATTATTTCAATTAGTGTAAGATGAGAAAATAAATACAAATATTATATACTCATTTTTATAATAAATAATTTTGTTCTAGTCTTTCTAAGCCCTGAAAATGGCAAAACGATTGAAAACTTGTGAAGTATTGCAAAAATTGAATGATATACCAATGGAATGCTCTGATATAGAAGATGGTGAACTTTATGACTGTGAAGATGAACCAGAAGAAAATGAAATTGAATCGTGGGGTATTCACGATAATCTTGTTGATAGTGACAGAAGTGACAATGATGATTTAGACAAAGAATATGTTCAGAAATCTTCAGAAAGCGAATGTGAAAATAATTCGAATTTACGTAAAAGTAGATGTGTTCGAGTGTTTTCAAGTTCTGAAGATTCTAATGAAAGTATTTTACTAGAATCATAAAATGAAATTGCTGCAGACGGAATCATGCGCGAGGAGCATTGTGTTTACTAATGCGTAAGGGATAATCCTAACTCATTAACACTAGATTGCCCAAGGCAGTCATTTTGACTGTTTTTTAATTTCAATTAGAAAAACAATTATGAAATTGATGACATAATTTCTTAGAATTTGGTGACTTTTTCTATGACATATAAATGGGTTTATGAATAATTGTAGTTACTTCCGCCCTCCTTTATTTGATAAATTTTAAATAATCAAAAGATTTTTATTTATTGAATTGAGTAAATTTCTTATATGACCTGTCCGGCTTTGTATTGAAATAACATTTTTTTCGATTACGGTAACATACCGATGCATGATAAATTGTCGATTTGGGCGTATACTTGATAAGTGTCAGTTGCTCAATAAGCTAAAGTAGTACTAGTTATTCGAATCTTTATAAAGTGTTGTTCTAACAAATTGTTTATTGTATTTCTTTTGCGCCCTAACTTTATGAAAAAAATGTCGAACAGAAATGAGTTATTGGAAAACCTAACGAACATAAGTGAAGAGTGCTCCGATATAGAATCAAATGCAACAAATTCTGAACTATCATCTGAAGATGAAGCGGATTATATTCAAAGTGAAACATCTGACGCTGAAGATAGTGATGAAGAGTCGACTCAATGATGAAAATGAAAGTGTCATCAATATGCCCAGGAAAAGGTGTAGGGTGCTAACTAGTTCAGATTCTGATGAAGAAACTGAAAATACGTTTCAGGAGGTCGAAACAGCTGCTGCTGATGGTACTGTGTGGACAAAAATTGACGAAGGTGGTATTCCTGGAAGGATACCATCTGCTTGTATTTTCAAAAGTGTGAAAGGGCCAACAGGCTACGCAAAAAGGAACATTGTGGCAGATAATCTTATCAGTGCATTATCGTCGATAATAGATAACTATATTATCAAACATATAAGAAAGTGCACAGAAGAATGTCGCCGAATTTTGCGGAACGGTTGGACAATATCATTACCGGAAATACGTGCATTTATTGGGATTCTATATGCTCGTGGAGCTTACGAGGCAACAAATTTTAAATTGAGTTATTTATGGTCAGCGAAGTGGGGTCTCGAATCTTTTAGAAAAACTATGGCCAGAGAAAAGGTCAAGCAAATTCTACGATTTATTCATTTTGATAAAAGAACCGAATGCAGTAGGCGCCTACAATCAAATAAATTTGCCTTGCTTTCGGAAATATGAGTTACGTTCATTGAAAACAGTCAATATGTACAGTTAATATTTACTAATAACCTCTTATATAACTGTAAATAACATAAAAAATATTAAAAATTAATTTTAAACAAATTTCTTTACATATTTGTTATTTTTTCACAATGCAGTCATTTTGACTGTTTTTGGGCAATATAGGTATACAAGGGCAAATGCAATCTCGGGCAATCTAGTGTTAAATAAGTTAATAATACCAAAAATGTATTACATAAAACATGGATCTCCTTTTGTAAGAAAGTAATGAAGCAACAAATTTAAAAATATTCTATTATTAAGTATTTTTTTAAGACCAGTCATTTTGACTGGTTTGGTAGAAGTAGGTTTGCTGAATTATCGGTAGTTCTAGTGTTAAGCAAGTGAATGTGGTACAAATTATATCATACGTGATCTCATTTGAATTGGAAATATCTCACCAATATGTGACAAAAAGAAATGCCTGGTGAACATCTTACAGTGCTGAACACTGTGAAGGGAGGACCAGTAGGAACAATCTAAGAGAGTTTACTGTACTCACTACACCTGCATTTAGAAACAGAATGGAAGCTAAAAGTATCCTGCCATATTAACACACTGAATGTCATGGTATCCAAATGTGGGTAACGGACAAGTTATCACATCTTTGTTTTTTGTTTTTAATAGTAAAGGAGAAATTTAATAGTAAAAACAATCATAACTGTGTATACGTGGTTATAAACATGTTATACGAAATATAGTATATATTATTATTGATTAAGTATTCTTTGAGTAAATTTGAGCAAAGTTGTGGTGTTTCAGGACACTTAGCGCAATAAGTCACAGTTGTTTTCTACGTTTCTACCAGTTGTTTATCGATCTAGAATTTCTCTACTTGTAGAAGAATGCTAAATGTATATTGACCTTATTGTTCTTCCTTCAGAATGGCCACGATCACTTCATAACTAAAAATCCTCGAAATGTTGTGTAAGCGCGTTGACGAGTACGTTCCCGCGATAAATATACTGAAATTATGCTGGGCGATCAACGTATTAAAAGCATGTACGATCTGTTTTCCGAAATGAGCGGCACAAGCCCTCCATTACTCAAAAGAGTGCAGGTCGCCATTACCCGCATCCAGTGTTATCAGGCGAATATCTAAAAAACTCCTTACGTTGTCAGATTACACAGTCAACTTTACATCTGCGTCATTTACATCACGTGACATTTTACCCAATGGGGTAGATTAATCAGAATCAAATGTTTCTCAGTAGGAACACTTGGATGGTATTTATAAAATAAAGAAAATATTAATGCGAAATAAAATTGAAAAAATTATTTAGTGATGTAATTATCTGGCTAAAATCTCATTCTTGTTAACCTATGCCATTGGGTCAAACAAGGTGTTACATGATATCATACATCCCTTTGTGCGTCCATTTTTCTACAGTTATAAGTCGCATCTCTAGTTCACTACCTATACTACTTTCTTACTATTTCATGTCATTTGTCCGTCAATTCCTTGGATCTGGTAATGTTCCTCACATCTGAATAGGCCACACAGGAATCTTTCACTCGCATCTGGTAACAAAAGACTCAGTATGTGTTTGGTATTCTGAGATATTTACGGTGCTACTGTGTTATTGAAGATTTCGAATTTATGATACAGTAACATATATGCCTTTCTCCTTCGCATAATTCTTTAATCTTAATAATGATAATATTATTATACTATCATTGTCATTATGTAGAGATGTGTAAAAAAACCACATGGTTCCAAAACATGTTGATTGCGTACATTAATTATAGTAGCAATTGATCTCTTAATCACTACGACGACCATTATTTATTATTGATTATTTTACAGTAATAATAACGTTCACATATACGTGTAATTCTGTTATTTTTATATACGTTTCTTATAAATACAATATGTCAATTTAATCGCACGTTTGCTCGACACACATTCAGGAAGTTGTCTTTGGTTTTAATGGTAAGATATTGTTTCATTTGAAACTTATGAAGTAATGCGTGAAGAAGTCGTAACGCGCGGTGACGCTATATTTGTGATATGAAAAGATGAATATTGTGTTCTCGTAAGATAATTTCAGCATGTAGTGTTTGAGAAGTGTGTCGTTGGTTTCAACATTGAAAAAATAGATTATGGAGAAATATAAACAAATACAAAGAAACAAATGTTTATTCAAACTAACTCAAAATAACGCCTTCTCAATCAGCACACACAAACTTTCACTCACGTTTTTTATAACTCTGACCGCTTTACTCACAATCACACAACGCAAAAAAATGTGTCCTCGGTATCACACAATAGATATATTTACACTTTCTCATACACAAAATAACTATGAACTAAATGACTTGTCTAACATACAGCGATGTTAATAATCAAAGATCGTCGGTAATTTTCACTGATCATTCTCTCTTTCTATCAGGTTGTTCAATAAGTTTTGTCGTTCGATAAGAAAAACACAATGTTATGGTTCAAAATACACTTTATTATTCAGTATAATCTCACTGAACATTAATGCACTTGCTCCAACGATCCTCCAATCTGTGGATCCCATCCCTGAAGTGAGATTCCGGAAGGTCTGCAAAATACGCTTCAACGGCCGTTATGACCTCTTCATTTGACGAAAAACGCTTGCCACGCATAAATTTTTTGAGTTCTGGAAACAAATGGAAGTCGCTGGGGGCCAAATCTGGTGAATACGGCGGATGCTCCAACAATTCGAACTTTAATTCATGGATTTTAGCCATTGTCAAAATGCTCTTGTGACACGGTGTGTTGTCCTGATGAAAAAGGATTTTTTTCTTCTGCAAACCGGGTCTTTTTTCACGAATTTTTTCCTTCAACTGGTCCAAAAGGTTGCAATAATATTCAGAATTAATTGTTTTACCAGTTTGCAAGTAATCCACAAACAAAATTCCTTTCGCATCCCAAAAAACTGATGCCAGAACCTTCTTGGCCGATTTCTGGACACGAACTCGTTTCCAAGCCGAACAACCAGGTTCACACCACTCTTTAGCCTCTTATTTTGATTTAGGATCATGGTGATAGACCCAAGTCTCATCCATAGTGATGAATCGACGCACAAAATTCACTTTATCCTTTTTAAAACGCTCCAAATGTTGTTGAGAAAGTCGCATTCGAATGTGTTTTTGTTCAATTGTTAGCGAATGCGGCACCCATTGTGCACATAGCTTTTTAAAACTCAAAATTTCATTTAAAATATGAGTCACACTGCCTAGTGAGATGTGTAGAGCCTGTACTAAATCCCTCTCAGTCAATCGACGATCTTCCAAAACCATATCCTGTACTTTGGCTACGATTTCTGGTGTTAATGCGGTTTTTCGACGTCCTTCACGTGGATCGTCTTCACGGCTTGTACGACCACGTTTAAATTCAGCAACCCATCTTTCTACTGCTCTAATTGAAGGTGAACGTTCATTATACACTCTTAACATTCGTTCGTGAATTTCTTTTGGTGCTACACCTTCCAAAAATAAGAATTTTATCACTGCACGATATTCAATTTTTTCCATTGTCGAAAATACTGTGACACGACGACACTAAATGGCTTGTAAACAAAGAATGAATTGACTGATGAAAATGAACCTTCACATACGTTGATAAGAAGAGTGAACCAACAAAACAAAAACAAATTTGGACTAGTAGCAACGCCCTCAACAAAACAAAACAAAACTTATTGAACAACCTGGTAATGTATTTAGATTCATACACACAACACAAACTCAGAATCACCTTCCACACACTTAATTCCCCTGCCATTTCAATTACGTCTTACACCATGTTAAACTTAATTTCAAACTATTACATAAAGCATTATATTTTACCTACTGTAGGAGAAGAAAAGTATCGGCGTATTGCGACTTTTTGGATTCATTTTTGTTAAAGAAGTGCGATCTTATTGAAATGTACTGCATCCGAAAACTAACAATTAAAATAATATAATCTTCTAGCAATTTGCTTAATATAACACAAAAACTACAACAAGTTTTCCTAAACATATTTTGATTGAACATGTGAAATCTTGTTGCGATACTCTTTTCTTCGACGTTTAATCTAGAATAAAATAGTATACGCGCGTGGCAACTTTTCTAAAATATTACAAATAATACAATACAACAAAACAAATCAAATTATGAACCAAAAAAGTATTGGTGTACGAAGAGTAGCCGGTAATAAGTACTAAACATTTGAATTGCTACTGACGTGAAACACTCTGCTGAAAGGGTTGAAAAAGTTTGCTTAAATGGACGGAATGAACAAAATATTATATTGACAAAACTAACTTTTTTAGTACTTAGTATATTTCCCCGTAATGATTTGATGTTAATTGGAATAGTTTTAAATCGAAGAGCTTTGGGTGATATATATATATATATATATATATATATATATATATATTGGTACTCATTTTTAAGTTGTATGGTAATGAATATCAAACGTCCGATTCAATTGCCGGTCTAGAAAAAATGTGAACCCTACAGTACATGTAATAATACATTCCTATGTTGTTTCTGAACAAATAGAATCGTTAAATCAAAAATAGTGAAATCATAAAAAAAGTTATAAATAAAAAAAATTATAATTTGAAATTGTTTTGTTGTTTTATCATGAACCATGTAATAATACCTCTAATAATCCGTGCACTAACGAATTTTATTGACATTAGCGACTATCCTCTGAACATTTATAAAAGATTCCTTTAAAAAGTTGAACCACCTTTGTCTGTTTCATTAAGTCATAAACATTTCTGTTAGCTGTTCTACTGAGTACATAATTGCAAATCATGCAAATACACTTCTGACTGCATCAGTAATAACGAATATTTCTATGTAGAATTTGCCACATAGATTTGCAGCAGTTGCAAAATGATTCTTTCACACTATTTTATAATATCCCTTGGTGTACAAATTCTTTTGTACTATTTGATTGTTAAAATTTTGTTTTTATCTCCAAACAAATTACCAAATAAAAAATGTATTTCTTCAAAGAAAATGGCCAAATAACAAATTGGAACATGCGAACACTTCTTTTATCTACGGTACTTATATCGCCCCGATGAATTCATTGACTTCTGTTTTATATTCTGCTCATACCGTGTGACGTTACGAATATGAGATACTTTGACGTAGGTTCTGTTTATGCACTGTGTCACCGAAGAGTCGTGTTGGATGTACAAATGATGTTTAATGAGTTCCGCCAATGATATCTACCCTCCGAATTAGAAGATATTCTTCTTCATTCTTCATTCCACTTCATTCTGACCGTTTTGCGAAAACATTTGTCCAGGAAAACTTATATGGATCTATAAATTTGTCTTCTTTGAAACGCAATATTTGCACAAAGAATTAATATACATACTGTATGCCTTTTAATAAATACAATTTGAAAAAAAGTCTACATTTGTGTAAGTGTTATTATAATTTATGGTTTAATAATGTATACAATTTACTAAATATGTTTTCTATAAGATAATAATGACAATAATTCATTTAACCACTAAATACATCAGTGTGAATTTAGAATGGATTAATACACACTGTGTTTGACATGCAAATATAAAGGTAAAAGACTTAAATGATATTTAAGTAAACAAAATAGCACGGCAACTGTGTAATATCATAATTGTATTGTCATGAAAAATAACTTACCAAATGAAAATATTCCATATCCTACTTCAACCAAACATTCTTACAACGATTAGCTACCATATTTCATAATACGATGCAGCACTGTGACGCAAAAATCAATGTCATTCGACATTCTGGTTTTCACCGTCATTATGCCATTGCATCTGGCTTGAAGTAACTAGACAATTACATGTATACTACCATCCAACGCAATGTTTCTTTGTTACATAACAATTCAGTAATGACACTCCTCCTTTCTTGTTATCGTAATATGTATTTGTAATAAAGCACGTCATTCGTTAAACGAGACACCCGATAATTACCACTTTTTATCTTTTGCTTTTTACCAAATTTTCCTTAATAACAACGTGTCAAGGCATTTTATGATATTTAAATATTAAAAAGAAATACAATGTAATACTCCAAGAAGAAGAATTACATTGATTTTTTGCAAGTACATTGAGATTGGTTAAAGATTTGCATAGAATTAGTATTAAGTTGATTAGCTTTTCTCTTTGAATTGACTGCAACTTTTGATTTAATTTCCCGAATTCGTTTATTACTGCGGTTTTTTATCCGTTGTCATGAGATATATGGGACTGTATCCATGTCTATTTTGTTTGTGAGGTTGTTGTGACTGAGAAGTTTTCTCGAATTAAAGGTTTTTCTGTCGTGTTATTGGTATCAATGGTATTGTAAGTGACCATGTCTGTACGGTTGGTGTGTGCGACACGTATTACCATGATGGGTGTATGTCGACATACAGACTGCTCGTAGAGGTCAGATAGTGAGACTGTTGCTGTTGAAGCGATACTGTGATTGCTGAAATATGCACGTTATTGTTTACTGCACTTGGCTGCTGCATTTTCCGTAGTTTAGCGTGATCACTCTGAATTTATTTTATGTGTATATATACTTAGTTGTTTATTTATACCCGAAACTCATTATAGATTTTACTTCTTTGATGGCTCGCAAGGGACGGCAAAGCGGATAAATGAACAGAAAAAAATACAAGTGCGTGAGGGGACCGGTACAGTTTTCTTATCGCCTGTAATGATCGCTACGGAGCAACATTTAATGAATGTTTTACGTTTAACGACATATGTGGCACTGTCACTATAAATATGAAACTATGCTTACTATATTAAATTTTAATAATCGTATATTAATTGTTGTTATAGCCTCAGTAAAATAGGTCATAGCAATATATTATTTTTTTTAACACGCGGTTAAAGGTGATAAAACTGAAGACGGGCCAGGAGGCGAAAATACGTCAAATTAGAAATACAATTAGAAATTGTAGCAAGTTTATACGATCACTATAGTCGTGTCACTTGAACCCTTTCGAGATTGTTGGGACACATATGTCCCAGTCAAGTTTAATCGTAGATTCTAACTGTCAATCTACTAAAATTTCTTGCACATTGCTTCATTGTGAATGGACCTCTATTGTTACATTCCTTAAAATCTAGTACCACAATTTCTTCCTGTCAAAAAGTCCGTTAAGTGTAAAATATCAGCGCGGTAACATCATTTGTGGGTAGTTTGCAAAAAGTGATTACGGTATATATACCTATAGGTAGGTAAGTTTTTGCTTTGTATTTTATTAGCACGTTTTTGAATATTTTTATGTAGCCAATTCAAATTACTTAGTTCTTTATGTAGAAAAAGCGGTGGGACATATATATATATAGCTCAGCCGTCTTTCAAACCGGGATAAAGATATCCCAGCAGTCTTATAGTTTTCAAACGCTGTTTTTATATTACTTTTTTTTCCTATTACACATATAATACATTATATGTGTCTCGATTGAAAATAAATTTTGTCATAATCTTTATAAGACTAATGGGACACATATAGGCTTTAACTTTGCACTGATGTAAAAAAAGTCATTTTTTTTTCTTTCACTCCATTATAATGAAAAAATTCTGCACCTGAAGTATTAGAAATGTAACCTGCCTCTTTTATTTTCTTAAAAAAAATTTCGTTTCGAAAGGGTTAATTTGACAAGCGGCGCGTGGATGCTTTACCGTAGGTCTACGCGATGTGCTGCCCCTTCTACGCTATAGCTCTGCTACAGTCGCGCATGCGCAATAGTGGCTGAGTGATTTGAATCTCACGCGTGCCAAGACAATCGATCCCGCATTGACAAGTAAGATACGCAAAGTGTCAAAGTGTGTGTGGTACGTCATCGGGTCGGTCGTAACTTCCCCTTCAAGGAGTGAGGGAAAACTTCAGTGGGGACTGGCACCAAAGAGAGGGTAACCAAACTTGCCAGGTTAACACTAGAACTACCGACAATTCAGCAAACCTACTTCTACCAAAACCAGTCAAAATGACTGGTCTTAAAAAAATACTTAATAATAGAATATTTTTAAATTTGTTGCTTCATTACTTTCTTACAAAAGGAAATCTGTGTTTTATGTAATACATTTTTATATATATAAAATTAAAATAATATATATAATACATTTTTATGTAATACATTTTTATATAATACTTCCGCATTAGTAAACACAATGCTCCTCGCGCATGGTTCCGTCTGCAGCAATTTCATTTTGTGATTCTAGTAAAATACTTTCATTAGAATCTTCAGAACTTGAAAACACTCGAACACATCTACTTTTACGTAAATTCGAATTATTTTCACATTCGCTTTCTGAAGATTTCTCAACATATTCTTTGTCTAAATCATCATTATCACTTCTGTCACTATCAACAAGATTATCGTGAATACCCCACGATTCAATTTCATTTTCTTTTGGTTCATCTTCACAGTCATAAAATTCACCATCTTCTATATCAGAGCATTCCATTGGTACATCATTCAATTTTTGCAATACTTCACAAGTTTTCAATCGTTTTACAACTTTCAGGGCTTAGAAAGACTAGAATAAAACTATTTATTATAAAAATAAATATATAATATTTGTATTTATTTTCTCATCTTACACTAATTGAAATAATATGTCGCATACTGAATATATTGTTATATGAACAAGAGCATGATGGTCTTCCAGCGGCTGTTATAAACGCACTCATTGAATGCAGTAACTTTTCTATTTGATGGTTGTTTTTACAATGTTGCCTGATACAATACTGTGATGTGGCAAGCGAGCAAATTCCAAAACAAAACAATAACACATTCCTAACAGAAACTTCAAATGTTTTACGAATTCAGACCTAAATGAACGCCTTAATAAATACCAGTCAAAATGACTGCTGTTGGTAGAAGTAACCATAGTATCAGTTTATTTTGATTCAGAATAAATATTAGGTGTACAACTTTGCTTCCGCCGTTTTGCAATAGATGGCTGTAGCGGTAAGTGGTAGTCGAAATAAATAGATCGTAGATGTCATACAATAATGAAGGCATTTGTAAACATAACGCCATCGAAATATTAGTCGATTTGTGTCTGCATCATAAAGTCATTCTCGATTAAACATGTCAGCTTACGAGCCAAATTCTCGTCATTTGCGGGAGGTTTTAATTTTCTGCTTTAATATGAAGAAATCTGCGGCTGAGGCTCATCGAATGCTCTCAAATACCTATGGTGAGGCCGCTATTAGTGAAAGAACGTGCCGAGAGTGGTGTCAACGCTTCAAGAACGGTGATTTTGACGTCGAAGACCGGCAAGGCGGTGGAAGAGAGAAGGTTTTCGAAGAGAGAATTGGAGGCATTACTTGATCAAGACTCGTGTCAAACGCAACAAGAATTGGCAGTATCATTGGGAGTGACGCAACAAGCCATTTCAAAACGCCTGAAAATCATGGGAATGATTCAGAAACAAGGAAATTGGGTGCCGTACGAGTTGAAGCCGAGAGATGTTGAACGGCGTTTGTTTGCTTGTGAACAGCTGCTTGCAAGGCAAAGACGGAAAGGATTTCTGCATCGCATTGTGACTGGGGACGAAAAATGGGTTCATTACGATAATCCCAAGCGCAGAAAATCATGGGGATATCCCGGCCATGCTTCCACGTCGACGGCCAAACCGAATATTCACGGTTCCAAGGTCATGCTCTGTATTTGGTGGGACCATCTCGGCGTAGTGCATTATGAGTTGTTAAAACCGACTGAAACAATCACAGGCGATCGTTATCGAACGCAATTAATGCGTTTGAGCCGAGCATTAAAAGACAAACGGCCGCAATACAACGAGAGACATGATAAAGTGATTTTACAGCACGACAATGCTCGACCCCATGTTGCGAAAGTGGTCAAGACATACTTGGAAACGTTGAAATGGGAAGTCCTACCCCACCCGCCGTATTCTCCAGACGTTGCTCCCTCGGAATATATTGTTTCGATCAATGGCACACGGCCTGGCTGACCAGCACTTCCGGTCTTATGAAGAAGTAAAAAATTGGATCGATTCGTGGATCGCTTCAAAAGATGACCAGTTTTTTCATCGCGGGATTCGTACGCTGCCCGGAAGATGGGAGAAAGTAGTGGCCAGCGATGGACAATACTTTGAATCATAAACGTATAACCAGTTTTTTACAATAAAGCCTCGAATTTCGGAAAAAAACGGCGGAAGCAAAGTTGTACACCTAATAAAACATTTAAAAAATATATTTTACTATTTCTTTAGTTATCACCGCAAAATTCATTACACCATTTCGGAAAAAAATGTAACATAAAGTAGAAATATTTAAATCAAATTGTAAAACCAGTCAAAAGGACTGGTGCGGTAGTTCTAGTGTTAAAGTAACACGACTTTAGTAAATTTCGAAACCAACGTTCCACGATTTCTCCTACGTTTCGACTCTGGTTTCTAGTCTTCCTCGGATGAAAAGAAAGTTAATATTTTCTATCACAACTAATCTAAAACTATCACAACTATAAATAAAACACAACTTAAATGGGAAGGATTACAACTTAAAAAAATTACACCATTTAATAATATAAAAAGTTCTATTTATTGGTGTTACCTGGCTATGATCTTTATACTTCACAGAGTATATTAAAGATTTCTCTTTAGAATATTTCACCAACATTTTCACAGATGAAAAATATGTTCACGTGTAATATTATATGTCTAGACTTTGTTAGTCAAGACCCCTGGAAGAATATTACGATTTTGAAGCATCAGAGTCCAATCTTTTTATTTTTTTTTAAGTTATTTCATACGTATTTCTTATTAAGAGGGCTATTTGGGGAAATTTCGATTTAATAACATTTCCAAAAATAAGTATTATATTACAGTAACAAGCAGCAAGAGAATCAAGAGAATAAAAGAAATGTTAAAACAAGTAGGGGAAGCGGGATGGGTGATACTCAATGGAACATCGGGTGGGATTAAAAGAGAGAATTTACATTCATAGGGCCGATGTGTAGGGCAGTGATAGATTACGGAATAATACAAACAGAAAGTCAAAGATCGGTGGAAAGAAAGAGGGTAGACGACAAAATGGACTCGAATCATCGTCCGATAATCATAAGATTAAATAAGGGATAGTAGAAGAAGGAGACAGCAAGGGTAATAAAGAAGGGGGACAAAAGCAAGAGGGGAGGGATTACAAGGGAAAGTCAGAACATACAACGAAATATTAGGAAAGGTAATAATACACAAGGAAAGTGTGAAGGAAGCGTTGGAGAGCCTGAAGAGAGAGGTGAGGAGAGTATTAGAAAGGACAGAACAATAAAACAGAGAAAAATAAGTACATGGATGGTGGGATGTGGAATATAGGAATATCAAAATAGAACTAAGGAAATGTTTGAGGAAAGGGCGGAAAACTCTTGACTAAGAATAAGAGTACAGAAAGAAGAGAATAGAATGCAAAAGGATACACGAGAGAAAAAGAAAGAGGAACACAGAGACAAAAGTGAAAAAAGCAGTGAACGAAGGAATCAAAATGTAGGAATGAACAGAGTATGAAGAGGACAAAGAACAGGAGGAAGAGAAGATAGAAGGGGTAATAGCAAGAGTAAAACGGAAGAAGGCATGGGGGGGGGGGGGGGGGGGTAAGGCGAGATATTGTAGAGGATGTGGAAGTACGGCAAGGGAGGAATAAGGGGACATCAAAGGGGAAAGGATAGAGAATAGAGTGGAAATGAGAATAACAGCACCGATCATGAAGAAGGGAGAGGGTACAATGATAATGGAATACAGGGAGGTAATAGTGATGCCTACCCTGTATGAGGTATATGCAATAATGCCGCAGAAGAGACTGAAGAAAGTCATAGGAGGGAAAGGAATGCTAGCAAGGAGCCAAACAGGGTTCAGAAAAGATATGGAGCGATGGACAGTGTATATGTATTGATCCATGAAATAAAAGACAGGTTACGTAAGAAAGGAAGAAAGATGGTAATGTTGCCCGTCAACCACAAGACAGCATTAGACTCAGTGAATCGGGGGAAGCTATGGGAAATAATGAAGAAGAAGGGAGTATGAGAGAGACTAAACAGAAGGGTAGAGGAGACATAAAAGGAAATAAGAAACAGGGTGAAAGGGAGGGGAGAGCTAGCAGAGGAATTCTGGACGGCAAGAGAAAGAAAACAGGGACTGGCAGAGGAAGATTAAGGAAGGGAGAGGAAGGGAGTTATGGTTAAATGGAAGGAAATGGTACACATCAGTGTATGCGAATGATATAGTGACACCGGAAGAGGATGAGGAAGGAATGAAAGGAATGATGAAGTCGTTGGGAAAGTACCTGGATAAGGAAGGGCTGACATTTAATTCGGAAAAAACGAATGAAATGAGATGTATAAAAGAGAGAGGGCGGACGAAGAAATGTAATTGGAAATGTAAGCGATAGGAATTGAAGGAAATAAACAAATTTAAATAATTACGATATGCTGTAATGAAGAATGAATGGCAGATGGAACATGAAAAAGACAAAAAGGGCGATGAATCAGTGTGGGGGAATAGGAAGGAGAAAGTTTGGAAAGAATTAGAAGGGGAAAATATGGATATTTGATAACCTGATGTGAATAATAATAGGATATATGGGACGGAGGTATTCGGATAAAAAGAAAGAGAGGAAATGGAGAGAATTCAAGATAGATACTTAAGATAGACAATGGAGACCGATTAGCATAGACCAGTTCATGTATGATAAGGGAGTGTAAGAGCAGGCAGAAAGGTATGAAATTATAATGAACCGCCAAGGAAAGGAAGGAACGGCTAAGAGCGAGGTCAGCACGAAAGAAGATAGCAGGAAGAGAAGGACAAGAGAGACGGGACCCCGAGTAGGAGAAAGAGACAAGGTAATGCAGGCAGGAAAGAAGAGGAGAAAAGGGAAATAGGGAAGGGACACAGTATAAGGAGATGGAGAGAATAGAGAAAGAAGAGAAGACCTAAAGAAATCGTAATACAAAGAAGTAGTATAGAGGGTTAAAGTAGAGGAGATCCCGGCATATTTGAGGAAAGGGTGGGAGAAAAGGCGTGGAACGCGGTAAAGAGATTCAGACTACGAAACCAAATGTGGGATGCAAAGTATTGGAAAAGAGAAGAGAAAAGAGTATGTAAAGGGTTTTTCATTAAACGTGTCTGAACTTTAAAATTGAATAAAAAAAGTTGTGCGCGACATATGACGGAAACATTTATTGCGGATTAACACGTTCACGCCGGCGTGACCCACCGGTGGGTCACGCTCGACTGTCCCATAGCGCGTGAACATTTGTTTACACGCCACTCACCATAAAAAAAATAGTTCATTTAGTAAGTTGACAAAATTGCCGTATAGTTGAACATTTAAATAATTAAATTTTAAATAATTGAAATAAGCAACAATCATGCGTCACCAAATAAAGTGCTGCATGAATTCGAGCGCCGCCTCACAGCGAAAAACATGAAAAACGGCCTCGGCGTGAACGTGTTAAAGTACATTCAATACCATTAGGTTTTAAAAATGATATCATTTAAATGGCCTCCGCGGCTTCGTTTACAGGACTCGATCCGAGAGGTCCAATTTTGTATGACTCTCTTGCATAAGTCGGCCTTGATCTCACTGATGGTTCGAATGATATTTTTTTCGCGTTAGATCGCGCGTTTCTGTGTCGTACAGGGACTGCTTTATCAGCAACCGAACCGCTTTGCTCGAATTTCGCGATAGTTCGTTGAAATGATCGCTCGGTTGGACGATCATTTCGGCCGTAAATATTTCGTAACTCGCGAAAAGTTTGGCGAACAGCACATGAATATTTATAATAAATTTTAACAATTTCGACGCGTTGTTAAATGGTAACTATGGCAAAACATAAACAACGAAGAGTGACAGTGCTGCCACCTGAAATGTCAGAGCAACGTGCTGCCAAAGTTCGGACATAGCTATTGAAAAACCCTTTAGATGGTGTGCGCGAAAAGTGGAATCGTGGAAACATATGCTAGAGGAGAGCACAGAGGACAGTGGAGGAGACAAGTGAATTAGGGAAAAGTAATAGAGATTTTGGGAGCGGAAGGAGAGGGTGGAAAGTGAATGAAGAAATGGGAGGAAAGAAGAAAGAAAAACTGTAATAACTGCTATAATAATACCAACGAGTAAAAAAGAATATTTTATAGCAAAAATAATGTTTTTAAACATTAAAATAAACCTCAATTAAAGTAACCATAAGAAGTATTATGTAATAATATGATAATAAAAATAATTATAATAGAAATATACAGATAAAGTAATTATTAAGTACAAATATTTATTATTCGCCACATTTCATACAAATATATGTAGTTTTTCTCCAGCATGTATATTCCTCATACATATTTATTACACGTATTACAAATGGTGGTAGTCTTCTTATTGTTATGGTACCCTATATGACACTATTTGCGTAACCAAGGTGAGCTGTTTGAAGTATTTCGGACATTAGCTTCTTGTGATTCCGCTTCTGGTTTTACATTTTCAATGGTAAATTTACTTACTAGTTGAAACTTAAAGTTTTTTCCAGATATGTTCTCACCTGTTGTTCCCTTATATACGATCCAAGCATTGATGCCAGCTAAATCAACAATGTTGAAAAATAGTTGAAGTGACTGCCTTCTTGATTTTGTTTTGACGGTATATTTCTTAGCCATCTGTTCTTTTATGTCTAAGCCAAATTTTATTTTTTTATAAAATTCAACCGTTTGCTTACTTTTGTAAATTGTAAGAGTAATCCCTTTTGATCTATAAAGCAATAATAAAAACGAGCCATGGTATCCTCCTTTGTTTCACAAATTTTTGGTAATTTCATTTTGTTGCCGCGTATAATGCCAACCAGTGTGATTCTTTTTGAGGGTAATTTAGATGCCAACGGTAAGCTTGTAAAAAAATTGTCAGTTGTTATGGAGCTTCCCACATAGTATACGGTTTGATAAGTTTGGGTACGACAAATTCACTTAGAGGTTGTGATATTATTCGTGTTTTATCCTTTCCTAGATAAAAAAAGCCATTTAGAATATACTTCGTGTGAATATCAGATATCAGCTAAAATTTAATACCAAATTTGTCAAGTTTATCCTTCGAATATTGCGTAAATCGGAATCTAGTTTTATTTGGAATGATTTGTTCATCAATTGTAGTATTTTCCCCTGACTTGTAGCAATTCTAAGTATTTTGAATGAACCTATCCCATACAATTGTTATCAAAGCAAATTTATCATTTTGTAAAAGTTAAAAATAAATTTCAAAATTTCGGTAAAATCACTTCGGCTTATAGTCTTGAGAAAGAAATATGGTGCTCCCTTCTTATGCTTTCCGTGCATACAAAATTCTAATTTTGGTTTTGTTAGAGTCCGTTGTTTACCCAAACTTCGAGAAACTTCTGGTTCTGTGCAAGATATTACATGTTGAAGCATATCGCTGGAAATTAGTAATGAAAACGTGCTGCTTACTTCACCTTTCTTAATATTCATTTGACATATCCTGTGGACGGAATGTATCTTTGGAAATATTGTATAGTGGTAATTTTCCAGCAGTAAGCCTTTCTTTTATTATTCTCAATTGGCTCCGCCTATGGCAATTTCATTTTGATGATTTTGTTTTAATTTATTTGGATCTTCAGAGCTTGAATGCACATGAGCACGTCTTCTTTTACGTAAATTCAAAACGTTTTACAGTTTACTTACCGAAAACTCCTGAACATTTTCTTGGTCTGTAATTTCATTATCACTATTCTCACTAAAAAGTTCAAATTCATGTTCTTCTGCATCCTTGATGTCAAAGAAATCACTTGATATATTGGTCAGTTTTTGCCACAGTTTAAAGGTTTTCAATTGTTTTGCCATTTTTACGGCTTGTGAAATATCGTCATATAAAAAAAATTACGTCCTATTCTAACGACTATATTATAGTGTACAGAATGACCGCGTCAAACAGCATCGATGATTATGTTTCGTTACATCACGACCCTGTTTTTGTCTTTGTTGTGACGCAGTAAGAAGTGGCGTGCGCTAAAATGTACTAACAAAATATCAATGAATCTACCTAAATACCCAATCAACAATTCCGAGTTCGGTAAACAGATTATAAGATACTTTTCCACTTTCAGAAGTGCAAGGGTATAAGTAGCTATGTTACAAAATAATTTTGACTCTAAATAATTAAAAAAACAAAAATAACATTCATTATATTAGACCTTTAATTATCGCTGCAGAAGTCATCACGACATAACAGAAAAAAATGTAACATGAGTGAATGTAGTGACATGTAGAAATTTTCTGATGAAATTGTAGAACCACTCATTTTAACTGACTTGGTAGTTCTACTTCTAATCGATAGCGGCGTATATTTACTAAGGTCCATCAACCTCCCCAACAGGTACAGTATTTACGACCTCTATGTACTCCGCATGTGTTTTTAAGGTACTTAAACACTTCAGGTAAAATAAACAATTAATAACTATAAAGCAACAAATTATTGTTATTTAATTTTGCACTCAGTTATTACTTTTGCATGTACAGTAAAACCTGTTTTTGTGCGGTGGATAGGGACCGCATAAAAGAAATCGTACAAAAAAATATTCGAAAATTTTATAAATTCTTACATATAATAAACAATTTTGTGCGATATAGTACCTAAATTTTTTTTATGCGGTGGATAGGGACCGCATAAAAAAATTCGGACTTAGAAAATACATCAATGATTTATGAAATAGATGAGAGAATGCTTTCAATTAAATTAAATAATTAAATTAGACCTAAAGAAATTGTAAAAATATTTAATTCTTCATTGTACATATACATGGAGAAGTTTTCACATTACACATTAAATAGTTTGCTGCTACTCGTCGTAATCCAAAACGCGCATCTTCTTGTGATGGATTGGTTGAAAATCGCTTTCGTCGCTTAAAGATAGGATTTCAATTGATTTGTTTTTTGGTACCATAAACTCAGTGATCAGTTTTTGTGACGACGGTCGACTGGTCAGTTGCTTGTAAACGCCACGATAGTGAGACATGCACGATCTCAGTTCTTTTTGGAATTTTAAGCGTCTTCCGCATTGGTATCTATTTTAAGAAAATGCGTTTCCAATTTTTTCGAGATTTGGATCCCTGCATATATTTTATCTGCTGTAATAGATTCCGGTTCTTCTTGTCCATTTTCATAATCTATCAAACTATTGATAATGTCACTATCATCGACAGAATGGTCCTCAATCATCTCGTCCAGGTCATTATCGCCAAAAGAATGAAAGCCTTCTCCGCCGATGTTATGTGCGAGCGCACTAATTTCAGATAATAACGTTGACGCGTTTTCGGTAACGTTTCGATTAATTACACATTCATATATTTCGTCCACAACATGTATATGTACATTGACAGGAAACATTAAACTGGTGCTAACGCCGCTTAGATTCATATAGCGCATAAAAAAAAATCGCACAAAAAAGAACCGCACAAAAATAAAATCGCACAAAACCAATCGCACAAAAACAAAATCGCACAAAAAAGGACCGCACAAAAACAGGTTTTACTGTACTATGTTTTCAATTTTATGGAGAAAGACAAATCTTTCTTTCGGCATAGGAAAATGATTTTTTTTGAACATTTATAGAGAAAAACATAGTTTACAGATAAGTATCATATTTTTTTTTATATTTTTGTTGACTGTTGAGAATCATCTCTACATTTTTGTGAATTCGTATATATAGCCACTGTCATAATGTTGCATATCACAGAAAACGTAGCGGTAAAAAAAGCATACATGATCGGTTGACAGCAGCATTGCTACGCGAATTCTACGTGAATTACCTCAAAAATCCCTTCTGACGTTATAGAGCCCCTACTGCCAACCCTGTACTGCAAACCCTGCATGGCGTTTTCACTTAATTAATTAACCTTTTACGGTGGAAATTAACTGAGCATTGCCCGTTACATATCCGTCCCTGACAATCTGTAGTTTCTACCTATTACTCCAAAATCGTTTCTATGGAAATTCCGCGAATATATGTAAAAAATATTTGTAGCCTTACTGTTTAAATGAATATTAGCAAAATTAACATCATATTCGAAATATTTATTAATAAGTTTCCGTAGTATGAGATTTTCCGAAACAATATAGAGTATGCAACGCAAAGTGAAAGCATGCTTTTATTTCATTTACATTAATCTCCCTTCGATTTTTTTGATTTTTTCAATCTACAACTTCCTTCGCTCATTAATTATTTTGCGTAACAATCAATTGTCATAACTAAAATTCTTCCCAAAATATTCTTTTAGTATATCAATTACAATTTGTAAAGCTGTGACATTCCTATGTAATGAATTTGAAATGAATCTTTCGATTCGGGGAATTTTTTAATGTTGCCCCACTTTAGTACAATTTTGTTTATTCTTCCAAATCGATTCAGCAATCCTTGCATTTCCCTTACATGAGATTAAATCATTGTCTACCCTATCATCATTTTCAGTATCTCGTATTATACGCCTTTTGAAAAATGACGCAACAATATCGACGTTGACATCATAATGACGTTATCTTCATTCCTGCTTTCTATTTCGAAATCTTCATTTAACACTAGAAATACCGACGATTGACGTATACCTACTTCTACCGGAGGGGTCAAAATTACTTGTTTCTTAAATTACTAAGACATTTAAGAAAAGACAGCAATGTTTACGTTTTTATATATTTCTTATCTTTATGAACAAAAATTGAATATAATCTGAATAATAATAGTAATATAATAGCAAAAATTTATTAAATAATTATGCATAAAAAACAAAGACATTTTTTGCAAGTTACAGTTATTTTAGCAGAACATTTACCACAGACTCGTTTATGGCATGTACCGCAAATATTGTTCGTTTTATTATTAGTACATTGTGCTATTTGACACCGTTTACGTTTCATCGAAATATGTGTCTGGTTTTGTGACGATATAGATGATGATATTCCCTTCTGCTTGAACTGTAGATCGACCGGTTAGTTCTTTGTAGTCAATTGCAAGCTCTTCGGATAACTGGAATAGAAAGTCTTTTCTTGAAATATTTTCTCCTGTTGTTTCTTTATATAATATCCGGGCATTTATTTCGGCAATATCTAGGATATTGTAAAACACTTGTAATGGCCATCGTCGGGATCCAGCTTTCACAGTATATTTCCGAGCCATTTGATCCGTAATATCTACGCCAAATTTGGTATTGTTATAAAATGTAACCGTTTCAGGTAAACGATTGCCATCTTTTTCAATTTTCACTGACTTATGTTTTGATCTGAGCACTAATACTTTTTTATTGGTATTACTCTTGCATATGGTCAGAGTACATTTTTCTGTTTTGTAAAGTACTGTCGAGAAACGAGACATGTTATCCTTTTTGGATTTTGCAAGTTTAGCTAGTTCTCTCTTATTTTGTCTAATGGTGCCAACTAAGGAAGTTCTTTTAGTTATTTGTTTTGTTGCTAATGGCAAACTTGTAAAGAAATTATCTGTTGTAACTGTTCTCCCACAATCAATATATGGATCTATAAGTTTTAGGACAACAAATTCACCTAAAGGTACGGATAATCTCATTTCCTCTTTTCCTAAGTAGGCAAATGCATTTACAACATATTTACTTTTTACATCCGACGCCAACCAGAATTTTATACCAAACTTATTCGGCTTGTTTGGCATATACTGCGTAAATCTACATCTAGTTTTCGTCGGGAATAATTGCTCATCAACTGTAATCGTAGCACCTGGTTTATAACATATTTGACTGTTTTCAATTCATTTATTCTATACCTCTGAAACTAATGCAAATTTATCTGTTTGCAATCTTTGGCTTCTTTCATTTTTGTTATCGGTAAATTCGGTAAATAATTTCGGTAAATTTATTTCTGCTCATTATCTCAGAGAAAAATTTTGGACCCCATTTTTTGGACTATAAACATGGAAGTTTTAAGTTTTTTGCTTCGGATGCACCACAAGCATATAAAATTGCTATAAACCCATTCAACTCTGCTAACGATACAGTCCAGTCATGGTCATTCAGAATTCGACGAGCTCCTGCTTCAGTGCAAGTTTTTATATGTCTCATAACACTATTGCAAAGTATCAGAGAAAATGCTGTTCAGCACCGAAAACCAATGTTCCGTGGGGGTCAAAATGACTCATCTCGGTATATGTAGGTATACTGTATACAAATTTACAACAAAATGATAAACAAAAAAGAAAACTGTTTTACAGAATTAATTTTTTGTATATCTTAGAAAAATTCGTGCAAAATTTTCAGAAACAAAATGTACCTCAAATGAGTTATAATTATAAGAAATGTCAAACAAGTAATTTTGACCCCCTTGGTAGTTCTAGTGTTAAATATGTTATATATATATATAGTATCGCGATATGAATTGCCAATATTCGATTGTGTGTGTGTGTGTGTGTGTGTGTGTATGCATGAGCGACTGAGCGTTTGGAAGATTCTAGAATAAGTTGGTTGCTAGGGAAGTAAATAAGATGAGCGACCGACGGTGTGATCCGCGATTCATTTGTTTATAAGAGGAAAGGGCAAGAACTTCGCTTGAGACGCAGTCGCCACGAGACCATCACGAGGAAACGATCACGGGGAAGTGATTCGATACACGCGAAAGTTCATATCTTGTACTGTATTATTAGTAGTACTGTAGTTCATATCATTACATTTTAATAAACATCTATTGTATCACTAAATTCCCACATATAAGTAGGTAAAATATAAATGGTGTCTCAAAATTACCTGACATTTTAAATTACGCGCCATTTTTTTTTGTAACAAACATAGAGTACTAATCTTTGACAACTGGTATCAGGAAGTATTGAAGTATGGTCATGGAGAATTACACGATAGTAATATAAAAACATTCGTATTTTTTAAATAAACAATAGGATTTATTAATAAATTTAAATGCCAGTCCATTTTTTTACACCCTTTCTAAGTTTATTTTATTATAGATCATTAAAGTTACCTTTATAAAACAAACGAAATTTTATAATAAAGACAGCAATCGTCCTTGTTCGTAGCAATATTCAATGTATATAGCGCATTTTGACCTGCTTAGGGACAGTTAACAACTGACTTGCCTAGCACGTTCATTCCATGATCACAATAGATAACAGGTGACCGACTACCGATGTCTTTCTAGCGCAAGAGGTTAAACCTCTAGTTATGGCGACGTTGGCCGTGAAGCTATATCGCCTCTACGGGCTTTTCTGTTACGAGCGTACAACATGAACGAACCTTGTACTATAACCGATGTTTCGATTACTTTAACTATGCATTTAGCCGTACCTGTCTTAATATATAGTAAAATTGCTGCATATTATAATATTTTTATCTATTTTCATGTGTTCATTTATCATAGTTGAGGGTTGAATTTATTCGGATATATAACACTATGTACAAAATTGGAAGTTACCTTAACAATATAATATAAAATTTAACATTTCAGTATTTATTAATGTAATTGTATGTGATCATTTTGAAAACATTGAATTACACATAGACGTACGGCACATCCGCAACATTTATTACACGATCTTTTTCTAATATTGTTTTTATTGTTACATTATGTCCCATAAATTCGAGATGCCGGTTTCCCGGCTTTAGTTTAACTTCAAACAAGTTCAGAAAGAGTGTGTGATAAGTGCTTCGGCAATATTACGTAAACATGCCGCCAAGGAAAGAAGATAGTCCGAAAATATTTCACAGCCAATGTGCTCGTTGAACGAATAGAAAAATACAAAAAAGTTCCGAAATCAGTGCACCGAATTTAACCGAACACATTGCACAAGAAATGGGAAAGATTTGCAATCTGGAAACAGTCAGGAGAGTTATTAGAAACGTTGAATTTTATAGAAGAACAGCACAGAGAAAACCCTTTATTTCGAAAGCAAAGCAGAAAAAACGACTTGACTTTGCTAAGGAATATATTAACAAGGATTTCGAATTTCGGAAAACGGTTTTATTTACTGATAAAAATAAGTACAACACTTTTGAATCGGATGGAAAAGTCAAAGTCTGGCGTAAGCCAAACATGAAAATGGATCCAACAAACTTCGTACCAACGGTGAAACAGGGGGGTGGGCATGTCATAACTTGGGGTGCAATTGCAGAAGCAAAAGTGGGGAATCTGTCATTCATTGAACGTATTATGTACCGATTTACTGCGAGATCATTTATAGCCGTCCATTCAATGTTTGGGACTGGAAAAGAAATGAATTTTCAAACACGACAACGACCTGAATTACATATATACGGTTATGAATGTTAAAGGAGCGATACCTGTGTAACGTACCGAAACAATTATGTACACCACCTCAAACGTCGGATCTCAATCCAGTAGATAAAAACCATAATATTACAGATGTAAAAGCTTTAAAAATTTGTTTACAATTGCGTTGGAAAAAATGACGGCAAATATTACTGAGTTATTGATATTATCGATGCTAAAAAGATCGCAGGCCGTTAAAGATGTCAAAAGAGGACCAACAAGATATTAATGTAATACTAATTCGATTTTATTATAATTATAATAGTTTTTATTATAATTTTTATTATAATTGTCACTGTGACTACCGTATGTAGACTTGTGAACTACATATTTACGTCTTTATAATTTCAACCGGAAATACGTGACCATTTGAAGTAAAATGAAGATCATTATATGTTGTTTTGCCAGTATAAGCGATTATGTAATAACTTGAAATTTCAATTTTTTTTTTGTAACGTTCAGTAATTACAAATTGTTGGGTGTATAGAAACTTCTGTAATTCACTGCATACTTAGGCGTATGTGGTGTCTAACACTTTTGGTGCTGCGAGCGTGTATACACGTCGAATGAATGACGCACTAGCGTGTAATGAGGGCGTAAACGTATGTTTCAACATTTCTATGTTTACTTTTCAAGGGAAAGTGATAACAAGCCAATTTTCTGCTACACTGTTTTTCCTAATTTTACATATGGTGACATAAATGATAAAACTTGGGTGGCGAGTGGTTAATTTGTCACATTATCTGCATTGTTACCAATCATCAACAGCGATAATTCTGTGAGTGATACCGTCGGCAGATTACGACGGCCGCCAAAAGTAACTTTAGCTACTTGTACGTACAAGCGTTATTAAATGTTTCCACATATTTTCATGATCGCTCACAAGCAACATGTGGTATTAAGGGGACATTCTACTTTCTCAGGTCGAAAAATTCGATTTTTTTTTTATTGCTTTATTCGAAAGTATATACTTTCGAAATTATGTCCTTAAATTTGCAGCGATAAATTCCAAAAATTGGGAAAGTTATAGGCCTCGCATCTAACCCACCTCGCGCAGATAGAAGGGTTTTTCTCTTTCGGCGATCTTTATTTATTCTAAGAAATTATCTAATTCTGGAAATGATTTAAAAGAGAAGATCACCCAAATGTAAACATTGCATTGGTAAACATTGCGAAGGAGTGTGTTCCGCGCACCAAAATAACATCTAAATATCATCTTACCCTTGACATTGACGATACTGTTATGTATATTGCTTTCTGAACATGCATCCAGTATTCAAACAGTTTTCAAAAGGGATATATCGTTTTAATATGGATCGAAAACAAAGTAAATTTGTCAATTCGAGACCCTGTCGTTCGCGAAAAAGAAAGTTTATTGGAAAACAGCATACAAGTGAATGCAGTTTAGAGTACGCTAGTACATCGGCAGAAAAATTAGAAGAAAATGCTGATCTGCATGTAAATATTGATCCGGCTATGAATTATTGTATATTACAATTTACTACGTAAGAATCTTTTATATACAAAAATTCGATATGCAAAACTTTAAATGCGTTTTTCTCAGTACTATATTTTTTCAACTGGCGTGCACGATTCCAAAAAAAACTATTCGATCAATCGGTCCGAGATTTTAATATATTATTCTACATACTTATGCCTATCGTATGAACCACGGGTGTGTTAATTAATCAATATTTTCTCATTTTTTTCCATCCTAAAACGACGAAAAAAATGCCATTTTCGTGAACCTAATTTTGGAAAGTCAGTCATTTTGAAAGTTTTCATGCAAACTCTTTTTCCGTGGTTCATGCGATAGTGGTTAGTATGTAAATTAAGATTCCTGTTCTGTTTTTTTTTCTGATTATCCCAACGACCGCAATCACGCACGCCAGTGAGTATGAATTTTTTGGAGGTGCTCTAGCAATCAAGAAGAATTTATATGAAAAAATGTGAAAAAACGTAAAAAAAAATATTTTTGTATAAATAAAGGTCGATATGATACAATGTGAAAGTTTCAAATTGCTGCGTTTCTATTTTCGATAAGAAAAAAATGATTGAAAATCAGTAAAATTTTTCGATGAGAAAGTAGAATGTCCCCTTAAAGAGGTTCGTCCGAACTGAGCCTTACTGGTCATCGTCGATACAAATTAGAAAACGATCAAATTAAGTGAGATGACCGTGCAGAATTTATCGGATTTCATGCTTCGCCAGCATTTTGTAAAAAAAAACACGTTCGTTTAAATGCGATTGAAAATAGCAGCCGGAAATTATTTTTCTAATTTATATAACGCTGCACTTTGTTCAAGATGAAAAAGTTCTTCGCAATTCGACATCAGTCGCGTCTTTTCGCCCGTTTGATATGCTGTATAGTACCAAGTACAACGTTCGAAAGTCATAGATGGATACTTCCGTTAATCGAGCGTACCAAGTGATAAAAGCCACATGTGAGGTACACGAACAGTTCAAAAATCGACTGTTTCACTGCACTCTACTTCTTTAAACTGACATGACATCATATGTATCTTTTTCATGTCATTATTTTCATAAAAAAAGCGAAACATTGATAATAACAAGAAATCGCGAATAATGCGCTTTGAACAAAACATTCTAGCAATTCACGTTTAAAAACTGCAAATTAAAATTGCCAATTACAACTGTTAATATCGTATTTACAAAAGAATAGAGAACAATGTACGAAAATTCACGAACATTCTTTTAACCGTAATTTTCAGAAATTACTTAATTAAGCTTTTAGTAAACATGTGATAATGAAAAATAGTTAGAATACCATTTGTGTGTAACCACACTTTATAACAAACCATTTTTTATTCGTTATCTTTTATTACAAAACGCACACAAAACACGTCGTGGACTCTTTGGTTTTCTCTTCCTGCCAGTGATTCAAACTATAGCGTAAATCACGTTTAACTGGAGTGAAAGGTAAACGTAGCTCACTTGAGCGCGCCAAATAATCATCTGAAAAATGGACGTTGCTTATACCTGCCAAACAAACAGAAGAGTGTCTTCCGCTGTTTGAAATTCCTCCACGTATTCCTCAATTCGAAATGTAAAATATAAATTGGATTCGCTTCCTTTTAAGGACAGCAATAGAAAACAATTGCTTTATAACCCGTATCATTTTAATCTTAATGACCTAGCGGATAACAAATTGTAACCAACACAATTATTAATCAGCAAATGACGTATCATTTTTGGCACTATTGGCTCATAAATAATAATGAAACGACAAACAGTTAATTTATAAAAATATTATACTTAATGAGGCGGTGAACATTGAAAGAATAATAATTTTATTTTAAAAGTACTTGCTAAGGTGCACTGCTGAGAAATGCAACAGCGAATAATATAGAAATTAAGGTACTAGCGAATGGTAACTGTTGCGAAGGTGGAATCTGCAAAACTGAAATGTTACATAATTAGAAATTCGCTAGATTACATATTTAAAAGTTAAGAATTGAAAACGTAAAAGCCGCACATTCGATGCTTAAGCGAGAGAGTATAGCAAAATTGGGCATTGCATTAATGAAAACAAATCAATGAAAACAAATATGAAAATCGATAAGACTTATCGGGAATATAATAATATCGTACATTGAAGAGACTAAAACAAGTAAACGCAAATTTAGCAGTTAACTATTTATTGCAAATGGTAATATGTTTATGGCAATAGAAAGCATGGAAAGAAAACAAAGTTAATATATTTACTAGACTGTCCGCTCAACATTGCATCGAAGGTAAAAAATGCAAGGGCGTGCAAATCAAAAATAAAGGAATTATCAATTGACCGTGTAAAAGAGAAATATATCATATTTACAATACAGTGGATTTCGGAATTCTGCATTGGCGGTGAACAAAATATAAAAATACGTAAACGCAAGACTATACGCTCAACGTTGCATCGAAGGGAGCAAATGTAAAGGCATACAGATCAAAAATAAAGGAATTGTCATTTGACCGTATAAAAGAGAAATATATCATATTTACAATACAGTGGATTTCGGAATTCTGCATTGGCGGTGAAAAAAATATAAAAATACATAAATGCAAGAATATACGCTGAACGTTGCATCGAAGGTAACAAATGTAAGGGCGTGCAAATAAAAAATAAAGGAATTATCAATTGACCGTGTGAAAGAGAAAATAAACATATTTACAATACAATCGATCTCGGAATTCTGCATTGGCGGTGAAAAAAAAATATAAAAATACATAAATGCAAGAATATACGCTCAATCTTGCATCCAAGGTAAAAAAATGTAAGGCGTGCAGATAAAAAATAAAGGAATTATCAATTGACCGTATAAAAGAGAAAATTAACATATTTACAATACAGTCGTTTCGGAATTCTGCATTGGCGGTGAAAAAAAATATATAAAAATACATAAATGCAAGAATATACGCTGAACGTATATATAAAAACATAAATCGAAGGTAACGTGAACGTTAATGTAAGGGCGTGCAAATAAAAAATAAAGGAATTATCAATTAACCGTGTGAAAGAGAAAATAAACATATTTACAATACAATCGATCTCGGAATTGTGCATTGGCGGTGAAAAAAAATATAAAAATACATAAATGCAAGAATATACGCTGAACGTTGCATCGAAGGTAACAAATGTAAGGGCGTGCAAATAAAAAATAAAGGAATTATCAACTGACCGGGTAAAAGAGAAAATTAACATATTTACAATACAGTGGATTTCGGAATTTTGCATTAGCGGTAAAAAAATATAAAAATACATAAATACAATACTATACGCTCAACGTTGCATCCAAGGTAAAAAAATGTAAGGCGTGCAGATAAAAAATAAAGGAATTATCAACTGACCGGGTAAAAGAGAAAATTAACATATTGACAATACAATCGATCTCGGAATTCTGCATTGGCGGTGAAAAAAATATAAAAATACATAAATGCAAGACTATACGCTCAACCTTGCATCGAAGGGAGCAAATGTAAAGGCGTGCAGATCAAAAATAAAGGAATTGTCAATTGACCGTATAAAAGAGAAAATTAACATATTTACAATACAGTCGATTTCGGAATTCTGCATTGGCGGTGAAAAAAAAAATATAAAAATACATAAATGCAAGAATATACGCTGAACGTTGCATCGAAGGTAACAAATGTAAGGGCGTGCAGATAAAAAATAAAGGAATTATCAATTGACCGTGTGAAAGAGAAAATGATCATATTTACAATACAGTCAATCTCGAAATTCTGCATTGGCGGCGAAAAACTATGAAAACACATAAATGCAAGAGAAAAAAAGTGGAGAGTCGCGTAATTAGAAAAGACGGTAGTTGAAGTATTATGGAGAGAGGGAATGAGAAGGAGAAGGAGAAGGAGAAGGAGGAGGAGAAGAGTGTGGTATTGGGCGAGGGTCAACGGTGATGGTCGTATTGCAGTCGGACGTTGGAATCAGTCGGGCTGGGAGCGTGAAGGCGTGTGTGTCGAGTGAAGGCAGTTGAAAAATTCCTTCTCCGTTACGTTCCTGTTTTCTTACGCACCGCGTTTCTTCACTAGCTTCTCTTCGCTTTTCCGTTATCGCTCGTGAATTGCTTTTAAAATCGGCCGCGTTGTGTTTATGCAACTGTCCCATTGTGCGTGGAAATCTTGTGCCGTCACTGTTGCCACCGTTGCTCCGAGAAATTGTTCCCACACGAGACGACGGGGGGACGGAGACATCGTGGCAGAAGAGGAGGGAGAGCTCGAGAGAAACACAGAAAGCATGAAGAATGACGCAGCAGCATAAGACACACGGCTTGCTTTAACAAAAAACTAACATCAAAGATTTCGCAGTGGAACGTGTGGCCCGTTGAATGCCTCTTTTTCTCCCGTCTGGCTGACCTGAAAAATGTAAGGCTACACTCGCATTTTTCTTCTTTCAGAGAAACTTTGGAGTCGACCGTATGACGCATGTCACTCTGGACAGGTTTTACGTGCAACGTTAAATTACTTCAGTATTCCAAACGAGTTTTGTGCTGGATTTACGAGGCCTGCAACTCTTTTCACTTTTAACAATGGAATGATGAGAACGTGTACCGTGAAATATCAAAATATTAGAAAATTTGATACCTAACATATGCTAAATTTCGTTAAAAATATTCTTTACTTAATTATTTAGACTTGTTGACAGATTTTTCTTTAGCCTATTTTCCAAATATAATGAACATTGCCTGGTGTGAAATTCGTAGTCTGGACATACCATAGTACAGTGTGCTGTTCATTGGAAATTTTTAATGATACGGTGTCGTGGATCGTTTAAACGCTTGTTCTGCACTAGTCTAGCAATTATCCATATGCATAAGTTGATTGACCAATTACAAGTTCGATTAATTGGATCGATATCACAGTAACGAAAAACCTGACGTGTGATGATTATTTTATTGGTCGCGAATTATTATTCGGGGTATTTAACAATTTGTGTAAAAATGAATTACCCACACATTGACGATGGTAATTCAGGTGTTCTACGTCCATAAACCATGCTTGTTAAAATGAATCTACATTTCGAGGCAATCAGCTCTATACTCATATACAGTTAGTGTAAAAAATATTTATACACCAATTGATTTCAAACAATACATATTTCATGGAGTTGTAGATTTTTAACTAATTAACTGATTTTTTTTATGAACAATGTAACACAGTGCAAAAAAATTGTTTGCCAATTAATAGTATTTTTTCTATTTCTTGTTAAAACTTCCGCACATTTTCACCCTATTTTTCGACGAAGATTTTTAAAAAGACAAACTTTGGAACTCTACTCTTGGTATAGTTGTAATTTTAGGAATAACGTAGGTATAATGTTTTCAATCATAATTGGAAAGCAGCAGTGTGATCTGTTTTCGTCGACAACTTTCCCATAAATGTTTGGAAATAGTAACTGTACAGATACTTATTGCTATTATACTGTTATCAATTTTTTGTATTTCTTTGCTTATTTTGCAAATTGTTTAAAGAACTAATTTTTGACACCGTGTCTATTATAGAGATTTGCAAAAATATGTACAAACTAGTAGTTTATGAAAAATGAATTAATATAATGCACACAGTGCAAAAAAATTGTTTGCCAATTAATAGTATTTTTTCTATCTCTTGTTAAAACTTCCGCACATTTTCACCCTATTTTTTAACGAAGATTTTTAAAAAGACAAACTTTGGAACTCTACTCTTGGTATAGTTGTAATTTTAGGAATAACGTAGGTATAATGTTTTCAATCATAATTGGAAAGCAGCAGTGTGATCTGTTTACGTCGACAACTTTCCCATAAATGTTTGGAAATAGTAACTGTAGAGATACTTATTGCTATTATACTGTTATCAATTTTTTGTATTTTTTTGCTTATTTTGCAAATTGTTTAAAGAACTAATTTTTGACACCGTGTCTATTATAGGGATTTGCAAACATATCTGCAAACTAGTAGTTTATGAAAAATGAATTAATATAATGCACACAGTGCAAAAAATTGTTTGCCAATTAATGGTATTTTTTCTATCTCTTGTTAAAACTTCCGCACATTTTCACCCTATTTTTCAACGAAGATATTTAAAAAGACAAACTTTGGAACTCTACTCTTGGTATAGTTGTAATTTTAGGAATAACGTAGGTATAATGTTTTCAATCATAATTGGAAAGCAGCAGTGTGATCTGTTTACGTCGACAACTTTCCCATAAATATTTGGAAATAGTAACTGTACAGATACCTATTGCTATTATACTATTATCAATTTTTTGTATTTTTTTGCTTATTTTGCAAATTGTTTAAAGAACTAATTTTTGACACCGTGTCTATTATAGAGATTTGCAAACATATCTGCAAACTAGTAGTTTATGAAAAATGAATTAATAAGCTCCAATTTCGTGAAGTATTGTTCTAAATAAATCGGAGTACGAATAATTTCTACACTAACTGTACACTGCAACGGAAAAATGTTCTATTAAGTTCCACCTATCAAGGGCTCATATTCATTCGATAAGAACAAGTTTCTGATAACAACGATTCATGTTTAGTGTTTATTCTATTACATTTAATTATATACAGGCCTGACTTTGAAATATTGATAAATTAGCAGATCGTAACACGCGTGTACTTTGGAATCCGTAGGTTTAATGTGAAACATGACTTGGGTTTGTCGGAAGTTCTTGCTTGGTTAGTAATAGAAAAACCGTGTGCCATTATTGAACACACTCAAAGCTCGATGTTCCACAAGAAAATTGACCTAACACGAAGTAGCATATTTCAGTACCTCTGCGTGTGAGGCAACGAATATAATTGGAATTCAGTACGTAATTATCCATGCGGAAGCTATCATTCCTTTTTGTTGATCGCGTTAGAACTTTTTCTGCCTGTTGTTTTTCACAGGAGCAAATTCACGTCTCGTTTCTGTTTAAAACGAGAATTACTGTATACTTCAACTACAAGCTACAAAGCCCATAACATTTCTTTTCATTCATCTACATTTCATTAAATATTTTAAAAACAATGGTTGTTTAATCTTAGTTATCATTTCGGTGTAAATAACTGCCCTTCTTTTTAGTTGATGTTTATTTTATGTTTCACCAAAATAAATTTAGCACTGTAAGTGTTTTGGAACCTTGATCTTCCTCTTTAAAAGCCTTCAAACCCAAAAATTAAATAAACATCAACCAAGAAAAAGGGCAATCATTTATACCGAAATATTTTACCAAATATGTTTGTTGAATGGATTGTTCTATAATCAATTCCTTTATTATTTTGGAAAATGGTTTTACTTATTCGGAAATGTAATGGGAATTTTTGAATAATAAATAACATAATGTACGTACAAATATATATGGTACACACGATGTACTCAGAAAAAATATGCTATTCAACTATAAGCTACAAAGCCCATAACATTTCTTTTCATTCATCTACATTTCATTAAATATTTTAAAACCAATGGTTGTTTAATCTTAGTTATCATTTCGGTGTAAATAACTGCCCTTTTTAGTTGATGTTTATTTTATGTTTCACCAAAATAAATTTAGCACTGTAAGTGTTTTGGAACCTTGACCTTCCTCTTTAAAAGCCTTCAAACCCAAAAATGAATTAAACATCAACCAAGAAAAAGGGCAATTATTTATACCGAAATATTTGACCAAATATGTTTGTTGAATGGATTGTTCTATAATCAATTGCTTTGTTATTTTGGAGAAATGGTTTTACTTATTCGGAAACGTAATGGGAATTTTTGAATAATAAATAACATAATGTACGTACAAATATATATGGTACACACGATGTACTCAGAAAAAATATGCTATTCAACTATAAGCTACAAAGCCCATAACATTTCTTTTCATTCATCTACATTTCATTAAATATTTTAAAAACAATGGTTGTTTAATCGTAGTTATAATTTCGGTGTAAATAACTGCCCTTCTTTTTAGTTGATGATTATTTTATGTTTCACCAAAATAAATTTAGCACTGCAAGTGTTTTGGAACTTCGATCTTCCTCTTTAAAAGCCTTCAAACCCAAAAATGAATTAAACATCAACCAAGAAAAAGGGCTATTATTTATACCGAAATATTTTACCAAATATGTTTGTTGAATGGATTGTTCTATAATCAATTGCTTTGTTATTTTAGAGAAATGGTTTTACTTATTCGGAAATGTAATGGGAATTTTTGAATAATAAATAACATAATGTACGTACCAATATATATGGTACACACGATGTACTCAGAAAAAATATGCTATTCAACTATAAGCTACAAAGCCCATAACATTTCTTTTCATTCATCTACATTTCATTAAATATTTTAAAAACAATGGTTGTTTAATCTTAGTTATCATTTCGGTGTAAATAACTGCCCTTCTTTTTAGTTGATGTTTATTTTATGTTTCACCATAATAAATTTAGCACTTTAAGTGTTTTGGAACTTCGATCTTTCTCTTTAAAAGCCTTCAAACCCAAAAATGAAATAAACATCAACCAAGAAAAAGGACAATTATTTATACCGAAATCTTTTACCAAATATGTTTGTTGAATGGATTGGTCTATAATCAATTGCTTTGTTATTTTGGAAAAGTGGTTTTACTTATTCGGAAATGTAATGGGAATTTTTGAATAATAAATAACATAATGTACGTACAAATATATATGGTACACACGATGTACTCAGAAAAAATATGCTATTCAACTATAAGCTACAAAGCCCATAACATTTCTTTTCATTCATCTACATTTCATTAAATATTTTAAAACCAATGGTTGTTTAATCTTAGTTATCATTTCGGTGTAAATAACTGCCCTTTTTAGTTGATGTTTATTTTATGTTTCACCAAAATAAATTTAGCACTGTAAGTGTTTTGGAACCTTGACCTTCCTCTTTAAAAGCCTTCAAACCCAAAAATGAATTAAACATCAACCAAGAAAAAGGGCAATTATTTATACCGAAATATTTGACCAAATATGTTTGTTGAATGGATTGTTCTATAATCAATTGCTTTGTTATTTTGGAGAAATGGTTTTACTTATTCGGAAACGTAATGGGAATTTTTGAATAATAAATAACATAATGTACGTACAAATATATATGGTACACACGATGTACTCAGAAAAAATATGCTATTCAACTATAAGCTACAAAGCCCATAACATTTCTTTTCATTCATCTACATTTCATTAAATATTTTAAAAACAATGGTTGTTTAATCGTAGTTATAATTTCGGTGTAAATAACTGCCCTTCTTTTTAGTTGATGATTATTTTATGTTTCACCAAAATAAATTTAGCACTGCAAGTGTTTTGGAACTTCGATCTTCCTCTTTAAAAGCCTTCAAACCCAAAAATGAATTAAACATCAACCAAGAAAAAGGGCTATTATTTATACCGAAATATTTTACCAAATATGTTTGTTGAATGGATTGTTCTATAATCAATTGCTTTGTTATTTTAGAGAAATGGTTTTACTTATTCGGAAATGTAATGGGAATTTTTGAATAATAAATAACATAATGTACGTACCAATATATATGGTACACACGATGTACTCAGAAAAAATATGCTATTCAACTATAAGCTACAAAGCCCATAACATTTCTTTTCATTCATCTACATTTCATTAAATATTTTAAAAACAATGGTTGTTTAATCTTAGTTATCATTTCGGTGTAAATAACTGCCCTTCTTTTTAGTTGATGTTTATTTTATGTTTCACCATAATAAATTTAGCACTTTAAGTGTTTTGGAACTTCGATCTTTCTCTTTAAAAGCCTTCAAACCCAAAAATGAAATAAACATCTTTTAAGAAAAAGGACAATTATTTATACCGAAATCTTTTACCAAATATGTTAGTTGAATGGATTGGTCTATAATCAATTGCTTTGTTATTTTGGAAAAGTGGTTTTACTTATTCGGAAATATAATGGGAATTTTTGAATAATAAATAACATAATGTACGTACAAATATATATGGTACACACGATGTACTCAGAAAAAATATGCTATTCAACTATAAGCTACAAAGCCATATCATTTCTTTTCATTCATCTACATTTCATTAAATATTTTAAAACCAATGGTTGTTTAATCTTAGTTATCATTTCGGTGTAAATAACTGCCCTTTTTAGTTGATGTTTATTTTATGTTTCACCAAAATAAATTTAGCACTGTAAGTGTTTTGGAACCTTGACCTTCCTCTTTAAAAGCCTTCAAACCCAAAAATGAATTAAACATCAACCAAGAAAAAGGGCAATTATTTATACCGAAATATTTGACCAAATATGTTTGTTGAATGGATTGTTCTATAATCAATTGCTTTGTTATTTTGGAGAAATGGTTTTACTTATTCGGAAACGTAATGGGAATTTTTGAATAATAAATAACATAATGTACGTACAAATATATATGGTACACACGATGTACTCAGAAAAAATATGCTATTCAACTATAAGCTACAAAGCCCATAACATTTCTTTTCATTCATCTACATTTCATTAAATATTTTAAAAACAATGGTTGTTTAATCGTAGTTATAATTTCGGTGTAAATAACTGCCCTTCTTTTTAGTTGATGATTATTTTATGTTTCACCAAAATAAATTTAGCACTGCAAGTGTTTTGGAACTTCGATCTTCCTCTTTAAAAGCCTTCAAACCCAAAAATGAATTAAACATCAACCAAGAAAAAGGGCTATTATTTATACCGAAATATTTTACCAAATATGTTTGTTGAATGGATTGTTCTATAATCAATTGCTTTGTTATTTTAGAGAAATGGTTTTACTTATTCGGAAATGTAATGGGAATTTTTGAATAATAAATAACATAATGTACGTACCAATATATATGGTACACACGATGTACTCAGAAAAAATATGCTATTCAACTATAAGCTACAAAG
The DNA here is from genome assembly GCA_033815515.1 of Cryptocheilus praepositus. Lineage (NCBI taxonomy): Eukaryota > Metazoa > Arthropoda > Insecta > Hymenoptera > Pompilidae > Cryptocheilus > Cryptocheilus praepositus. The sequence continues at coordinate 797,397 of JAWWQZ010000334.1, forward strand.
CCCATAACATTTCTTTTCATTCATCTACATTTCATTAAATATTTTAAAAACAATGGTTGTTTAATCTTAGTTATCATTTCGGTGTAAATAACTGCCCTTCTTTTTAGTTGATGTTTATTTTATGTTTCACCATAATAAATTTAGCACTTTAAGTGTTTTGGAACTTCGATCTTTCTCTTTAAAAGCCTTCAAACCCAAAAATGAAATAAACATCAACCAAGAAAAAGGACAATTATTTATACCGAAATCTTTTACCAAATATGTTTGTTGAATGGATTGGTCTATAATCAATTGCTTTGTTATTTTGGAAAAGTGGTTTTACTTATTCGGAAATGTAATGGGAATTTTTGAATAATAAATAACATAATGTACGTACAAATATATATGGTACACACGATGTACTCAGAAAAAATATGCTATTCAACTATAAGCTACAAAGCCCATAACATTTCTTTTCATTCATCTACATTTCATTAAATATTTTAAAAACAATGGTTGTTTAATCTTAGTTATCATTTCGGTGTAAATAACTGCCCTTCTTTTTAGTTGATGTTTATTTTATGTTTCACCAAAATAAATTTAGCACTGTAAGTGTTTTGGAACTTCGATCTTCCTCTTTAAAAGCCTTCAAACCCAAAAATGAAATAAACATCAACCAACAAAAAGGGCAATTATTTATACCGAAATATTTTACCAAATATGTTTGTTGAATGGATTGTTCTATAATTAATTGCTTTGTTATTTTGGAAAAATGGTTTTACTTATTCGGAAATGCAATGGGAATTTTTGAATAATAAATAACATAATCTAAGTATAAACATATACGGTACACACGATGTACTCAGAAAAAATATGCTATTCTGTAATATTTTTTAGCAGCTGATTCATGCATAATCACTTCAACATTGTCAATTATTAAATTAGTAATGTCTTTAAAAAGTTATGCTTTACTTGATAGATTCTCTCCATTTGTATTTGGTGTTTTATAATTGTCTAAATTTTTGTGACAAATTCCAGTTTATAATCATTGCAACATAAACGTAGAATGGTAGCTAGAGAACTAAATTAAAATGTGTAGCAATTTTCGCTTGACGCGTATAATTTCAATATGAAACTGTGACATAAATAAAATCTTTCACGTCAATATGTTCTTCATTGTGCTAAAGAAATGCTCAGCTCGAAAAATGACAACTCATTTGCAACGGTTTTATTTGCAATCGAGGTGTCGATAATATTGAGTCCACTGACTACACTTGACGTCGAAAAGAGATTAAATTATTGAAGCGCAAACGTCATATTTGGTTGCTATCAGTAGAGTAACTATAGTGCTTCGTTAGCTTGAAATTGAGCTTAAAAAACCAATGAAAAATTTCGTTCAAATTTAATTGCTCAAAGGGTATTTGCATGTGAATTTCAACATGTTAAGTAACAGGTACTACTAAATTTTAAAATTAATTACGAAAATTAATAAAGATCTTTTAACAAGACGAATAGTTATGTAACATCATCAAGTAAAAAGTGCGCTATGCAACAATTAATAATTGTCCATTGCGAAAAAGAACAGTTTTGTTTGTACGCGTGTAGTATATATGTAAATTATTATTTCGGGTATATAATTGTTACTACACCGGCCTTTACTGGTTTAAAGTCAGACAAATATAGTGTTTTATCAAAATTAGGCTGCGATGAACTTTGTGAAACACGTACAAGAAATAGGACTTTCTTAGCTTGGAATTGAGCTTAAACAACCGATGAAAAATTTCGTTCAAATTTAATTGCTCAAAGGGTATTTGCATGTGAATTTCAACATGTTAAGTAACAGGTACTACTAAATTTTTTAATTAATTACGAAAATTAATTAAGATCTTTTAACAAGACGAATAGTTATGTAACACCATCAAGTAAAAAGTGCGCTATGCAACAATTAATAATTGTCCATTGCGAAAAAAGAACAGTTTTGTTTGTACGCGTGTAGTATATATGTAAATTATTATTTCGGGTATATAATTGTTACTACACCGACCTTTACTGGTTTAAAGTCAGACAAATATAGTGTTTTATCAAAATTAGGCTGCGATGAACTATGTGAAACACGTACAAGAAATAGGACTTTCTTAGCTTGGAATTGAGCTTAAACAACCGATGAAAAATTTCGTTCAAATTTAATTGCTCAAAGGGTATTTGCATGTGAATTTCAACATGTTAAGTAACAGGTACTACTAAATTTAAAAATTAATTACGAAAATTAATAAAGATCTTTTAACAAGACGAATAGTTATGTAACACCATCAAGTAAAAAGTGCGCTATGCAACAATTAATAATTGTCCATTGCGAAAAAAGAACAGTTTTGTTTGTACGCGTGTAGTACATATGTAAATTATTATTTCGGGTATATAATTGTTACTACACCGACCTTTACTGGTTTAAAGTCAGACGAATATAGTGTTTTATCAAAATTAGGCTGCGATGAACTTTGTGAAACACGTATAAGAAATAGGACTTTCTTAGCTTGAAATTGAGCTTAAACAACCGATGAAAAATTTCGTTTAAATTTAATTGCTCAAAGGGTATTTGCATGTGAATTTCAACATGTTAAGTAACAGGTACTACTAAATTAAAAAATTAATTACAAAAATTAATAAAGATCTTTTAACAAGACGAATAGTTATGTAACACCATCAAGTAAAAAGTGCGCTATGCAACAATTAATAATTGTCCATTGCGAAAAAGAACAGTTTTGTTTGTGCGCGTGTAGTATATATGTAAATTATTATTTCGGGTATATAATTGTTACTACACCGACCTTTACTGGTTTAAAGTCAGACGAATATAGTGTTTTATCAAAATTAGGCTGCGATGAACTTTGTGAAACACGTACAAGAAATAGGACTTTCTATCACAATCAGTAGAGTATTTTTTGTTATCATATGCAATTTTTCACAATTTCGTATTGATAACATTAACATCCTAAGAAGTTTATGGAGTCTGTGGTGGTCATACATTATGTGTGAGCACCAACAAAATAAATGCTTTATTAATTACAAAAAATTGAATCTTATTCCACCACATAATAATTTATCACGTCATAGGTGTAATAATAAAAACCACCGTGGCGCTACATTGTACTTTATAACTTTATTACTTATTAACTTTATAACTACATTACAGCAACCTAACAGTAGTTGCTTGTAAGTGAGTGTCTCTTGTTGTATATTGACAAATCTGACTCGTGATAACAATTTCGGACCAAACATGAGCATCACGAGTCTGAGACGTAGAATTAAGTTCCGTACTAGACATTTCTTCGTGTAAATAATTATTAAAACCGGAGCAGTCACGACAATTCTTAGCATTTCTTCATACAGCTAAACTTTTTCTTTGTAATGTAAAATTTATTTTTTCGGTATAGTATTATCATATTTCTGTTGACAAAGTTACATCTAAATCGCTCAGAATACTATAATTCTGAGTGTATTGTATACTGATTAGTATTATTTGTGTATAAAGTATAGTTTCGAAACTACTATTTGTTGTCTATAATATTGTATTTATAGTATTATTACGTATATTTTGAAGTACTCACTGGTTACGTGTTGTTTGCTTACTACATTGGGTAAAAAAGGTCTTTATACATAAACGGGAAAATAAAAATACACAGAAAGGAAAAATACTGTTTAGAAGTTTTCGATCGAAGTGCATTTGTCGTCCATAAGAGCGACATCGCTCTGAGCATCTGGCTGCAACTTGACTCGTTTTTGCGAGCATTCTCGCGCATAACTTCGATCCATTCGGTGAATGACGTATCTTACCGGTTTTGGCCCGAAATCTTCCAAGCTTATTTCTACGGCAAGGGATTAGTATGGAAACGTATAATAGCACTCACACGGACCACTAACTAAAGACAGCTTCGATGGTCCTCGTGATACGTGGGCAGTGGCATCGAGAAAATTGTTGCTGTCGGTAGTTGATAACAACACATACACTGCGACAAGCGGACCACTTGCTACTAAGACACGTGTGTTTAACGGTTAACTTAACATTATTCAATGTTTCATAATAAAAGCAATAAAGTGCCGCCCCTTTGCAATTCATTTTGGTTTCAATTGTGCTATGTTTTTGGTTCTTGAGACAAACTTGAAACGTCTATTAAAAAGTAGTACGTTAATAGTTGACTTTGTCGATAACCCAAACATACAACAATTTGCGGAGGTTCCACTCCCTAAAAATCCTGCATTAAGTAAATTGTGTTTAACGGTCAACTTAACATTATTCAATGTTTCATAATAAAAGCAATAAAGTGCCGCCGCTTTGCAATTCATTTTGCTTTCAATTGTGCTATGTTTTTGGTTCTTGAGACAAACTTGAAACGTCTATTAAAAAGTAGTACGTTAATAGTTGACTTTGTCGATAACCCAAACATACAACAATTTGCGGAGGTTACACTCCCTAAAAATTCTGCATTAAGTAAATTGTGTTATACGAAAGTCATCTCCCAAACGCATGTTCTGAATATACTTCTCTTCAAATAAACCACCAAATATCGATATTTTAGAGCATATCACAAGAAAACTTTATTAAAAAAAATAATAGTAATACTGTTTTGACATAATGCGCGTACATAAATGAATTTAATTTCACCATGTCATGTGAAAAAATAACCTATTCAATTAATTTGAACCTAAATCACTATTTTCGAAGATCCTCGATTGGTTTAGCTAATAAGACAAATTTTTTCCGAGCTTTCGCATTGTACGAGCTAAAATTGCGCATTATACAGAAATCGCGTTATAGACGTCTCCGTTTAATCAAGTATTTCCTGCAATTTGTAAATCGCGTCATGTCGAAACTGCATTATAAAAATAGCGCGTCATGCGAGAACTATCTTTAGTCAGAAATGCGTGATTCGTCCGAATTACGTGCAAACGTATAAAATGCACATGACTGTCCACTCTAGTACACAACAAGTTGTGCGTTTGTTAAAACAAGTATATTTAATGTTGCAGGCACTGAATGCAGTTACCAAACCGTGAAAGGAAGTACTCGCAACTTGCTGAGCAAAAGAGGACAAATTCGCTGTCTTGAATGAACTAGCAACGTTTGAAGCGAGCGAAATCAAATTCCACATAATTGCACCTGGCAATTATATTCTCGCGGTTAATTTGCAATAAGGAGTGGAGCGTGTAACAGCACAGCAAAATGAAGCTTGAGGGGAACTGCTCGAAGGAGGATGACAGCAACGGAATTTTATTGCAACCTAGGAAGGGTTCGGCAGTACGACTACAAATTGTGCCTGCGCAACCAAAAACAATCACACATTTGCCGAAAAGGCCGCCCGTCGACCTGGCATTTACCGACCTCACCTACAAAGTACGTGAAGGACGCAAAAACAGTAAGTAGTGTACAGTTTACTTCTTTCGCTGTTCCTTTTTCTGCATCAAATTTTTTAAGGTATTCAGTGCAAAGAAAATTAACACTAGATTGCCCGAGATTTCTTGTATACCTATATTGCCCAAAAACAGTCAAAATGACTGCATTGTGAAAAAATAACAAATATGTAAAGAAATTTGTTTAAAATTAATTTTTAATATTTCGGTGGTATTAACCACATTTCAAAAATTATTTTTGTTTAAGAAAATTCGAGAAATTTCTTGTCCACACAGTACCATCAGCAGCTGTTTCGACCTCCTGAAACGTATTTTCAGTTTCTTCATCAGAATCTGAACTAGTTAGCAACACCTTTTCCTGGGCATATTGATGACACTTTCATTTTCATCATTGGTGATCGACTCTTCATCACTATCTTCAGCGTCAGATGTTTCACTTTGAATATAATCCGCTTCATCTTCAGATGATAGTTCAGAATTTGTTGCATTTGATTCTATATCGGAGCACTCTTCACTTATGTTCGTTAGCTTTTCCAAGAACTCATTTCTGTTCGACATTTTTTTCATAAAGTTAGGGCGCAAAAGAAATAAAATAAACAACTTGTTAGAACAACACTTTATAAAGATTCGAATAACTAGTACTACTTTAGCTTATTGAGCAACTGACACTTATCAAGTATACGCCCAAATCGACAATTTATCATGCATCGGTATGTTACCGTAATCGAAAAAAAAATGTTATTTCAATACAAAGCCGGACAGGTCATATAAGAAATTTACTCAATTCAATAAATAAAAATCTTTTGATTATTTAAAATTTATCAAGCAGTCAAAATGACTGCTTCTGGGCAATATAGGTATAACACATGTACCATAATTATCAGTGGTCTAAGTCATATATTTCTTGTTTCGAGATATTTAATGAATTGCATTTGAATAAATTAAAAAATATTTTTACATTATGCGACATTTTAATTTATAATTTTATTAGTCTTAATTAATGGAAATTTACTATGAATATGAAATTTTGTGTGAATTTTATACGATAATATTATTTTTAAAGATTGAATTGACTTAGACCATTTTCAAAATGAACTGAATGTCCTATAAATGACTTAAAGCAATAAAGAACTTTGAGTTTTATTTGAAACAATAATTTGATTGAAATAATTCGTGAACATTTATTACATTTATTAATTATTTTTAAACAGTAATCCATTTTTATCATTATTTCGAGTATTTAAGATTCTTAAAATGTTCCTGAAAAACTGGAGGGATGTACGGTAGTAAACTCATAATATCTTTATGTTTTTCTTCCGATACTGGTCTAATGGTGGTGTTATAATGGAAGTAATTTAATATTTCCGTATATTTTTTTTCCTTTTTTAGGTGAAAGATCCAAAACGTGAAATTTAGAATCATCTAAAGATATTTTATAGAACATTTTATAAGGTTCATTTTTCAAGAATCTCATCCATTGAATTTGTAGCCAAGAGACAGATTCACCCACGGTATTTTTTACTCTTCTTGTTATTGATTCTTCTAGTGATTTCGTAATGAAGTTGTCGTTATTATTAAAATTTGATTGTCATTTATTTTATTATGTAGTTCAGAAACGCGTGAGGCCACGTGCCATTTTCAAGTTGTTTATATAATTTATTTAAATTTTTGACTTAGACCACTTTCATAATTAAAACTAAATGAATTCCATATAATGTTGAAATTACAACCACTATCTAATGGTTCATTTTTGACAATTTCGTAAAAATTACATTGAATAAATTTAGTTAAAAATAATGTGGTATGAAATAACTGATAAACTCATTTTTTTTAAATTTTGACTTAGACCACTTTCATAATTATGGGCACATATATACGGAAATAAAGGAGGGCGGAAGTAACTACAGTTATTCATAAACCCATTTATAATAAAAATCACCAAATTCTAAGAAATTATGTCATCAATTTCATAATTGTTTTTCTAATTGAAATTAAAAAACAGTCAAAATGACTGCCTTGGGCAATCTAGTGTTAAGAACGTCTTCTTCTAACTGCCAACATTTTGTTTTAAAGCTAACTACGAAATTTCTTAACATATATTATCAATTACAAACATAGTCTTCCAGTGGAATTTATAATAATTTCAAACCAAAAATAATATTACGAAGTGTCTCGCAGCCGGCATTCGCTGTGCATATCCTTACTACGAAGTATCTCATAGTAGGCAGCGAATGGCTTAACCATTTATATGTGTTATACAAAAAGTCGAGTCCCACTCGACATTTTTTCATGTCCAAATAAATAGATGTCGCGCATGTTTTATCGATGCTCTTGCAATGTCATTAGAACGACTAGACATTCACATTATAATAAAAATATGGGTGGTGTCAAAATGACATCTTATTGTTTTTTGCCGAGCAATCTAGAAACATTTATTTTGTTAAGTAAACGTATATTTTATCAAAGAAAAAAACAAGGAACAAAACCTATAGCAGAAACATTTTGTTTTAAAGCTACTCGTGACTACGAAATTTCCTGGAACACTTGATAAACATTTATTATCAATTAAAACACAAATAGTCGTCCAAATGAAAAATTTATAATAATTTTTTTACGAAAGAAAACCAAAAGTTGTTTCAAAAATTATCATTGAAAATTTCAAAATACGACAATAGTGTAAATAAAACTGGTATTTAAGTGAATTAGGTTCTTCCTTTATTTATTTAAATTGCCTTATTTTTTTAGTTAAAGTAAATTTCAAACAAAACACTTAAAAGCGTTGGGAGCTGCTGGTAACGAAATTGCAATAAAATTCGGAGTGCAAAGGGTTAATTACAGTTTGGCTCAATATTTAAGCTAAAAGCTATGGTTAAATTTGTTGTTTTGCGACATTGCCGTATAAATGTTCGGATTAACCATACGGTGTTAAATACTTTTGAAATTATTTCTAACGTCCGCGAAACTTGCCAATAATGGCAAAAATAGGTTTTTTGTTCCCAGTTTCAACTGATCACTGCACTCGAAATGTACACCTGCTCATAGTGCTTATAGTTTCCAATTGAGTGAACGTCTGTATTTACGTTTTCATAGTACTCCACTGGGCCGTAATTCCTGAACGTGTACACACTGAACATACTGAACATACTGGCGTCTTGTGCGACAGTAAATACTGTAAAAAGAAAACATACACTTTACAATTCTCACTGAAAAAACATGTTTATGTACATAGTTCCATTCCACGTAAATGTCTCGTTATGGATAGCGTAAAGAAATAAAAATGCTAAATCATAAAAGGATGGCGGAAAACTGAAAACACGTACGATTTATTACTTTGTTATTCAACAAGAAAAAAATATTGCATAAATAGCATTGACAGTAGTAAGCGAAATATAAAAATGTGTGACTAAAACTTCAAATTGATCGGACTAACCGGTCCCAAGAAATCATGCTGATGTCGTGAATAATGTTTCGGACAAAACACATTTACAATTCCAAGTTCTAGCTATGCAGTACAACTAAAGTAAGCTTCCGATTTTTCTTATTTTGTGAATATTTACAATTTCGTGTACATAAGTGATCTTGAACTTTCCACAAACACAAGAAAAAATTGAATGTTTGGTGCTTACAGACTTGCCCGCTTTAAAATTGCACAAACCATAAATATTACTTTGTGACCACTTACGTTGATTCTTATTCATGCAATATCAAAGCACATCCCAATACATTTTTTCATCACCCGCTAATTGCAAGTAATTGCATATTTTCGGGAGCCCGTCAAATCGAAATGTAATCTATGTCCATAAATCCACCGTTAAATTGTATTATCTCGGGATAAGAGTAGAACATATTACATGAGTTTAGTCTTACACGCTACACGACTATCATCGTCTGAATACTTTGATATACGAAAAGTTGAGATACCGGTTTATCAGAGTGTTTCGATGTTCTATAATTCCAAATGCGTCATACCATCTTTGTTTCCTAGAGAAGATCTGTTTCGCAAATGCACAAGTAACGCTTATGGCATATATCATCGTACTATATAATTACCCGAGAATTTGCTCCGCATAACATAATTTTACGAATCGCTGTCGGAGGTTAACGTATACTTTTGTTGTCTACTCCGGAAAACGGGAGAACAAAAACAGAGGACAACTATATAACGCTGATGCTGATGAAATGGCTGCCAAGACAGACCTTCACCTTGAAATAATGATCGCGCAGATCGAGTTTGTGCGAAAGTCGAAAGCAGTATAAAGTACAACCTGCAGGCAAAAATGGAAAAATAAACGCGAACTGGCTTTTTGACATGAATTATAAAAAAGGAACATGTAATTAATGTCGCGGCGTAGCAACTTTTTCATACGATGTCTTTACCTGCAATATATACAATGGTATCTCGCTTTCTGTCCTTCGCTCGAAAACATCCGCTATTTTTCAATTTGTTCCTGAATACTACATTTATGGGAATTGTCCAGTTAAAAGGTTTCCGATTTCACGAATAAAATTACAGACTCTATTACTATTATTTTCTAGCAACTTTTGCTGGGTTTTATTAATGGAATGATACGAATAGATACAAAAATTAATTTCTTTCTCAGGTTTTAATTCAAGTTTGTTTCAAATTTTGTATGTTGCACGCCAACATACTTTTACCTATATATGTAAGCGTAACGTTCAGAAATTGAAAAATAGAATTAGCTTCTTTTATTTTTGCAGTTTTATTACTGTTGCTTTTTAGTGACTTCGATCACATAGTTTTATACCAGTCATATTAACACAATTATTTACAGTATATCTGTGAAAAATCGTATGCAAGTGTATTGCAGTATTGTACGTGAAAGTATAATATATGTGCCCATAATTATGAAAGTGGTCTAAGTCAAAATTAAAAAAAAATGAGTTTATCAGTTATTTCATACCACATTATTTTTAACTAAATTTATTCAATGTAATTTTTACGAAATTGTCAAAAATGAACCATTAGATAGTGGTTGTAATTTCAACATTATATGGAATTCATTTAGTTTTAATTATGAAAGTGGTCTAAGTCAAAAATTTAAATAAATTATATAAACAACTTGAAAATGGCACGTGGCCTTCTTTGACGCGTTTCTGAACTACATAATAAAATAAATGACAATCAAATTTTAATAATAACGACAACTTCATTTTTAACGAAATTTAGAAGAATCAATAACAAGAAGAGTAAAAAATACCGCGGGTGAATCTGTCTCTTGGCTACAAATTCAATGGATGAGATTCTTGAAAAATGAACCTTATAAAATGTTCTATAAAACATCTTTAGATGATTCTAAATTTCACGTTTTGGATCTTTCACCTAAAAAAGGAAGACCAAAAATATACGGAAATATTAAATTACTTCCATTATACACCACCATTAGACTAGTATCGGAAGAAAAACATAAAGATATTATGAGTTTACTACCGTACATCCCTCCAGTTTTTCAGGAACATTTTAAGAATCTTAAATACTCGAAATAATGATAAAAATGGATTACTGTTTAAAAATAATTAATAAATGTAATAAATGTTCACGAATTATTTCAATGAAATTATTGTTTCAAATAAAACTCAAAGTTCTTTATTGCTTTAAGTCATTTATAGGACATTCAGTTAATTTTGAAAATGGTCTAAGTCAATTCAATCTTTAAAAATAATATTATCGTATAAAATTCACACAAAATTTCATATTCATAGTCAATTTCCATTAATTAAGACTAATAAAATTATAAATTAAAATGTCGCATAATGTAAAAATATTTTTTAATTTATTCAAATGCAATTCATTAAATATCTCGAAACAAGAAATATATGACTTAGACCACTTTCATAATTATGGGCACATATGCATTACAGTATTATACGTGAATGTAGCGACATTTTTTGAATGGATCAAGTATAATATTTCAAAGATGGATGCAATTATATTATAAACAACGATGTATAGTACTATTGACACAAAATACTGATTTCACTTATTACGTTCCTACCACGGAAAAAAAACACATAAATAAGAAAATTTAAGAAAAGTCAACCCAACATTTACAATTAGGTGCTTTCAATACTGAAAAGTAAGAAGTTTCTTTATTTTGTGATAATACATATAAAGGAGCTTTTAAGCACATTTCTAATCGACATTTTTGGAAAGATAATATTGACCATCCCCGACAGGTGAGCCTTATATAGATTTTGACGTGGTAAAAGTGACACTGAATTTTAGAAAAAAAAACTGGATAATTTGAAAATGTTATAAAGAATTCTGCTGAAAAGGATACGTGTTAATTTTGCAGTACAAACTTCCGATTATGTTTACACATTAATTGAATTTAGTGCGATACGTTTTGCCCGCCTATTTAACAAGATTCTTTGAACTTTATGCAAAAATGGTCGGTATGACGTGAATTTTGGTTGCACTCTATGAAAGAGTAAATATTTCTCTTGTGGAGAGCATTATATGTTACATTAAACATAAAAAAATGCAGAACAATTCCTGAAAAATATTGAAATACCCGCGTACAGAAAAATTCCACATCCAGTGGAAAGGTATTCAGTTTTTGACAGTCTGAACCTTTCGTCAAAAAGACAGTGGTAGTATGAAAAAATTATGCATAATTCATTTTTTTTAACGGAATCCAAAATTGATGCGTTTTTGTTTCCGTTTGGTGATTCGTTAGAAATCAGTGGATATGAAAATTAACAATTTTCAAAAATAAATATTCTGTATTTATCATCGTTGAGACGTTATGCATGACTCATTTTTATGGATAGGAAGGAATTTCCTTCTGCATTCGAACTATATTTTTGATTTTAAACTGTATTATGACTTGTAGCAAATAATATACCAATAATAAGAATAATTCAACCCAAATTGTGTAGTAACGTAAAGATTAATAAACCGCCACAAAACGATATTTTTCAGCATGGGTACACCATACAGTACATTCAATATTTTTCCGCCGTTCTTAGCAACAGTTACTTTGTTTTTTAAAGATAAACGGTTTCTTTGTTGGTAAACGTAAAGTTGCTCAGACGTCGACTTTTCCCACGTCAGTTTATGCAAATGAAAGAAAGAGCTGCCTCAAATTAACGTCGGTGTGATGTAGTCAAGTCGATTTTCTCTTTTCGTTTTCGCTTTATGTCAGACTTACGTCGGAAGACTCACGTTCTCCCGAACATAGTTTCTCAACCTAAAACGCGGCGAATTAATGGCCGCAATTTTGCAAGAAATCCGGTTGCGGTACTACACTGGTCGCAACGTACAGTGAGCAACTTTTATCTTCGAATATTCTTCACTTCAATTGAACTTGATGTGTTCACACGGCTTATTTTGGTTGAAATGGAAGTCTCTTCAGAAGTCTGCGTTAATAATTATACAAACATACAAAAAATGGATTAATACATGCACTTATACAGTTTTGTATTATTACTAACACAGACCCCTGAAGAGGAAGACTAAGTGCTTCAAAGCATGTCGGGGAAATAATAAAAATATTAAAGATATAATATATAAACTCAATAAAAAAGAATAAAGGTGATGGACATTAGGACAAATTCTACCGGATTTACTTTATCGCAATGTAATTTTGTTTATAACGAAAGAAAAGAACTGATTTACTTGTCTATGACATCGATTAACAATGAAATAAATGTTTGCATAATTTATAACGTTCAACATGTATGTATATAAATGGTCGTTCTGATTGTCGCTAGTGCGTTTACATGTTTATGAAGAATGATACCAAGATTTTGAATTTGCGTAACTCTTCCATCTGTATTTACTTTAAATCAACTTTTTCGAGAAATCTTTATACTTCGATAAATCTTTCGCGGATAGTTTATTCTTAAGTACGCTTTGTTTCCCGTATAACAAAAGCGATATACGGCGACATCAATATAATGCAGAAACAAGAATAAAGACCAATAGGATAGGCAATTATGATGGAGACAGAAGAAAGGGGTAGAAAGAGAAATAGAAACATGTTAATGCGTACTGTTTTTCTACGGCGACGACTATGCAAAAATACCCATCACTTTACAGCAGTGTAAACTTTATTCGCCTCGTACACGTTCGCCTTACTTCTGTACGAAACTGGTATAATTAGCCTTTGTCGGTGACATCAATATAATGCAGAAACAAGAATAAAGACCAATAGGATAGGCAATTATGATGGAGACAGAAGAAAGAGGTAGAAAGAGAAATAGAAACATGTTAATGCGTACTGTTTTTCTACGGCGACGACTATGCAAAAATACCCATCACTTTACAGCAGTATAAACTTTATTCGCCTCGTACACGTACGTCTTACTTCTGTACGAAACTGGTATAATTAGCCTTTGTCGGCGACATCAATATAATGCAGAAACAAGAATAAAGACCAATAGGATAGGCAATTATGATCGAGACACAAGAAAGGGGTAGAAAGAGAAATAGAAACATGTTAATGCGTACTGTTTTTCTACGGCGACGACTATGCAAAAATACCCATCTCTTTACAGCAGTATAAACTTTATTCGCCTCGTACACGTTCGTCTTACTTCTGTACGAAACTGGTATAATTAGCCTTTGTCGGCGACATCAATATAATGCAGAAACAAGAATAAAGACCAATAGGATAGGCAATTATGATGGAGACAGAAGAAAGGGGTAGAAAGAGAAATAGAAACATGTTAATGCGTACTGTTTTTCTACGGCGACGACTATGCAAAAATACCCATCACTTTACAGCAGTGTAAACTTTATTCACCTCGTACACGTTCGTCTTACTTCTGTACGAAACTGGTATAATTAGCCTTTGTCGGCGACATCAATATAATGCAGAACAAGAATAAAGACCAATAGGATAGGCAATTATGATCGCGACAGAAGAAAGGGGTAGAAAGAGAAATAGAGACATGTTAATGCGTACTGTTTTTCTACAGCGACGACTATGCAAAAATACCCATCACTTTACAGCAGTATAAACTTTATTCGCCTCGTACACGTTCGTCTTACTTCTGTACGAAACTGGTATAATTAGCCTTTGTCGGCGACATCAATATAATGCAGAAACAAGAATAAAGACAATAGGATGGCAATTATATCGAGACAGAAGAAATTAAACATGTTAATTTGTTTTTCTATGGCGACATCAATATAATGCAGAAACAAGAATAAAGACCAATAGTATAATAGGCAATTATAATGCAGAAACAAGAATAAAGACAGAAGATGGAACAGAAGAAAGGGGTAGAAAGAGAAATAGAAACATGTTAATGCGTACTGTTTTTCTACGGCGACGACTATGCAAAAATACCCATCACTTTACAGCAGTGTAAACTTTATTCGCCTCGTACACGTACGTCTTACTTCTGTACGAAACTGGTATAATTAGCCTTTGTTGGCGACATCAATATAATGCAGAAACAAGAATAAAGACCAATAGGATAGGCAATTAGGATCGAGACAGAAGAAAGGGGTAGAAAGAGAAATAGAAACATGTTAATGCGTACTGTTTTTCTACGGCGACGACTATGCAAAATACTCATCACTTTACAGCAGTGTAAACTTTATTCGCCTCGTACACGTTCGTCTTACTTCTGTACGAAACTGGTATAATTAGCCTTTGTCGGCGACATCAATATAATGCAGAAACAAGAATAAAGACCAATAGGATAGGCAATTATGATCGAGACAGAAGAAAGGGGTAGAAAGAGAAATAGAAACATGTTAATGCGTACTGTTTTTCTACGGCGACGACTATGCAAAAATACCCATCACTTTACAGCAGTGTAAACTTTATTCGCCTCGTACACGTACGTCTTACTTCTGTACGAAACTGGTATAATTAGCCTTTGCCCGTGGCCGTGTTAAGATAAAATTCATGTTCACCTGGTAGTTGTGAACACGATGGGGTCTTTCGTAAACACAGTCACTGAACGATGGGGGCTAATCAGCATTGAAAACGAAATCGTGCAGTCTTAGGCGATATACCTTAGCGCTTCGTTCGTCCACTGCTTCTTAGCAATCGGCGCACATATAACTTCGTCGCATGATAAATCGAGTTGTATTGTCTCATCGTATCCGCTCTCAGGGCAAAGTATACTTGATAACGACCGAAGTATTGTACATGCATACATGGATGAGGAGGCGTTGTTGCGTATTACATGAGAACGCGATAAACAACAGCGCGTTTCAGAGTGGGTCCTCTTTCTTTGTCTCGGCGACAATCAATGGCGCATGTCGTTCGACACATCTTTGTCAACATTTGTATAGAAAAAAACGTTTCTTACGAAGTGGTACCATGATTTGTTAATAAATAATGTGGAAATTATAGTTATTAATGTAGAGTTCTAACAAAGCAGATCTTATTAATCTAAAATATTCAACAATTGCTGGCTAAAACATATAGTAACTATTTTCAGATTTTAAATGTGTCCACGCAGACTTCATTCAAATAGAAACATAAATCGTGTACGCGTTGGAAAAGTTATCGAAATGTCTACCAGACCGTGACAATTGCCAAATCGTGACTCGACTTTGTCTCTAATTAACACATGAAACCACCTTTTTCCGAGTGAAACTCTTAGCGCGTTTCAGAGTGGGTCCTCTTTCTTTGTCTCGGCGACAATCAATGGCGCGTGTCGTTCGACACATCTTTGTCAATATTTCTATAGGAAAAAACGTTTCTTACGAAGTGGTACCATGATTTGTTAATAAATAATGTGGAAATTATAGTTATTAATGTAGAGTTCTAACAAAGCAGATCTTATTAATCTAAAATATTCAACAATTGCTGGCTGAAACATATAGTAACTATTTTCAGATTTTAAATATGTCCACGCAGACTTCATTCAAATAGAAGCATAAATCGTGTACGCGTTGGAAAAGTTATCGAAATGTCTACCAGACCGTGACAATTGCCAAATCGTGACTCGACTTTGTCTTTAATTAACACATGAAACCACCTTTTTCCGAGTGAAACTCTTAGCGCGTTTCAGAGTGGGTCCTCTTTCTTTGTCTCGACGACAATCAATGGCGCATGTCGTTCGACACATCTTTGTCAACATTTGTATAGAAAAAAACGTTTCTTACGAAGTGGCACCATGATTTGTTAATAAATAATGTGGAAATTATAGTTATTAATGTAGAGTTCTAACAAAGCAGATCTTATTAGTCTAAAATATTCAACAATTGCTGGCTAAAACATATAGTAACTATTTTCAGATTTTAAATGTGTCCACACAGACTTCATTCAAATAGAAGCATAAATCGTGTACGCGTTGGAAAAGTTATCGAAATGTCTACCAGACCGTGACAATTGCCAAATCGTGACTCGACTTTGTCTCTAATTAACACATGAAACCACCTTTTTCCGAGTGAAACTCTTAGCCGGTACAAATTTCGCAAAACTGCGCCGTGTTATGTTCTCTAATTTCAGTTGCATTGTAACTACATCGCAAATGTAGAATGCTGGTAAATCTACATGACATCTGTCAACGCGATTATGTTCAGTCGCGAGGTGCTTGTCTTTTATCACGCAGTCGCCATCTAGATCAGTCGTACTAAATAATGGTATCTTTTGTTTATGTTAAAACCTGAAAGAATATGAAATGTCGATCAGAAATCCGGCAATGCTACAGAAGTAAATACAGTTTTTTATTTAACATTTTTAGACATGTCTAGAAATGTCTATGTACCCGCATTCCTAACTAAGGTTTAAACACGAAATCTGAACCGGAATTAATCCATTTCATTTATTATTTTAATATAAAATAAAATATCCCTTCTTTTGCATGAGTTATTCTTTTTTCGACCTCTTTTCATGCACTCATCAAGTTTCGAAACCTTGTAGTTTCCTTACCAGGCGTCTGTGCAATATGAAAAATCTGATGGAATTACAGAAGCTACGCTACAGAAACACTTCGGCATTCTTGGATTGTTTATGCAGCAGTTGATGAGATTTTAATAAAAGTCGTTTAATGCAAAAATGAGTGGCAGCCCTTGAAAGATATAAAAAAACCTTAGACATGCATACGCCGGGAAGTCGTACATGTCTGGGATTTTATTATTTTTCATTGTTTACAATTCCTAAGATCTGTAACTGATTTCGATTGAATTTGCAGATTGGTATATAAATGATTGACCGAACTGTATAAAGCCTATTATTTAAATTGTCATTACAAATTCATACAGTAAAGTGTAAAAAACATCCTTCACTATTTTTTTTTCGTAATACCTGCAAATCGAATTTTTTTCAAGACTTCTTTATGTTATTTAATAAACTGTCTCTCCTCGCGTCTGAACTAAATTTAAGCAGCTTTATGCAATTTTAGAAAAGCTATTCTGCTTTACAGAATGTCCGAGTATTAACGCCAGTAACAGTGCAGCAATCTAGTTAATTTGTTTATTTGCAATCGACGAATACCTGAAATCGGTTTTCAAAGAAGCAACGCCTAAGACGAATGATTTTTCTCCGACTTTTTACTTATTTTCTCCGATAGTGCTACCTTTCCGATTGAACTATGTGTTGAAAAATTATCACCGTATACATTTCACGAATCACTACAATCAACGTGTATTCTTCTCTTTTCATTTACTAATCTAATTGCATTTGTTTACCTATTTCGCATTGCGTTTGTTTACGTATTTCTGCTTTGAGTTTTTTTAACAGCATTCGGCATACTGGTACAAATGTATACGTGTTGTCATTTCTATTGCTTTTATAGATATGTGCCCATAATTATGAAAGTGGTCTAAGTCATATATTTCTTGTTTCGAGATATTTAATGAATTGCATTTGAATAAATTAAAAAATATTTTTACATTATGCGACATTTTAATTTATAATTTTATTAGTCTTAATTAATGGAAATTTACTATGAATATGAAATTTTGTGTGAATTTTATACGATAATATTATTTTTAAAGATTGAATTGACTTAGACCATTTTCAAAATTAACTGAATGTCCTATAAATGACTTAAAGCAATAAAAAACTTTGAGTTTTATTTGAAACAATAATTTGATTGAAATAATTCGTGAACATTTATTACATTTATTAATTATTTTTAAACAGTAATCCATTTTTATCATTATTTCGAGTATTTAAGATTCTTAAAATGTTCCTGAAAAACTGGAGGGATGTACGGTAGTAAACTCATAATATCTTTATGTTTTTCTTCCGATACTGGTCTAATGGTGGTGTATAATGGAAGTAATTTAATATTTCCCTATATTTTTGGTCTTCCTTTTTTAGGTGAAAGATCCAAAACGTGAAATTTAGAATCATCTAAAGATGTTTTATAGAACATTTTATAAGGTTCATTTTTCAAGAATCTCATCCATTGAATTTGTAGCCAAGAGACAGATTCACCCGCGATATTTTTTACTCTTCTTGTTATTGATTATAAACCGGAATGAAGTTGTCGTTATTGTTAAAATTTGATTGTCATTTATTTTATTATGTAGTTCAGAAACGCGTTAAAGAAGGCCACGCGCCATTTTCAAGTTGTTTATATAATTTATTTAAATTTTTGACTTAGACCACTTTCATAATTAAAACTAAATGAATTCCATATAATGTTGAAATTACAACCACTATCTAATGGTTCATTTTTGACAATTTCGTAAAAATTACATTGAATAAATTTAGTTAAAAATAATGTGGTATGAAATAACTGATAAACTCATTTTTTTTTAATTTTGACTTAGACCACTTTCATAATTATGGGCACATATAACAGAATGAGAACATTTCGTGTAAGTCGCTTATACTGGTGCGTAGCTTTTATTTACAATGATGTTGCATGTTTGAAACGCGTTCTCGGTTGTTTAATGTTTATTTGCATAATGGACATTACCAGTCACAAGAATTAAATTGATCAATATGAATAAAAGAGTAATTCACTCTATTTGGTTTCCCGTACATAAAATATAACCTTTGAGAATTTATGAAGAAAAATAAAATTTGGTAGATCAATTGGAAACTTTTTGGGACATTTTTGTTAATCTTTGAAGATTGTCTATGAAGGAACCCTTTGGGAAATCAACTAAAATCTCCCAAACCGATCAGCTTTAGTTGTTACATATTCGTAATATAAATAAAAAGATCGCCGATTCCCAGTATTCGTTCGTCATGAATGCGTCTGGAAAGGGAGGGGGGAAAAGTTAAAATTGCAACCACGCGAAATTTTTTGAACGTTATAACTTTTGGACAAATATTAACTCGAAGACTGGTTGGAAACAAAAGAATAAAAAAAAATGAGGTATACACCAATATATTTTTTTATATACATTGGATTTAGTAACCCGACGTTTTAAGCGTTCTGTCGATTTTTAAATCTTCGAATTTGGAAAAGTTAAAATACCCCAAAAACTGTTGCCCGATTTTAACCAAAAACGTCTGAATCAGGGCTTTGTTTTATGCTCTTTTAGATTACATAAGTCCAATTGTAAGGAAAATCTTATTCTTCGAGTTATAACAAGAAATTGGGGCAGCGGTGCGAGTAAGCAGTACGATATTTTGCCCAGAGGCAGACCGAAGACAGAAACTATTGGGTTGGCAACTAAGTGATTGCGCATTTCAAATAAGAAGGAAAACTCTGAATTTTTGTTTAAAAATGTAACTTTATTCGATTAGATACTGTCCGTTTTTGTCGATGACCTTTTGCCATCGTTCTGGCAGTATCAAAATTCCACGTTCGTAACATTTCTGATCTTTACCATCAAAAAACTGAATTAAATGTGATCTGACATCATCAGCGTCATTAAACATTTTACCATTTAAAGAGTTCTGCATGGAACGAAACAAATGATAGTCTGAAGGCGCAAGATCAGGGCTATATGGTGGATGTGATAAAACATTCCAATCCAGTTCCAATAATTTTTGGCGACTGATCAAAGAAGTGTGGGGCTTTGCATTATCATAGTGGAAAACGACACCCTTACGTTTTGGCAATACCGACCGCTTTTCTTGAATTGCATCGCTCAGTTTGGCGAGTTGTTGAACGTACACGTTTGAATTGATCGTTTGGATTTATGGTATAAGTTCAAAGTACAAAATTCCTGTATAATCCCACCAGACTGACAGCATAATCTTTTTTTGGTGAATCTCTGCTTTTGATGTCGTTTGGGCTGGTTCATCTTTCATCACCTACGATCTCTTCTGATTTATGTTGTTATAAACTATCCACTATTCGTCGCCAGTAATTAGGCTTTTCAGAAATCGATCAGTTTCATTGCGTTTCAGAAGCGAATCGCAGGTGCTAATGCGTTGCGTCAAATGAATTTCCTTAAGCTGGTGAGGGATTCATAAATTGAGTTTCTTGACATAACCAAGCATTTTTAATTTTTTTTTTTAATGTATGTATGCGATACATTGAGCTTCTCCGCAATATCACGTGTTGTACTATGACAATCTGAATCGATAATGGCCTTCATATGGATCTCATCGACTTCAACTGGACGGCCAGATCAGTGAGCATTTTTCAGTGAAAAATCACCAGAACGAAATCTGGCAAACTAATTTTGACACTGCCTTTCTTTCAAGGCTTCATTTCCATATACGGCACATAACTTCTTTTGTGCTTGCGATGCGTTCTTGGCTTTTCGAAAGTAATACAAAAAAATATGTCTGAAGTGCACGTCTTGTTCTTCCATTTTTAAATTGGGATAAAAACAAAACTAAAGCACTAATCGATATAATTTTTTTACTAAATTAAAGGTAGAAGTCCAAATAATAAGAAAAAAATATAGGTTAAATGCAATGACCACGTTAACAAAACAAAAGAAAGTGTAAAGTCCATCTATCGACAAAATCGCAGTCACTTAGTTGCCAACCCAATAATATGACAAACTTGTGGAAAATATCCTAAACACAGTTATATGCTTTCATAGATATAGTATAGATACTGAAATACAAAAAATTAAAGCAGATCAGTTTTGAGAAATTTCCATCTATTTTGTGTAGAATCGATTTTGTGAATTTATACTATAGTAATATTCGTGTCACGTATTGCGAAAACACGGCAGAAACTTGAAACAAATAAATATGGTCGGTTGACAGGATGATTTCTCATACACAGCTTTGAAACAAAAAATTTAATGTGCCGTAGAGGGAAAAAATATACCGCAAAAAATGGCGGGCGATTAATCCAGGTCATCAATTCTTCGTACAAAAAGTTGCTGCGCTTTTATAGAATGAAGAACGCAATTCCCCGGATTGCATTATTAGCAATAAGCGCAAGAGAGGGATATGTTACTACTATTAGGACTAGTAGTTTCCCAGAAATCGTGTAAGTGCTGTATGAAAAATGCTGTCTGCAGAAAAACGTTTAACGAAGCGTCTTTACCGAAATCGACGTCTAACTTTGTCATTTTAGCGAATATTAATATTTTGTTTTAAAAAAACATTATTATAGAACTACGCTGAGGATTTAAGAGTTATTGATTCAATTAATTACATTACTGTCAATAAATTGAAACAATGTATGCATTCTATGCAAAATGCTGCGATGCTGATATCTTTACGAGTTTTAAAGCATTTAAGATAACTTAATCCGATAGACGTTTGTTTCCCATAAGAATGTATGCCCAAATAAAGGATAATTAATTCTGCTATTCGAAATAAATATCACCTATTGAATAAACATGTATCACTTAATACAAAATATTCTTGAAATTATTTCTTTTGTAATGACACCATATAGTTATGTTAGATTTTCGTGTAGAATGTGTTTAAAATGTAAAACCAAATAAGAACACAAAAAAAAATGCTAATGCCAGAACTTATAAAGAATGATACGTGTAAGCTAATGATTTAAGTTATAGTCTGCTGTTATTTTTTAACATAATAGATTATAATTATATTACAGTATCATATAGAAGTCGCATAAACAAAGTATAACAAACACAATTATTACATACATTGAATATGTTCAAATTGCAAGTTACAATTTGTAGTACTTTCACTATAGATAAACGGTACTACAATTAAAGTTTTGTACTTGTAATAAAAAGTACGGATCAAATATATTAGGTGTACAACTTTGCTTCCGCCGTTTTTTTCCGAAATTCGAGGCTTTATTGTAAAAAACTGGTTATACGTTTATGATTCAAAGTATTGTCCATCGCTGGAACTACTTTTATTTGCAGCGTAATAATTTGATTGAAAAAACTGGTCATCTTTTGAAGCGATTTATCGATCATTTATTAATTCTTTTTAAACCGGAATCCATTTGTGCCATTGATCGAAACAAGTGATAGTCTTAAGCAACGTCTGGAGAAAACGGAGGGTGGGGTAGTAAACTTCCCATAATCAACGTTTATGTATGTCTTCTTTCGCAACATGGGGTCGAGCATTGTCGTGCTGTAAAATCACTTTATATGTCTCTCGTTGTATTTTGGCCGTTTGTCTTTTAATGCTCGGATCCAAAACGCATTAATTGCATCGATAACGATCGCCTGTGATTTTTCAGTCGGTTTTAACAACTCATAATGCACTACGCCGAGATGGTCCCACCAAATACAGAGCATGACCTTTGAACCGTGAATATTCGTTTTGGCCGTCGACGTGGAAGCATGGCCGGGATATCCCCATGATTTTCTGCGCTTGGGATTATCGTAAAAATGAACCCATTTTTCGTCCCCAGTCACAATGCGATTGAAATCCTTTCCGTCTTTGCCTTGCAAGCAGCTGTTCAAGCAAACAAACGCCGTTCAACATCTCTCGGCTTCAACTCGTACGGCACCCAATTTCCTTGTTTCTCAATCATTCCCATGATTTTCAGGCGTTTTGAAATGGCTTGTTGCGTCATTAAAACCCAATGATACTGCCAATTCTTGTTGCGTTTGACACGAGTCTTGATCAAGTAATGCCTCCAATTCTGCATCTTCGAAAACCTTCTCTCTTCCACCGCCTTGCCGGTCTTCGACGTCAAAATCACCGTTCTTGAAGCGTTGAAACCACTCTCGGCACGTTCTTTCACTTTCACCATAGGTATTTGAGAGCATTCGATGAGCCTCAGCCGCAGATTTCTTCATATTAAAGCAGAAAATTAAAACCTCCCGCAAATGACGAGAATTTGGCTCGTAAGCTGACATGTTTAATCGAGAATGACTTTATGATGCAGACACAAATCGACTAATATTTCGATGGCGTTATGTTTACAAATGCCTAAGCTTATTGTATGACATCTACGATCTATTTATTTCGACTACC
Organism: Cryptocheilus praepositus; assembly: GCA_033815515.1. Lineage (NCBI taxonomy): Eukaryota > Metazoa > Arthropoda > Insecta > Hymenoptera > Pompilidae > Cryptocheilus > Cryptocheilus praepositus. The sequence goes on from JAWWQZ010000334.1 coordinate 821,003, forward strand.
ACTTACCGCTACAGCCATCTATTGCAAAACGGCGGAAGCAAAGTTGTACACCTAATAGTTTTTATCTCTGCTCCATCAGAATGCGACTATATGGAAAGGATATTATTTTTCAAAGTACACGAAGATGGCATTCATAAACTAAAAATAATGATAATAATCAATTAAAATATTATAATATATAATATTATATTATTAATATAAAAATTAATCAACTAAAAATATTGATAACCTTTACATCGTTTATTATATGTAAATTTATTTTGAGTCATGAAACAAGTTACTTGCGTGTATGTAATTTTTATATACAAAATAGCCCTATTAAAAACCTCATTATTATGTATATGATGTTTAATATTATAAATTATAGTTAACAATTGTTGCGCAGCTCAAAGGGGTTCTTTGGAACAAATAAAAATGTAACATTCAAATTCTTTGAATAGTCGATATACACAACTCAATGCAAGAATTTAGACACATCGAAGAAAAAATGCAAATCGTCACTCCCTTTATTACATAAAAAAAAATGCACAAAATATTTTGAATGACAATTACCATTGACAAACCGAGTTATATATCACATGCAACAAAGTGTGTCCATAAAATGAAAAAAATGTACATATATACAGTTACTCGCATTAATATTCATTCATTCGTTCATATAGTAAAAGATAACATTAAATATGAAAAAAGTCAATACCTGTTTAAAATAATAAAAGAAAATAAACAGCAGAACGCAAATGGGACTGAAATAAGCAGACTTAACCTCTGACGTAAATATAAAGAGAAAGACATGTAAATAATGGTTCCGTGCATTCAGGTTGTTTTGAATTGACGTTATAACATTTTCATTTTTATAGATGTTAACGCATTCCCGTTCTTTATATCTTTGTTTGCTTACGCCAGACTTTGGACTTACATTCTTGGTATTTGATGTCTGGTTAGCATGCGATGCAAGTTTTTCTGATAAATTACGGATTCTGTACTAAGCGACTTTGCTCACTCCTTCACTAATGTGATGCGTTGCGGCCAATTTCAAATAAAATCTTATATAAATGTAAAAAATTAAATGATTCTTCGTGTATGGTGCACGTGCTATATAAATTTATATATTTCGGATATTGGGAATGGCAGTTTCCTTCATTGTACATGTTTTTTTAAGCAGAAGATAATCTTAACAAATACTTTACATTTTAGTGACCACTAATTAAAATTCGCAAAATACTACCAAAAAGTACGTATTTAGTGGTACGTGTATAATTTTTTTTATAAGAAAATATTAAAATATGGAGGAAACATAGCTCTTCTCCTAGAGCTTCCGTTTATTTTCATCACTTGCGGTAACCACGATATCGTCGGAACGGTTTATCAGAAATAGAAATAAAAGAATACTCTGTTAGTATATTGCATGATAAAGGGCCTGAACGAAGGATTTGGAAAAATTTTAATTTTTACAAGAATGACAACACTTACGAAAAAATCTTTCTAGGTGAACTGACTTTCGTTTTCATGTTGTAACTGTTTTTTATTACCGAAATAAACAATCCTTCGTTCAGGCCCTGCCCATTGTAATAACAAATAAGTATATAAAGTTCGGAGTCCGATCGGTGAAGTAGTATTTGATAAATCGTGGTCACCGCAACCGTATGTTTTAAAAAACACAGTTTCGAGATAATCGCGTTTAAAGTTTCAAAGTCTATGTTTTTCATAGTAAAAATTAATTTTTCTTGACTTACATAGAATCATATATTCCAGGGCCATAATTGGTCCCTTCTGCACTTTTACTCCAAAACATCCAGATGATGTCTGGGAGCCATTCTTTGCTCCCTGGTGGCCGCATGCACGCGTTCTTCGGCGATTGTAAAACGGGTCTCGTCTGCTTTTCTAGCATATTCGTGGGCATTTCGGCCACAAAGTACGACTAACGCTTCAAAAATCTTCAGAAGGGCAATGTTACCCTCGTTAAACATACATGCAGATATGTATGCCGCAATTTAAAAAACCTTGTGCACCGCCCGGAAGACTTTTCGGGCTGATTTTCCAGACGAGATAGTTATAACTTTCTTTATTGTTCTTGTATATAATTTTATAATTGCCTAATTGTCTCATTGTCCATACTTGTATACAAACACACGGTATTCGACCAAATAATCAAACGGCACGGTCAACTTTATGGTTGTTCAATAAGTTTTGTCGGTCGATAAGAGAGGGCATTGCTACTAGTCCAAATTTGTTTTTGTTCTGTTGGTTCAGTCTTTTATGAACGTATGTGTGTTCATTTCAATCAGTCTTTTCATTCTTTGTTTACAAATTTATGTACGTGTCACAGTATTTTCGACAATGGAAAAAATTGAATATCGTGCAATGATAAAATTCTTATTTTTGGAAGGTAGCACCAAAAGAAATTCACGAACCCCGAATGTTATTATGTATAATGAACGTTCACCTTCAATTAGAATAGTAGAAAGATGGGTTGCTGAATTTAAACGTGCTCGTACAAGCATTGAAGACGATCCACGTGAAGGACGTCCAAAAAGCGCATCAACACCAGAAATCGGCGAAAGTACAGGATATGGTTTTGGAAGATTTTTTCGTCGATTTTAGTGAGCACTAATTAAACATTCGAAAATTTTAAAAAGGATAAAGTGGATTTTGTGCGTCGATTCATCACATGGATTTTTTATAAGAAAAATCAAAAAAGAGGAAATATGATGTCTTCTCCTGGTTGTTTATTTTCATCACTTGCGTGTCCACGATATCGTCGGAACGGTTTATCAGATGTAGAAATAAAAGAATACTCTGTTAGTATATTGCATGATAAAGGGCCTGAACGAAGGATTTGGAAAAATTTTAATTTTTACAGTTGAAGGAAAAATGAAAACACCCGGTTTAAGAAAAAATCTTTCTAGGACAACTGACGTTTCGTTTTCATGTTGTAACTGTTTTTTATTACCGAAATAAACAATCCTTCGTTCAGGCCCTGCCTATTGTAATGACAAATAAGTATATAAAATTCGGAGTCCGATCGGTGAAGTAGTTTTTGCTAAATCGTGGTCACCGCAACCGTACGTTTTAAAAAACACAGTTTCGAGATAATCGCGTTTAAAGTTTCAAAGTCTATTAATGTTCAGTAAAAATTAATTTTTCTTGACTTAATAAATCATATATTTGGAACCATAACATGGTTTCCCTTATGACAAAACTTATTGAACAACTCCAGAACATCCAGATTTTGTCTGGGAACTAACTGAAACTTCTTTGTCTCTGCGCTTTTCGGATTAAAATATTGCTTCGCGTTCTTCGGCGATTGTAAAACGGATCTCGTCTGCTTTTCTAGCATATTCGTGGGCATTTCGGCCACAAAGCACGACTAACGCTTCAAAAATCTTCAGAGGGGCAATGTTACCTTCGTTAAACATATATGCAGATATGTATGCCGCAATTTGAACGGGTTGTGCACCGCCCGGAAGACTTTTCGGGCTGATTTTCCAGATGAGATAGTTATAACTTTCTTTATTGTTCTTGTATATAATTTTATAATTGCCTAATTGTCTCATTGTTCATACTTGTATACAATTCAAAATTCGGTATTCGACCAAATAATCAAACGGCACGGTCAACTTTATACTAAGCCTTATTTTATTCCGAAACGTACTGAAACTACTCTCGTCGGTCTCTGCGCTTTTCGGATTAAAATATTGCTTCCCTTTCTTTGGCCTCGATTTGCACGATTTTTTAGATGTTCTGTCATCACGAGTCTCTTTGTGATCATCTCCGGCCATAATTATAATACTTTAAAAGCAGCCAAAACGTTAGTAAACGTAGAGAAAACGAAAGTAACTGATCATGCAACACATTAAATGAATTATGATTGACCGTTTGAATGCTATTTACACAATTTACAAAATTTTCTTTCCTTACCAAATGTACTTGAAAGTACATATACAATATATGTATCTGAATCTCGAATGACATAAAAGAATGTTGCCTGGAGGGGGAAAAAGACGTTTTCGTCCGTGTCCTAAGCGACCGCTGCATGCTCTTTACTAATGATACATAGTAGCGTTCCAGATAAATGCTTATAATTTTTGAACGTGTGCTCCGATTCTTATGTAGTTTTGAGGAAGTATTCTTAAAATGATGCACATTAAGAAAATGCGATAAAAAAAGTCGATTTTTTTCACCAACCCAAGTAGGCATAACCCCTTAAATTGTGACTACAACTAGATTTGGCATGTTTTGTGATTTTTCCTTACTTTTTAATTCTTTATTTACTTTACGTCTTTACGTATGATATTTCACTTACAATTCACTTCAATAAAAGTAATCATTCAGTTACCTGTACACTTCCCAGATGTTAAATGAGTAATTTTTGTTACATCACATGAATTACAACGGTTTTTTAATATTTATTACCCTGAGGGTCAGGTATTTTGACAGATTTTTGCAGTCACAACTGGAATTCCCATTACAAGTATCCAGAATCAATCATATGTCAGTTACTAGCGTACTCAAATTTACCATATTAGGCAAATGATTGGAAAATATCAAAGACACCATTTCGCAATGCATATAGGCACTGTTAAAAAATTATATGTTTGAGTATATTATTGGTAAATTAATATACTGTTAGTAATTATTGCTAATTATCAGATTAATGCAAAGCCCCTTTCACTGATTGTTATGTTCGATACGAAACAGGTATTTACTCTACATATTTCAGAACGCAATAAATGTTTTATAATAGGTACACAACTTTGCTCCCGCCGTTTTTTCCCTTTCGTCCAATGCAAAAAACGGCGGGAGCAAAGTTGTACACCTAATATTAAGCATAAAAACCACCAGAATTGGCCAAAGTTTATGTGATAGGTACACATATAACGACTATGTTAAACAAGTACCCAATCAAGTCAATCAATAACTTATTGTTAATTCCATAAAATATTGTGAATGTCATTTTCTCATTTTCTTCTATATTGTACCTATTTTCTCTTTGGGCACTTATTTATCAGTGAATTGAAATTATGTACGGTTTTAGTACGGCATAAACTATACTCAATTGCATTAAACATCAACTTCACATGAAGAATATTCAACGTAAAAACCAAAACAATATTGACTGCAATATACCGTACAATATGTAAAACCCTAATCTTTATCATGTATACTCGATAAATGGAAGAATAAAAATGCTTTTTGCCGCATCGTGTGTATAGAAGCATAACATCATGTATTTATTGAAATTTGAGTTAGTCAACATAAGATTTTGTATTAATGTAAGCACTTTTCCTAAAAACCTTTCAATACACAAGGAACTAAGGATAAGACAACAGCCGCGGCTACACGACTACAAATTTAGATAGATTTGTCTAACTCCCACTTAGTAATCAAGCTGATAGTGATATATAATACCGTGTTGCGAGCGGTGGGATGTATTTTCCAAACAGCTCGAATATCAGTAGCAACACGATTGCCAGAGCAGTCATTATCTGACTTATCGATATAGTGTACTTTAGACTTTTTGTATACGGCATCCATACGACACTTATTTTCTTTACGTACATTGCGATCAAAATACCAGGTTGCTCAATAAGTTTTGTCGTTCGATAAGAAAAACACAATGTTATGGTTCAAAATACACTTTATTCTTCAGTATAATCTCCCTGAACATTGATGCACTTGCTCCAACGATCCTCCAATCTGTGGATCCCATCCCTGAAGTGAGATTCCGGAAGGTCTGCAAAATACGCTTCAACGGCCGTTATGACCTCTTCATTTGACGAAAAACGCTTGCCACGCATACATTTTTTGAGTTCTGGAAACAAATGGAAGTCGCTAGGGGCCAAATCTGGTGAATACGGCGGATGCTCCAACAATTCGAACTTTAATTCATGGATTTTAGCCATTGTCAAAATGCTCTTGTGACACGGTGCGTTGTCCTGATAAAAAAGGATTTTTTTCTTCTGCAAACCGGGTCTTTTATCACGAATTTTTTCCTTCAACTGGTCCAAAAGGTTGCAATAATATTCAGAATTAATTGTTTTACCAGTTTGCAAGTAATCCACAAATAAAATTCCTTTCGCATCCCAAAAAACTGATGCCAGAACCTTCTTGGCCGATTTCTGGACACGAACTCGTTTCGAAGCCGAACAACCAGGTTCACACCACTCTTTAGCCTCTTGTTTTGATTTAGGATCATGGTGATAGACCCAAGTCTCATCCGTAGTGATGAATCGACGCACAAAATCCACTTTATCCTTTTTAAAACGCTCCAAATGTTGTTGAGAAAGTCGCATTCGAATGTGTTTTTGTTCAATTGTTAGCGAATGCGGCACCCATTGTGCACACAGCTTTTTACAACTAAAATTTCATTTAAAATATGACTCACACTGCCTAATGAGATGTGTAGAGCCTCTACCAAATCCCTCTCAGTCAATAGACGATCTTCCAAAACCATATCCTGTACTTTGGCTACGATTTCTGGTGTTGATGCGGTTTTTGGACGTCCTTCACGTGGATCGTCTTCAAGTCTTGTACGACCACGTTTAAATTCAGCAACCCATCTTTCTACTGTTCTAATTGAAGGTGAACGTTCATTATACACTCTTAACATTCGTTCGTGAATTTCTTTTGGTGCTACACCTTCCAAAAATAAGAATTTTATCACTGCACGATATTCAATTTTTTCCATTGTCGAAAATACTGTGACACGGCGACACTAAATGGCTTGTAAACAAAGAATGAATTGACTGATTGAAATGAACCTTCACATACGTTGATAAGAAGAATGAACCAACAAAACAAAAACAAATTTGGACTAGTAGCAACGCCCTCAACAAAATAAAGCAAAACTTATTGAACAACCTGGTAAGATCACTGTACGATATCAAATATATGTTTGGGTTTTGTGTTTACAGAATGCACGCCTTACTCACCGCAGTGGTTAAAGCTGCTAAAATAATATACATTTAGTGTGGAAAGTGTTCTTACACCGATCAATTTCGATCGGTCCTGTTTTTTAATGAACAACGAATTTGTACCCATTCTCGAGAATTTCTATAATAGATACAGTAGAAAAAGTAATGCTTGCAAGTTGTTGCACATTTGTTCTTCCTTTCAACAATCATTTTCAATAGTACAATAACACAGGTCTTAGTTTTTCAAAGATACAATGCTAGTCATAATTAGAAAGCAATAGTGTCATCTGCTTACGTCGTCAACTGCCTCATGAATACTTGGGAATAACAACTACACAAATACTTATTGCTCTTATATGTCTGTCGTAAGATTTCTTTTACCTTCGTTTATTCGAATGAGTGAACGAAGTCAAGAATGATTTTCTAAAGACAGAAGGATTATATTCTTTCATAGGTTACATGTGCGGTTTTCTACACAGGATTCAATTGGTTTCTTTGTACACTCTGACGGTTATAAAATCTTTTGTAAATACATTTTGATTCTCTTCAATTAATTTATTTAATCATTTTGAATGGCTAGTAACGACTTGATAGTCAATTTGATTTGGAATTTCAATTTCACGACTTTTAGTCTTCCACTTTTTTCCAAATCACACATTCTTAAATAATTTTCTATATGAAGAGAGTCTCCCAGCATTCTCATACACGAATAGGTACGATTTTGCTCGCGGTCCCCTCCTTATTCAACGTAAGAGACCCAAATAATGATTCTCGAGTTGAAGAAGCTACCCTATTTTATTTTAATCCTTTCGAGACAGATTTTTTTTTTTGTAAGAAAATAAAAGAAGCAGGTTAAATTTCTAATACTGCAGGTGAAGAATTTATTCATTATAATACGGTAAAAGAAAAAAGAATTGTTTTTTTTTAATCGGTACAAAAATAAAGCCTGGGATATATATGTCCCATTAGTCTTATAAAGATTATGATAACATTTATTCTCAATTATCATCAAAACATTCTCAACATTATCAAAAATACGAAAAATAGTGTTTATACTTAATTACTTTGTGTGATAAGGTGCAAAGCACGTGTTGCACAAAGGTATGTCACATGCAGTACACATCATGTTTGTTTTTCAATGTTTCTTTGGGAACAAAATTTACATTTACAGCAAGAATTTGCGGTACTAGATTTTACGGAATGTAACAATAGAGGCCCATTCACAATGAAGCAATGAGCAAGAAATTTTAGTAGATGGATAGAATCTACGATTAAGGGGGGATTCCCGTCTAGAGGCGTGATTTTTAGGTAATTTTTAGAATTTTTTTTAGGAAAAACGATGAGGTCTTTTGGATTGCGGTTTTTTTCTACATATTAGTACACGTTTTAACTATTCAAAAATATTTTTTGTTCTCTCAAAATGATAAACATGAACGCCGTACGAGAGGTTTTATTAAACAATAAAAAAAAAGTAGTTCCGTGGTACCCATGATTCTGACCGTTCCGTCCATCAGAAACAAAAAAAAAACAAAAAATATTATTAAAATATATGAGTATGGCTATCGTGTGAACTACGACGAAAAAAAATCTTAAAAATTAAAAAAATAGCATGACTTTGAAAATTAGGTATCGATTTTGTTACCATTTTTTCAGCTTTAAAGTATTGTAAAAATTGTTTAAATAAATATACCAATTTGATTGTAGTTCACACTAAAGCAACATATGTGCTGAAGATGTGTGCGTTCTCTGAGCGCAATCGGTTCGATAGATTTTGCGATATCGTGGGTACCAATTGCGAAAATGTAGTTTCGAAAAAAACGCGTTTAAAGTTTTTGAAGAAATTAGAGATAACACGCAAATAATTCCAGTTACATTAAATTTCCTATTCCGGGACCATAAAGGAGGCCTTCCTCTTCTTCGTACATGTCTTGCAGAGCCGATTTTTTGACTCTGAGTAGCACTCATTCGTTTTGAACGACATTGGACGACCGCTGCTCCGATCGGCTGACGCAAGTTTGGTTACGGGAGTGGGCGTATATTTCCGCTTGTTGGGCAATTGCAATTTCCATGAGGTTCATAATTTTTAAAATGGGTAAAAACCTGTCATTATAGTTTATCACGGCCAAAAAGGTCGCGATTTCTATCGTTTTTGTAGCACAGTGCAGGTGTTTCGGGGCCATGGTCCAAATTAACGAATTCAATGATTCGTTGCTATTTTGCGTTTCTGCACCCAAACAACGTTCAAGCAACTCATAATTCGATAAATCCTTGTAAATAGGTTTTATAATTTCTAATACGTTATCATTGAGAGGCGGATTTTTGTGATTGAAGCCAGCAAGCGTGCCGGCGGCTTCGACTTTGCGCCATTTACACCAACTGTCCTCACCCTCCGGACAGTTTTGATGCTGCGGGTTTTCATCATTACAAACTACAAGAGATGCAATTTCTGTAAAAACGATGAAAAAATTCACGATGCAATAATCAAATTCTTTCGAAACAGAAAAATCAGTATTACAGGAAGTCAGTAATTTTTTTGCCGACGTACTCGTAAATTCCACATTTTGGTCAATTGTGAATCTATTGCATGAGAATTTTCGTTTTTTATGACAATCTGAATGAAACCGATTTGCTCTAGAGTCTTTTTGATCAGAGCTGAAATATAATACGTAAACAATGCTGTGTTCCGCACCCGTAACAAAATACGAGCGCATTTAGAGCGCGCGGCAGGAACATCTGCATATATATGGCTACAACTTTGTTAATTTAAAGAGTTTGGGGAAATTTTTTTGCTCACATATTCTCCATGTCATATACTTTAAAAATATACAAAAAAAAAAATCGATATTTTTGACCGTCTAGACGGGAATCCCCCCTTAAACTGGATTGGGACATATGTGTATGTGTCCCAAGGGTCTCTAAAGGGTTAAGGGAGGTGTTTAGATGTAACATTTTCCCCTGAAGAATTGCAGGGCGGCAGACAGCAATACTTTGTCAATAACAGCATTCTGTGGACGGCCAATTGTCAGATTCCGTCCTCTCCCATCTCCTATGGGCGGCCAACAGTATGCTTCGTCTTCTCGTATAGGATCAACTATCCGATATGTGGGCGGTCAATAGTATTACCTCGTCCCCTTCCCATAGGTATGGCATATGCCAGTTGTGCTCTTGCGATTCCTCTCTTTTATAATTAGTCGTTGCTAGTTAAACGCGGTCAATCAATAACTCCGTAACGATGCGCGGGTACATAAGTCGGGATGTGTGCACTCATTGTTTGGAAACTTCCCGAAGCCCCCTGATCGTTGATCCCGGGTTAATGACTTAAGGGGACATTGTACTTTCTCGGGTCGAAAAAATCAATTTTTTTTTTTATTGCCTTATTCGAAAGTATATACTTTCGAGATTATGTCCTTAAATTTGCAGCGATAAATTCCAAAAATTGGGAAAGTTATAGGCCTTGCATCTAACCCACCTCGCGCAGATAGAAGGGTAACGTCGCTTGACCGATCGGGCCGTTTTTCTTTTTCGGCGATCTTTATTTATTCTAAGAAATTATCTAATTCTGGAAACGATTTAAAAGAGAAGATCACCCAAATGTAAACATTGTATTGGTAATCATTACGAAGGAGTGTGTTCCGCGCACCAAAATAACATCTAAATACCATCTTACCCTTGACCTTGACGATGTCTGTTATGTTTATTGCTTTCTGAACATGCATTCAGTATTCAAACAGTTTTCAAAAGAGACGTATCGTTTTAATATGGATCGAAAACAAAGTAAATTTGTCAATTCGAGACCCTGTCGTTCGCGAAGAAGAAAGTTTATTGGAAATCAGCATACAAGTAAATGCAGTTTAGAGTACGCTAGTACATCGGCAGAAGAATTAAAAGAAAATGCTGATCTGCATGTAAACATTGATCCGGCTATGAATTATTGTATATTACAATTTACTACGTGAGAATCTTTTATATACAAAAATTCGATATGCAAAACTTTAAATGCGTTTTTCTCAGTACTATATTTTTTTTCAACTGGCGTGCACGATTCCAAAAAAACTATTCGATCAATCGGTCCAAGATTTTAATATATTATTCTACATACTTATGCCTATCGTATGAACCACGGGTGTGTTAATTTATCAATATTTTCTCATTTTTTTTTATCATAAAAAGACGGGAAAAATGCCATTTTCATGAACCTAATTTTGGAAAGTCAGTCATTTTGAAAGTTTTCATGCAAACTCTTTCTCCGTGGTTCATGCGATAGTGGTTAGTATGTAAATTAAGATTCCTGTTCTGTTTTTTTTTTTTCTGATTATCCCAACGACCGCAATCACGCACGCCAGTGAGTATGAATTTTTTGGAGGTGCACCAGCAATCAAGAAGAATTTATATGAAAAAATTTGAAAAAACATAAAAAGAAAATATTTTTGTATAAATAAAGGTCGATATGATACAATGTGAAAGTTTCAAATTGCTGCGTTTCTATTTTCGATAAGAAAAAAATTATTGAAAATCAGTAAAATTTTTCGATGAGAAAGTAGAATGTCCCCTTAACGTGAATCTTCACTATTTCCTCATATAGAAAACTTGTCGATCTCACCGTTGCATGCTGATGACTTATCTCGATAAACTGTTAATTATTTTGTGTTGTCTTATTTATTAAGAAAAACTTGTGATTTATAATAAATTAATTGATTAAGTACAATTTCACGAAGTATTGCTTGAAATTTACCGATATACGAATACTATCTACACTGACTGTTAACATTCAAGTATTGCTTCTTATCAGTGGTTTCAGTAGCGGACAAGTAAGGAACTATTTGTACTTACTGTTCAGAAATATGAAGACAAGCTCGAGAGTTTAATTAGAGTAAAATTAAATAGAGCCCGTAGTTTTAAAGTGAACAGTTGATCGACTAGTGCTAACGAAATATAAAAAATACGTAGGCTAAAATATATATGTCATTTAAAGGATACAAAAATGTCTGACTTCGTTTCTTTGTATTATCTCGTTGAAGGGGACAACTTTTTTAAGAAAATATTAAAACATTACTCGTGATAAATAAATTTGAAACTTTCTGAATATTCATATAAGTATTAAATATATTCCTATCCTGCTTTTGTATGTAAACTTACAAAAATGTATGGGCAATCTTCAAACGTTAATATAGTTGTGGAACTGCTGTTTAGAAGATCAATTTTCATTGACTTCGTCCTTCGCGTATGGTATCAAAGATACACTGCTGGGTGACCTAAAGATTTTTGCTCGCTTATTTTTCGCTCAAGAGTTATTCACAAAATAACTGTTATGTAAACAACAGACGTGCATATGATATTTTATGCAGTTCTGAATAATACATACATAAGGTAGCAAACTGTAGAAATAATTTTGTATATCTTGAAAGTAGCGTTCATACGTGGCACGTAAGAAGATGGTAGAAACATATGCGAATAAATACTTCTCGTTATGGTAACTTTAATTATAATTTACACATTAGCTGGCAAAATTTGTATTTTAAAGAAAATTCGATTTGAACAAATCTATTAACGCTTTTTTTTCAAAATTACAAGTTCGGTGCAACAACTGAATATTCAATGCATTTCTCAGTTTGCATCTTTTGTATCAAGGTAAACATTTATATTCACATAACCCTAACGCTAACTCATGTGGAATCAAAAACAATCAGAGGCCGAACAATTTCCCCTTGTAAACTTTTAACAAAGATCGACAGCTGCCATCTTTCCAAAGTCATTCGGGAGGGTGACCTTGATGACATATGTGAAAATCAAGATCATTGAGGGTAGGTATCCTAAGCAGTGGATTTACCATAAAAATCTCTAAAAAAGTTTAAAGTTAATCATTCAAGCGAATGTGCGTATGTTTCTTGCTATTGTTTTCGTTAACTTCTCAAAAAAGCAAGAAAATGTATTGGTTGCTAACCAGATTCCGTCTTTCAATAAAATGACACGAAAAAATAAGAAAAAATAAATACTATATAAATACATTTTTCAATATAAGTAATTAGACCATTAATTCTTACTTAACTTCAGAATTAGCAACTTCGATTTGTTTTATAAAGTGGCAATTCAGCCATACTAATGTCAGATACCATACATAACACAAGAACGCACGTGGCTGATTGGCAGGAATCCTTTTCTTTTAAAGATATAAAATAAAATATTGCGTCATACACGCATTGTTCCGCATGACTGTCTTCATTATGGATGCCAAAGCAAAAAAAAATTACATTTTTTTCTTAACATTCTTTTTTTTATCCCTATTTAATAAAAAAAAAAGACTACTGCAGACGATACATGTGATAGACGATCATGATATTAATATTCTATAAAAATGTTAAGACGATTGAACTAATTGTCCTGAGAAACCGTTTTAACGCTTTTAAAATATGTGAAAAACACATTTAAAGTTCTACTTACGCGAGGCGTCGTCAGTACGCTTTCAGCTTTATTATGTTTAGCAATATTATTATTTACTCTAAGATAATTTGGTGTTGCGGTGGACAGAAATGGGACACAAACTCCAGAAGATGGGTTTGGATGTTTATTAAGAATCACTTGTTCAATAACGCAAAATTACAAAAGTATCGTCGCGCATTCTCACTAACTGTCTAGTTGTTTCGGACGCGTTCCTTAACCCTTTTAGTATCAGGCGAAAAAGAGGTGCCTATGCGAGAATAACCGGCCGAATTTCACGGTTTTTCTAGGGTTTGGGAAAATGCTCATAAAAACCAAACCAGAAACAATATTTACATGATTCAAAAAGCAGTATATTAAGGACGAAATAGAGAACAAAACAACGCCATTAGTTTTTCTAAATTCATTGAAAATTATACAAGTAACAAAGGTATAAAAGATTATGAAGAAAGTAAAAGTTGAGCTCTCTCTTACAAAACGTATTTGCACATACAAAAAGTCATCTTTTCATCATAATTTTATATAGACCATTTATTACAAAGTATGTATTGATTACAATATATTTTGATCAAAATAAACAATATTACATAACAAAAATAAAAATAACTAATTTTGCGTCATCCATGACGGTGTATTTTTTATAAGAAAGTTGGTGGCAAAATTTTAGAAATCCTTGTTTTGCTAATTGTTAGTTTTTTGTCAAAAACAAACATGTTATATACACAAGCGGAAAATAACAATTACAAAAATGACGCTTTCAAACTGTTACTGGGACAAAACGAAATATACTGCTCATGACAACGATCGGGGAAAGACTAACTGATCCCAGGTCTTGCTACGGCAATGCGATCTTATTTCTTCAAACAGTTCTTTATATCAAACTCTGTCGGCATGTTCTGACAAGGGTCAATTCAACGGCGATTCCTTAACACAGGTGCGGACGGCCTGAGCGGCGACCATCGATATTTATGTCAGATTTCGTTAGCTCCAAGCGATAGGAAAAAGTCGTCGTCCACAAAGAGTTAAAACAAAAAAACAATTTTTTTAATTCTCTCATAATGACTTTTTAGACGATTTATAACGTATTATAAATTTATTTTGAAAAGTTCTTGCAATGCAAATAGTAAAGCAACAAGGCGCGGGCCGATATATCGGCTCCAGGCACTAAAAGGGTTAATATAGCCTACTAAACAATAGGGGCCGATAACGAAGGAAAATGACCGGCGATGAATTGTCCGCAACGTATCTACGACATAATAACAATCTAAACACCTACAATTTGGAGGAAATGCAAAAACAAATTTGAAATTGTTATCCCAAAAATCTCTTTCAAACACATTAAGTCGTGTGTAAGACAAAATGATCATTTCATTATTCGAAAATATTAACCCAGCTTTTAGATTAGATTCGTCCCAAATTCAAACAGATTACTGTGGATGCCACTGGAAGTTGGCAGAATGTAATGGAAATAAAGGTGAATACGTTATTTGAACAAAATATTGATAAAAATGGAAAATTTTTATCAAGTCAAAATGGACAATATTGATCAAGCCAATGTCTATGAGTTACTTCCTAAAATCGAAGTTCTATTCTATTTCCGCTACGTATAGCATACCGGCGCCACGTGTAGATACGAATAAATCATTCTACCAGTAAATTAATTATTAATGAAATGCAATTCATTTTCAGATGTAAAGACAATCTTGAAATCAGTCAGCGGCCGATTGCGTTCCGGCGAACTGACTGCAATCATGGGTCCATCCGGTGCCGGAAAATCTACACTTTTGAACATCCTCACTGGATATAAGTAAGTGACAATTTAACAATCTATAAATTATTCTTTTAAATCAGAGTTGAGTAGTATATACAGAACGTTACCAATATCTCGCTATATGTATTGGATTATCTCGTGATAAACCGTACCCGTTACAGAAAATTTTGTTAGAATAGCTACTTGGCATGAAGAGGGGCGTCTCGCAGTGCAAATTATTTTTCTTGTCTTTCCAGTCATGGGGGAAACATTTAAAAGCCAAATATATTTTTCGAATTAAATAATATATTTTTTTCATAGTACGATAGCATTTACTATGACGAATTCCATACGTTGCCATATGAGTTAATTTGTTGTAAAATTTTATGTATTAATAATACAATTAGCTGCATGCTCTCTCTCTCTCTCTCTCTCTCTCTCTCTCTATATATATATATATATATATATATATACATCTATATATATAAAAACTTAAATGAATTATAAAGTAAACTCTGGAGGTCTCGCCACAAGAGTCTTAAACCATATAGAGTTCTTTAAAAACATGATAATAAGCATGCCTCAACCATAATATTTTTAAATTCAAGAATATTTTAAATTGCCACAGATTATAATAAATCGGACAAATTAAAGAATAATACTACTGCGATAATAATACCTCTAATACTACGGCGAATAAGAAAGCAATCCTGCGCAGTAAACTGTAACAAAAAGTACATAACAGACAACAAATAAAAATAATGCCACATAGTCATATTATACAAACGGAATCTTTCGGAGAGAGTCACAGCGATGCTCTTTTATAAATATTATGGTTCTGGTGAGATTCGAGGGAAAAAAACAAGAATACAAAACCATAAGAGCTTGTATGTAAATATTATTTAGTCTTTATCGTTTGGAGCCCAATATTCCCGAATTATTTTAAGTATTTTATTTGATTGTTAAAAGGAATGTCAAATCTTATTTTTACTATTTATATTGAATGTATTTAAAAACAAACATTGCTTCACCGTGATTATTTTTACCTGGTATATATTGAAAATCGCATTGGAGCTTTACTGAGAGCTGATATATATGAAATTTCTATGTAGTTCTTTAACTGAAAAATAAGAAATTGTTTATAAATAAAGGAAAACCATATAATATCTCCTCCAATAAGAAGATACATGTACAAGTGATACGTTTATAAAGATTGGCTGTTAGCAGTCCTGTTGCCGATTTTTGATATTCTAACGCAAACAATCATGTGCCGGAGCATTTCAAGAACTTTACTTGCTACGAAAAGATTCATGTATATATAAAATTGCTTACCTCAGTGATACATATTTAAACGGACAATTTTTGAATGCCGTGTATAACTCGACGTACCTGTGAATAAAATATACCAGGTTGCTCAATAAGTTTTGTCGTTCGATAAGAAAAACACAATGTTATGGTTCAAAATACACTTTATTATTCATCAGTATAATCTCCCTGAACATTAATGCACTTGCTCCAACGATCCTCCAATCTGTGGATCCCATTGAAGTGAGATTCCGGAAGGTCTGCAAAATACGCTTCAACAGCCGTTATGACCTCTTCATTTGACGAAAAACGCTTGCCACGCATACATTTTTTGAGTTCTGGAAACAAATGGAAGTCGCTGGGGGCCAAATCTGGTGAATACGGCGGATGCTCCAACAATTCGAACTTTAATTCATGGATTTTAGCCATTGTCAAAATGCTCTTGTGACACGGTGCGTTGTCCTGATGAAAAAGGATTTTTTTCTTCTGCAAACCGGGTCTTTTTTCACGAATTTTTTCCTTCAACTGGTCCAAAAGGTTGCAATAATATTCAGAATTAATTGTTTTACCAGTTTCCAAGTAATCCACAAATAAAATTCCTTTCGCATCCCAAAAAACTGATGCCAGAACCTTCTTGGCCGATTTCTGGACACGAACTCGTTTCGAAGCCGAACAACCAGGTTCACACCACTCTTTAGCCTCTTGTTTTGATTTAGGATCATGGTGATAGACCCAAGTCTCATCCATAGTGATGAATCGACGCACAAAATCCACTTTATCCTTTTTAAAACGCTCCAAATGTTGCTGAGAAAGTCGCATTCGAATGTGTTTTTGTTCAATTGTTAGCGAATGCGGCACCCATTGTGCACACAGTTTTTTAAAACTCAAAAATTCATTTAAAATATGACTCACACTGCCTAATGAGATGTGTAGAGCCTCTACTAAATCCCTCTCAGTCAATCGACGATTTTCCAAAACCATATCCTGTACTTTGGCTACGATTTCTGGCGTTGATGCGGTTTTTGGACGTCCTTCACGTGGATCGTCTTCAAGGCTTGTACGACCACGTTTAAATTCAGCAACCCATCTTTCTACTGTTCTAATTGAAGGTGAACGTTCATTATACACTCTTAACATTCGTTCGTGAATTTCTTTTGGTGCTACACCTTCCAAAAAGAAGAATTTTATCACTGCACGATATTCCATTTTTTCCATTGTCGAAAATACTGTGACACGGCGACACTAAATGGCTTGTAAACAAAGAATGAATTGACTGATTGAAATGAACCTTCACATACGTTGATAAGAAGAGTGAACCAACAAAACAAAAACAAATTTGGACTAGTAGCAACGCCCTTAACAAAACAAAACAAAACTTATTGGACAACCTGGTAATAGATGCTGAGTCACATTCGACAAAGTAATATAAAAGCTTAATGATTCAGCGTATTACGCCGAAATTACAGTTTCTGTTATATTGAAAGATTTTCACTCAATTCAAAGACTAAGTGACAAACTTTCTACATTTAAGTTAAAATAAAATATTTTTTGTTATAGTTGCACAGTAACGTGTGAACAGCTTCTCCTTTGGGAAGCTGTTCACATTAATCCGCAAGCAATATGCATTATTATTTGGATTTCCATATGTAATGTTTTGTCTTGCGTATAGGTTATACAAGGAAGAAAAGGGAACATATTGGAATAAAAGAAGTACAATCAGTGTATTGCATGAAAGACTGAAATAGTTTGAGTTTACGAAGCTTTAGCGACACAGAACGTTGAGTACACGTGTACTATTGGGTTGGAGGGAAAGTTCTGTCGTATTTTAAAGAAAATATTTGAATTAATTTATAAAAATATATGTTTAATATTAATCATAATACATTTAATGTGTTGTATGATGAATGCCAAACTCTTCTGCAATTTCTCGACTTGTTAAATGTGGATTATTTTCCAACATGGATCGTAAAACATCATTATCGATCTTGGATGGTCGTCCAGATCGATCACTTTCTTGGAGGCTCAGATCCCCGGAACGAAATTTGCTAAACCGGCTTTGACAAGTACGAACATTTACAATATCTTTTCCAAATACCGCACATAAATTTTTACATGCAACCGATGCGATGCTTCCTTTTTGGAATTCATACAAAATGCAGTGTCGTAAATGCACTTTATCTACTGACATGTTTTTCACTTTAAATATCACAAGTAAATGATGAACGGTAAAAAAGGACTCCTTTTATATTATACAGCAGCTATAGAAAACAAAAAAAAATCCGAATGACTCACTAGCCAGATGTTTTTTTTATTTAGAAGAAAAATTACCTGCCTATTAAAAACACGACAGAACTTTCCCTCCAACCCAATAGTATAATCGTGCAGAAGGCAACGTCAGGCGATTATTATCGGAAGAATTGTGCATTTTACACAATTCCATTCATTGCTAACGCTGTGATGCCTGAGTGTATATTGATGTTGATACAATGAGGAAAGGTTGTTTTCTGCATTTTTTTGTTATACGAATGGAAAAATATGCGTAATAAGGAAAGCATAATATCTCTTGCCGACCCATTCATTTCAAGTAAAGCATATTTATTCCGTCTGTCTTCTTCAGTCACTCATTAACTCCATCTCATTGTCAATTACTTCGTTTCGTTAGAGTATTTAATTAAGTTTCGTATACATTCCAGTCTGCTCTTTGGTTAAGGTTAATTTTATTGTTCAAAAACTTTAACACTTGACATCTTTCCGGAGCGTCTGAAAATTATTTTGTGAGTATCAGACAGGCGCGTTTATTAAACGACACGTAAAAAGACCGAAGAGAAATTTGTAAAATATGATATATGTGTTTTACAATGCAATATTTCGTGCAATTATGTACATAAACATTGCATCGAAATCAGTTAACGCTTCTATAAATTACGAACAATGGAAAATACTAACGTTCGCAGATTTTCAGAATTTTCAACCGATAGATGCAAAAAGTTTAATAACTTTTACATCTTTCATTGCCTGTTTGTTTCTGCATTAATGGAGTAAAAAAAACACGATGCATTTTTTTTTTCCTCATAAATCCCATAAACTGCGAACACCATCAAGCGAATTAATAGGTACACAACTTTGCTCCCGCCGTTTTTCCCTTTCGTCCAATGCAAAAAACGGCGGGAGCAAAGTTGTACACCTATTAGTTCTTTCAATATCTCAAAGAAGTTCAATTTGGTTTATACAATTTCCGAACAACTATACTGTTTTAAACAGTATCAAATTACTGTATTAAACAGTATCAAATATCAACACGAGTAACAATACATGAGACTCTGATGAGAACTCAATCAAAAAATATTTGAAACAGGCCTCAAACTTATACCACATCAATTTTCACCACGAAAATGTTAGATATTTCAAATGTCAATTAACTAACTCAACCAATAAATGACTGTTACGCAAACACATTCAGTATCAAAATACTTGCCTCAATTCTAAGAGATCGGACCGCATAAAAAATTGCAGTCGGCAACGACAATATTTATCTTCTTCCTCTTTTTATAGTACATTCTCATAGCGCAAATTTCGTGCCTTTATATCTTGGATTCTCGAAAGTAGCCGCTTGACTCATATCACAAATACGGATACGCTAAAGCCAATGGTGACACTTTCGAGCCTTACCATCACTGAGACGTAGAGTTTCACTTTCTTTTCGAACTAGCTTCTTACGCAATACCGTTTCGTAATATATTATGTGGTGAATGTCGGGACATATAATCGATGCGCATTACGGGCCTGATATTGATACGGAACTGGGCATCCCCAGCATACATTGCGTGCTCAACGATCGCGGCGTATCTGCCGATCCTCCTTCTTCTGCGTTCCGAATAATATACCGAATACCGAATAATATGCATGCAGATCGCGCGTCACGTTTCCGTGAAGTTAATTTAAACTTCACGGAATTAAATTTATTTAATACTCTGTAAACACAGTTTCAAACAGTGAAGAAGCATGGGCCGAAAGTTCACAAGCACACATATTGAAAAAAAGAAAGTTAAATGACGTTTGCCTTCTATCTGTAGGCGACAGAGCGTATTTCGAGGGGCTTAACCCCTTCGAGCCCTGTGTACATTGCAATGTATTGGGGTGGAGGGAAAGTTCTGTCGTATTTTAAAGATACTATTTGAATTAATTTATAAAAATATGTGTTTAATATTAATCATAATACATTTAATGTGTTGTATGATGAATGCCAAACTCTTCTGCAATTTCTCGACTTGTTAAATGTGGATTATTTTCCAACGTGGATCGTAAAACATCATTATCGATCTTGGATGGTCGTCCAAATCGATCACTTTCTTGGAGGCTCAGATCCCCGAAACGAAATTTGCTAAACCATCTTTGACAAGTACGAACATTTACAAAATCTTTCCCAAATACAGCACATAAATTTTTACATACAACCGATGCGTTGCTTCCTTTTTGGAATTCATACAAAATGCTGTGTCGTAAATGCACTTTATCTACTGACATGTTTTTCACTTTAAATATCACAAGTAAATGATGAATGGTAAAAAAGGTTTCCTTTTATATTATACAGCAGCTATAAAAAACAAAAAAAAATCCGAATGACGCACTAGCCAGATGTTTTTTTATTTACAAGAAAAATTACCTCCCTATTAAAAATACGACAGAACTTTCCCTCCAACCTAATACATAATATTTTTCGTGCTGTATTTTATTACGTATATTATTTTTACGAATACGAATTTTATTTTTTTATACAAATATTTCTCAGGATCTCCTTAATGTTACAAATTTTGCGTAAGGACCCTATGTCCATTAAAATGTACATTTACAAATGATAAATAAATAAAAAAATATTTCTGTAAAAAGTATATTGTTGCCTTCATTCACATAAATGAAATTAATTTTAGTATAAAAAACATTTTCCCTCAAACTAAAAAAATTTGGGTCTGAAGGGGTTAACGCATTGTTGACTACGACTTAATTCGTGTTTCATGCCGAAACGCTGTTGATCAGTCAGAAGTTAAGGGGACATTCTACTTTCTCATCGAAAAATTTTACTGATTTTCAATCATTTTTTTCTTATCGAGAATAGAAACGCAGCAATTTGAAACTTTCACATTGTATCATATCGATCTTTATTTATACAAAAATATTTTTTTTTATGTTTTTTCAAATTTTTTCATATAAATTCTTCTTGATTGCTGGAGCACCTCCAAAAAATTCATACTCACTGGCGTGCGTGATTGCGGTCGTTGGGATAATCAGAAAAAAAAACGGAACAGGAATCTTAATTTACATACTAACCACTATCGCATGAACCACGGAAAAAGAGTTTGCATGAAAACTTTCAAAATGACTGACTTTCCAAAATTAGGTTCACGAAAATGGCATTTTTTCCGTCGTTTTAGGATGGAAAAAAATGAGAAATATTGATTAATTAACACACCCGTGGTTCATACGATAGGCATAAGTATGTAGAATAATATATTAAAATCTCGGACCGATTGATCGAATAGTTTTCTTGGAATTGAACACGCCAGTTGAAAAAATATAGTACTGAGAAAAACGCATTTAAAGTTTTGCATATCGAATTTTTGTATATAAAAGATTCTTACGTAGTAAATTGTAATATACAATAATTCATAGCCGGATCAATGTTTACATGCAGATCAGCATTTTCTTTTAATTTTTCTTCCGATGCACTAGCGTACTCTAAACTGCATTTACTTGTATGCTGATTTCCAATAAACGTTCTTTTTCGCGAACGACAGGGTCTCGAATTGACAAATTTACTTTGTTTTCGATCCATATTAAAACGATACGTCTCTTTTGAAAACTGTTTGAATACTGAATGCATGTTCAGAAAGCAATAAATATAACAGGCATAGTCAAGATATTTAGATGTTATTTTGGTGCGCAGAACACACTCCTTCGTAATGTTTACCAATGCAATGTTTACATTTGGGTGATCTTCTCTTTTAAATCGTTTCCAGAATTAGATAATTTCTTAGAATAAATAAAGATCGCCGAAAGAGAAAAACGGTCCGACCGGTCAAGCGACGTTACCCTTCTATCTGCGCGAGGTGGGTTAGATGCGAGGCCTATAACTTTCCCAATTTTTAGAATTTATCGCTGCAAATTTAAGGACATAATCTTGAAAGTATATACTTTCGAATAAGGCAATAAAAAAAAAATCGATTTTTTCGATCCGAGAAAGTAGAATGTCCCCTTAACTCGTGTTTGCACTTGGGTAACTGTTTTCATTTTTTAAACGCAGGGCAATATGGAATATTGTAAAAACTTTGTTCATCGTTTTAAAACGTACCCGCTTTATTATAAAAAATATAGTTTTCTTATTATTGAGGATTTTATTACAATTGTAGTATTAGAAAATCTCAACAATGACTGAACGTGATGAAATATTTTCCAATCAATTATACACGAATACTTTAGATGGTTACCCGAGTGATTTTTAAATAAGCTCCAGTAATTTCGAAAATGATTGTATCGAATATGACATGTATATATATATATGATAAGAAGATATATGTGCGAAACATCTTGTCTGCAAATTTAATTTTAACACATTACAAACATTAACAGACTTTATTGAAGTTTCAATTAATTATACGAAAAAAATATTAAAAGTTACATAAAATATATATCTAAAGTTTACTTTTGATTCTTTATCTATAAATAAACTTTATTGAAGTTTATTTAGATTCTTTCACTTTCATGTTAAATTAGGAAATAACAGCCAGTGACTTGAGACAGCCTTTGTGTAAAATTGTCGGTCAACAAATTGTTAAGGGTAAAGAGACATAAGGCCCCGACCGATAGGGACCGCGTCACTCACTTATTAGAATAAACCGCATAACGGCAAACTACTCGAACTTTTTAGTGTCACCACACCTTAGGCCATCCTTGCTTTTATGTTTCATCCATGCAAAATCGCGTACAAATTCGAAGGTAGAATTGTAGAAACTTACTCAAACGTAGGTAACAAGGCAAGGAAATTCATCTTTTCTGCATTCCATTTTACGTCCGACGAAATCGAAATGTTGTAGCTGACATGGTAGCGAAAGAAGAAAATATTGTATTCAAAACAAGCCACACGATTTATTCAATAAATTCCACAAACCTTCGGAAAATTGTATTAAATAAAGCAAAAATAAATTGAGAAGAGAGGACCAAAAATCAATGAATCTTTCTGTTCATGCTTAAATCGTGTCTTATATGCCTTATGTATCGATGCTATCCTTTGTATTACGTTACAATGTAGGAAAGGGTGCCATTGATATTTTTGGACAACTAGTTTCTTAAACGTCTGCGCTTATCTTATTCCCCATTCAAAAATGCTAAACGGCTCGATAACGCTTGTCTTATTCTCCGATTAATACCATTTGCATCCAAATGTTAAATTGCAATTCAAATTCGTTCTTTTATCAGTTGTCTCATTATTTTATTTTTACCTAAAATGGAATGGTAGCCGTAAAGTCCGCATCGACAGAAGCCGAGCGTGTGCCGATTGTGGGCGTCACAGGCTAGAGTGCTGCCACTTTTCGAGTGAAACAGAAGAAACGAAAAATCACTCATTGGCACTCAAACAGTTAACACTTTGACTGCCATGATGGTCACCGGTGACCGACGCAAGAGATTTTACTGAAGATCCAAAATATCCGCAATGAGTAACAATTATTGTTTTATAAATGCAGTTATTGTTACAATAGTGATGCTATCCTTTGGTTTCCAATACCTGCGCATTATTTACATTTTGCATAATTCAGTCAAACGCTGTAGTATTTCATAGCTACACCGTTCTAATATAGTAAAATACGCTTGGTGTTAACACGGTGACTGCCAAAGCGTATTTTGCTATGTCAGAACCGCGATGCGATGAAATACTGCAGAGTATGATTAAATCATGCAAAATGAAGGCAACGCAAAGTTGTTAGAAACCAAAGTATTGAAGCATAATTTCAATATCAATTGCTTTTACAAGGTCGCAAATAGTCTTGGTGGCGAATTTTTTTGCATTCATAGTAAAATCGTTTGCGCCGATCACCGGTGACCACCGTGGCAGTCAAAGTGTTAAGCAGATAAATTGTTTGTTCGCGGCCGAATCCCCAACATCTCTCCAAACAAAGTGGCCTTTACCCGGCGAAACAACAAGAAACCTCGACCGATCACTTGGAGAATCTCGGGAAGGCCGATGTGATGGTACTGTGATGGTACTGTGACAGTACTCTGACGATTAAATCCGACACAACACCTACAAGGTAGTGGATGTGGGATTTAGGGAATGACAGGAGGTGGCTGTATACCTCAATGCTATGTCAATTGTCTTATGTACCAGCGTAGCGTACATGGAAAAACTTTTAAGTCTGCTGCCCCTGCATGCAGACTGCCGCTCATATGTCAGTGCACTATGTGCTCTAAACGTGCAGGATATTATCATTATGTCCGTCGAAGCGCGACATTCAAAAGTCTTCAGCCATAGATGCAATCCGAGACAACTGACTCGTATTTCATAAGTACAAGACGCTTCAATTTGTTCAGTTCCGCTTTATTATCATTACGAACGCCGTAGCGAACATTCAAAAATTTTAACTCTCGTCTGTTGGGTGCAAATCGAGACACAATTTTTACTTATTCGTAGAAATAGCTCGTTTACGTTCTAGTTTGCTTGCCATCACAGCGACCAGCGCTTTTGCTCCTCATTTCACAGGCTTTCCTCACCTTCAATGCCACAACGCCTTTTTGCACACCTTGGGAAGGTGTTTAGCTCAAGTACCCCAGGTTCGCCACTCCTACACTGTGGGTCCACATCGACCCACAGCCCCTGGGAGCTGGGGTACAGTAAAGCCTGTTTTTGTGCGGTGGATAGGGACCGCATAAAAGAAATTGTACAAAAAAATATTCGAAAATTTTATAAATTCTTACATATAATAAACAATTTTGTGCGATATAGTACCTAAAATTTTTTTTATGCGGTGGATAGGGACCGCATAAAAAAAGTCGGACTTAGAAAATACATCAATGATTTATGAAATAGATGAGAGAATGCTTTCAATTAAATTAAATAATTAAATTAGACCTAAAGAAATTGTAAAAATATTTCATTCTTCATTGTACATATACATGGAGAAGTTTTCACATTATACATTAAATAGTTTGCTGCTACTCGTCGTAATCCAAAACGCGCATCTTCTTGTGATGGATTGGTTGAAAATCGCTTTCGTCGCTTAAAGATAGGATTTCAATTGATTTGTTTTTTGGTACCATAAACTCAGTGATCAGTTTTTGTGACGACGGTCGACTGGTCAGTTGCTTGTAAACGCCACGATAATGAGACATGCATGATTTCAGTTCTTTTTGAAATTTTAAGCGTCTTTCCGCATTGGTATCTATTTTAAGAAAATGCGTTTCCAATTTTTTCGAAATCTGGATCCCTGCATATATTTTATCTGCTGTAATAGATTCCGATTCTTCTTGTCCATTTTCATAATCTATCAAACTATTGATAATGTCACTATCATCGACAGTTTGGTCCTCAATCATCTCGTCCAGGTCATTATCGCCGAAAGAATCAAAGCCTTCCCCGCCGATGTTATGTGCGAGCGCACTAATTTCAGATAATAACGTTGACGCGTTTTCGGCAACATTTCGATTAATTACACATTCATATATTTCATCCACAACATGTATATGTACATTGATAGGAAACATTAAACTGGTGCTAACGCCGCTTAGATTCATGTACCGCATAAAAATAAATCGCACAAAAAAAATTGCACAAAAATAAAATCGCACAAAACCAATCGCATAAAAAAGGACCGCACAAAAACAGGTTTTACTGTACTACTGTATAGCCCCGCCCAGACTGATTGGGAAAACTCATCTACTCGGATACACCGTTGGTGTACTTTCATTCGTGTGCCAATCTTCCTCCCGATTTCTCCAATGTACACTTTTCTGCATGGGCAAGGTACTGTACATACTCCCGGACCACTTAAGTTTTCGTTCTATTGGGTTTGAAAGTATCGTGCTATATTCTTCTGTGGCTTGAAGATTACGCGGATGTTGTAGTTTCTAAGTACGCTACTAATGCGTTCCGCGGTTCCTTGGACATATGGGAAATTGGCCGTGTTCGTTTTACCTCTGTCCAGCTGTTCCCTATTCTTTTGATCAAAGATATTGTCTTTCAAGTTTTGGATGGTACGCTTCATATCATCCCTGTGTTGTACACGTATCGTGTATTTATATGGCTACACCCATGTAATGTAATAGAATAATATATGTACGTCATATCATTCCAAAACACAATGTAGTAATAAATGAATTCAGAAGAATTCATAGTTTTGACTTAGTTTCTGTCATACGAAGTAGACTTTAAACGCATACATTCGCGTTTGGTTTATACAGAGTTGCGTGATTAAACAATCGGCGTCAAACAATGTAATTTTCTAATTATATTATATACAATGAGGGAAACAGCCCACCCCCCCTTCTCCCCCTTTCTCTGCGAGTGGGTGTTTTCTTTCCGTTTTTAACAGACAGAAATATAACCTAGTTTTCATTTCTTTGTGGTATCTTCTTTATTCCTATCATGTAACTAAATTTTCGCACAATCCATTATTACACCGCTTAATTAGTCAATATTTGATGCTCCTTTTGAGGTTTCCGCAACTTACAGCCTTGCTGTCAGTCTCTAACTATCTCCCATCTCTTAATTCTCAAAGTGTCCTGCTCTTGCTCTTGCGTTAATATATTTGTATCATCTGTTGTATCTTGCCTTACTTATTTTGTTATGTTGTGGCTGTTTTTGTATTTTCCTATTTCTTGCCACCAGTATTTCTGCTAAATCTGTATTTTGACTTTTTGCTTCTTCTATAATAAATTTGCTGTACCCATTTCTGTCCAAATATTCCTCTCTTCTGCTACTATGTCTTCTTCCTTTTCATCTTTTTCCTTTCTCTTTCAACCGTATTTCTAGTATGGTCCTCCCTTTTGTTCTTTTTACTCTTTCGACAAACTTTATTGTTCTCTTCTTTACTTTAATAACTATTTTACCCTTTTCGTTCTCTGTAGAATCATGTTTTAGTAAATTCAATGATATAAAATAATAAAATGTCAAAACAGACTGGAATTCTGAATTTACAGGAATTAAACCTCATTTCGGTACAAGGGTATTTTTTGAAAATGTTTGCATCGATTTTTGAACTTGAACTTTGAAGTAGCTATTGTGAACATATCGTATCGAGCGAAATTATATAAATACTCCGGAACGCAAAGGATTTGGAGGGCAATTAGAGGACAATTAGTTTTTCCATAAGCGTGCATTGCACTAGATTTACGGGACTGTAATTTCGATGGATTTCAGATTTCACAAGCAAAAGTATAGATATTATTACTATTATTTTCTACAAAATTCTGCTGACGATTATTAACGCAATGATCCAAACACACATCCAGTCATTCCCTCTTCAGACTTTTAATCTTGTCATTTCTTCGGATAATATCGTATACCCACATACTTCTCGGTAAATCTCGTTCTAAACAGTTTCTTCGACATTCACCATCAAATGCATTGAAGAAATTGAGAAATTCGCACATTTTTAGGACAACCCTTTTTATCTTCTGAATGTTCCTCACACAACATATAAAAAGAAGTCTACTATTGGTATGCGGGTATCCTAGCGTCGAGTTGGAATCACAAATTTGTACCTTTCCGTCTGATTATGCGACACTATACGGTAATCTCTTAAAAATCAGAAATTTCATATCCGATTGAAAAATCGTGAGAAACTGTAAGGATCATGCCGGTACCCATAATTTTAACCCGACCGCGAGTTCGGGTACCAGAACTTTACAAATCTTTGGGATCGCGAACCGACTTGAACCCGAATTAAATTCCCAACCCAAACCCCAACTATCGGGTAATCGCATATCTCTAAAGTCTACCAAAAAAAACCTATGACTACAGTAAAACCTCTCTTCATAGCACACCAAATGTCCCGTCCCAATTCAATGACACAGTCAGTGGTTCTACGCCGATGTAAAAGTTCTACTTGCGCCTCTGTTATCCTAATCATAACCGATTAAGCGTGCGAAGTAGTTCCTTTCTTGCGAATTCCCGGATAGAGAGGTCATGATCCAATCATATAACTTGCTCAATTGTATTTTTTTTTAATCTGAAAATTATTGTAATATAATGGTGGGATTTACTTATAGAAACTTATTGTATAACACACGCATATTTACTCATTTAATACGTATTGTATAAATAATTTTACTTGACTATTGCCTTATTTGCAGTAGAAAAATAGGTTATTGTACACATTGAAAATAATACGAAATCAGTATTCTAAAAACAGTATGAATTACAGAAGTGCAAAGTAATGCAATATTCTGCATTAAATTATATCTAAAGTGAAATTTATACATATAGTATTACAATATGAATATATTACAAAAAAGGTTCTATTTGTTTTGCAAGTAACAGAAAAGAAGCATTTCTAGAATGATTATTAATATATAATTAATGATATAACTTCTTATATTAATAGTAGTCTGTGCACGTATTAAGGCTTTCCATAATAGCCGATGTTTCCTATACTTTTTCAGCGAACTGTAATATTTTCCCTCTCGGTTGCACTCTTATGAAGGCTTATATCTTCGCTATAAACTTCTGATAAATTACAAAATACGTAATACCGCAAAGACACACCGTGCGCCGTGCCTTTTTTATATAGATTGGCTCCTGAATACCATTTTTTTGTGTATTTTTCCAATTGAATGTAATATCTCACTTCTACATGCCAATCAAACGTAGGTCAGTGCTTTTACAATGGTACTCATATGCAGACTGTATACCCACATTATCCAAGCACAGTTTATGCTACATGTGGGCCGAATTATATCATGTTTGCTCTGATTTTGATCACAATGATACGAATAATATTTATAAACAATTCCATACAGAAAATAATAAATACACGACGGCTTATGCAACGTCATATTATAGCATTGGTACGCTGACTTTTACGTATCTCGGTTGCCCTCCTACTGTGACGTTTCGTCTGTTACGATGTCTTACCTCGGTTCGGCAAACAACAAAGGCGAGCTGCGATCCATGAGAAACGATCCTTCTCTTTTCTACATGACACATTTCCATTCCGTCTAGTGTGCCATGTAAACAGAGTCTGCGCTGTTTATATTGGGTTGGAGGGAAAGTTCTGTCGTATTTTAAAGAAAATATTTGAATTCATTTATAAAAGTATGTGTTTAATATTAATCAATTATATATGCTCCGTTATTTGTTACAACCTGTTGCCATTTTTCAGGCAACTTGTGAATTCCTCTTTTGTAGAAGTTCTCGTCCTTGGAGTTAAAATAGTTAGCAACTGTCTTAGAAACACTTTCAAAAGACGCATTTTTTCCCGTTAGATAATTTTGCAGAAATCTGAACAGGTAATAATCAGATGGTGCAATGTCAGGTGAATACCGTGGGTGACTAAGGACTTCCCATCCTAACGCATTCAGTTTTTGTTGTGTCACCATTGCAGTATGGGGTCGAGCATTATCGTGGTGGAACACCATTCCTCTTCTGGACGCTAATGCGGGCCTTTTTTCTTTGATAGCTGCATTCATTTTATCCAGCTGATTGCAGTACAGATCCGCATTAATGGTTTTTCCCTGTTTCACCAACTCGTAATACACTGGATCTTTCCTGTCCCACCAAAAACAAAGCAGTGCTTTTCGTTAATGGATACTTGGTTTTGGAACTCTTGCTGATGATATTCCTGGTTTGCAGTAAGATTTTTTCTCTTAATATTCTCGTAAAGAATCCACTTTTCATCTCCAGTAACCAGCTTGTCCAAAAACGGCTCCACATTGTGTCTAATCGGATGTGATGAACACATTCTTACACGATCAGATAAATTCTTTTCCGTTAATTCATGTGGAACCCAAACACTTTGCTTTAACACAAACCCAAGAGATTTAATGTGATCTCCAAGAGTTGTATGATGAATGCCAAACTCTTCTGCAATTTCTCGACTTGTTAAATGTGGATTATTTTCCAACATGGATCGCAAAACATCATTATCAATCTTGGATGGTCGTGTCCAGATCGATCACTTTCTTGGAGGCTCAGATCCCCGGAATGAAATTTGCTAAACCATCTTTGACAAGTACGAATATTTACGATTTCTTTTTCAAATACCGCACATGAATTTTTACATGCAACCGATGCGTTGCTTCCTCTTCGGAATTCATACAAAATGCAGTGTCGTAAATGCACTTTATCTACTGACATGTTTTTCACTTTAAATATCACAAGTAAATGAGGAACGGTAAAAAAGGACTTCTTTTATATTATACAGCAGCTTAAAAAAAAACAAAAAAAATCCGATTGACCCACTATTTAGATATTTTTTTTATTTACAAGAACAATTACCTGCCTATTAAAAATACGACAGAACTTCCCCTCCAACCCAATATTACGTTCGGAGACGTATACAATAAAATTCCCCACATTATTTTCTATATAACAGTTTCCCATCGTTATTCACTGTTCGGGAGCAGCGTAAAGAGAGATGTTAAGATTCACTGTCTGGATCGAAAGACCAAAATGTTCGAGGGCAGCAGTGATATAATGTTATTTGGGCGTAAACCAAATTGGCTGCTCCCGGTGTTTTTAAGCTAAATTGTTTCCCGTTTATTAATTACAAAGGGTCCAGTGTGGCCGGTCACTGATGGCCAAGGTGCACTGGATGAGTCGCGAGCTGAGTTCGAAGTTGGTTACAAAAAGGTCCAGTGTGGCCGATCACGGAATGGCCAAGGTGCACTGGATGAGTCGAGATGGTTCTTGGGGAAGATCTGAGGTCGAACTTGTTACAAAGGGTCCAGTGTGGCCGGTCACTGATGGCCAAGGTGCACTGGATGAGTCGCTTTCCCAAAACGAACTGTTACAAAAAGGGTCCAGTGTGGCCTGTCACGGATGGCCAAGGTGCACTGGATGATGTTTGAAATCGAACTTGTTACTAAAAGGTCCAGTGTGGCCGGTCACTGATGGCCAAGGTGCACTGGATGAGTCGCTTTCCCAAAACGAACTGTTCCAAAGGGTCCAGTGTGGCCGATCACGGAATGGCCAAGGTGCACTGGACGTGTTGCGTTGGTGGACTCGAACTGACTTCCAAGGAGGTCCAGTGTGGCCTGTCACGGATGGCCAAGGTGCACTGGATGTTGTTTGAGATCGAACTGACTTCTAACGAAGATTCAAAGTTTGTGCAGGAATGAGCAGTGCCACCCCCCCCCCCCCTTTGTTGGAGCCTCCCTTATTAGACACTCCCTCATTGGAGCCTCCTATATTGAGGCCTCCCAAATTGGGTCCTCCCACAATCGGGCCTCCCATATTGAGCCCCCCATAGTGGGTTGGGGGTGGAGTGCCACATCCCGGGCTAGTATGTACGGGGTCCTCCTTGTCCTTGCTTGCAGAGAAAGTGATATAAATTAGGACCCCGCCATAAACAACCCGGGTACTCATTCCTGGCCACACGGATAATTTCGAAGTTTATGGCAGTGCCTATGGAACTCCTTAAGTGCCAGCCGACGACAGTGTGTCGTCGGACACTTTCCAGAGACACTGCCCTTTTGTTAGTTGCGATGCAACGGAATGTTCTCATGAATTGGAATATGTGAAAGTACGACTTCACAGCACGTATTTGTATACTTTCCCACGCGATTGGGGCAGTTTCCCCAATGATATATGACTGTTCGTCTTCCCGACCGAAGTGGTTATTGGAACCGTGAAGAAACCCTGAACATTCACTCCTGTTCCAATGTTAATACAAGTATACTTATTGTCTTTTAACACTTCACTGATTCTATACTTCTACGCAAAGCAGATAAGGTTCGGACTTTACAAGTCTCGATAAGATATGCAACAGTTAGGTTACAACGATTATTTAAAAAGCAACCGATAAGTGACATCAATGATGCCACTTCTGTATGTCATATTAATAGATTTATTGGCATTTCAGGTTCTAAATGTAATTATTATATGGCATTTTAGCCAGAATTAAAATCCTTGAAGATCTGATGACCTTCCTGATGGTACGGTTATATGTTTGTTAATGTAGAAACCCTTATTACCTGCTCAAATGATTAACTTTTATTATTCTTCTATGATCTAGCAAATACGTATAAATCTGACACTATATGTAATATACATCATATATTAATAATAACAATACGTATAAGCGTAACGTATAAGCGTAAAAATAAATAAAAAACAACTGAAATATACATGTCCATATATCTAGGTTGAAATGTTTCTACGTAAATCGCTTTTTTGCTGAATAGTGCGTCAATTCAGTGGTTTTCCTCTCTTACTTTTGTGTCCACTTAACGTTCGTCACAGGCGTATCTACAAACACATGTGTTCCAAAGCACTTTGTCCACTGAATCAGTCGACACTAATCGGTCTTAAATTCCTCTTCTACGGAATCTTTTTCATCCAATTTTTTCGACTGTCACGAACTTCAACGTGTTTGTTTAAATAGATTCGCGTTGACTGTTTGCCACATATGCAAAACAAAAACAAAAATAATTGATGAACGCTTTCTTAGTGACAAGAAACATTTATTTAGTGCGTAACTCCATTGCACTTGTGTCATGCCATCTCTTAATGCCAAGCAAATTTGATTTATGCTTTCTTTTTAGAAAAACAAATTAAAAATCTTATTGACCAGAAATATTTGTATGCCATTCAAATATTCGGTTACTTGGAATTCGAGAAATAAATTTGCTACATTTTTCGTGATATCTTTGCAGCTAAAGAGATACTTTAAATAGTTTTGCGATAATAACTAATTAGTTTGAGAGTAGTAGTATTAATATAAGTAATAGTAAAAAAAAGCCTTTAATTATCATTTATAATTTTGTTATAGATCGACAGGGGTGGAAGGCAGCATTACAATGAACGGTCATGAGAGGAATTTGAGTACGTTCAGAAAACTCTCATGCTACATCATGCAAGATAATCAGCTTCATGCTAATCTAACTGTAGCTGAAGCTATGAAAGTAGCCTCGAACCTTAAACTCGGTTCGCACGTCAGTAAAGCTGAAAAAGAAGAAGTGGTGAGTACACTGTCCAGAAACTAATTATTTTTTTGCTGTATTAAAGTTCTCATATGACACATGTATATCAGACATGTGATGCAGTTATGTGAATATCTGATAGGATGTCTTAGCATCTATGGAAGCACTTTTGCATAAAAATTCAATAAAATTGCTCTACTAGGTTGTAAAAAAACATGATTACGATATTTTTATCTAACTTTATTTAAATCACATTATTTTTTCCCTCTAAGAACAGTATCAAATTGTTATGAGAAACGTTGCTACGTGAAAGGAAAGAATACAATCTTTCCACTTTATCCTAATGCAATTTTGAGTCTACAATAATAGTGTCAAATTAACAACTTTTTTTAGAGATTTTCGTGAAATAATTAGTGGCAATTATAAAAAAGTAATTATAAACGATGTAATAATACAAATATGTATATATATATATACTTATTTATTTATTTATTTACTTACTTATTTATATGAGTATATCATTAAGTACTTATATAAATATAATATATATAAAATTACAAATATTAAAAAATATGTATTTTCGTCTTACTTTTCGACGATATAAATTTACATTATAGTAAGGCACACATAAAATATATTGAACAAAACGTTTTCTCTGGAGACTTTTAAATTTGAATCATATAGACGCTAAATACAATTGTTCGGTGCTCTGTATACAGTAACAAATGTATAAAAGATTCACAATGAAGAATTCCCCTAACTACATTAAACGCAAATATTTAACCCTTTGCACTCCGAATTTTATTGCAATTTCGTTACCAGCAGCTCCCAACGCTTTTAAGTGTTTTGTTTGAAATTTACTTTAACCAAAAAAATAAGGCAATTTAAATAAATAAAGGAAAAAACTAATTCATTTAAATACCAGTTTTATTTACACTATTGTCGTATTTTGAAATTTTCAAGCCTATGATAATTTTTGAAACAACTTCCAAGATGCAACCCTGCTTTTCTTTCGTACGTTTCGCAAAAATAGGTAGTTTCTCTTCTTCCTCCAGGTATTTTTCTATTTGGGCAAACTGCACAGTCTTTGTGTTTTCCTTCGGAATGTACCAAGATGAAATGAGGCTTTCCATCTAAGCGATCGTGTTTATCAAGTGT
Source organism: Cryptocheilus praepositus (assembly GCA_033815515.1). Lineage (NCBI taxonomy): Eukaryota > Metazoa > Arthropoda > Insecta > Hymenoptera > Pompilidae > Cryptocheilus > Cryptocheilus praepositus. Next base: position 855,692 of record JAWWQZ010000334.1, read on the forward strand.
TCCAGGCCTCCCCAATTTCATATTTCGTGCACGACAATCACGAGTAAGCATTGACAAAAGCTTTTCGCGAAATTTTTTCTGGGCTATAGGTTTTGTTCCTTGGTTTTTTGTTTTTTTCTTTGTATAAAATATACGCATTTACTATGGAGATTTCTAATCCCGAAAATAAATGTTTCCTCCATTGAGTGCTCGACGGAAAAAACAATAAGATGTCGCGTATTATGCGCCATATCGACACCACCCATATTTTTATTATAATCTATGATCACATTCGGTTTTTTTATTTCTCTTCGATTACCTGAATGTCTAACACTTCTAGTGACATTGCGAGAGCGTTGATAACGTACAATATGTGCGCGACATCTATTTATTTGGACATGAAAAAATGTCGAGTGGGACTGGACAAAGGAGCTCCTGAGATAAAAAGTGATGTCGAGTGACACTCGACATAGGAGTGCAAAGGGTTAAAGCTGTTGCGAGTAATGTCAGGATTGGAATTTTCTCTCATTTTCGGTTACTACCGCAGGCTTCATATGCACAAATCCGACGTGTGGCCAAATTTACGTTCGGTTTCATTAGGCTTTGAAGAAGACTGTCGCAATGCTCAACTGGTAATTAACATCATTGGTTTTATTGGCCGAAAGCTGAAAACATAAAATTGTGAAGGCGATTCTAACACGGATTTTTTAATCGGCGCATGTTACAGAATGATTGTTAAGAAAAATGTAGACTCTGGAAAACGGGCATAATCTCCAATATCTGAAGTATCATCTAAAACCAAGCCATTAACAAACATAACATAATTACAATATTGTTAAAGTTACGTTATAGTTATTTTAAATTCATAATTTTTATAGAAAGTAAATCCATTTTTGTACAGCTGTTTCGTGTGAGATGACATTTTTCTGTCTAAACAATTGCTCTTTCTCTCGGGTAAAATTTGTTTTACCTTTTTTTCGTCAAAATAAGCGAGTGCGTGAGCAAATAACTAAAAATAAAGAATAAGTGATTGCTGTTGTCCTTCTTAGACCATAGAATAAATTTATAATAGGAAAAAAAGAAGAACTCAACATTCCACCATTATAAAATAACTCACGTACATTTCTTTTTCATGTCATCCAAAGTGTCTAATGTATGTTCATATAATTAATTGTAATTAAGTTGAAAATGTCTTAAATATTTTATCTATTATCGTATAGACTCTTTGTCAGGGGTTCGCAGTACACCAATGGTTTTACACATTAACTGAACATTTAATATAATAGAATAAAACAATTTTGCAAACTTCTTAATGTAACGAACCTTAATGCGGAACTACATCCGCATGGAAAAGATAGAAGAAAGAGAGAGTATGAACAATTTTGTCGCTATGTAATATATCAGTATTCTACAGAAGTGACGTATATATACAACACATTTTAATTTTTCTTCCCATACTTCTGAAATAGGAACGCATAGTTTCAAGATATCTAAAGTACTGAATTCGTTTTGGTTAACACGTTTTTCTCAACAAACAAAATAAACCTCAACTAAGAAAAAAGACGGCGATTTACACCGAAGTAGTAACGAAGGTTGATCACTCTTTGTTTTGAAAATTCTTTTTTTAACGCCTTGCGAAGTAAAAGAATACTGACCAGAACAATGCTGTTTTGTTAAAGCTACATACTTGAAAGTTGAAAGTACATATGTATATGTCATCAGACATGAAATTAGTGCTGCGCAGTGATTCGCGAAGTGGGTGAAACAATGGAAAGTACTTGGCAACCTACAACAAGTTTACAGACAGAAAAAACCTCATAAGATATTTCAACAAACAAGAAATAAATGTGCCCATAATTATGAAAGTGGTCTAAGTCATATATTTCTTGTTTCGAGATATTTAATGAATTGCATTCGAATAAATTAAAAAATATTTTTACATTATGCGACATTTTAATTTATAATTTTATTAGTCTTAATTAATGGAAATTTACTATGAATATGAAATTTTGTGTGAATTTTATACGATAATATTATTTTTAAAAATTGAATTGACTTAGACCATTTTCAAAATTAACTGAATGTCCTATAAATGACTTAAAGCAATAAAGAACTTTGAGTTTTATTTGAAACAATAATTTGATTGAAATAATTCGTGAACATTTATTACATTTGTTAATTATTTTTAAACAGTAATCCATTTTTATCATTATTTCGAGTATTTAAGATTCTTAAAATGTTCCTGAAAAACTGGAGGGATGTACGGTAGTAAACTCATAATATCTTTATGTTTTTCTTCCGATACTGGTCTAATGGTGGTGTATAATGGAAGTAATTTAATATTTCCGTATATTTTTGGTTTTCCTGTTTTTAGGTGAAAGATCCAAAACGTGAAATTTAGAATCATCTAAAGATGTTTTATAGAACATTTTATAAGGTTCATTTTTCAAGAATCTCATCCATTGAATTTGTAGCCAAGAGACAGATTCACCCGCGGTATTTTTTACTCTTCTTGTTATTGATTCTTCTAGTGATTTCGTAATGAAGTTGTCGTTATTATTAAAATTTGATTGTCATTTATTTTATTATGTAGTTCAGAAACGCGTCAAAGAAGGCCACGTGCCATTTTCAAGTTGTTTATATAATTTATTTAAATTTTTGACTTAGACCACTTTCATAATTAAAACTAAATGAATTCCATATAATGTTGAAATTACAACCACTATCTAATGGTTCATTTTTGACAATTTCGTAAAAATTACATTGAATAAATTTAGTTAAAAATAATGTGGTATGAAATAACTGATAAACTCATTTTTTTTAAATTTTGACTTAGACCCCTTTCATAATTATGGGCACAAATGTCATAAAGCATTTCACACATGTAGTATAGGCAAAGAATGGTACAATATATCTGATTTAACATCACAACAACTGACAAATAAAATGTAGCTACTTCTACCAACCAGTAAAAGTTACTGCCTTGACATTTAGTCGGAGTTCATCATATTTAATCGAATCTAACACAAATAATAATAATAAACAAAATAAATTTCAAGTAATATATCCTCTCCATGGTAAACGAAACGGTTAACATCCGATAGTAATCCCAGACAGCACACAGACATCTAAAATACGTCTAAAAGATAACCTTTTTTCAGGAAAGATATCTTTCAATTATGACGTAAAGGCATCAGAAAGATGACGAAAAGTTGTCTTATGACCCGTTTTTCGTTGCCTAAAAGATGACGTTCAGACAAGTCTGAAAGGCAACATCCAGGCATCATTAAAAGACGGCGTTTAGACACAGTCGAAGGACAACATTTAGGCATGCCCAAAAAAAATAATTTTGGCTGATATATCTTATATTATATGAGCCGTTTATTTTGAAAGTGGCCTAAGTCCAAGTGTGAATTTTTTTTGTTAACTGTTTTTATGACAGCTAATCTAAAATTATAAACGTTATTACAGTCAACCAAAAAGAAATTGTTGGAAAATGGACTTAGGTCACTTTCAAAATAAACGGCTCATATAATATAAAGATATTATCAGCCAAAATTATTTTTTCTTGGGCATGCCTAAATACTCTTTTATGTTTTATATTAAAATTATCGCAAGGATATTTATTTGTGTTTCATTTTTATTTTTTATTATGGATATTGTTCGTTTACAATAATAAATATTATAAGTTTCATCTGTAAATAGATAGGATAAATACAAGACGACGCTTTTAGACGACGATTTTTTTGCCTTTGTCCCAAATGCCGGAAATCTTATCGTTTTGGCATCTTGTCCAAACTTATTCGACCTTCGGCGTAAATTAACACTACAAAATGTTATAATACTGAAAATAGCATCAATCACAATCAAAAAGGAAGCTCGCATTATTTATTTACATGCATCTTAAAATAAAAATAAAAATGTAAACTAGAAAAATAGAAAAAGTAAGGTTAACTGGACTTTAGGTATACAGAATTGAATCTAAATAACCTCGTTTTTCTAATTTATTTATTTTTTTCATCCTACTATAAAATCAATGTAATTTATGCCAATCGAATACTATTCTTTAAATTATTCTGTTACCGTTAAATTATTTTTGTTTCACCGAACCACACCGAACTAATTTTCACAATAGTAATTCACAATGGTGGCTCCAACTAGAGTTTAGCACAAAAAACATCTTTAATATTTTGGCATCTTTTAGATGTCCATAAGGCATCATTAGATTATACCGAAAAGACATCTTTCAAAAGTCGTCATATGGACATCTTTTAGTAATATGTGCTGTCTGGGATAATGACTGTTTTCTGCATTGTTTATTATCGTTTCGATCACCGCAATATTTACAGATAGAGATTTCGCCCAGTGTCCATTTCACAACACAAACACATTTTCTATGTCTAGTACAGGTATCTGTAGTTTTATTATTCCTGAACAAAAAAAAAACGTCTATTTCACACCCATTGCGCGTATTAACATTTTTAACCAAATTTTCCGATAACTCCGTCAAATTCTGTGATTTCCATGATTTTTCATATTTATTGGGATCTTTTCCCACAGGCTAACACATAAAGTTTATTCTGAGTGTATTTCCTTTGCTGTAGTTGTTAGGTGCTAGTTGTTAGTTAGTTGCATGTAGTTGCTAGTTGCTAGTGTAGTTAGTTTCCTTACCATTTGCCCTACCATACCCATATTAAATTTAGTGCTGTTATAAAATAAAACGATTTAAGATAGACATTTAATGGTTTCTTCAATTTTTATAGATTTATTTTTTAAATGTAGTAAAATTTGCGGAACAAGCGAATGTCTTAGAAATAGTGGCGGTTTTAAACGATCATTACTCAAATTGGAGACTCGACATTACTCAAAATCATAGTCGAATTTCCTTACGTTTCGACGCTGGTAACTATTCGTGAACATAGTAAAAGTAGGTTTTTCAATGATTTACTATTACATATTATAATAATATTTGTGCCGTTGAAAAACTGTACGTATTTTTTTTTCTCGTACCTATCTAACAATGTCTCGCAGAATGGTGAGAAATACCAAAATTAGAGAACCACCTATAGACGTTTTGAAAATTATGCAAAATTATAAACATGAAATTTCCTAACCAGTGATTATAACTGACTCTGATATATTAAAATTTATCTGACGTGTATGTTAGAATAACAAAAGAAGAAGAAGAAGGAATTAAAAAAAATTACCATATGCATGCAATAGAACCCAATTACTTTATCTGGTTGATAGAAGCAATATTAAGGAAACGTTGTGCCGTTTCTAAAATAATCGCATTTCGACCACCATGCTTTGGCAATGGAATATTAAAACATGAACGAAACATTTGGTTACAATTATATTGTATCGTATTATTAAATTTATGGTTATGTACGTACGAGTACTGAAATATTTTTCAAAAATGGTTCAAGCTTAAAAAAAATATATTTATAATATATATAATACATATATTTATAATATAATAACGATGTAAAATATGAAATAACACTCACAAAAACGGAATAACTTTAAATGTCATTTTGCGCCTGCTTCGAACCTTGCTCTTGGGATTATTTCATTCAATGACGTACTCCATACATAAAAATCTTCCGTAATCTTTTTAATGCTGTCGATGCTAATGATGAACACCTCAACCGACGAATGCAGTTTATATTCCAATGATAATTTATTGTAGATTCAAGAGATTCTTGAGACACTTGGACTCTCAGAGCATCGTCGGACCATGACTTCAAATTTAAGCGGTGGCCAAAAGAAAAGACTTTCCATCGCACTCGAACTTGTGAATAACCCGCCAATTATGTTCTTTGACGAACCTACCAGGTACGATCCGATGCATCTGTTACCGATTAAGTATAGAAGTAAGATACTGCATAGTACGCCTAGGTATTCTATGAAATATGCACCATTTTCTGACAATGCATGAAGTAAGTTTATTTAGTTCGCTGCCGGCGGATTGTAGTAAAATGACTAAGTATTCCATACAATACCACTTTTGACAAAATGTAACATAAAAGATCACGTTAGTGACAATGATGAATTTATGCGAAACAACTAAACTGCAACAAGTGAAGTTTGTATTATGATATGTGCCCATAATTATGAAAGTGGTCTAAGTCATATATTTCTTGTTTCGAGATATTTAATGAATTGCATTTGAATAAATTAAAAAATATTTTTACATTATGCGACATTTTAATTTATAATTTTATTAGTCTTAATTAATGGAAATTTACTATGAATATGAAATTTTGTGTGAATTTTATACGATAATATTATTTTTAAAGATTGAATTGACTTAGACCATTTTCAAAATTAACTGAATGTCCTATAAATGACTTAAAGCAATAAAGAACTTTGAGTTTTATTTGAAACAATAATTTGATTGAAATAATCCGTGAACATTTATTACATTTATTAATTATTTTTAAACAGTAATCCATTTTTATCATTATTTCGAGTATTTAAGATTCTTAAAATGTTCCTAAAAAACTGGAGGGATGTACGGTAGTAAACTCATAATATCTTTATGTTTTTCTTCCGATACTGGTCTAATGGTGGTGTATAATGGAAGTAATTTAATATTTCCGTATATTTTTGGTCTTCCTTTTTTAGGTGAAAGATCCAAAACGTGAAATTTAGAATCATCTAAAGATGTTTTATAGAACATTTTATAAGGTTAATTTTTCAAGAATCTCATCCATTGAATTTGTAGCCAAGAGACAGATTCACCCGCGGTATTTTTTACTCTTCTTGTTATTGATTATAAACCGGAATGAAGTTGTCGTTATTATTAAAATTTGATTGTCATTTATTTTATTATGTAGTTCAGAAACGCGTCAAAGAAAGTCACGTGCCATTTTCAAGTTGTTTATATAATTTATTTAAATTTTTGACTTAGACCACTTTCATAATTAAAACTAAATGAATTCCATATAATGTTGAAATTACAACCACTATCTAATGGTTTATTTTTGACAATTTCGTAAAAATTACATTAAATAAATTTAGTTAAAAATAATGTGGTATGAAATAACTGATAAACTCATTTTTTTTAAATTTTGACTTAGACCACTTTCATAATTATGGGCACATATGTCTTCATTAGAGAATATATTACATAGGAAATAGTGAAACATAGGAAACCTAACGTAGATCTTGCGAATTGCAGTTTGGTAGTTTCACGCGTTACCTATACCAAACTTGGTAATCAATGGCACGCCCCAATTATGTTATTTTACATATTGTTTTCTACTTTGCCTGTAACATATTGTGTGACGAACAGCTAGACACGCAAGTAAGAATGCTGCTTACATTAGCCGAAATCACCGAATTAGTAGTGCAGATATTTAAAACACAAATACATGGGTTAATTCAAAGAATAAAGCAAGTTTTCGTAGCTGAGTGCGCAGGAAGTGTTGACCAGGAGAAAGTAGACGATTTGTCATTCAGGTTTTTGAAACGTTCGCTTCATCTCACTTTCACTGTATACTTCCAACTAGGCTTTTTATGGTAGAAAAAAAGACTAACGTTGCGTCCATATTGTAGAGATGTGTTGCATCCTGAAAATGAAGAGTTATACGTCTTTAAATATAATCTATAATAACTGACGGTAATATCACGAAGAAGTCCGGCTGCTTATTTTTCATCAAATTTGCATTTTATATGCTTTATTTCATTAAAAAATGCATACAGGCTCTTTGTTATATCTCACAGTATTGATATAACTTGCCAGGAATTAAATATATTGAAACGACTTGCCAGGAATTAAATATATTTCTACAAACGTTTTCTATAAAGGGGAACACAGTGTACCGGAAATTATTTTTTTTGTCGATCGGATAATGAAGGAAAAATGTCAATGTCCAATTCATTTTTTAACTGGAACTACATATATTTTTTCATAATACAATTGCATTTTTCTTCTCCATCTGCATTCCCTCGTTGGTTCGATTTTTGTTTACTACGTGACGTTCAGTTTACTTGACTCCTTCGGAACGGAATTTATAACATTTTGCAACAACAGATAATCTGATATGGCATACAGTTTTAAAATTTGTCTGGAAAAATGCCACTATATCGCGAAAAACATATATCATCCCATTTTGAACATTAATTTGCTCCTGAAATTTTTCCCCACACCCCTCAACCGATAAAAAGATAATTCACACTCTACACAAAATGATTACACCTCTTCCTACCAAATAAATTTTGTAAGATCATTCTTTTTATAGGTTTATTTCTTCAAAAGTTACTCGATCATTGCGGGATAATGGAAAGGCCCCATATAAATGTATCGGAATGTCTAAATTGTTTTTAATTAACAAGCCTTTATAAAGTTTAACACATATATTATTTCTTTGGGTTACAGTGGTCTTGACTCATCATCCTGTTTCCAATGCATCTCACTGTTAAAAACACTGGCTCGCGGTGGAAGAACTATAATTTGCACAATTCATCAGCCGAGTGCGAGACTTTTTGAAATGTTCGATGCTTTGTACACTCTTGCTGAGGGACAGTGTGTTTACCAGGGATCTACGTCACAACTTGTACCTTTCCTAAGAAGTATCAGGCTCAATTGCCCAAGCTACCATAATCCAGCTTCTTTCAGTAAGAATTATTTTATTTATCTCTTCAATTGTTTTATCTATTTTACATTATCTCTTTTTTACTCTACACAAATATATGAATACGTAGCACATTACGCAAAAAGGGTATTAAGGGTAATTAAAAAGGGCAATTATCGTTAAAACACTTACTAGTTTTGAAAAGCAATTTTGATCGTAAAATATCGTTATATTGCTGAAAAATAAAATAAACAACATTTCTTTTTGAACTATAAATATTTGTAGTTAACATTTATCACTTGTAACTTTGCTCTATATGTATTTAGATGGCGTCGAATCATTACAGTGTAATTTACAATATCGATTCCTTAATTCTTCTACTAACTATGTAAAACGATGTTCTACTTATACTTGTTCTTTAAATGCAGTTATTGAAGTTTCGTGCGGCGAATATGGAGACAATATTAAGAGTTTGGTAAACGCCATAAAGAACGGTAAATACGACATACGAGAGGGCCATCCTTTCCCTGAGACAAAATCAGAAGGTCTGAATAATGGGACAAATATATTGAAAGACACTGAAAATATGGACAACGTTGATGTGAAAGACAAGAATGACGTTAAAAATCTGGAGGAAAAATTCCCGGTCACCAAACCATCTGTGGAAACCAATAATGGCAGCATTATTCCCGGTTATGCAACAAATGATATTAGTAAAGGTTTGTCAGTATATTTACAACATTCAAAGTGGGCGCAAATAATAGGTTTCTTGGAATTACGATGATAAATAAGAAAAACATTCCTTTGTCAATATGAGATGTGAAAACATAGTAACATAGTGTTTAACACTAGAACTACCGACAATTCAGCAAACCTACTTCTACCAAAACCAGTCAAAATGACTGGTCTTAAAAAAATACTTAATAATAGAACATTTTTAAATTTGTCGCTTCATTACTTTCTTACAAAAGGAAATCCATGTTTTATGTAATACATTTTTGGTATTATTAACTTATTTAATGAGTTAGGATTATCCCTTAGGCATTAGTAAACACAATGCTCCTCGGGCATGGTTCCGTCTGCAGCAATTTCATTTTGAGATTCTAGTAAAATGCTTTCATTAGAATCTTCAGAACTTGAAAACATTCGAACACATTTACTTTTACGTAAATTCGAATTATTTTCACATTCGCTTTCTGAAAGTTTCTGAACATATTCTTTGTCTAAATCATCATTGTCACTTATGTCACTATCAACAAGATTATCGTGAATACCCCACGATTCAATTTCATTTTCTTCTGGTTCATCTTCACAGTCATAAAGTTTCATCATCTTCTATATCAGAGCATTCCATTGGTATATCATTCAATTTTTGCAATACTTCACAAGTTTTCAATCGTTTTGCCATTTTCAGGGCTTAGAAAGACTAGAACAAAACTATTTATCATAAAAATGAGTATATAATATTTGTATTTATTTTCTCATCTTACACTAATTGAAATAATATGTCGTATACTGAATATATTGTTATATGAAAAAGAGCATGATGGTCTTCCAGCGGCTGTTATAAACGCACTGATTGAATGCAGTAACTTCTCTATTTGATGGTTGTTTTTACAATGTTGCCTGATATAATACCGTGATCCGGCAAGCGAGCAAATTCCAAAACAAAACAATAACACATTCCTAACAGAATCTTCAAATGTTTTACGACTTCAGATCTAAATGAACGCCTTAATAAATACCAGTCAAAATGACTGCTGTTGGTATAAGTAACCATAGTATCAATTTATTTTGATTCAGAATAAATAAAACATTTAAAAAATATATTTTACTATTTCTTTAGTTATCACCGCAAAAGTCATTACACCATTTCGGAAAAAAAATGTAACATAAAGTAGAAATATTTAAATCAAATTGTAAAACCAGTCAAAATGACTGGTGCGGTAGTTCTAGTGTTAACGCCGGAAAATATATATAGCAAAATGTATTAATATCATCGGAAATATTAGATATTGTTACCTTTCGACTTAAAAATCCGTCGTTAATATGAAATGTTTACATTAATTGGAATCTGAGCTACATCTGTTGCGAATTGGATTCAAATGTCATTTCTATTCTTCTTACAATGTCCCCTAATGCCAAATTTAGATTTTCGAGAGCTGTTTATCTTCCTGCTTGAGATCCCGTATTTTGAAAATCCTGAAACCATTTTGAAAACAATGTGATAAATACACTTTATTTACTAATACGTTTAATCGTAATTTTCCAGCGAAAAGATAGGATTAGACTCGTAGGTTTTGCATATCTATAAATGTTAGACCTTGATATTATATTAGTGCGCAATACAAATTGAATCTTACGTAGTTTCTCAATTGTAAGTTTGACTATTTTTAAATGGACGGAAGTACGCGATAAGAAAAAATGTTAAATTTTTTCGCAAACTTAGTATGTGGAAATACAGGGTGCATCTGTTACTCTATTGTACCATCTCAAAATATTTTTATTTAATACAGTTCACTGATAAATATTCCATTTTGCAGTTGATGTAACAATACCGATTGACACCGAAAAGAAGGATAATGCTAACACGGCTCTTCTGGATGATTCAATTGTCGTTGCACCAGAAAGGTATCCAACATCGGAACTCACGCAATTTTGGATAGTTTTGAAAAGAACATTGCTTTTCAGTCGCAGAGATTGGGTATGTCGCCCGACTCTAAAATCTGAACTGTACGAATGACTGAAAATACTGAACGTAAATTATTTTCTTTCTAGACCCTTATGTACCTTCGACTTTTTGCTCACATATTAGTTGGCTTTTTAATTGGTGCGCTATACTATGACATCGGAAATGACGGTGCCAAAGTACTTAGTAATCTTGGGTTTCTGTTTTTCAACATGTTGTTTTTGATGTACACGTCAATGACAATTACAATTCTATCCTGTAAGTATACAATACTTGTTTTTCTTGGAATGGTAATTGAGGCCGTTGTATAGTATAAAAAAGTACATTCTTTTTGTTTACAGTCCCACTAGAATTGCCAGTGCTTTTAAAGGAAAACTTCAACAGGTGGTACTCACTGAAAGCGTACTACTTGGCTATTACGGTATCAGATATACCTTTCCAGGTGCGTCTAGTAATTATGAGCATTTAAGTCTAATGATTTAGCAATTAATAACATTTAATGGGATTCAGAAGATTCAAACCGCAAATAAAGCTAATCTGATTAAAACTATTAATTCTGTATGAATGGTAGAAGTTCATATCAAAATTCAGATACACTTGACTTTACTTGTATTGCCTCCATTGAATTAGAGTCACAGTAATGCATGAATAATATTAGAATCACTATTATCTTTTCTGGGGGAGTTCATTTGCATATGGGATACTGTTTTGAATATTCCAATGTTTTAACAACAGTGAAAAAATGACTTAGGTAATATACTAACGCAATTTTTTTCTTGCCTCTTCTTTTAGGCGATCTTCTGCATAATTTATGTTACCATTGTTTACTTCGTAACGAGTCAACCGCCAGAAGTGGCACGATTCAGTATGTTCCTTGGTACATGCCTTTTGATTTCCTTCGTCGCACAATCAGTGGGATTGGTTGTTGGTGCTGCGATGAACGTGCAAAATGGAGTGTTCCTGGCACCGGTAATGTCGGTGCCGTTCCTCCTCTTTTCAGGATTCTTCGTCAGCTTCGATGCAATTCCGGTTTACCTCAGATGGATCACGTATCTCAGTTACATCAGATACGGATTCGAAGGAACAGCTTTGGCCACGTATTCCTTCGCGCGAGAAAAACTGAAATGTTTCCAAGTAAGTCACAGTTTGTCAAATTATTATATGTGCCCATAATTATGAAAGTGGTCTAAGTCATATATTTCTTGTTTCGAGATATTTAATGAATTGCATTTGAATAAATTAAAAAATATTTTTACATTATGCGACATTTTAATTTATAATTTTATTAGTCTTAATTAATGGAAATTTACTATGAATATGAAATTTTGTGTGAATTTTATACGATAATATTATTTTTAAAGATTGAATTGACTTAGACCATTTTCAAAATTAACTGAATGTCCTATAAATGACTTAAAGCAATAAAGAACTTTGAGTTTTATTTGAAACAATAATTTGATTGAAATAATTCGTGAACATTTATTACATTTATTAATTATTTTTAAACAGTAATCCATTTTTATCATTATTTCGAGTATTTAAGATTCTTAAAATGTTCCTGAAAAACTGGAGGGATGTACGGTAGTAAACTCATAATATCTTTATGTTATGTTTTTCTTCCGATACTGGTCTAATGATGGTGTATAATGGAAGTAATTTAATATTTCCGTATATTTTTGGTCTTCCTTTTTTAGGTGAAAGATCCAAAACGTGAAATTTAGAATCATCTAAAGATGTTTTATAGAACATTTTATAAGGTTATTATGTAGTTCAGAAACGCGTCAAAGAAGGCCACGTGCCATTTTCAAGTTGTTTATATAATTTATTTAAATTTTTGACTTAGACCACTATCATAATTAAAACTAAATGAATTCCATATAATGTTGAAATTACAACCACTATCTAATGGTTCATTTTTGACAATTTCGTAAAAATTACATTGAATAAATTTAGTTAAAAATAATGTGGTATGAAATAACTGATAAACTCATTTTTTTTTTAATCTTGACTTAGACCACTTTCATAATTATGGGCACATATGGCAACGCCCCTTAACGTAAGTTATGCTGATACGTAGATTCGAGGACAAGTTATGAATAAACTACCAAATTAAACTTCCTCAAAATTTGTATACGAGTATGCTGCGGCTTGGAAAACTGTTTTGCATATTACAACAACCGAATATCGAATCACCATAAACATGTACAGAGTATAAGAATATACGTAAAAGAAGACTGCGTAGTCATACGACTATTCCAAAGATCCGAAATAAAAAAAGTTAATAACATCTTGTTGTTTATGAGTATAGCTCTAGCCAGGACCATAAACAATAATAAAAGCATATTTTTGGAAAATGACACAATATTAACCCTTTGCGCTCGTGCGGTGCCTCTCAGGCACCACCTAAATCGATGCGATAAATTGAGCGGTAACGGTGTTTATTTGTGTTTGGCCTAACGAATATCGCTTGACAAGTCTACTTGGCATTTTGTAGATCATTTTATGAGGTGTCTACATAGCTATAAAGATGTCTTATCTTAAAAATACTTGCGACCGCGGGTTGGACTCTGCCTTCAACATTAGTGCGAACCCAACCTTCTTGGCAATCGCAATATTTCTTTCAAAGTTACTGAGCCCAATAAGTATGAAACACGACGAAGAAATTACTTCTAGTGAAAATAAGTTCAATTTTTTGGCAATAACGAACAAAATTACATCACTACTACTCTATCGACGTTAGACGTGTAAGAAGAACAAAATTACACCACTACTACTCTATCGACGTTAGACGTGTAAGAAGACAAAAATCCGAATAATCGATAGTGAATCTGAAAGCCAAAGTGATTGTACAGAAGAGACTGAACCTTCAGAATGGAAACAGAATCCGAAGAAAGATTTTGTCAAATATTTTGGAGACTTCACCTCAATACAATACCCTCACAAAATACAAGCCGACGAGAGCGGCTGATTACTCTCGAGTTGCTGGTTCGCCCGAGAGAAAAGTGCGTCGAGCGCAAAGGGTTAAAAAGTAAACATTTTATCTCAGTTTATTAGGAACTGGCTCGGTTCGTTAAAAAAAAATATATAAGTTTTCTCAGCATGCTAGATTACCTGAAAAATATGTCTGCAGACATTTTTCATTTGGCGTAATACCGCTCAGTCTACTCTACCATTTTATGATATGAATCTAACACATCTTCTAGATTGAAATTAGCAGAACAAATGAATATTATAAATATAAACTCGTTTACTTCTTAATTATATTACAGCTGGTGTTTCAAAGCATCATGTAAAAAGACACATCATCTGAAACCAGTATTACATAAATAAATCTTTAAAATCTAATAAAACCGAATGTAAATAAAAACAAACGTCGGCCAGATTTATTTTACGTAACATTATTTGATTAGCAGATTTTATCGTTATATAACATTTTACCTACAAGGAACATTATGCACTCTTATCCACCTCAATTTATTGAGTATTATTGTTATGAATATGTGCATATACATTTAATGCACTGATTATCTCCTAGAATTGTTTATAAAATGTAGGTAACGCATAGAGAATCTTAGTACATTAATGTTTTTCAACTATGAATGTGTTTGGAAAAATTCAACTATAAGTAGTCTATAATATTTTGTATCCACTAGATTGTTACCACATTATAACGACATATTATTTTTATTTGTAGGTTTACTGCCATTTTAAGAATCCCGAGACAACTCTGGAGGAACTGGACATGCTCGATGCAGATTTCACCCTTGATATTCTCGCGCTTCTTTTAATATTTGTAGTCTTACGTATTGCAGCATATTTGTTCCTTCGTTGGAAGTTGAAGACCGCACGGTAGATTGTACTTTAAACTCTGCGAAAAAAAGCCGATATCAACGAGTCCTCATACAACTCGACTGTAATTTTGAACAAAAATGACTAATTAAAAAATAACAGAACTGTATATCGAATCATCTTCAAAAGCGCCTTAAAATCGGTATCTCCACGCAACACATTTTATGTAAACGAGATTTTGTAAACGAAAATACCCAACGGCTTCGAAAGCCCTTGTACAATTTATAGAATGGGCACCATCCGTTCTTCTTTCATAAATTACCTTCACCGAAAACATTCCTGCGTTTCGAATTCTCGGCAAAATTGTTCAAAAAATGTCATTGCGCTTTTGGGTGAGCGACGTTTAGATTTTGCAAGTTCCAAACTATTGTAACTTATTTATCAGTGACTCTAGCGATCTGAAAACGTGGTACATTGTAAACTGCTAAGCCTTACCTGTTATTCAGGCATTAATTTTGTTCTATTTTCCTTTTTTCTTTTCCTTTTGTTTTTATGTTATAGAACGTACTTTGTACCAGTGAAATATTACCTTTCAATTTACGTGCTTTAGTAAATACACGTATGTGTGTCGATAATTACTGATAAGATTTGCCAACCAAAGGAACATCAAGAAAAGATTCGTTGCCCGAATTCTTATTGAATTAAAAGAATTTTCTAGCTGCCTTAGAAAATTGTGCAACTTTATGGAGGGGTGCGCAATTTTCGTTG
This sequence comes from Cryptocheilus praepositus, assembly GCA_033815515.1. Classification (NCBI taxonomy): domain Eukaryota; kingdom Metazoa; phylum Arthropoda; class Insecta; order Hymenoptera; family Pompilidae; genus Cryptocheilus; species Cryptocheilus praepositus. The sequence goes on from JAWWQZ010000334.1 coordinate 871,499, forward strand.
ATACCTTAACACGAGCGGCACTTTTTATGTACACGAATGGCTGTGAAAATATTGATACAAAAAGAGATTTTAGAAGAGGTTATATGTAATTATGCGAATTTTTTACTTCAGTCTCTCTCGTTAATTCTTATTGAAGCGATTAGTTCAGAACGAAAAGTTAAGAAGCGTCTATCTTGCCTAACACTTGTTCACTTTGTAAACTATATATTTTCATTCCTCTCTACCAAGGAACAATAACAGTTTTCATGACAGTATAATTACATATTATGCACTTCAGAAGTTCTATGCTAATTTTTAGTTACACTTCACACCTCAAAACGTTATTGTTGTAAATTTTATTTTGAAACCAATAAAGACTATTTTGTATATTACTCGAAGGCAAGTAAGCTTTAACTTAACAAATTAATAACTAGTGCAAAGTACAGAGCTTTAGAGAAAAGAAGAATGGAAAAGAGAGTTAAACCCATGCTTGGCATCATTCTCCACATTCACTCGTCTCTCAAAGGACTACATTTATAATCTATTTTTAACAAGTTAAGACGAAATAAATGCAATAGCTACATAAGGTAATACATTTGTAATTTCATGTATATTTATATGAATGAGAGGGAATGGAGAAATTTAACATTTGAATGTATAAATTTGGTTGCCAAACTGAATTAACTTTCTAAAATGTTATGTGTTTACAGATGTGAACTTGTAACAGATTGGTATAATTATCACTATATTTTATAATATACATTTACGAATAAAATGTGCATTTCATAAGAACAATGTTTTATGTCTATAGATTCTTCTAAGAATCCTTACACACACTTTCATTATAAATACTGTATGCTAATTAAATCAATGAAATTAATATAGAAGTTCGCATGTCGGTGAGTAAATTTCCCATCTAAAAAAATAATTTTTCTACATTCAAAAATATACTATGGGAGATACATAAACATATACAAATCAATTGTATCGACTAGCTATACAATTTTGTTTATTTGATCGATTGTAGCTTAATGAGTTATTGTACTTTGGAAAAGTTCAATGTACGAAACATTTTAGCAAAGCAACAAGTCAGTGGGTGCACACATTTAATTTAAATTCACACATATTAATGGAATAGCAGAAATATAACATCAATTTACATTGAATTCAATGGATTTATTCCATCATCAGAGTTATTCATGTTAAGGTAAAACTATCTCTTATAAAAAGTGTAGTAATAAAATGATCAAAAGTTGATTTAGTTAAAAGATATATATACCTGCGCATGAGCAGAGATTTATATTCTATATCACATTTTAATTTAATAAAAAGTTTGTAGATAAGATTATATTTTATCAATCAAAGAAATAAAAAAACCGAATGTGATCATAGATTATAATAAAAATATGGGTGGTGTCGATATGGCGCACCAATACGCGACATCTTACAAATTCCATAGTAAATGCGTATATTTTATTATTGGAACACTTGATAAACACGATCGCTTAGATGGAAAGCCTCATTTCATCTTGGTACATTAGACTGTGCAGTTTGCCCAAATAGAAAAATACCTGGAGGAAGAAGAGAAACTTATTTTTGCGAAACATACGAAAGAAAAGCAGGGTTGCATCTTGTTGTTTCAAAAATTATCATAGGCTTAAAATTTCAAAATACGACAATAGTGTAAATAAAACTGGTATTTAAGTGAATTACTTTCTTCCTTTATTTATTTAAATTGCCTTATTTTTTTAGTTAAAGTAAATTTCAAACAAAACACTTAAAAGCGTTGGGAGCTACTGGTAACGAAATTGCAATAAAATTCGGAGTGCAAAGGGTTAATGGAAATCTTATTTAAACTTATCTGTTGCAACAAAATTGAAGTCTGTTAATTTACGCACTAAGATACAGTAAAACCTGTTTTTGTGCGGTCCTTTTTTGTGCGATTTTATTTTTGTGCGGTCCTTTTTTGTGCGATTTTTTTTTATACGGTATATGAATCTAAGCGGCGTTAGCACCAGTTTAATGTTTCCTATCAATGTACATATACATGTTGTGGACGAAATATATGAATGTGTAATTAATCGAAACGTTATCGAAAACGCGTCAACGTTATTATCTGAAATTAGTGCGCTCGCACATAACATCGGCGGAGAAGGCTTTGATTCTTTTGGCGATAATGACCTGGACGAGATGATTGAGGACCAAACTGCCGATGATAGTGACATTATCAATAGTTTGATAGATTATGAAAATGGACAAGAAGAACCGGAATCTATTACAGCAGATAAAATATATGCAGGGATCCAAATCTCGAAAAAAATGGAAACGCATTTTCTTAAAATAGATACCAATGCGGAAAGACGCTTAAAATTCCAAAAAGAACTGAGATCATGCATGTCCCACTATCGTGGCGTTTACAAGCAACTGACCAGTCGACCGTCGTCACAAAAACTGATCACTGAGTTTATGGTACCAAAAAACAAATCAATTGAAATCCTATCTTTAAGCGACGAAAGCGATTTTCAGCCAATCCATCACAAAAAGATGCGCGTTTTGGATTACGATGCGTAGCAGCAAACTATTTAATGTACAATTTCAAAACTTCTCCATGTATATGTACAATGAAGAATTAAATATTTTTACAATTTCTTTAGGTCTAATTTAATTATTTAATTTAATTGAAAGCATTCTCTCATCTATTTCATAAATCATTGATGTATTTTCTAAGTCCGACTTTTTTTATGCGGTCCCTATCCACCGCATAAAAAAAATTTTAGGTACTATATCGCACAAAATTGTTTATTATATGTAAGAATTTATAAAATTTTCGAATATTTTTTTGTACGATTTCTTTTATGCGGTCCCTATCCACCGCACAAAAACAGGCTTTACTGTAAAACATCCTGTAATATGACATCGCGTATCCTTTTACATGAAAATTCGCCTGACACTGCTGCCCCCCTTCTGTATTTATCTACAGGACGACTCTTGTCGTCACGAATTCACTACCTATACTACTTTCCCCCACTAATATCCAATTTTCCCTCTATTCTCTCAGTCAGGTAACGCTGGTTTGAACTTGTTAGCCAATAAACGAGAAGCGGACACACCAGTTGTGTGTTTACGTCCTGACGAAGTGTGATGAGAGGCTAGCGAAGCGGTTTTAAACTCCGACATTTCAATCCGCAGTCAGTTAAGTGTAAGCGTATGTGAAGAAGAATGGTTTTCTGGGACAAGATACTGTCTGACCTTAACACAGAAGATGAAACAATCAATTTTGGATCACAACCGCTCGTCGAAAGCGGCACATCTATCTACGAAGTTTCCACCGTAGCTGCAATACAGTCAAACGAGCAAGTACGTTCATTTTCTACTCTCGTTCTTAAATATTTTACGTACGTTCTTCACCGTATTTGCTATTGTTCTTTTGCAACGATCTTAAGGGAGGCGACAGGCAAAGTTTGTTTATGCTTGTCAGAGTAACGGTAACCCTTTTGAAATGTTAGTGTTGCTTTCTGATTGGCTGCGCACCGCCGCTTGCGGCTTTTTGCGCAATTTATTGTACAGACACGTGATTCTTCGTGCGGTTCATTCAAACATATACATGTAGTGATATAAATTAATATTAATTATTCTTATGTTAATTACACTTAAAGTAACTAAGTTTATATTTTCGAAAGTTTTTACTGTTAGTTTGTAAAGAATGTCACATTTAAACATAGCATGAAAACAATAAGTTCTGCTTTGAAATATTTTCGTTTCAAAACCAATGTTTTTAGTATACCCAGATGTTCTGATGACAAATGCGGATCCTCATCACTGGTTTACAATGATTACCAATGACATTTCTAACCACTTGTTACTCAAGCAGTGCAATGATATTTTGTTTTTTTATTTACCATCTTCTAATCAATTTAATATTTTCTTTCATTACCTTTAAAAGAAACACTTGATTTTGAAATTTGCGACTCACATACCAAAAAACAGGAGTCGGTGAACCATACAGATTTTTGTAATGAATTTTTTAGAACACCAACAATTCAATTTAGACAGTATACTATCGACTACAGGCAGGATACTGTATCCTTTCAACAAAGATAGTTGGGTTAAAAATTACATCTAAGTCTGTTTTTTCTACGAAGTTCTTGATGTTGTATCTCTGGAATCTAATTTTATCACACCTACAATAAGATAATCATTTCCCTTTACTACTGTTTGTGCAAATATGAAGTATGTTCTTAGACAAATCCCTTAAAACCACAAAATTTCAATAAAATTTGAATCTATTCATAAAATCTATAATCTTGTTCACAGAAGACTTCAACCCGATTTCAGCTTTTCAAATAAAAATATATTTAAGTTACTTTCTAAAATAAGAAAATTCTGAAAAAAGGGAACACTTATACATATATTAACATGCTGGGTGCCATGTTAGTCATCGGTGACTGACACTGAACTTTCCGTTCAGGCCGCGTCAGTCACTGGTGTCTGACAATGTAAAATATGATATAAGACTAAAAAATTTACATTGTTTTAAGTAATTACTGAATACTTATTTAAAATTTACTACATTTTTATTTATTACAGGATTGTATCAGTAATGCATTTATATATTTCGTGTCAAAAAGCTTAATGGATTTTACTGAAACATGGTACACATAAATACGGTTGTCCTTCGCAGGTATTACAAAATGTGGCAATGTGTTTTGTCATTTTTCGGGCCATTGCTCTACCAGATTGTGTCGCATTTCTAAAATGTATGTATTATATTGTCATACCCTAAACGCAACACCGGTCGCAAGTCGATTATAATGAAATTTTATCTAGCGGGCCAACGATAAACAAGACCAAACAGTATTGGCACATAATGCATTGAATGAATGCCCATAAACATTTCATTCTAAACGTAAACGTCTTCTACTATGATAAGAAACAATGGCCGTAATATATTTACATATCGGTATCGAGTAAATTTCAGTCTGTTAGTAGTGCATTGCTGTATCACAATACGAACGCTTCTAAGCAGCACGCGTGGCCTGACTGGGATTTCCTTAAAAATACACATGGCACTCAACGTGTTAACCCTTTGCGGTCGTATTAAATTTAGGTATGGGTGTCGTAGTGGTTGGAATTAATTTCTGTTGAACGAAGAGTGATACATAATATGTAAAATTATGAAGGATAAACAAGATTTATTAATTCTGCTGTGATCTTTGAATATATGTTTACACAATAATGTGTTTTAACGTAATGTTTCTATGTGAAAATTGTATTTTATAATTCTCCATCATGTGGTATCATTCAAAGTAGTATCCAACGTGAAGTCCTACTTTTTGATTACATGTATCGCAAAAATAATTAGTTTGGCCTCTTCCGGCCTGGATTTTTCTGTTTTAACATACAGAACAATCTTTACTCTTTACGTTTTGACAGGCAGCAATATATATAGTTTACCATTAAGTAACCATATGTAGTTTTGAAGATGCTCCTTCACGAAAATCATCTACAATTTGTTTCACCAATTTTCGGACAAACATTAAATATGACACTGGCGTCTTGTTTTCTCTTTTTGCTGACACCTTATATAAGATGTAGCTATTGACAGTGCAAACCTCTGTACCCCATAAAAAATGTTCTCCACCATTTGCAAGATTTACTTGTACAACAATATGAATTTGCTAACTGGTCAGTCTTATCGACACCTCCCATATACATATTATAATTTATAATAACATTTGGTTTGCTAATGATAACGTTGCCACCTTCTTTCGTCCTTCTTTTTATAGATTTTATGCCCGAGGTATCGTACTTGCTTAGTGTGGTGACTATTTTCTTGTCTTTCCACGCTAATAATAGAATATCACCCGATGGATAGGTAGCAACAATATTATTTTTTGTTACAGCTAATTTTTTAATCACAGCTGGTATATATTTCTGTTTGTTGTAAAAGTACCAGTGGAATAGCAGCTTAGTTTTAAAAGCTTAGTTTTGAAATACAATATAAGATTATTATAGTTCTTTGCTGTGGTGGCTGAGAGCAGACATACGACCACAAAGGGTTAATCATTTAAGAGAGAGTAGATTCCAGTAAACAGTGCTAAACGGTAGCATGCGTATGCAACCAATATGCATAGAGGCCATTGCGTTGTCTTGTCAATTTTGAATTACAACGTGCGGTTCATGATTATTACGTACATCTTCTCACCAGTTAAGAGTTAGCAGCATACATCTCATAAAACTACTATCTTATAATGTAGAAAATTGGTCTATACACCTTGCAACAGCACTTTTTCTCCATCATTCTTATCTCCACTGTTTAACTTAATCATAACTGATTCCCAAATCATAAAGGCACAATAGCTTTTCGACCACTATAGAAGTGATATGATGCTTGTTCTATCACTGCAAGCTGCTTTGTTAGTCATAATAAATATATCGTTTATTCTTATTTCGTTTAGATTACTCAACATTTTTGGTAACTTTAAATATTATTTAAAAGTCCCTTTTTTTTCATTGTGTTGAAACTTAATTATTGTAATTATGATAAAACATCACATGTTCTGGAATTCTTGGATCCCCTCTTCTGGAGTTTATTGTACTTTACTATTTTTATTTTAATTTCATGACATTGTTAATATTGTATCATATTATTAGGACAACCCACTTTAGCTCTTCAATCTACTCTCAATCTATTTTTTTTATCCAACATCTATATATCTTCACTATAAATCAAAGTACTAAAAAATATTCCCATTGATAATCTGCAAATCTATTTGTTAGCAATTTCATATTAATTACTTATTCTCACAACTACACGTGTATTGTTTTTCTAACAACTAATATGTTTCTAGGATCTTTTATCTTTCCAATTTATTAATCTTTCCTTATTGCAACAAAATTCTTTCCAAAATTAACTGTCATCATGATTATATTTATTTTTAGTCATCATAAGTACCCGATGAGGATTGGCAATTGAAATTGAAACACTTGCAAATTTTTACACATTGTTTTGATACAAAAATATTCTAAAGCCAAACTTTGTTGCAAAAAAATTATTTTTTTTTATATAATAATCGTTTGTGAAAATATAAGCTTAGTTAATTTGGTATCATTTGTATTTCTTTTTTGACAAGGTAACTGAAGAACCTTTTGTGTCAGCGTCCATTCAACATTCACTGTTATGTATAGCAATTGATAATTCAATTGTAGTTTTTGAAAATGAAAGCTGTGAGAAGATATTGTTTCATTATAATTTCGACTCATTGGTAACAAGCTATATTATTTCGAAAGATAAGTGCCTTTTAATTGTGGTAATAACAACAGGGACTTTGCACTGTTTCCATTTGCCAACACGCCAACAAGTTTTGTTTCTTATGTAAGTTATAAGAGCATTTAATTGTTTTAAATAATTTACAATCGATTGTACAATTAAATTAACATATCATAAGTTACATGTTTTAATTTTTCTGCAGAGAATTACCAAAGGCAGTTGGTTCAGAATTACTCTGTGAAAACGATGATTTGGCTATAATAAAGATTTGTTTAAAAGAAAAAGGATCAGAGACTGATGTTATTCTTGTTGCGGACAATGGTGGAATATACAAGTAATTTTACATTTTCTAATATCTGGTCATATCGTTTTACTTTGAAATATGTGAAGTTGTTTTATGTTAGAACATTTTGTATCTTTGCAGAACTTCGCAGCTGGAATCTTTGTTTGTTAATTTTAAGTCTGTCGTCACAAATAAGCCACAGACGGATACGTTGCATTTTGAACAACTGAATGGGTTTGAAAAGAACAAAGTATGTTACTACTATGCAGCTTAGTTGTAATATCAACATTGAAGCTCACAGAATAAAGTGTTATATTTTTTGGTACTCTATTGGTAATCCATATTGATAATCAATACAATACATATTGTAAAATGTTGCAGGTAAAATATGTCGCTGATGCAAAATTGTCTGATCTTTCTCTTGTTTTGAACAATGCGCAAACATTATTTTCTTGGCCTGACGAAAAGCACAGCAACTTAGCCAAAGTGCCTTATAAATATACTAAAATCCAATTTTTAAAAAATTACTCGTAAGTATTATATAATCGTTGTTCAATGTCATATCCGCGTAAATGTTTATTCCTAATTTAATTTCCTAATTTTTTATTAATATTAATTGCAGTGCAATGATATGTTTGCGTACAGATAAAAAATTAAACCTAGTGTGTTCACAAACATTACTGGGACTGAATGTCTATGACTGTTCAGTTAGTGACTTTACAATTATGGATAATGGGAGCAACAACGATATACAAATTATTGTGCTTGCAATACCGACGGATCGACGAAATAGGCTTGTTCTACGTATACTTTCAATACCGGGTATATTCTCTTGCAATTATGTGGTCTCTCACTCATGCTGTCATTGTAGCTTTCAAGCAATCAAGTATCTAATTTTATTTTTCCCTTTAGGCTTTGAACAAAAGTTGGAAGTTCAAGTTTCAAACATGCCATTTTTAGTGGAGAATTTAGGCGTGCATAATGACATTACATTCTTAGAAGGTATTGCAAATCATATAGGAGCAATACATACAATTCGTGTTAAAAGTTTAACGGAGGTTGATCATGGGAATCGTTTGGCTAAACTATTGAAGAAACGTAGATTTGATGAGGCCGAAGCTTTCGCAAAAAAATATTCTTTGTCTCTGGAATCACTTTATTATGCGAAAGCGTCATCTCTATTATCGCAACTTAATTCTCATGCGTTGGATAGTCCGGAATCAATTAATTTAACCCTTCTTATCGCAACACTGGATAAAATTCAAAATGTGCAGAACATTATTAATTGTTGTCATCAAATTGTTTTACCTGACTGTAGGCAAATGAAAACTTTATTCTTCTACATACGTCGTCGTATACTACAATATACCGAATCAGTATGTATTATGAAAACCGCAAACATTAATATACATTTAATGCAAAAATATAACTTAATTATACTTTTAGTGTAATCAAAGTGATGTTCAGTTGGATTTTCTTCCTAATGTTAATAATACAATAGAAAGATTGGAAACTTTTGAAATGATTTGTGGTTTTGAATTTTATAATGAGGATTTGAGAGACAAAACGATGAAAGAATGGATAAGATTTTCCCAAGTAAATTTATTAGAGGAATGTAAGAAGCAATTAAGAATGGTATGTAATTTTTAGCTATCACATAGCGTGTAGCTATTTAATTCTGTAAATACGACGTTATGTTTTGAATACAGGGCTCATTAGAAGCAGCCGCTCTCATTTGGACGAGACACTTGCCCAACATAATGAAAGATCTATCAATGAAAGCCGTGGAAGACATTCTAGAATCAATTCCAGATTTGCCAATAACACTTCTGTTACCATGGTTATCACATTTTGTGCCGTCTTTAATATACATGTTTCCTGATGTATTGAATAACATTATTTATTGGGGATGTAAAAGGATAAAGTCTCTGGAAGCTTCTTACTATGCAGAATGGCCTCATATTGGCATAGATTTTGCTAACAAATTCTTGAACCTGTTAAAGCATGAGACCGGATTGTTTTCATCAGAAAATCAGAGAATATTTATTGGTCAAAATACGTCTTTGAAACAATTCATGCTGCTCGTTCAAGCATTATGTGATTTGCGGGAATTGAAAACGAATCATAAGTATGTACTGTTACATGAGTAAGCATTCTTTTACTGCATAGTCCATAATTGTATTTTAATGCGTTTTTGTCTTCCAGAATTGTGCTGTCCCTCAGAGCTTACCTGGGCGATCCAATAGAAGTATGTAATTTACTCTTAAGTAAGGTTTATGTCGAAAAGATACCTGAGTTGGTGAATAAATTCTTAAGACAGTACATGCTTAAGAATTCGTTACAAAACGACCAGGTGTTCAGTTCATACATCAAAGTGAGTATAAAATTATTGTATAATTATTTTAGCATCCAAAATTAGAGAAAGATACATATATTGCAATAATTGTGACTCATTGAATTTCAGAAAGTTTTGAGGAATTCCAGAAGTTGGTGGTCATTGGAAGAAGCCCCATGGGAAAAGAGAGTTGCAATCGTCATTGATTTTATTTCCAGTATAGAGGTAATATAATGTGCTCCGTAAATATTGGTAGGATCGGAATTCTGGCAATTTACTATCGGAAAAAAAACAGTAAAACATGTAAAACCACATTCCTTTGTATAATTGGTTCTCCTTATGAAAATCAATTTCAATTTATGCATCTCTGATGACTAAATGTGATAAAAACAAATATAACCAGGAATAGTAGTTTGTCGTGAACCGCTTAATTTTAGACACAGTGAATATTTAACAGGGATTTTGCACAAATGAAGGCTAATAAAAAAAAATCTTATTTTAAAGGAGAAACATTCCGTACAGAAAAGTATAAAAACTACCTCACACTGCAAATTATTATAAAAAAAAATCTATTAATGTCCTTTACAGATCCGACTTCAACAGATACTAGATGTTTTGAAAAGAGCATCAGTTCCGTGGAGTACAACAATGAAAAATCTAGCGGATTCCGTTACAAATCATGATCACAGACTTGCAATTGAAATACAAAACGAATACAATTGTATACCGGTTAAACTTATTTTAAGAAAGTATGGATACGAGCGTATTGGAATAAGTGAAGTTAGTATTTATTATTGGTTTGTATTAACACATTGTTGACCGATCACGAGTTAACTCGTGTTTTCATGGCCAAACGTTGTTGACCGTCACGAGTTGACTCGTGTTTGCACTTGCGTCGGCAATTTTAATTTTTGAAACGCAGGGCAATATAGAATATAGCAAAATTTTGTTCATTGTGTTCAATCGCGTCTGCTTTATTATAAAAAAGTATATTTTTCTTGGTACTGGAGCTTTTATTACAATTCTAGTATTAGAAAGTGTCAAGAACGACGGAATGTGACGGTAAAGCATTTTTTAATCAGTTATACGTGAATGCTTTATGTAGTTGCTTGAGTGATTTTTAAATACGTTGTAGTCATTTGGAAAATGATTATTGAAAATGAAATTACAAGAGCATAATCTAGCTGTTTAAAAGGAAAGCGCAACGAAACAAGATATATTTGTCAAAACCTCTTGTTTACATCTACGCGTACCGCTGTACAGTTAATTATACGAAAAAATATTCAAAGTTACATAAAATTTATGTCCAAAGTTCAATTTGAATTCATTGTGCACGAACAAACTTTATTGAAGGTTATTTATATCGTTTCACTTCCATATTCAATTACGAAATAATAGCCGGTGACTTGAGACAGCTTTTACCGAAAATTGCCGGTCAACAATGTGTTAAGTGCTTGACACTTCTACTGTCAACCATACATGCTCATGTATTATTAGTTGCACTTATGGCTGGATGCCCTCTTAATCGTTGCAGAAATTATTCCATGAAATTATAAAGCAAAACCGGGACGAAATGATAAATGATATTAACGAATTAACGAAGAATGATTCAATATTTAAACGGAAAATCCTATCATTATGCATCAGTAATTGTTTGTCGAAAGGGTAAGGATCAAAATTTATATAGTTTTAATGACAAATGAAACTAAAAATTTGAACGGAATGCAATAATGTTAAATGTTACAGGAATTTAGATGTAGCTATAAAAATATTGAACAATTTGGAAGATGACATTATTTTATTCTGTGTGGAACGAATTGTGAATAACATTTATGGAATTTTAAGTTTACAGGTAAACAAATTTGTATCTATTTATATACAGGCGACTCTAGCATTGTTTAATAATTGCACCAGTCCTAACGTTATTTGAACTACGCTTTTATGTTAAACAGACAATTCCGAACTTTATGGAAAATTATATGAACATTTTGAACTGGCTGAAAAACAAATTAGTAGATATTTCCTCAAAATCGGACAATAATTTATATCGCTGCAGTAGCATAGCAGATTCTATCGAAAATGTGAAATCATTATATCACTTAAAGAAGCAGTTTAATATTTCTGTTACGCTTCTTGAGTTTGTCACAAAAAAGCATGCAATATTAGAAAATTATGTTCGAGCTCTGTACAATGGTAACTATAAGTATTTCCACTAACATACATAGTTATTTTCTTTAAAACAGATATATCATATTAGTCAGAGTGTGAAAATTTACTGCTGTAATTAATGATATTACTATGTATACTTCAGGTTCTGAAAAGCAAAACTCACATATACTAACAGTGTACGATAATGTTGCCAAGGTAGCCAATTTGTTAAAATTACCGAAGATTGATGGAATATCTCTACTATTAAATACTACAGATAATATGAATACCTTGGCGGAATTTATCACGTAAGTATATTCTCATGACGAGTTCATCATACGTATTAATACATTGTTGATCGGCAATTTTCGGCAAACGCTATCTCAAGTCACCGGCTATTATTTGGTAATTAAACATGGAAGTGAAACGACGTAAATAACTTTCAATAAAGTTTGTTCGTGCATAATGAATTTAAATTGAACTTTGGATATGCATTTTATGTAACTTTTAATATTTTTTCGTATGATTAATTATACAGCAGTCATTTACGCGTAGATGTAGACAAAAGGTTTTGCACATATATCTTGTTTCGTTGCGCTTTCCTTTTAAAGACCTAGATTATGCCCCTGTTATTTCATTTTCAATAATCATTTTTCAAATGACTACAATTTATTTAAAAATCACTTGGGCAACTATATGAAGTATTCACGTATAATTTATTGAAAAATTCTTCATCGTCACGTTCCGTCGTTTTTGACACTTTCTAATACTAGAATTGTAATAAAAGCCTCAGTACCAAGAAAAGTATACTTTTTTTTTATAATAAAGCAGACGCGATTGAACACAATGAACAAAATTTTGCTATATTCTATATTGCCCTGTGTTTCAAAAATTGAAATAGCCGACACAAGTGCAAATACGAGTCAACTCGTGACCGGGCAACAATTTGTTAATACTTGTTTACATGTGTCTTTGTTCATAGACACGCACAGGCAGATTTTAACATAGCAGCGGAGGAGTATGGATATATAAATGATTTATGTTTACCTATTCTTCAAAATCGAAACATAAACGCAAAAACAGTATCTATTATGAACAATATGAGCGCACGTACAATGATCTCTTGTTCCAACGGTGTGTATTCATTGCAATACATGTTAGCCTGAAAGATATGAAATCTCGTTTATAATTAATTGATTCTCAATTCTCGTTTTAGCTGCACTGAGTTCTAACTTATCGTTAGCTAGTATCTGGTCTCATCTGTACTGGGAAACTTCTAGTAGGCAAGCATTGGAGAATTTGAATATGGAACCTAAAGAGACATCGCGAAAGAAATGGAAATTGTACTCAATTTATACGGATTTAGCGATTTCGTTGGATGACTCATTATTTTGTCTATTGAAAGATTCGTTAGTGACCAAAGCTTTATGTCAAGGAAACGAAAACTCAGGTAAAACTTTAATTTGCATGAAACAAGCATTCATCCTAATAAGTGTGAATTCATTTCAAATAATGATCTACTTTCAGATTTGCGAAAGATTTTTCACGTATACAAGGTTCGTATTTATGACGTATTTCTAACATTTGTTTTCACGTTATGAATAATTCGTGTAATTTCTCTTTCAAGGTATCGGATGTATGCGAGTTAGTGATGGAATTATTGATCAGATCGCAGATTATGCAAATCGAACACAATGAATATATTTTATTACAAGTTATAAGAACATTGTATTATTGCTCATGTATGTTGCTCTCTATAGATAAAACTACACAGTCTGCACTTATATCCCAGTTACTGAAAGTTACAAGTGCGTTATTAAGAAAATTAGTTAGAACCAAATCAATCGACTTACAACTTGGCTTGTGCTGTCTTTTTATGTTACCCGACGAAGAAGCATGTAAATGGTTGTTAGACACTTCCAAACTGTAAGTGAAGCAAGTCACTTACCAAATCGTGCGGAATATTTCATTATTTATTTGCAGATTGCAGTCAAATTATGGTGCGCACTCAACTATTACAGTATTAGGATATGAATACTTTCGATTGAGAAAAAATAATGAGCGCATGCAGCCGTTTATCTACAACAAGATAATACATTATTGGACACAGAGACTATCGAATTATTCCATCTCATATAAAGGTTTTTTTCTTATATATTTGCAATTGTCAAAAGTGTTCTCTGACAGCCGTTGATTCGTTTGTTACTGCGTCACTATTTACCTACACACCCACTTTCTTTTATTCTTTTCAGAATTATTACAGAGCGATACTGTATCTAAAAAACAAATATTACAACGAATTATGAGTTACAAAAATGATAATGTACTCCCGTTGCTTCAAGACTATTGTACACATTTTGGATTTAACATAGACGACGGGCTAATGCTGTCGTATCTAAAAACTATAATAAAAACATGGAATCCTACGTTGACAGTTTCTTCTTCAATCGGAAAAAGAGGTAACCGGTAGAAAAATACAATATGTATCGTAATTACTAAAAAATATTTATATACAATTTTACATGTCAATGATGCGTTTTCTTACAGAGTTGTGTATTAGCCAAGATGAAGTAACAAAACTAAGGAAGAAATGCGACGATGTTGTTGCTTTAATTGAAAACAAAGAAAATTTAATGCAATGCATTAGTAACCTATTATTCGAGGTAACTTTACAAACATACAAATCATTTATACACACACACACACACACATATATATATTAACCCCTTAACGCCTGAATTTTTTTCTGATGAAGAAATAATTACATAGTATATATTTATTATGCACATTTAAAAACATACAAATCATTTATATATATATATACACACATATATATTAACATATGGACAGGTGAGATTTCCCGTGTTGCCTTTCCGTCAATTCCATACCTATATAAAATTATTATATTTATTGTGTAATAGTAAGCATATTTCTCTGTGCAATGAGGTAATGACAGATCAGTTTATGATCAGGCATAAGAGTATGCGTGAATAACCACATGAAAATCGTAATCTTCAACTTTCCATCTATCAGATTTAACATATTTTGCCAATTCGGTTTTTAAATTAGAATAATAAGAATCCGGACAAACAGTCTACTGTTATTTATTGTTCTGTACAGTAATTAGTTCATTTACGGGATTTTTTCTATTTAGATCAATTTTTATTACTACGAGGTTTTTCTCATATTAATGGACATTTCGAACGAGAAGAATTCGGACAAGAGGAACTACCTGTATTTTCTACAAAACTACACTCGCAAAGGGTAAGAAAATGTACATACTACAGAGTGTGTATTTCTATTACAAACATACATATTATTCCCTTAATCAGTGACTAGTGGTGGGTGTAATAAATTGTTTTATTCACTATGCCGCGTACAGGCGTCCAACGGAGATTGAAGAAGAGCAATGGCGTCAATTAAATGTAGAGGAGACCACGTTACCACCAATAGCAGAGTGGAGATTGCCATTCTTGCCTGAAATTGATGCATGGAAACTTATAGGTATGAGAAATATCACTCAAGAATATTATATATCAGGACAACTATTGCAAAAAGGGCAACTACCTGCCTACAATGCAAAGAACTTCATGCAAGCAAAACGTATTTCAACGTTTCTTCATTCTTAGCGCCTGAACTAAATTTGAAAACGTACACGCAGTGGTTGGATATTGCGCCTGTTCTCAAATTACAGGCAAATGTTATATGCGCGTTGGCTATTAAGCAAGAAGCGCACAAAGTTTGGGAAAATGTAGATGAGAAAGAAAAGAATAGGCAGTGGAACCTTTACCCAAAAAATAGCACTTGGCTGACTGATGCGAAAGTATGTATAGAGCAGATGACAGGTCCAGATGCATTATATTACGGAACTGCTGCATTATATTATGTGGTAAATCACACTCCCCCGGGTAAGAAAATAATGAGGAACTGTCGTATCACTGTGTAAACGTGATTAATGCATAACATATTAACGGTAATTACCAGGCGCTGATCAAGTTGCAGCAGCTCAAGAATGTTACAGTTGTGCTCAACGGGCAGCTGTTACATGCACAATGTTTAAAGATGAACTAATGGATGTACGGACATTTTTCATCTATATATTCATCGATCAATGTTCTTATTCTAATAATACCGTATTTCCCTTTTAGAAAATAAAGTCGAAATACTTAAGGTTTACGTCAGAACACATCTTGCGCACGCATGATCTAGGAAAAGAGAATTATATGAAGCTGGTCATGAATCCAAGCCTATTGATGCGTGAATTATATATGGATGAAAGTATACCATTACGATATAGAAGTATAACAAATTACAAACCCGACATTAATTCCGCAGTCGAGGCCCTTAGTAAATTATTTTCAACGAATCTCGTGAGGCTTCGTTTGGACTTATTACTTGAGTGGTTGCAACCAGATCTTAAAGATAGTGATATTAATCAAAGTATAACGGAAACAGTGCGCATTGTACGTACTTCGAATAATAACGCGATGCATGATGATAATTTGCTCAGGTAATGTATGCAAGATATCTATTAACACATTGTTGACCAGCAATTTTCGGCAAAAGCTGTCTCAAGTCACCGGCTATTATTTCGTAATTACACATGGAAGTGAAACGATGTAAATAACTTTCAATAAAGTTTGTTCGTGCATAATGAATTCAAATTAAACTTTGGATATTCATTTTATGTAACTTTTAATATTTTTTTTCGTATGATTAACTGTACAGCAGTCATTTACGCGTAGATGTAGACAAGAGGTTTTGTACATATGTCTTGTTTCGTTGCGCTTTCCTTTTAAAGAGATAGATTACGCTCTTGTTATTTCATTTTTAATAATCATTTTCCAAATGACTACAACTTATTTACAAATCACTTGGGCAACTATATAAAGCATTCACGTATAATTGATTGAAAAATGCTTCACCGTCACGTTCCGTCGTTCTTGATACTTTCTAATACTAGAATTGTAATAAAAGCCTTAGTACCAAGAAAAGTATACTTTTTTATAATAAAACAGACGCGATTGAACACAATGAGCAAAATTTTGCTATATTCAATATTGTCCTGCGTTTCAAAAATTCAAATAGCCGACGCAAGTGCAAACACGAGTTAACTCGTGACCGGTCAACAACGGTTGGCCATGAAAACACGAGTTAACTCGTGACCGGGCAACAATGTGTTAACATACTGCATTATATTATATTAATGGCGTTATAATGAGAAGCAGTGCATTTCTAGGGCGTGTTACATGCTTGAATACGGAGATACGGAGCTATCTGCAAATTTCCTCATAGACATAGTGTTTGGTGATAATAATGAAGTCGTTCGTACACACGAAGAACGATACAGAGCACTCCATGTCTTACAATCGATAACCAGTCCAGATAAGTTGCAGGATTTAACGAAGCGAGACTTAGGCAGTATTAAGTACGATGTTAAATATATTCATCTGTATGTCATTTTATGCAATATATCGATTGAAAACTCAGGATTGTATGTATTGTTGCAGGCAACATATGATGTCATTGAAATATTTAGGTAAGCTAGAATCTTGGGGATTTGGCGTAAGCATCAATACATTCAACACATGTTCGAAATATGAACTTGTACAAATTATTTTGAAAACTCATTGTTACTCGCCTCAAACACTCGCTTGCGTTGCCCAAATGTGTATAGATTTTAAATTACACGAGCATACGCTTTGGGACAAAATTCTAACGAAAATGACGAAACTCTGTATGGTATGTCAGAATTATCAGTACACTTTTACGTTATACCTCATCATCTTATAATGGAAAAATTTCAAGGTGACTGAACTGAAGAAGATTTTACTAGAAATACGAGACGTGCGTCTTATAGTAAATTGTAGTGGTTACATAGCTGCTTGGCAAGCCATTCTTTCCGAGCCTTTTAAAAAGATCGACATTGAACCAACTCCTGAACAAATCGATGATTGCATTAACACATTACGTCTTTTGCACTTTTGTACTGTCTTGCAACAGTTGCAGTTTACGAACGTATTAGAATGTTGCATCCAGTGCAGTCAGTTTCATTTAGCAGCAGCACTAATGCCGTTCATAAATGATACGGACAAGCAATACGTTTTAAAGGTAACAAAATAATGACTAACTTTATTGGTTTAGAAAAAATGACTAATCCCATTGCATGCTTGAAAAGTTCTTTGCATACAGCTTCTCTCTATTCTGCGAATTATTTAAATCTAAATTGAAACTTTCAAAACAGTTAATAATAATTTAATTTCAGAACATTTGTTGCGAATTATTTCAATTTAAATTGAAACTTTCAAAACAGTTAATAATAATTTAATTTCAGAACATTTGTTGCCTGCCTGATACGTGTAAAATATTTGAAGACTTAAAAGTATTGTCCTCAAAAGGAATATTAACAGTTCCTCAGGTATGTATAATATATACATATAAGGACAGTTACTACTTGCATCACATATGTGATATAGTTCACTTTTATTTATTGCTGTTTTACCTTTCAGAGTGTGATAATGTTGAGACAATCTCTTCCAAAGGAATTCCATAAAGACAATATCAAGTTCAACAATATCCAAGAATAATACGTTCTATTAGATCTCTCATCAAAATATTAACAAGACACTTGTGGATGTCTGGATGGATAATGGTATTAAATATAATAATTCTGAACATTGTTCGTCGTCTGTAATAGATTTTTGTCAGTATACACTTTCATGAATGGAATAAACTTTTTGTAGGTTTTGTTATATAAAAGATTAACGTATTGAATATATACATAAAGATACGAAATATGTGTATCATACATCGTATTAACTGTATATTTTATTTTAGTGCAATTAAGCCGCACTTACGTTACGAAATAATGCCATTCCATGGATCCTTGTAGTCTTCTATTTGTAACGACTTGTCTGCGGCAATTTTAATTGCTATTCTCTCGTCTCCAACTTCCGCTTGCAAAACTACCACTCTTGCAACATTTAAAAGTTTTGGATTGTTTTCATTTCGACCACGGACCAAATCAATCTTGTCACCAACTTTCACCTGTCATGTTAAAACCTTACTTTTTGTTATCATTTAACATATACGTATTAAGCAATAAAATGTTATCTTACCGAGACACTTTTCTTCAACACCTTTTGTTCGTTCAATCGAATATTGCTATTATAAAACGCTTCGCCTATCTTACTAGAAAAAAAAGTATAATCGTTTTAGCAACTTGTTATCAGTAACTCCAACAACTTTTTAAATGTGTGGATCAAATATTAATGAAATAGTAATTTAGTTAACATGTAAAAATAAGTGATTAATATAGTAAGCGTGAGACAATGGCATAAATGTTTGATTGGCGTGTAAATGCACGGTGAATAATATATTTTAGAAGATTATCATTTAGCAGTAATCGTAATGTGCCTAAGACAGCATAAAGTAACAAATTTGTATGAAAAGTTTACTTAACACTAGATTGCCCAAGGCAGTCATTTTGACTGTTTTTTAATTTCAATTAGAAAAACAATTATGAAATTGATGACACAATTTCTTAGAATTTGGTGACTTTTTCTATAACATATAAATGGGTTTATGAATAATTGTAGTTACTTCTGCCCTCCTTTATTTCCGTATATATATATGTGTTATACCTATATTGCCCAGAAGCAGTCATTTTGACTGCTTGGTAAATTTTAAATAATCAAAAGATTTTTATTTATTGAATTGAGTAAATTTCTTATATGACCTGTCCGGCTTTGTATTGAAATATGATGCATGATAAATTGTCGATTTGGGCGTATACTTGATAAGTGTCAGTTGCTCAATAAGCTAAAGTAGTACTAGTTATTCGAATCTTTATAAAGTGTTGTTCTAACAAGTTGTTTATTTTATTTCTTTTGCGCCCTAACTTTATGAAAAAAATGTCGAACAGAAATGAGTTCTTGGAAAAGCTAACGAACATAAGTGAAAAGTGCTCCGATATAGAATCAAATGCAACAAATTCTGAACTATCATCTGAAGATGAAGCGGATTATATTCAAAGTGAAACATCTGACACTGAAGATAGTGATGAAGAGTCGATCACCAATGATGAAAATGAAAGTGTCATCAATATGCCCAGGAAAAGGTGTAGGGTGCTAACTAATTCAGATTCTGATGAAGAAACTGAAAATACGTTTCAGGAGGTCGAAACAGCTGCTGGTGGTACTGTGTGGACAAAAATCGACGAAGGCGGTATTCCTGGAAGGATACCATCTGCTTGTATTTTCAAGAGTGTGAAAGGGCCAACAGGCTACGCAAAAAGGAACATTGTGCCAGATAATCTTATCAGTGCATTATCGTCGATAATAGATAACTATATTATCAAACATATAAGAAAGTGCACAGAAGAATGTCGCCGAATTTTGCGGAACGGTTGGACAATATCATTACCGGAAATACGTGCATTTATTGGGATTCTATATGCTCGTGGAGCTTACGAGGCAACAAATTTTAAATTGAGTTATTTATAGTCAGCGAAGTGGGGTCCCGAACCTTTTAGAAAAACTATGGCCAGAGAAAAGTTCAAGCAAATCCTACGATTTATTCATTTTGACAAAAGAACCGAATACAGTAGGCGCCTACAATCAAATAAATTTGCCTTGCTTTCGGAAATATGGGATAAGTTCATTGAAAACAGTCAATATGTACAGTTAATATTTACTAATAACCTTTAAATAACCTTACTAATAACCTAAAAATTAATTTTAAACAAATTTCTTTACATATTTGTTATTTTTTCACAATGCAGTCATTTGACTGTTTTTGGGCAATATAGGTATACAAGAAATCTCGGGCAATCTAGTGTTAAAGAGAATTCTGTGACCATTCCTTATCAAGTGTTCGAAGACATTTATACGTGGTCGTAGTGTATGAAAAAAAGAACAGTAAATTACAGATCGATAACTATGTCCTTCGACATACATTTTTCTTTTAGCCTCACCTGTAATAAGCATAAACGCAACTTATCACTTTCCTGAACGTATGTATGTGACGTATTTTTACAATCGCTTCAAATTTGCTTAAAGAGTCAGATTGTGATTACAACATTATATCTACCAAGGACGTAAAAAATGATTTGATTTGTCATTCCACCGTACCTACTTTTCGAATTTAACGTATCTTTTTCTTACTTCATGTGACTTTTATTGGAGCATCTAAATGATTAATTCTGTAGTTACATCTTTTTGTTTATTTTTTCAGCAAAATGTATATCTACTGTACCCATGTATACCAAGATGGCATATGTAATTTTGATCCCTTTCAAAAATGTAAATGAATTTTGTTTTGATGCACTGTTGTAAATCCTTAAATTACTTGTAAAACATGCAACAGTCGTATCTATCGAAATGTCGTTATTTTCGATGCTCTGTATTCTAGATATACTTGGAATTTAGCCTGGAGCCAGTGCACACAAGTGATTTGCAAAACTATCATTAGCCACAAGATTACTTAGTAATTATGACAATATCTTTAGAAAGTGCTACATTACTGTAAAAACTGCACATTTTCAATTAACCCATTGTTCTCACATTTCGTTTCTGAGCACTTCGGAGATAAAGGATTAAGTGAATTGGTTTTCGCAAATAAGTAATTTTGAGCCCCCAGTAGAAGTATTGGGTTGGAGGGAAAGTTCTGTCGTATTTTTAATAGGCAGGTAATTTTTCTTCTAAATAAAAAAACATGTGTCTAGTGAGTCATTCGGATTATTTTTGTTTTTTATAGCTGCTGTATAATATAAAAGGAGTCCTTTTTTTACCGTTCATCATTTACTTGTGACATTTAAAGTGAAAAACATGTCAGTAGATAAAGTGCGTTTACGACACTGCATTTTGTATCAATTCCAAAAAGGAAGCAGCGCATCGGTTGCATGTAAAAATTGATGTGCGGTATTTGGAAAAGATATTGTAAATATTCGTACTTGTCAAAGATGGTTTAGCAAATTTCGTTCCAGGGATCTGAGCCTCCAAGAAAGTGATCGATCTGGACGACCATCCAAGATCGATAATGATGTTTTACGATCCATGTTGGAAAATCATCCACATTTAACAAGTCGAGAAATTGCAGAAGAGTTTGGCATTGATCATACAACACATTAAATGTATTATGATTAATATTAAACACATATTTTTATAAAATAATTCAAATATTTTCTTTAAAATACGACAGAACTTTCCCTCCAACCCAATAGATACACGTCAAACGTTAGCAGTTCTAGTACTAAATACAAATAAAGAAATGTTTCGTATACTTGCGTCCAACTCCCAGTCCATTTTTAAGAATAGCGTCTAAACGCAAGGAATCAACATTCTTTGAAATAATTTTTGCATTTCGCAACTCAGGAGGAAGTACTATCTGGTTGTCATCGAAATCATCATCCTCGCTCATACTTTCTTCCTCCTCCTAGGAACCATTGAGTTTTATAAACATTTCTGCATTACAATTTCTTGCATGAATACACGAATGTACCGGTACAGTAAAACCTGTTTTTGTGCGGTCCTTTTTTGTGCGATTTTGTTTTTGTGCGATTGGTTTTGTGCGATTTTATTTTTGTGCGATTTTTTTTATGCGGTATATGAATCTAAGTGGCATTAGCACCAGTTTAATGTGTCCTATCAATGTACATATGTGCCCATAATTATGAAAGTGGTCTAAGTCATATATTTCTTGTTTCGAGATATTTAATGAATTGCATTTGAATAATTTAAAAATATTTTTACATTATTGTCAACAATTTAATTTATAATTTTATTCAACATTATATGGAAATTTACTATGAATATGAAATTTTGTGTGAATTTTATACGATAATATTATATAAAGATTGAATTGACTTAGACCATTTTCAAAATTAACTGAATGTCATATAAATGACTTAAATCAAATTTTAATAAAACGAACTTTTGAGTTTTATTTGAAACAATAATTTGATTGAAATAATTCGTGAACATTTATTACATTTATTAATTGTTTTTAAACAGTAATCCATTTTTATCATTATTTCTTGAAAAATGATTCTTTAAAATGTTCTATAAAACATCTTTAGATAAACTCATAATATTTACGTTTTTTCTTCCGAAACTGGTCTAATGACCAAAAATATATGGAAATATTAAATATTTCCGTATATTTTTGGTCTTCCTTTTTTAGGTGAAAGAAAAACATGAAAAGATCATCTAAAGATGTTTTATAGAACATTTTATAAGGTTCATTTTAAGAATCTCATCCATTGAATTTGTAAAAACAGATTCACTGTTTAAAAATAATTAATTGTTAATAATTCTTCTAGTGATTTCAATCAAATTAAGTTGTCGTTATTATTAAAGTTTTGATTGTCATTTATTTTATATGTACATTCAGTTAATTTTCAAAATGGTCTACGTGCCATTTTCAAGTTGTTTATATAATTTATTTAAATTTTTCACACAAAATTTCATATTAAAACTAAATGAATTCCATATAATGTTGAAATAAAATTATCTAATGGTTCATTTTTGACAATTTTGTAAAAATATTTTTAAATTTATTAAAAATAATGTCATAAAATATCTCGATAAACTCATTTTTTTTTAAATATATGACTTAGACCACTTTCATAATTATGGGCACATATACATGTTGTAGACGAAATATATGAATGTGTAATTAATCGAAACGTTACCGAAAACGCGTCAACGTTATTATCTGAAATTAGTGCGCTCGCACATAACATCGACGGAGAAGGCTTTGATTCTTTTGACGATAATGACCTGGACAAGATGATTGAGGACCAAACTGTCGATGATAGTGACATTATCAATAGTTTGATAGATTATGAAAATGGACAAGAAGAACCGCAATCTATTACAGCAGATAAAATATATGCAGGGATCCAAATCTCGAAAAAATTGGAAACGCATTTTCTTAAAATAGATACCAATGCGGAAAGACGCTTAAAATTCCAAAAAGAACTGAGATCATGCATGTCTCACTATCGTGGCGTTTACAAGCAACTGACCAGTCGACCGTCGTCACAAAAACTGATCACTCAGTTTATGGTACCAAAAAACAAATCAATTGAAATCCTATCTTCAAGCGACGAAAGCGATTTTCAACCAATCCATCACAAGAAGATGCGCGTTTTGGATTACGACGAGTAGCAGCAAACTATTTAATGTATAATGTGAAAACTTCTCCATGTATATGTACAATGAAGAATTAAATATTTTTACAATTTCTTTAGGTCTAATTTAATTATTTAATTTAATTGAAAGCATTCTCTCATCTATTTCATAAATCATTGATGTATTTTCTAAGTCCGACTTTTTTTATGCGGTCCCTATCCACCGCATAAAAAAAATTTTAGGTACTATATCGCACAAAATTGTTTATTATATGTAAGAATTTATAAAATTTTCGAATATTTTTTTGTACGATTTCTTTTATGCGGTCCCTATCCACCGCACAAAAACAGGCTTTACTGTAGTATTTTTCTTACCCGAGATCGCCTTTTTCTGGTGTGCTTGAACCTTTTGCACATACATTGAACAGCTTCTTGCCGCACAAGCAAATGATTCATGCAAAAAGCAGATTTTGCCCTGCCATGGTTAACAGTTTGTGCAACACGGTGCATACATCTGCCTCTTTCCGCTGAGATTCGCAAAATGTTAACGATCGCCCGGTGCATTTTTCATCCAGCGTAGAAATAAATCACACTTCTGCAAAATCTAACATAATATTCTTTTTACAAAATGTCGCTCATCCTTTATGTTATTTAATATGAACAATTTCCCTCCTTCTCGGTTGAGATTGCAATTTTAATTGCGCATATCAAATAATGTTCTTTTGTATAAGCTTTTTCTTTTCTTCTTCTTCTTTTTCTATAGTCTTATCTCTGTATGTATTCGTGTTTAGTTGCTAACCAATAATGTATAAAAATGTTACGTTGCAATAAATGATTGAAAACGTTGATAAATATAATGATACTTACTATAGTCTACTATCTCTCGTATGTATTCGTGTTTAGTTGCTAACCAATAATGTATAAAAATGTTACGTTGCAATAAATGATTGAAAACGTTGCACATTCTGTTAAATATAACTGTACCCTTCTTAAAAAAATGCAATTTAAGAACATGGAACACATTTTTGAATGAAAAAAGACCACATGCGCTTATTCGCGTCATTCTCTTATAAGCCTGCGTTTTCAAACAATTTAAATAAAAGTGTTGTTTTTAAAGAGGTATTTACTTTGCGACTGTAAAGTAAATTCGTTTTAAAATTGGATTCGCATGTTAATAAGACGTAGCAAATTAAGTAAGGCATAGAGAATTCGGTGGCACATTTTTCTGTAAATCGAACGTACTGAAAAAATCATGCGCAATTTTCTTCCTTTATTTCATCCGACCGATTTAAATTTTTATATGCACATTTACAGAACTTGTTGCTGCGTTTATAACGCTAAACGGATTAATGTCTTCAAATTTACAGTTTTTGATGAACGTGACCACAGAAAAATGTAGATAGTAAAATAAAGGTCAGGAAAAGTTGACTAACGCACAAAAATTCTCATGCGGGTTCTTATAAATGAATCATGAATCTTATTCATTACTCGTACGCAATTGCGGGCGATTAAAAAATTCCAATACTATATCTAGAAAGTCATTTAAAACTTTAAATACGTCTTTCCCGAAATTATAATTTATAAATTTGCGGTCGCGTCAGCTCAAAGAATAATCAGTTAATTATATTTCTCTATACCATATATTGAGTAAACACATCTTATGAAAGGCTGACCTTATGACATTTAAAAAACATTAATAAATATCGACATCTAATTTGGTTCAGCTAAATTATGCTTTTAGATTGACATGTTTTCATTATAACATGTTTGCTTTCATCTTACTTCAAGGGTAGCTAAACAAGTAGATAATATTGGAAAAAAAATATTAGCCGCTTTTTGCCGGAAAGGAATTCTGAAAGCCGCACTATCCTTCGTCGTCACGTTATATTGATCTGATTCCTTCAACCATCTAAAAGAGGACTCAAGTTTTTCTTTCAGCCGGCTATTACTTTTATATATGTTTTATTTACATTAAATACAATCATATACAGGGCGTCTCACAGGAAGTGCTGTTTAATAAAATTACTGACAGGTGATAGAACAAACATGTTACACAATCTTTAACATTATTTTTTAACCACAACGTCACTTTGATGAAAAAGAAAGTTTATCTTCAGTTTTCGAATATCATACCAAGGTCATCTACTTTTTTAATGGAATATCATGTTTTCATTTTACTGTTATAAAAGAATAGAAACAAAGGAATTCTGTATAAGTCTTTGAAATGACTTTAGGGCAATTTAAAGTTGCAGAAACGGACAAATTTTATAACAAATAGAAGCGAAAGTCTCTATAATGTTTAAGCACTACAGTAGCGACAAGAGGTTTTAGTGTTTCCAATGCAAAACGAGAGTCACAGTATTTAACATCATTATAATAGATTACTATTTGCTAAAATACCTACAAAAAATGATGGTTCATAAAATGCATCCAACAACACAGTAAGATATAAAAATGAGAATAATTAATGCACGTACTACTACACCAAGAGAAACAATTGAACTTGTGATTAATAATGCTATAGAGCAGGGAGCGGACTTTTTCAAGATCTAATATGGAATAAACAGATCAAATATTAAAAATGATGATTGCTGTCTGTTCTAAAACTTTTTTCTTTTTGCCACTTTGAATTGCCTTAAGCTCATTTCAAAAACATATGCTGAACCTCTTTCTATCTCTACTTTCATAATACCAGAACAAAAATATAGCATTCCAGTTAACACGTTGACTGCCAAGCATATTTTGCTATGTTAGAACCGCGATACAATAAAATACTGCAAAGTATGATTAAATCGTGCAAAATAAAGGTAACACAGAGTCGTAAGAAGCCAAAGTATTGAAGCACCGTTCCAATACCAATTGCTCTTACATGATCACAAATAGGCTTCATTGCAAATTTTTTGCATTTTGAGTAAAATATTTTATGCCAGTCACCGATGACCACTGTGGCAGTCAACGTGTTAAGAAATACAAGAAAACATTTTTTTATCACAGTGATATTCTACTTAAAAAATAGTGATAAAAATGTTGTAACATTTTGTCCTAGCACTTTTCACTATTTCTATAAAACGGAGCTGACTATGAAGCACTCAAATTGCTGACAGGCGATAGAACAAACATGTTACACAACCTTTAACATTATTTTTTAACCACAACGTCACTATGATGAAAAAAAATGTTTATCTTCAGTTTTCCAATATCACACCAAGGTCATCTACTTTTTTAATGGAATATTATGTTTTTGTTTTGCTATTATAAAAGAACAAAAACAAAGAAGGTCTGTATAAGTCTTTGAAATAATTTTGGGGCAATTCAAAGTTGCAAAAACGGACAAGTTTTATAACAAATAAGAGCGAAAGTCCCTATTATGTTTAAGCAATACAGTAGCGGCTACAGGTTCCAGTGTTTCCAGTGCAAAATGAGAGTCACAGTAAATAACACCATTGGATTACTTTTTGCAAAAATACCTATAAAAAATGATGGTTTATAAAATACAGCCAACAACACAGTAAGACATAAAAATGCATTAATGCATGTACTGCTACCCCAGTGGAAACTATTGAACTTGTGATTAATAATGCTATAGAGCTGGGAGCGGACTTTTTCAAGATCTAATATGGAATAGACTGATCAAATATTAAAAATGATGATTACTGTCTGTTCTAAAACTTTTTTCTTTTTGCCACTTTGAATTGCCTTAAGCTCATTTCAAAAACATACGCTAAACCTCTTTCTATCTCTACTTCCATAATACCAGAACAAAAATATAGCATTCCAGTTAACACGTTGACTGCCAAGCATATTTTGCTATGTTAGAACCGCGATGCAATGAAATACTGCAAAGTATGATTAAATCGTGCAAAATAAAGGTAACACAGAGTCGTAAGAAGCCAAAGTATTGAAGCACCGTTCCAATACCAATTGCTCTTACATGATCACAAATAGGCTTCATTGCAAATTTTTTGCATTTTGAGTAAAATATTTTATGCCAGTCACCGATGACCACTGTGGCAGTCAACGTGTTAAGAAATACAAGAAAACATTTTTTTATCACAGTGATATTCTACTTAAAAAGTAGTGATAAAAATGTTGTAACATTTTTGTCCTAGCACTTTTCACTATTTCTATAAAACGGAGCTGACTATGAAGCACTGAAATTACTGACAGGCGATAGAACAAACATGTTACACAACCTTTAACATTATTTTTTAACCACAACGTCACTTTGATGAAAAAGAATGTTTATCTTCAGTTTTCCAATATCATACCAAGGTCATCTACTTTTTTAATGGAATATTATGTTTTTGTTTTGCTATTATAAAAGAACAGAAACAAAGAAGATCTGTATAAGTCTTTGAAATAATTTTGGGGCAATTCAAAGTTGCAAAAACGGACAAGTTTTATAACAAATAAGAGCGAAAGTCCCTATTATGTTTAAGCAATACAGTAGCGGCTACAGGTTCCAGTGTTTCCAGTGCAAAATGAGAGTCACAGTAAATAACACCATTGGATTACTTTTTGCAAAAATACCTATAAAAAGTGATGGTTTGTAAAATACAGCCAACAACACAGTAAGACATAAAAATGCATTAATGCATGTACTGCTACCCCAGCGGAAACTATTGAACTTGTGATTAATAATGCTATAGAGCAGGGAGCCGACCTTTTCAAGATCTAATATGGAATAGACTGATCAAATATTAAAAATGATGATTACTGTCTGTTCTAAAACTTTTTTCTTTTTGCCACTTTGAATTGCCTTAAGCTCATTTCAAAAACATACGCTAAACCTCTTTCTATCTCTACTTCCATAATGCCAAAACAAAAATATAGCGTTCCAGTTAACACGTTGACTGCCAAGCATATTTTGCTATGTTAGAACCGCGATGCAATAAAGTACTGCAAAGTATGATTAAATCGTGCAAAATAAAGGTAACACAGAGTCGTAAGAAGCCAAAGTATCGAAGCACCGTTCCAATACCAATTGCTCTTACATGATCACAAATAGGCTTCATTGCAAATTTTTTGCATTTTGAGTAAAATATTTTATGCCAGTCACCGATAACCACTGTGGCAGTCAACGTGTTAAGAAATACAAGAAAACATTTTTTTATCACAGTGATATTCTACTTAAAAAATAGTGATAAAAATGTTGTAACATTTTTGTCCTAGCACTTTTCACTATTTCTATAAAACGGAGCTGACTATGAAGCACTGAAATTACTGACAGGCGATAGAACAAACATGTTACACAACCTTTAACATTATTTTTTAACCACAACGTCACTTTGATGAAAAAGAATGTTTATCTTCAGTTTTCCAATATCATACCAAGGTCATCTACTTTTTTAATGGAATATTATGTTTTTGTTTTGCTATTATAAAAGAACAGAAACAAAGAAGATCTGTATAAGTCTTTGAAATAATTTTGGGGCAATTCAAAGTTGCAAAAACGGACAAGTTTTATAACAAATAAGAGCGAAAGTCCCTATTATGTTTAAGCAATACAGTAGCGGCTACAGGTTCCAGTGTTTCCAGTGCAAAATGAGAGTCACAGTAAATAACACCATTGGATTACTTTTTGCAAAAATACCTACAAAAAATGATGGTTCACAAAATGCATCCAACAACACAGTAAGACATAAAAATGCATTAATGCATGTACTGCTACCCCAGCGGAAACTATTGAACTTGTGATTAATAATGCTATAGAGCAGGGAGCGGACTTTTTCAAGATCTAATATGGAATAGACAGATCAAATATTAAAAATGATGATTGCTGTCTGTTCTAAAACTTTTTTCTTTTTGCCACTTTGAATTGCCTTAAGCTCATTTCAAAAACATATGCTGAACCTTTTTCTATCTCTACTTTCATAATACCAGAACAAAAATATAGCATTCCAGTTAACATGTTGACTGCCAAGCATATTTTGCTATGTTAGAACCGCGATGCAATAAAATACTGCAAAGTATGATTAAATCGTGCAAAATAAAGGTAACACAGAGTCGTAAGAAGCCAAAGTATTGAAGCACCGTTCCAATACCAATTGCTCTTACATGATCACAAATAGGCTTCATTGCAAATTTTTTGCATTTTGAGTAAAATATTTTATGCCAGTCACCGATGACCACTGTGGCAGTCAACGTGTTAAGAAATACAAGAAAACATTTTTTTATCACAGTGATATTCTACTTAAAAAATAGTGATAAAAATGTTGTAACATTTTTGTCCTAGCACTTTTCACTATTTCTATAAAACGGAGCTGACTATGAAGCACTGAAATTACTGACAGGTGATAGAACAAAAATGTCACACAACCTTTAACATTATTTTTTAACCACAACATCACTTTGATGAAAAAGAATGTTTATCTTCAGTTTTCCAATATCATACCAAGGTCATCTACTTTTTTAATGGAATATTATGTTTTTGTTTTGCTGTTATAAAAGAACAGAAACAAAGAAGTTCTGTATAAGTCTTCGAAATAACTTTTGGGGCAATTCAAAGTTGCAAAAACGGACAAGTTTTATAACAAATAAGAGCGAAAGTCCCTATTATGTTTAAGCAATACAGTAGCGGCTACAGGTTCCAGTATTTCCAGTGCAAAATGAGAGTCATAGTAAGTAACACCATTGGATTACTTTTTGCAAAAATACCTGTAAAAAATGATGGTTTGTAAAATACAGCCAACAACACAGAAAGACATAAAAGTGCTTTAATGCATGTACTGCTACCTCAGCGGAAACTATTGAACTTGCGATTAATAATGCTATAGAGCAGGGAGCGGACTTTTTCAAGATCTAATATGGAATAGACAGATCAAATATTAAAAATGATGATTGCTGTCTGTTCTAAAACTTTTTTCTTTTTGCCACTTTGAATTGCCTTAAGCTCATTTCAAAAACATATGCTGAACCTCTTTCTATCTCTATTTTCATAATACCAGAACAAAAATATAGCATTCCAGTTAACACGTTGACTGCCAAGCTTATTTTGCTATGTTAGAACCGCGATGCAATAAAATACTGCAAAGTATGATTAAATTGTGCAAAATAAAGGTAACACAGAGTCGTAAGAAGTCAAAGTATTGAAGCACCGTTCCAATACCAATTGCTCTTACATGATCACAAATAGGCTTCATTGCAAATTTTTTGCATTTTGAGTAAAATATTTTATGCCAGTCACCGATGACCACTGTGGCAGTCAACATGTTAAGAAATACAAAAAAACATTTTTTTATCACAGTGATATTCTACTTAAAAAATAGTGATAAAAATGTTGTAACATTTTTGTCGTAGCACTTTTCACTATTTCTATAAAAC
This sequence comes from Cryptocheilus praepositus, assembly GCA_033815515.1. Lineage (NCBI taxonomy): Eukaryota > Metazoa > Arthropoda > Insecta > Hymenoptera > Pompilidae > Cryptocheilus > Cryptocheilus praepositus. The sequence continues at coordinate 902,970 of JAWWQZ010000334.1, forward strand.
GGAGCTGACTATGAAGCACACTATACATACATAAATACATATAATAAACAAATCCATGAAAACTTAATGTCAGCAAAAAAAAAAATGAGTATATACAGGCACATGAACCTAAGATCAACCCACATCCTTCTTCAGTTCAATTTACAAAAATCAATTTGAGTCCAAAAACAAGGACTTATAAATTAATATGCAAAATCATATGTATCTTTACTTTTAGCTTTGCAGATCTCAACATTTTAAGAAGACTGCAATTATACATTTAGAAGAACGTACAACATTTTTGATAATTTCTAAGATAATAAAATTGTTGACATGTAAAAAGCTTCTCCCATTGCATATCCGCAGTTATTAAATGCGATAAATGCAAATACAAACAGAAATAATAGTTTATAAACTAAGTGTGAATTCATTTAGGTGTGCCCTTGCATGATAATTGTACCACCAAAAACACCAATTACAGAATATTCTGTATATTCTTAATTAGTAAGTGTATTAACTTTCCATTTATATCTCACTTATCTTTGTAATTTAACCCTTTGCGGTCATATGTCTACTCTCAGCCACCAAATCTTTTTTACCGTTCCAGTTGTATGTCTGCTCTCAGCCACCACAGCGAAGAACCGTAATAATCTTATATTGTATTTCAAAACTAAGCTTTTAAAACTAAGCTGCTATTCCTCTGGTACTCTTACAACAAACAGAAATATATACCAGCTGTGATAAAAAAATTAGCTGTAACAAAAAATAATATTGTTTCTACCTATCCATCAGGTGATATTCTATTATTAGCGTGGAAAGACAAGAAAGTAGTCACCATACTAAGAAGATACGATACCTTGGGCATAAAATCTATAAAAAGAAGGACGAAAGAAGGTGGCAACGTCAACATTAGCAAACCAAATGTTATTATAAATTATAATATGTGTATGGGAGGTGTCGATAAGACTGATCAATTAGGAAATCCATATTGTTTTATGGGAAAATCTTGCAAATGGTGGAGAACATTCTTTTATGGAGAACAGAGGTTTGCACGGTCAATAGCTACATCTTATGTAAGGTGTCAGCAAAAAGAGAAAACAAGACGCCAGTGTCATATTTAATGTTTGTGCGATAATTGGTGGAACAACTTGTAAATGATTTTCGTGAAGGAGCATCTTCAAAACTACATATGGTTTATAATGGTAAACTATATATATTGCTTCACTGTCAAAACGTAAAGAGTAAAGATTGTTCTGTATGTTCAAACAGAAAAATCCAGGGCGGAAGACGCCAAACTAATTATTTTTGCGACACATGTAATCAAAAAGCAGGACTTCATGTTGGATACTACTTTGAAAGATATCACACGATGGAGAATTGTAAAATATAATTTTCACATAAAAACATTACATTAAAACACATTATTGTGTAAACATATATCCAAAGATCATAAAAGAATTAATAAATCTTGTTTATCCTTCATAATCTTGCATATTATGTATCACTCCTCGTTCAACGGAAATTATTTCCGACCAGTACGACACCCATCTCTAAATTTAATATAACCGCAAAGGGTTAAGTAAAACACCTTACATTACTGTTTATGTGATTGCACATATCCCATCCACATATAGTGATTTAATGCAAGCAAGTATTTTGACAGTTTTAAAGATTCTTAAAATGCTTGTTACGCTTAAAATTAGTTTATTACTACGTCTTCCTATTAAAACAAAAAATTCAACGTGGTTTAAGACCTTCGAATTTCATCTTTACAAGTCTACAATTATTTTGTGTTATTACAATATGTTGCAATGTTTAGAAGTGTATTTATCTTACTGTGACTTATGAGTTTCACGTACACATGTAGTTATTTTTAAGAGGAAAACATATAAATAAACTTCAACCATACAAAGGACTTCAAGAATCTCTATGTATTTGTTAATCAGTATAAAATTCGTTAGCTTCCAATTCAGTTATTAAAAAACTATAGCATTGTGAAGAATGAATAATAAAGATACAAACTCAAGGATGTTTTTCAATCTTTCTTTAATATTTAAGAGTTACTTTATATTTGCAAAAATGTTGACACTAAACAACATTAAGAGACAACTACCTAACTTCATAATGTTTAGAAGCTCTTCTCTATACATTTAATGCTTGAAGAATCATATATGATGTCATACAGATACTCATTTATTCATCTATGCAAGTACACCTATGACCACACTCAAACCCAACAATCATGAATAACACTTACTAAGCGAAAAATGAACAAAATTTCAATCCCTTTCAGTTTTATTCCAAATCAGCTACATTTTTTTCTTGCATCACTATTTCTTATGATATCAATGATTCTGAATGGAAGTAGTCAAATATGCATGGAAAAACTGAAATAAAGAAAAAAATAAATAATTTGAACAGGAATGAATTAATATTTCAATAATTTAAAATAAATGCTCAAAGTATAAATACTGTCATTGAATAATAACTAATAATAATAAAGTATAATAACTGTCATTGAATATGTTAAACCGTTCGCGCTCCTTTGTTAAATGTGACTTGACATCAATTGTTTTAACCCTTTGCGGTCGTATGTCTACTCTCAGCCACCAATGTTGTTTTTTATGAAAAAGTGATTTACATTGTTTCAAGTAATGTCTGCTTCAGCCACCAAGAATGAGAACCATAATAATCTTATGTTGTATTTCAAAACTAATCTTTTAAAACTAAGCTGCTATTCCACTGGTACTCTTACAACAAACAGGAATATGTATGTATATACCAGCTGTGATTAAGAAAAAAGTTGTAACATAAAAATAAATATATGTTGACATCCTATCAATCAGCTGATATTCTATTATATAGCGTGGAAAGACAAGAAAATAGTCACCATTTTACTAAGATATAAACAACTGGATTGTTAATGGGCAGATGTATTATAAAATCTATAAAAAGATTGGACACAGATTCTTGCAAAGTCGTTAGCAGTGGTCAACATTATCAAAACCAAATGTTAGTTTATAAATCTATCAATGTGTATATGGGTAAAAGAAATGTCATACAAACAAATTTTAATGTTGTTTTCAATATAATTTGTAAAAAAGTGATTTACATTGTTTCCAAGTAATCAACTGCCCTTTATGGTAGATTTCAAATAAATAACATAATGAAGAAACTGAGTTTCAAGTGTATACGTTTATGCTATTGGGTAATGTTCTTTAGATAAAATAAGAAGGAGCATTTTGCAGTCAATTCCACACAATACCTAAAGCTATAAATTCTGCATCTAATCAAATAAGCTATAAGGATGATAAGCACTGTGGGTATTATTGTTACAACACAGTTTCTTACTATCTATTTCTGAATAAGATCAGTAGAGTAAAATTTCATAGGTAATAAATTGAAAATTATAAATGAAATTCAAATTAATGTCACAGATTTTAAATGGCTAACGTGATTAGAAGTTATAAAAAACATTGTAATGCCGTTATAATACATTATAAATACTGTATTTGTGACACCTTAGTATATCAAAACTATAAATTGTTATTATATGCAAGCAATACAGATTCATTAAAAAAATGTTTACATACAAAATTGATTTTGCTTTCCTTTCATTAGATATAAACAACTGGTGTTGTTAGTAAACGAGCAGATGTATTATTTCAAACAGTATTTGATACATTTATACATTGTAACAATATTATGACACAGATTCTTGCAAAGTCGTTAGCAGTGGTCATGTTTGCATAAATCAAATTAGTGTTCCTGTTTCCTATTTTTTTTTTGTCAGTTTCCAGTAATTTCATCTGTTCAATGTCGGTAACGATATTAGTTTGGTAAAAGAAATCCTACATACATCAACAAATTTCAATGTGGTTTTCAATATAATTTGTGAAAAAGTCATTTACATTGTTTCCAAGTAATCAACTGCCCTTTATGGTAGATTTCAAATAAAACGCTTAACATAATGAAGAAGTACTGGAGTTTCAAGTGTATATGTTTATGCTATTGGGTAATGTTCTTTAGATAAAATAAGAAGGAGCATTTTTCAATCAATTCCACATAATACCTAAAGCTGTAAATTCTGCATCTAATCAAATAAGCTATAAGGATGATAAGCACTGTAGGTATTATTGTTACAACACAGTTTCTTACTATCTATTTCTGAACAAGATCAGTAGAGTAAAATTTCATAGGTAACAAATTGAAAATTATAAATGAAATTCAAATTAATGTCACAGATTTTAAATGGCCAACATGATTAGAAGTTATAAAAAACATTGTAATGCCGTTATAATACATTATAAATGCTATATTTGTGACATCTTAGTATATCAAAACTATAAATTGTTATTATATGCAAGCAATACAGATTCATTAAAAAAATGTTTACATACAAAATTGATTTTGCTTTCCTTTCATTAGATATAAACAACTGGTGTTGTTAGTAAACGAGCAGATGTATTATTTCAAACAGTATTTAATACATTTATACATTGTAACAATATTATGACACAGATTCTTGCAAAGTCGTTAGCAGTGGTCATGTTTGCATAAATCAAATTAGTGTTCCTGTGGCCTTTTTTTTTTTTTTTTTTTTTGTCAGTTTCCAGTAATTTCATCTGTTCAATGTCGGTAACGATATTAGTTTGGTAAAAGAAATCCTACATACATCAACAAATTTCAATGTTGTTTTCAATATAATTTGTGAAAAGTGATTTACATTCCTTCCAAGTAATCAACTGCCCTTTATGGTAGATTTCAAATAAAACGCTTAACATAATGAAGAAGTACTGGAGTTTCAAGTGTGTATGTTTATACTTTATTGGGTAATGTTCTTTAGATAAAATAAGAAGGAGCATTTTGCAGTCAATTCCACATAATACCTAAAGCTGTAAATTCTGCATCTAATCAAATAAGCTATAAGGATGATAAGCATTGTGGGTATTATTGTTACAACACAGTTTCTTACTATCTATTTCTGAACAAGATCAGTAGAGTAAAATTTCATAGGTAACAAATTGAAAATTATAAATGAAATTCAAATTAATGTCACAGATTTTAAATGGCCAACATGATTAGAAGTTATAAAAAACATTGTAATGCCGTTATAATACATTATAAATGCTATATTTGTGACATCTTAGTATATCAAAACTATAAATTGTTATTATATGCAAGCAATACAGATTCATTAAAAAAATGTTTACATACAAAATTGATTTTGCTTTCCTTTCATTAGATATAAACAACTGGTGTTGTTAGTAAACGAGCAGATGTATTATTTCAAACAGTATTTAATACATTTATACATTGTAACAATATTATGACACAGATTCTTGCAAAGTCGTTAGCAGTGGTCATGTTTGCATAAATCAAATTAGTGTTCCTGTGGCCTTTTTTTTTTTGTCAGTTTCCAGTAATTTCATCTGTTCAATGTCGGTAACGATATTAGTTTGGTAAAAGAAATCCTACATACATCAACAAATTTTAATGTTGTTTTCAATATAATTTGTGAAAAGTGATTTACATTGTTTCCAAGTAATCAACTGCCCTTTATGGTAGATTTCAAATAAAACGCTTAACATAATGAAGAAGTACTGGAGTTTCAAGTGTATATGTTTATGCTATTGGGTAATGTTCTTTAGATAAAATAAGAAGGAGCATTTTCCAATCAATTCCACATAATACCTAAAGCTGTAAATTCTGCATCTAATCAAATAAGCTATAAGGATGATAAGCACTGTGGGTATTATTGTTACAACACAGTTTCTTACTATCTATTTCTGAGTAAGATCAGTAGAGTAAAATTTCATATGTAACAAATTCAAAATTATAAATAAAATTCAAATTAATGTCACAGATTTTAAATGGCCAACGTGATTAGAAGTTATAAAAAACATTGTAATGCCGTTATAATACATTATAAATGCTATATTTGTGACATCTTAGTATATCAAAACTATAAATTGTTATTATATGCAAGCAATACAGATTCATTAAAAAAATGTTTACATACAAAATTGATTTTGCTTTCCTTTCATTAGATATAAACAACTGGTGTTGTTAGTAAACGAGCAGATGTATTATTTCAAACAGTATTTAATACATTTATACATTGTAACAATATTATGACACAGATTCTTGCAAAGTCGTTAGCAGTGGTCATGTTTGCATAAATCAAATTAGTGTTCCTGTGGCCTTTTTTTTTTTTGTCAGTTTCCAGTAATTTCATCTGTTCAATGTCGGTAACGATATTAGTTTGGTAAAAGAAATCCTACATACATCAACAAATTTCAATGTTGTTTTCAATATAATTTGTGAAAAAGTGATTTACATTGTTTCCAAGTAATCAACTGCCCTTTATGGTAGATTTCAAATAAAACGCTTAACATAATGAAGAAGTACTGGAGTTTCAAGTGTATATGTTTATACTTTATTGGGTAATGTTCTTTAGATAAAATAAGAAGGAGCATTTTCCAATCAATTCCACGCAATACCTAAAGCTGTAAATTCTGCATCTAATCAAATAAACTATAAGCATGATAAGCACTGTGGGTATTATTGTTACAACACAGTTTCTTACTATCTATTTCTGAATAAGATCAGTAGAGTAAAATTTCATATGTAACAAATTGAAAATTATAAATGAAATTCAAATTAATGTCACAGATTTTAAATGGCCAACATGATTAGAAGTTATAAAAAACATTGTAATGCCGTTATAATACATTATAAATGCTATATTTGTGACATCTTAGTATATCAAAACTATAAATTGTTATTATATGCAAGCAATACAGATTCATTAAAAAAATGTTTACATACAAAATTGATTTTGCTTTCCTTTCATTAGATATAAACAACTGGTGTTGTTAGTAAACGAGCAGATGTATTATTTCAAACAGTATTTAATACATTTATACATTGTAACAATATTATGACACAGATTCTTGCAAAGTCGTTAGCAGTGGTCATGTTTGCATAAATCAAATTAGTGTTCCTGTGGCCTTTTTTTTGTCAGTTTCCAGTAATTTCATCTGTTCAATGTCGGTAACGATATTAGTTTGGTAAAAGAAATCCTACATACATCAACAAATTTCAATGTTGTTTTCAATATAATTTGTAAAAAAGTGATTTACATTGTTTCCAAGTAATCAACTGCCCTTTATGGTAGATTTCAAATAAAACGCTTAACATAATGAAGAAGTACTGGAGTTTCAAGTGTATATGTTTATGCTATTGGGTAATGTTCTTTAGATAAAATAAGAAGGAGCATTTTTCAATCAATTCCACATAATACCTAAAGCTGTAAATTCTGCATCTAATCAAATAAGCTATAAGGATGATAAGCACTGTGGGTATTATTGTTACAACACAGTTTCTTACTATCTATTTCTGAATAAGATCAGTAGAGTAAAATTTCATAGGTAACAAATTGAAAATTATAAATGAAATTCAAATTAATGTCACAGATTTTAAATGGCCAACATGATTAGAAGTTATAAAAAACATTGTAATGCCGTTATAATACATTATAAATGCAATACAGGTTCATTATATTTCATTAGATATGACATCTTAGTATATCAAAACTATACAATTGTTATTATATGCAATCAAAATAGTTTCCAGATTTCATTCAAAAAAATGTTTACATACAAAATGTTGTTTTCAATATAATTTTTGCTTTCCTTTCATTAGATATAAACAACTGGTGTTAATGTTTAGATAAAATAAACATTTTCCAATCAAGCAGATAAAGCTGTAAATTCTATAATCAAATGTTATTGTTACAACACAGTTTCTTACTATCTATTTCTGAATAAGATCAGTAGAGTAAAATTTCATAGGTAACAAATTGAAAATAATAAATGAAATTCAAATTAATGTCACGGATTTTAAATGGGCAACATGATTATAATAGAAGTTATAAAAAACATTGTAATGCCGTTATAATACATTATAAATGCTATATTTTTGACATCTTAGTATATCGAAACTATAAATTGTTATTATATGCAAGCAATACAGATTCATTAAAAAAATGTTTACATACAAAATTCATTTTGCTTTCTTTCATTAGATATAAACAACTGGTGTTGTTAGTAAACGAGCAGATGTATTCAGTAAGCGTCTGTATCAAAAGTGTTTTTCTTTCAATAAAAACATTGTAAATGCCATACAATTTTACAATTACAATATTATATCAGTAACTTAATAATATTATATTTTGTAAAACTTCATGTCTTCTTTAAAATAAAACTGTGGCACCCAGAGCAAGACGCGCTAAATTTGCGTGGCAGTCAATGGGTTAATACATTTATACATTGTAATAATATTATGACACAGATTCTTGGAAAGTCGTTAGCAGTGGTCATGTTTGCATAAATCAAATTAGTGTTCCTGTGGCCTTTTTTTTTTCAATTTCCAGTAATTTCATCTGTGCAATGTCGGTAACGATATTAGTTTGGTAAAAGATATCCTACATACATCCGTTAAGGGCAGTAATATTGTTCATGACATACATGATCTTTGCAACTTGTTAAAATATCGCAACACTTTTTTCATGTAACTGTAAAATCCTGCGATGCATTTTTTAATTTTATTCGTAAAACGTGAAAGACATGACGCTTCTTCAATATACTAACCTCAAACGGATCTATTGAACTTGGCAATGTGAAAAAGCGTGAATTCAGCCATATTGTGACGTAGGTAGAGTACGCAGCCGAAACAATATTTATCTTTGACAACAGATAGATGTGTTTTTCTTCGACACATATATATACAACGTTTGTCAACGTGTTTGCTCGAGTTTTTGCAACACAACCTGACAGGCCGGTGCCTTGCTCAAATCTGTACACGTTTTACACATGGAAACACAATTTCACATTTAATCCGTGTCGAATACAGAATTAATTTTCACTGCCCCCTTATATACTTAAAGGTGTCACATAAAGGTAATGAAAAACTGTCATATGCCCGGGAAGAAGGTTTTTGTAACTGTCGGCACGACTAAGTTCGATGACTTAATAAAAACAGTATTAACACATCAAGTTATGAAGGTAATTGAACTTATACATAAAATTGCAAGAACGAACGTAATTTTTACTACAAGCCTCATCTACGTGTACATACTTGCAAAAATGGTGGGGAAATATAATGGCACTGTTGCTACATGACAAACATTGAAATACTAGTTTATTCGTAGATATATAAGTTACTCGCACTTCTTATCTACTTATTTTTATGCTTCTAGGCTTTGTCTTCAAGGAATTATACCCATTTGGTTCTCCAAATAGGCAATAGTTTATTAATACCAGATTGTACACCCAGACACGGAATTCATCATATAGAGTACTTTCATTTGAGTCCATCAATTGGAGAGCACTTAAAAACTGCCCAATTAATAATAAGTCATGCAGGCGCAGGAACCATCCTAGAAAGTTTGGAATGCCGTAAAGACTTGATCGTTGTCACAAATGAGCTCCTTATGCATAACCATCAATTGGAACTGGCAGAAGAAATGCATATCAAAAAACATTTATACCACTGTAGTTGCAAGAATTTATTGAATGTCATTCAAACAATGGATATGTCTAAATTACAACCGTTCGTTAATGATAAAAGCAAGAATATTGCAAATTTCATTGATCAAGCTATGGGCTTTGCCTAATGCCCACGATATATTATCATTGATACAGACTCTTTTATAATGGATTTTTTTATAATGTCATGAACATGCAGAAATAGTTGTAGAATAAGATATATTTCATTCTGTAACACGAAATATAAGGGTAAATACACCATATAATTCAATTTTTGTGATTATACATATATCCCTCATATAATTTATAACAGTATGCAACGTAGTTTCATAATAATTCATAAAACTATCATATCCAGATATAAAAAAGATTAATGATTTTAAGTTACAAAAAGTGAAAGTAGGGCTATGGCAGTTAAGGGTCTTTGGAATCTCTTGGCAGATATCTTCACGTTTCTCATGGTTAACATAAGCATGCTATATTATAAACAATCAACATAGTCTTAAAATAAGTTTTAATACATTTAAAAAATATGGACTATTTCATTCCAGCCTTTAAATTACAGTGGACAGACATTCGATTTGCATTGTGACGAGTAGAATTTACAGCTGGTAATCTGAGTAGCTTTTTGAAATGAACGCCTTACCCTGTTGTGTTCACACATGATCACAACAGCTTTTACGCTTTCAATTTATTTCATGAAGATACATGAACAAGACAACTACATAAAGTTATAGCATTGAGTGGCTTAATTACAGACCAGACCAAGACGCGTCATAACTTTCAACAATTCATTTCCCATTTGCGCAGGACTCCTTGTAACTATAACGCCGGCCTGTATGACAGAACAAAGTGTCATCGTAAATTTTTATCGCTTTCAAGCAAAATGGATATTTTCAAGGATGTAAACAATGGGAACAAACCTTCTCAAGGGCATTAATTTTATCTTGAGCGCCGCCTTTTCCGCCTGAAATTATAGCACCCGCGTGTCCCATTCTTCGTCCAGGTGGGGCAGTAAGACCAGCGATAAAGGAAACTACTGGCTTCGCTTTTCCACCCTGAAGTGTAACCATCGATTTAGTACGAAGCGTAACTCTAAACGAACTGGTAACAACAACAATATATAAATACACATATTTACGAATTGTGGAAGATTAATGGCAGGGACAATTAGAATATACGAGAAGGTATTAGGGCTACGGGGAGAGAGGATGCGTTAGGATTTGGGTACCAAAGTAGTAGAACAGCAACCAACAGTATTATTTTCAATGAGATATTCTGCAGCTAATTCTTCTGCGCTACCGCCAATTTCCCCAATCATGATGATTCCATCACAATCTGGATCTTTCAGAAATACATCCAAGCAGTCAATGAAATCTGTTCCATTGAAGGGATCACCACCTATTCCTATGCACAGTGTTTGCCCAAGACCAGCCTGCAAAATAGCTGACATCAAATATGCATTTATAGATCTCAGCCGTGTTACAAAAAAACAAATTAATGCGTATCATTGCAAGATACAGAAATGAAAATGTATGTATGGATAGTGTATGTTTGAAATATACATACAAGGGTTGTTTGATTCACAGCCTCATATGTCAAAGTCCCCGACCTTGATACAATACCAATCTTTCCTTTCTGATGTATGTGACCAGGCATAATTCCTATTTTACACTACAATAAGATAACACATTTTATATATCCTAGATGTTGTTGGACAGAAGAATATATTTGTCCGTAATATAAGTTTCGCTGAGAATTATAAATTGCAACTCATTCAATATATATACACAAAGAAAGCATTCTAAAAGATAAGTCTATTTTGTATATAATATGCTACCAATGATTAGCCAAATCTTATCTGCAACATTTTACATGATTGTAGAAATGCAAAAATACGAAAAGAAATTGTATATTTACCTGCTCAGGAGCTATTATGCCAGGACAGTTTGGTCCTATCAATCGTGATTTATTTTGTTCGAGTAAACGTCTCTTCACTTTAACCATGTCATGTTGCGGAATACCTTCCGTGATACAGACAATTAAGGGCATTTCAGCATCCATTGCTTCCATAATAGCTGATGCCGCTGCTGGCGGAGGAACATATATTACAGAGGCTGTAGCTCCAGTCGCTTGTTTCGCCTAACAAACAGAATATTGAAATATTACCTATCTATATATTAGGTAATACATTAACCCTCTGCGAGTGAAGTAGTTCTAAGCCAAATGATCTGTAGAAACCAGTTTGTTTAGAAATCATCATCTAAATTGGAATTTATTGCATAGTGCTTATTGTATATATGATTTTGCATATGCATGAAAACATATACAAGTGCACCAGCCAAATTAATTGCATTTGGCAAACATTATACATACATACATATATATATAAAATATTTATAATGTTCAAGTACACATAATGGTCTGTTGCACATATACTAGATTCCATCAATATGTGATATACATGGGTTTATCACCCACAAAGGGTTAATGTGCTTTGAAAAAGCAGCCAACGATGAGAGTAAATGTCAAACCTCTTTGACAGTTTTAAAGACAGGTCTCCCAAGATGTTCGGTACCAGCTTTTTTAGGATTAGTGCCTCCGACTATCTTAGTGCCATAATCGATAGCTTGTTGACAATGAAATGTGCCTTGCTTTCCAGTAAAACCTTGACATATCACTTTAGTATTCGCATCAATTTTCAAATTTTGTCTAGTTTCTGAGTAATTATACCTTACTTGCGTACGTAGTATGCTTCCACAATTTTTAACTGAAATTAAGCATTATTTTTATTTTGAGGGAGTATAATAAAGAGATAAGTTACAAGAGGTATCTGACATAAATTATACAATAATACAACAATATATAACAGAACATTGGATGAACATTTGGGATTTTATTACTGACAAGAACATTTATCATAACTTTATTACTACCGCACAGTCAACACTATACGGATGTATGAAGATACTGTCAAGTTTTATTAATTGAAATCTCATTTCATAAGATGAAATGCTATGTCAGAAACTGATATCAATGTTTTTCTGTTTTATTTTTAGTTACAATATCAAATTTCAAGATTCCTGGGTCAAGGTTCAATGCTTGAATAAGTTCCAATGAACAGCCATGAAACATGACAGTAGTATGACACAATAAAATCAAATAGAATTGACTATGCGAATGAACAAAGAAACTTCAGAGAAGAAGCGTACAGAAAAGGACAAGACCAAATGGGTGTGCACTAAAAATAAATACGTCAATTTGGCATATACAAAAAGTACATATTTGGCACATACATGAATGAACTGTATAAAAAATGACATAGAATACAGTAGAACGCGATAATTATATAAAAAGGCTGTCGTTTTATATTGTCAATTTCCAGTAATAAGATATTAATGGCGAGACAAATAACAAAGTTCTACCAGGCCATGTCTTAATTAATGTCACGTTTCCCTATCATGTAGTAATAGCCAATGGTTATGTCCTTCCTTACATAATGGACCGTATAATGTATGCAAATATAGCGTATCAGAATTATTCTTAGTTCATATTAGGCAATCTACTGGTAGTTAAAAAAAGGAAATAAAAAGAGGGTAAATTTGATAATAAAACGTCACAAGTGGCTACACCTAAGATCAAGTGCAAAGGTTGCTCAATAATAGCAGTGGCTAACTCACCTGTAAATTTTGAAAATACTCTGGACGCGACAGCCATCTCTAAATGAAAGTGCCTTCTGTTGAAAATTACTTCGGGAAATTGGATTACTTAAGGACCACCATTAAAAGGACTAACTACCGTGGACTAGCAAAACGATCGAGGTGAGAATGAAATGCCAAGTGAATTATCGCACGGAACTGATGTTCCTCTCCGACACGGACTTATCGTGTGTAACAGACTTCGTCGCGCATTGCTATCATTGGCTGCGAACCTAAGCTACGTAATCTACACTATTATTAAAGGCGTGTTTCTAAAGTCGCCGCGCTTCCTCAGAAAATCTATACTTTCTTACCAGCTTCCTAACAAGCGCGTTAATTCAAAACATCTTTAACGATTGAGTATACGATAAGTGGTACAGTAAAACCTGTTTTTGTGCGGTGGATAGGGACCGCATAAAAGCAATCGTACAAAAAAATATTCGGAAATTTTATAAATCGTTACATACAATAAACAATTTTGTACGATATACTACCTACAATTTTTTTTATGCGGTGGATAGGGACCGCATAAAAAAAGTCGGACTTAGAAAATACATCAATGATTTATGAAATAGATGAGAGAATGCTTTCAATTAAATTAAATAATTAAATTAGACCTAAAGAAATTGTAAAAATATTTAATTCTTCATTGTACATATACATGGAGAAGTTTTGAAATTGTACATTAAATAGTTTGCTGCTACTCGTCGTAATCCAAAACGCGCATCTTCTTGTGATGAATTGGTTGAAAATCGCTTTCGTCGCTTGAAGATAGGATTTCAATTGATTTGTTTTTTGGTACCATAAACTCAGTGATCAGTTTTTGTGACGACGGTCGACTGGTCAATTGCTTGTAAACGTCACGATAGTGAGACATGCATGATCTCAGTTCTTTTTGGAATTTTAAGCGTCTTTCCGCGTTGGTGTCTATTTTAAGAAAATACGTTTCCAATTTTTTCGAAATCTGGATCCCTGCATATATTTTATCTGCTGCAATAGATTGTATATTTGTACATTGATACATATATGTACATTGATAGAAAACATTAAACTGGTGCTAACGCCGCTAAGATTCATATACCGCATAAAAATAAATTGCACAACAAAAAATTGCACAAAAATAAAATCGCACAAAAACAAAATCGCATTTACTGTATACGATAACTGGTAATGATTATGTTAAGACATTGAATCGTCCACAATAATTCAGATCAATCGTTTTAAAACAAACAACATTGGTTGTAAATATTGAATATGCGATATTGTCGTCAGACATGGGACGTGACAGAAAATATATTAACGGACCACAGAATATGTGTAAATGTAAGTTTAATCGTACAGATAACATTTGTTGATATTACTTGTGAAATCAATGGCGTAATATATACAACTATTGAAGGTATACAGTAAAACCTGTTTTTATGCGGTCTTTTTTATGCGATTTTGTTTTCGTGCGATTGATTTTGTGCAATTTTTTTTGTGCGATTTATTTTTATGCGGTATATGAATCTTAGCGGCGTTATCACCAGTTTAATGTTTCCTATCAATGTACATATACATGTTGTGGACAAAATATATGAATGTGTAATTAATCGAAACGTTACCGAAAACGCGTCAACGTTATTATCTGAAATTAGTGCGCTCGCAGATAACATCGGCAGAGAAGGCTTTGATTCTTTCGGCGATAATGACCTCGACGAGATGGTTGAGGACCAAACTGTCGATGATAGTAACATTATTAATAGTTTGATAGATTATTAAAATGGACAAGAAGAACCGGAATCTATTACAGCAGATAAAATATATGCAGGGATCCAGATTTCGAAAAAATTGGAAACGCATTTTCTTAAAATAGATACCAATGCGGAAAGATGCTTAAAATTCGAAAAAGAGCTGAGATCATGTATGTCTCACTATCGTGACGTTTACAAGCAACTGACCAGTCGACCGTCGTCACAAAAACTGATCACTGAGTTTATGGTACCAAAAAACAAATCAATTGAAATCCTATCTTCAAGCGACGAAAGCGATTTTCAATCAATTCATCACAAGAAGATGCGCGTTTTGGATTACGATGAGTAGCAGCAAACTATTTAATGTACAATTTGAAAACTTCTCCATGTATATGTACAATGAAGAATTAAATATTTTTACAATTTCTTTAGGTCTAATTTAATTATTTAATTTAATTTAAAGCATTCTCTCATCTAGTTAATAAATCATTAATGTATTTTCTAAGTCCGACTTTTTTTATGCGGTCCCTATCCACCGCATAAAAAAATTATAGGTAGTATATCGTACAAAATTGTTTATTATATGTAAGAATTTATAAAATTTTCGAATATTTTTTTGTACGATTTCTTTTACGCGGTCCCTATCCACCGCACAAAAACAGGTTTTACTATATTTTTAAAATCATCTTTTAAGATCAGAAAAACCAAATTTTATCTTAATCTTTTTTTAAGTTATATTATCAGTAGTGTTTCAAACGTCGAGTCATTAATACTAATCCTGTCTATTATTGCCATCGTGCAATGGGGGATATAGGTGGTTAACGTACAAAAATGCAGTCCTATGAACAAAAATTCTAAAGAATTTTAGAAGTAAGGTGTATGTTGTGTGGTCCGTCGGTGGTGGTTTAAGCTGAACTTCTATGTGACTGTTTCTGAATACGTTGTGCATGCTTGCTTGTTACGCCCTAACGATGATGCCCCCTCCGGGTAAGAACGGGACAATATTTATTTTTAGCTTTCGACGCACTCTTGCCTCCACTTCTACATTCTGTCCTAAGGAGAGAGAGAGAGAGAGAGAGAATAAGAGAATTGAAAAAGAAGGATGCGGGAGTGCGCGTGGGGCACATTTTATTTCAGATTTCCTCAAAAACTCATGACAGTAGCATCAATAGGGTTGATGCAGATAAGTTTTACTCAAGACGCTTGAACTAAAGATTAGGAAGACTTAGTAGTAAAGGGTTTTTCAATAGCTATGTCCGAACTTTGACAGCACGCTGCTGTGACATTTCAGGTGGCAGCACTGTCACTCTTCGTTGTTTATGTTTTGCAGACACGCTTAATGAAAAACCCTTCATACGTAGTGCACGGGATGAACTTTGGCCATTGAGAAGAAATTGTATTTGCCTGCGCCATCTTTTGGTACACAGGCGATAATAAGAGGGACTCATAGTTACCATTTAACAACGCGTCGAAATTGTTAAAATTTATTATAAATATTCATGTGCTGTTCGCCAAACTTTTCGCGAGCTACGAAATATTTGCGGCCGAAATGATCGTCCAACCGAGCGATCAATTCAACGAATTATCGCGAAATTCGAGCAAAGCGGTTCGGTTGCTGATAAAGCAGTCCCTGTACGACACAGAAACGCGCGATCTAACGTGAAAAAAATATCATTCGAACCATCAGTGAGATCAAGGCCGACTTATGCAAGAGAGTCATAGAAAATTGGACCTCTCGGATCGAGTCCTGTAAACGAAGCCGCGGAGGCCATTTGAATGATATCATTTTTAAAACCTAATGGTATCGAAAGTACTTTAATCCGCAATAAACGTTTTCGTCATATGTGGCACACAACTTTTTTTATTCAATTTTAAAGTTCAGACACGCTTAATGAAAAACCCTTGATATGTAGTGCACGGGATGAACTTTGGCCATTGACAAGAAATTGTATTTGCCTGCGCCATCTTTTGGTACACAGGCGATAATAAGAGGGACTCGGGACTAGGACACAGAAACGCGCGATTTAATGCGAAAAAAATATTATTCGAACCATCAGTGAGATCAAGGCCGACTTATGCAAGAGAGTCATACAAAATTGGACCTCTCGGATCGAGTCCTGTGAACGAAGCCGCGGAGGCCATTTCAATGATATCATTTTTAAAACCTAATGGTATCGAAAGTACTTTAATCCGCAATAAAGGTTTCCGTCATATGTGGCACACAACTTTTTTTATTCAATTTTAAAGTTCAGACACGCTTAATGAAAAACCCTTTATATGTAGTGCACGGGATGAACTTTGGCCATTGACAAGAAATTGTATTTGCCTGCGCCATCTTTTGGTACACAGGCGATAATAAGAGGGACTCGGGGCTAGGACACAGAAACGCGCGATTTAATGCGAAAAAAATATTATTCGAACCATCAGTGAGATCAAGGCCGACTTATGCAAGAGAGTCATACAAAATTGGACCTCTCGGATCGAGTCCTGTAAACGAAGCCGCGGAGGCCATTTGAATGATATCATTTTTAAAACCTAATGGTATCGAAAGTACTTTAATCCGCAATAAAGGTTTCCGTCATATGTGGCACACAACTTTTTTTATTCAATGTTAAAGTTCAGACACGCTTAATGAAAAATCCTTCATATGTAGTGCACGGGATGAACTTTGGCCATTGACAAGAAATTGTATTTGCCTGCGCCATCTTTTGGTACACAGGCGATAATAAGAGGGACTCGGGGCTAGGACACAGAAACGCGCGATTTAATGCGAAAAAAATATCATTCGAACCATCAGTGAGATCAAGGCCGACTTATGCAAGAGAGTCATACAAAATTGGACCTCTCGGATCGAGTCCTGTAAACGAAGCCGCGGAGGCCATTTGAATGATATCATTTTTAAAACCTAATGGTATCGAAAGTACTTTAATCCGCAATAAAGGTTTCCGTCATATGTGGCACACAACTTTTTTTATTCAATTTTAAAGTTCAGACACGCTTAATGAAAAATCCTTCATATGTAGTGCACGGGATGAACTTTGGCCATTGACAAGAAATTGTATTTGCCTGCGCCATCTTTTGGTACACAGGCGATAATAAGAGGGACTCGGGGCTAGGACACAGAAACGCGCGATTTAATGCGAAAAAAATATTATTCGAACCATCAGTGAGATCAAGGCCGACTTATGCAAGAGAGTCATACAAAATTGGACCTCTCGGATCGAGTCCTGTAAACGAAGCCGCGGAGGCCATTTGAATGATATCATTTTTAAAACCTAATGGTATCGAAAGTACTTTAATCCGCAATAAAGGTTTCCGTCATATGTGGCACATACTTTTTTTTTTTCAATTTTAAAGTTCAGACACGCTTAATGAAAAACCCTTCATATGTAGTGCACGGGATGAACTTTGGCCATTGACAAGAAATTGTATTTGCCTGCGCCATCTTTTGGTACACAGGCGATAATAAGAGGGACTCGGGGCTAGGACACAGAAACGCGCGATTTAATGCGAAAAAAATATTATTCGAACCATCAGTGAGATCAAGGCCGACTTATGCAAGAGAGTCATACAAAATTGGACCTCTCGGATCGAGTCCTGTAAACGAAGCCGCGGAGGCCATTTGAATGATATAATTTTTAAAACCTAATGGTATCAAAAGTACTTTAATCCGCAATAAAGGTTTCCGTTATATGTGGCACACAGCTTTTTTTATTCAATTTGAAAGTTCAGACACGCTTAATGAAAAACCCTTTATATGTAGTGCACGGGATGAACTTTGGCCATTGACAAGAAATTGTATTTGCCTGCGCCATCTTTTGGTACACAGGCGATAATAAGAGGGACTCGGGACTAGGACGTTATACTGCAAAGTACAGACTGCTGCGATCGCAAAAACGTCCACTTTGAGCATCCATGTAAATGCGACTTGCGGTACGGATAAAGAAGCAGACTGTTTCACCGATAGTGCTCTTAAAAAAGAGTGTAGTTAATGAAAGTTACGATTGATGGTATCAAAGTTGCCGAATGTAGATTACTAAAGAGGTGATCTATATAAATTCCTCTCTTTTTTATTGTTATTGCAGACAAGAAATTAATTATACGAAAAATTTTATATGGCACAAATGTTGATCAAATTTTACGTGGTCGAGATTCAAGGCTAGTACTGACGCATGTCGAATGCATGACACAAATGACAGTGGTGTACAGAAAATAAATTTCCCAACGAAAATGACGTGGTGAGGGTATATTTGTCCTTTTATAAAATCATCGAAAGAATTGCAAGGTATACATTTTTTAATACTCGTCTCATTCGCTCATCGTCATTTTTCATCGACGCGTCGAAGTCATATGCATATGCACAAATGATTGTAGTTTACTTCGACAGAAGGTTTCGAGTTAATATTCACTGAAATTTAATAGTACTCGCGAGCATACTGTGTCTGACAGTAGAGCCTACGTAAAATTTCATATATTTCCCGGATCCGTAGCAATTTTTGGTTAAGTTCCCTTTTTTTCTCTATTAAATTTAATTATTGATGTTTAGCGTATTTACACGCATTTCAATAAATTTGTGCGTATAAAACTCATTTTGAGTAAATATAAACAATTCCATGTGCAAAAATAATATTTGTATTTTTTATTTTTCTCATTGCTCTCACCAATTTCTTACTTAACTGATTCTGATTTAACACAATTTCCTGCACATAATCTTTCAGTTGTTAGTAGATCCTCTTTCATCTGATTGTTTTGTTTCCTAATTTTTTGATTTTTGTCATGTTAATAATCTGTAGGGAAAGCAACTTAAATCTAATATTATTTGTATATTCTTACATCATATACTTTCAGAGATTTGTAACAAATCTACCTAAGTAAAATTCTGTATAAATAGCAATGTTATTTCCTATGTGCATTATATATAGGAGAATTAATGTGTTCATGCATTTACATAATTTTCATTTGATTTTGCGACAATTACTGTAGTCATTTTTCTTTTCTATTTATTTACGATCATTCTTCTAATTCATTTTCATGTTATTGACATACACATCAAGTTTATTCTTTCATTTACGCATAGTACAAAACACATCTGGAATAGAAATGTCTATAACTAAATTAAACTTTCCTCATATTGGGATTATCAAAGCAATTTATGATTTAGAATGGATGACACTACTAATACAACAGGTATATGGCATAAAGGCAAAACGGAGGAGACAAACAATCTGTTTCATGGAGAATCCGGTGCAGGGTCTGCGGAAGCTAATTCTACATCCTTAGCTGATATATTTGATACAGCATTTACATCTGCTGTCGACCCAGCACCTCAATCTCGATTTCCTTCAGGTATTTCAACTGTATTTCTGAGAGATTCTGTCATTAATTATAAATTGTCCTTCTTTGCAGGTAACGAAATGGAATATGAGCATTTATTTGCAGACAGTGATATTGAGGAGTCTGATGTAGCACCTATAGATCCTTACGCAAATACCTCGCAACATCCAAGTTCAGAAAATGGTTTCGTTTTTGGCTCCTACATAACATCTTCAGAAGCGTCAGACGATGTTCATGAGTATTGGACATCTGATCACTTAAATTGTAACATGTGCCAAAACAGACAAGGCAGCAGTTTAAAAAAAGAATCTGTCACCCGATCTTTAGGTGATACATGCGAGGAAAGGCCTTGTCAAAATTATAGATGTAAGAGGATATTACATGATCGTGAGTTGCAAGGAAAACATAAGACTAAGAGGAGTGAAGAACAAAAGTTACTAAGTGGTCAGCAACTTGATAGTTTAAGTATAGCTGGTCCATCACGACTTTCTGATTACCCAGTTTCTAACAGGTATTGAATTATACGCTTAATCTTACATTAATTTATACTTGCGGTACCTTTATTGATTGTTAATTGTTCACAAGAAGATTTTTCCAGTAATAACATAGACAGACATGTATAAGCATAGGTGGAGAAACTCGATTGCTATGATATGTGGATGTTTGCACTTGGTACCTAAGGTTTCTAATTTTATTGTAAAATTTTTATTTTCATATAATTTGGGATTCTGTTTAGGTGTCTAAAAATCGGGTAACTCGGGTAGACACACCAAAGAAGTTTGTGTAATCTTGCCCACAATATTATTACATTCGTTTTATCGACCATTGCTTATAAGAATAATAACTGTTCATTATTTTCAATATTTTGGGTTTGTCTAGTGTAAGTAGACCTACACCACATTCTGGAAGCAACTTAAATAGTATGGTACCAAATGTTGAGGATCGAAGTGCCAATGATTCTAACACCATGTACCATGCCAGATTATCAAACGTAATAAATTCTCAGCTTCCGCATACATCACGTACGTTCACTCTTAATAATATACTTGAATTTGATACATAGATATAAATACGTGCATTATTAATAACGAAAATATTCTTTTGTATATGAGTAGAAAGTGATGATACGCCATCAGCACCAGACCTGCAATTAGACTGGTCATCAAGCAGTGACAGTGATGATGAGGATGGTTCTGTAGAAGTATTAGGGCCTGTTAATCATAATAAGGTTATTATACTGTTACATCGTAAAACGATACAGTCATATAAAAAGGATAATTTAATTTATTTGTAATTGTATCCATATAGATATTCAAAATTAGATAACTATGACCAAATTCGTGATTTGTCTAACTTCAAGTACTTTTGGCCTGAAATTTATAATTCGTCAAACTGATGGGTTTCGTAACAAGTTGACTGTCGAGTGTATTTTGTTGTGATAAAATATTACGTAATATGGTTGAAGTTGTCATAATTATCATAGATAGTATATTCATTTCGCAATAAGGTTATTATACTGTTTAAAAGGATAATTTAATTTATTTGACAAGCAATATTGTTACAGACTTCTGCAGAACCTTCAAATGATGGTAATCGTACAGTGACTGTAGTAGACCTCACAGCAGAATCTGATGAGGAACATACACCATCGGCATCAACTCATCCTGCAGTCAATTCAGGCGATTATGTTAATAGGTACATCAAATTAAACTTTATTTAGTTTAAAGAAATGGTAGACCCTAAAATTTACTATCTCCACAGAAACGGTTCATATCGTGTACAGGTTTACCCTGACTACCGCAGGTACATGTGTCGTTATCGATATTCCTATTATTATAGTGACACGGTGTCAATGTCGTCTCCACGTCATATACCATTTCCAGGTAATACCTTATTTAATAAAGTCAAGAGTATTTACGTCATGAAAAAACCCGATATATTGTATACATACAGTTACGAATGTAACAAAATTGTAAAAGTTCACCGTAGTTGATTGTGATTAATTTTATTAGTAGCTCTTCTTTATGTAGACAATTTTTATTAGAATGTATTATACCCACAGATGCTCACCCAAATATGACAAGGCCACGAATGCATCCAGTACAGGAAAGATTATGGATGAACCAGCAACACGTCCAGGAAGTACATAGAAGGAGACTTTATTTAAGACCGTCATCGCATCATACGTTAGTATTACAAGGATGCAATACAAAGACTTAACGACTTAAGTCACTTAACGTGAATTTTTTATCATCAGATATATTCGACCCAATGGACACATACATCCCGTGGGTCAGCATCCATGTAATAGAGGGAATGCTAGTCCTTCTAATGCTCATTGCAATGGGACCGATAATATGGCATATGCGGAAAGTTATTTGGCTCCACCTGTTTTACCCCCGCCGCAACAACCAACTGTTTATAGCCATCCAGAAGCTAGGGGAACATCCAACTTTGATCCGCCCTGTCCGCCACCAGTAATGGTAAGTCGGTTACTGTGTAAAATTAATATTTATTGAATGCGTTAAGGGGGTATTTATGTTCTTTGTGGCTGTAGAGACATCATTTTGTATACTGCAGTTTGTGGAACAGTTTCTATGCATTACAACAATGAATGCGTTAAGGGGGTATTTATGTTCTTCGTAGCTGCAGAGACATCATTTTGTATACTGCAGTTTGTGGAACAGTTTCTATGCATTACAACAATTGATTACGTTTTCATCCTGCAAAGGTAGACTTAGTCAATTTGTTGACATAGTTTCAATTAATTCAGTCAAATGGAACAGAAAAATGAAGAATTTTCTTGAATTTCATGAGTATGGTTGTTGCTGGTACCGTATAAAACTGCAAGATTACATTTGTCTTACATTTTTGAATCTGTAAAACCGTGAATTCTCAGATATTAACCCTTTGCGCTCGACGCGCTTTTGTCTCGGGCGGACTATTTCATGAGTTCGTTTTTGTTAACTTCAAATAATTTTAGACACAATAGAATACTTTAAACTCGTATATTTTAACCTTATATATATTTATTTAACTTAATGACGGATATTTATTAAAGATTACTTTTCTATAATTTTTCTTCTTGTGGTATTTTGTAAAACAATCTCCAATGTGCATTCTTGGCTTGCGGGCATGTGTCACAATAAAGTACACAGTTTCTCGTCTATATAGTTGCCGGACTTTTTGGGAACAAACTTTGCAATCCATTTTTGTCCCATCAAAATAACATAACAAGGGCTTCCCATTGAGCGCAACGATCATATATCTGCAAATCATTTGGCTTTTGGTCAATGATTGCTTTCAGATTCACTAAAAAATCGATTATTTGGATTTTTCAAAATTCTTTGACCCATAACGTCGAACAAACTTTCTTCATTATTTACATCGTCTTCATTCTCATGTCAATTACGAAATAATGGTAGTGATGTAATTTGCCGAAAATTGCCGGAAAAATTGAACTCATCGTCGTTCAATTGAAGCTGTAGTTTCTGATCAGTCCCTACACTGTTACGATTAAACCATTTTTTACTTTTTTTATAGGGTAATTCTACTAATTTAAAAGAAATATTGCGTTGCCAAAAGGTTGAATTCGAACTAATATTAAAGATTACGTTCTATAATTTTTCTTCTTGTGGTATTTTTAAAAGATAAGATATTTTATGTCAAAATGTGTCACAATAGTACACAGTTTGTTCTTTTTGGACGTTTTTTGAAAGAAAAATTGAAAGAAGCGTTGCGACGTCTATCAGCGTTCTATTATTCTCAAGACATAATGCACGCATTGAAATTCGTTTGTTTTTTCGTCGTTTGATATTCGTTAGGCCAAAGACAAATGAACACCGTTACCGCTGAATTTACCGCATCGATGCGAGTTGGCGCATCACATGCAGTGGTGCCTGAGAGGCACCGCTCGAGCGCAAAGGGTTAAGTTACTTGCGGCAGATTCTCTAACAATATGTTCTTTAAATATCTATTTCCAAGAAATTGTGTCAACGAGGTTCAGACTTTTTTTTAATTAAACTCCTTTAAAGTTTTCTCAGCGCGATCGACTTTTTCGAAGGAACGTAAAAGCACTCTCTTCACTTCGTTCGATGCAAAGTGTTTTGCTATAAAAACAAATGCAGTCATTCTAATAATAAAGAAAAAAATGTATTCTTTGAATTGGAAAAAGATGAATGCCTCTCTACCTCGTCTAGTTCCATCTCACATATCTGTTGCGTCTTGATATTCGTGACAGACAGACGTGACAGACACATACTTAATGTATTTATGGTTTAGTCTTATATATTATTTTTCGCATAATAACAATCACAAATTGTCAGATTGATGTTACGTAGAGCTTTTAACCGTTTGAGTGCCACGGGTCTCTCTCCAAACGTGCCAAAGAGCGCTTCTTCGCTTGTCTTATTCTCCGATTAATAACTTTCGCATCTAATTGTTAGATTGCAATTCATTTTCGTTTTTTTATCAGTTGTCCCATTATTTGATTTTTACCTAAAACGAAATGGTAGTCGTAAAGTCCGCATTGACAGAAATCGAGCGTATGCCGGTTGTCGACTTCGTAGCCTAGAACACTGGCACTTTTCAAGGGAAACAGAAGATGCGGAAAATCTCTCCTTGGCATTTAAACTGTTAAATCTCTTCGGTACGAGCGTTGTCGACTTCAGTCAACAGTTATCACATGCGTATATACGACTAATCGTAAACTTGTTTTCGGCCGTCAAGTAATGTTACGCGGTAAGCAACCGTCGTACTGAACAGGTTAATATCGAATATGGTCTAAAGATTTTTTTTCAAACGCTTAGCAACAGACGTGTAATTCTGTGTTTAACGTAATACATCTTTTGTAAATCAAAAAGACGTTCCAATTTGTACAAAATGAAGAAAATGAGGATACTTAAAAAATGTTTCTATGGGGGATGTTGTATTCATCACATCATATTATTATAGTTACCGCTATAATTTAAAACATACATACTAAATATACGCAAGCATAATATCATAAAATCTTGTTGTTATACACTCAGGTAAATGCGTTATCTGGAGCAGAAGAGATAGAGCCCACTCCACCCGACATGACAACATCAATGCCGGTGCATCAGCATATACATCACCATATGTATCACCACTATGATCCTCATCAACAACCGCAAATAGCACAACGCATGCATCACTTTCGCATTAATTTTTCGCCGCATGTGGTAAGTTATATAATGCACCTTTATTAAAGGATGCGTTTTCATTGCAATCAAAAATCACTTTTCTTTTTCAGCAAGAAACAAATGCGCACAGTATGATGCCATTTCCAACTTTGGACATGCTTCATCAAGCTAGGCACATGTCAGCAAGATTGGCAAATTATATGCGCATAGTTGATTTACGACGAATGGTTCACATAAGTTGTGGTGCTACGCAAGAATCCATTGAAAGTCATACATTCCCGCATAAATACAAACGGGTAAGTAGTTGTATCGATAACTTACAAACAATTTATTTGGAGAGTATTAATATGTCACCGTTTTAACTTAGGTGAAAAAAGTTGAAAACGGTGAAGATGCTATTGAGAAGTGTACAATATGTTTGTCTGAATTTGAAGACTGCGAGAGTGTGAGGTAAGTTTGAGAACTTTAACTTTTTTTTTTATAATTGCTGCCAATTATAATATTACCCAATCCTTTGTGATATGATGAATCTAACTCGTCATAAGATTCTCCAAGAATTTTGTTGTATGTGCTATTGATCAGAGGTACATACTCATATAATGTTGCCGTTGTGTATTCTACTTCTGTGAAATTCCATTTTTCTTTACATACGTTGTGTGATACAATAGTTAGGTATGCGTATTTTTTATTACATATACAGCAAATAGTACGTGGGGTCAATAGTGTTCTGATAACAATTTATGCCATAAATGTTCTTGCTGTATCAAACGATTTGACTGTACTTTAGTGACATTAATACTCTGAGTTTTGGTACTAACTACGGTAAATAGTGAAAAAAAATAGATGACAATTAAAAAATAAATAAAAGTGGACCTGAAAATGCAAACGACAGTTATATTAATAATTTACTCAACATAAATACGTTTTAATAAATGTGTTGTTTCGTAATTGAACAAAAGGGAAACCGACGTAAATAACCTTCAATACTGTGTGGTTGTGCATTAATTTAAATTGAATTGATTAAATTTAATGTAACTTAATATTTTAACGTATGATTAACTGTACAGCAGTATTTACGCGTAAATTTGCATTTTTAATATATTTTGTTCGTTCTTCCTAGTTTAAAGTACTAGATTACGTTGTTATTTCATTTTCAATAATCATTTTTCAAATTACAACAACTTGTGTAAAAATACAATATATAAAGCATTCACGTATTTTTTATTGAAAATACTTCAAATAGTCCGTCGTTCTTGACACTTTCTAATACTGGAATTGTAAGAAAATGTTCTTGCTGTATCAAACGATATATTCTTTATAATAGTGACATTAATACAATAAACAAAATTTTGCTATATTCTATATTGCTAAATGCGTTTCAAAAAAAAATAGCTGACAATTAAAAAATAAAGCGGTCAAAACGTTTGGACCATGAAAAATGCAAACGTGACCGGTCAACAATGTGTTAATAATTTACTCAACATAAATACGTTTTAATAAATGTGTTGTTTCGTAAATTGGATACAAGCATTTTGAAACCTGGGCACATTATGCTATATTGTGTGGGTGTAGCGACCTTAATTTAAATTGCAAAGGATTACATACTGTTACCATATAACGTTTAGTGTGCGAGGCTACTATTTCCTAAATTTGCATTTTTAATTAATGTTTTCTCGTTTGTAGTACTCAATATTGCGCAAGCGATATTAGGCTGTAATTTTTATACATGTCTCGTTTTTTTTTTGCAGGAGGCTTCCATGTATGCATTTATTCCATATAGACTGTGTTGATCAGTGGTTATGTACCAACAAGCGTTGCCCTATATGTCGAGTGGATATCGAAACATTTTTACACAAGGAACTCACTTCTGCTGCATAGTTCGAGGTTGATTGTGTTCGGTTATATTCAAAATATAATCTGTATGCTTTTATATATTTGAAATTGTACTGCAGACGAATGAAACCTGTTTGTCTAATGCTGGTACTGATGTCGGTGTAAAAATATTGCAACAAACAATCAAAATATCAGTAGTAAGACAAAATGGTTTTTCATGATTAACAAAAAAGCCTCTTTGTTCGAATTGGCTTTGCTACTGTAACATGTTTCTTGAGTCTTATTACTAGTTGTAAATAATAGAGAATAAGCTTATTCATGAATGTCGACATACTTATAAAATTTGTGTTTTCAAAATGTATGATTTGATAAGTAAAATTAAGTAAAGTTTATTTGGAAACTTTGTAATAACGATCATTTAATTGTATGGCGTATTGTCTCTTTAAAGTTTCACCGGACCGACTGTCAAAAAACAAAACATTATGGGGCATATAAACTCTATATTTTCAGCGCCACGTACCTTCTTGTTTTCATAGTAATGAATAAATAAAAGGCATTATGTGTACAGATACGTGAACAATTTATTTTAATGATTTTGCTAGACGTTGTGTATGTAGACGAATTTCAATGTATCAGATTTCACTGAAGTATCGTAAAATTATAACGTTTATATACTTACTTTCTTCAGTCGTGTGTTACTTTGTTCAAACTTTTTATTCACCTATTGATAAAACAATCGCGGACGAGTCATATGAATTAACATATTTAAGTAGTATGTTATATTTAAATTTGAAAGCTTATAACGAATAATTTACACTTTCTCTTTAATATAGTTGTACTCTTCATTATTATTTTTGTTGTTGTTATTGTTGTTACGATTACTTTTGGTACTAATAGTACTCCTTATTATTGGTATTATTATCGTGAGTTTTAATATAATTACTATGAACAACTGTGTACATCAGTCGCTGACTATTTCGTCATTGTTACCTCCGTTTGTTTTATGATTTAGGTAATGATAGGAAAAGTATAGGTATTTTACAATTACGTTTTATAATATATAACGCATTCTTAATAATTATTTACGCAATTATTCTAATCCCTACTAATGCTAATTGTTTATTGCAAACATATTTCAACATGACTGTAAGAGAAAATACTATCGAGTTCAGTATTTTATTTCTAAACATACATACCATTACAAACTGATTTTTTGTCACTCAAAACAGTTTTGTTGATTTTAGAGCATAAGAAACAATAGATTTTATTACTGTAAAATAAGAAAGGAAATACGAGAGACACCATAATTGTATAAAGATAAAGTACTGTAAACAGTCATTGTTACAGTATGCAGTCCTGTTATAACAATGGCACAATATCCTACACCGATACAACTACGAGGTGTAACAAAAAACCAGGAACAAATATGAAGTATTGCAATGGCGTAGAAATACTTTGGAAACATATTCTGAAAAAAACAAATATCAAAATATAAATTATATAAAAGTACTAAGATTAAAGACAATAGGTATAATGTGATTTGTACACACTGTAATAACGATATTCAAGTCAGATTAGAAAGAATGAAACATACAACGTTTGGTAATGGAAGCCGTGTTTGAGACTTCTTAAAAATCTAATAGCGTTCAGTTCCTTTGTAAATTTACTATAATAAGCAAGTTCTATCCTATGGCTCATTCTTATATTGAGTATTCTTGCTGCCATCCTTAACAGTTACTGAAACTGGTAACAAACTTACAGAAAGGTTATTAAAAATTAATGAATGAACTTTGATATTAAACGCTTGTTGAAAGTTTACATATAGCGATATACCATTTGCCAAGCGGTGCGTATCTACATTTGGATGATGTTTTGCAATATTACATTAAAGCTTGACATTGGTCACTTACAATGTACTATATTCGATTAAGCTGAAGTTCATCCTGATTAGTTGTCGTTTTGCATGATAAAACAAGCGCTCGCATAAGGTTTTGAGAAAGCTGTACATAAAAAAACGATAACTTTGTATACTTCAATAAGTTATACTAGTTTGTATCGTGTATTAAGACAAGGATCACTACACATTGTTACGTGTATTGACTTATTGTTAAAACATCAAAGTAAGTATTGGTCGAAATGTACATTATATGCACAAACTTTGTTATGATTACAGTCTGTGTTGTTCTGTGAATGGGAAAAATAGAGGTGTCTAAGTATTCGTAACGTTACGGTTGAATATAACGTGCAATCGCATAACTCGTATATTCAAACAAGGTTGAGAAAATTTCATCTACCTACAGTATTCAAGCAGTCAAACCCGAAATAGGTTTATAATGTTTAATCTGCATGAATTGAAACAAGTTATTGCGCTTTTTGGCACTAATGTACTAATTTCGACATACTCATACTCCTTGAAGCTATTCGAAAATACAGAAATTTCACCTCCCCGGTAAAAAATATCAATTTTTGTCTTTAAGGGCTTTTATTGAATTAATAAAGAAATAGTTAAGTACTCATATATATTTTTGCGTCCAAACGGGTAAGGGAAAGTTAATATGTTAACAAGAATATCTCTTTTTTAAAAATGAAAAAGACCCTTTTTGTTCGAAAAATTAAATTCGTTGTTTTGATGCAAGCAAATCAAGTTTTTTTACATTCTCTCGAATATGTAGACTTTTTGCAATATTCAATTATTCTGTTTAACTCGAATAACTGAGTTTAGTTTAGATTAATTCGTTATTTCCGAGAATCCGGAATGTTCCAGGAAAACATAAATCTCTGGCATTTGGTAAGCCGTAAGTAGACTCGCATGTAAGTATTTTTTTATTTATCTACATATGAGATATCTCAATTTGATAAGCGTTGAAACATGAACCCAGTATCTCTATAACATTATCATAGTACTAGAATGATTAACTTATGAAAGTCGTTGGTCTAGAAAATGGACTCATTAGCGAAATAAGCAAAGGCTATGAAAGAAACAATTAAGATTATTATACAAGTAGTCTGGAAAATTATACATTGTATTAATTGTGTCAAAATAAAAGAAGATTTTATACTGAAAAGCGTGGAAAGAAATAAAGATTCTAAACTCAATTTTTCAAACTCAAACTCAAACTTCAAGTTATCTGTGGGGTCATTTAGCGTTTTGAAAAGAAAAGTAAGATTGCTTAATTTTCGTACGAAGTTCGTGAAACGGCAGGTTAATCACTGCAGAGCCATAGTTGTGAATTACTGATGATACCAGTCTAAGTCAGTATGTTACATATCTGAAGACCTTCGTTTTGTTACTTTTAACAAACATTCTATATATGTTAAAAAAATTAATGTATTAACAGTCAGGGGTGTACATAAGAGGTGTATATAAATATATCAATATATAAATATATCTAATAATTTACTCATATTTGTCCGTAATATTTCATTTCACCATCAATTAGTATTGATAAAAATTCTCTTGACAACTACTATCAATACATCAGATCCTCAATATTGTTTTGTAACATTACAGAGAATAAAAACAATTCTGAGGATCACTATGAATCAGAATAGATGAAATTCAAGCGCGATCACTTCAATGAAGGAAAGATTGTGAAAAAAGTTAGTGACTGTTTCGCTCGGAATAAAATACATGAAATGGATTTTATTTTTAAGTAATTTTGAATAACAATCGGACTGTATAAGTTGTTTGATAATAAACAATATTTTTCCATGCTTCATTTCTTAAACTTTTAAATATAGTGCGTACACTGTATACACATAGGTTTTAATAGATTTATCACCTTCACTAGTTTCATAGACAGTAACTGCATGTCCATTTGCCGTGTTTTCGAAAAAAATATCCATATAGATATTCGAAATTAGATAACTATGACCAAATTCGTGATTTGTCTAACTTCAAGTACTTTAGGCCTGGTATTTATAATTCGTCAAACTGACGGGTTTCGTAAGAAGTTGACTGTCGAGTGTATTTTGTTGTGATAAAGTATTACGTAATATGGTTGAAGTGTTCATAATTATCATAGATAGTATATTCATTTCGCTGCTGGCTGTTTATGGCCTCCATAGCGCACAAGTGTATCATCATTATGGTTCAAACAAACAGGCACAATACTTCTGCAGTATTTTGTTTCGTTTGTTATTCAACTGACATTTCATTGGCCTTTCATCTGTTACTTCCTTTTCATAGCATTAGCCTTCATTATGTGTGGTGATTTGAATAAATTATTTTATTGAAATTGCTCTTACGGTAAATAATAATATATTAAAGTAGACCGTAAAACGAGAGTAAAATACGGCACTAGAAAACAGCAATATTTTCAGAAGTTTTTGACGATAAACCATACTTTCATTTAACTTGTTTACTACAGCATATCGCCATAT
Source organism: Cryptocheilus praepositus (assembly GCA_033815515.1). Taxonomy (NCBI): domain Eukaryota; kingdom Metazoa; phylum Arthropoda; class Insecta; order Hymenoptera; family Pompilidae; genus Cryptocheilus; species Cryptocheilus praepositus. Next base: position 934,646 of record JAWWQZ010000334.1, read on the forward strand.
GTGCCCATAATTATGAAAGTGGTCTAAGTCAAAATTAAAAAAAAATGAGTTTATCAGTTATTTCATACCACATTATTTTTAACTAAATTTATTCAATGTAATTTTTACGAAATTGTCAAAAATGAACCATTAGATAGTGGTTGTAATTTCAACATTATATGGAATTCATTTAGTTTTAATTATGAAAGTGGTCTAAGTCAAAAATTTTAATAAATTATATAAACAACTTGAAAATGGCACGTGGCCTTCTTTGACGCCTTTCTGAACTACATAATAACCTTATAAAATGTTCTATAAAACATCTTTAGATGATTCTAAATTTCACGTTTTGGATCTTTCACCTAAAAAGGAAGACCGAAAATATACGGAAATATTAAATTACTTCCATTATATACCACCATTAGACCAGTATCGGAAGAAAAACATAAAGATATTATGAGTTTACTACCGTACATCCCTCCAGTTTTTCAGGAACATTTTAAGAATCTTAAATACTCGAAATAATGATAAAAATGGATTACTGTTTAAAAATAATTAATAAATGTAATAAATGTTCACGAATTATTTCAATCAAATTATTGTTTCAAATAAAACTCAAAGTTCTTTATTGCTTTGAGTCATTTATAGGACATTCAGTTAATTTTGAAAATGGTCTAAGTCAATTCAATCTTTAAAAATAATATTATCGTATGAAATTCACACAAAATTTCATATTCATAATAAATTTCCATTAATTAAGACTAATAAAATTATAAATTAAAATGTCGCATAATGTAAAAATATTTTTTAAATTATTCAAATGCAATTCATTAAATATCTCGAAACAAGAAATATATGACTTAGACCACTTTCATAATTATGGGCACATATGTCTATTTGAATTCACAATACTAAAAATAATAATGTTGATATATTCGCATATGTACATATTATTTTAAATCACGATTCTAGTATTAATTACATTCGCAAAATGGTAAAAGTTAAAGTTTGCGAATTGTACGGATTTTTATCGAAATCGGATGTGCTAGTTTCTTGTGATCTCCACGACAATCACTGTGTCCATTTAGCATCAGAGAACACACCAAGATCACATACCGTTTGAATATAGGAGAGGATCTTGTTATCGAGTATGAAGTCATACTTGAGTAGAGGTAGGGTAGAAACAGAAAACAATTTCATTTTTACTGCATCGCGTCTGCTAGCATGATCACGATGATGAAATTTATAGTTGATTTTGCTATGAGTCATTCGAAAAATTGGATAAAGTAACACTGTACTGTTACTGACTATGTCTGTAATAATGTTACCGAACATATTGAATAAAGTACGGGAATGCTAGTAATATTGCATGGCATTTAGACCGTATTAAGTGCATTTAATTATTGTCTCTAAACTCGAGCGGGATAAAACTATTTAACACTAAACGCACCAAGCGGGGTCAAATGAGCTCTTTCAAAATTTACTTTAAAATCTTACATTCATTGTTATTTCTTTCGTTCGATCGACTGTCTGTAAATTTTGTATCTTTTGATTATTCAATTTCTCGTTTTAATAAATTAGGCATTTCTTTCTGATAATCAACGTTTATTTCATGAGGAGTCGAATGACCCCTCACGGCAAGAATAGGTAGGTGTAAAGTACCGGTATGTTTAGTGTTCAGAAGACGTCTGTGTTCAAACATTTCAAAGGGTTGAAGTCAGACGTGCATTATAGAGTACTACGGAACGGAATCGATTTATACGTAAACACGCACACATTCATATCGATCACCAAAGTGCGCAAGCGTGACAACAGTTTCATGAAGGATGACAATTTTCGAAAAGTGGATAGTAGCCTTAAGTGATATGTAACTCTCTGTGAAATTTATATGAAATTTAAATGATTATTTAATATGAAATTGCGTGAATAACATTTAATCGCATACTCGCACATCTTACAGGTGTTCGAAGTTTAATTAATAACGAAAATATTTGAGATGTTTGTCTTGTTCTAACCAAGACTATTTGAATACTAGATTTACGGATAAATATATAGGTATATGACATAGAGTTGAAAGAAATTAAAAGCCTGAGGAGGAACTAAATTTGCATATGTATTCATATTTGTTCATCAATGAAAGTCAGCAGAAGGTGCTACAAACTTATAATAATAATTTTCGTAGGATTGCTCGTGAAATCCGAAAAATCCGACATTGAAAAAGCGGCAAGTATCAGATCTGTTCAGTTATACTCTCTTCTGGAATCTACATGGGCTGACAACATGGTCATAACATTTGTAAAACCATTTAGTCCTTTGATTTCCAAGTCAAACGAAACTGTCAAACTTTTCATGCTCGCAAGTCACTTAACACATTCGCGGACATTAAAAGTTTCAGCGAGCTGCAAGAACTGACAGTCATTTTATTTTTAAATTGGTTGTGATATCCGAAATTAGATTAAACACATTTTATAAGTGTAGTCAGACTATTATATTTTAGTTCAGTTACGCATTATCTTGACAGGTATAATAATTACAAAAACTTAAGGTTATGTAAAATTAAATTCAAAATAACTGACTTTAACACATTGTTGACCGGTCACGAGTTAACTCGTGTTTGCACTTGCGTCGGCTATTTTAATTTTTGAAACGCAGGGCAACATAGAATATAGCAAAATTTTGTTCATTGTGTTCAATCGCGTCGGCTTTATTATAAAAAAAGTATATTTTTCTTGGTACTGAGGTTTTTATTACAATTCTAGTATTAGAAAGTGTCAAGAACGACGGAACGTGACGGTGAAGCATTTTTCAATCAATTATACGTGAATGCTTTATATAGTTGCCCAAGTGATTTTTAAATAAGTTGTAGTCATTTGGAAAATGATTATTGAAAATGAAATAACAAGGGCATAATCTAGCGCTTTAAAAGGGAAGCGCAATGAAACAAGATATATGTGCAAAACCTCTGGTCTACATTTACGCGTAAATGACTGCTGTACAGTTAATCATACGAAAAAATATTAAAAGTTACATAAAATTGATGTCCAAAGTTCAATTTGAATTCATTATGCACGAACAAACTTTATTGAAGGTTATTTACATCGTTTCACTTCCATATTCAATTACGAAATAATAGCCGGTGACTTGAGACAGATTTTGCCGAAAATTGCCGGTCAACAATGTGTTAAGATTTGAATGCTATGGCATTCATGTCATTCTGCATCATCATGAAAATGAATGCTATAGCATTCAAGTCTGCGAACGTGTTAGGCCTACTCCAGGCTGAAAACATACACATAGTGATTAAAATATAGACGTGGTTCTTTTGTTAGAGACTTTTCAAGCACGCATTTTACAGTCGAGACTACAGAGATCTACGAAATCTCAGTTGAGACTATATATTTTGCAGATTCTCGTGTGTATTACGCCTTTTTCAGGCCTAAGACAGAATGGAATTGTCTAAAACATCAACGCGCTTGATTTGTCTAGGAGCTTACAACCACGCGTATGGGATTCCATTATTACTTGTCACTTACTATATTGCTATCAAGTTTCTCAAACCCTTAAAGATTTTTTCACCAATCGACCCTGTGAAATGTTCATGTCTTCTCCAGGCTCAACATATATTCAAACTGTTCGAAACCATGAGGTGCCCAAATTGCTTCAGAGCCTATAAACGCATTTTGAAATTCTCCCATTACTTAGGCAAATCACCATGAAGTTTTTCATATTCTTCGAAGGTTTCAAGCCAACCATGACTATGACGTTTTGGAGTCTTTTCCAGCTCCGAGATATAATCAAACTGTTTGGGATGCCTACGTGCTCGATTTGCGAGGGCATACAAGTGCACGCTTGAACTACCAATAAGCATTCGGAAGGTCCGATTACGAAATTATAAGTGCCCATAATTATGAAAGTGGTCTAAGTCATATATTTCTTGTTTCGAGATATTTAATGAATTGCATTTGAATAAATTAAAAAATATTTTTACATTATGCGACATTTTAATTTATAATTTTATTAGTCTTAATTAATGGAAATTTACTATGAATATGAAATTTTGTGTAAATTTTATACGATAATATTATTTTTAAAGATTGAATTGACTTAGACCATTTTCAAAATTAACTGAATGTCCTATAAATGACTTAAAGCAATAAAGAACTTTGAGTTTTATTTGAAACAATAATTTGATTGAAATAATTCGTGAACATTTATTACATTTATTAATTATTTTTAAACAGTAATCCATTTTTATCATTATTTCGAGTATTTAAGATTCTTAAAATGTTCCTGAAAAACTGGAGGGATGTACGGTAGTAAACTCATAATATCTTTATGTTTTTCTTCCGATACTGGTCTAATGGTGGTGTATAATGGAAGTAATTTAATATTTCCGTATATTTTTGGTCTTCCTTTTTAGGTGAAAGATCCAAAACGTGAAATTTAGAATCATCTAAAGATGTTTCATAGAACATTTTATAAGGTTCATTTTTCAAGAATCTCATCCATTGAATTTGTAGCCAAGAGACAGATTCACCCGCGGTATTTTTTACTCTTCTTGTTATTGATTATAAACCGGAATGAAGTTGTCGTTATTATTAAAATTTGATTGTCATTTATTTTATTATGTAGTTCAGAAACGCGTCAAAGAAGGCCACGTGCCATTTTCAAGTTGTTTATATAATTTATTTAAATTTTTGACTTAGACCACTTTCATAATTAAAACTAAATGAATTCCATATAATGTTGAAATTACAACCACTATCTAATGGTTCATTTTTGACAATTTCGTAAAAATTACATTGAATAAATTTAGTTAAAAATAATGTGGTATGAAATAACTGATAAACTCATTTTTTTTAAATTTTGACTTAGACCACTTTCATAATTATGGGCACAATTAAGTTTGACGGTATCGGGTCACTGACGCAATAATCATCTTGCTGATTTCCCTCTATGACTCATCGCGGGAATTACGATTTTTCCCAATAATAACGTACCGTCTGCTACGTTGTCCTCTGGATCGTGTTTTATTTTTGGAATTATCATTTGACCGCAGTGGTTGAGGATTTAATTGGCGGAAAACACAGCGTAACGTGATAAACTGAACCTTTGATAATGTATATTATAGTATTGTAAACAGTGTTATGGATTTGTGGTAAGATCTAAAGATATACTGACCTAAAATTAAATTCTGGATAAAAATAAGAGGCAGAGTGTTCATGTTATTTCGTTCAGCATTTTACTTATTTGGAAGAGGTGTAAGCAAAATATGTAATAAACGCTTTATTCTGGTTTATTATGAATATGTCATTTTAAAATACATTTTTTATTTTCAATAATATTGTAACCATGACGATGACTTTCATTCAGAAGACAGAAGCACTGCAAAATTGTTATCTCATAAAAGAGTGGTGGGTAATAGACATTCAACGAAATATCATAAAAAGAACAGTTATGACCAGACAAAATAAAAAACGTAGAAAATAGTTTAGACTGACATATAGATGAACTTCGTAATGGTACGTTTCAATAAGTTTCATATATTGTTCAATAGATTCGCCATTATTAATTTTACATACTCGATGTCGATCTCGATTTATATCGAATTTGCTATTACGCTGCAGTTGTTGAGAAAATCGTGTAGTTTACCGCAAGGCCTTATTAGAGACTGGCAAGGTTGAACTATTCATCGAAACATATTAAACATGTGTAACCGCACAACTGACATTCAACAGATACAACCGAACAGTATTTATTGTGTTATGTTGTTTCCGCTAGAATTCAGCATTCTAAATTCGAGTCGTATAAAACTCGTTACATCGGTGATTTGGGTACTCGATTATTCGGGTGTCGAATTTTATTTGTTTTGTGTAAAATGGAATGTATTTGGGATATCCAAAATTTCAAGACATTCAAGTGGAATGACAATATTTTAGGCATTCGCGTTAAGCAAGTTATTTTCAATTATTTAAATGATCCAACGTATTTTTATTTAGTCGCATGTTATAAAATTGTTCGGTAATACATTCGTGTGTTATCTCATAATTCGCCTTAAGTTCGCGTTATTTCTAATTCGAATAATTAGAAGCTTGGAAAATAGCGGGTGAATTCATGTTTTCCGAATAAATAGGGAACATCAAACTTTATTGTTTGAATTGAAATCGATGAAATGTAAGGAATTTATTCGAATTGGAATATAATGTTCATAGAATATTCAGTCTGGAAAGATTAGAAATACGCAAAGCCAGAGTATAAAACGAATTGGCACGTCATTTTTGCGTTATTACACGAGCACCGCAAACATTGTTTCTGTGGAAAGGCCAGAAATACAGTTGCTCGCACTATCCCCGCATCAGCATTCCCGCGAATTCGAACCGCTACCGTTTCTATACCGCAAAACTCCGCGATCTGCCGGCGATAAGCCGTTCGAGCAATTAATGTCTCGATCCTATTTGTCGCCATTCAACTTCCGAGCGCGTGCCAGCCGATGATTGCCTACCGGATATAAAGAGAATGCCAGAGCAGAAGATCGTCCAGTCTCTTTACGACTTCACGATCGCACGTCGTGTGTATTCGTTGTGTGTATCCGTTGCCACGATCCCGTCCTTCGTCTTGAAGCCGTCACCTTGCCTTCCACTATAGCGCGCAACGAACGTGTACTCCGAATCCCATTAGCGCGTGACATAATTCGGAAAATTTCCGGTAGCCAACCTTGCAGGAGTGCGGTGATTTCTAGTAGATTCTTCTCTACGCACTGCGCAGAGTGCCATTTGACCATCTTGGCGGTGAAATTTCGAGGACCCGGGCGCGAGTTTGAACAACATTGAATCGCTGATCATCCGCAGGCATCGAGAAAATCGGACGCTTCGCTCTGTTCTACGTCTGATGACATGCTTCGGTAGATAGCTGCGCACCTTTCAAGGTAATTATCCCTGTCTTCTGTTTCTGCCCGCGCTGTCCAGGAGCTGCGATTCTCTTTGGCGTTTGTAATTTAGTCATTTATGTCAAGATCCGTTTTTTGTACCGGTCTAAGGTAAGAAAACGTAAGAATGCGTCGTGAGAATTAGATGCTTCGAAGTGTGCTGCGCTTGATGAGTTGTTTCGATAGACAGATGTGCGCGTTTGAAGGTAATTACGACTATTTCTTATTTCTATGAGCTATTCAAGTGTTGCGTTTACCTGGCTTATTCAGTCATTGTTTACGATATTCTGATCCTGAATGCAGCGGCGAAGATGCTTTTTCTATGCTCCTCTAAGTTCATAAACACCAGGTGGCCAGTGCGTCGTAATAATTGAAACTTTTGAAATGTGCTGCATTTGATGAGACGTTTTGATAGATAGATGTGCTTGTTAGAAGGCGAAGTAATTACGATTGCTTCTTATTTCTGTGTGCGGTGCGATTTAAACGTTTACCTGTCTTGTTCAATTGCTCCGCGCAACATCGTGATCGGATGCTTGCGATGCCAAGACTTTTTCCTACTATTCCAAGTTCACAAAACGTGTCAGTCGTTGAAATAAAGTACGTACGATCCTGTTTAGTGATTATTTATCGGTGTCACGTTAATACTGATACTACGTCGTAAGTGATTTAAGTAACTGCATGTACTAAGCCAAATTAACTAGAAGTAATAATAATAACACATGGTAACAGCATGACTTTCACTATTTATATAGAGTGATTTTATTCTGGACGTGTATTAGAATTGTTACGCTGTTACGTAAGAAACTCGTTTTTGAAGCTAATTTGCTGACTAAATCACGAATCAAAAAAGTAACGGTGAAAGAACGAAATGTAGCTAGCGTCAAAACTTAATCATAGTTTCGTCTCTGCGGTTTGTATCTTGGAATATACGGGTTTCCTAGAAGAGAAGTGGTTTTAGTTGCGGTTAGGACACGGATGATAAGCAACAATTCTAATGAGCGTGGGATGAATAGTGCGCGCTAGTATTATTAGTAACTTGAATAAACCATCTAAATATCCCGGTCAAGACTAGAGCAAACATTTTTAACTGAACACAGGTGCAAGTAGAATAAATGTTTAAAATCGAGTATAGATGTAAATTGAGTCTAGCAGAAAATCGAATAGAAATATTATCGCATAAATATTGCATAATAATTAAAAATTATGATGTGCTGGATATATGGTTACTTTTAAATGAATTTGTACGACGATCATCTAACGTATGACCTATGACCTATGACTATGTTTTTGATTTCTATATCGTGAGTACAAAATTAATACGTGAGTGCTTTTTATTTTGTTTCCTGCAGTACGTATTAAAAATACAAAAATATATGCGCACGAACAATGATATACCAATTCGCCTATATATAATTGTATTATTGCCGCTAGGAAAGTGTTCAATTAAACTGTTGTTTTAAATGATTCTATGCACATTCTCGTTTAAAGGATTCTCCAACGTTATGTGTATCTTGCATAATGCACTTCAGTAAAAGGCGTATATGATGAGATTGGATTTCTTCAGTCAATGCTACTGATAATTTGATCATTTATTTAGGCCAAGTCCGTTTCTCTGAGATGATTAAAAAATTTTTAATTGAACACAGGTGCAAGTAGAATAAATGTTTAAAATCGAGTATAGATGTAAATTGAGTCCAGCAGAAAGTCGAATAGAAATATTATCGCATAAATACTGCATAATAATTAATAAATTGTGATGTGCTGGAAATATGATTAGTTTTAAATGAATTTGTACGACGATCATCTAACGTATGTGACACTATGACCTATGACTATGTTTTTGATTTCTATATCGTGAGTACAAAATTAATACGTGGGTGCTTTTTATTTTGTTTCCTGCAGTACGTATTAAAAATACAAAAATATATGCGCACGAACAATGATATATCAATTCGCCTATATATAATTGTATTATTGCCGCTAGGAAAGTGTTCAATTAAACTGTTGTTTTAAATGATTCTATGCACATTCTCGTTTAAAGGATTCTCTAACGTTATGTGTATCTTGCATAATGCACTTCAGTAAAAGGCGTATATGATGAGATTGGATTTCTTCAGTCAATGCTACTGATAATTTGATCATTTATTTAGGCCAAGTCCGTTTCTCTGAGATGATTAAATAAGTTTCGGGTTTATTTAATCGTTATGGAACGCAAGTAACAAGGTTCAGTTCGTGGAAGCAGGTATGACTCAAGTAGGCCATTTAAAATTGAACGTAGGGATTACCCGAAGCACATTATATAAAGCAAAATAAATTATTGGAGGCCAACAATACTGTTATCTTTAAATATACCTCTTAACCAGTTAACTGTGTCGATCATTTTGCAAAGTGCGCCCCAGTGTGTGTCGCGATAATCAAGCGATGACGGATATAGTCGTCAAACACAGAGTAAGTGGCGCTGTTGAAATATTGGGTCAAAAAGACGACTTTATTTTAGAAAATGAATGAATTTATTAGTAATATTTACACAATGGATCAACGTAAAGCTATATTTACATATAATTAACGAAAAACTTAAAAAAGATCAAATATTTGTATAAATTAAAAATTTATAATGTTGCTTTCGTGTGATATGTTCTGAAACAGGGAACGATGCACAGTGGCACTTTGCATGTCGGACACCAACATCAAGAGTCTTTTCTAATTTTGTTTTTATAACAAATAGAACATCTTCGGGATGGATTTTTTGTTGTTGAAGTGTCTGGTATGTAATCGGGGAAATGTTTGTCGATCAAACGTGAAACATTGGATGTCATTGGCCGAGATTCTGATGACTTTTACTCAAATTATCTATAATTTTCATTTGTTTATTTCATTTTGGCCTGACCCCTAAACATTCTAAACATATTAAAATTTACGAATATAATTTAGTTTTCGCCAGAATTACAATTTAAATATCAAATTGTAACAAAATTTTACGCATGACGGATATATCCGTCATAACACAAAATTCTGCCATTCTTCCATGACGGATATAGTCGTCAAACACACTTAACTGGTTAATAAATGAAAGTTTAGAATTTCCGTGGTTATTTGAGGTTATTCTGAACTATTACGCCAAAAACATTTTTGATCTCAAGAAGAAGAAAACTTGTCATTTGTATGAAGTAAAGCATGTTCGAGCATATAGTTATTTTATGTAAACGCCATTTAATTGAATATAAAAATAAATATTCGTAAACCTACATTTATTGATTTTCAGTATTAAAATTTCGCGGAAGCTTGTGTGACGTAAGTAAGCGATTTTTAACTGAACGCAGCCTTTACCCAAAGCACATGAAACAACGCAAAAGAAACTCTTGAAGGCCAATAATCCTGTAATTTGTAAATGTATACTTTAATCATTTAAAGGTCGGTATTTCCGCGGTGATTTAAGATTATTCTTGTCTATTATTCGATAAATATTCTGCGAAGGTCAGAATAATAGGACCTATTACTTGTGCGAAATATAGCATCTAATTTAATATGAATATAAATATTAATAAATACACATTCATTTGATATTCAAAACACACCAAATCGCATAAAATAAATGCGTAATTCTCGATAATACTGTTATTTAAACAAAATATATGTATACATATGTATTAAAATATTTATTAACATATATTTTTGTATTACACTACTGGGCACTTAAAAGAACTAAACGTAGTATTGGAAATGCTGTACTTCATACAAACAATAAGTTTTATCATTCTTGCGTTAAGACACGTTTATCGATTGGGGTAACAATAGCTTTAAATTACCAGAGGACTCTGGAATTTTTGCGTAAAGCTAGGACAAAAATATTCTTGGTAAAGCACATTCGGATATGTCCCATTTACTTGGGTTATTCCCGCAAAACACACCAAATCGCATAAAATAAATGCGTAATTCTCGATAATACCGTTATTTAAACAAAACATATCTACACATATGTATTAAAATATTTATTAACATATATTTTTGTATTACACTAGTGGGCACTTAAAAGAACTAAACGTAGTATTGGAAATGCTGTACTTCATACAAACAATAAGTTTCATCATTCTTGCGTTAACACACGTTTATCGATTGGGGTAACAATAGCTTTAAATTACCAGAGGACTTTCGAATTTTTGCGTAAAGCTAGGACAAAAATATTCTTGGTAAAGCACATTCGGATATGTCCCATTTACTTGGGTTATTCCCGGGTACTTGGATTACAATATGCGATGTTCGCGCCAATCCTATTACCAGCGTGCGAATATAAAAGAGACGAGTATTCATGAAGATATCGTATAGAACAAAAATATTTCTTTTAACTATAATTTCGCGAGGAACAAATAAATACAATACTAGTATTACTTTATTTTATATTATTTACTTTTTTTTTGGTAAAACGTTAATCTTCTGTATATTTCTTTTAACTATAATTTTGCGAGGGACAAATAAATGCAATATTAGTATTACTTTATTTTATATTATTTACTTTTTTTTTGGTAAAACGTTAATCTTCTGTATATTTCTTTTAACTATAATTTTGCGAGGGACAAATAAATACAATGCTAGTATTACTTTATTTTATATTATTTACTTTTTTTTTTGGTAAAACGTTAATCTTCTGTATATTTCTTTCAACTATAATTTTGCGAGGGACAAATAACTACAATGCTAGTATTACTTGATTTTATATTATTTACTTTTTTTTTGGTAAAACGTTAATCTTCTGTATATTTCTTTTAACTATAATTTTGCGAGGGACAAATAAATACAATGCTAGTATTACTTGATTTTATATTATTTACTTTTTTTTTGGTAAAACGTTAATCTTCTGTATATTTCTTTTAACTATAATTTTGCGAGGGACAAATAAATACAATACTAGTATTACTTGATTTTATATTATTTACTTTTTTTTTGGTAAAACGTTAATCTTCTGTATATTTCTTTTAACTATAATTTTGCGAGGGACAAATAAATACAATGCTAGTATTACTTTATTTTATATTATTTACTTTTTTTTTGGTAAAACGTTAATCTTCTGTATATTTCTTTTAACTATAATTTTGCGAGGGACAAATAAATACAATACTAGTATTACTTTATTTTATATTATTTACTTTTTTTTTGGTAAAACGTTAATCTTCTGTATATTTCTTTTAACTATAATTTTGCGAGGGACAAATAAATACAATGCTAGTATTACTTGATTTTATATTATTTACTTTTTTTTTGGTAAAACGTTAATCTTCTGTATATTTCTTTTAACTATAATTTTGCGAGGGACAAATAAATACAATACTACTATTACTTTATTTTATATTATTTACTTTTTTTTTGGTAAAACGTTAATCTTCTGTATATTTCTTTTAACTATAATTTTGCGAGGAACAAATAAATACAATGCTAGTATTACTTGATTTTATATTATTTACTTTTTTTTTGGTAAAACGTTAATCTTCTGTATATTTCTTTTAACTATAATTTTGCGAGGGACAAATAAATACAATGCTAGTATTACTTGATTTTATATTATTTACTTTTTTTTTGGTAAAACGTTAATCTTCTGTATATTTCTTTTAACTATAATTTTGCGAGGGACAAATAAATACAATACTAGTATTACTTTATTTTATATTATTTACTTTTTTTTTTTGGTAAAACGTTAATCTTCTGTATAATTCTTTCAACTATAATTTTGCGAGGGACAAATAAATACAATACTAATATTACTTTATTTTATATTATTTACTTTTTTTTTGGTAAAATGTTAATCTTCTGTATATTTCTTTTAACTATAATTTTGCGAGGAACAAATTAATACAATGCTAGTATTACTTGATTTTATATTATTTACTTTTTTTTTGGTAAAACGTTAATCTTCTGTATATTTCTTTTAACTATAATTTTGCGAGGGACAAATAAATACAATGCTAGTATTACTTTATTTTATATTATTTACTTTTTTTTTGGTAAAACGTTAATTTTCTGTATATTTCTTTTAACTATAATTTTGCGAGGGACAAAAAAATACAATGCTAGTATTACTTTATTTTATATTATTTACTTTTTTTTTGGTAAAACGTTAATCTTCTGTATATTTCCTTTAACTATAATTTTGCGAGGGACAAATAAATACAATACTACTATTACTTGATTTTATATTATTTACTTTTTTTTTGGTAAAACGTTAATCTTCTGTATATTTCTTTTAACTATAATTTTGCGAGGAACAAATAAATACAATACTAGTATTACTTTATTTTATATTATTTACTTTTTTTTTTGGTAAAACGTTAATCGTCTGTATATTTCTTTTAACTATAATTTTGCGAGGGACAAATAAATACAATGCTAGTATTACTTTATTTTATATTATTTACTTTTTTTTTGGTAAAACGTTAATCTTCTGTATATTTCTTTTAACTATAATTTTGCGAGGGACAAATAAATACAATGCTAGTATTACTTGATTTTATATTATTTACTTTTTTTTTGGTAAAACGTTAATCTTCTGTATATTTCTTTTAACTATAATTTTGCGAGGGACAAATAAATACAATACTAGTATTACTTTATTTTATATTATTTACTTTTTTTTTGGTAAAACGTTAATCTTCTGTATACAAAGGTCAAACAGAACATCCATAAATGTGCACATAAACCGAAAGCATAAAATTTTAAATTACAATGAGAGGTAGTAAAGGGTCTAAAAAAGTTTTTATTTCACACTACATCATTTTTACTTCATTTTTGAAATTAGCACTGATAAATATATTTGGAAATTTAGGGGTAAAAGTAAGGAAACAATTTGATTAACATCGATGATATTAATGTTGTCGCGAAATTTTGTAATTGGAATTATGTCATAATGCTATCAACGCATCGTAATAAAGTGTCTGTGTTCAAAGTAAAAGAATGCAGTTATTCACAATAATAATCAGGCACTCTTTAAAATTGGATGACCTTTGTAAAATTCAACATAGCAGCTCAATCTTTTTATCGACGAATTAAATGAGTGCGTTTATTAAATGATGCGAGAGGAAGTTTTGAAAAAATTGCCTTTTGTAAAAATGATGAAAAAAGAGTAAAGCTCGTTTCTTACAACTTTTATTTGTCTGACCCTGTAATGAAAAACGCAATGATATTTCTTGTGGCCGTACGTTAATTTGATACATGTTGAACATTTTATTCAAACCAATTAACGTTCCTACGAGTTGCGAACAATGAAAAGTAATGAAAATCGCAAAACTCAGCTACTTTCTATTTAATAGATACATGACTTTGCCGAAACAGTCGCTGCAATTGTTCTTTTTTCCACTCTTGTAACTTCACGAAACTTTTTATATGGTATATTAGTGAATGATTTCGAAATATGTTCAGTGTGTAAATAAAGTTAAAGAAAATTACGATTTGGGTAAAAAGAACTAATCTTAAAGTTTTGGATCTTATTTCATGTTACCATTTTCCTTAAATAATTGATATCTCGACACTTTACGCAATTTTGTATTTATTGTGCTTTTATTTGTTTAAATACTATTAGACGTAGAATTTTCAGTGTTAAGCAAAGCTTATGTGTTTAGTTTTCGAGAACAAAATGAAAACGGTCATATTCATTTAGTGCAGAAAGTATTCATATACCGAACAATTTCGAAGAATACTTCATTAAATCGTGAATTATTAACAAATATTTTATAAACAGTAAGTTTGTATACATTCTTCGAAGTCTATAATATCAATGAAAGGATAGTTCAATGATCGGGAGAAAGTTTTTTTTTTATTGCAGATTAATATTGCATCTACACTTGAGTTATGAATGACGTGGAAATAGAAGTGATTGTTGTTCGCATGTAATTACAAATTATTATTTTAATTGAAATCAAGTTATACCTAATTATACCGTGTTGGAGAGAGCGGGCGTTCCAATCATTTGCGACGTTATCAAGAATATATAAAGAATTGATGGAAACATCAGAGCAATAACAGTTCATATAGTTCTTATCTTCAGTGGTTTAAAAGAGAGTTAAGAACGAACCTAGATCACATTATTGCTTTATTATTATGATTAATACATGGAAACGTTATACCTAACATTCAACTCTATTAATATAATTCGAGACTATGTAATACTGAAAATTGTCATTCAAAACTGGGGCGGAAACAAATGGAAATGACAATAGATGAAAGAAAAAATCTTATTAATTTAAAATCAGTTTTTGAATGATGTTTATTGTAGAGACTTTCATGAAGATACGCAAATTCGTTTCTTTTTAAAAATGCATTATTATGCAACAATCGCACGAAGTATAGTTGAAAATTGATCGATGTACGAATACTTTATACCCTGACTGTACGTTGCAATTCAGTTAAGCAAGTATTAATGATTATCGTATATTACGTCAGATGTAAATATACGCATTCGGTTGTCATATATTTTCTTGTGCGCCTTTGTGGTTTGTCTCGCGTGTGCTCGTCAGTTTTTGTCCCTGCTCTCTTGAATGGTTATACATATTTAAATGTTGTCTTCCTGGGATCTGCCGCATTTGTCATCAACATCGTGTAACATCGATCACGGAACGTTTCCACATTAACGTTTCAATGAGAATGTGTTACGCAAATGTTCAGTGTTTCAGCTTCCTTTCACATCAAGTAACAAGTGTCGTTACAATTGCATATAAATATTTGTGAACAGCTGGCTTCACACGGATATAATAAATGCAGTGCTGAAGACGTAATTTAATTTCAATGTTGAAAGAATCAATGAAAGGATCAATCAATGATCGAGAGAAAGTTTTTTTTTATTGCAGATTAATATTGCATCTACACTTGAGTTATGAGTGACGTGGAAATAGAAGTCATTGTTGTTCGCATGTAATTACAAATTATTATTTTAATTGAAATCAAGTTATACCTAATTATTAGTCAATATATTTTTTAATCGCACGATGTTAACAAGATGATGACAAGTGTCGTTACAATTGCATATAAATATTTGTGAACAGCTGGCTTCACACGGATATAATAAATGCAGTCCTGATGACGTAATTTAATTTCAATGTTGAAAGAATCAATGAAAGGATCAATCAATGATCGAGAGAAAGTTTTTTTTTATTGCAGATTAATATTGCATCTACACTTGAGTTATGAGTGACGTGGAAATAGAAGTCATTGTTGTTCGCATGTAATTACAAATTATTATTTTAATTGAAATCAAGTTATACCTAATTATTAGTCAATATATTTTTTAATCGCACGATGTTAATAGCGGAAGCGTAAACGCGGATTTTACTTTACATAAAGTAACTTTCAATAAAGGAAACTTTACATAAAAAAACTTTCACTAAATTTCAAAATGTATAGGAATCACCGAAAAATGGCGAAGGTCGGCTTTCACAAGTTTTCTTTTATCTGCATCTATAATAAAAATTTAAATATAATGAAAATAATAGATTTTGCAGATTTGGATAAATTATATATATATGCTGACCATTTTATCGGAGTTAGTCAATGTTCCTATGCGTTGCAAGGTGTCAAAATAAATGAAAAACCTATATTTTCACGACTTTCGGCTTATAAATATAATGCATATTTGCATTTTCCATTGCCAGGCGTTTATTTCTCTATCAATTATCACCACGTGTATAATTGATCTGAACCTACAAAACATATTAATTCAATTTTCATTAGCAGGCCAGGTAGAAAAGTTGTATAAAATAAGCTTTATTATTTTTTCGTAATTCATACAAGTTTACATTTTTCTCTTATAGGTAATTTCAACAATTTTAAAGTGAGCACCAAATAATAAGTTAGCGATGAAAATGATCCCTAAGTATCTAATCATTCCAACGATTTTCCGGTTATTCTGTTTGCTTCAGTTTTCTTTGTTTAAGTCTGCGTTTGGGAAGCTTTCACAAAAATCATCTGTGATGTGATTTCCTGTTTGGTCAGCATTTCGTCTTGAGTCCAAATTTTCTTTGGGTAAAAAGTAGTCGTTTATGTAGCTTCTTTATGCACGTGATTTGAATGGTCAGATAATTGATACGTGTTATTGTTGCAACACTGTCATATAAATTTGAACTAGTGAAGAAAAATATTGTCATAACGCTTGGAATGGGAGAACATCGAACATAGTACTTAGAACAAGTTCTTCGGAAACACAATAATAAAAATAATATAACAAATCACATATGGTGGAAAGTGAGAAATGATGGTAAGCTATTGCAAAAGTTGCAACTGGTTGTCGTCACAAGAAATAATTCTGTAAGAATGAAAGAGAGGCAAATATAAAGAGAATTTTGATCATGGTCGTTGGTATGGAATATAAAAGTATATGTTTATCTTAAATAGACATATAAAATAGTTGCCAATTTTTATATTCATCAGATTTATAAGGTAGGAAGAATTTTCGAACACTTATATGCATCAATCGTCCACATTGGTAGCTTCTACCGCATATGTATGTGTGGGAGTTCATAGGTCAGGAGTTCATAGGAGTTACGTATAGCATGATCGTTGGAAAGAGCAATTAATTCTTGCAAAATGATACAGATTTTAATAGATATACAGCTATTAGCAACAGAAACTCTATTATACGTGAGCTGTTTACAAATTGCTTTGCATTGGTCTAACGATTTCTACTCGCATACCGACTTTTGTCAAGAATTTTTCAGTTCGAAACTTCGTCGAGATCGACAAACGCAGTGATTTAAAACGCACTACTATTGAAGAAGTCAATCATTTATTCAATGCGATCGGCTTGAAAATGTTCACGCGAGAAATAGACAAAACAAAATCAATCAAAGATTCCGTTAAACATAATTATAACGTTGCGGTCAATCGTTCCTTCGCGTATTCTGTGACTAGCCAGCTAAATAGTATTAATACAAGTTCTACCAACAAAAATTGCTCAATCTTGGTTACAAATTTTTGGTATAAATTCTTGCATTGATATATGTAAAGAAATAAACGTACAGAAAAATATTTGGAACGATTCCTGTTATAGCTGTTTTCAATTACATATGTGTGAGTACAAAATCGCATGAAGTAATGGGGATTTCATTGTAAAAGTTCTTCCTTATATTTGAATAGATTCTTTTATTATAGATTTGCTTTTGTGTTGCACTTGCGTCTTGATTAACGTGACACGACAATTGAATGTACCGCTGCTTAAATAGAATTTTACACCGGTCAGCTGTATCAATACTTTCAGTTATACCAAGGTTAATTCTATCATCTTCTACATCATTTGGGTAGTTGCCTCTTTTTTCTTAAACAATGTGGAATTACATACACGGTAGTTAATGGATGAATATGTATAATGTAGCGAGATGATAAAGTTTTCTTCACAATAAATTCATGAGTGACTCTTGTGCAATTCACCAAGGCTCTTTGTTCGACAATTCTAATTTTCCAAAATGGATTGCAAAATTATATTCATAAATTAGTAAATGATTGTGAAACAGGGCGAATGATAAGACCATTCTTGTCGGCATTTCCTTATTCGCTGCGCAGAGTAATTTGTAAATATTTTGTTACATGCTGCGAATAAAAATGCGCAATTACTATAGCTACTTCTAACAAAACTACTATTATTACTGTTTTATTATATGTGTACAGGTAAATCTAAAGTAAAAATGAAAAAAAACGGCAGGGGGATGACAACGAATACAAAAAAAAAATAAATTATAGATAAACTAATAAATAAATAGTAGATAAAATAGTAAAATAAATGACACAAAAAGTTAATGAAGCAAATACACATTACATTTGTTATACAAGACGACATTATAAAAATGTCACATAACATACAGTTAGTGTAAAAGCTATTCGTATACCGATAAGTTCCGAACGATAGTTCGTGGAATTGTAGTTTATTAACTGTATGAACAACGAACATGTAGATATTTTCGGAAATCTGTATAATACATACAATGCAAACAAAATTAGTTAGTCAAATAATTTGCAAAGTTAACAAGAAAAACAAAGATTTCTAATTTCTCAGTATTTACCCGACAGTTTATCACGCATGCAAATGACATTATTGATGATGACAGCTTTCTAATGATGACTGACAGCCTCAGTATGTTTACAAACAGTGTACCAACATTACACCAATGTTATAACTCTACCATCGGTAAAGTGGGAAACTTTGTATAATAGAAAATTATTGTTAAAAAGTGGAGTAAACACTGTGCGGAAAATACGATAGAAATTAAATAATATTTTTTTAATTTGCAACATTTTCTTTTCTTTTGTGTTTATTATAGAGATTTCCGAAAAGATGCACAAAATCGTTGCTTATAAAAAGTCAACTATTAAACTGCAATTCCACAAAGTATCATTCGAAACTCATCATTCAATTCATTTACGAATACTTTCTACACTAATTTTACTTGGAAATAAGAACGATGCGAGCGAATTATGTTTTTCCTTGTCAACTTTGCAAATTTCAATAACTAATCTTTATGCATTACATCTCTTATGAAGACTTCCGGGAATAGCGACAGACTCGTTTATAAGAAAAGAATGATTCTAACGTGTCGTCCAAAGTCAATCGGTGTATGAATACTGCCCATACTAACTGTCGGCCCTAAATCTCTTCTTTTTCACAATAACTTTTCCTGATTATGACGGAGCGTTATTGCTGAAAATTACATTTATTGCTTCTCCGACAATACTGCCTGCTTATCACATTGCGGACGGATGACGAGATATCTCGTCATTGCTATTTCGTCGTTCGGGGCCATTGACAACAGATATATCGTCTTGCGTATTTCGTCATTCTGGGCCACTGAGATATATCGTCTTGCATGTTCTGTCGTTCGAGACAGGTGACAAGATATCACACAGTTGCTACGTGATTGTCAGCCGCAGTTTTTCGTAATTTGTGTTGCGAATTAATTATTTGAAGCTCTGAAATATGGATAGCGACAAAACGATTAGCAATATTACAGAAATATTTGTGGACAGTTTAACACTTTGACTGCCAAGCGTTTCTTGCTATGTTGGAACCGCGATGCGATAAAATACTGCAGAGTATAATTAAATTGTGCAAAATGAAAGTAATGCAGAGTTGTTAGAAGCCAAAGTATTGAAGCACCGTTCCAATATCAATTGCTTTTACAAGATTCCAAACAGGCTTCATTGCGAATTTTTTGCATTTTTAGTCAAATGTTTTGCACCGGTCACCGGTGATCACCGTGGCAGTCAACGTGTTAACTACTAACAAATCATCACTAATTTAAAAATATTTGACGCAAAAAAATACCCGGCCATTGGGTACGATTAGCAATAGAATGCCCGGTCCGCATGGTGTTATAAGAACGATGAACAGTCTTGCGTAGAGTGTATGATGATAAAAGTGTTGTAACAACTTGAGTAGTTAAATCAAGCGGTACTTGCCGTGAGACATCCTCTATAATGATTTATATAATATTCAAAGTGTAACTTACTTATGTTCCTTACTAGGTTACCTACGCCCATCAATAGTTTTTACTGACATTCTGTAACATATTGACATACCATATGATAACTGTCCACGCGCGTTTCTTCGCTGGATAATTAATATTGAAGTTGATATTAGCGCCAAAGCATAGAAAGCTTTGAAAATGCTGTGCTAGACTCATTCGTTGTAGTTGTGTATCCAATGCACCTGAAAGACGTTCGTAGATGTCACTATTCAAATAACTTGCATAGGTGGTTGTTTTTTTCGTCGATAAAAGTGCCTGCTAAACTAAAATTAAGTTTCATTTTCTTTCAGAACAAAACATGTGGTCCACTCTTTTCTACGTATTTTTTGGACTCTATTTTCTGGGGACGTCGGCGCAAGGTTAGTATTCTCAATATTTCTTTTTTTACGAAAAGGAACGACAATTGCGTACTCAATCATAAAACTTGAATAAAATATTCGCTAATCTGGAAACTAAACATCTCAATGAATATTCTAGTTGCAACTAGAACAAACTGTTCTGATCGTTATTGAAATAAAACGCCGTGAACCTTTCAGTTTTACTGACAATGTATCTGGAAAGGATCTCGGATAACAAACCTTAGGTTGGTACTTCAAAAATGGAATCAATTCTTTGAAATTTGTTGGCATTATTCATAAGCCTCATAAATTGAGCCACGGAGGGTCTGAGGATTATTAAAGAATTTCGGAAGATTTCTCCGTAGAAATTCAGCCGTAGCGCGTCTCGCTGGTATCAACGATTTTCGCCAGATTTTAACATTTTTATTAATAAGACATTATTTTGTGGTTGTTTCTCCAATATGCTCGGCCTATTGCGTTAAACATAAGAATCTTTGCGAAAAGTGCAACATAAATTTTATAAATAATCCATACGAATAGACGAATAGATAGATTCAGTTGAAATTACGCCATATCATTTAGTTTCAAATTAAATTTCTCTAGAGGATCAAGGAATAGCAACAAATATTATTTTCCGTAAAAAATTATTAGTGGTCTCAGAAACAACAAGATAGTTTTTGAATTGCTTAATTTCAATAACCTGTTCCGGCATTTATGAATTCCTTGTTTCACACACGTGGTTGTACAAATACGTTCGTTGCTACGCCCGTATGGATTTCGTAAAAAGTGTTCCCAACTCAGCAAATGAATTTAGGAACGAACGAGTTTTTTCTTCCGACGTCTTCAATATTTGTTCCGCACGAAGGTTTTTTTTTATTTGCGTGAAGGATACATATCATGCGTGGATATACGATACTGCGAAACTTACTGTGATATATTGGATTCCGCGAAAGAAATTATGCGATATGTTGATGTAGCAGAATTCCGTTAGTTACAATCACCACTATTTACGCGAGGGATCATATACTTACAGATAAACAAAACTAAGAATGATGAAAGAATTAAGGAAATATAAATAAAAATGATGATAATTAATATCAATGATGATGATAACTAATGCAACTCTATAACCATGTAACTATACTAATATGACTATGTGGCAGGCGTAAATGAACTGAAAAGGAATTTCGAAAACGAATTTGGAATTTTGCAATTAAACTTCTAGTTACTGATATATACATTTCAAGTAACCATTTTATTCCTTGTAAATAATATATAGTTATTCCTGCTTTACAATATTACCTCAGATAGCGTGGAAAAACATAACCAAACATTTCTCACATTCAAGATTATACTATATTGAGTCTATTTTAAATGATAGCAAGAGAAATAAATCAAAAAAGTGACAATACTATCGACGCAGCACTAAATCCGAAAATTGGATACTTTCTTGCATTTGCTACACCTTCTTTTCGTACAGTCCATAAGGTTCTTTTTACTTGATTATTTTACTCAAATAATAGTAGCAATACAAAAAGCACGATGATGTTATCACTCTCATGCCTGCTTCGCTGTCTTTTCATACGATGTTCAAGATTCTGCTTTGCTGTTCTACGAAAAACGAGTTATAACAATACAACATTGTTCCCTCTCCTTTAGTAGTATGTCCAAGTTTTCATTTGATTACTGATATATACATTTCAAGTAACCATTTTATTCGTTGTAAATAATATATGGTTATTCCTGCTTTACAATATTACCACAGATAGCGCGGAAAAATATAACAAAACATTTCTCACATTCAAGATTATACTATATTGAGTCTATTTTAAATGATAGTAAGAGAAATAAATAAAAAAAATGACAATACTATCGACGCAGCACTAAATCCGAAAATTGGATACTTTCTTGCATTTGCTACACCTTCTTTTCGTACAGTCCATAAGGTTCTTTTTACTTTATTATTTTACTCAAATAATAGTAGCAATACAAAAAGCAAGATGATGTTATCACTCTCATGCCTGCTTCGCTGTCTTTTCATACGATGTTCAAGATTCTGCTTTGCTGTTCTACGAAAAACGAGTTATAACAATACAACATTGTTCCCTCTCCTTTAGTAGGATGTCCAAGTTTTCATTTGATTACTCTAACGTAGATCGTAGGAACGAGGCAAGAAACAGACGATACCAGCGGCGCAGCACTAATTTGTAAGTCCGTTAATTGCGTAGCGATTAAGTGGCACTCGACAATGACGTAGTCCGCTATTTCAAAATCAGTGAGTCCGGTACTGAGAAGTGTTATTCGAACACGGTCAGAGCCTGAACCTTCAAATTCAAGTGAGCGGGTCTCTTTATAAAGTGTGACCAAAGGCGAAGGTCAGCCGGCCATTACAATGTAGTAACGGGTGTATGCGTGTGGAGATTCGTAGGTGTGTCCCTCGTCAGTTAACTACGATCTTCCTTTTTGATTTTATCTCGGGACGAAACACGTACGTTGCGGAGTACACGCGCTTTTTATTTAGCGATTTTTCATTATGCCGCTGGTATTATCTGTGTCTGTCATCGGAAGATAATTGGGTTCTGGTTAAATTAAGTTCGAACGTCCTGGTGATATTAGTAATAGTGATGTTTTTAGAATGTTTTTTTTTGAATGGTTGTAGCGATTTTGTTATGTTGGATAGAAGTAATAGCTTGAAAAAGTAGTTACGGTATTAATTTTTTTTTACAGTAATGGGACATGACAGTTTTGCAAGTGCAGTTAGCGTGAAATGCTACCTGAGATTGTAATTCATTAACTAATATTTTAAAAACGAGTCTGTATATGCATATTGGAAAATCTCTAATAGATGCGATGCAAAAAGTAGTTGATCAGAGAATTTGCGAAATCTATTAAAAAAAGGATAAAAGATCGTCAAAAATATAAGAGGAATGAGTTTAAGTTCGACCGTCCTGGTGATATTAGTAATAGTGATGTTTTTAGAATGTTTTTTTGGATGGTTGTAGCGATTTTGTTATGTTGGATAGAAGTAATAGCTTGAAAAAGTAGTTACGGTATGAATTTTTTTTTTACAGTAATGGGACATGACAGTGTTGCAAGTGCAGTTAGTGTGAAATGCTACCTGAGATTGTAATTCATTAACTAATATTTTAAAAACGAGTTTTTATATGCATATTGGAAAATCTCTAATAGTTGCGATGCAAAAAGTAGTTGATCAGAGAATTTGCGAAATCTATTAAAAAAAGGACAAAAGATCGTCAAAAATATAAGAGGAATGAGTTTAAGTTCGACCGTCCTGGTGATATTAGTAATAGTGATGTTTTTAGAATGTTTTTTTTGGATGGTTGTAACGATTTTGTTATGTTGGATAGAAGTAATAGATTGAAAAAGTAGTTACGGTATGAATTTTTTTTTACAGTAATGGGACATGACAGTTTTGCAAGTGCAGTTAGTGTGAAATGCTACCTGAGATTGTAATTCATTAACTAATATTTTAAAAACGAGTTTGTATATGCATATTGCAAAATCTCTAATAAATGCGATGCAAAAAGTAGTTGATCAGAGAATTTGCGAAATCTATTAAAAAAAGGACAAAAGATCGTCAAAAATATAAGAGGAATGAGTTTAAGTTCGAACGTCCTGGTGATATTAGTAATAGTGATGTTTTTAGAATGTTTTTTTGGATGGTTGTAGCGATTTTGTTATGTTGGATAGAAGTAATAGCTTGAAAAAGTAGTTACGGTATGAATTTTTTTTTACAGTAATGGGACATGACAGTTTTGCAAGTGCAGTTAGTGTGAAATGCTACCTGAGATTGTAATTCATTAACTAATATTTTAAAAACGAGTTTGTATATGCATATTGAAAAATCTCTAATAAATGCGATGCAAAAAGTAGTTGATCAGAGAATTTGCAAAATCTATTAAAAAAAGGACAAAAGATCGTCAAAAATATAAGAGGAATGAGTTTAAGTTCGACCGTCCTGGTGATATTAGTAATAGTGATGTTTTTAGAATGTTTTTTTGGATGGTTGTAGCGATTTTGTTATGTTGGATAGAAGTAATAGCTTGAAAAAGTAGTTACGGTATGAATTTTTTTTACAGTAATGGGACATGACAGTTTTGCAAGTGCAGTTAGTGGGAAATGCTACCTGAGATTGTAATTCATTAACTAATATTTTAAAAACGAGTTTGTATATGCATATTGGAAAATCTCTAATAAATGCGATGCAAAAAGTAGTTGATCAGAGAATTTGCGAAATCTATTAAAAAAAGGACAAAAGATCGTCAAAAATATAAGAGGAATGAGTTTCGCATGGTTTTTATTTGCACGTATTTACAGGAGAAGTTACGGTGTGAATGGATCGCTTTATTAGTTTCTGACTACGATTAACGTCATGTCTAGGTTTGGAAACATATACCTAATGTTATAACTCTATCATTAGTTGACTTCGAAACTTCGTACCATTGGAAATTATCTGCGAATATTGGTCAAAACCATGCAAAAACTGCGATAGAACAAGGTACAATGATTATTAATATGGGCCTACCTTTTTCCACTATTACAGACATTTATTACGAAGGTCTGTTACGGAGATTTCCAAGAATATACACGAACTCGTTGTTTGTAAATAATTAAGTGAGAAAGTATAGATTCATGGAGTGTTATTAGAAAATTGATCGGTCTACAAGTGCCTTCTATTGGGTTGGAGGGAAAGTTCTGTCGTATTTTAAAGAAAATATTTGAATTAATTTATAAAAATATGTGTTTAATATTAATCATAATACATTTAATGTGTTGTATGACGAATGCCAAACTCTTCTGCAATTTCTCGACTTGTTAAATGTGGATTATTTTCCAACATGGATCGCAAAACATCATTATCGATCTTGGATGGTCGCCCAGATCGATCACTTTCTTGGAGGCTCAGATCCCCGGAACGAAATTTGCTAAACCACCTTTGACAAGTACGAACATTTACAATATTTTTTCCAAATACCGCACATAAATTTTTACATGCAACGGATGCATTGCTTCCTTTTTGGAATTCATACAAAATGCAGTGTCGTAAATGCACTTTATCTACTGACATGTTTTTCACTATAAATGATGAACGGTAAAAAATGACTCCTTTTATATTATACAGCAGCTATAAAAAACAAAAAAAAATCCGAATGACTTACTAGCCAGATGTTTTTTTTATTTACAAGAAAAATCACCTGCCTATTAAAAATACGACAGACCTTTCCCTCCAACCCAATATATATGTCCCAAGCAAAATAAAGTTTCGTTTAGTTAGTAATCGTTTTTCTACAGATTTTGGGATCTTAGCTGAGATTCTAAAATCCTACACATATACCCCAGTAGGGCGACTTGCAGTTACCTGGCTACGGCTAGTCTGGCTTCTTAGCACATTCTCCAGTATGGCGACCCGTAGTTAACTGGCTACGGCTAGTCCGGTTCCTAACTCTTGTGCCCCTGCTCAAACCCTTTGATAAGTAGTGCAGCGATTATTATACCAGGCGATGTACAAATCAATCTGTAACCCTTGTAAGCGTCCGAGCAATAGTACGCAACGGGTTGAGACCCCAGACCGAAGCAGGTTCGATAGTTACACGTCATGCGACGTAACAACTCTGTAGTAAATGAGTATATTTTGCCCTTGTAATACTGGATTTTCGGGGCAGACAAGGTTGTTATTGTAGAGTAAATTTCATTTTTTTTTTTACAAAAATAATTCATTTAAATTGAACCAGGCGACGCACATAGTTTGACCCCAGATATGAGCACCCTCGGTAGTTACACATCATGTGACGTAACAACTTCGTAGTAAACATGAGTATATTTTGCCTTTGTAATACTGGATTTACGAGTCAGACAAGGTAGTTATTATAGTTAATTTTCTTTTTTTTTTTATAAAAGTTATTCATTTAAATGTAACCGCTTGATTAAACAAGGATCTGTGTATTTTTTCATGTTATGTGAACGTGTGCAATTTTCTGCATTTCTGTTTTTGTTCTCATTTCCACAATATGATTCTCATTCTCACATCTCAAAATATTTCTGGGAATTCCCCTAACTTCTGTGGGCTCACAATTTATTTCATTTTATTTCATTATAGAAACGAGATAATATCTTAAGTTTCCCAACTGTACTTCGCAAAAAATAGTTGTACTCTTGTAACGCATGAGAGTAAAGTACCATAACTAATGGAAGGGCAGCTTTCTATACGAAAATGAGAAACCTCTTCGTGCTAATAATAATTCGTACAAAGCATGTTAATTTTAAACACAAAAAATTAATATTCGATAGAATGGCGCATTTTTCATAATCCATAAACGTCGCTTTTTTGTGCCATGAAGGCAACGTTTAATGATGTTTTATGCTTCATATTAGTGGTTACGCACACGTAATATGATTGTCAATTCTTTTTCTTTGCTTGACAGTCTTGCCTTGTCTCATTCAGCTTTTTTGCTTATATTTCTTGTTCAGCAAAATGCAAATGTCAGGTAACGTTATTGTGTCAAATAATTACGTTAACTGATTATATCCGTCGGATAAGCCCGCTGACAACATTGTATAGCAATAAGTCGTAACATGTTATTAGACTTTTAATTCACGAATCTTTCCATTTAAAATTGCAACTTCATATAAAATAAAATTTCATAATAGATTTTTACTATTTTAAATATTATAATAACGTTACCAAATTTATCCTCGTAAGAAGACTCGGAACGAAAATCAAAACTTAAGGAAACCAACTTAGTTTAAAGTAGTAAAGTAAAAACCAATTAGTTTTAAATACTATTAACTGTGCGAATCCGCCAGTATTTTCGAGATATCAATTTGTTCTGCAGAAAGTAGATAAAAAAGGACTGTTACTACGTGCGCAGCAACAATCCCTAATATTTGATAGAAGTAATAAACGGCAATCTGAAAGTGTTTAATTTCTTAATAGTCTTGAAGATGTTCGTACGACAGATTAAACGGCAAAGCGGTCGTTTCACAAATTACTCGATATTTTCAATTTGGTTGCAATAAGTGCATGAACAGTATTTAAGAAGTTTGGAGGCGAAAATGCATTAAGAAGTCATTTTTGGTATCTAATTGGCAGAAGAATTTTCCACCGAGCATGATGAATCATGTGAAGCGTAAACGCTAGCAAACAAATCTTTGCAGTAATAATCAAACTGCAAATCTGCATACTGGTTCTGTAGAAATACGTATATCTCAAATGTTGATACTTCTAGTGTTAATTTTTTATGTTCATAGCCGTTTGTTATCATTGACGCAAGTTTCATAACAGTGCGATACTTCGAATTCTAACAGCGGATGTAGGTGTTCAGTTCTTTGTAGCATAAATTTCGATTATTCGGTTCCGCATTCTTCTGCAATTTAGACATTCTTTATGACAATTTATTATAACATCATTACGAAAATATTGATACTTGTGTTGGGATTTGGTTAATAGTCTTGAAGATGTTCGTACGACAGATTAAGTATCCTTCTGCGTTTTTTCAATTTGGTTGACTTCTGAACAGTATTTAGAACTTTCGAAAATGCATTAGGATGGTCATTTTTGGTATCTAATTGAAGAAGAATTTTCGAGCGTGATGATCGTGACAAACAACATGTTTGTTCAACAAATCTTTGCAGTTATAATCGTCGCAAATCATGCCACGCATCAGAACTACGATCTCAAATGTTGATTCGACATGCGTTTGTTTTAAAAGAAGCTGCTTGTTAATCGAGTTGTCATCTACGATATAAAACGGATGTAGGTGTTCAGTTCTTTGTAGCATAAACGATTAGTTCAAAGGAAGGACATTGACAATTTATTATAACATCATTCCAACAACTTGATTCTTGTGTTGCTAAAAAGAGCAACACTTTGATATTTGTTAAAAAGTAAAAGTCAAAAATGGTGATTTGCTGATCCAGTTGAAATACAGCAATATTTAGAATTTAAAATTCAAGAACACATATATTTTTGTTTTGTAAATATTAATATTGTTTAAAAAATATTATATCTTAAATACCCTAGCATATGTAAAGTTTTCATCAGTCAGCAATTCGTGGAATAGTGAAATAGAGTTTCTTTGTATTAAACATTCATTCTTCGTTGGATAGAATAATATGCCTATCTGTTGGTTGAAATATTTAAAAAAAGACTATATTTAATTAATCCTCTATATGTCTCATGGCTCGACAAGGTCCTAAACGAGAATCTGCAAATAAAGATTTTGTGTAAATGCATGTTGACTGATTACAAAGATTGGATTTTTACATAACTGAGAACTTCCACTTTTACACTTTACAAAGCACCGCATTTCGTTGCTAGATGTTGCATAATGCCTGCTATTAATATCTTTTTATATGAGTTGGATGTGCTTTGGATCCTCAAAGTATCTAAAGGATCGATCAACCTTTACAATCTTGGAAAGGTACTTATTAATATTCAATCTTACAATACAACATATTTTTTCACACCTGTTATTTCTATA
Organism: Cryptocheilus praepositus; assembly: GCA_033815515.1. Taxonomy (NCBI): domain Eukaryota; kingdom Metazoa; phylum Arthropoda; class Insecta; order Hymenoptera; family Pompilidae; genus Cryptocheilus; species Cryptocheilus praepositus. The sequence goes on from JAWWQZ010000334.1 coordinate 963,879, forward strand.
GGGTTAAAGCAATGTACTAAAAATTTGGAATTGTATTAATCAAAAACGGCGAAATGTTATATAATACGTGCAACAGATTCAACATGAAGTAGTAAAGTAGGAATTACAAAACAGTATATGGTGATATGGTAGAATAACAATTAAAGTGACAGATTTTGATAATTTCAGATGAAAGTGTATGAGTATATTCAACAGAGAGCTTTTAAGCAATTAAGCTAATTTTTTATTTTATTAATATTTAAAGATAAAAGTTTATCTTGAACGCTCAATATATTTAAGCACACAAGAACTTAATTTTTTTTTACCAGTTTATGTTGATACAGCATTTATTGACCTTTATTGACATGAATTCTCGGACACTATTAGTCTGATTGATTTAAAATATTTATCATATCTCAAGTATGTACTTTATTGATGTATTGTACTTAACATGAACAATGAAATTCTTGTAACCATGTTTTTTCTTAGGTTGACTCTCCAGACCCCAAAAGTTCAACAATATTTTAAGTGTTTCATTTGAAATTTGCTTTGAAGGATAATTATTTGATTAGAATTGATCTGAACTGTTTTTTTTTTCACTAATTACGTTGAAAATAGTATTATTGGATAATTTTAATAGATGAAGGAAAACAAAAAAAAACTAAAAACTTCTCCTTTGGGGCCTCGACTGAGAGGATACCAGGTTGTTCAATAAGTGTTGTCGTTCGATAAGAAAAACAATGTTATGGTTCAAAATACACTTTATTATTCGGACTATGTAAACATTAATGCACTTGTGTATTGTTCACTTTATAGCACAGAGAATCACGTATTTGAATACTTTAACACGTTGACTGCCAAGCGTATTTTACTATATTAGAACGGCGATGCTATGAAATACTATAGCGTTCGACTGAATTATGCAAAATGTAAATCTTGTGACACGGTGCGTTGCTGATGAAAAGGATTTTTTTCTTCTGGAATCTTTTTTCTAATAACAACTGCATTTATAAAATAATTAATTGTTTTACCAGTTTGCGAATATTTTGGATCTTCAGAAAAAAATTTCTTGCGATTTCGGTCGAACTCGTTTGAAGCCGAATCATGGCAGTCAACGTGTTAACCCTTGTTTTGATTTAGGATCATGGCGATAGACCCAAGTCTCATCCATAGTGATGAATCGAGCACAAAATCGTCTTTATCAAAACTGCCAAATGCTACGAGTTATCTCGTGTGTTTTTTTTCAATAAAAATACTGTAAATGCCATTACAATATTATATCAGTAATAATTAATAATATAATATAATATAATATAATAATTAATATTATTATATTTTGTAAAACTCCATGTCTTCTTTAATACTTTGACTGCCAAACGTATTTTGCTATGTTAGAACCACGATTCGATGAAATTCTGCAGACCCATGATTAAATCGTGCTAAAATGAACGTTCAAAACGCAAAGTTGTCGTGAAGCCAAAAATTGAAGCATTTTAATTTCAATGTTAATTTTTTTTTCGAAAAGATTGACACGGCGAATAAAGGTTTCATGGCGAATTTTTTTGCATTTATAGTCTAATCATTTGCACCGGTCACCGGTGACCACCATGGCAGTCAAAGTGTTAAAATAAAACCGCGGCACCCAGGGCAAGACACGTTAAATATGCATGGCAGTCAATGGGTTAAGGACCTTTCTGCTGCAAAGCTGTTCCAATTATCAGCCATCTTCATGAGGCTTTCTTTTTTTGTGTGCTACTCGTAATAGCAATATTTGCGTGGAATAGATCCAGGTGTTTACATCTTGTTTAAAACTTTTACAAGTGAAAGGATCTTCTCATCTTCACATCTTGTTTAAAACTTCTACAAGTGAAAGGATGACTATACATATGAACTCATAAAAAATTAAGTAAAGATATTCAAGGATGAATAAAAGTGTCCATACAGTTTCGAGACAATTTATCAAATAATTTCTTCTTTACAAATTCCTAGAAGCTCCGATTTTTATGTGCGAAAGCCAGCATTAATGTTGTTTACAATAAGTACATTCCATATTTTTCCCTTATGTTCACATTTGTTATGAAGAACCGTTTTTATGGTATGACAACTGTGCCACGACATTATAGCCTACCATATATAAATTCTCCTAATATCCATGATACATTATTCTAATTGGATCCCTCCTTCTTTGTCACAACATAAACAAAACGTTTGCATAATTCAGGGTAATACTGGAAAATACCTCTATACGCGGTTATTTATGAAGCAGATCAATTTATACGCGATGTATTTATTGCTCGAAGCTTCAACTGCTTCGTTAAAATCAAGTTAATTAGTAAGGTACAAAAGATTTCAGGAACTAAATATCACTATCTAAAAATTCGAATGTATGATTTGATAGACGAAAATATCTAAAGGTTTAAATATGAGTTTGTTAGAGTCAACATCCGCAATTATTTTAATTTCTTTAGAAAAGAGAGTCATATTTCTAGAAAGTATTAAAAATATATAACAATCAACACTAATACCGTGAATCGATAATTAATTATATTCAAATTGTTGATATAGTTCGAATAATTATTTCAATTCATAATGAATGTGAATATTTGAATTGACAAGGTATTATTATAAAGTAGAATTTACACATTTTAAGGAACCCTATTATTCGAAGTTTATCATTGGTTTATATATTACAATTATTGAATCAACGTTCGAACACACATTCTCATCAACTCACGAATTAAATAATATTGAAAAATCTTCGTACGTGGAAATAATTTCATAACGTATGTAGACCATACATACAAATTGTCTTTCTATTTTGAAATACTCACCGCTTTTCGAAAAACGTTTTTAAGAAAAATACATTTGGAAAAAGTCTCGTTGGATATTTAATTTGCAAGCCCTTCTATTCAGAAAATTATCATTCAGCAGTGACAAACCTTTGAAACATCTAGAGGCTCATAATACCAGGTAGTAATTCCACAATACTGTAGCGCGATAAACGATTAGATCAGAACTATTTCTTCTTATGCTATAATATGTAAAAGAGAACTGCTCTTCAGCATTAGTTAGTGGAATCTCAGCGATCATGTTCAGAATGTCATTCGAGGATGGACATAAGAGAATTCTCTTGGAATTCTTGATTCTTCTTTTCGAATGACTCCCATAGTTTAAATTGAATCGAATAAACTGAATATTTAAAAATTTTATTATAATAAAAATATTATAAAATAATAAGAAATATTATATCCCGAAACAATAAAGAAAGAAAATTAAGTAACATATACGAACTGACTTTTGGGGGGCATAGCTCCATACAATAGGAACAAACAAAGTTTTAAGGGGACATTCTACTTTCTCATCGAAAAATTGTACTGATTTTCAATAATTTTTTTCTTATCGGAAATAGAAACGCAGCAATTTGAAACTTTCACATGGTATCATATCGACCTTTATTTATACAAAAATATTTTTTTTTATGTTTTTTCAAAAAAATCCATACTCACTGGCGTGCGTGATTGCGGTCGTTGGGATAATCAGAAAAAAAAACAGAACAGGAATCTTAATTTACATACTAACCACTATCGCACGAACCACGGAGAAAGAGTTTGCATGAAAACTTTCAAAATGACTGACTTTCCAAAATTAGGTTCACGAAAATGGCACTTTTTCCGTCTTTTTATGATGGAAAAAAATGAGAAAATATTGATTAATTAACACACCCGTGGTTCATACGATAGGCATAAGTATGTAGAATAATATATTAAAGTCTCGGATCGATTAATCGAATAGTTTTTTTGGAATCGTGCACACCAGTTGAAAAAATATAGTACTGAGAAAAACGCATTTAAAGTTTTGCATATCGAATTTTTGTATATAAAAGATTCTTACGTAGTAAATTGTAATATACAATAATTCATAGCCGAATCAATGTTTACATGCAGATCAGCATTTTCTTTTAATTTTTCTGCCGATGTACTAGCGTATTCTAAACTGCATTCACTTGTATGCTGATTTCCAATAAACTTTCTTTTTCGCGAACGACAGGGTCTCGAATTGACAAATTTACTTTGTTTTCGATCCATATTAAAACGATATGTCTCTTTTGAAAACTGTTTGAATACTGAATGCATGTTCAGAAAGCAATAAACATAACAGACATCGTCAAGGTCAATGGTAAGATGATGTTTAGATGTTATTTTGGTGCGCGGAACACACTCCTTCGTAATGTTTACCAATGCAATGTTTACATTTGGGTGATCTTCTGTTTTAAATTGTTTCCAAAATTAGATAATTTCTTAGAATAAATAAAGATCGCCGAAAGAGAAAAACCCTTCTATCTGCGCGAGGTGGGTTAGATGGGAGGCCTATAACTTTCCCAATTTTTCGAATTTATCGCTGCAAATGTAAGGACATAATCTCGAAAGTATATACTTTCGAATAAGGCAACAAAAAAAAAATCGATTTTTTCGACCCGTGAAAGTAGAATGTCCCCTTAAGAAAATTTATAGTTGCTTTTGAATACCTTGAAGCTATTTAAACAAAATGTGTAAGTACTTTGAGATAAAACTCATTTAAAATGTTCTTAATTAACATATTTGACCTCTTGAAAAACGCATCATTGGGCTTTCAATCGCACGTTCTATATTCTACAATGAAATCTAACTTAACCCCCTCTCTGACATGGTCGTACATAATCTGTAATTTAACCAGATATGGGAATTATTAGCAACAATGAGACACAATGCACAATTGGTTACGAAATTGATATGTCACACTATTATTTAGTTAATTTAAAAAGTGTCAGCAGCTGGCATATATTTTAGATACCACTATCATTTTCTACACTAAACCCTCCTCATTTATGTGGCTATTTCGGGACAATGAAAATTAAGTGTTTTACTCTTGTCTGCTGTTGTACAATTACTTATATTAATATTTAGACGCTCGTAAAAACAAAATAACCTTTTCAATATTCAACAAAACGATTCTGATTTTGTTGAAATATCAGGAGAATTATGGTAATTCTGTAGATGACCGTTAAGAAAAGTCTTGAAAAATTGCAATTTTTAGACTGTACGAGAAAATAATAAATATCCTTTTTTCCAAACAGTTTTTTATCTAATCCTGCAATGAAAATTTAAGCGACAGATCATATCCGTACGTGCTAAAAACTTAATCGAAATTCGTTAATGGAAAAAAATGCGGCAATCATTGAAAGACGTAAAAATCTTTAGACCGATTACATTTATCGGTCGGAAATCCCGGAAATCCGTGATTCTCATTATTTCTGTTGTTCATTGGAATGTTAATTGACTTTGATGAAATATTCAGCGTATATATAATTAACCTAAATCTAAAAAATCTCTTACTTAAATTGTCATTATAGGCTCGATAACGAAGTCGTAAAAGACAGCTTTCAACATTATTTTCCTCGTCATATCTGTAAATGGCAATCTTTGCAAGACTCTTCTACATGTCATCTAGTAAATGCTCTCTTCTAGCGTCTCAAATAAATTATATACTATAATATTAACGTAAGTAACTCTATCTGCAGCGTTAAAGATATTAATCGAGAAAAGGTACTGATAATAATTTTGATATAACCGATTTTCGGTCTGAAATTTACCATTTACTCTTTTCTATAGTGTCATAGTTCATTATTCAATAAAAATGTTCAATGTATTTCCACAATTTTTTCATTTATTAATTCATTAATATTTATTCATTAAAATTTCTATCATTTATATTCAAAGCACGTATTAGGACGACGATAATTATCATATGTAATGGCCATAATACTTCCTGATAAAACTGTAATTATTACAATATTTCACATTTCTACTACTATTTTAAAGTAATGCAGGATAATATAACCTGCTCTGGCATTAAATCATGTTTTGTTATTACTCACATCCCCTGTTTTTATCGTGTTTATTCAGGTAACACGTTTTCACGTCCTTTACTAATGAGAAATTGATGACAGCGGTTGGCATTGACTATTAAGGTGGAATTACACACGTCTTAGGACTAAGATTACTTCTTATTTAAGACATTGAATGTCAAACATATTCTGTCTTTGCTTCATACGGGTTCCAAAAGTCAATGAATGTCCCTGCTCTCGCCTATACCATATCTCTTATGTCTTACCTATACGAGGGTTTGCCTTAATTCACAGAAATTGAAGTCGTCGGTTGTATTACATTAGAAGATAGAAAAGGAGGTCATTGAACTTTCTGATCAACCGATTTCTTATGGGTCAACGTTAAGAAAAAGTATGAAATGGTATCGGAAATTAAATTAGGGTGTATATTTGACATTTTACAGAATGACGAGCTCTTGAAGTAATTCTTTTATTAATGCATTCCAAATATGTTCGAACATATACGAAGATTGTTCCTCTTTAACACTAGAACTACCGACAATTCAGCAAACCTACATCTACCAAAACCAGTCAAAATGACTGGTCATAAAAAATACTTAATAATAGAATATTTTTAAATTTGTTGCTTCATTACTTTCTTGCAAAAGGAAATCCACGTTTTATGTAATACATTTTTGGTATTATTAACTTATTTAATGAGTTAGGATTATCCCTTACGCATTAGTAAACACAAACTGCAATTTTATTTTATGATTCTAGGAATCATCAGAACTTGAAAAAAACAAACTTTTACGTAAATTGAATTATTTTCACATTCGCTTTCTGAAGATTTCTGAACATATTCTTTGTTTAAATCATCATGTCACTTTTGTCACTATCAACAGAATGACCCCACGATTCAATTTCATTTTCTTCTCGTTCACCTTCACAGTCATAAAGTTCACCATCTTCTATATCAGAGCATTCCATTGGTATATCATTCAATTTTTGCAATACTTCACAAATTTTCAATTGTTTTTCCATGTTCAGGGCTTAGGAAGACTAGAACAAAACTATTTATTATAAAAATGAGTATATAATATTTGTATTTATTTTCTCATCTTACACTAATTGAAATAATATGTCGTATACTGAATATATTGTTATATTGTTCCAGCGGCTGTTATCTGATTGAATGCAGTAACTTCTCTAAACAAATTGCCTGAAATAATACTGTGACGTGGCAAGCGAGCAAATTCCAAAACAAAATAATAACACATTCCTAACAGAATCTTCAAATGTTTTACGACTTCAGATCTAAATGAACGCCTTAATAAATACCAGTCGAAATTACTGCTGTTGGTATAAGTAACCATAGTATCAATTTATTTTGATTCAGAATAAATAAAACATTTAAAAAATATATTTTACTATTTCTTTAGTTATCACCGCAAAAGTCATTACACCATTTCGAAAAAAAAATGTAACATAAAGTAGAAATATTTAAATCATATACCAGTCAAAATGATTGTTCCTAGTGTTACGTAAACAAGATCGTCTCCCATTTTCGGAGTACGTGGCATCTAACGTGTTAAATGTGCATAAAACTGCATCGAATACGTATTATGTGTGTATATGTATACACGTTATAATATAATTTTTGTATTACACTGACGTTTTCACGATACACTTAAATATTCGTAGACAACCGATGTTTGTGCAAATGGATTATGTTTTTATATAACGATACACATTTTTATATATAAATACACACATATTTTTATAGAAAACAAAAAAAAAAGTGGAATTTTAATAGAATTTACCTCAACACCACACCGTTTGTATATGGTATATACAATATTTTTGCATGAAACTACAGGAGCATATATACAGTGGCAGAAATAAGCAATCAAACATATTAATACAAACGTTAAGAAATTATTCTTAAGTATTTGTTTTTCTCTTAAGTTTCTGTTGTTCGACTTCAATTACGATTTGATGTGTAAATCATCAAACTCTCGTCCAGTATGATAATGGAAACATAAAACTGTTGAATGCTTCTCGAAGAAATCAATATGAAATTGAAATACTGTATATGTGTTTCTATTTTTCCTAGGCTAAAATCACGGTCCTTTACACAATTACCCTGAAATATTATATTTTTCTAGTGGCACCATAAAATTCGACTTTGCTTTCCAAATAATTGACTAAATAATTTTAGATGAAGATACTTGGAGACTTCACTTTGTTAGACAGCAAACTGAAACTTTTACGATCTCTTGTTATTTTTCTGCACGTGTTACTGATCTTTCAAATCGCAAATGGGACAAGTATTAGCAACCGACGAAACAGCTGCAAATGAAAATGTTGGCTTCTGAAAGATTGCCACGTCAGTATTGAGCATTTTGTTGACGTTTCATGCATATTAGCGTCGGTATCATTAGAGATGAGTAGCTACCAATGACATCCAGAAACCAAGAACGGTTTTAAAACTCTAGCCGTGAAAACCACAAATGTAAAATGTTTATGAAAATTCACGCGCTGTTTAAAATGGGCTAGCGTATACTATGTGAGGCAAACAAAACAATACTTAAAAAATAGAATTGTAACACACAAAAAGAACATACAAGTAGCACGCAAAAAAAAAATTCAGCGTGTATGCGCCGAGAATGATTTCTTCTTTTTCAAATACGTGTTCTGTAGTGACGCGTGATGTTTACCGTCATTTGAATACTGGTGATGCGGTAGTCAACGCGTTAAAATGATTAATGTTCTTTTTGTGTGTTACAATTCTGTTTTTGAGGTATTGTTTTGTTTGCCTCATATAGTGTACGTTAGGCTATTTTAAATAGCGCGTAAATTTTCATAAAAATGTTACATTAGAGTTTTTTTTCGTGTGTCACAGTTTCTTAGATATTTCGTTGTTGAGGAAAGATTTTCAACTGAATGCATGTTCCGAAACCTTTCGATGTAAACGTGCGTATCTTCTGCTACAATAAGAAATAATAAATCCAGTGCGATTTCCAATGCAGATTTTCAATTCGATGGAAATTCTTAAGCATTTTGTTAAAAATTTAATAATCTTCTACAGTAAAGCCTGTTTTTGTGCGGTCTTTTTTTATGCGATTTTGTTTTTGTGCGATTGGTCTTGTGCGATTTTATTTTTGTGCAATTTTTTTTGTGCGATTTATTTTTATGCGGTATATAGTATGAATCTTGGCGGCGTTAGCACCAGTTTAACGTTTCCTATCATGTACATATACATGTTGTGGACGAAATATATGAATGTGTAATTAATCGAAACGTTACCGAAAACACGTCAACGTTATTATCTGAAATTAGTGCGCTTGCACATAACATCGGCGGAGAAGGCTTTCATTCTTTCGGCGATAATGACCTAGACGAGATGATTGAGGACCAAACTGTCGATGATAGTGACATTATCAATAGTTTGATAGATTATGAAAATGGACAAGAAGAACCGGAATCTATTACAGCAGATAAAATAGATGCAGGGATCCAAATTTCGAAAAAATTGGAAACGCATTTTCTTAAAGTAGATACCAAAGCGGAAAGACGCTTAAAATTCGAAAAAGAGCTGAGATCATGCATGTCTCACTATCGTTACGTTTACAAGCAATTGACCAGTCGACCATCGTCACAAAAACTGATCACTGAGTTTATGGTACCAAAAAACAAATCAATTGAAATCCTATCTTCAAGCGACGGAAGCGATTTTCAACCAATTCGTCACAAGAAGATGCGCGTTTTGGATTACGACGAGTAGCAGCAAACTATTTAATGTACAATGTAAAAACTTCTCCATGTATATGTACAATGAAGAATTAAATATTTTTACCATTTCTATAGGTCTAATTTAATTATTTAATTTAATTGAAAGCATTCTCTCATCTATTTCATAAATCATTGATGTATTTTCTTAGTCCGACTTTTTTTATGCGGTCCTTATCCACCGCATAAAAAAATGTTTAGGTAGTATATCGCACAAAATTGTTTATTATATGTAAGAATTTATAAAATTTTCGAATATTTTTTTGTACGATTTCTTTTATGCGGTCCCTATCCACCGCACAAAAACAGGTTTTACTGTATTACGATAAAAAAGAATTCGCGCATGGTATAGCAGCGCGCCTGTACTAACGGACATTTTCTTATGAACTTGCGTGGCAGTCAATGTGTTAACATGACACAAGATCGCCGAAAACCGTGACGTTTATTACAAGGACGTGACAATGCTAGAGTGGGGACGAAATTGTACATTGCAACAAGGAAAACTCTGTCAATTAAAAAACTGTTGCAGAAAACTTACGTAAAACGTACCTTTCGGTAGTTTGCTAATGGGATTAACGTTTACGTCAGGGAACCACGTCATACGAACACCGGTAAATAAAAATAGCACCTAGCGATGATAGTACGATCAAATGAGTAACGCGTCATAACAAACTAACACAAATATGAAAGGAGTTCCCCAACACTTAATTCAAAACAAAGGTTTAATGATGTAATCTGTCGACCTTGTTCTAACTAAAAAATGGTAAGTTTCTTTTGGTAAGCCGCGGGTGTCCCCTCATTAGGAGTCTACAATATTGAAATGTGTACGCTACAAAATGGGGATATGTGTTCGAATCTTACAAAAATTCTACAAAAATGTGGTTTCTATGAACCTTGAACTTACGGATTTTTTTATCAGCTGACGATCTTCCTCCTTTGCACCATATCTTACCATTTCTTTTTTTTGTTTAATTTATAAATAATTTAAATTGGTTACACAATTATTGGTACACAATTATGTTTAAATTTGGGTCGATGATTACCATAAAAACCGTTTGTAATAACGGGTTCATGTGTGTGTGTGTTGGCGGATGGCGTGGCGATCAACAGGTTGACATATTGACTGCCGAAGGTATTTTGCTGGTCTTATCCCCAAAGCGAAATTGTTTGCACTGCATCGTGACAAAATATTAGACTACATCATTTAATTATGCAACATTATTATGTGCAGCGTATTAATCTTACAGTCGATCATTCATAGCTCCCACAGTGTACAAATGTCTCTCTAGACAGTAATATTGTCTTTTGAAAATGAGAGGCACAACATTTCCGTCGTCTCTTGTTTCGTTTTTGATTCAATTATTATTTCGTTTACTTTCCATTGGTTTCTTTACTTTTCTTAGCATCAGTCTCTCACGAATTTTGCTGCATGACATTACTCGTGTTAATTATTGTTGTTAATAATTTGCATCTACTATTTCATTGAAACTGCCGACCAAGTAAATAATAATACTTTAGGAAAACATGTTAAAATACAATAGAAAGATAACAAAATACAGTGCTACAATGTTACAATGTTTCGTGAAGTGTGTGGCAATAAGTCACACTTGCACTTATATTGTTTTAATACTTATACGTCTTATTGAATTCAATGGGAACATGTTGGCATATGCAGTTATTATTTGAAAACAGTATTCTAATATTAATTGGGTTTATAAAATTGTAAACGTTATTATTTGCGAACTGTACAGATTGCTTTTGAGATTGACAGCTTTTATTTTAAAAGAAGGGAATCCGGTCACGATATAAATGATAACAACATTGATTTTTGTCATATTCCAACAATCGGGTTTATAGAATTGTAAACGTTATTAACTGTTTGCTGTATGATAACAACGGCGAGATTGGAAAGTTTGCTGCCAGCCATCGGTAATTACCACGGCCGTCAATCTAATAATGACTTGAATTTGTGAATTGTGTGAAGAGAAAGGCCTCAGCGTTTTAGGGGCTGAGACAGTGCAGGTTCTACGCGGGGCGATCAGCAAACTCCTTCACACGCCTATTTTAACCCTTTCGAGATGGATTTTTTTTTTAAGAAAATAAAAGAGACACGTTATATTTTTAATACTTCAGGTGAAGAATTTATTCATTATAATAGGGCAAAAGAAAAATAAATAATTTTTTTTAGATCAATGGAAAGTTAAAGCCTGAGACATATATGTCCCACTCGGCCTGCGTACTGGTGCATATATGTCCCATTAGTCTTATAAAGATTATGACAAAATTTATTCTCAATTGATACACATGTAGTGTATTATATGTAATAGCAAAAAAAGTAATATAAAAACAGCGTTTGGAAGCTATAAGACTGCTATAAGCTGAAAGACGGGTGGGATATATAAGCCGCTCAGTGCACACATCAATTAACTCCATAAAACGAAAAGTTGAGAAAAGCGATGATGTAATGTATATTGTTTTTAAAAATTCCTCTGATAATATGAATTCAAATATATAATGTGGAATACATAATTGCAGATATAGCTTTCATCTAACGGTATATAAAATTAATAAGAAAGAATAGTCAACAAACAATCGTCAGTAATGTTACAGTTTTTATGTGACTGATGGAGTTAATCGATTTGGCAACTGAAAAAAGTAATAAAGTTAAATTTAGTCTTTTCATTTTTAAGTTTTTATTACAGAGTTAGTTACAAAGTTAGTTATTATACATTTTTATCACAGCTTTTCCATAAAAATGAATGTTGGAAGTTCGGTTATAAAATAATTTTCGTAATTAATTTATAGCAGCTTTATGTTAGCGGCATTATTCTTTGGGATGATTCAGCAATATTATAAATAATGTCTTCTTCATCAGCTGTATGCGAGGATTCGTCATTTCGATTTGTTGACAAGTTCTTATAGTAATCGTGTTTAACAGGAGGAATGAATTTTAGCTGGTCCATCATGTCTCTCCATTTTTCTTTTGTCACAGTTCTGCCTTTAGGATATAATGAAGCCTGATCTATATTGTTCAAACTTTGCGGTCTACCCACTAAAGATTTTCTTATATTAATGGCTTGAAATTCTGTATCTTCATTATAGTCACATTTGAATTGTATGAGATAGGGTTTGGACCTTTCTAACTTTATCCAGCGTATTTTAAGCCAATTTACTGGAAGCCCTGTGACGGTTACTTTTCTGTTAATGATAGACTGTTCTAAAGGTTTTGTTGACAAAAAATCTTGGTGAGTCATTTGGATTAGATGAAACGGCGCTTTCTTTTTACATGTTTTGATTATATGGTACCAATCATCTGGTGAAAAAATGTTTTGATTTTTTTTCGCACGTGACTCAATAATGGCAAAATCTGAGTCGTTGGGCAAATAGCTGTGTCCACTTACCAAAAATTTCATGTCAATTGATTCAGCTTCGATTTCCGTGCTTTGAACAAGTTTCAATAAACTTAAGACGGTTTTAATATTTCTGTTTTGACCGGTACACGAATCCGAATATGTTATTATTTTTTCGAAGTTTGCAGCGTAAGTCTTTATGTACTTTTTTAAACAAGATGAAATTTCTTGAGACCCACGAGATCCTTCAGTTTCTGGCCAAACAAACATGTGGCTTATATTTTTATTGAATTCATGACATCCAAAATTATAAATATATAAATTTCGCTTATAATAAGCTACGGATGTGGTCAACTTGGGACAGGCTAAAGCTTTTTCCAAGTCAAAAGAAAATACGAACAATTTTTCCGATATTGCTATTCGATCGCCAGCCATTTGACTGCGAGCCCGTTCAGCCTCTTCTAAGTGATTTTCCTTTTCAATTTTTGCCATCTTAATTCCCTCATCGTCTGAAGATTGAATTTTTATTTGAAAAGTATCACAAGTTTGACACGTATCCTTTGATGGTTGTTTAAAATGTAAATTAAATTTTGTAGAGAACACATTATAGTAATATTTTTCTTTCACTGGTGCTACGTTTTCCTTTTCACATTCTGTGACGTATAGTTCATACATCTTCTTAATATTTAAGTCAGGATTTAAATATTGTCGTCTTGGATTATGAGCTCTGGTGTAGTGACTACTGTAGGCTGGAAATGACTTTATATGCTTTATAACATTTGTATCATCTATTTTATTGCTTGCAACGCGACCTTTGCGCTTATCAACCAAAGATGTAACTTGTTCTTTAGAACAACAATCGTATATCCTCCCGTCACTCACCTGATAAGTGTCTCTAAAATATTTCTTACAAACGGTAATATCAAGTCCCTCTTTTCGAAAGTAATATGTAAACGAATGTGATCTTCGTTCTTTAGTTTCATTCGTAGGGCGCCTTCTTTTTATTTCGTTAACTTTGATACAACCTCTTAAAAACCTGTTTAAAAACAAATAAGCGTCGATGCACGGCCAGAACAGATACGGCGTTACTGAAACGATTTATATTAGAGTATGGAGTTAATCGAAATGGCTTCTGAAATAAATTACTTATTATTCAGTTGCCAAAAAAATTTGCCATTTAACGGGGCTAATATTTATTATTCAGGAAAGTTATTATAAATATAAAAAGTTATGAGTATACCAAGGGCTTTGACACTTAAATTTAAGATTTTTCAAAAAGTGGAGTTAATCGATGTGTGCATTGAGCGGCTCATATATGTCCGACTGCTTTTTCTACATAAAGAACTAAGTAATTTGAATTAACGATTTAAAAATATTCAAAAGGGAGCTAATAAAACACAAAGCAAAAAACTTACTGGCTTGTGTTATCAATATACCGTAATGACTTTTTAAAAACTACCTACAAATGATGTTACCGTGATGATATTTTACACTTAATGGACTTTTCGACCGGAAGAATTTGTAGTACTAAATTTGAAGGAATGTAACAATAGAGGCCCATTCACAATGAAGCAATGTGCAAGAAATTTTAGTAGATTGACGGTTAGAATCTACAATTAAACTTGACTGGGGCATATGTGTTCCAACAGTCTCGGAAGGATTAATGTTCCCGTGTTCGAGAAATAAAGAAACCGGGGCATTTCTCTTTCAACCTGGCGCAAGCGAGAGAATAGCGTAAATTCACATTCCCTTTGGGTGAAATGACTAGTGGTAGTAGTCTTCTTGAAATTACTAGTGGTATTTTCGTTTGTAACGACATACAGGGGAGTATCACATCTTATTTCAAGTAATTTTCTTTTTAAGAGAATGCACCCTTCTTGATGAAACGTTGGGGAGCCTTTTTGACCTAATTTCAGTTTATATGTTTGGGTGCAATCCGCACACCAGACTTGTTGAAAACTTTTTCGCTCTCCGCGTAAGTAATTTTTACCTGAAGCACTTTTTCATATTTTTCCACTCTATATATTACTGACTATTCAATGTCAAAGGCGCCAGAAATTGTAATTCATGCGCGACCACTGTGATCGTCATGTTTAATCATAATGCTGTTTTTTTCACATTTTTTATACTTGTTGCAGGTAACGCCAACAGTACTTTGTTGAAGTCGATAAACAGTACGACTATCCTGTTTTTGCGTTGCCCCATTGAATCGTTGTAACAACGCATACCACTGTGTATAAGTTCTTATAAGTATTTTATATGTAAAAAGTACATACAGTAGTTTCATGTATAACGCAGCTAATGAATTTTCGTTACTTGAAATTATGAAAAAGCAGAGATCTGTATGTCAACATATTAAAAGTTATGTTGTCAATAATTATATACTATAGGAAACGAAAACCATGTTACATAAAAAAACTCGTTTCAATACCTTTCGTGCGTTATGAAAGCTGGCGTTGTATAAGAGTCTGCTGTAACATTACAACTGTTTTTTAATGATAGTCTTTGAAACAATTTAGGCAAAAATGTGGCTTTTGAAGACAGTTAGGACAGTAGCAGTTCACACATTCGCTCACTAGTTTTTCTTTTAAACATTTCTGTAACTACCAAATTATGTGTTATACTCCGATGCATACTACCCTCGCTATTAATTCGAGTACGTAATAACTGTATAACTAAAAGTTTCCACAAATATTATGGTTTTAATTTGCTTCCGAACAGCACCAGTTGTATTCAGCTCATATTGTAAACAAACAAATCTTTGTTAGGAACATATGTACCAGTGCGTTGATGTTTGGCTCCCAGCGGAAGCATATCAACCTTATATTAAGTGATGATTTATGAAATATTAACTACGTTAAATGCATATCTTTTTAAGAATACCCTAGTGGGATCCGAATGAAGTGATTCGACTTAAGTGCCTGCAACAGGCGCAAGTAGTTTATTATACTACTGTGATCACAACTAAGTAAGACTCTTCAAATAAAACACGAACGGCTTATTTAATTTATAAATTTATTTCATCGCTTCAGCGTAGTTGCTATTGGAGACGATACACGTTTGCCAACGTTTTTTCCAATCTTCAAAACAACGGTTAAATTCGATTTCCGGAATGGTCTTCAAGGCGCGCAGCAATTCTCGTTGAATCTCTTCAGTGGAATCAAATCGGTGACTCCGAAGTGGTTTTTTAAGCCACGAGAATAGCAAGGAGTGACACAGAACTAAATCCGGCGAATACGGTGATTGTGGAACGATATGGGTCGAATTTTTGGCCACAAAATCACGAATAACCAATGCAGGATGCGACGGCGCATTATCGTGGTGTAAAAACCATAAGTTGTCTCGCCACAATTCCGGCCTCTTTTTGCGAATAGTTTCACGCAAACGACGCATAACACTCAAATAATATTTCTTGTTAACAGTTTGGCCCGGCGGAAGAAATTCATAATGCACAACACCACGACAATCGAAGAAAATTGTTAACATTATCTTTATTTTTGAGAGACTTTAGCGCGATTTTTTTGGGCTTAGATTATCTTAAGCACGATATTCGCTCGATTGGTCGATTATTTCCAGATCGTAAGCGAAGATCCACGTCTCATCACCCGTAATAAGGTGTCGCATGACCAGCTGGTATTCAGAAATCATTTCTTCACAGGTGTTAACACGCCGCTCGTTTTCGAATGAATTGAGTCGTTTTGGAACCAAACGAGCATGGACTCGTCTAGCACCCAATTTGTTTTTCAAAGTCGACTGAATCGACCCGAATGATATCCCGGTCATGTCAACAAGGTCTCTAATTGTTAATCGGTAGACGTCGAAGGGCGCCCAGAACGTTCGTCATCTTCAACGCGTTCTCTGCCTTCCAAGAATAACTTCTACCAATCAAAAACACTTCCTCTGAACAGTGTATTGTCTCCAAAATCCTTTTTTAATATTTCCAACGTGTCGGAAGCCGAAATTCCATTTTTGTAGCAAAATTTGATACAAATTCTTTGCTGAATTTTTTCATTCATACTGAAAATTGCCGAAAGCACTTTTTTAGGTCATAATGAACACGCTATCTCAACAACTACTAAAGATATTTACATGACATTTGTTACAGATCTCTCTTAGAGTGTTACCAACCTCATTTAAAAAAAATTAACTTGTTTGGATAAGCGTGCGCAATTTAAATGGAAAAGTCTTACTATTCTTTGATCACCGTAGTATACTAACAAGCGACCAAACTACCTACAAAGCTCTTGCTTTACACGCTTCCTCCAAATTTCGGCTCGTTGACCATTTGAGGTCTAAAAACAGTACATTAGTATTTCAATTTCCATCTATTATTCCTGTTGTCCATTTTTGTGCTTCCCGTTTTTTTTCATGCCTAAACCTGACAGTATTGCGCATCTACATGATTTCGCGAAAATTATTCTCCTACATAATCTTTCGCAGTTTTCGAGAGAATATAATGGGAGCGCTGTTATTGACGATTTCTAGGAAGGCCATTTTTCTGCACACTTCGAACGGGCATGTAAATGGGCAGATGATCGTAGAGTTATACGCACGCGAATAATGGGGCATTGCGTAATGAGATACGACAGAAATTATAATGCGTTGGGTTCTTCGCCATCACACAGTCGGTATGCACACGCACATAGCCAAAGTGAGGACACGAGGCATCGTTTATGTGTCACACTCAACTGAGAGTGACGCGCGGGGAATTTTTGTTTTTCTTTTGATACATTTCACATATCCGTACTACGTCCAATCTTACATGCAATCATTGCAGAAAAAAATTCGTACAAAATCGGACAATAAATCATGAAATTTATGTTTATTAATTAATTTTTATAAATCACAAGTTTGTACAGTAAAACCTGTTTTTGTGCGGTGGATAGGGACCGCATAAAAGAAATCGTACAAATAAATATTCAAAAATTTTATAAATTCTTACATATAATAAACAATTTTGTACGATATACTACCAAACATTTTTTTTATGCGGTGGATAGGGATCGCATAAAAAAAGTCGGACTTAAAACATACATCAATGATTTATGAAATAGATGAGGGAATGCTTTCAATTAAATTAAATAATTAAATTAGACCTAAAGAAATTGTAAAAATATTTAATTCTTCATTGTACATATACATGGAGAAGTTTTCAAATTGTACATTAAATAGTTTGCTGCTACTCGTCGTAATCCAAAACGCGCATCTTCTTGTGATGAATTGGTTGAAAATCGCTTTCGTCCCTTGAAGATAGGATTACAATTGATTTGTTTTTTGAACTCAATAATTAGTTTTTGTGACGACGATCGACTGGTCAATTGCTTGTAAACGTCACGATAGTGAGACATGCACGATGTCAGCCCTTTTTGGAATTTTAAGCGTCTTTCTGCATTGGTATCTATTTTAAGAAAATGCGTTTCCAATTTTTTCGAAATCTGGATAAATGCATATATTTCATCTGCTGTAATAGATTCCGGTTCTTCTTGTCCATTTTCATAATCTATCAAACTATTGATAATGTCACTATCATCGACAGTTTGGTCCTCAATCATCTTGTCCAGGTCATTATCGCCAAAAGAATCAAAGCCTTCTCCCCCGATGTTATGTGCGAGCGTACTAATTTCAGATAATAACGTTGACGCGTTTTGGGTAACGTTTCGATTAATTACACATTCATATATTTCGTCCACAACATGTATATGTGCCCATAATTATGAAAGTGGTCTAAGTCATATATTTCTTGTTTCGAGATATTTAATGAATCATTTGAATAAATTAAAAAATATTTTTACATTATGCGACATTTTAATTTATAATTTTATTAGTGTTAATTAATGGAAATTTACTATGAATATGTTTTTGTGTGAATTTTATACGATAATATTATTTTTAAAGATTGAATTGACTTAGACCATTTTCAAAATTAACTGAATGTCCTATAAATGACTTAAAGCAATAAAGAACTTTGAGTTTTATTTGAAACAATAATTTGATTGAAATAATTCGTGAACATTTATTACATTTATTAATTATTTTTAAACAGTAATCCATTTTTATCATTATTTCGAGTATTTAAGATTCTTAAAATGTTTGAAAAACTGGAGGGATGTACGGTAGTAAAAAATATCTTTATGTTTTTCTTCCGATACTATACTAATGGTGGTGTATAATGGAAGTAATTTAATATTTCCGTATATTTTTGGTCTTCCTTTTTTAGGTGAAAGATCCAAAACGTGAAATTTAGAATCATCTAAAGATGTTTTATAGAACATTTTATAAGGTTCATTTTTCAAGAATCTCATCCATTGAATTTGTAGCCAAGAGACAGATTCACCCGCGGTATTTTTTACTCTTCTTGTTATTGATTCTTCTAGTGATTTCGTTAAAAATGAAGTTGTCGTTATTATTAAAATTTGATTGTCATTTATTTTATTATGTAGTTCACAAACGCGTCAAAGAAGGCCACGTGCCATTTTCAAGTTGTTTATATAATTTATTCAAATTTTTGACTTAGACCACTTTCATAATTAAAACTAAATGAATTCCATATAATGTTGAAATTACAACCACTATCTAATGGTTCATTTTTGACAATTTCGTAAAAGTTACATTGAATAAATTTAGTTAAAAATAATGTGGTATGAAATAACTGATAAACTCATTTTTTTTAAATTTTGACTTAGACCACTTTCATAATTATGGGCACATATGTACATTGATAGGAAACATTAAACTGGTGCTAACGCCGCTAAGATTCATATACCGCATAAAAATAAATCGCACAAAAAAAATTGCACAAAAATAAAATCGCACAAAACCAATCGCACAAAAACAAAATCGCATAAAAAAGGACCGCACAAAAACAGGTTTTACTGTATATGTTTTCTAAAATCTCTATAAGAGGTACAGTAAAAGAATAGGTATCTAAACGATTTACGAAGAAAACAAGAAAATACGAAAAATTGGCACAAGTATAAGAGCTACAAATATGCGTACACTTCTTATTTTCAAGCATTTACTATATATATGATGACTAAAATTATGACAATGCCATGAGTAGGATATGAAAATATGTACCATTGGAAATCATATTCTATGATCAAAGGAAGAAAAAATCATTCATTTGCAAGCAATTCTTTTTTACCACGTATAGATGTTTTCGAAAACATATACGAACTTACAAATTTGTTAATGACAGTAACCGAATGCTTGCAATGCAATATTTGATCAGGTGCTAGCGTCATTTAATCAAATAATTGACTTTCGATCAATCGTTAATGATCAGATTGCATTTCAATTAAGCGTTAAGAATTCTTTGGTATATGTTCAGATCTGCGGAAAAATCATTTTCTAATGAATGGGTTAAAAATGTACATTATTCTCCATTCTATTGTCCGAACGATAAGAAATAGCTAATATCATGCCACAGTCTCCTAACTTGGTTTCGACACGTTTGCTTCTCTTTTTATAAGAAACAATTTATTAAACGAATAAAGGTGTAAAGACATCCATAGAGTATAGCACGTTTTGACGTGTATTCTTGACAAACAAATTTTCAGCAATGGTATAGTTGAGCATGCAGCAAAAATGAGTTATGATATGCAAAACGAGTCACAATATTGACATACATTTTACAGATCATCAGAAAATTGCATTAAATATTACAAAAAAGAAATTCGGAAGAAATATAAAAAATGACGCACCTAGCCATGTTGCAAAAATAAACACGAACTTTTTCAATACAGAAGATTTCCCTATGAAACTCTGAAGAAAAGCACACATAACTATGTCCCATTTAAAATTCGCCACATTAGAATCACTCACTCTTATCTAATCTTAAAAAATAGTTCCACCCGGAGAAACAAGCACGGTCAAAATTACTGCGAATCATCTACAATTAGCGTGGAAAGTACTTGTACACTGATCTATTTACACATGTTCGTTTCTCAACTAATTTTTCCATAAACAAGTTTTTTCGTACATATTTCCATAAATCTTTAACCGCTGATATCGCAGCACGTTAGTGTTCAACCCGTAATAAATATATTGCATCATTTGCAGTTATTCGGTAAACTAGTTAGAAACAATTTTTTTCTGACCATTTTAATCATTTTTCTCTCGTACCCTTATATAATATATCACTTTTGAATGGTAAAAAACTTCTTAATATGCTGATTCTATGTTTTTTGTTTATCACTGTATTTACGGTACCCCACTGAAGGCACAATGGGCGTATGTTATTACAAATTACGTTAACTGTCAAACAAAATAGATTTTCACAATATCGTATTTCCTTCAATATAATTATTAGGAAGAAATAACGAATATTTATTTTTTCATTGCATGTGTAATCACATTTTCATGCTTTGTTTAACAGTATTAAAGTTATTGAAATGGTCCCAGTAACATCAGCAGGTTTGAGTAATAATCTAATACCGGTACTCAGTATTAATCGATCGTATGGCTAGAACCTTGGTTTTATTGATTACATCGATAAATTTATGGTGAAGTGTGAAAATAAATATATCGTGTACCGTACTGTTTCTACAAAATATGTATCGTTACACAGAATTTCTTGTAATTTCAGTACTTCCATGTATTATATTAATTAAACTTTCGACATTTTAATATCTCTCAACTGAATTACACCATCGCAACTTTTTTTAACTGTAAGTTGATTGCGTTTGAAATTACAGACTCACACTTAAGAAAAATTCAAATTAAATTCCCAGAGTTAATTTGGCGTGAAGTACGTAGCGAATAAGTAGGAGCTGCTTCTCAAAATATTGCAACATTTTTATGTAAGCGCCTCGCTATATTACACGTCCATTCCTGAGAAGCCGACACAAATTTACCATGTTTGCAATAAAAACGATAAATATTTTTCATGCGTTAGCCAAATCACCGTTAAAAAAGTTAAAACAAATATTTAAAAAGTAATTTGATGTGCAGTTCGAAAAGCAGAGTAGAAGATACTACGGGAAATACAGTAAAATCTCTCACATTATCACTGTTGAACCTTCTCTCACAGTGTCCTGCGGCCAGGTAAAAGTTATTCTTGCCTTCATGTTATCTTAAGCAGAGACGGGCAAGTATGCGATGTATGTAAAGTGAAACATGACGCGGTTCCTTTGACGAGAGTTGACGGTTTAACAGGTCATAATACAATAATATAACATATAATATAATATAACATACAATATATAATACACACTATATCATTTGGACCATATTTCCGTGTTTAATGCTTATTATGTCGTGCTTAGCCTTTCTTTGATCATAACAATATCAGCAAAAAATTGTAAAGATTTCCATCCAGAAAAAAGTTAAAACTACAGTAGTTTAAGCATTGTCTTCGTTATAGCATTGGTACGGTTTTTTTCTGTATTCCGATTTCTTCGAATCTCATTTCATCGTTACTTTTTTTCGAATGTCCTTACCCCGGTTCAACGAGAATAAACGCGCGATCGGAGTCGGCAAAACAGTGCACCTATTCCGAAACTGTCCCAATTCGGTTTAGTTCAGAGGGACAATGTGAGAGAGTTTACTGTATCCCGGTTTTCTACACAGACGCTCCAATACACTCCATTATACGTACACTCACAAGATGGCGACGAGGACTAATTCTTTTCGTAATTGCAGAGATCAATTTATCTTGCGTGAACCCACTAAATCAACCAGGCCAATGCATCAATATCAGACAGTGCAAACCCGTGTTGAAGATCCTGCGGGAGGAAGGCCGCCAGGCCGCTGATTTCCTGCGAAAGTTTCTCTGTGGCTACGAAAATACAGATCCACGGGTTTGTTGTGCTTTTGAAAATGGCAACGACTCAAACCGCGGTGGCAAGGATGTACGAAATACCACTTACGGACCATTGCTAGCACCAGAATGCGGATACAGCGAAGTCGAGCACAACAGAATTGTCGGTGGTGTACCAGCCCGCTTGGGTACGTATACTTAATACCTTGTTGTTGTTGTTCAATAAGGTTGTTCAATAAGGTTTGTCGTTCGATAAGAAAAACACAATGTTATGGTTCAAAATACACTTTATTATTCAGTATAATCTCCCTGAACATTAATGCACTTGCTCCAACGATCCTCCAATCTGTGGATCCCATCCCTGAAGTGAGATTCCGGAAGGTCTGCAAAATACGCTTCAACAGCCGTTATGACCTCTTCATTTGACGAAAAACGCTTGCCACGCATAAATTTTTTGAGTTCTGGAAACAAATGGAAGTCGCTGGGGGCGAAATCTGGTGAATACGGCGGATGCTCCAACAATTCGAACTTTAATTCATGGATTTTAGCCATTGTCAAAATGCTCTTGTCACACGGTGCATTGTCCTGATGAAAAAGGATCTTTTTCTTCTGCAAACCGGATCTTTTTTCACGAATTTTTTCCTTCAACTGGTCCAAAAGGTTGCAATAATATTCAGAATTAATTGTTTTACCAGTTTGCAAGTAATCCACAAATAAAATTCCTTTCGCATCCCAAAAACCTGATGCCAGAACCTTCTTGGCCGATTTCTGGACACGAACTCGTTTCGAAGCCGAACAACCAGGTTCACACCACTCTTTAGCCTCTTGTTTTGATTTAGGATCATGGTGATAGACCCAAGTCTCATCCATAGTGATGAATCGACGCACAAAATCCACTTTATCCTTTTTAAAACGCTCCAAATGTTGTTGAGAAAGTCGCATTCGAATGTGTTTTTGTTCAATTGTTAGCGAATGCGGCACCCATTGTGCACACAGCTTTTTAAAACTCAAAATTTCATTTAAAATATGACTCACACAGCCTAATGAGATGTGTAGAGCCTCTACTAAATCCCTCTCAGTCAATCGACGATCTTCCAAAACCATATCCTGTACTTTGGCTACGATTTCTGGTGTTGATGCGGTTTTCGGACGTCCTTCGCGTGGATCGTCTTCAAGGCTTGTACGACCACGTTTAAATTCAGCAACCCATCTTTCTACTGTTCTAATTGAAGGTGAACGTTCATTATACACTCTTAACATTCGTTCGTGAATTTCTTTTGGTGCTACACCTTCCAAAAATAAGAATTTTATCACTGTACGATATTCAATTTTTTCCATTGTCGAAAATACTGTGACACGGCGACACTAAATGGCTTGTAAACAAAGAATGAATTGACTGATTGAAATGAACCTTCACATATCTTGATAAGAAGAGTGAACCAACAAAACAAAAACAAATTTGGACTAGTAGCAACGCCCTCAACAAAGCAAAACAAAACTTATTGAACAACCTGGTATACTTTACAGAAATGCTATCTCCATTCTTTCTATGGTATTTTCCAGCTGAAATAGTAAGCTTGGAAATAATGTCTATCTTGGTACTTTGAATGCTAATCAGATTGTGCTTTTGTTTGCTGCGCGGTACAAAATTCAATAAATCTTTCCGCTCGTACCCCATCAAGTGGTTTCTTACGCACCGTTACTGAGAAAGGATATAAATTGTACTGAATATTAGATATATATTTAGTTGTAGGACTATCAGCTGTAAATGCCTTCATAGTTCATAAAATAATAGCCAAATAAAGTATTAAAAATGCATCCGTCAGAGAATTGTTAACTTTTTAATTCATTATTTCATTATTGTGTCTAATACATACAGAAACAAATGTAAAATTCATCCTCCTATACGTAGTAAAATCATTGATGTGACTGATAAATCATGATATGCGAGAGCAAAATCAAAGTAGCTAAGCGTTTGTTATTATTTAGTCGCGAACAAAATCATTCAATTTGAGTATCATTACCTAAAAATTCGAACTTTTTGCATTGCTTACGAAAATGTTATGCGTCTTTATTATTTTGTACAGTATTTGTAGTTGAAATGGCAAGTATAAAACTAACGCTGATTGCAACTTTTTGACAACTTTGTTATCTAGTCCAATTTAGGGAAATTTAAACAAATAGATTTTGTAGATTTACATTGGGTATATGCAATCTTTCAAGACATTTGTATATGTTATCTAGTGAAGTAGCTATTTTAATGTATCAAAATAATTCAAGTTAATTTATTCAATTTGAAAAAAAAAATTCAGTTGAAAGTATTTCTGGATATTAATCCGAGTAATTGCATATCAGCGAACATTCCAGCAAATTTTGGAGCATAATTAGTTGGATCCTTTTTTATTCCAGGGTCATATTTTTCAGTTAGTTTGTTGGACTGTCCAGAATAAATTTAATTCTGAAGAAACGGAATGGTTTTTCAGTTTCTTCACAAGGTGGTAGATGATAATTTTACTTCATCGTAATGATTGTGTAATTTTATTATATGACTACATTACACAGTTTAACTATGAATTCTCTATTAGTAATACTTATTTATTTGATTGAACACATTGTTAGTGCAAATTACACGATGCTGCTAATATTCACAGTATTGATGAGAATAAGTCTGCTACGTAAATCATGTCAACCTTCATAATTTCTCATTCTCACGAAATGTTTGTACTATACTTATACCGAAATAGTAACAAAGGATAAGCCATCTTCTTTTTTACAGTAAAATTTGCATTGCTCGAATAAGACATTTACGACGTATATCGGTGTTTCCGTCAAATAGTCTAACTTCCGTTCACACAGAATATTGTTGAAAACTTTACACATTTAATCATGCTAGATACGTATTACCACAGAAACCAATAATTTATGAAATGTATTTGTAGCTTAATTCTTTAAACACAAATCACACAATTCGAGAGCGGCGGAATATGTTCGTGACATTCATATACCTGCTGTTTCCAAGAAACATTTTCCATTTCTCATTCATGATATCGCATGCGCTTCAACCTTTACATGCTTAACTATCCGAAATATGTTAACATTCGAGCATAAAGTTTATGGAATTTCTACTGCAGTTTGATTTTCAAGCATTATGAAGCATTTTTCAACAAGTTATGAAATTTCGTGCCTCACTGTATGTCAGGGGTGATTGACCATATTTTTGGTTAATTGCCCATACAGCACACAGATATCTAAAATACGTCTAAAAGATAACCTTTTTTCAGGAAAGATATCTTTCAATAATGACGTAAAGGCATCAGAAAGATGACGAAAAGTTGTCGTATGACCCGTTTTTCGTTGCCTAAAAGATGACGTTCAGACAAGTCTGAAACACAACATCCAGGCATCATTAAAAGACGGCGTTTAGACACAGTCGAAGGACAACATTTAGGCATGCCCGAAAAAAAATAATTTTGGCTGATATATCTTATATTACATGAGCCGTTTATTTTGAAAGTGGCCTAAGTCCAATTGTGATTTTTTTTTGTTAACTGTTTTTATGACAGCTAATCTAAAATTATATACGTTATTACAGTCAACCAAAAAGAAATTGTCGAAAAATGGACTTAGGTCACTTTCAAAATAAACGGCTCATATAATATAAAGATATTATCAGCCAAAATTATTTCTTCTTGGGCATACCTAAATACTCTTTTATGTTTTATATTAAAATTATCGCAAGGATATTTATTTGTGTTCCATTTTTATTTTTTATTATGGATATTGTTCGTTTACAATAATAAATATTATAAGTTTCATCTGTAAATAGATAGGATAAATACAAGACGACGCTTTTAGACGACGATTTTTTTGCCTTTGTCCCAAATGCAGGAAATTATTTCGTTTTGGCACCTTGTCCGAACTTATTCGACCTTCGGCATAAATTAACACTACAAAATGTTATAATACTGAAAATAGGATCAATCACATTCAAAAAGGAAGCTCGCATTATTTATTTACATGCATCTTAAAATATTTAGAAAAAATAAAAATAAAAATGTGAACTAGAAAAATAGAAAAAGTAAGGTTAATTGGACTTTAGGTATACAGAATTGAATCTAAATAACCTCGTTTTTCTAATTTATTTATTTTTTTCATCCTACTATAAAATCAATGTAATTTATGCCAATCGAATACTATTCTTTAAATTATTTTGTTACCGTTAAATTATTTTTGTATCACCGAACCACACCGAACTAATTTTCACAATAGTAATTCACAATGGTGGCGCCAACTAGTGTTTAGCACAAAAAACATCTTTAATATTTTGGCATCTTTTAGATGTCCACAAGGCATCATTAGATTATACCGAAAAGACATCTTTCAAAAGTCGTCATATGGACATCTTTTAGCAATATGTGCTGTCTGGGGCCCAAGTCCAATTGTGATTTTTTTTTTTGTTAACTGTTTTTATGACAGCTAATCTAAAATTATAAACGTTATTACAGTCAACCAAAAAGAAATTGTCGAAAAATGGACTTAGGTCACTTTCAAAATAAACGGCTCATATAATATAAAGATATTATCAGCCAAAATTATTTCTTCTTGGGCATGCCTAAATACTCTTTTATGTTTTATATTAAAATTATCGCAAGGATATTTATTTGTGTTCCATTTTTATTTTTTATTATGGATATTGTTCGTTTACAATAATAAATATTATAAGTTTCATCTGTAGTAAATAGATAGGATAAATACAAGACGACGCTTTTAGACGACGATTTTTTTGCCTTTGTCCCAAATGCAGAAAATCTTTTCGTTTTGGCATCTTGTCCGAACTTATTCGACTTTCGGCATAAATTAACACTACAAAATGTTATAATACTGAAAATAGCATCAATCACATTCAAAAAGGAAGCTCGCATTATTTATTTACATGCATCTTAAAATATTTAGAAAAAATAAAAATAAAAATGTGAACTAGAAAAATAGAAAAAGTAAGGTTAATTGGACTTTAGGTATACAGAATTGAATCTAAATAACCTCGTTTTTCTAATTTATTTATTTTTTTCGTCCTCCTATAAAATCAATGTAATTTATGCCAATCGAATACTATTCTTTAAATTATTTTGTTACCGTTAAATTATTTTTGTATCACCGAACCACACCGAACTAATTTTCACAATAGTAATTCACAATGGTGGCGCCAACTAGTGTTTAGCACAAAAAACATCTTTAATATTTTGGCATCTTTTAGATGTCCATAAGGCATCATTAGATTATACCGAGAAGCATTTTTCAACAAGTCATATGAAATTTCTGGGTTAGCACAAAAAACATCTTTAATATTTTGGCATCTTTTAGATGTCCATAAGGCATCATTAGATTGATCTTTCCATTTTGGTCATATGGACATCTTTTAGTAATATGTTCTGTCTGGGTGTAGTCTGCAACTTTTTGAGATTTCTGATTTTATTTAAGGTGCCTGGCCATGGATCGCTGCTCTAGGATACCAAAACAAGAAAGACCCGAGTACTCCCAAATGGCTTTGCGGTGGTGTTTTAATATCACGTCGACACGTCCTCACAGCCGGACATTGTGTTTATAACCGAGACGATCTTTTTATGGCTCGCATAGGCGACTTGGATTTAACTAGCTCACTGGACAATGCCCATCCAATTGACGTTTTAATTGAAAGGAAAGTTGTACATCCTGAGTATAATCCTACAACGTTTACCAGCGATGTGGCAGTACTGAGGTTGCAGCAAGACATACCATTTTCTGGTAAGTTTTATTTATGTGCAGGTGACATTTTTAATTTGTGCCACGTCCATGGTACCGAACGAAAAATAGATTTTGATTGTACACGCCTCAGGAATAATCTCTGTTACCGTTGGATAGAATAATTTTTTATTGGCTAAAAATTGTATCTGGAATCAATGTCTTTTGTAAAGTGCAGAGAAGGAAGAGACCAGTGCAAAAGTTGTCTCGGAATTGCAGTGATGGACTGGAGTTCCGTTTCTTGTATCTATTCGCGGTTTATTTCAGAGACTACACGTATGCGCACAATATGCATTTCTCAACCGAATTTTCGCAAAGGCCCGTGGCATTCAAACGGTTAAGAGTTACAGCAAATAAATTTAACCATATTAACTAGATATATATATGTATATATTTTTTTTTCAAATAAGATGTAATGTATTCACCGCGTTGTATGCCAGTCAGAGAAGGCGACCCATCTAGTGTTGATAAAAAATAACAAATAACAGATTATACAGTCATGCAGAGATTTGTATTGCATGCATGGATCACATCTTATTTCATAAAGATTATATTCAGACTAAGAGATAGATATCGCGGAAGATGGACTTTCTTCTCAAAACTGTCTTTTTCGGGGAAAAGAAAACTCATGATTAGATAACCTGTCGCGTATGAGTCTACTGAAAGGTGTCATTTTTGTTAGGTCTCCTTACAATTACAATTTCAAATTTGTGCCAATCGTCATAATTTAAAGCCATTTTAAAGCATGACGCAATTGGTTATCAAGTTTACTACCTTGCATATTGTCAACTTTATCAGTTAGCATGTGTCCGTGAAGCTGACCATATCTGAATACCAAGACTTGTTTCTTGCATTAAGATTATTTCCGCGATAGCATCAAATATTGGTGACCTTCATTTGATTTTTTATCTATAGCGCTATTTAATAATCATGATTTGCACGTAAAGATGTCTGCGTTACCTGGAAGTTAGCTTTACACGGAAAAGATGACGGTGGCAAACTAACCAAACTAAAACGTAGCTATTAAACAGAGCCACTTTTTTTTTAACAAGTCTCGGTAATTTTTCACCAAAATATTTGTTATAGCAGTGTACATATTATACAGATTTATGATATATCCATATCAATCAGAACAAGCCAAGTCTGTAATTAATACAGAAGATGTTAAAGCGTGCCTATAATTGATGTGTTTCCTCTTTTTTATATTTAAGGGTCAACTTTTTTATCAGAGAGTAGGTAAATGGCGAAGAAATTCGGACTTAGTTCTAACATCACTTAATCATTCATTCCATTAACTTTCTTATTCTTTCACCTACACTTTGTTCCCGTAGTATATTTGTTTATATTACAGCCCTATTTTATGTCCGCTATTTATTCTTTTATTATTTTACTTTTTCTTACAATCTTACCGCGCAACCTTTTTCCGTTTTTGCGCTTTCAGCTTCATTTTTCACTGTCTCATTTTTCTACATTCTCATACTTCTCTCGGAAAAAAATGCTTGATATATATCTCCATAAAAATAATGTTTACTTAATTATAAGATCAACGATAAATAGAAACATAAGATTAATTAAAAGATAAGATAGAAGTATAATATATAAATATAATTGTAACATTAATTATAAGAATTGAGAGATTGTCTAGATACATCTAGGTATTAAACAACGCAAATTAACCTGAAAGTTACATCTCACCATTTGCATTTTCATTCTAGATAATATTCGTCCTATATGTCTTCCCGTAACGGAGGAAATGCGAAATAGGAACTTGGTGCGTAGTTTTCCGTTCATTGCAGGATGGGGATCAGTGTACTTCCGTAAGTCATTTTGCTTTGATACACATTAAGTTATTATATTTCTTATAAAACACTAAAACACTAAAAATTTACAGATGGGCCATCAAGCAGCCGACTCATGGAACTTCAAATACCGGTAGTTAGCAAAGAACAGTGTCAACAGGCTTTACGAAATTTTAAAACAGCCGTCATCGACGATAGGGTATTATGCGCTGGATTTGCCAGAGGCGGGAAAGATGCTTGCCAAGTAAGTAGCTATTCTAATTCTATTCGGCAGACAAATGTGTGGCTCGTGACGTATTGTACATCATCTCAGGACTAGCGTTACCAGATCGAGGAGTTAAGGGAAAATGGGATGGTGTGGGAGAACGTAGTATATATAGCGAAGTAAGGTCGTGCCACTTTAACCTTTTAGATACGGCTAAATTTTGCGCGGGACTGTTTCTCTGTACGGCAGAGTTCGACGCGAATTATGCGTAAACGGTAGAGCACTGTAATATGTGACGGACAATGCTATTCTCTACGTGAGCACATTGAAATTAAGTTTTTGACGATCAATTTATCATTTTTCTTAAAGATATGATACATATCATTTAACTTTAGTAATTCACTTTAACAATTAATAATACAATTGAGTATGATATATTTTAAAGCGCAGTACGACATAAAAAGACGGATCGGCATCTTAAAAAAAGTATCTGGTATATTATAAGGAAACGGTATATTTATTTAAACGAAAAGCAACAATTCATACTTAACCCTGGTGTATCTGAAACAAAGATTGTGTATTCTGTCTGTATATTGTTAACAGTATTATAAAACGTTGTGAAGGCAAAAAAAGCGTGAAACAAGACATATGAAAACAATCAGTTAATTCAAACGGTGAGAAAATAGCGCGTGTGTCATACGATATAAAAAACCATTGATATAGGGGCGCGTCGTACTGAGAAAAACGAACGATTCTTACGCATTTTAATATAGAATAATGATCATTTACATGCAGACGCATTTTCTTTTAATTTTTTAAAATAGTTGGTGCTTTATTTCCAAAGCAAGAAAAAGTGCATAATTAATATTGCTTTATTGGATTTTATGGAAATTTTCAGTAGTAATAGATAGTATATGAACAGATTTGTCCATGAAAGAATACTGAAGTGAAAATTACAGAAAAAAAATCCGATTTGAAATATACAAATAGATATTTTTTATAAATTTACAATTTGTTTATACAAAATTACTTATATTTTTGTTGAGTGTGAAAGTATATACTGAATAGAAAAAAAAAAATCGATTTATTCGACCCGAGAAAGTAGAATGTCCCCTTAAAAGGAAACGGTATATTTATTTAAACGAAAAGCAACAATTCATACTTAACCCTGGCGTATCCGAAACAAAGATTGTGTATTCTGTCTGTATATTGTTAACAGTATTATAAAACGTTGTGAAGGCAAAAAATTGTGAAACAAGACGTATGAAAACAATCAGTTAATTCAAACGGTGAGCGAGGAAGTTACTAAAAAAAGCCACTATAGGGGCGCGTCGTAATTTAACTGTTAACGAACGAACGCATTCTATAATAATAACCAGTAGACCGACGAATTTTTAAGATATTTGATGCTTTATTTCCAAAGCAAGAAAGAGTGCGTAGTTAATATTGCTTTATTGGATTTTATGGAAACTTTCAGTAGTAATAGGTAGTATATGAACAGATTTGTCCATAAAAGGATACTGAAGTGAAAATTACAGAAAAATAATCCGATTTGAAATATACAAATAGATTCCTTCTTCTAACAGATAGTATTCGTCCGGAAATTTATAGTTTCCTTCTTCTAACAGATAGTATTCGTCCGGAAATTACGATAATAAACTTTACTTAAGATATAAAAAACGATGTATTCTCGGTCAATACTTGGAGAGGAATGCTCCAGAATACGTGAGGAAACAATTGCCGATCGCCCTTCATTGTAACGTACACAATTAACGCAGAACCTAATAAATTTCCTAAAATAACACGTCATGCCGTCTGTATGGGGCGGCATTCGATCATTTAGAATATTTATGATGTCGCGAGTATAGCAGCATTCGTTCGTTAAGAATTAAGGAGACATTTACGAAAGCCACTATAGCGGCGCATCGTTCAAAAAGATGACATTTGCGAAAGCCGCTACAGTGGCGTATCGTTCACTTTAAGGGCCACTAAGAAATCTGTAAGAAACGCGCCAGGGACCGCACGTTTTTGGAAAACTTGCACATTACAAAAAATCATAACCGTGTTATTTATGCAGTAATTTTTGTGAAATTTTCAGAAACGGTATAATTCGAAGTATTTTAGGTATTATTAAGAAAATTATGTTTTTTAATAATTATCATAACTTTTTTTACTAAAAAATGAAAATACGAAAAAAAACATGAAGGCAATCGATTTTAATGCATTGGATATTGATGTAAATACTTGAATAGACAAAATAGATACAATGTATCTTTCGGAAATTGTATAATTAGAAGTATTTTAGGTATTATTAAAAAAAATTATGTGTTTTAATAATTATCATAACTTTTTTTTACTAAAAAATGAAAATACGAAAAAAACATGAAGGCAATCGAGTTTAATGCATTGAATATTGATGTAAATACTTAAATAGACAAAATAGACACAATATATCAAAATAAGTGACATCTAAAGACAGCATGTAGTAAACACGAGAAAACTCGTGAGCGGTCCTTGAAGTGCTAAGTTGGCAAGTAAGGCTTCCCACTTTCCAGCACCGGTTCCCACCGAAATTTCCTCCACTCATCGGAAAGGACTTTGCCTCTATATCTCTCTGCCAACAGAAACGCGATTGATTCGATGACGTTTCATGCGCGCCCTGACACTTTCTGTGCACCTTACTTGTGTCTGGAGCATTGATTACCTCTGTATGCAGTGCAGCTGCGGCAAAACTGCGGCGTGGAAGGAAAAGCATGTAGGGAGGGAAGGTCATGTCAAAATACATGATAGCATATTGCGCCCTATTTCATTCAATGGCGTAGATTCAATAAAACCAAATACTTTTTAGTAGGAAAGTTTCGCGGTCATTGTTAATCTGGACCATTATTATATCAATGGCTCCTCCAATTATGTTTTATGTTATTTTTTCATTTGGTCAGATTATTTGGTATTTATCGATTTATTTGGTCGGTTAATTTCTTTCACTAAATGGATATGCCATCCAAATTTTTCATTAGAAAATCATTTGATTCTAAAGGATTTAGCGACATAAAACGGCCGTTAGATGGCGTACAACATGTACTTCACGACATAAATTATACTATATACAATAGTCTACAACTGTTGTGTTTGGCTTCAGTACTAATAACGAACGAAGAAATAATTAAATACATTTACCTTCTCTTGATGGTTTTGGAATGTAATTTCGCGATATTTGACATAAATTGTAGATAGAATTATCATAAAATCTGTACACCTTGGTATTACTCTTTTGAGATAGTTTTTTGTATTCTACAAAAATTAAACACGATCTTCTGTGAGTACGAAAGACGAACATTCATCTAAAAGTTTACAAATATACCTATTGCATGTGGCATGTAAAATGAGACCAATTGATTATTGCACAAATAACATAAGTTTAAATATTTAATATCTTGTATGATGTCCCTTTCCGTTCTAAACAACCTTTATAGAAATAATTTTTTGATGGGTTCACTTCATCACGTTATATTCCATTATTGCGAGATAAAGGATGCGGCATATACACCGCATAAACCTCGTAAATTTAAACCGATAAAGTCTTACATTCTTGATCCTTTTAATGTTTCAGGGCGACAGTGGTGGTCCCATGATGGCGCCGGTAGGATCAAACTATTATGTCATTGGTGTGGTTTCATACGGTTATCGATGTGCTGAACCAGGCTACCCAGGCGTTTACACAAAAGTTACCGCTTTCCTGGACTTCATTATAAGCCAGCTAGTGTGAAAGATGTATAACATCTTGGACTTTCAAACATTTACGCGTGAATTGTGACACAGACATATTCAGTGAAATATTTGTTATAGAGCATTAGTGTCAATGTTACTCGAATATGTAATATCCACAATGAAATAAAAAAATGCTAACGACATGTATAAAATGACTCGCTGCTGCAATGGTCTATAATTTATCTAAAGCTTAAACAGAAGATGTGATAAGAAGAAGATGTGATTGTTACCGGAGAAATATAGAAATGTTTTGGAAATGTACTGAAAGTCGTCCCTATTTTCTTAAATGATGTTTGCACATATTAGTACCTGATATTATTGAAGCAGTGATACGTGAAAACATGCATTGACGTTTGGTAGGATGTATTTTCTTTAGAGCTTCGAAAAAAAATGTGAACGCAATGTTTTAGTATTAACTGGGACGCGCCACTTTAGAATTACATCACAACGACAAAACAGTGGTTCCTTGTGAGCGATCATGAATTAATTGTTTGTGTCTATGTCTTCCTTCATAAATTCCTGAGATATTTAGACATAATCAAAACCATAGGCAACGAATTCTTATGTTTCCGGCGTATGATAAAAATTAAGTGAAAATTTTCAAATCTGTTTTGCTCCGGGCCGATGTCGTTCAATAGAGTGTAACATGCACTGAAAATGGAGCACTGAATTCATACTATTGGGTTGGCAACTAAGTGATTGCGCATTTCAAATAAGAAGGAAAACTCTGAATTTTTGCTTAAAAATGTAACTTTATTCAATTAGATACTGTCCGTTTTTGTCGATGACCTTTTGCCATCGTTCTGGCAGTATCAAAATTCCATTTTTCGTAACATTTCTGATCTTTACCATCAAAAAACTGAATTAAATGTGATCTGACATCATCAGCGTCATTAAACATTTTACCATTTAAAGAGTTCTGCATGGAACGAACCAAATGGTAGTCTGAAGGCGCAAGATCAGGGCTATATGGTGGATGTGATAAAACATTCCAACCCAGTTCCAATAATTTTTGGCGAGTGATCAAAGAGGTGTGGGGCTTTGCATTATCATAGTGGAAAACGACACCCTTACGTTTTGACAATACCGACCGCTTTTCTTGAATTGCATCGCTCAGTTTGGCGAGTTGTTGAACGTACACGTTTGAATTGATCGTTTGGTTTTATGGTATAAGTTCAAAGTACAAAATTCCTGTATAATCCCACCAGACTGACAGCATAATCTTTTTTTGGTGAATCTCTGCTTTTGATGTCGTTTGGGCTGGTTCATCTTTCATCACCTACGATCTCTTCGGATTTACGTTGTTATAAACTATCCACTTTTCGTCGCCAGTAATTAGGCTTTTCAGAAATCGATCAGTTTCGTTGCGTTTCAGAAGCGAATCGCAGATGCTAATGCGTTGCGTCAAATGAATTTCCTTAAGCTGGTGAGGGATTCATAAATTGAGTTTCTTGACATAACCAAGCATTTTTAAGTTTTTTTTCAATGCATGTATGCGATACATTGAGCTTCTCCACAATATCACGTGTTGTACTATGACAATCTGAATCGATAATGGCCTTCATATGGATCTCATCGACTTTAACTGGACGGCCAGATCAGTGAGCATTTTTCAGTGAAAAATCACCAGAACGAAATCTGGCAAACTAATTTTGACACTGCCTTTCTTTCAAGGCTTCATTTCCATATACGGCACATAACTTCTTTTGTGCTTACGATGCGTTCTTGCCTTTTCGGAAGTAATACAACAAAATATGTCTGAAGTGCACGTCTTGTTCTTCCATTTTTAAATTGAGATAAAAACAAAACTAAAGCACTAATCGATATAATTTTTTGCTAAATTAAAGGTAGAAGTCCAAATAATAAGACAAAAAAATATAGGTTAGATGCAATGACCACGTTAACAAAACAAAAGAAAGTGTAAAGTCCATCTATCGACAAAATACGCAGTCACTTAGTTGCCAACCCAATAGTTCCGAAGAAATTACCATGTGAAAAATGTGCAATCAAATTTGTTTAGATAACTTATCGATGTTAACCCTTAACGGTCGTAAGTCACCTCTCACGTGACAACAGTACTTTATCGCTGCAGTCGTACGTCACGTGGGAGGTGACAACGAGTGAAACAGTCAAAATTCGCGTTTTATGAAATGCGGGCGCGATTGACTTGAGAATCAAGTCTTATATTCTGTACAAAGCTGATTGTAAGCGTAACAACAGTAAATCAATGTCTCACATAAAATTATTCGGGAATTAGTTATGTCCCTAATTGGGAATTTCCGTGAAGGTAAGACTCCGCGATATGGAACGCCATCAACAACACACAATGAGGATAGATTAGATGGAAAACTATTGGGTTGGAGGGAAAGTTCTGTGGTATTTTAAAGAAAATATTTGAATTAACTTATAAAAATATGTGTTTAATATTAATCATAATACATTTAATGTGTTGTATGATGAATGCCAAACTCTTCTGCAATTTCTCGACTTGTTAAATGTAGATTATTTTCCAACATGGGTCGCAAAACATCATTATCGATCTTGGATGGTCGTCCAGATCGATCACTTTCTTGGAGGCTCAGATCCCCGGAACGAAATTTGCTAAACCATCTTTAACAAGGACGAACATTTACAATATCTTTTCCAAATACCGCACATAAATTTTTACATGCAACCGACGCGTTGCTTCCTTTTTGGAATTTATACAAAATGCAGTGTCGTAAATGCACTTTATCTACTGACATGTTTTTCACCTTAAATATCACAAGTAAATGGTGAACGGTAAAAAAGGACCTCTTTCATATTATACAGCAGCTATAAAAAACAAAAAAAAGATCCGAATGACTCACTAGCCAGATGTTTTTTTTATTTATAAGAAAAATTACCTGCCTATTAAAAATACGGCAGAACTTTCCCTCCAACCTAATACATATCTTGCAACCTGGTGCTGAAGGAAAACATAACGATTGCTTAGTATGTTCTAATCGCAAATTGCCTGAAGGAAGAAAAATAATGGTATACTTCTGTGAAACGTGCAACAGAAAACCATTCCTTCATATTGGAGATTGTTTCAAAAAATATCATACGTTAAAAACTTAAAAATAATTATTTTAAAGCCATATATTTGTAATACACCTTAAAAAAAGAAGTCATTTCTAATAAAAATGTTATTTTTATAATACTGAAGATTTTTCGCATATTTAATGAAACCAGCTACAATCTAGTGAGAACCACGTACGAAAAGCTAGCGACCGATAAGGGTTAATATCGTATGAACAAGCAGTGAAAACCTTCATAAATCCTTATACAACTTATAGTCTACAAAAAAATAAAGAAAATCCTAAGGTTAACCCTTGCCATTCTTTAAAAAAAAAAATTTGTCGTTCACAGATTTAACTTTTAACACATCAAAGAGAGTCGAAAATGACTATGAACGATTAAGAGAGTGAATGAGACAAATGAAAGCAATAATTTGTAATAATTACCACTAGAACGTTTCGACACCACAGAATGTTCGATTTTAGATCAGCCCGTTCACAAAATGTTAACTCTCTGAGTACTGAAGCACATAGCCCAGTGCCAAAGTCACTTTCGACTCACACCGGTATTTCAATACTTACTGATATTGTATTAACCTAGTAGATCTCATCTCCAGACACGCGATTATGTATGTAATAATTAGTCTCGTTTATACCACGCTTGGATATCCGTCTTATGCAGTTTCAAAAGATAGAACAGTGCCACCGGAAATGGAAAAGGAAAACTGTATTCTGTATTTGCATCGCCGCATAATTTAGGTATAGTTGTACTGGTTTGAACGGAATATTACTGTCCATGCAGAAGTAACATCTCGCACCCCGCTGATTTGCTACTTTTGCCATTTTCACATTTTTTCTGCTGGTCGCTCCACTTTCGATTATCTAGACCTCTTTCTTCTTTGATGCATTATAAGAAACTGTTCCATTCGGAATATGTCTGTATCGGTCGTTATAAACCGTTTGAGTCCCATGCAGTTCAAGTTTCATGTCGAAAAGTCCCACTAGTTTTATCGCGATGCGCTATTGACGATACGCGCACAATTTTACTGATAATTATTCTTCGCATAGTTACTGTTTTGGTGTGAACCATGTGAGCAAAACATTTTGTCTCTAATTTCCATTACTTTGAATTATACTTCTTTAATAAACACAACCGCTGTTGCCCCGTTTGACGTTTTCCGACATAAATTGAAGCAAGCGCTATCGCGCTGCTTGGTATTTCTTGACAAGATTTTCTGAATAACCTCTGGGATCCAAACAGTTAATACAAAAAATTCTGTGTTTCGCAAAATGATTATACGAATAAATACATTTTTCCATTTGATGTCGTGTTTTCTACCATATTTTTATTTTTATTACAAATCTATATTTGCTTAATTACGTGACAACACCGTTCCAATATTTGTGTTAGAAAAGGCTGAATTTACAAGTATCTACACCATTGGATTCTACGACCACAGTAAGGTGTATGATTAATCTATTCTCGAAACGTTTGTGACGGCATTGCTCAGTTAGCACCGGAGAGACCATGTAGTGCAGGAGGAATTTTTTAGGGATTTTCCTGGTAACGTCGCATGCAACATCAAGTGATCTCATCTCAGCTGAAGGCATTTTCAACGGTCATCGCAGTGCGTGGACAATATTCACAAAATTTTCGTCTGAATACTAAACATATCGATACTTTACACCTACCTATTCTTACCGTGAGGGGTAGTTTGACCTCTTATGAAATAAACGTTGATTTTTAGAAAGAAATTCTTAATTTATTAACCCTTTGCACTCCTATGTCGAGTGTGACTCGACATCAGTTTTTATGGCAACGGTGTTTATTTGTCGAGCTCCACTAACGACATTTTTTCATGTCTAAATAAATAGATATCGTGCATCACGTTATCGACGCTCTCGCAATGTCACTAGAAAGATAGACATTCAGGTAATCGAAGAAAACAAAGAACTGGATGATCACAGATTATAATAAAAATATAGATGGTGTCGATATGACGAACCAATACGCGACAAACGTTTTTGACGTCGAGCACTCAAGTGGTGGAGGGAATATTTCTTTTGGGGATTAAAAATCTCCATGGTAAATGCGTATATTTTATACAAAGAAAAAACAAAAAACCAAGGAACAGAACCTATAGCCCACAAAAAATTTCGCGAAAAGATTTTGTCAATGCTAATTCGTGATTGTCGTCATCCAAGTATGAAATTGGGGAGGCCTGGAACACATGATAAACACGATCGCTTAGATGGAAAGCCTCATTTAATCTTCCTACATCCCGAAGGAAAACACAAAGACTGTGCAGTTTACTCAAATAGAAAAACATCTGGAGGAAAAAGAGAAACCACCTATTTTTGTGAAACGTGTGAAAGAAAATCAGGGTTACATCTTGCAAGTTCAGATATCATATTTTTGAAAAGATATCAACCCTTGAAAATTTCAATATACGACAATACTGTAAATAAAATTGGTATTTAAATGAATTTGTTTCTTCCTTTATTTATTTAAATTGCTTTATATTTTGAGTTAAAGTAAATTTCAAATAAAACACTTAAAAGCGTTGGGAGCTGCTGGTAACGAAATTGAAATAAAATTCGGAGTGCAAAGGGTTAAAGCAAGAAATTGAAAATCAGATGATATAAGAATATACAGAAAGTCAAATAAACGAAAGAAATAACAATGAATGTACAATTTTAAAGTATATTTTGAAACGGGTCATTTGACCCCGCTTGGTACGTTTAGTGTTAAAAAGAACGCACACAATGCGACAAGCCAATCACTCGCCGCTAATGCATACACGTGTTCTGTTCTTTATGTGAATATTATTCAACACCTAATGATAAGAGAAATAACAATGCTTCCTCTTCATCATTCATTTTACTAATGGTAGTAATGATAATGATGGTGCAGTGTACTTTTTCATTGTCAGTACAAAGTTCAAGGGACCGCTAAAAAGTGAGACATGACTGGTTGATTTTATCGAGCACAAAACCATCTAATAACTCCAAAATGATTGCCGATATGTTGTCCGCTTGAGTAGAATCTTGGCCCATATGAATGCCACTTCATGGACATCACCATGAAAAAAAATATTTAGCCGTAAGGAAACGACGGGGAGTTCTAGCAAATTTTCGATTCATTTTTAAAAATTTGCCGCCTTCTTTAGAAAAAAAAGAAAGAAATTGCAATAATTGTCTTGGTGGTAGGCGTAAAAGAGTGACAT
This sequence comes from Cryptocheilus praepositus, assembly GCA_033815515.1. Classification (NCBI taxonomy): domain Eukaryota; kingdom Metazoa; phylum Arthropoda; class Insecta; order Hymenoptera; family Pompilidae; genus Cryptocheilus; species Cryptocheilus praepositus. Next base: position 1,004,438 of record JAWWQZ010000334.1, read on the forward strand.
ATTCCTCGTAGAGGATTAAAACTTGAAGTCGATCAAAACATTAATTTCAAAGAAACCATGCCAATGTTGCACAAAAATGCTGATTCGAGAAAAGCATGTTTAAACCTTCATACCCTGATGTTTTCAGCTATGCGACCCGTTCGGAAAAAGCTTGTACACTTTTGCCAGTCTTAATACTTACTCCTAAAGTAACAATTTAAAGACTTCAAATGTTCAATTAATGTAAAAAAAACTTAATTTTTTATTTTTCTGGTAGAATCTAGATATCTTTATATATCTCCATAAACAAATTTGCGATGGCGCAAAATTATGAAGAGTACTCTTGCCTGTTCTGTCGTAATTATTGTTCACAAATTGCGGTATACGAATATGAGTAGTATTTGGCGTAAGACAATTCCAATTCTTACTGTAATTAATTGGTTAGGAGTAACGATTAAAATAAATTAATGGTAAAAATAACAATTAATTCGATCATGCAGTGGAATAAATTGTTCACTCCTGAGCAATCATTACTCGCAAGTTTGTATTTTGTAAATACAAAGTAATTTAGGTCTTATTAACTATTGAGCGTTGTTCATTTCCAAAAAGTGCACAGATTAGCACGTTCTGAGCTGTTTTGAACAACTGTCATCACCAGGCAATGTGTGCAATAACAATATATACACGCTATAGAATTATCGTAAAATATACGTAAACCCGACATAAAAATTATTTTCATGCCATTCCTTTATAGATGTTAATTTCTGTAAACATTAACGACGATAGGCTGTGCCATTAAAAATATTGCGATTGAAGTAACACAAGATCATTTATGATAGAAAGCATATGAAACATATGTATAAGATTTAAAATATGAGAACCAAATGTCTGTATTTGATGGATGTTCGAAATGTTTGAAAGCGAACTTTAAAGGAATATTGAACTCTAACAAGTACATTCGAGGTGATGTTCACACATACTGTGACAGTACGCTCATGCATATCTCCAAACGTTGTTATAGCATTCACGTATACATTCCAGCATATCCCAGAAAAAGAAAAGAAATCCAACGGACAATTCGATTTCACCCAATCTATCGATTTGGAAACTTAGAATCCAACGTGTCTCTCGATATTTGTGCATACTGAGCAGGACAGCCATCGTATTGATACCACATACCGTAACAATTTTCTAGACGGACATCTTCCGGCAAAAATGAGCAAATCTTCTTCTAAGAATTATGCATATTTTCGTGTAACCGTCGTTTCGGTAATAACGTATGGGCCGATTATTCTTTTGTTCAGTATACAACACCAAACATTTACGCCCATTTTTTTCGGGTTTTTAAGATTTCAAAGCCAGTTCAGATTATTAACAGACTCGTAATGAGCGTTTCATAGATTAAATGACCAATGAGTAGAAAATGCTACTTGGTCCGTAAAGAAGACAAAAAGAATAAATTAACGATCTTAATCAGTTTCCACTGACAGAAATTAATTTGATCGTAAATACAAAGTAATTTAGGTTTTATTAACTATTGAGTTTTGTTAAATATCAAAAAGTGGATAGATTAACACGTTGTGAGCTGTTTTCCGCAACTGTCATTACCAGACGATGTGTGCCAATAACGATATATACACGCTATAGAATTATGCCATTCCTTTATAGATGTCAAGGTCATGTTTATTTTTTCAAATAGGAAGATCCTTTTTTAATATTAACGATGATAGACAGTAAAGGCATAAAAAGGTTGCGAGTACAATAACACAAGATCATTTATGATCGAAAACATACTGTGATGGTACGCTGGTACTTTGGTCCAGATTCTTTTGTTCAGTACACAACCCCAACGTTTACGTTCCATTTTTTTTGGTTTGATTAAGACTTCAAAACCACTCCAGATTATCAGCAGATCCATAATCAGTATTTCGTGGATTAAATGACCAATGATTAGTAAATGCTGTTTCGTCCGTAAAAAGACAAAAAAAAATAAATTAACGATCTTGATCCAGTTCCTATTGACAGAAATTAATTCGATCTCGAAAATCACTTTCATGTAAATCCTGACGGACCGATATTTGAAGTTGAAGAAATGTATGATTAACAGCTATAGCTGCTAAAATATGGATATCGCTTTCTTCACTAGAAGGAAACACAAAGACTGTGCAGTTTTTGTTAGAAAAACATCTGGTAAAAGAGAAACGCTTATTTTTTAATGTGAAAGCAAAAATCTGCGGTTACATCTTGCAAGTTCTTTCAAAAGATAAACCGTTCAACCATGTCACACGTAAATAAAATGATTGAACAAGACACCTTTATTTATTTAAATGCTTTATATTTTTAGTTAATAAATACAAATAAAAATCAAGTACAGGATGATCAAAAATATACAATCACCTTGAAGGACCTTAATATGTTCACCTACAATTTTCACCCTTGACAAAAGAATTCTGTTTTCATACTTTGAATCTCATACGTTTTCTTTGATTATGGTTTTAAATGAACTTGGGTTATTGTAGTCACTAAATTCCTAATGAAAAGAACCGGTTTAAAAACAATTAAACAATGATAATTGAGGTATCAAATTTACGTAATTTACCCTGTATAGTGGATGGAATTACCTTGTGTGGTAAAGGTAATTCCTTTTTGAGTCCTCCAATTATAATAGATTTAAACTAACGTCTTTCGATAAGAAAGCGGTAAAATGAAAATGTGCACAATTGAGGGGTTGCTACGTTCAATATATTCTAGTACATAAATACAACGAACGAATTCTATGCGTTAACCTTCGCGACGCGAGTTGCAAGGTGTCACGCAAATACCAAAGTGGTATTTGAACTATAGTTTCACGTCGATAGGGAATAGATTCACACACAGTACGGAATGTGTTAACATCGTTTTACTGAAGAGTGTAAGTGTCAAACATAATTAGTAACTACAGTTTTAATCTTTTCGTTAGTTACTATAGTTACCCGTCGTCGAACACTCGCTGTATACAAGCAGTGACTGAAACATTCGTAAAAATGTCATAATATCTCCAACACAGCCGGCATTATCTTCCTTCATTGTTTCAACAACTATTCATACCAGCGTTGCCAGGGGAATATGTCAGGTGACATGAGTTACGCATCGTACCCCTTTCCACCGTCATTTTATCTAATGTTGTAGATTAATCAGGCTAAAATGTCTTTCCGTAGACAAACTTGGATAACAGTTTTATACAGTAAAATGAATATAAATTTCTAATGCTAGTTGAGTTCAAAAGAATATACAAAATAAAATTGAACAAATAATTTATTCATATGATTGTTTCAAACAAGGCCATGTCATGTATTGCGTCATATGGAAATTCATGTGCAATGCCCCTCGCTCCATCCGCATCCAGGAATCTACAGTACATGTCACGACTCACCAGTTTACTTACTATTCTACCTTTTCCCAAAAATGGTAAAAAAGGTTGTTCAATAAGTTTTGTTTTGTTTTGTTGAGGGCGTTGCTACTAGTCCAAATTTGTTTTTGTTTTGTTGGTTCACTCTTCTTATCAACGTATGTGAAGGTTCATTTCAATCAGTCAATTCATTCTTTGTTTACAAGCCATTTAATGTCGCCGTGTCACAGTATTTTCGACAATGGAAAAAACTGAATATCGTGCAGTGATAAAATTCTTATTTTTGGAAGGTGTAGCACCAAAAGAAATTCACGAACGAATGTTAAGAGTGTATAATGAACGTTTACCTTCAATTAAAACAGTAGAAACATGGGTTGCTGAATTTAAACGTGGTCGTACAAGCCTCGAAGACGATCCACGTGAAGGACGTCCAAAAACCGCATCAACACCAGAAATCGTAGCCAAAGTACAGAATATGGTTTTGGAAGATCGTCGATTGACTGAAACGGATTTAGTAGAGGCTCTACACATCTCATTAGGCAGTGTGAGTCATATTTTAAATGAAATTTTGAGTTTTAAAAAGCTGTGTGCGCAATGGGTGCCGCATTCGCTAACAATTGAACAAAAACACATTCGAATGCGACTTTCTCAACAACATTTGGAGCGTTTTAAAAAGGATAAAGTGGATTTTGTGCGTCGATTCATCACTATGGATGAGACTTGGGTCTATCACCATGGTCTTAAATCAAAACAAGAGGCTAAAGGGTGGTGTGAACCTGGTTGTTCGGCTTCGAAACGAGTTCGTGTCCAGAAATCGGCCAAGAAGGTTCTGGCATCAGTTTTTTGGGATGCGAAAGGAATTTTGTTTGTGGATTACTTGCAAACTGGTAAAACAATTAATTCTGAATATTATTGCAACCTTTTGGACCAGTTGAAGGAAAACAATCGTGAAAAAAGACCCGGTTTGCAGAAGAAAAAAATCCTTTTTCATCAGGACAACGCACCGTGTCACAAGAGCATTTTGACAATGGCTAAAATCCATGAATTAAAGTTCGAATTGTTGGAGCATCCGCCGTATTCACCAGATTTGGCCCCCAGCGACTTCCATTTGTTTCCAGAACTCAAAAAATGTATGCGTGGCAAGCGTTTTTCGTCAAATGAAGAGGTCATAACGGCTGTTGAAGCGTATTTTGCAGACCTTCCGGAATCTCACTTCAGGGATGGGATCCACAGATTGGAGGATCGTTGGAGCAAGTGCATTAATGTTCAGGGAGATTATACTGAATAATAAAGTGTATTTTGAACCATAACATTGTGTTTTTCTTATCGACAAAACTTATTGAACAACAACTAACTATTTTCGAGGATAAATGTACATATGAACAACCTAAGAAGAAAATTAAACACCCCTATTTCAATCACGTGGCACCGTTAGACACATAATAATACATTGCCACTTGGTATCTTTTATTTCATTGTTCTGTTTCATTCACAGATGAAGTACTGAAAAATGATAAAAAGCACACATTAAAAGACACTATTCATCATTTGTAGAATATCAATGATACCTAATAGTACGGCAATCACATTTTGATTGAAAACTAACGATTATCCTGTTGAATCGGTAATTGGCGATTGCTTTTAACGATCGATTAAATTAATCACGATATTTTCCGATAAATCTTTTTGAATATTCGTCGTAATCAGTAAGCTGTTGTAAACATTCCAATAGATTGATATCTGTCACTGGGAGAAGGTAATTTTTTTTAGTACATGAACTGAAAAAATTTACATATTTGTCCTCAAGTGCCAATCTAATTAACAATGAAATGACCAACTTTATCAAAGTTAATGATCGATGACTAATTTAATCGTGTCACACGATTGAAATTGAAACAATTCAATATTCAGTAGATAGTCGTTGAATGAATTAAACGTTACCCAATATTAAACGTGAAAGAATTATATAAAATATATTGTAGATTTCACTGCATACATGTATTAAATAAATATATAAGAAATATAAAATAACAATCTGGTATGTAGTATTGCATTTTCGAAAGAAAAACGCAATACTAATTGGAATAACTACAATAAAAATTAAACTGGCGCCCGCGTTTTGTATCACCTTTGTTGGCATTTTGTGAAATAATAAAATACAGAGTAATCTACGATTAATTGATTTTATATATTGAATCCAACTGTTTTTTCATGTTGTTACTTTCCAAAGCGAAACATTACATATATAATGTAATTCTATATTTTCGATATAATAATTTTTTGTAGAACAGATCATCATTCCTTCAGTTTATCGTATATTATCGGGGAGACCATATATTTTTCTTTTTTTATTAATAATTCATTTTTATCACTATTGGTGACAGGCATTATAAATATGTATGATATTTCATAGTATATTTTTTGCGAACAATTGTTCCGTGTATGTTACTGGCCTTTTTTCTGACACTTATTTTTTTTGGAAATGTTTTGTTTTACCAAAACAAATTAATCAATAAGAAACATATATTACTAAGCATTATGACTATTGCAATTTTACTCCGGTTTCTTGTGAAGTTTACAATGTTCGCCTGACGCATGTTAATGACCTATGTATAAAATGATAATAATAGTAAAATCACTCTTTTCCAAATTCTTGAGTAATATTTAATTTAAAAGACCAACCATTACAAATAAGCTATTCTATATTCAACTATCATCGGAGTGAGACTTCGAATTATATTAAGTCGCATCAATTACCAAGGATTCTCACGGAAACTATTATAATTGATTGATTTGTTACTATTATAATGTAACAGCATTATCTTTATCACTCAAATATTACTTCGACTATGGCAACTAATCGAATAGACTTACAATATTATTACACAAGGTTTATAATAGGGACATACATTCCTCCGCAATTTCATTTTATATCTTACCGCGATAAATCAATTATACAACAATGACTTAAATCTTATTCTGAGACGCAAAAGCGCTTGTTATCGTTCAAATGTCGACCTTGAACAATTATCATGAAAACTAATTGATCAGACATAAAATATTGTGACGTAACATCTACAACGCAACCTTGAATTTATTAACAAATTCCTGCTTTTGTCTTATTGCGGTAAATAAATCATACAACGATGATTCAAATATAATTCTATAGCGTTATATCGACCTATCAAATATCGCCGCTCCACATCTTTCATGAAAGCGAATTGACAAAATTTAAAAGATAATAATGCAACGTCTACAACACGGGTTTAAGTTCTTCGGCACTTCCATTTCTTGTCCGAACATGACATGTCTATGACATCGATCAGTGACCGAATTGCTATTACAAACACCGGTAAAATACCAGTAATTTTAGGTAGTTATTTTGCTACCTCAAAAGAAATCGATTTCAGGGAATGCTTATATGAAGCCAAGAAAGTGATGTTATACCGGTATAGTCGTATTCCGGTATAATATCGATAAATATTATGGAAAAGCGAGTGACCAATTAAAAGAAACGGGATATAACAAATGTTAATAAAAATGGACTGTTGTAAACAACTACATTACAGCCGAGGTTTGGTTGCCAACAGTAAACAATAATACTCACTTATATACAATGTACGCACTTTCACACATCCCATCGTTTCTGAAAATACCACTACAGTAAAACCTGTTTTTGTGCGGTGGATAGGGACCGCATAAAAGAAATCGTACAAAAAAATATTCGAACATTTTATAAATTCTTACATATAATAAACAATTTTGTGCGATATACTACCTAACAATTTTTTTATGCGGTGGATAAGGACCGCATAAAAAAAGTCGGACTAAGAAAATACATCAATGATTTATGAAATAGATGAGAGAATGCTTTCAATTAAATTAAATAATTAAATTAGACCTATAGAAATGGTAAAAATATTTAATTCTTCATTGTACATATACATGGAGAAGTTTTTACATTGTATATTAAATAGTTTGCTGCTACTCTTCGTAATCCAAAACGCGCATCTTCTTGTGACGAATTGGTTGAAAATCGCTTCCGTCGCTTGAAGATAGGATTTCAATTGATTTGTTTTTTGGTACCATAAACTCAGTGATCAGTTTTTGTGACGATGGTCGACTGGTCAATTGCTTGTAAACGTAACGATAGTGAGACATGCATGATCTCAGCTCTTTTTCGAATTTTAAGCGTCTTTCCGCTTTGGTATCTACTTTAAGAAAATGCGTTTCCAATTTTTTCGAAATTTGGATCCCTGCATATATTTTATCTGCTGTAATAGATTCCGGTTCTTCTTGTCCATTTTCATAATCTATCAAACTATTGATAATGTCACTATCATCGACAGTTTGGATCAATCATCTCGTCTAGGTCATTATCGTCGAAAGAATCAAAGCCTTCTCCGCCGATGTTATGTGCAAACGCACTAATTTCAGATAATAACGTTGACGTGTTTTTCGGTAACGTTTCGATTAATTACACATTCATATATTTCGTCCACAACATGTATATGTACATGATAGGAAACGTTAAACTGGTGCTAACGCTGCTAAGATTCATATACCGCATAAAAATAAATCGCACAAAAAAAAATGCACAAAAATAAAATCGCATAAAACCAATCGCACAAAAACAAAATCGCATAAAAAAAGACCGCACAAAAACAGGCTTTACTGTACAAATAACAAATATAAATTAAAGTATGTCAAAATTGACGAACGTTCCGACCTCATTTGTTGACCTCCATTAGCTACGGTAACCAAGGGGCGCATTTCATTCTCTTTTAATAAATACAAACTACGGGTTTCCGTCATATTCAGGTTCTTGGAGAATTCAGTTTCCACCAGCGATAAATAGTACTCTAGGGGAATCAGGTTAGTTACAAGGTGTGTTACCTTTGGTGAATATGTCTATAGTACATCTGTTTTACTTATTTTCCGAATTTTTCCTGGATATTTGTGTTGGATAATACGGGAAATAAGGCAATGAACCCGCTTTACCATAACTTTGTATGTAGTATCAACAACTGCAAATATATTTTAAAAGGTAAACATGGAACGAATCTAAAAACGCATTTGTGTAATATTCATTCAAATGAGTTTACAAAAGTTCCATTAGAGAAAGAATCATATAACGGAAAATTTGACGAAATTGGCAGTTATGTATAAAATGAACTACAATTCATAATAAACCATTTTCTCTAACAGATGTAAATTCCTTCCAAAATATTATTAATGTGATAATATAATGAGCATTGTTACAGTCTTTTGCAATGAAAGTCAAGTAGATTAGCGAAAAAAGACTGCAACAAGATAAATGTAAAATTAATATGTTTAAAAACTCATGCTGGAGCGTGCATGGGTCATTTATTTTCAGGGATCAATGTACAATTCTTGGATGAAATTCTTAATATTGCTCCACGCAGATTAGTAGTAAAACAATGTATCTTGAGAATATAATATCAGTGCACACAATATATTTTCTAAAACTAAAGGCAACAGCGCAAATATGATAAAACTTCTTCGTCTGTTAGACATTGACAATAGTGAAACCAATAATGAACATAATAACATCTTAAACGTAACGTGGGGTGGAACACGTAATCTGCCCTTTCATTTTGAGTATGAGTACAGTGCCAATACAGCAGCAGAAGCAACGGTGGCAACACAGCACACAGATAATAGATATATTGTGAGAAGTATAAGATGCAGAAAATTAGATACACCAACTGTAAGAGGGTCGTTAAAAACGATGAAACATAGAAAGCCAATATTAGATTGTGTTACACTGTGGTATTCTACACTGGATATGCTTCAAACCTTACTAGAGTTAGCTGCATTCTGCGTAGAATCAACTAATGAATCTTAGTAAATAGTCTAATGACAGTCCATATTGCTGCAAAACAACTGCAAGAAGAACAAACAAGTATCGTTGATTTTTTCGTATGTGGATACTTCTATATTGCAAACTGATAAAATCCAAACTGAATTATCAGCAAATCTAATCAATGGAAGTTATGATACAGAGACAGAAAGAGCTCTGTGACACTGACATTCATGTAGCAGGGACACTTTTTTCAATCTGCAATATAATGTCATAAAAAGTACAAAAGAAATTAAAAGGACTCAGCATTCACATGATTTAAATGATAATGAAAATTCAGCACATTTGCTAAAAATGTAAAACCTGATATATATGAAGAGGAAAAAATGAAAACTGAAATTTAAAAGATAACTTTAAGACATTTTTCCAAATTCCTTCCATAAAGCTGAAAGATAAATTTATTCTATCACTCTTACATTTTACGTGACAGTTGTGCAAATGATATACTACTAATTCGACCAAATATTCTTCTTTACTTACGTGTGTATTAATAAATGATTCATGTAGTAGGGACATTCATGTAGTAGGGACACTTTTTTCAATCTGCAATGTAATGTCATAAGAAGTACAAAAGAAATTAAAAGGACTCAGCATTCACATGATTTAAATGATAATGAAAATTCAGCACATTTGCTAAAAATGTAGAACTTGATATAGATGACGTGGAAAAAATGAAAACGGAAATTTAAAAGATAACTTTAAGACATTTTTCCAAATTTCTTCCATAAAGCTGAAAGATAAATTTATTCTATCACTATTACAGTTTACGTGACAGTTGTGCAAATGATATACTACTAATTCGAACAAATATTCTTCTTTACTTACATGTGTATTAATAAATGATTCATGTAGTAGGGACATTCATGTAGTAGGGACACTTTTTTCAATCTGCAATGTAATGTCATAAAAAGTACAAAAGAAATTAAAAGGACTCAGCATTCACATGATTTGAATGATAATGAAAATTCAGCACATTTGCTAAAAATGTAGAACTTGATATAGATGAAGTGGAAAAAATGAAAACGGAAATTTAAAAGATAACTTTAAGACATTTTTCCAAATTTCTTCCATAAAGCTGAAAGATAAATTTATTCTATCACTCTTACATTTTACGTGACAGTTGTGCAAATGATATACTACTAATTCGATCAAATATTCTTCTTTACTTACGTGTGTATTAATAAATGATTCATGTAGTAGGGACATTCATGTAGTAGGGACACTTTTTTCAATCTGCAATATAATGTCATAAGAAGTACAAAAGAAATTAAAAGGACTCAGCATTCACATGATTTAAATGATAATGAAAATTCAGCACATTTGCTAAAAATGTAGAACCTGATATAGATGAAGTGGAAAAAATGAAAACAGAAATTTAAAAGATAACTTTAAGACATTTTTCCAAATTCCTTCCATAAAGCTGAAAGATAAATTTCTTCTATCATTGTTACACTTTACGTGACAGTTGTACAAATGATCTACTACTAATTCGAACAAATATTCTTCCTTACTTACGTGTGTATTAATAAATGATTCATGTAGTAGGGACATTCATGTAGTAGGGACACTTTTTTCAATCTGCAATATAATTTCATAAAAAGTACAAAAGAAATTAAAAGGACTCAGCATTCACATGATTTAAATGATAATGAAAATTCAGCACATTTGCTAAAAATGTAGAACCTGATATAGATGAAGTGGAAAAAATGAAAACAGAAATTTAAAAGATAACTTTAAGACATTTTTCCAAATTCCTTCCATAAAGCTGAAAGATAAATTTATTCTATTACTATTACAGTTTACGTGACAGTTGTGCAAATGATATACTACTAATTCGACCAAATATTCTTCTTTACTTACGTGTGTATTAATAAATGATTCATGTAGTAGGGACATTCATGTAGTAGGGACACTTTTTTCAATCTGCAATATACTTTCATAAAAAGTACAAAAGAAATTAAAAGGACTCAGCATTCACATGATTTAAGTGATAATGAAAATTCAGCACATTTGCTAAAAATGTAAAACTTGATATAGATGAAGTGGAAAAAATGAAAACGGAAATTTAAAAGATAACTTTAAGACATTTTTCCAAATTTCTTCCATAAAGCTGAAAGACAAATTTACTCTATCACTGTTACATTTTACGTGACAGTTGTGCAAATGATATACTACTAATTCGACCAAATATTCTTCCTTACTTACGTGTGTATTAATAAATGATTCATGTAGTAGGGACATTCATGTAGTAGGGACACTTTTTTCAATCTGCAATATAATTTCATAAAAAGTACAAAAGAAATTAAAAGGACTCAGCATTCACATGATTTAAGTGATAATGAAAATTCAGCATATTTGCTAAAAATGTAGAACCTGATATATATGAAGTGGAAAAAATGAAAACGGAAATTTAAAAGATAACTTTAAGACATTTTTCCAAATTTCTTCCATAAAGCTGAAAGATAAATTTATTCTATCACTCTTACATTTTACGTGACAGTTGTACAAATGATATACTACTAATTCGACAAAATATTCTTCTTTACTTACGTGTGTACTAATAAATGATTCCTATATTTTTAAAACCATATTCATCGCCCTAATACTCGTATTATATCGAAAGCTAAAAATATACCGGTATACGGTCTCTGTCAATAATAACAAATATTATTCCGAAACACAGTTACTTACGTGCAGTGTGTTAATAAATGATTCCTATATTTTTAAAACCATATTCATCGCCCTAATACTCGTATTATATCGAAAGCTGAAAATATACCGGTGTACGGTCTCTGTCAATAATAACAAATATTATTCCGAAACACAGTAGTATTATAACGATCCTCAGCAACTCTCATGACAACCAATCGACTGCTCTTGTAATATCATGACATAACATCTATTACAGTATTTTTCATTCGTCGACAATTCCTTTTTTTTTACTATGACGATAAATGAATGCGAAGCCCGTTAATACGCCGCATTTCTCCGGCCTTATCAGTTCACCCATTTTCGCGGTAGATGTCAGGATGCCTCCGGTAATGTTGCACGTGTTACGTTGCCACGGTTTAAACAGACTCATTGCACCGTTCAGATTAGCTTCGACCGGTTGTCTGGTTAGTTCGCGGCGCTGTTCAAGTTTCAGGAAGAGTGTACCGAAAATGTCTTACTCCGTAGTCGAGAAGGGTGCCCTCAACACGACGGACTACAGGATCTATTTCCGTGAGTACGCTGGTCATAACCTTACACTTTTTCCGTGTGCGTAGCAGCTTATCTCCACGGCCTTTCGTATTCCGAAGGTCGGGGTTCACATGCGTGCAGCATGTCAGCTAGCTGTTAATTTCCGCTAGTGCAGGAACCCGAGGAAGCGATAATCAATGGAGCGCGTCTATTTTCGAGCTATGACAGATTTCTAAGTCGACGGCTCTATCGATTTTCTTGCGCGTCGAATCGTTTCTCGGTAATTGCGTATGCATAAGCATTCGCGAACACGTAACCGTCTTAGAGACGGCATGAGACTTGCACTGGCGGATGAAGTTTTTATTAGCGTATTGACATTTAACTTCGGTGAAAGTACGCGGAAACGTCGAAGGTGGGGAACGCGTGGCATTCGCAAATTTTTTTCTCGGGCATATCTATGCGTCCGTGAGGTTCTACAGCAGGATATCAATATGCTTAGACGCTGGGTGAGTGGTAGTAGAGTTCACACGAGGTCATTCTTGCACATAAATTTGAACTTAATTCTTTCATGTTTCTGACATACGTGAAACATGGGATTACAGTTCTATTGGAAAATATGATCAACTTTGTTGGCATAAAAAATTGCTGACTAATTCATGTGTGTTGTATAAATATTAACAATTTGTCTGATGATTTGTTTTGTCATGTTTAGGAAATGAAGAAGGTCCTGTGTCGCCTATGCATGATATTCCTTTATATGCCGATGAAGCGAATAAGATTGTGAATATGATTGTTGAAATTCCAAGGTGGACCAATGCTAAAATGGAGATCACTTTGAAAGAAACATTGAACCCTATTAAACAGGATGTGAAGAAGGGTAAATTAAGGTTTGTTGCAAACTGCTTCCCTCATCACGGATACATATGGAACTATGGTGCCTTACCGCAGGTATATCCCTCATTTCTCGTGTTAACGTGTAACTCACCTTATGGTTTAAATAATATAGATATATAGGTCTGTATATATTGCAGCAAAAATTTATTATTTCTAATGTACACATTTTTTCTTCCATCACTCTATTCTACCTTGCAAATAATACTTATTTATTTGTTACAATTATGAAAATGAATAATTATATTAATTTTTAACATATACAAAGGCTAATAATAAACTTACCTTGATATACAGTTAATACAGGTCAAATAACATATTCTTTAAAATCTATGTATTTGTATTGTAGACTTGGGAAAATCCTGAAGTTTTGGATGAAGCAACTGGATGCAAGGGAGATAATGATCCAATAGATGTACTTGAAATTGGATACAGGGTATTGATTTTATTTGTTATGTATTTTGCCAGTCGATTTTTCTTCAATATTTATTATTTCACATTATACATATGTAAATTTGTTAATTTCAGGTTGCGCAACGTGGTGAAGTCCTGAAGGTGAAAGTTCTTGGCACTGTTGCACTTATTGATGAGGGTAATATATATATATTTGTCAATTCAGTTAATAATTGTATTATATATGCATGTCGATTTTACTGCAATACATAATTTTTAATAAACTAATTCTTCTAGGTGAAACAGACTGGAAAATCATTGTTATTGATGTTAATGATCCATTGGCAGATCAATTAAACGGTAAATATATTAGATCGTGCGGATATAAGAGCATTTTTTTATAAAAGATTTGTACAAAATTATGCAGAGTAATATTAACTACTTATTTGAGTCGTAGGAAAACACTTCAGTTACTTCCTCTTGTTCTTTGGAACACTTCGCGGGCTGCAGTTTTCTTAGATGATTTGCGCCATTGTTTGAGTACAGCTTTGTCTCCTACATTATTTGCTTTATCATAGCAGCGGTATACTGTTACGTAATTGTTTCCATAATTGAGTGAGCTAGGCACTGTGTGTCTGGCACTGAATAATAAGTGAAAGTCCTGTGTATGTAGTGCAAAGAATATTTTGTGAACCTATATTGTAAATTCCCTATTACATAAACTTCAGTGTAAACAACGTTATTACTTATACGTAAAGGCGAATAACAATAGAAAAAGGGGTATTACTCTTCTGAAAAGAATGTTACGACCTACGGTAAAATAGTTGAATTGTTGTTGAAGTATTTTTTTTTTAATTACTTATATTGTGGTTGTTCTGTTGCCAACGTTAGCAGATAAAATTTGATATGTAAGCAAAGTCTACTGAGAATATGTCAATTTTTACTTGTTTATCAAAGAATTATGAAAAAGAGCGTCATCTCAAAAAGGATACTTTTCTTGCGTGACAGATTATATAATAAAATATTCTAATAAATTCTGACAAAAAAAAGTAAACAGCTAGGGATTAGTAAGGAGTTGTTAGTCTGATGATTTATTTTGCCATTAAATATCGCGCAATATATAATATTATCCTAACTTGCATGCGTTATTTTTTTAGATATTGGCGACATTGAAAAATATTTCCCTGGCCTAATGAAAGCTACCATCGAATGGTTCAAGATTTATAAAATACCGGATGGCAAGCCGGAGAATCAGTTTGCGTTCAACGGCGAAGCAAAACCAAGGGATTTTGCACTGCACATAATTGAAGAAGTACACCAGCACTGGCAGAATCTTATTAAAAAAGAAGCACCTGCCGGAGGCATTGCATGGTCTGAGATTTGTTACGTAGCTAATATAGATAACAGTTGGGTTCTTTCTTCATGACTTACGTAATAACATATTGTTAACAGCACGAATGTTACGGTGGAAGGCAGTCCGTTCAAAACAACCATCTCAGCTGCTGAGGAGGTAATAGAGAATGCACCTGATGCGGTAGAACCTCAAGCTGTTGAGCCTACCGGTAAGTTTTGCTAGTATATAATAATATAATATGGTTATTTCTATATCCAAGTCTTTCAAACTGAGTTTCCTCTAACTGGTGCATAATACGGTACAATTTCCTTACAGTCGACAAGTATTACTATCTTCCTCTTGCAAGACTGCAATACAAATTGTAATGAACAAGGAAGGTTTTTGTGGTTGAATGTTTTACGTTATGTTTCACACATGTTTAAAAAAATTCTTCCTCTTGCAAAACTGCAATACAAATTGTAATGAACGAGGAAGGTTTTTATGGTTGAATGTTTTATGTTATGTTTCACACATGTTTAAAAAGGTATTAAATATTGATTGTAAGACTGGTTTATTTTTTATTTGTGTGATTTCAGTTGATAAGTGGCACTATGTGCATCTGAAGTGAAGGTACACGGATATCTTTACGCACGATTCTTGATGTCGGCATACACCAATTAGATTCGCTGACATATTAACAGACCTGATCCATTTATCAATAGCACGTGCTGTTTTACCGCCTTGCGTTTCGGTACATTTTGAGCGTATGTTATATTTAAAGATTTCAGTATCTACTGGCAGTGTTATATCATTAGGATGTGTACAATTTGTATAAATTCAGTATGGGTTCGTTGCGTGCATATTCCGTAATTTTATATCACAGTCTGTCATACGTAATATTAATTTATTAAGACGCATCATGTTCACTAATCAGTTCCTGAATGTTCCAGAACTGCGGTTGTTTACGCACGTAGGAAGTAGTTAAAACAATTTTTTGGAATAATAACTGTAAAAAATTGCAGAATATATTATTTTAGAAATATTGTTTGCTACAAATCGTAGGATAATGCACCGCCAACCCTTTCAATTAAGGTGTTCGTACGCTGTAAGTGATTAGAATATTAATAGAATTGTAACTGGTTGTGATACTCATTTCATAATAATAGCTAATTAAAAAGGGTTTGTTGGTAGTCGTTCATGCTTCTTTTTTTGCAGTATTTGTCGCAGCATATACTAGAAAATACAATAACAGCCGAAACAACGTATGTTTTAATCCTTCATGCTCCTCATTCTGATCCTTTATTTGCACCAATAAAACTTAACAAAATCAACTAAAATGTTCTTCACAGGTTACGACGATATTTACAAAACAGGATCACCTCGCGCTATTGATGTTTCAGTTTTACCAAGGAAAGCTGAAGAAATAATATATTTAATCTTTGCAATTTAACATGCAGTGGTGGAGAGTACATAATCACTGTCCGTGAATCATTTAATTAAACTTTTTAACAAAGAGTGGGTTAATATAAAATCTGGGTTAATTTTGACTAACAGAGCAGTTTTTGTTAATGCACAAGTGTTAACTTATTACTTAAGAATTGTTCACTAGTTCTGCGTTTGTTGAAAAACGCGTTTGTCGTAACGCTTCTTTTAACCCATTATCTTGTTTTTAATATTGAATTGTTCAACTGATCAATTCATGCGACGTAACAGCGAACCATACAACACAATATTTTGGCATATGTCATGAGATTTATTGACCGTGCTCGAGTGACAGAACTACTCGTCTTATATGTCTCTAGTGGGTTACGTAGACAGCATTCGTCGAAGATGTGTGTTTAACTATCACATTCCACGCAAAGCTGTCTCTGAGGAGACATTCCTTTTACTCCGAACTACGCTTAAATACGTCCTAGAAGATGTGTATATCGGACATACTGACCCTACGATGGAGTAAATTTTTAAGTAGATTCGATAGACCTCGCTAATAAATCACTCTGAGCATCAAAGAACGAATAGATTGTCCAACTTTAGAAAATAAAAATTTTAAATATAACCGTTAGTAAAAGGCAAGAAAAACGAAGCGTTCGTTGAATGGCAGGAACTTTATATGGATTGTTTGGACGTTTCAAGGTAATTTGAAGAGTATAATGCATTCACACAAATTATTAATGCACTGCCGATGTTTCGATTTTTCTGCCGTAATAGAAATTGCTTTGGCATTCGTAATTAATGGTAAATGATATTTTTCATCGATCGCTCCCTCGTCATCATACTTTTCAGAAAAGTATAATTTTTAACTAAATAAGTTTGCATTTATAGGCTTGATACGTTCAAACATAAAATATTAGCATTAATATTTACACGATATTAATATTATAAGTGATATGTCCAGCTATTATTGTTATAAATTTTCTAGCCTATTTTACATATACAAAGCTTCGTTTCGCAAAATGAAGATTCGTTCATCACCATCTTTAACATTTTGGGAATTGGAGCATTTTAAACATCTACTGAAACCGCATGTATACCGGAATATCAACAAAAATAGAATAATTCCGAAATACAAAAAGCCGGCTGCCATAGACCCCTCTCCCCGCCCAACAGTCTATAATATTACGTTACTCTTGTAAACATCATCAGAAAGATGCAAAATTGTAGGAGACGCCACCGCATTCGATGCCACGCCACATCGTTTAAAAGGCCAGACGCTGAAGTCCCGGCAATAAATCACGTAACAACTCGGCTCCTAATTGCGTCGCTAAACGGCGCCTTCGGTGGGAAAAGCGTTCCTTCCACTCTGTACAAAAAACGTACAAAAGTCAAATTCGCCCGAGCCACCCTCCCCATCCTTCATTTCTCTTGGTCATTTTCTCCGCCTGCCTCGCTCCCCTCCAAATCCTTTGGCTCGCCAAAGACACACCTGACACGGAGGGAAAGTATGTGCCCGTCGAAACTGGATTTTTCAGCGCATCCTCTTGCCAAATTCGCATGGTTTTTTTTGTGTCAATCGACGCCGGCGAGGGGTCGGGAACGGGTTGAGAATGGGTCGGGAATGGGTCGGGAACACGACGGCAACGCGGAACGGCAAAACTCGACGGCAACCTGCCGGCAACCCGCCGACAATCCACCGACGACGACGACGACGACAACCCTGGCGGTGGGTAGGTGAGCCGAGCAGGTGGAGGAGGTATTGACTGGCGCAGTATAGCAGAATCTCGCTGGCTGTCGCGCGGCTCGTGTCAGTGACGAAGAGAGTCGGCGGCGAGAATCGGAAAGAGAGGAAAGGAGTCGGTTGATGGGAATGAAGAGGACGGGCGAGGCCCGGTTTATATGCCCCGCCGCCCGCCGCACCGCCCGCCACACCGCCACCCATGGCCCACCACCCATAGCCCGCTAGCCATAGCCCGCTACCCATGGCCCGCTACCCACCGCCCGCCAGTCCCTTTACTGCTCCCTTCACTATTCGTCGGAATCCGACCAATGGGCGCACGTGCCTGTGGTAGTGCAGCGTCGTCTCGCCTCGCGCAGTCACAATTCGTTCGACCGCCGTTCCGAACGTTTCCGTTTCGCGAAAGTCTCGATACTCGACGGGTTTTACGTGCGCGGGCACAGGGGACGAGACGACGCGACAGATCCGACGTCGTCAATCGATATCCTTGTTTTTTTTTTTCCACGACCGACCCGTGCGTCGCGGACTCTCGTGAAGTTCGGAGGCCGTTTTGGAAAAAGTGCGCGGAGCCGATCGCTGGAAGGCGAACGACAGGTAGACGGAGCTGCAGCTACGAAAGACAGGAGCCATGCGGTTTTCGTGGATGTTCCTCGTCGCGATTGTGCTCGTTTTCGCCGACGGAGTGAGATGCAAACGCAAGTTCGACGGCGACTTTGAATTCGCTGAAGAGGTAAGTCACGCGAATTCACCGGGCATTTTTCTGTTTGTTCTCTTCGACGGCAGAACGACTGCACGTCTGGGTGACGTGACACGCCGTAAGATTCTGGCATTTATGTAAATGGTCTACTTTGCGGCGGTTTTCGGAGGCTGGTGACTGCACTTTAAACGAGTCGAGCCTTGACAGTACGTAGAAACGTGGAATGAGACAACATAGCTGGGGCAGGAATGGTAGTGGAAAAAGGTTGCTGCGTTATTTGCCGGGTTGACATGCACGAACGTCGGCGAGACATGACGATATCGCGGGCTTTACGATCGAAACACCCTGCGCTCGCATTCTGATCAAGTGACAGCTACGTCTGACGTTTCGAATGCGTTCGTCAAAGGTCTTCTTTACCAACGGTCCGTTGCAGTCACTCCGTAACTAACTCGATCTTTCGCAATAAATGCACGGGACACATGTGTCTATGACAGATGCCGTGAAAGGTTTAAAACTGTGGGGGTGTGTTAAATTTGCAAATGAACGGAAATTTAATTGAGCATTATGGTCGAGTGCGGCTGTTCGAGGGTTGGTGGCACGCCGAATCTTTCGGGTAAAGCGACGACGGCTAACCTGAAAGTTTTGGGGATACAGTCAGCTAAAAAGTCTGCTTTTTTTTAACGTAGTTTCTATTCAAGTACGGACAATCGTTCAATACACCATTGTTTGCCATTTCAGAACAGTGTACAGTGTTTCATTCGTTTGTTTATCGATGCTTTGATTAAACGGCGACGTTTCGAAATGCCGAGTGTGGGATAATTCGTTTGTTTGTCTATTTCTGGCCCCGCAATCCTTTGTGCAACGTTGCATATAATCGTGAAATGTACGAATTCGTACTAAGCGAGCACTCTTACTTTCACGTTAATGAAACACGTCGAGTGTGAGTCATCGCTGTTACTATTTATTTTTGTCATAGTGCGCAAATTCCCTAATTTATGTGAACTTGTAATCGCACGTTTCTTACATTTTATGCAGATACTTGCTAAAAATTGAATTTTTGGGGATTGATACAAACTCAAGCTATTTTGTTATAATGCGCAATTTCTCTAATTTACGTGAATTGCTAATTGCACACAATTGAAAAATTGAAACTTTAAGAGTGAGTACATATCGAAATTACAATGCGTAATTTCTGCACCTCATACAAATTGCTAATCTTCTAAAGCGTTTTACCTTTAGCGTAAATACTCGCTTCAAATTGAGTTTTGATGTTTAATTGTAAACCGATGATATATTGTGTCATTAAGGAAGTGATGCTGAATATCATCAATTGAATCCCAAGACCGTTATTACGTAACTCGGGAGATGAGATTCCGGGATGGTGTGTTCGATCTGTTTTTAAAGTTATATTACCCATATCATTTCGTACGGAGTATTACGTCTATGCAATTTGATATTTGAACGGTAGAGACTTGAAACTTTTTCGCGTTGTCAAACTATTGTATATCTTATACACTACAAAAAAATCATGAGAGTCTTCTTCAATTTTTAGTGAAATCTCTTTGACAGATCTTTATGAATATTTGTCACTTATTGCTTGCATAAATATTTATGAAGATTTCAATGGAAGAGTAGCTAATTTTTAGTTGGTTTCTTTTTATAGTAATTTGTTATGTTGAATACGCTTCACATACGTTTCGCAGCCCTTGGGACAATTGGTCAGCAATACTTTTAATTCATGAACAAAATGTTTCCTTCTATTGACCATTGCTATGTATAGTATAGTACAGTATGGTTTGAATAGTAATGTCTCAAAGAAGGAGAATAACCGTTTGTTAATGAATTCAAAATACCCTCGAGGGGAACTCAAAGGCTCCGAAACATGCAAGGTTGCATTTTACGCACGAAATTACTATAAAGAGAGTCTACCAAAAGCCGGCGACGTTCCAATTTAAGTCTTAATTCTTCAGGTTGACGTATAAAATAATAATGATAAATATTTACTGAGGAGCAAAATGATACAAGAATATTTATTCATATTAGTCATTGCACAAATACTTACTACATTCACTTTGTTTACGTAATGTTCATTACTAATTGCACAATTGCTGTACGAGCTATTAATTAAAAGGAAAATTGATATTGTTTTAAGTTATATGGTAATATATTTTGAAAATTGGATTGGGTGCAGACTGTTAAACATATAAACATTAAATGTAATTGAAGCAGTCATTAGAATATCATAGGAAAAACATGATATATGCAGAAGTTTAGTAATTTTCAAGGTAGTCGATGAGTCGCAAAATGGAATGGGATAAACATTTTGACATTTCCAAGTGATTCTGGCCATTTTCAGGATAGTGACCATAAAGTTAATTTTTTAATTAAAGTTATAAAACACTAAAATATCTTGGTGCAAAGCCATTTTCAAGAAGTATTGATGACGTACACATTAAAATACATTGCCCGGAATAGTTTATATGCTTTTAGTGTAAATGCTTGATATTACCACATCAATTTACGTGCTGATGACGGCAGATTCGCGTTCAATCCTTATTGTGTTATTTTATTTGTATCATGGATAGGTTTTGTCCGTTCAGAAGGTTCATTGTCAAACCAAATAGTTCATTCAGTCGATTGCACGCGTACTTGTATTGAACGTTTGTGTTACATGTAAACCCTGCGTTTACTACGTTTACGTATACTGCGTTTACTATTCAAAGGCGTAGACTTAAACGCATGCAGTAAAAGAGATCAAGTGAGATACATCGCAATGTGTGTATACACACGCGAGCAAACATCGAAATAGCAATAACGGAAATTGAGACATATCAAGCATATACGATTTATGTTACTGTGATATCATCGTTCTTATTCCCTGCGTGACCTTATCGAAGGAACCCTTTTTTGACTGGTACACTGCTACACGAACAAATTTCTAATTTCATTAACAACAATACTTGAAATATGTCGAGTACATGTAACTATCCTACTGTTAAAAGTTGTGCTTTAAACACACATACTCGGAAGAAGAATAAGTAAATTGAAGTGTGTGCAGTGAAAAGCATCAAACAGCGTATATATTACAGACATACAATATGTGAAAGCATTGAAACAGTAGGAACGGAGGCTAAGACACATTAAGCGTATGTAAAATATCGCAGGGGACTGTGTTACAATGTAAGAGCTGCGACTGCACCCTCATCACGCATTTCGCAGGTTTGCAGCTTAACTGAGAGACCTACGCAAGTCAGTTTATACGTACATACATAACAACGAATCGATTCTTCACACATCCGAGGAAAAAATACCTGATCGATCGGCACTGTCTACGATGCCACAGTGGCTCAAAGGCAAATTATCGGTCTGCAGTGGCTGACTGTCTATGTCCTATGACCTATTGTTCTTATTGTGTCAGTGCTGTTATAGTCTGTACGCTTGACTCCACTCATTTCGCTTCTACGGTTTCATATTCGTCTTCCAAAGCACATTACCTTCTGTGAGCCTACGCTAACGCCAATGCTAACGCTAACGCAATTTCAAAGGTTAAAGTGTAGCGATTGAAGGTGCTCAGAAGGTTCTTCAAGGTTCAATTCGAACATATTTATTTGATATCGTTTTCGAACGAGGAGCGATACGAGCGACGTTTCGTATGAATGTGGCTATTCGTATTATCGTGTCGTAGAGCGTCGTTTTATGAACATATATGGACGGGAGTATATCCGATGTTCAAGGTTGTTGAACAGTTAGTGCATTTATTGTACTTATTTATGCATTTTTAATAAAGGTGTGAAACCTTCGTAATCGAACGTTATTATAATTTGCAAATTTATCGAATTGTTGGATTTAATCGTTTGTTGTACAGTATATTTGTTGTGCAGTATATCAATCATCTAATATAGGAATACAGTAAAACCTGTTTTTGTGCGGTGGATAGGGACCGCATAAAAGAAATCGTACAAAAAAATATTCGAAAATTTTATAAATTCTTACATATAATAAACAATTTTGTACAATATACTACGTACAATTTTTTTATGCGGTGGATAAGGACCGCATAAAAAAAGTCGGACTAAGAGAATACATCAATGATTTATGAAATAGATGATCAAAAAACTAAATTAAATGTGATCTGCTTCAATTAAATTAAATAATTAAATTAGACCTATAGAAATGGTAAAAATATTTAATTCTTCATTGTACATATACATGGAGAAGTTTTTACATTGTACATTAAATAGTTTGCTGTTACTCGTCGTAATCCAAAAAGCGCATCTTCTTGTGACGAATTGGTTGAAAATCGCTTCCGTCGCTTGAAGATAGGATTTCAATTGATTTGTTTTTTGGTACCATAAACTCAGTGATCAGTTTTTGTGACGATGGTCGACTGGTCAATTGCTTGTAAACGTAACGATAGTGAGACATGCATGATCTCACCTCTTTTTCGAATTTTAAGCGTCTTTCCGCTTTGGTATCTACTTTAAGAAAATGCGTTTCCAATTTTTTCGAAATTTGGATCCCTGCATATATTTTATCTGCTGTAATAGATTCCGGTTCTTCTTGTCCATTTTCATAATCTATCAAATTATTGATAATGTCACTATCATCGACAGTTTGGTCCTCAATCATCTCGTCTAGGTCATTATCGCCGAAAGAATCAAAGCCTTCTCCGCCGATGTTATGTGCAAGCGCACTAATTTTAGATAATAACGTTGACGTGTTTTCGGTAACGTTTCGATTAATTACACATTCATATATTTCGTCCACAACATGTATATGTACATGATAGGAAACGTTAAACTGGTGCTAACGCTGCTAAGATTCATATACCGCATAAAAATAAATCGCACAAAAAAAATTGCACAAAAATAAAATCGCACAAAACCAATCGCACAAAAACAAAATTGCATAAAAAAAGACTGCACAAAAACAAGCTTTACTGTATCAGATTTATTATCAGATTATATTACTATATTTATCAGGTTGAATTACTTTATTACACATTTAAAAGATTCTTGGAGCCCTTGTTTTGGCTGAAGTACATATGTATATTACAATGTTTTTAAGAACTCCGCATCTTTCGAGATCCTTGAATTGACTCTTCAGGTGCATACAATAATTTCGTGTTGTGAAAATGTTCGAAATATATTTCTCTTATTGTTCCTTGTTTGTATTCGTTTTGAGAGGAATTGAGATGTTTTTGGCTGATGTTACGCCACGTGTGTCGTAACAGCTTTAACTTTATATCCCCGGGTTTAAATTCCCTGAGGTTGGAATAAATTAAATCAAGTTTATGATAAACATAAACATAAAGGAAGTCGATTCAGCAACACAAAAAATTGTTATCATAAGCACATAGTAGAACTTTATCGGATCAAACATAATGTAAATGTATATGATCCTAGTTTATGGCAACGTCTGTCCAAAAAAGTTATCACTGAGGAATATATTTTGCGTAGATTTTTTCGTTTGTTGAAATTTCTGAATGTGGAGCAAGCTCTGGATACAAATTGCAAAGGTTCTTCGTCTTCTTGGTTCAATTTTTTCTGACTTGAAATATTGCCTTCATAAAAGCCCAGTACTTTATGGAAGCCATGCGTACATACGTATAGAGTTTAATTTAGGAACGTATGTCACATTTACAGCTACTCAATTAATACTCGGAAACACTTTAAAATAGAATAACTTTTCTAGAATCAGACGGAACGACTTTAATTTTTTTCAGATGTTAGAAGAGTGTGCTTGCTAGATAATATGTAAGAAGTCTTGTAAAAATTGCAATTTATCGGAAGGACGAAATAATAATAAAGATTCGTTTTTCAATCGGTTTTGTAGATTTAGGTCAATTACATACCGGCTGAGCTTCATCAAAATCTTTCAACGTTCCTGGGAGTTGCGAATCATAAAGAATATTCGAATACGTAGATTTTTAGAACTGTAGATCTATAGATATAATGTATAGACAAAATTTTCAGCACAACGGATCTAAATCTACAAAGCGTATTGTTTAAATTTCGACTAAAAGTTTAGATAAAAAAAATTTACAAAAGATGACCTTTACCGAGACTTCCTATATGTCATCTAACGAACACACTGTTCTAACATCTCATCAAAACTCAAGTTGGTTTTTCCGGTTTTATGAAAGTTATTTTGTTTTAACGAGTCCGAATATTAATGTGCGTAACTGTATATCTCCCACGTTAGTGACATCAAACGTGAAACTATTGGCTCGACAAGTGTAGATTAGTTTTTAGGTGTCCGTTTCCTTCGCAATGGAGTAATGTGCGTTCCATCGTTGAAGGACAGTCTTACACGTAACATTCTGGTAAAAGCGCATACTCAGAGAAACTATGCTCAATGAATCTACGTTGTTGCAGAGAACATTTTTATCGTTGGAAAAACGTCGCACTGAATTGTTACTTTGAATGAGTTCACGCGTAACAAATCTATTCGGCTTATTTCCCATGGTAAATATGTTTTTAATAGAATTTAACACTAGAACTACCGACAATTCAGCAAACCTACTTCTACCAAAACCAGTCAAAATGACTGGTCTTAAAAAAATACTTAATAATAGAATATTTTTAAATTTGTTGCTTCATTACTTTCTTACAAAAGGAAATCCATGTTTTATGTAATACATTTTTGGTATTATTAACACATTGCGGACGGATGACGAGATATCTTGTCATTGCTATTTCGTGGTTCGGGGCCATTGACGAGATATATCGTCTTGTGTATTCTGTTGTTTGAGGCAGGTGACGAGATATCACACAGTTGCTACGTGATTGTCAGCCGCAGTTTTTCGTAATTTGTGTTGCGAATTATTTATTTGAAGCTCTGAAATATGGATAGCGACAAAACGATTAGCAATATTACAGAAATATTTGCGGACAGTTCAACGGATAGATCAAGTGATGACGAGAATATGAATATTTGTGAGGAATTTGTCGTGTTCCACTTCACTTAGTGTCACGTTTTACGAAATATCATACTTTAAAAAATGTTTAGTTTTCACACATTTTTACTTATTGAGAAATATTAAAAAAACATTCATTTTTAAAGTTGTTAAAAATAAATATTTCACGAGACAATGATTTTTAACACGTTGACTGCCAGACGTATTTTGCTCTATTAGAATGCACCGTTCCAATATAAATTGCTTTTACAAGATTCCAAACTGGCTTCATTGCGAATTTTTTGCATTTTCAGTCAAATGTTTTGCACCGGTGACCGGTGACCACCGTGGCAGTCAACGTGTTAACTACTAACAAATCATCACTAATTTAAAAATATTCGACGCAAAAAAATACCCGGCCACTGGGTACGATTAGCAATAGAATGCTCGGTCCGCAAAGTGTTAACTTATTTGATGAGTTAGAATTATCCCTTACCCATTAGTGAACACAATGCTCCTCGCGCATGGTTCCGTCTGCAGCAATTTCATTTTGTGAATCTAGTAAAATACTTTCATTAGATTCTTCAGAACTTGAAAACACTCGAACACATCTACTTTTACGTAAATTCGAATTATTTTCACATTCGCTTTCTGAAGATTTCTCAACATATTCTTTGTCTAAATCATCATCGTCACTTCTGTCACTATCAACAAGATTATCGTGAATACCCCACGATTCAATTTCATTTCCTTCTGGTTCATCTTCATAGTCATAAAGTTCACCATCTTCTATATCAGAGCATTCCATTGGTATATCATTCAATTTTTCCAATACTTCACAAGTTTTCAATTGTTTTTCCATTTTCAGGGCTTATGAAGACTAGAACAAAACTATTTATTATAAAAATGAGTATATAATATTTGTATTTATTTTCTCATCTTACACTAATTCAAATAATATGTCGTATACTGAATATATTGTTATATGAACAAGAACATGATGGTCTTCCAGCGGCTGTTATAAACGCACTCATTGAATGCAGTAACTTCTCTATTTGATGGTTGTTTTTACAATGTTGCCTGATATAATACTGTGATGTGGCAAGCAAATTCCAAAACAAAACAATAACATATTCCTAACAGAATCTTCAAATGTTTTACGACTTCAGATCTAAATGAACGCCTTAATAAATACCAGTCAAAATGACTGCTGTTGGTATAAGTAACCATAGTATCAATTTATTTTGATTCAGAATAAATAAAATATTTAAAAAATATATTTTACCATTTCTTTAGTTATTACCGCAAAAGTCATTACACCATTTCGGAAAAAAAATGTAACATAAAGTAAAAATATTTAAATCAAATTGTAAAACCAGTCAAAATGACTGGTGCGGTAGTTCTAGTGTTAATGTATGTCTGTAGAAAAAAAACATAGCGTAATCGAGTGTTGAGCATGAAACTCACCATTTTCATTTGCATAATTTCTTTCCCTATTAAATATTTAATGCTGCGTTTACATCACGATGGTGACGAGGCGAAGAATGAACTTATTACTGTTAAAATAAAATAAAATCAATAAAACAGGGCGTATTATTTTGTTACAACTTTTTAGGCTGTTATTAGTACTTTGTAAACTAGAATTCGTTTGTAACAACTTTGAAGAACCCTATCTTTTCATATGAAAATAGAATGGTACAGTGTTCAGGTACTTTGAGCTATATGAGTGTAGGAAATTGATGGGTCGTTGCAAGAACGCGTCGTTGAACAGAATGCAATATATTTAACATAAAGATCACTACAGATCAATTCACCCGATTCTACAGCTGAGTGGATGCTGGCGGGACTGCTTTCTCCGTTTTCCGGCGTCTTCCACCTCGATCTCCCCCCCATACTAGAAAGGGCCGTCTCCCTAATTGCCTTCCCCACATAAACATGTTTTATGAGACTTTCTGCATCTTTACAATATAGTATTGTATATTCGATACTCAAACGATGGACACATGTGACATTGAGCTTGGATATTTCACCTCATAATAAGTTTATGTGCAATTTTTCGGGCCATTGTTAGGATTCTGATTGAACATTTTGATGTTTATGACAAAAGGTGGCATTTTTTCGTTTGATGCCGAGTATACTCATCATATAATAAGTGAAAAAATTGTATTTGCTACTTACAGTAACATTTCGGTAAAAGAAAATATATTCGTTATTATTTTATATATTGTTTTAGAGTATTTAAAGATAATAATAAAAACATGCAAACGAAAAATTACTTAGACACTTGCTTAGAAATTTACTGAGATACTTACTTATATAAATTAGACAAGTATGTGCTTTTTACTTTTTGCAATGGATTAATCCGATTACATTTTTTCCTTTAGGTATTTGAATATTACATCGTTTGTGTTATGAAATAATAAAATATAAGTTCTGTAAATACTATTAATTAATTTTGACGAATGAAGATATGAATTTGGAACGGCAACGAAAAATTGTCATTTTGTTCTTGTTTGTTGAAATTTTACACGAAATGCATTTTCTCTGTTTTTATCCAGTGGACTCGTCATCGTGTAAAAATCATTAGGCACACAAATGTACGTTTATTTAACATTTTCGTATCTATTATCTATTATTTATATCAATTATTGAATCAGGATCGTTTATAAAAACTGTGTATTATATTGCACAATTTTCTAGGATTCTCAGTGTTCTGTTTTTTTGCTCTAATTTTACATATATAATTCTTTTTAGTTGCCGTGCATCAGTTTTTTTCATTGTACAGCATTTTCTGATACTTTAGAGTCTGTGCTTTTCTAACTGACTGTTATGAAGTTCTGTGTAAAGATCAAGGACGTTATTTATTACACTAGTACTAGCTGACGATTCTTCTATAGCTTCTACTGCCTTTCTAGAATCACTGTAAATAGCAGATTATTTTGTATTGAGTATTTTTAATGTACCATAACACTAACAGAATGGCATAACATTCCCTCACAAATATATTTTGCTAGTGATAGTCGATTGTATTCAATCAAAGTGGAGTAACTACTGCAAAAGTAACATTTGGATTAATGTTGATTTATTCATATAGTTTAGGTGGTTGCAGTTGCATAGAAATTGATTTACTGTGTTGTGAGGATATTCTAGGAAACTATTGTGTTGAGTGAAAGAAGAAGATTCCAGGAAACTGTTGTGTTGAGTGAAAGATTGTTGAATGAATGCAGAAAGTATGCACTATTGTTGTCTCTTTGATAAAAGCTAATGCTTAAGACACATTAGATTTGGGTAAAGAATTAGAAGTATATTGGATTAAAAATGATTTTTTAGCCTTTTGACTATGGATACGTCTTTCACATATATTTTGATAAATGTGTGAGGATGTTTGTATATGTGCCCATAATTATGAAAGTGGTCTAAGTCAAAATTTAAAAAAAATGAGTTTATCAGTTATTTCATACCACATTATTTTTAACTAAATTTATTCAATGTAATTTTTACGAAATTGTCAAAAATGAACCATTAGATAGTGGTTGTAATTTCAACATTATATGGAATTCATTTAGTTTTAATTATGAAAGTGGTCTAAGTCAAAAATTTAAATAAATTATATAAACAACTTGAAAATGGCACGTGGCCTTCTTTGACGCGTTTCTGAACTACATAATAAAATAAATGACAATCAAATTTTAATAATAACGACAACTTCATTTTTAACGAAATCACTAGAAGAATCAATAACAAGAAGAGTAAAAAATACCGCGGGTGAATCTGTCTCTTGGCTACAAATTCAATGGATGAGATTCTTGAAAAATGAACCTTATAAAATGTTCTATAAAACATCTTTAGATGATTCTAAATTTCACGTTTTGGATCTTTCACCTAAAAAAGGAAGACCAGAAATATACGGAAATATTAAATTACTTCCATTATACACCACCATTAGACCAGTATCGGAAAAAAAACATAAAGATATTATGAGTTTACTACCGTACATCCCTCCAGTTTTTCAGGAACATTTTAAGAATCTTAAATACTCGAAATAATGATAAAAATGGATTACTGTTTAAAAATAATTAATAAATGTAATAAATGTTCACGAATTATTTCAATCAAATTATTGTTTCAAATAAAACTCAAAGTTCTTTATTGCTTTAAGTCATTTATAGGACATTCAGTTAATTTTGAAAATGGTCTAAGTCAATTCAATCTTTAAAAATAATATTATCGTATAAAATTCACACAAAATTTCATATTCATAGTAAATTTCCATTAATTAAGACTAATAAAATTATAAATTAAAATGTCGCATAATGTAAAAATATTTTTTAATTTATTCAAATGCAATTCATTAAATATCTCGAAACAAGAAATATATGACTTAGACCACTTTCATAATTATGGGCACATATGGTCTCCAAATTTTTCTTATTGTAACACATTTACTGTTTTAGCAAGCTGATGTAACGTAGAATTTATCGCTTCACCTAGTATAGTCACTACATGTAGCTGAATATGGGCAACTGTTTCAATGTTCCCTTGTTTTTACTAATATGGTTCACTCTCAATTCTGCTGTTTACAAAGGCACACTCTTATATATTTGCATTGCCAATTAACTCGTATAGACTTACTCCATTGCTGCATATATAAGTTCTTATTTATTTGAATTTGTGATCAGTTTTATAATTCCACTCATTTATTACTTTCCTAAATAATGTAGTAAACCTTAAACATGTTTGGCTAAAAGAAAGGAAACTGTGTAAATATGACATGCAGTAGTGAACACAAAGAAATAGAATTGTAGACTCAAATAGGAGCTTTATCTTATTCTTATTAGATAAAGAAAACAAATGCATTATCCGCTAGTGTGAACGTAATGTGCATTTTTATCAATTAGTATAACACTGTGCAATTTATATACAAATATTATGCCACATATACTGACGGTTTTACGCAAAAATGTGCAGCAGTTAAAGTGCACTGTGAGTAAAGTGTAAAAGCTTACAGTGCAAAGTTTAAGAGATAATTATAAAATTGTTTAGCCCCTTATAGGCTGACTTTTGTAGAATATGTATTAATTAGAAATGACACACATTCATACACACGTAATCTATTTATTCTAGCTTTACAGCCATAGAATGGACTTGATTTATAATTCTTTCCTACCAATTATTCATCAATACACATATGATTTTTATTAACTAATGTATAATTCTACTATTTTACTTATTTTGTATCTTAATGGGTTGAGTTTTGATTTTGATCTAGTTTTGCTTTTTGCCTTTCAGTTTCTATATAGCCATGTACGGGCCATCTACTGCCACCTTGTTTTGTCACCCTTTTTCTATACCTTCCTGTTTTATATTGTGCCTTTTCAATTTTTTATATACTTTTAAAAGCCATTTCAATGTTCGCACCTGCACTTTGCATAATGTGCATTACCTAGCATCCTCATTTAACCAATATTTGTGATTCTTCTTCACATTACTGCACCTCAACTTTACCATAAGTCGTAGACTTATAAAGATATAAAAGAAAAATAAATACTTAGTAAAAACTAAGTTTTTATTTAACTTTACCTTAAAATTTTTATTTTATTTAAAAAGCTAAGCAATCATCAATTTTACTTGGAAATACTAGAAAGAAAGAAAATAAAATATTTAACTAAATCAAATAAAAAAATATATTTTATTAATTTAATATAATATTATTTAAGATTTAATTGTAATTCCAAGGGTTAAATATATATATCCAATAATTAATTAAAATTATTTTTGTTAAATTAACATAATATAATATATTATTTAAAATACTATATTTTCAATACTTAAATATTTAAATATATAGAAAATGTTTTAACATTTTCTATACTGAATATATTAAGTACATGTTATTAACTTAAATAAATATATTTAACATTATTTTATATTGCCTACATTAAAGGAAAATGTATTTTTAATTTCTAAAATTATTGCACTTAATCTGCCAAGACAAATTGTTATTGTTTTTATTTATTTTTGTTAAATTAACATAATATAATATATTATTTAAAATACTATATTTTCAATACTTAAATATTTAAATATATAGAAAATGTTTTAACATTTTCTATACTTAATATATTAAGTACATGTTATTAACTTAAATAAATATACCTATCCCCAGATATTCCAGTCTTGACACTGTTCTCATATGTTGCTTCAACAATTTTGTTATATCGAGTTTGAGTTTGGTTTTCCCTATCCCGTTTTTTTAATATTTCGATTATCTTAACTTCTTGCTGTCTTACACATTTATTTCTATTTGACTGTAACGATAGAATTACAATATAAACTCACATTTGTAAAAAAGCTTGTGAATCTGTAGGCGAAGAGAACATTCGGCCCACTGAAAGAGAAAAAATTAGTCTACTAATACTGTATAGTGATGATGTCTGTTAACTTTGCACCCCAGAGGCGCCACTACGGCGATATCTACAACTAATCTTTCACTGACAGGTAGCAGATGAGTATGCTCAAGACATTTACGTACTTCGTTGATGGTGCAACAACAATTGAATGTAAAGAATTTTGTCGATTGAAGTAACTTCTTACTGTTAAAGAGAGGAAAAAAATGAAAATGTTCTCGATAATTTGAATTATTCGACAGTGAATGCGAATTTGGTTCTGATGTATGTAGAAATAATTTAATTGATGTTACTGAAAGCAGGAGTGACAGTAGTGAAATAGTAGTGTTAAGAAAACGATACCATAAAAGTATCGCGTTATAACAGATTTTGAAATGTGAAATTTAAAATTTATTCCACATAAAAAAATTAAGATAAAAAATCCATAGTAAAATTTAAAATATAACCGTCTATAGATGTCACGCCACAAAATTTACTGGAGTGCAAGGGGTTAATAAAACGTTAGATGTCAAGGGTTGGTCCTTTTTTTTGTATGTTGAGAAATTGTTTTTTTTTAACCGTTTGAGTGCCAAGCGGCGCGATCGCGCTTTTTCTGTCTGTCCTCAAAACTGCAGCGTAATCACAGCAGGCTCGGTTTCTCTCGATGCACAACATTACGGTAACTTTTCAATCTTAGGTAAAAAAGATAAAATTGGAGTAATGTTACACTTTATAGGTCTACATGCTTTTATTCATATAAAAATTGCTGTAATATAACAAGCGCTATAGCGCCGCTTGGCAAGTTTCGACACGGAATATAACCGCTTGGCAAGTTTCGACCGGGAAATGAGAAAGACCCGTGGCACTCAAACGGTTAATGTATGTTTCACTCTGTTTTTCAATTTTCTTACACGAACTCTTAAATTAAATCAAAATAATTTGGAATCTATAAACATGTATTTATTACCACTTGTATATACCAAACTTGGTTTTATAATCGTATTTTTCATAACACGGTAATCGGGAAATGCAGTTTTCATTCAGTGCAGAACAAATTAATCAGACTTATATGTACATCTATGCCTAATTTATACGGTTTCAAACATAATGGATTTTGAAAGACTAAAATCGTTAAAAGCAAGATTTATGCTGCGCCCATGTTTGTATAGTTATTTTTTGGTACCGTCCGTTTTTTAAAACTAGCGTTAAACCTGAAATAGGGAAATTCCTTTTAGTAAACTTTTAGGGGCAGAGAAGTGTGTATCGTTGTGCTTTCTCTAATCGGAAATTTGTGAAACCCCTTGATTAATGATTGCTGATAATCATTTTTGTCTTTAACCCTTTGCACTCCGAATTTTATTTCAATTTCGTTACCAGCAGCTCCCAACGCTTTTAAGTGTTTTATTTGAAATTTACTTTAACTAAAAATATAAAGCAATTTAAATAAATAAAGAAAGAAACAAATTCACTTAGATACCAATTTTATTTACAGTATTGTCGTATATTGAAATTTTCAAGGGTATGATATCTTTTGAAAGAACTTGCAAGATGTAACCCTGATTTTCTATCACACGTTTCACAAAAATAGGTGGTTTCTCTTTTTCCTCCAGATGTTTTTCTATTTGAGTAAACTGCACAGTCTTTGTGTTTTCCTTCGGGATGTAGGAAGATTAAATGAGGCTTTCCATCTAAGCGATCGTGTTTATCATGTGTTCCAGGCCTCCCCAATTTCATATTTGGATGACGACAATCACGAATTAGCATTGACAAAATCTTTTCGCGAAATTTTTTGTGGGCTATAGGTTCTGTTCCTTGGTTTTTTGTTTTTTCTTTGTATAAAATATACGCATTTACCATGGAGATTTCTAATCCCCAAAAGAAATATTCCCTCCACCACTTGAGTGCTCGACGTAAAAAACAGTAAGATGTCGCGTATTGGTTCGCCATATCGACACCATCTATATTTTTATTATAATCTGTGATCACATCCAGTTCTTTTATTTCTCTTCGATTACCTGAATGTCTAACCCTTCTAGTGACATTGCGAGAGCGTCGATAACGTGTGCACGATATCTATTTATTTAGACATGAAAAAATGTCGAGTGGAGCTCGACAAAGGAGCTCCTGCCATAAAAACTGATGTCGAATCACACTCGACATAGGAGTGCAAAGGGTTAAATTATATTTTATTTTTGTTTTACATTCAAATAGATTGATTTAATTAAGTAGTTGGCTAAGTTACGGGTATTTTTTTTCAACTTACACAATATTCATTAAATAAATAATGCTTCCGATTTACACGGTATTCTGAGGAACCGGTCTTCCATGTAAATCGGAGGATAGGCGTACTTACTTTTGCGTTTTACTTAACGCGGTTTCCATATAATACGATGCGAATTAATCAAGTTATAAGAGGGTTGACTCACGCATGGAAGTGTCCATCCACCTACCGTACTCGACGAGGTGGAGAAACGAAAGGAAACGCGCAATAAACTCTGAATTCGTTACCACAGAAATAACGTCTTTTTCATGGAGAATAATATAGCACTCGCAGAATCTCGTAATGTTTATGTAAAGAGAAGATTCTAAATGATGCATGCTAACTCGTCTAAAAATGCGCACATAAAAGAGTGCCTACACATTTTCATATATTCATCAAATTTTTGGTTGCAAATGAACTGAAATCGTTATCTTAATATTTAATAAAGTATAAATTTTATGTTAACAGTAATGTTTAAACCGACTGGGCATTGGTATTCCGTTTCATCCATTCAATACGCTAACATTATTACCCAGTCTATTTTAAAATTTATTTTTATTTGTTACGATTTTAGGTGGAAATTTCTGAATTTTTCTTAATGTTCCTGCTTGGAAGTACTCTGTTCAATTGACGTCCGGGTATTAAGATGACGTTCCAGTATTTTGGATGTTTAATCTTTTCGGTACTGCAGTCGCATTCACATCTCTGTAATCTATTCTCGATCTATTGACGTAAAAAGTGATGAACTGTTTATCGCAATGGTTGACAAATTCTTTCCGAAGCTAGTATTCCGTATTTAGGAAATGTTACAGTCATCTTTAACATACTTAGTCCGCAATCTGTAACACACACATGTATTTATGCAAATTTGAAACTTAAACGCAATATGTCTGCATAATAGCGTACAAAATCGTACATCAAAATTTCACTGGGGTACGTAGAGAATACTTCTTTAACCCTTTGCACTCCTATGTCGAGTGTCACTCGACATCACTTTTTATCTCAGGAGCTCCTTTGTCGAGTCCCACTCGACATTTTTTCATGTTCAAATAAATAGATGTCGCGCACATATTATACGTTATCAACGTTCTCGTAATGTCACTAGAAGTGTTAGACATTCAGGTAATCGAAGAGAAATAATAAAACCGAATGTGATCATAGATTATAATAAAAATATGGGTGGTGTCGATATGGCGCACCAATACGCGACATCTTATTGTTTTTTCCGTCGAGCACTCAAGTGGTGGAGGAAATATTTATTTTCGGGATTAGAAATCTCCATAGTAAATGCGTATATTTTATACAAAGAAAAAAACAAAAAACCAAGGAACAAAACCTATAGCCCAGAAAAAATTTCGCGAAAAGCTTTTGTCAATGCTTACTCGTGATTGTCGTGCACGAAATATGAAATTGGGGAGGCCTGGAACACTTGATAAACACGATCGCTTAGATGGAAAGCCTCATTTCATCTTGGTACATTCCGAAGGAAAACACAAAGACTGTGCAGTTTGCCCAAATAGAAAAATACCTGGAGGAAGAAGAGAAACTACCTATTTTTGCGAAACATACGAAAGAAAAGCAGGGTTGCATCTTGGAAGTTGTTTCAAAAATTATCATAGGCTTGAAAATTTCAAAATACGACAATAGTGTAAATAAAACTGGTATTTAAGTGAATTAGTTTCTTCCTTTATTTATTTAAATTGCCTTATTTTTTTAGTTAAAGTAAATTTCAAACAAAACACTTAAAAGCGTTGGGAGCTGCTGGTAACGAAATTGCAATAAAATTCGGAGTGCAAAGGGTTAAAGAAATAGTCAATACATTACACTTGAAAAACTGAAATATATGTAATACGTTTGATTTCAATTCATAAGATGGTAATGAGGTATATTGAAGTTCATTTATGTTTTAATTTTCTATTAAATTTCGAAAAAAATAGTCGCCTGCATGGAAAAGATTTGGCGTGAAATAGCCGGTCAGCAAAGTGTTAACACATTATTTACCGGAAACCGATAAATAGCGTTACACTGTCAGGACCTGTCGACCATTAGCTTAAAAATAGGCGTTTCGCTGATTTCAATCAGCGACCGGTCAACTAAAAATCCGCCTTCTCTTAAGTGCGTTAGCGGTGGTAATAGAAAAATCGTTAAACACGTTCACATTCAGATTGTTGATATTGACAGCATGTTACTTGTTTTTTTTCAAGCTTGGTACAACAACTTTAACCCCCAAAAATCATGAATAACAATCGGAATGAGATATTTATGGATTATTTGTCAGGGCATTCTGCTGGCTCAACGGACGATAATGATAGTAGTGGGAATGATATTAGTACTTGAAGACGTCTAAACGTTGCCTATGCAGTATTCTGAGAATGAAAACAATCGATAGACCACCTATTTTCGAAGACTGAAGGAAGCTTGGGTATAAAAGTAGTGCCCCGTGATAATGTGTGGTTGATGTTGTCAAGGGTATGACCGGATAAGAGGACAAAAAGTGGCCCTAAATCAAATTCAACTTCCGATACACCATTGGAGATCTTATTAAAAAAGAACAATGCCATGATTCAATCCTGTCTTCTATCTGAAAATTGCGCAAAATGATAATCAGGCTTTTACCACTTTCCCCCATGATATTGGACAAAAACAATGGAAAAAAAATCTGAGATTTTGGTAGATGGGACACCAGCTAGAAGAAAAGAAAAATATGAAAAGAAACTCTACAAAATACCAATTATATATCTTATGTAAGTGCGTCAATAGTAATTTTCTGAGTTTTTCAGATTTTTTGATCAGATGCGTCGCAGTTAAATAAAACTAAAAACAGCTTAATCGTCGTTCTTTCCGTGTCAGAGTAACTTATACGGTATAATCTTTACGAAACAGGTGCTTTGTGTAATGTTCCACGTTTTCATTTACAGCACAGTCGCATTGAAATTCAAAGAAGTAAATGAAAGTGAAGAAATAAAATTATATTGGTGTGTTATCAGCTAAAGGGCATAGGATTATTTCCAATGGTGTTGGGGACATAGCAACA
The DNA here is from genome assembly GCA_033815515.1 of Cryptocheilus praepositus. NCBI lineage: Eukaryota > Metazoa > Arthropoda > Insecta > Hymenoptera > Pompilidae > Cryptocheilus > Cryptocheilus praepositus. The sequence continues at coordinate 1,041,933 of JAWWQZ010000334.1, forward strand.
AAGTGTAAGATTGCTACTCAATCGCTGCAAACGTTTTGTAAGTTTGAGCCTCTATAGTTACAGATATTAGTACTAGTTTACAAAAGCTTTGACAATGTTTCTAAATTATTATCAAATATGACGCAAATGGAAAACCGGACAGTTTAAACGTTAATATAATATTAAACCGATGTCACACGAAATATTAAGTTTGCGACTTGACTTAAGAGGGGATTCCCGCCTAGACGATCAAAAATATCGATTTTTTTTTGTATATTTTTAAAGTATATGACATGGAGAATATGTGAGAAAAGAATTTCCCCAAATTCTTTAAATTAACAAAGTTGTAGCCGCATATATGCAGATGTTCCTGCCGCGCGCTCTAAATGCGCTTGTATTTTGTTACGGGCTGCGCAACACAGCATTGTTTACGTATCATATTTCAGCTCTGATCAAAAAGACTCCAGAGCAAATCGGGTTCATTCAGATTGTCATAAAAAACGAAAATTCCCAGGCAATAGATTTATAATTGACCAAAATATGGAATTTACGAGTACGTCGGCAAAAAAATTACTGACTTCCTGTAATACTGATTTTTCTGTTTCGAAAGAATTTGATTATTGCATCGTGAATTTTTTCATCGTTTTTACAAAAATTGCATCTCTTGTAGTTTGTAATGATGAAAACCCGCAGCATCAAAACTGTCCGGAGAGTGAGGACAGTTGATGTAAGTGGCGCAAAGCCGAAGCCGCCGGCACGCTTGCTGGCTTCAATCACAAAAATCCGCCTCTCAATGATAACGTATTAGAAATTATAAAACCTATTTACAAGGATTTATCGAATGATGAGTTGCTTAAACGTTGTTTGGGTGCAGAAACGCAGAATAGCAACGAATCATTGAATTCGTTGATTTGGACCATGGCCCCGAAACACCTGCACTTTGCTACAAAAACGATAGAAATCGCGACCTTTTTGGCCGTGATAAACTATAATGAAAAGTTTTTACCCATTTCAAAAGTTATGAACCTCATGGAAATTGCAATTGGCCAACAAGCGGAATTATACGCCCACTCCCGTAACCAAACTCGCGTCAGCCGATCGGAGCAGCGGTCATCCAATGTCGTTCAAAACGAACGAGTGCTACTCAGTGTCAAAAAATCGGCTCTGCAAGACATGTACGAAGAAGAGGAAGGCCTCCTTTATGGTCCCGGAATAGGAAATTGAATGTAACTGGAATTATTTGCGTGTTATGTCTGAGTAATTTCTTCAAAAACTTTAAACGCGTTTTTCTCGAAACTACATTTTCGCAATTGGTACCCACGATATCGCAAAATCTACCGAACCGATTGCGCTAAGAGAACGCACACATCTTCAGCACATATGTTGCTTTAGTGTGAACTACAATCAAATTAATATATTTATTTAAACAATTTTTACAATACTTTAAACCTGAAAAAATGGTGACAAACTCGATACTTAATTTACAAAGTCATGCTATTTTTTTAATTTTCAAGATTTATTTTTCTTCGTAGTTCACACGATAGCCATACTCATATATTTTAATAATATTCTTGGTTTTTTTGTTTCTGATGAACGGAACGGTCAGAATCATGTGTACCATGGAACTACTTTTTTTTTATTGTTTAATAAAACCTCTCGTACGGCGTTCATGTTTATAATTTTGAGAGAACAAAAAATATTTTTGAGTAGTTAAAACGTGTACTAATATGTAGAAAAAAACCGCAATCTGAAAGACTTCATCGTTTTTCCTAAAAAAAATTCGAAAGGTTACCTAAAAATCACGCCTCTAGACGGGAATCCCTCCTTAATTGATTCAAAGAAGGATTTGAATGATTCAAATTGAAGATTTCACAAATATGTAAGTAGACCGACATTTTCGTGTCCCTTTTTTGGTCGCGTTAGCGTACATCATTATCAATAATAATGGCCCGGTTTTCTGTCATTTAAAGTTTATTGCATATTGCTCTTCTTATACTGGTCTATACGTTGAGTACAGTAGGTGGGCAAACAGTGTTGTAAGTCATTCTAATACGAAATTGCTCGAAAGGAATAAATTCTTTAAAACTGGACCAGGCAATCTGAATGTTTTTGAGGCACTAAAAGAGTGCGTTCACTAGTTGCTGTATAAGGAAAGTCTTGAAAACATTTTACGAGTTTTTTTTTCCTTTAACTAGCTTTTTAATGAAAACTTCGACAATACGTTTTGTAGATTTAAATCAAATATATACATGTTGAAAGTGTCATCAAATGCGGTTAACGCTGAAATATGCGACAAGTACTGAGAGTTGGAAAGAGTTCAAAATCTATAGTCCTATCACATTTTTACGCCTATGATCCAAAAAATGTACGATTCTCTTTATTTTTAAATATTTGTAATGGGAATGTTAACTGATTTCGATAAACTTCTACAAAATATAATTAATTGACTTAAATCTTCAAACCTTATATTCAAATGTTTGTTACAGAAATCATAACAAAGTTGTAGAAACGGACGTTTACTATATCTTTCGTAATTCTCATAAATTGCACTTTTTCAAGACTTTTTCTATATGTTACCTAGTGGATGAATTATTCTGACATCCTGGAAAAAATGTAATCGTCTTGTCCAATTTAGCAAAAAGTTATCCTGTTTTAAAAAGACTCCGAATTTTAGCGTGAATAAGTATATGTATGTGAACTCCAGTCTAAACCAAATTATGTAAGACTACATTGAAATTCAATGTAAACACAAATTCCATTATAATTACTGAAAATAATATCATTAAACATAATCTAGGTTTAATATTAATTATATTTACAGGGAAATGTCATGCTCTTTTGTCAGTGTTACACCAAATGAAGGATAATCAATATAAAAAATCGCTATATATGTACGGGCTGAAAAACCACAGTGGAAGCAAAATGAGAATTACCAGCTAATACTTTGCTGTCAGGTTCGTCTACATACCTTTCATTTTTAAACTTTTGCAGTAAAAATAAAGATGATTGTAAAATGAAAATATGTTCATGCGTTGCAGTGTCTTTTCCGTGTGCGGTGTAAAGTAAAATTGCAGCAATTCTATTTTTGACCAAATCAGTGATCTCCATACTGTCGTGATAAAATGGCGCGTCTCTTTACCCTCAACACATCCACATGGTCAATTTGATTCGCAAAAATGTGCATTTCGTCTGTAGAAGGATTTGGAGTACAAATCGTATATTTCATATCAAAGTTTATGTATTTGGAGTACAAACCATATATCTTATATCGAATTTGGAGTACAAATCGTATATTTCATATCTAATTACACGTTAAATGTATATGTAAATTTATTTGTACTGTTTATATTACTGATGCAGATACTTATCCTAAATGGATTTGGATAGTGGGTATGTGGAATGTAGCGGATTCTCAGGAAGAACCGCCATAATGTAGAAAAGACTTGAATAGATATTCAATGGTAATAGAAACCTTAGTTTATCCTTATCATTACATTTGCAGACGTAGTCCTTGGAAAAAGGTAAATACGATCTGCCAAACCTGCATAATAATATAATAAGCGGCTTCCTTCGCATAAAACGAATACATATTACATTATATATAAAAAAGTATTGTCAATGCTTGATCGATGCTTACAATAATCATCATTGCATATAATACTTAAATAATAAAAAATTAAAAATGACTGACACTATTGAAATTGTTACGGGCCAATCAAGGGACAAACAATTCGAAAGGAAAAACCTAACACTGTTGGGTACGTATTTGTGAATACACTGGTAGGGATGGATCCTGTCTTCGAATGATGATCACAATCTGCTGTTTCTTATTACGAATCAGGTGTACCATTTGGCTTGACTTCCGACATACTATCTACGTCGTATCATACCATTCAGTGTTTTTCTGTGTAAGGGGTCCCGGCGAAATCAGAATGAATACGCATCGCCAAAGTATTTACGCTGCAGGCTTATCAGGTTGCTCAATAAGTTTTGTCGTTCCATAAGAAAAACACAATGTTATGGTTCAAAATACACTTTATTATTCATCAGTATAATCTCCCTGAACATTAATGCACTTGCTCCAACGATCCTCCAATCTGTGGATCCCATCCCTGAAGTGAGATTCCGGAAGGTCTGCAAAATACGCTTCAACAGCCGTTATGACCTCTTCATTTGACCTTGCCACGCATACATTTTTTGAGTTCTGGAAACAAATGGAAGTCGCTAGGGGCCAAATCTGGTGAATACGGCGGATGCTCCAACAATTCGAACTTTAATTCATGGATTTTAGCCATTGTCAAAATGCTCTTGTGACACGGTGCGTTGTCCTGATGAAAAGGATTTTTTTCTTCTGCAAACCGGGTCTTTTTTCACGAATTTTTTCCTTCAACTGGTCCAAAAGGTTGCAATAATATTCAGAATTAATTGTTTTACCAGTTTGCAAGTAATCCACAAATAAAATTCCTTTCGCATCCCAAAAAACTGATGCCAGAACCTTCTTGGCCGATTTCTGGACACGAACTCGTTTCGAAGCCGAACAACCAGGTTCACACCGCTCTTTAGCCTCTTGTTTTGATTTAGGATCATGGTGATAGACCCAAGTCTCATCCATAGTGATGAATCGACGCACAAAATCCACTTTATCCTTTTTAAAACGCTCCAAATGCTGTTGAGAAAGTCGCATTTGAATGTGTTTTTGTTCCATTGTTAGCGAATGCGGCACCCATTGTGCACACAGCTTTTTAAAACTCAAAATTTCATTTAAAATATGACTCACACTGCCTAATGAGATGTGTAGAGCCTCTACTAAATTCCTCTCAGTCAATCGACGATCTTCCAAAACCATATCCTGTACTTTGGCTACGATTTCTGGTGTTGATGCGGTTTTTGGACGTCCTTCACGTGGATCGCCTTCAAGACTTGTACGACCACGTTTAAATTCAGCAACCCATCTTTCTACTGTTCTAATTGAAGGTGAACGTTCATTATACACTCTTAACATTCGTTCGTGAATTTCTTTTGGTGCTACACCTTCCAAAAATAAGAATTTTATCACTGCACGATATTCAATTTTTTCCATTGTCGAAAATACTGTGACACGGCGACACTAAATGGCTTGTAAACAAAGAATGAATTGACTGATTGAAATGAACCTTTACATAAGTTGATAAGAAGAATGAACCAACAAAACAAAAACAAATTTGGACTAGTAGCAACGCCCTCAACAAAACAAAACAAAACTTATTCAACAACCTGGTACATCATCGAAGAAAGTGAAAAATAACGCTCGCTTCCCACGCACGATATCTTAGAACCTATTAGTCCAATGGCCGTGGAATTTGCCACCAGTGTTGCTGATTGCTTGAATTGTACGATCAATCCAAGAAATATATGTTCTAATAAAAAGTATAATTGGAACCATAGGATACTAGGGAGGGCAATAACTAACAGGAAATTGTTAGTTCCCGTCTGCAAACTTTGGAATATAGTTTTCTTCTGAAATAAGCGGCACTTGGAGCTGACCAATTTCTTGTTATGGGTCAGGTATATTATTTGGCTTAATTTTGTTCTCGAACTGCATGACAGCTGCAATAATGACTGTTCATTCGACCGTAAAGATTTATCATTTCTCGCTTTCACGGATGTCTGACTTGTTCTTGGATTTTTTATTCTGCGAGCGACTTCAAACAAAGAAGGGGGGTTAGCGAGCTATTAGTTTCAAGCCAGCAAAGAGATGCTTATTTCAGATCAAGTGACAGTATTATAAGGTACTGTGTTGATGCGAAATAAGCATCACGTTATCCTCCCTTTATTTCTTCGAAGTAGTCCGCAGAGCGGGAGATCTGTGAAAGTGAGAAGCCATAAACCTTTACGGTTGAATGAACAGTCATGTCGTTTAGTAGAGGAAGAAAAGACAGCGTATTTATACTTCTTTCTCACTCTAGTTTTAGCGACCCTGGTGTCTAATATGAACGTACAGTTGTATAAACGTATCATGATAGTACTAATGTAATGAAATAAGCAAATGGTCGGTCCCGAGAGCGTTGCTTATTACGGAACAACATGTGCATGGATTACGTATCAGAACTAATGTACGATTCATAGTCATCTTTCTGACAACAGGTTATTTTAATCCTTTCAAGGCCAATAACCTAACATATATGTAGGATCTCGGGTACAGGATCCCCTAGTTGGTGAGTAAAGGTCACCTATGATCCTCAATTATTATATTACGGTATTGTAGGGATATAAGATGTTAGGTGATGCCGAAGTGTGATGCGGAATTATATTGAGTAGAATAATTTATTTAAAGATAAATAGAAACACTAATATATACATATAAATACAAAATGAAAGTAAAGCTATGGCAATCCGACTTCTATTCGGTAAATGGCAAGAAAACGTATCTATACTGGACTGAACTACACTCTGAACTTGACTGACTGACAACTCAACTTAAACTGCACGACAACTTAAAATTCTGATCTATTACTGAAGTATAACTGAACTAAGACTGAGACTAAGACTCGCGTCCCAAACCGGGCCGCCTTTTATACGGACCTCTACCGCCTTATCTTAATTCGGTAGGGCCCGATGGCCCAACGACAGTTTTACGCGACGCATGTACGGCCGTTTTTCTGATGCTACAGTATCATAGGTGACGAGTTTGTTGAATTGTGTTGTGTGGTTGCGTAGTGAGCAGTTCACGATAAGACGCCAAAACGAAAAGAGGCAAAAACGTAAAGACGAAAAGACGAAACGACGAAAGATTTGAAAACAAGACTAAAGTGTCTAGATTGTGTTATTATTGTTTATAAATATTATACTTTCTAGTTTCACGTATCTAAATCCTACATATATGTCAGCTAATACCTCTCCCAATTATCCGATGACCCAGCACGTCGGTCATGTGTACAGCAGCTAACCAGTCGGTTAGTATACTGCAATGAGGAAAGTGATGTAATTGGAGGTATTACATTCACGATAAAACTTCATTAATATAACAACTTCAATCATTAATATAATAACTTCATACGCAATAAATAAATATGCATTCTTATTTACAGAGTACTTAGTTACAGAGTAACGTGCGGTTTTTTTCACGATTATGAAATTGGCACTTATTCTTTACTCGACCTGGTCGGAATAATGCTTTCTTCTTGGTCTTCTGGGAATAGCTTTAAGCAAGATAAAATTGAGGAAATGATGTTGTGACTAAAGCGTACAGAAATTAAGTTTATCATTGGTGCTGCATTCAAGTCGTATCGAAATGTAAATAGTGACAAAAACAACTAAGTTTTATAAACATTGCTCGCCACTGAGGATAGTTTTGTTATGAAACGTTGGTCTGAAAAGTATCCGCATATTTACGTAACCAGTTGAACCAAAATTTTGTACACCACTTCAAATCATATTTTTCAACTTGATTGTCCATTATAACAGTCGATCGCTTCCGAAAGTTTTTTTTTTTATTTTGAGATCTTACAAAAGTGACAAAAATATAAGCTGGAACAATTACTACGCTACGATGTACAGTGCAAAATTCAGTTCGGCAAATGTTAGAATGGTGCCTTTTTATAAAATATACAAATGCCGCATGTTTCTGACAGGAAAGTATACCTACATAATATTTTATATATCGGGTACTATATATCGCTACATACTAATTATGTGCGCATCATTTTTTCACGCTATGTTTACTGAAATATAAAAATGATGTAATATTATTCTTCGAAATAAACTCATTAAGTTAATATATGTGTCGGTGAAATTCACAGTCTACACTAAATAATAAAATAAACTTTAACTTAAAAATTGTAGTAGGCTGAGGGCAGCACAATAGTATCGCGGGGCAACCATGTGACGATCGGGCCCTTAGCGACAAAGGCGGTCAGTCGTGCGGTGTGTCCCAAAAGACAATCAGATTCGTTATATTCGAGTGAGGAATATATCGAGTATATATGTTACGTGTCTTATGTTCTTATGTTTAGTAGTCCATTACTTTTGCATTTTGTTTCGTGTGTGTGTGTTTTAAAATATATATCTTTATCTTTTGTCTTAAACCTTATGTTATATCAAATCCCGTCGACCCCTACAAAATACTTATAATAAAATAATTTTATTTCTGATGTTACACAACAATTACTAACTTCACGTCAAATGAAGCATTGATCTTACTTCTGTTCAATTCATTGTATTTAAGCTGCGACTGAATTTTGAAAAACTATTCTTTAGTTTCGTTTACGTCGATACTGTAGTTTCCAGCCGATTATTTAATATTTCATTTTATATTTGTAATCTTCATGTACTTTGATATTTAGTTAACACACAAACTTTACAACAGAACTATTATTATATTTTCGGCATACTCAATTATTGGTATTTTGCCGTTTTATGTACATAAAAGTTGATTGTTTTGGAATTGCATACCCTGTACACGAAAATTAAAACTATTGGAAGTGTTCGAGTATTTACAATGTTTTAGCCATTTTAATATTATGCCAATTTTGTTATCTACCCCGCGGATTCCATTAAAATCGTCACAAAATTACTTGAAAGTGTTGAGTATCTAAATAATTGTTTGAGTACCGCAGTGTCATTAAAATTTAATGGAACGGCTGCTTAATTAAATGGCTGTACAAACCTACAAAATAGGAGAGGGAACCAAAAGAGTATATCAGACAATTAGATAATTGAATATTGAAAACAATATGTAATAATCTAACGAATGCGAAATGCAGAACGTTAATAAACGAGGTGGTAATATGCATTTACTTTTGCAACTTGTTATAAGAACCTTCAATCCACCGAATAAGCTAGAACTATTAGACAAACATTTATAATTTAATATTTTGTATGTGGTTTGAAAAATGGCAATTTATTACTTTGTTTCGAATAGGCCACGCAAGAAATCTGACCAGATGTTACTGTAACTTAATTTTTCAAGTGTAATAAAATTGTTAACTAACTACCAATGTTTAAGGTACTAACAATATTTAAGTGCTCGAAATAAAATTATTTCAAGAACCAGTCTATATACAATAATGCTAAGTATTATCTTAATTTGATTCATTTATTAATCAGCCTTTATGTCCCAATCTCAGCTGACATATTTTATATATTTTGTCCTTTAATTCCTTTGTGTACAATTACTAGGTCTCCCCTACCGTATTTGTACAATAAACGCTTGCTATGTTTATGAAAATAGAAAAAAAGAGTTTAATTGAATGTTTGTTATAATTTTCGCCCTTCTGTGCTGTGACGGCATTGCCAATCATGGATTTTCGGGTGGAATAATGGGCAATCGCAAATACAGTTTGGACCCCGTCAAATATTCAATTTCATTATTCGCTCTTAATCTGCGGCCGGTGTTTACCGGCCAGTCAGGCATTACACAATTTCATCGAAAGCATTTCGGATTTCCTGATAATTTTGTTTTCTCAAAAACGCCTAGCAAATTGTACAAATTACAAACAACTGTTTATCATTACTATAGGCATAGAAGAAATCTTGTGCCTGGTATAATCTTGTTTCTGATAAATTAAAGTTCAATCATTAGTGATGTATATGTGTAAAATGTCTTTACTAAACAATCTTGCAGTTGTCAATTTTATCGAGAATGGTTCACATCATACGAGACTTTGGCTTCTTTAAATAAATTACCAGGTATCATATTTCTATGACGAATGAGAATATACGCCAGTACCGTTAATTAAAATTGTCAACCTCTTCAATACTATTGTGGTATTGTCAATGATTGGTTTCTGTTTGAATAACACCTTGCTTCTTCAAGTACAGTTACTAGATATTGTATACGTATAGCAAATATTTACTACTACTGTAAAAATCAAAGGAGTTAAGCGTAGATACGTTAATTTAAACGTTATTTATGTTTTTATTTCTTTCTAGCTGAATGTCGTCCGATTGTCATAAACTCTTATATGTATCATGACGTTCTCCCATCTATCTCACCGCCTCACATCTTATGACACATTTCTTTCTTTAAATGCAATTGCTCGATACATTTTTCTAACAAATGTTTACCATTACTCTAGGAATAAAGAGAACAACGCTACTATGCTACCTTCAATAAATGATTTTGGGTTGAACGTGTTGCAGTTTCTTTAAACTAAGTTTAATTATTGAATGGAACAGAGTTTAAAATACAGTTAATACGAACAAAGTCTTAAGAAATATAACGGTTTTAAAATAACTAATTTTTGTTTGGCGTTTCTAAGCGACCTGATCTTTTATTTTTAACTTTTCCTTGTTTCCCTTTTCTTTGTCCTTTTACAATCACACAGTCGGTAATATAGGATATAATTCTGCCCATAATTATGAAAGTGGTCTAAGTCATATATTTCTTGTTTCGAGATATTTAATGAATTGCATTTGAATAAATTAAAAAATATTTTTACATTATGCGACATTTTAATTTATAATTTTATTAGTCTTAATTAATGGAAATTTACTATGAATATGAAATTTTGTGTGAATTTTATACGATAATATTATTTTTAAAGATTGAATTGACTTAGACCATTTTCAAAATTAACTGAATGTCCTATAAATGACTTAAAGCAATAAAGAACTTTGAGTTTTATTTGAAACAATAATTTGATTGAAATAATTCGTGAACATTTATTACATTTATTAATTATTTTTAAACAGCAATCCATTTTTATCATTATTTCGAGTATTTAAGATTCTTAAAATGTTCCTGAAAAACTGGAGGGATGTACGGTAGTAAACTCATAATATCTTTATGTTTTTCTTCCGATACTGGTCTAATGGTGGTGTATAATGGAAGTAATTTAATATTTCCGTATATTTTTGGTCTTCCTTTTTTAGGTGATAGATCCAAAACGTGAAATTTAGAATCATCTAAAGATGTTTTATAGAACATTTTATAAGGTTCATTTTTCAAGAATCTCATCCATTGAATTTGTAGCCAAGAGACAGATTCACCCGCGGTATTTTTTACTCTTCTTGTTATTGATTATAAACCGGAATGAAGTTGTCGTTATTATTAAAATTTGATTGTCATTTATTTTATTATGTAGTTCAGAAACGCGTCAAAGAAGGCCACGTGCCATTTTCAAGTTGTTTATATAATTTATTTAAATTTTTGACTTAGACCACTTTCATAATTAAAACTAAATGAATTCCATATAATGTTGAAATTACAACCACTATCTAATGGTTCATTTTTGACAATTTCGTAAAAATTACATTGAATAAATTTAGTTAAAAATAATGTGGTATGAAATAACTGATAAACTCATTTTTTTTAAATTTTGACTTAGACCACTTTCATAATTATGGGCACAATTATCCCCAACATAACGACATTTTGTTTCTACAAGAAGAGTTACTAAATGTTATAGTTCTCTAACAAACATTTATTACTACTGTGGAAGTAAACGGGACAAGAAATAATCGGCGCCATAGCTCGTATTCTCGTATTCTCGACGGCTGCTTTCTGGTTGAGCAACGTCCAATCGTCAGTTCAATATATTTGACAAACCATCAGCGCATTCCCAATGCATTCCTACGCTTTGCCGGCAGCCAACATTCTTTCGCCGCTCATGGCGCGCATCCACGGATTATGGAATATCATGGTTGCATTCTGGTGCATTGCAGGAAAGACAGGTGAAGTAAATCGCCGTGAACACGGCAGGTGGTAGGAATGCCAGGCATGCAGACTCACACCTCTAGGGTAACATTTAGCAATTCTCTCACCGCGTCACACGTATCCGCCGCCATCTTCGAGACTTCATTGTTTATGGGGACATTGGAAAGTGTGCAAGGCGTGGCACGACAAGTTTCCTTCTTACGCAGACGACGTCCTGCTATTAGGCTGCTACAATAATAACTCCGCTTTTTATCATTTTTATCCTTTGGGCTCGACGACTTTTTTCGTTAAGCCGATTAGTCACTCGAGACGATTTTAAGCAAATCTTAAGAGTTTTCTACAGGCGAAATAAAATTATTGGGTTGGAGGGAAAGTTCTGTTGTATTTTAAAGAAAATATTTGAATTAATTTATAGAAATATGTGTTTAATATTAATCATAATACATTTAATGTGTTGTATGATGAATGCCAAACTCCTCTAAAATTTCTCGACTTGTTAAATGTGGATTATTTTCCAACATGGATCGTAAAACATCATTATCGATCTTGGATGGTCGTCCAGATCGATCACTTTCTTGGAGGCTCAGATCCCCGGAACGAAATTTGCTAAACCATCTTTGACAAGTACCAACATTTACAATATCTTTTCCAAATACCGCACATAAATTTTTACATGCAACCGATGCGTTGCTTCCATTTTGGAATTCACACAAAATGCAGTGTCGTAAACGCACTTTATTTACTGACATGTTTTTCACTTTAAATATCACAAGTAAATTATGAACGGTAAAAAAGGACTCCTTTTGTATTATACAGCAGCTATAAAAAAACAAAAAAAAATCCGAATGACTCACTAGCCAGATGTTTTTTTTATTTACAAGAAAAATTACCTGCCTATTAAAAATACGACAGAACTTTCCCTCGAACCCAATACTTTGGACACAAATTAGGACGTAAAAATATTATATTTTAATACCTTATCTGCATTAAAATCTTAACGTGTCGAAGGTCGTGTTACTCACATATAGGTGACGAACAAATTGCCATATATTTGCGAAAGTTTTTAATAGTAACAAAGGGGCTGCTTTACACATAAAAAGTATAGTATGTTACATTTTGCTTTTATGATATTCTTTGAAACCATTTACGCAAGGTCGTGGGGTTTTAGGGCAGTTACAGCGACAAGTTACTGGATTCTTCCTAGTTATTTATCGATCGGAAGTCTATCTACTTGTATAGTAACCAAAAATATAGATTGGTCTAATTGCTTCTTCTTTAAACTTCTTTCTATCAAATTGTACACTATATCACAATGCATAATAGCAACGCTGTTGCTTTGAGGACATCATAATTTTATGATTATAAAAGTTCCCCAAGGCTTGCAGTTTCTATTTGTTTTTTTGTTCTTGTCTAGTAGTATGATTGCAATGGAAAACAAACAAATCTCTACAAAAAAAAAAACAATAAATTTCTTCTAACGCCTATTTTGGTGAAATTTGGTCTGTCTGCACTATCACTATGGTATATCTCTACGTCTACCGAGGCCCTAGTATCTCTTTTTCAGGAATGTATAATAGTTTAATAGTAGAGAGACTTTCCTGAGGAAGACACCTTCCTTCTATTAGATTTCGTTCCAACCCATAATTTTTTTCGAATTTATTATTTTTTCATATCAAAATAGAAGAACGGCATTTTCCGAAGGAAGACCCTACCGTAAACATGTGCCATTTTATCCTAAGAAAACCGCAAATGAAGTAAAAGTTTGAATACAAATAAAAAAAAAATATTTGTTATTTGGCAAAACTCCAATATAAAGCGAGATCTAATAAACGTTCATTAACGGAATGAAACGTCTGGCTGACGCTTAAGATCTTTAAGCTTCACATTATTGAAAGAATACTTTGGAATATCTATTTCAAAATAAGGCGTCCACCTGAATATACAAAATAGTAAAACAAAATATCGTTGATGAATAAAAGAAGAAAATAAATAATGGCTTAAAAAGGATTATTGAAACAGTCTCGCGTTAGACAACTCGATAGGTGGCAGAAGAACTCAATGTTCATCTTTCACCAGTTGTTCGACACTTGAATTTAGTCCGAAAGGTGAAAACGTATGCGGTTTTCTTTTAACGTACATTGACACTTTTTTTCATTGCACTGTCACATGTAATGAAAAATGCTTTGCGAAAATCGGAAATATTTACCACAGTGGCCTGACCGAGGAGAAGCACCAAAACATTTTCCTAAACCGAGGCTTCACAAGACAAAGATTAGGGTCATTGTTCATCAATTTGCCAGCGCTATAACTTACTACAACTTCCTAATCCCTGATGAAACATTAACAGCAGAAAGATACTGTCAGGACGCGTTAAAAATGCATGCGAAGCATTGTCCTCCCTGGCTGTTAGTTAATTGAAAAGGATCCAATTTCCGGGCTAACGCCTAAGATACCGCTCATCATAAGTTTCCAAGTCTCACAAACAGAATTAAATTTCCATATCATAATGTGCTGTTTATGATTGGGCGAAGTGTTTAACACTAAACGTACCGGTACTTTACACCTATATATTCCTACGATGAGGGGTCATTTGGCCCCTTATGAAATAAACGTTGATTTTCAGATAGGAATTCCTAATTTATTAAACCCAGAAATTCTATAATCAGATGATGTAAGAATTTACAGAAAGTCAAATAAGCGAAAGAAATAACAATGAATGTAGGATTTTAACACTAGAACTACCAAGGGGGTCAAAATGACTTGTTTGACATTTCTTATAATTATAACTCATTTCAGGTACATTTTGTTTCTGAAAATTTTGCACGACTTTTTCTAAGATATACCAATAATTAATTCTGTAAAACAGTATACTTTTTTGTTTATCATTTTGTTGTAAATTTGTATGCAGTATACCTACATATACCGGGATGAGTCATTTTGACCCCCACGGAACATTGGTTTTCGGTGCTATTCTATTGTATCGTGGACATTTTTGTGGCACGTAATCTGAAAGATACACAGAGAAGCCGTTATTTTGTGTCCTAATACCTCTATAAAATCGAAGGATTATATTTTTATTGCGTTACGCGCCCAATAAACCTGGGCACTCATTAGCGTAACAATTTATTATCTAGTCGTAAAAGAAAATATTTCAAGCTCAAAGATCTGTCAACAACCAAAAAAATGTTGTTCCCACGGCTTGAACTGTTTGCGCTTGATCATTGCTTGCAGTATTTACTTCAATCAAGTTCCCTCAGATTACTTTCAGTCGATCATCAGAAACGCTGCCATATACAACACAGTCGTCTATCAAAAACAGTGAAACACAACTTTCAGTACAACTATATTCACTGTAACCTTGTCCTAACTATATCAGAAAATATCTGTAAAGTTTTAGAATTATATGTTTGTGCAAATCATATCGCAAACTGCTGAAATATTGTAATTTAAGAAAGAAGCCATTTTGACCCCTCCGGTAGAAGTGGGTATACGTCAATCGTCGGTATTTCTAGTGTTAAAGTAAATTTTGAAAGGGGTCATTTGACCCCGCTCGGTATGTTTAGTGTTAAAAGACCGACGACGGATTGACATCAGCAAAACAAAGTAAGTAATGAGTCGTAACAACCTGACGACTTTACAACGACGCCGCCCATCCATTTCCACGTATTCCTGCGAAATTAAATCATACAGAGTGTTTCACGGTAACTGCCCTTTGATACCGACTTTATATTTATACGTATGCTACTTTATGTATAATGCCGCTGTGATAAAAAAAATGTTTCATCATTAATTTTTCCGGGTCATATGAAGCTCATCTTTTCTTTCTGTTTTAAACGAAATGCTATATTTTTTTTCTGTTTCGGTATTATGAAAGTACCGCAAACAAAGAGTACAGTGTATGTCTTTGGAACGGACTTCAGCTAATTTGAAGTCAGGAAAAAGGAAAAGTTTTCAAACAGATGAGAATGAACGTCCTCATTACTTCTAAGCATTGCAGCTACAGCGATTACAGCCTATAGTATTTTCTGTTTTGAAACGAATGGTGAATCGCAAAGAATAAAAGTCGCTCCGCTGTTCTAAAACGTTTTCGTTTTTGCGAATTTAAATCGTTTTCGAAGCATGTCAAAGGCACATGCTACACTTCTCTTTTATACTTTTGTAATAGCAAAACAAAGATATAGCCCTTTATCAGAAAAACGCAAGGTGACGTTGGTACGAGGTCGAAAAATTCAAATTAAAAACTGTTGTTATCACAATAACACTCCATATACATGATGATAAAAATGTAACATTTTCGTCCTGTCGCCTGTCGTTTAGTAGTTATATCAAATGGTACTTAGCGTGGGATAACCTAAAGGAACACTCATCACAACCATCACATAATATCTAGAAATGTAGTGACACGGTTTACGAAGTGTGAAGAAGCAAGGGACAAATATGGAAGTTTGAAGTTCTTATCTTCATAAAAATTCGATGTTTGTAATTGCATAACGTACACTTACAAAAAATCTCGGATTGCAGACATCTAATGAGAAGGCTCCTAAGTCTCGAAACATGTAAAGCATCGACCAAATATAATATTTTTAAACGCTTCAACCAATAAAAAATGGCATATTAATCTGTCCAACTTTAATAAGATTGAAAACATTTTCTTTGTCACAAAAACAGTTAGATGAACTGACCCATGAAACTATACAACGTTTATATTCTTTTTTCGACCGATTATAATTTTTTTTTAATATTTGAATTCGTCAATGCTGGACTCCAGAACTCAATCTCCAAAACCTAACTTGTAGAAATGCAAACATTTACATTGTCATTGGCAGAAGGCCAATGGTATTTATTTGTGTTAATAAATATAATTTTTAAGTGATGTATAATAATATTTTGCACCTATTTAATATATTTTGGGGTTGTTATTCTCAGCTGTGATTCCGTCCGGTTACGTCGGCTTGTCGACCTCACAAGAGTTGCCTGCTAATTGGTGCTGTCATTAGTCAGTGACAATATCGTAATCGTGATGGGTGTGGCGCATTCCTGGACTAGGTGGTGTATTTATGTACCATGTTTTTACGTTGTATTATTACGTTGGCGTCTTTTTATAACTGACTCGATCTGATTAGGTGTATGACGTTCAATTTATTTTGTTCGTTTTTGTTTTAGTTAACGGGGGAGACGTTTTGGTTCAAAAATTCATAAAAGTCTGATATGTGCGGGCAAAAAGAAGAAAGGTTAGCGAGTTTATGAGAGGACACGAAGAGACTGCACGTTACTGCTGATAAAAAATCTATGCAAATATAAAATTTGTTCGAATATTTGTTTCCCCAAGTTATTTCCGATTTTACAAACAAAAGCAATTGAAAAGGCGAAAAACCTTTGTTCCATTATGCATAAAGCATAATGTATAAAGCTTTTGGTGAATTAACTAAGAGATCAATTTCAGCAACTGCGAGAACGTCATTTTATGTCATATTTGGACAAGAAGTTGCACAACAAATACCACATTATTCGCGCTTGAGGAAATAAACAAAATTATATTATATGTTCGAAAAGAAAATCGTCAAGTGAAAGACGATAAGCAACTTCTTGCGACACCTGTTTAGTCAAACCCAATATATAATATATTGATAATTTTGTTGAACAGTATCACAGTTTAGAAGCTATAAAACTTCAATTTTATTTCATAAAATGTTAACCAATAAAGTTTTATCCAAAATAAAATCAGAGTAGAGTGATTCTTTCCAGAACTATATCGTTTTGTACGAAATTATACGCTATTCGCCACTTCGTGAGGAAACAGGTTCGAGTGCAAAGGCTGAAAATGATAAAACACGCTTCTACAAACTGATAGATTTGTCTTCGAACGAACTTGGCAGCTGATCAGATAACGTTTCTGTCGATAAGTGTGGGACATCTCCTCGCGTTATAATAGTATACGCCTGTAAGGAAACGAACCGCTTATAATTATTCGCGAGTCACCAGTTGGCCATCTCCGAACTAGGTGAACGAGTACTTTTCTGGCCTCATTATAAAGTATCCTGTCGAAACGGATAGCGGAACTCGGCCTAACGTATTCGCATTTTAAGTTATTGCCACAAGTTTGGAAAATTAATCCCAGGGTGCTCAGAAAGAAGCGGTGGCGCTGTATTCCGATATTGCTGGGATATAATCAGCGTCCAGAATCTACTTTACTTTTGAAGCTGTGAAACGATCGAGAAGCAGCGCTGTACTGAAACTTTTCAACTTCTCATCTTCAACCCCGCTCCTTTCTGCCATTGTAATCTCACGTACTGTTTGTGGACACGAATGAAAAGATGTCTTAACACTTGGCATGCGGGCAACGTATTTTTACGTTTTTTGTAGTCTGTCACTGGAGCGCGGGTCACGTAAAAATACGTATTTAGTTGATTTGGTGTTGTTAGTGGATATCCACCACAAATCTACTAAATACGTATAATTACATGAATGTGTGACATTATATGCGTGTTATTTGCGTTGCTAGGCAACGCTTTGCATTTTTTCCCCATAAGTTATGATTGTTGAGTTACTCGATCTTTTGCTGAGTTATTTCGTCTTCAATCGAATTCTTAGCTCCAGAACGTGTTTTATCAATTTGAAGCTTGATTTTTTATTATTGATTACAAAATTGATCAAATGAGCCGTTGTGACAAAGATAGTGATGAAGAAATATGCGCTGACAAATTATCGGACTTTTCGTATGATAGTGTGGAAAACTTTAAAAATCGCTTATTTTTATGATTTCGTGAAAATATCGTTTGTTTTTCGTTAAATAATCATACAGTATATATTTAAGTGTGAAATAAAAAAAGTTTCGTTCATAAAAACGAAGTAGTTTTCGATTTACAGCGATTTTTCTGAATAACCAAACTTCCGCGCGATTCAAGAAAAAACGCCCGCTGCACGCGAAATTCGGCGGCGAAGTATGCCCGCATGCCAAGTGTTAACACATTGTTGACCGGCAATTTTCGGCAAAAGCTATCTCAAGTCACCGGCTATTATTTTGTAAGTGAGCGTGGAAGTGAAACGATATAAATAACCTTCAATAAAGTTTGTTCGTGCATAATGAATTCAAATTGAACTTTGGACATACATTTTTTGTAACTTCTAATATTTTTTCATACGATTAACTGTACAGCAATCATTTACGCGTAGATGTAGACAAGAGGTTTTACACATATATCTTGTTTCGTTGCGCTTTCCTTTTAAAGAGCTAGATTATGCCCTTGTTATTTCATTTTCAATAATCATTTTCCAAATTGACTATAACTCATTTAAAAATCACTCGGGCAACTATATAAAGCATTCACGTATAATTGATTGAAAAATGCTTCAGCGTCACGTTCCGTCATTCTTGACACTTTCTAATACTAGAATTGTAATAAAAGCCTCAGTGCCAAGAAAAGTATACTTTTTTATAATAAAGCAGACGGTATTGACCACAATGAACAAAATTTTGCTATATTCTACATTGCCCTGCGTTTCAAAAATTAAAATAGCCGACGCAAATGCAAACACGAGTTAACTCGTGACCGGTCAACAACGTTTGGCCATGAAAACACGAGTTAACTCGTGACCGGTCAACAATGTGTTAACACTAAACGTAGCAAGCGGGGTCAAATGAGCCTTTTCAAAATTTACTTTAAAATCGTACATTCATTGTTATTTCTTTCGCTTATTTGACTTTCTCTTGTAGGGGCGGTAACTATTATTATACAATTCTCTGAAAAGGACAATTACAACAGCCACGTCAATAGAATAAAAAAACGTATTTCGAGACATGTGGTTACTACCAAATTCGCCCAACAACTGACTATCTCGCCCTGCAGTCCGCAGCGTCGCACGTCCTAAACAAAAGACGGCACGGTTCGCCACTACGTCATCGCTTGACAAAACACTGCGACCGAAAATTCGATGCAGGGCGATTAATCGCCTACACTCTAAATTCTTATATCATCTGATTATTAAATTTCTCGCTTTAATAAATTAGGAATTTCTATCTGAAAATCAAAGTTTATTTCATAAGGGCTCAAATGAGCCCTCATGGTAAGAACAAGTGTGTAGATGTACAGTACCGATACGTTTAATGTTAACCTCAGGCGACTGACGTTCGGTGTGCAGATGGAAGACACGATGCAAGTTTACGTCAGCCACACGACCTTTAGGTAGAAATGGCGACAAAGTAAAGCGGATTAATAGAGGCTAATTATTAATGCGAAGTAGCTTCGAAGCCATGACGTTGTGCTTGCTGTATGGATTGAAGAAGAACTTATCTTTCTTTAAGTGTGATGTAATCTGAGACAATTCAGGTATAACGCAACATTGGTACAACATGGCTGAAGAATTGCCTGAAATAACATGTATGACATCGCTTTTCAAAGCTGTCTTGCACTCACAAGGTTGGGTGTGTACTGAATCTTATGCAGTCCTTCCTATGAATATTTAGACACAATTTAAAAGAGAATAACTTTTTTAAAATTGATCCAAACGGTTTACATTTTCTTGAGACGTCCGAAAAATTAGTTGATTAGGTGGCATGTAAATAGTGAAGGTCGTTTTTGACATTTTCTTATTTGAGCCTAGAATGAAAATGAAAATAATAGCTTCTGCAAATGTAGGTAGATTATACACATGATGAAAAAGAATGAAAATCGCACATTTTCAAGACTTCCGGTTTCTAGTTGGAATAGGTCTGAAGATTTCTATATTAATCGATTTCAGTGGAAATTTCAACATACGTATATACATATAACTGATCTAAATCTACAAAATCTACTATATTTTCATTAAAGATTCAGCTAAAATCATTGTCAAAATTATATTTTTTCTTTCGTACATTATACAAATTGGAATTTTCATAAGACTTTTTTATACGTCGCCCAGGAAACTAACGTTTCTAACATTTCAAAGAAATCAAGTCTTCTAAAAAAATGTCCGCATATTAATGTGGGTAACTGTATATTGTTATATGAGGAAAGTTGTAATAAAAGTTCATCTCAATTCTTCATCTATACAACACCCACCCATTTTTCGATCTACACTCAAGTCTGGCGCTTTAAATTAATCGTTTCATTTGCACTTCACGAGACACAGATTTCGATAAGTTCGGATTAGCAGTAACATTTTTTCTGATAATTTGAATAAAATATGGAAGTTCTTGACTAAATCACGACGGACATGTTCCGAACGCTTTTTTTTTTTTTAAGGAAACTAAAAACTGGTCTCAATCAAGACATGCCCAAGTAGTTACTCATCAATGTTGCAGCACTTTTCTACGACTTCGGACCAATCAAATTTCGTACTCTTTATTTCAACGTTTCGGTCTTTATTCATTGGCCATTTTCGGGAGACTACATAATAAACTTGGGATGAGACAAAAATCTTACAATTTAATTGAAACTTAATAATATTGTATGTTTTTGTGATATTGTGTATAAATTGTGTAAAATGAAAGAAACATTACCTGAATAAACGCGTGAGTGGTATAAATGCGGAGCCGTTATGTGTTTGCTTTGGTGAGATGGACGTGGGACTCGTTCCGGCATTCTTTCCATGCTGCTGCGAGGAATCGGTGTTATGTCCTTGTCTATATAGTGTCATTAACTTCCCCATCAACACCTACTCAACAAGAAAGAAGCCCGATTTTTGATTTACGTAAAGCTCAATTAATCGTAGAGCAGTTCATAATTTATTGGAATCACGTTAATTAACAACCTAAAAGACAGCCAATCATTACAAAAAATACTACGCTACTGAGTTGTATGACAAACGGTAAATAAGAAAAAGTTAAAAAAAATTAAATCTTTCGTTGACACTGGAACGAATATGACTAGTTAGAGTATGTTAACACATTGCTGATCGGTCACGAGCTAACTCAGATTTGAACTTGCGTTAGCTATTTTAACTTTTGAAACGCATAAAATATTGCAAAATGTTGTTCATTGTGTTCAATTGTGTCTGTTTTATTATAAAAAAAAATATATTTCCCTTCGTATTGATGCTTTTATTTCAGTTTTGGTATTAGAAAGTCTCAACAATGGTGAAGCATTCTGCAATGAATTATACGCGAATACTTCACATGGATAACAGAGTGAATATTAAATAATTTGTAGTCATTTGGAAACTGATTATTGAAAATGAAACGACAAGGGCGTAATCTAGCTCTTTAAAAGGAAAGCGTAATGAAACAAGATATATAGTATGTGCAAAACCTCTTGTTTATATCTACGCGTAAATGACTGCTGTACAGTTAAACATACGAAAAAATATTAAAAGTTACATAAAATTTATGTCTAAAGTTCAATTTTGGTTCATTATGCTGAACACACTTTATTGAAGTTTATTTAGACCGTTTTACCTCCACGTTCAATTACGAAATAATACCCGGTGACTTGAGACAGCTTTTGCGCAAAATATGTTAACACATTGTTGACCGGTCATGAGTTAGCTTGGGTTTGCACTTGTGTTGGCTATTTTAATTTTTGAAACGCATAAAATATTGCAAAATGTTGTTCATTGTGTTCAATTGTGTCTGTTTTATTATAAAAAAAAATATATTTCCCTTCGTATTGATGCTTTTATTTCAGTTTTGGTATTAGAAAGTCTCAACAATGGTGAAGCATTCTGCAATGAATTATACGCGAATACTTCACATGGTTACCCGAGTGATTTTTAAATAATTTGTAGTCATTTGGAAACTGATTATTGAAAATGAAACGACAAGGGCGTAATCTAGCTCTTTAAAAGGAAAGCGTAATGAAACAAGATATATAGTATGTGCAAAACCTCTTGTTTATATCTACGCGTAAATGACTGCTGTACAGTTAAACATACGAAAAAATATTGAAAGTTACATAAAATTTATGTCCAAAGTTCAATTTTATTTCATTATGCACGAATAAATTTTATTGAAATTTATTTACATCGTTTCACTTCCATGCTTAATTACAAAATAATAGCCAGTACTTGAGACAGCGTTTGCCCAAAATGTGTTAACCCATTGTTGATCGGTCACGAGTTAGCTCGGGTTTGCACTTGTGTTGGCTATTTTAATTTTTGGAATGCAGGGCAATATAAAATATAGGAAAATTTTGTTCATTGTGTTCAGTCGCGTCCGCTTTATTATAAAAAAATTTACGTTTCTTGGTATTGAGACTTTTATTACAATTATAGTATAAGAAAGTGTCAATAAATTTGGAAAATAATTATTGAAAATAAAATTACAAGGGCATAATCTAGCTTTTTAAAAGGAAAGCGCAACGAAACAAGATATATATATATGCAAAATCTCTTGTCTACATCTACGCGTAAATTACTGCTGTACAGTTAGTCATACGAAAAAATATTAAAAGTTACATAACATTTATGTCTAAAGTTCAATTTTGGTTCATTATGCACGAACACACTTTATTGAAGTTTATTTAGACCGTTTTACCTCCACGTTCAATTACGAAGTAATAGCCGGTGACTTGAGACAGCTTTTGCCCAAAATATGTTAACACATTGTTGACCGGTCACGAGTTAGCTTGGGTTTGCACTTGTGTTGGCTATTTTAATTTTTGAAATGCAGGGCAATATAGAATATTGCAAAATTTTGTTCATTGTGTTCAGTCACGTCCGCTTCATTATAAAAAAATATACTTTTCTTGGTATTGAGACTTTTATTACAATTCTAGTATTAGAAAGTGTTAATAAATTTGGAAAATGATTATTGAAAAATAAATTACAAGGGCATAATCCAGCTTTTTAAAAGGAAAGTGCAACGAAACAAGATATATATATATATATGCAAAATATTCTTGTCTATATCTACGCGTAAATGACTGCTGTACAATTAATCATACGAAAAAATATTGAAAGTTACATAAAATTTATGTCCAAAGTTCAATTTTATTTCATTATGTACGAATAAATTTTATTGAAATTTATTTACATCGTTTCA
The DNA here is from genome assembly GCA_033815515.1 of Cryptocheilus praepositus. Classification (NCBI taxonomy): domain Eukaryota; kingdom Metazoa; phylum Arthropoda; class Insecta; order Hymenoptera; family Pompilidae; genus Cryptocheilus; species Cryptocheilus praepositus. The sequence continues at coordinate 1,065,506 of JAWWQZ010000334.1, forward strand.
CTTCCATGCTTAATTACGAAATAATAGCCGGTACTTGAGACAGCGTTTGCCCAAAATGTGTTTACCCATTGTTGATTGGTCACGAGTTAGCTCGGGTTTGCACTTGTGTTGGCTATTTTAACTTTTGAAACGTAGGGAAATATAAAATATTGCAAAGTTTTGTTCATTGTGTTCAGTCGCGTCCGCTTTATTATAAAAAAATATATGTTTCTTGGTATTGAGACTTTTATTACAATTCTAGCATTAGAAAGTGTCAATAAATTTGGAAAATGATTATTGAAAAAGAAATTACAAGGGCATAATCTAGCTTTTTAAAAGGAAACCGCAACAGAACAAGATATATATATGCAAAATATCTTGTCTACATCTACGCGTAAATTACTGCTGTACAGTTAGTCATACGAAAAAATATTAAAAGTTACATAAAATTTATGTCCAAAGTCCAATTTTGATTCATTATGCACGAACACACTTTATTGAAGTTTATTTAGACCGTTTTACCTCCACGTTCAATTACGAAGTAATAGCCGGTGACTTGAGACAGCTTTGGCCCAAAATGTGTTAACACATTGTTGACCGGTCACGATTTACTTTGGGTTTGCACTTGCCTTCGCTATTTTAATTTTTTAAATGCAGGGCAATATAGAATATTGCAAAATCTTGTTCATTGTGTTCAGTCACGTCCGCTTCATTATAAAAAAAATATATTTTTCTTGGTATTGAGACTTTTATTACAATTCTAGTATTAGAAAGTGTCAATAAATTTGGAAAATGATTATTGAAAATAAAATTACAAGGGCATAATCTAGCTTTTTAAAAGGAAAGCGCAACGAAACAAGATATATATATGCAAAATCTCTTGTCTACATTTACGCGTAAAATTACTGCTGTACAGTTAGCCATACGAAAAAAAGATTAAAAGTTACATAAAATTTATGTCTAAAGTTCAATTTTGGTTCATTATGCACGAACACACTTTATTGAAGTTTATTTAGATCGTTTTACCTCCACGTTCAATTACGAAGTAATAGCCGGTGACTTGAGACAGCTTTGGCCCAAAATGTGTTAACACATTGTCGACCGGTCACGATTTACTTTGGGTTTGCACTTGCCGTGGCTATTTTAATTTTTTAAATGCAGGGCAATATAGAATATTGCAAAATTTTGTTCATTGTGTTCAGTCGCGTCCGCTTTATTATAAAAAAATATACTTTTATTGGTATTGAGACTTTTATTACAATTCTAGTATTAGAAAGTGTCAATAAATTTGGAAAATGATTTATGAAATGATATGAATTTGTGAAATGATAAATATTGAAAATAAAATTACAAGGTCATAATCTAGCTTTGTAAAAGGAAAGCGCAACGAAACAAGATATATATATGTAAAATATCTTGTCTACATCTACGCGTAAATGACTGCTGTACAGTTAGTCATACGAAAAAATATTAAAAGTTACATAAAATTTATGTCCAAAGTCCAATTTTGATTCATTATGCACGAACACACTTTATTGAAGTTTATTTAGACCGTTTTACCTCCACGTTCAATTACGAAGTAATAGCCGGTGACTTGAGACAGCTTTTGCGTAAAATTGCCGGTCAACAATCTCTTAACAGCGTGCCCTGCAATAGTGCTTAGGAAAACTGACCCGCCTGATGTCAGAGAGAGCAGAGTCGTCCAGATACGTATGTGACGCATTGTTCGCATGACTTTGGTGTTATTGCGCACATACTCGCGCTTATACACATGTATGTTGTGCGCGCAACCCCGTTGCAGCTGGAAATGTTCGTTCCACATACTAAATATCTGGAACGTTAGTTTACGTACGAAAGTGCGTTTTCAGACGCATTCATATGTAGATGCCTACGTGCTCGTTGGGATGTTGTTATGCATTGGAATATGCATAAACGTATGCTCATGAATATATTCTTTGCTGCCAGTTGTCATATGGAAAAAGGATGTGTAACTTTGGTGCTATTCCGAATGGATATAACAGAGAAAAGTAATAATTGTGCTCAAATATGATGACATGGCAGGAAAGAGACGTGTTAATACAGTGATTGCTACATCATCCATATATCGACGATAGATAAGTTACCCTGTGTTTCCAAGAGTTGTCGAAACTAATGAAGGTATTTATTAGTAGCAACTCATACGATTATATGCAATATACTTGCATATATAAGTACTTTATATGCGAAAGGTACATAATATTACAGTGCTTTTTATGACATTCTTCGGAATAATTTAAGTAAAGTTGCGGCGTTTCAGGATAGTTAGGACGATAAGTGACATTTCTTTAGATTTCTTGTAGCTCTTTACCGATCTAATATTGTCCATTTGTTTTGTAACAAAAACACATAAGAAAATGCGTTGTCTCTTATTTGGTTGAAAGGTGTTCGCAATTCATCAAATACCTTTCCTACTTCTGTAAAAATGATGGCATCAAATTGAAACTTATCTGCTATCGCGCTTTAAACAAATAATAAAATCCGTTATTCATTTTTTATTTCATGTTTAAATTACATAATTAATTTTCAATTTTACGCTTTACATAATTAGCTTTCCATCAATTAGGTCACTTATATTCAATTTCACACTTTATATGAACTACATGCAACGCAGGATCATTACCATCTAATATAATTTATTAGTTAAAATTATTTTTAGATATTCTCTATGTCTTTCGAGCAGTGAAGATTGGACAGTGTCACTTGCAAAAAATGCACGATGGAAAATGTACGGTTAAACGTGACGCCTACGATTGGCTAAGTGTTAATATCATCAAACGGAAATATCTTGAACATCATAGCGAATTAAACGACATTATGACATCAAAAGTGCGTTATTTGTATCAAAAGTTCAATATTTGAAGTGAAACGTTAAGTATTGTAAAAATGAATAATGGTGTTTTTAATGAAAACATCTTAAGCATAAGTGAGGCTGACCATCGCAATCTCCGCAGTGAGTAATACCTTTTAGTGGTAAGGTTTTCCATTCCATTTTTAACATTTGTCGAGTCATGATTTGTAAAATTCTTTTAGTAAGACGTGCAAAATGTTCGCATCAGGTATGCTGACGGTCCCACTGTTTGGATTTCATGTGCTTTATTATAGTTGCTATGATATTTTTTTAAATACATACCATATGACGTAAATGACGTAGATAGTATTTCTTTTTTACTTGTAGGAAAATGTTAAAAAATAGTTATCAAGAGCAATTAAGTGCGACAAGAGGCGACAGTTGTCCCTATCACCATCAGCAATATGCAATAGTATGGGTCAGAGTAGGATTTTATTGTGACCACACATGCTATTACTTTGTCATTATACGCCGAAAATAATAGAAATTCTCATGTGGCCCTCTGAGAACATAATGCAAATCTAACGTGGCACTAAACGTGTTAACAGAGGAAAAAACATGTTCACGTGTGCGTGCATATAAAACAGACTAAACAGAATAAAGAAGCATTAGTAAACATTGGCTGAAAAATCAGTTTATCATTTTTTCCATGTAAACATTTTCGTATGCTAGTGTCAAACATATTGCACGTAATTTCGAACATTATTAGAATTTGCGAATAAAATACGATAAATGTCAATTTTAACAAAATCATTTAAACTCGTGGAGGCAGAAATTTTACATCTTTGGTTTCTACTTACGGCTTTTACATTTAATTCTTAACCACGTTTTTTTCTACTTTCTCATCTTGTTCTGTAAGAAGGCACGTAAATGAGGTAAAAATATAAATAATTTCTCGTTCTCGTTCTATTTTACGGTTAAAATAAAAGACAAATTAAAAGTGTCAGCGATTCTATGGGTTTTTTTCAAGGGAACTTAAATTTTATACTAAATCGTTGTTAAACCGTAAAGTTGCTTCAAATTTTTGTCCAATGTGTAGTCTAACATAGGATGAAGCACGAGGTTAGTTACGTACATCAATGAGAAGAGTTTTTCGGTGTTTCTGCCGTAGATGTTTATTTATAGTTTATCAAGAATTGCGATAACCGATGCATTGCACTGATCGTTCGCCGTTTTTATCATTTTTCTAGCTTCCGCCTCAAAACAGGCATTCGGTATCAGCGAGTTTCTTTTCAACAAATGTATCGTGCAGACTTGAGTTTGATTCATTGCACCTGATTCATTGGATTCAAAATAACTGCAGGTTTCAATTAATAGAATTATTCTGCGTACACCTTCTTCGGAAATTTTTTCTGTCTAAATCTTTGTAAAACTTGTCTATGCATGTTTTGTCGAATTCAAGACACAAGCGATGGCTGACGGAACATGTTGCGTATTGAGTGCACTCAATGCGGTCCATATTGCGTAGACTTGAACTTTAACAGAAATATCACAAACATTTCAACGAAATAACAATATAAGCAGCAAATTGATATCAAACATTAAAAGTAATTTTCATTAACGATACATCATGCAGCAAGAATGTTTTTGGGCTCAGTTTTTTTTAAATATCTTTTTGTTACGACGAGGTTTTTAAATATTTGCAGTGCTCAGTAGCATAGAAAAGACACTGTCTTATTGATAGAATGTTGAATGTCACTAACAGAATGGAGAGATTATACGAATAATACGTATAACACAGTAATATAACGTTATTATTATTTGTATTGTTTTAGTCTGAAGATTGTGATAACGCAATAGGTACCATTTTTCCAATTAAACTGAGGCCAAACAAGATATAAGTTAAATCACATTTATTTGATCAATACTTGAGCGGAATGAGCAAGTCAATAAGTATAGTAAAAATAAATATATACCGAGTAATAAATATATACAATAAATAGATATATACAACAAAAAGTAATAAATATATACAAAGTAAATATATACCGAGATATACTCTGATTTGATCGTTACTTTTTTTCTCCGGTGTACAAAGGCGAATTTTGAGTCCGGAGAAGCCAGTCTCCCGGTTTCGAAACTGTTCCAATTCGATTCCGACCAGAGGAACATTGTGACAGACTTTACTGCTGAATAAATATGGATACTATTATCGTAAATAATTGAAATTGATTGAACGAAATGTTTCGTAAAAAATTGTGCGGTACAATCATTGCCGGTGCTAACAGCGTTTTAGTGTGGTAGTTGTTGAAAGAGTGTCCCTTACATAGAAGTAGCGAACGAAATTAAAAAACATGTCACCTTTCGCTTCTTCTTTCTTTATAGCCAGATATTTTCACCATCGATGGTTCGAGTTTCCTTTACCAATATTAATACTGTATTCTACACAATTATTATTCACTCTATTGGAAACTACTGAAGGTCTACAAAGCTGTTTTGTTACAATCAGAAAATCAACTAAATACAATGATTATTGCTCACCGCACAAGAATTTTGCACGCGTAAGCTATGATCTATTGTTTCGCGTCTCCGATATCTGAAGACTGAATAACGTCGATTCGAGTTTACCGTCTTCTGTGGTTCAGGAATTAATGACGCCGATCCTTCCAACCATACTGGTCTTTTCTCATTCACTTCTGTTCGTACTTATATACGTTTATGTAGTTTTAAAGCTTAAAAGCAATGTACGCCTGCGTAAGAGCGTACTAGCAATCGTATAGAATAATCTTAGTGGGGTATGCGCCATATGCTGTTTCAGAGGAAAGCGCAACGAAATTCGATATGTTCGAAAAACTTGCGGACTATTGCACTACGTAACTGCTAATTGCGGAAAAATAGCCGATCAGTATAATGTCAGTACACTGCGGTCTATACCCAGTGACCAGAATGTTTTGCACCGAAGCCGCAAGCAGTGGTCGACAAAATTATTTTAATATTTCAAAGGTTAGATAAAATCATTTCGTCTGGGTCCCCTATTGAGTAGCTTTCAGGCTCAGAGCTTTAATGGAAGGAAGCCGATTATGTTGAGTGAAAAATATACCGGGTTACAACATTATTCGTTACATAGACCTTTTTAAAGACACAACTAACGTCATACAAGTAGTCTATAAATAACTGTTGCAAAATAAACCGTTCATCAATTTTTATTTCAATATTTTCCATAAATTCCATACATTTTCAATATTTTTCAATATTTTCCATAAATTCTTTGGTCGCTTATATATGTCCGTAGAATTCGCACAGATCAACTTAATATACGTGTTTACACTTCCACAACATCGCGAAAGGGTTACTGGGCCATTATTTTCATTTGGCATTGTAAGGGATGGCCTATTTGTTCAAAAATTAGGGTGAGACGGGGTTTTCATAAATCACAAACACTTAATTGAGACGACCACACTTTATTGACTGCTCATAACCAACTCTCATGATCGACTGACTTCCAAACGGACGTGACCGCGTGCCTCTTATCGCCCAAGACGCAATTCGGCGGCGGCACGTGTGATGAGACGCGCATATTCGCCGTATCGTTGAAACTTTACAGCATGATTTCTTTTTATTTTATGCACCCGTAACAGCTGCATTTGTGTGGATTCAAATCGTGTACTTACATTTTGTGACAAATAGCATTTGAACAAATCACTAATCACATTTTTGGCGACATGTGGCGCCCACGTGACTGCAGATAAAAACTTACAAAAATTTATCTATAATTATTACAGGTCATGGAAAATGTCCTTAAAAGTTTCAAATTAACCTATTAAATATTTTGCTCTCTATAGATTCTTAAAAGAGTTTTATTTCTATGCACTGAAAGTGAAACACACTTTTTAAGATATGTAGCGATATTTGCATACACTACATGTGAATGAGCAGGTGATCGAACATGCAGTCAATTTATTTCATCGTATTGACATTATATATTTAACACTAGATGTACGGAATCAATTTGTCAAATTTTGGATTCGGGGAATGTGTGTGCAGAACTATGTTTACATTAAATGCATACCCAATATAGAATTTCTATGCAAAGAATCTATCGAGTAAATCAATGTTATTAAACATCTATCAATGTCAATTAAATTGACTACCGTAATTATGAAAATGATACTTTATTGTCTGATATGATGAGTTTTTCAAGATGGACACAAAATCAATTTTCGTACATCTACCGTTGGCAAATTGCCTTAAGCGAAAAACTATTATTTACGTGACATAATAAGAGCTCGACATTTTCGCTTTGATTGCATTTTTAACCCTTTGACAAATGATTTAATTTAAAATTATTTTTCATATCTTCTTCTTAGTCTGTATCTTCCAGCCTTTCTTTATCGCCATTGTTTGAGTGTGACAATCGCTGTGAGTCATACTCGATTTATCGAAATCCAACTATGATGACACAATCAAGGCTAACACGTAATTAGTTTCTTTGTTATCATGCAATTCGCTGTTTATTATTGCCGAAACCGATGTTTTTATGCAAATAAATGTTGTAATAACAGTCCACAGTATTCTGTCACATACTTTTTTCTTTATTTTCGCAAAAAAATTCTTCCGGTGCTCCAGAGATGAGAGAACAGAAAAGAACTTGTACTTCAAACCTCATGGGAAGTGCAGTTCGATATTGTATACTTTGACATTAAATGAACGTGACGCGTTAGAGTTATCAGTACTGCGTGTTCGTCGGGTACAAACATTATTCTTCGGAAAAATCTTTCCTCAAAAACAGACTCGGTTCAATACTTTACATTCAATTGCTTCAACATATTGGGTTGGAGGGAAAGTTCTGTCGTATTTTAAAGAAAATATTTGAATTAATTTATAAAAATATGTGTTTAATATTAATCATAATACATTTAATGTGTTGTATGATGAATACCAAACTCTTCTGCAATTTCTCGACTTGTTAAATGTGGATTATTTACCAACATGGATCGTAAAACATCATTATCGATCGTCCAGATGGATCACTTTCTTGGAGGCTCAGATCCCCGGAACGAAATTTGCTAAACCATCTTTGACAAGTATGAACTTTTACAATATCTTTTCCAAATACCGCATATAAATTTTTACATGCAACCGATGCGTTGCTTCTCTTTTGGAATTCATACAAAATGCAGTGTCGTAAATGCACTTTATTTACTGACATGTTTTTCACTTTAAATATCACAAGTAAATGATGAACGGTAAAAAAGGACTCCTTTTATATTATACAGCAGCTATAAAAAACAAAAAAAATCCGAATGACTCACTAGCCAGACGTTTTTTTTATTTACAAGAAAAATTACCTGCCTATTAAAAATACGACAGAACTTTCCTTCCAACCCAATACAATATTATCAGGTGTCAATTACCTTCTCCATTTCTTTCTACCATTCCGTCGTTATACAATGCCGACCCATCCTTACGTCATCTCCCATGTATCTCACCAAAAGCCACGGGACAGCGCTGACAGGACATTTTCATACTCACATAGTGTACAGAGTAAATTAAACATGCATTAACCCAAACTGTGTATTAACCCCAATCGTGATATTTTTCGATCGCCCAATTCGGCGGATAACCTTTAAATAGCGTATAGCACCAAGGGAGTCAATCGTAATTAACATAAACGGTACCAAAAACGCACAAGTTACCACATATTTGAGGGAGTTTTCAATAGTAACGAAGATATTTAGTAGGAGCAAAACAGACAACTATATATGTAGGATTTAGATTGGAATTGTATATTAAACAGTTTACAATAGTATCGAAGATGTTTAATATAATCTCTAAAGATTCGCTAAGAGCACAAACAGACAACTATATATATTAGTGCGTATAATATACGGTAAATGCTTATAAATACTGTAAACGGTAAAAGTACGTAACAATATAGTTGTTAGATTTTACATATTCTTCAAAACAAGTTAAGCAGAATTATAGCGTTTTAAGTGTCTGGGAAGTTAGGGCAATAAGTTACAGTCTATTCACATTTATTCTAATTGTTTGCCAATCTTGCGTTTGCCTATTTGTCTAGCAACAAAAATATACGTTCGTCTAAATTGTCTTGCATTTTGGTTTAATTATAAAATTGTGTGTTATACTCCGATGCATACTTTTACATTACAGCTATTACTTTGATAACATGATAATTTTGTAACTAAAACTCCCCTAAATTTGTTGGCTTAATTTAAGTTGGCTTTCGAATAACAAAAATTGTACTGGAAAAAAAGGCAGTTTGTTGAAACATATTGAATTTATGTAGGGCGATCAATTGTTAATAAGTTTGATACAAAAAAACACATAACATTACCGTTTAGGTTCAGTACAGTACGGTAGTTAAAATGAAATGGCACACTTTCCAATTGACTTACGTAATTATTAATCAATTATGTCAATAAATCGGTATGCTTGAGATTTCTCCTCAAGAATCTACATTGAATCATATTAATTACAAATTATTAAGTAATTCTTTGTAAACTGCGCATTTGTACACATTTTCGGGAACCCCTGCAATGGATACAGTGCAAGAAAATGAATTGTTCAAAGATGATAAGAAATGGTTGCTAAGTTGATAACAAATATGATAGTGATCGGTGCAAATTTACTGTATAAAAGATACTGTGGCTAAACTTAGATAATAAGGTCTAGATAATTGTCAAGTGTGCTGATTACGTACTACTTAGTAATTCGCGGTTCAACACTTTCGTCGTGTCATCGTTAGGAGGTAATGAGTTTATTTTAGTTATTAACTTATGTTGAAAAGAAGATTTCTTTCTAACTGAGAATGTAAATTATACTTCCTGTTTTAGCGAGGTAGAATTGGGTTAATGCCATTTCGAAGACTTATGCTGAACTTATTTTGTTCCGACCCTTCATAATGTGAAAAGGAAAGTATAATATTCCACTAAAAAAAGAACTGTGGACAGTCTTGATGTGATCTTGAAAAATTGCTGATAAGCATTATTTTTTTATTGGACTGACATTTTACATAAAAATGATAACATAAGTATCGTGAAATTTTGTTCTAACGCCTGCAGTTCAGTCGTTATATCAAACGGCATTTAGCGTAGAACACCCTCTATATGTTCTTTTCTTGAGAGGTTGAGATGGTGTGAAGATCTTCTGTATTAAAAAAACGATTCTTTATTGGCGAAACATCGCTAGGTACGTCTCCTTTCCATATTTTTTTTCATTTCATTTTTATGTTATGTAATAGAACTTTCTGATGGTCTATAAAATAGATGATATATCCGAGAATTTGTGACAGTGAAAAGGAAAATTCCGGATGGCTACTTTTTCAGTTTGTCGTTTGTCGTTCATTTTTCGTATTAGAAGACATTGGCATGCGAAACCAGCGGCCCGTGGCGTCTTTATTGACTGTGAGCGTTATCTGTCCTCGTGAAAGCATGGAAACGACCGTGAAAAGTTTTCCGTTACCATCGTTGCCACCCGTTGGCTTCAGAGTCATGACGCAACTGAAAGACGGCAGTTTATAATTCACCCTTTTTTGGCTTCCATGGATTTTCCGGCTGAAGTCGAGGGACTCTATTGTGCGCCGATCGATGAAAAGAACCAACCTCGTACTAACATCCCCTAAAGGTGCATTCGTACTTTCTACACTTTTCCCTTTTCTTCTATATGCATGTACACTTTATATAGATGTTACAGGCAAACTGGAAACTCTTGAGTATTCTATAGAGTGCTTAAAATGTCGATATAACGCATATAATTGAATTGGATATATACATAGAATTTTTGGATATTCTGTAGATTAGGGAATATGTTCTAACCAACGTATGAAAATATTAGCCTGTAGAAAAGAAGAAGGTATGAGTTCAATTTGTGTACTCGTACTAACATCCCCTAAAGGTGCATTCGTACTTTCTACACTTTTCCCTTTTCTTCTATATGCATGTACACTTTATATAGATGTTACAGGCAAACTGGAAACTCTTGAGTATTCTATAGAGTGCTTAAAATGTCGATATAACGCATATAATTGAATTGGATATATAGAATTTTTGGATATTCTGTAGATCAGTGAATATGTTCTAGCCAGCGTATGAAAATATTAGCCTGTAGAAAAGAAGGTCTGAGTTCAATTTCATTGCATTCAACTTGTCAATAAAGTTAACCTAACCTTGACGCTATTCGCCGCTACATAGGTATACGTATTATATACTTTACACGTATATGATATATTATATCATGAATGGTAGAGAGTGGTAGTTTTTTTTGTTTTATTACCGTGCAGTTTAGTGCTCGTGATTTTAGAAACCGACATGTTTTTACTATCCTTTGATATTATATTATCCTTTGATAATATATATTTTCAAAGAATAGTCATGCTCCATTAGGAACGTCAACGTAAGGAGAACACTACGTACTTGCATTGTAGCAAAAAATGTTATTCAAGCATCTCCGGGCAACTGCAAAAAAAAGATCCACCTGATCTTCTCACAGTCAAACGCTAACATATCAACCTGAGGTACACCTTTATTAGTTGAAAGCATTAAAAATTTACCTTACTGATTGTTGTTAACTGTGTCGAAATTCGCACCTTTTCATTTAAATTACGTCCGTAAAAAAAATGTAATTAATTGTGAGCAACGATTGCGAACGTGCAATGAAGGATTATAAAGAAATCCGACACATTCTATAGAATATGTAAATATGAAAAAATGTCTGGGTGAAGTCTGCAAGTCTGCAATGCAATCAGCTTACTTCATATTTTTCCAAAAAATACCGGACAAGTCACAGAAAACCGAGTTATTCTATAAAATATCGCAGTTTCCCACTGTTCCCGTAAAGTACCCATCATTACTTTTTTCCAGTTCATCTCTCTTTTTCGAGGTCCTTTCCCCAATTTTCAACTTTTCTCGCATATCTTGTTTCTTCGCAATCAGGATCCAATCTATCATTGCAACGGGCATTATCTGTGCACTTAGACGTTATACAAAAAATAGTATACAGTCTATAAAATATAGAAACACGAAATAAAAATTTCTAGGTAAAACGTATGTGTATAAGTCCAAAATAGATGTTTCGATTTTTTTTTGCATAATTGAATATTCCATAGAAGGCCTAGACATTCTATCTATACCAGACAATTTCTTCCCAACCGACATCAGTGAACCAGCATTTTCCGTTTATACTACTAGTTGAATAATTTGTATCAATCAAAAACACTTACTCTGGACAATGTATTGTCTCCAAAAACCCTTTTTTAACATTTCCAACGTGTCTGAAACCGAAATTCCATTTCTGTAGCAAAATTTGATACAAATTATTTGCTGAATTTTTTCATTCATACTTAAAAGCGCCGAAAACACTTTTTTAAATTATAACAAACAAGCGTATCTCAACAACTACTAAAGATATTGACATAAAATTTGTTACAGATGTCTCTTAGAGTGCTATCAATCTAACAACAAAATCACTTGTTTGGATAAGCCTGCGCGATTAAAATAGAAAAGCCTTACTATTTTTTTATCACAGTAGTATATTATAATTCGTCAAAAACGGTTACATATTCCCGAAAATACCTGAGCACTCGACACAACACGTTACTTCCCCACTATGCCCGCAAAATATCCATCATTCATTTTCTTTCAGTTCTCTCATTCTTGACGTTTCCTTCCTCAGTTTTCAATCTTCCTTGCATCCGTTCCCCTTCTCCCACTCGTCTGTTTGTGTCTACACTCAACGTCGTTTCCATACAGTACTTTAACTTTTTTTCTTCCCCTTTGTGCCCCTCCCACTTTATTCGCCGCCGGTCGCTGACTGAGAAGAAAGTGGCAGATAATACTGAGTCTAAGGGGAAGGCGGAACCAGGGTGGGCAGATAGTAAAATATTGGCCAGACCGACGGGCGCCACCAACGACTTTTTCATCGGACAACTTCGCTCGATCGTTGATTTTCTCCGCCGTCTCCCTTCTTGGCCCCTCTGCCCTCTTCCTCTCACCATTTTTTATCTCCTTTCCGCTGTACTTGCCGACTGGCAACCCATCTTTCTCTCTAATTTCCTGCTTCATTCCCGCTACTTTTGATTTCTTCCAGCTCCTGTCAAGAAAGCCTGTCTGTCTGTCTGTCTACTTACGAATCTATCTGTATGTTGAAGCATTTAACTGCATGGCCGCGTTCGTCTTTTCTGCATTCTTAGTGTCATCTTGGTTGTTTCGCTATTCGTTATTCGTGGTTTATTGCAGTTTTATATTTGTCTCACTTCATGTTCCCTGCATTCTGAATGTCGTCTGTTTGGTCTTAAATGTTAATTGATATATAATAATTTCATTGATATTGATAAACGTCAAAAAATGGTGGTACTTTATAGGTTTATAATTTCTCATACTTTTGTGTTTCTTGATGGTTTCGCTATTCGTTATTCGTGGTTTATTGCAGTTTTGTATTTGTCTCACTTCATCTTCCCTGCATTCTGAATATCATCTGTTTGGTCTTAAATGTTAATTGATATATAATAATTCAATTGATATTGATAAACGTCAAAAAATTGTGGTATTTTATAGGTTCGTAATTTCTCATACTTTTGTGTTTCTTGGTGGTTTCACTATTCGTTATTCGTGGTTTATTGCAGTTTTGTATTTGTCTCACTTCATGTTCCCTGCATTCTGAATATCATCTGTTTGGTCTTAAATGTTAATTGATATATAATAATTCAATTGATATTGATAAAAGTCAAAAAATTGTGGTACTTTATAGGTTTGTAATTTCTCATACTTTTGTGTTTCTTGGTGGTTTCGCTATTCGTTATTCGTGGTTTATTGCAGTTTTGTATTTGTCTCACTTCATCTTCCCTGCATTCTGAATGTCGTCTGTTTGGTCTTAAATGTTAATTGATATATAATAATTTAATTGATATTGATAAACGTCAAAAAATTGTGGTACTTTATAGGTTCGTAATTTCTCATACTTTTGTGTTTATCTCCTACATTTTTAGTGTCATTTTTTCGTTTTTTTCTGTCATTAACGTTAATATTCAAGTGTACATATACAGAGGCAAGTGGCGATAAAGTGAAATCTAGAATTGTTTAACCCTTTTAGTGCCGGGAGTCGATATATCGGCCCTCGCTGCACTGGCGAGAAGTGCCAGAGCCGATATATCGGCCCGCGCCTTGTAGCGCTTTACTATTCGCATTGCGGGAGAACTCTATCTCAAAATAAATCTGCAATACGTTATAAATGGTCTAATTTCATTATGAGAGATTTAAAAAAATAGTTTTTTGTTTTAACTCTTTGTGGACGACGACTTTTTCCTATCGCTTGGAGCTAACGAAATCTGACATAAACATCGATGGTCACCGCTCAGGCGACATCTGACCTGCGGCGTAATCGCCGTTGAGTTGGGCCCTTGTCAGAATATGCCGACAGCGTTTGATATAAACAACTGTTTGAAGAAATAAGATCGCAGTGCCGTAGCGAGATTTAGGATCAGTTAATCTTTCTCCGATCGTTGTCATGAGCAGTATATTTCGTTTTGTCCCAGTGACAGTCTGAAAGCGTCATTTTTGTAATTGCAGTTGTTTTCTGCTTGTGTCAAACATTTTTGTTTTTGACAAACCAACAATTAGCAAAACAGGATTTCTAAAATTTCGCCACCAACCTTCTTATAAAAAATACACCGTCATGGATGACGCGAAATTAGTTATTTTTTATTTTTGTTATGTATTATTATTTATTTTGTTACAAAATATATTGGAAATGCAAAGTATATACTTTGTAATAAATGGTCTATATAAAATTATGATGAAAAGATGACTTTTTGTATGTGCAAATACGTTTTGTAAGAGAGACCTCAACTTTTACATTCTTCATAATCTTTTATACCTTTGTTATTTATATAATTTTCAATGAATTTAGAAAAACTAATGGCATTGTTTTGTTCTCTATTTCGTCCTTAATATACTGCTTTTTGAATCATGTAAATATTGTTTCTGGTTTGGTTTTTATGAGCATTTTCCCAAACCCTAGAAAAACCGTGAAATTCGGCCGGTTATTCTCGCATAGGCACCTCTTTTTCGCCTGGCACTAAAAGGGTTAATATTCGATTATGTAAGCTTTTTTTTATGTCCCTAATGCATCATAATTTGTTTGCTTTTTATCAGTTATTATCAAACACACAGGCTGCTTCAAATAATTTTGTACGAATATTGGCAATAGATTTCAGTTAGAGAAAAGTTCCAGATAAATATACGTTCGCAAACATTCGTTTTCCAGTCATAACTACACTAATTCATATAATTGTTATTTGTTGCCTCATTTCGCTTTCTGTAGATTTTTAGTATCACTCTTCCCCGGTTATTTGTTGCAAATGTTACCTCTCCCGCATGTATATTTCTTTTTCCATTCGTTATTTGTCGTGTTTTTTAAAGGTTGGCCGAAACATTTCGGTACGGGTTTCAATTATCAAAACACGTCAAAATGTTACAAACGCGAGATCGCAAACATTTACTTCTTCAGATATAACTATATGAATGCGTTTATAGTTGATGCTCGAAATGCAATATATAACTTGTAAAGTTTACGTTCGCGTATTCATATGACCTACTTTTCTCGTTCCCAAAAAGCATAGAAACATAACCTTTATTTTTGAAATACTGTGTGTATGTAGGTTTCAGCGTAACAAATGTACGGTTTTAACTGAATAATATATTAACAAAAAAAGAAGACGAGTTTCACTTGCAGGTTCTCCACAAATATATATTTTATTTGTGAATTCAGTTAAATTTACAGTTAAATTCATTTATTCTAAATGAACAAGTGAATAAGATTAAGAGAAGCAGTATCGTTAGAAATAAATTGGATGGTTTAATTCTTGATAGAGTTCCATCACAGGTTACTTTTGTTGTAGCTGCTTTTATTTAAAAAATGTTTAATTTTCATAATATGTTTGTTATACTTACATTATGCTTAAAATATTTCAATTATTATATTATTAGGCATTTCAACGAGAATGTTTAATGCTCTGAAAAATGACAACACATTACGAATTCTACAATGCTTTTATTCGAGTCATATGATGTGTATCGCGATTATATAAGTAAAATCCAAATCATCCGTCAATTTCGACAATATTTATAAAGTATTTCTTGGAAACGTAGTATGAGAATGTGGCGAAAATGCTTGAACGATAACATATTTTATAGCTGGTCTGGATTATTTTCAGTTATATTTCTTTCTTTATCTTTTCGAACATTAACGAGAATTTTTTTAATGCATTTCTCGAATTTGTAATATAACTGCATAGTCATTTACGAATTTCTGCTCATGAATGTTCAATTGGATCGTGCTGTACGTTTTATATTAGCCATTCCTTCACAATACTGGCGTTGAGGTTAGGGTCATTGTTCTGGTGAAAATGAAAATTTGTCTATTATTCTGGATTTCACCGCACTTTTTTCTACATTTTTCCCCAATACATGTAAGCGTTTATAAATATTTGTTTAAAATCCCATCAATAATCATGAGATTTATGAGATACCAATACAGGACTGCATTTGTCCTTCATCGTTGAACGAAGATTTTTTGGATTTGTTTCTGTATTCGTTTTTCTTTAAGTCTTGTGACAATCACCTGATCCAGATATATTAAGTTTGCGTTTGTCGAAAGAAACAATTTGTTTAGCTTATCAATAGTTTCTTTCGGGACACACAAATACATAAACTATTTTCACGAAGAGTTTTCCGCCAAAGTTCAAGATGAACTTCCCTTCCAAACATATCACTGAGAATTCCAATCGGTTATGGATAAAAAATATTTTTCTTTGTGTCGACCGAAGCGGATTTCATTGGGAAGGATTTCGGTAGCTTTTGTTTCTTGTACTATTTTGTAGATGGTAGATTTTCAAATTCATTCTTGCAAAGAATGTTACCGTATATTATATGTTTAGGAAACTAGCGGTAAATTTAAACAAAACAATTAGCAATACGCTGGACTCTTACTAACTGTTTCTGTATAGAAATGTTGAGCAATAAAGCCTATAAACGAAAAGAAGGCATATTCCAGTTACATGTGTAATTGCAGCTCTAATATCGTATCACCGTAATACAAGCGGAATTGGTAACGTGAATTTATTTTTTTTCTGGCATTAACACTAAACGTAGCAAGCGGGATCAAACGACCCCTTTCAAAATTTACTTTAAAATCGTACATTCATTGTTATTACTTTCGCTCATTTGACATTCTGTAAATTCTTGTAGCATCTGATTACTTAATTTATCGTTTTAATAAATTGGACATTTCTTTCTGAAAATCAGCGTTTATGACCCTCATGGTAAGAATCGGTAGGTGTAAATAACCGGTACGTTTAGTATTAAACATTTGAAAGCATTTGAATAGTTTCGTGACTCATTGTATATTTGTATCGATACCCAATACGGATAATCACATTTTAACACATTGCGGACCGGGCATTCTATTGCTAACCGTCCCCAGTGGCCGGGCATTTTTTGGCGTCAGATATTTTTAAACGAATGATGATTTGTTAGTCGTTAAAAATCATTGTCGCGTGGAATATTTATTTTCAACAACAACTTTCAAAATGTATGATTTTTTAATATTTTTCAATAAATAAAAATTTGTACAAACTAAACATTTTTTGAAGTATGATATTTCGCAAAACATGATACTTGAAGTGGAACATTACAATAGCTTGCAAACGTAGCGAGTTTCACGTCTTTTTCCGTTGATTTTGCACACTTGGCAACGTCTTGTCGGAAATTTTTTGTCTGACAATTTTTGCGGATGAGCTTTACGTGGAGTTTTTTGAGCAACATTTGAAGGGCCTGGTACATCTTTTTCTAAATCCATCGACTCTGTTGTTTTGTCAGGATTAAGCCAATTTCTTGCCACATCGAGAAGAAAATCTTTGTATCGTATATTACTTTGAGGATTCAGCATTTGGTAAACTCGAAATGAATTGAAAAGACCACAGTTAATCAAATAAAGTACTACCTTCTTCGTCAACTTCACTGTTTTTCTGAGAATACTATTACAGGAAAGATATTGGTCGGCGCGGTCGACGCCCTTCATATGCATGTTGTAATCGTGGACACATACTGGCTTTTTTATTTCTTCTGCAATATCCCACGATTTCTTCCCTGTTATACAATACGAACTGTCGTGAATGGTTGATATCATTCTCACTTCTCTTTTGTCTTTTCAAATTAAAGGTAGGATGTCACAATTTCTTCTGAAAGCTATTTTACCTTTTTTTGGACCACGTACTTCATCTTTTAGACATTGTGTTTTGTCGAATGGTTCCACATAATCTGGTTTTACGTTCCAGCAATGTTTTCGTAACGGAGATACTATTATAATAATTATCCAAAAACACACGTGGTATTAAAATATATAATTATTAATTCGCGAAAAAAAACAAATTAAAAAAATAGCAGGACTTTGACAATCACGTATCGATTGTGTGATATTTTTCAGTGGTCTTGACCGACGAAAAATTGTTTAAATAAAATATCTTTTGATTGTAGTTCACACTAAAAAGATACAAGACTGAAGATGTGTCGTCTCTGAGCGCAATCGGTTCGATAGATTTTGCGATATCGAAACAAGCGAAAATGACGAGAAAACTCGTTTCAGTTTTTGAAGGTGTTAAGAATCAAATAATTAGAATAAAATTTCCCGGAATTAGCGTCTTCGGAATATGACGACGCCGATTTTTTGACTCTGAGTAGGAATCGTTTTGTGTTGGAGCACGCTTCATGAACAGTTCCTCTGCCCATGCCATATCCAATGAGTACAAGCATTCATTCGACCGGACTATCAAACAAGAGTAGAAGTTTCACAGTGGCTAAACGGTAAATGTACTTAGAATCCGAAGTTCGTTGTATTGAGCGCTAGCTCCACCGAGAATTACGTAGATCTAGACGTCTGTGTATCTGAGTCACTAGTCCAATACAGAGTGTAGACCTTTGGGAGAAATTCTCTTTGTCAATATTATTATGTCAATTAAAGAAAATTGCGAACATAAAGAAAGTACACATTGGCAATGATAAGCAGCACGAAAGAATAACTCACATCAGAAAAAAACAAAAGTACGGAATATGTTAAAGTTAATGTTCAGAAAATAAAGAGCAGTCTAAAATAATATTAACAAATTGATAGAGGAATTGATTTTGGAAGAGAATCTCTGAAAATAAGACATTTAAACGAATGCGTGTGTGTTGTTACGAAACGGGTAGAAAACCCGAAATGAAGAAACAGTGACAAATAATGTGAAGAGAATTACGAATTGGCTTACTTGCCTTTAAACGCAATGACTTTTGCTGTATCGCTTCAAGGAATTTCATTAAAAAAGGGTCGTGATTTCCATACTTTCATATTTCGATACTTCCAATTTTCATCCATCCATACTTCGATCCTCTTTAATGAATACATCTATTATTATAAAAAAAACTCTTGGAAATTATTTGTAAAATTATGCGAATTAAGCCAAAAACTGTTTCTTCGATTTAAGCAATGGATCCCTGCAGGATTATGGCTGTCACTCACATATGGGTGACGCGGTCACCAACGTGTCAACTCTTCCAGTGCGGAATAGTTTTTCGCTAATCTGAAGTCTCTTTTCGGGTAACCGGTCTATTAATAATACCTATAAAATTATATAATCTGTTGAGGAGAAAAGTCTGTAATTTTTGTGCTTGATCTGTGCATTTATCAAAAGAGTTGAACTATTTGGATTCATTTGAACTATTGCCCGGTTACGTCAATAGAATTTTGCAATATTAATAATCTACAAAAGGCTCGAAATAAAATAACATAACACGTAAGTTGTAATTGAAATTTTTGAATTTCCGAACTTCTGCGGAAACGTGGTAGGGGCATGGATTGCGGAAATAATGAGGACTTTAGTGGGCCAATATATATGATTTTAGATTGGAAAATATTGGGTTGGAGGGAAAGTTCTGTCGTATTCTAAAGAAAATATTTGAATGAATTTATAAAAATATGTGTTTAATATTAATCATAATACACTTAATGTGTTGTATGATGGATGCCAAACTCTTCTGCAATTTCTCGACTTGTTAAATGTGGATTATTTTCCAACATGGATCGTAAAACATCATTATCGATCGTCCAGTGTGATCACTTTCGGTGGAGGCTCAGATCCCCTTTGGAACGAAATTTGTTAAACCATCTTTGACAAGTACGAACATTTACAATATCTTTTCCAAATACCGCACATAAATTTTTACATGCAACCGATGCGTTGCTTCCCTTTTGGAATTCATACAAAATGCAGTGTCGTAATTGCACTTTATTTACTGACATGTTTTTCACTTTAAATATCACAAGTAAATGATGAACGGTAAAAAAGGACTCCTTTTATATTATACAGCAGCTATAAAAAAAAACCCAAAAAAAACGAATGACTCACTAGCCAGATGTTTTTTTTATTTACAAGAAAAATTCCCTGCCTATTAAAAATCCGCCACAACTTCCCCACCAACCCAATATATGTAAGAACGTAAAAATGTATCGGGGTGGGTTTTTGGTTGTGGATTCAAAGTCTATGGAATATTTACTTAAACATCGTTATTATCAAATCCGTTACTGCGGTAGCATTCCCAACTAATTCGAAGTTAGGAACAAATACTATAACAAATGATATAAAAGGATGCAACCGGTTTAAACGTGCTTTCCTTTTTCATTTGTTTGGTTTCGTTTTTAAGAAATTTATACTTATAATCGCAGGATGCGAGGGATCAAAAAATTAAGAAACACGTATATGTGTTCATAGTCGTTGCTAGTCGCATAAGATTTAAAGTGTTAATCAAGATACAGCACCCTGTTGTAATATTGTCCGGCTGGTTGAAATTGAATTGGAACAGTTTGTAAACACCGACTATGTTTCTCCGGATTCGAAACGCGTTTTCATAGTTTGCCGAACGGCAATAAGCAAAATCATGTTCCAGATCAGACCAAACATGATGTACTTATTTCGGTGTATATTTGCTTTGAAGTACTTATTAAATCATTTATCTTATAATAAGTGCTAAACAGGTGAATATGATTCAAAGTGTATCGAATCTGGTCTCATTTTTATTGGAAAAATCTCACCAATATGTTGTGATCACTTTCAGAATTAAGAAAAAAATTAAAAAAAGTTGTGTTAGTCTATCATGACCTGTCAAGTTATGTATTCCTGTCAAAAGATATAATTATGATAAAATAATCGCAACAATAACTTTTACATGAGTGTAAAAATATCGAGGAGGATACTGTAAGAAAAGGACCAGTAGGGATAGTGTGAGTGAGTTGTTAAGTTGCGCTGTATTTGGTTGAATGTGTATGGAACCTGATGGATCAGTAGCATCTCCCGTTCAATCCACCAATTTGAACCTTTCCACTTTCTTTTTATGCGAGTATTTGAAAAGCAAAGTGTAATAAAATTCACCATGTTTTTCAAATAATACCGTAAAGATGTGGAGTTTGCGAGAGTTCGCAACATTGTAAAAAGAAAATGCCAAGTCTGTATGGAAATGGAAACATACAAAATCGTTCGTATCTAAAAAAACGGTTACTTTTTCGACCTATGTTTATTGAGGCTTCCTTTACGATATATGATCTGTACGATGCAAGTAATGAATAGTTTTCTTTTAACACCCTATAGATTCCTCAAGCGTCGAGTTAAAGAAATTGTACCTTTGCTAAATAATGAATACAAGAGTGCAACTTTCGGACGTTTCAAAGCATACGCTTGTTCATTTTTTTCCATAAATCATGCAAAAATAAATTTTTGTTTGGTTTGCATCAATTTACTTGTTTTTATTTGATTTCGATGATTCACATTAACAATTAATGGGATTTATTCATGTAGAATGATTGACACTTAATTCGTTTTCTTTTTACAAGACTCTAAAACAGTCCTTTCTAGAAAACTGCTGTAAAGCTTTCCTTTGTCAAGCTTTTTGGGAAATAATTATTGTCATCAACTTTTTATTTCTGTTCCATCCCTTGTGAATGGTCAAACCAGATCCTGGAAAAGTTCAGGTTCTCGAATAATTGGAGGTAACTTAGTGTCGTGTTCCGTATTTCTGATAGCCAACGTCACGCAAGTACCTTTTGCAGATCTCTAGTAATGAAAAAATTCACCCACACATATTGCGCACCGCTTTTAATCTTGCCCTGGGGTAAGAAACTTGCGTGGAACTGGTCAGTCTACACGTAAATAGAATATACTCGTATTTTTGTATCGCTAGTGACATCTACTCACGTAGCCTGCAGTCTATCGGATACAAGCTGCTTATCATATCAAACCATTTCTGCAACGTATAATCACATACTTTAATTGATAAATCCTAGTTATAGATTAGTAGCAGTAATAGGTGTAATGCTGCACAATAAAATAAAATAAGTGCCTATGGTTAATTTTAAATTGATTAAATGTAGATTAAAAACAGTAGCTGGTGTAATGCTAAACAATTATATTGATAAACAGGTTTTTCTCTGGAAATATACATTTTTTCTCTTTCTAATATAACGGTTGTTAAGAGACAATCAGGCTCTCATCGAAATTCCACTTTTCCATTCTCAATGTTACTTTCATGCATTCACTAATTATGTGTCATATATGATGTTTTATGTCCATGGTGTCAAGTTTCACGTTCATGACCCATATATGAGTCGCTCAATGCACACATCGATTAACTCCACTTTTCGAAAAATTTTACATTTAAGTGTCAAAGCCCTTGGTATAGTCATAACTTTTTATATGTATAATAACTTTCCTGAATAATAAATATTAGCACCGTTAAATGGCAAATTTTTTTGGCAACTGAATAATAAGTAATTTATTTCAGAAGCCATTTCGATTAACTCCATACTCTAATATAAATCGTTTCAGTAACGCCGTATCTGTTCTGGCCGCGCATTAAAGGATACGTGTCAAACTTGTGATGCTTTTCAAATAAAAATTCAATCTTCAGACGATGAGAGAATTAAGATGGCAAAAATTGAAAAGGAAAATCACTTAGAAGAGGCTGAACGGGCTCAGCAGTCAAATGGCTGCCGATCGAATGGCAACATCGGAAAAATTGTTCGTATTTTCTTTTGACTTGGAAAAAGCTTTAGCCTTTCCCAAGTTGACCACATCCGTAGCTTATTATAAGCGAAATTTATATGTTTATAATTTTGGATGTCATGAATTCAATAAAAATATAAGCCACATGTTTGTTTGGCCAGAAACTGAAGGATCTCGTGGGTCTCAAGAAATTTCATCTTGTCTAAAAAAGTACATAAAGACTTACGCTGCAAACTTCAAAAAAATAATAACATATTCGGATTCGTGTACCGGTCAAAACAGAAATATTAAAACCGTCTTAAGTTTATTGAAACTTGTTCAAAGCACGGAAATCAAAGCTGAATCAATTGACATGAAATTGTTGGTAAGTGGACACAGCTATTTGCCCAATGACTCAGATTTTGCCATTATTGCGTCATGTGCGAAAAAAAATCAAAACATTTTTTCACCAGATGATTGGTACCATATAATCAAAACATGTAAAAAGAAAGCGCCGTTTCATCTAATCCAAATGACTCACCAAGATTTTTTGTCAACAAAACCTTTAGAACAGTCTATCATTAACAGAAAAGTAACCGTCACAGGGCTTCCAGTAAATTGGCTTAAAATACGCTGGATAAAGTTAGAAAGGTCCAAACCCTATCTCATACAATTCAAATGTGACTATAATGAAGATACAGAATTTCAAGCCATTAATATAAGAAAATCTTTAGTGGGTAGACCGCAAAGTTTGAAAAATATAGATCAGCCTTTATTATATCCTAAAGGTAGAACTGTGACAAAGGAAAAATGGAGAGACATGATGGACCTGCTAAAATTCATTCCTCCTGTTAAACACGATTACTATAAGAACTTGTCAACAAATCGAAATGACGAATCCTCGCATACAGCTGATGAAGAAGACATTATTTATAATATTGCTGAATCGTCCGAAAGAATAATGCCGCTAACATAAAGCTGCTATAAATTAATTACGAAAATTATTTTATAACCGAACTTCCAACATTCATTTTTATGGAAAAGCTGTGATAAAAATGTATAATAACTAACTTTTTCTGTAATAAAAACTTAAAAATGAAAAGACTAAATTTAATTTTATTACTTTTTTCAGTTGCCAAATCGATTAACTCCATCAGTGACATAAAAACTGTAACATTACTGACGATTGTTTGTTGGCTATTCTTTCTTATTAATTTTATATACCGTTAGATGAAAGCTATATCTGCAATTATGCATTCCACATTATATATTTGAATTCATATTATCAGAGGAATTTTTAAAAACAATATACATTACATCATCGCGTTTCTCAACTTTTCGTTTTATGGAGTTAATCGATGTGTGCACTGAGCGGCTCATATATGACTCATTTCACTAACCTTAGACGTATGTGCCAATATAAATGTAATGTGAAATACCTTGAAACAATTACAGGATGTATACAGAGGTTAGTCAACCGAAGCATACTGAGCAACAAATGTTGATCATGCATCATTCATGAACGTCTGTAGGGGGCATCTTTCTAAAAACAAATAAATGCCATGTTTTGCTTGATACACTTGTATAATTTACAATTTTCTACATATGTTTCGATACCTTTGGTCCTCCTCTTCAGGACTTTTTACTGATTCAAAAGTTGTGTGTGTGTGTTAGTTTTATGTACTTATATGTGAATATGGTAATCTTACAATTCAATTTATTCTATTGCCAGAAATTTGTCGTTTAACTGAATAAACCAAACACAAGTATATATAATAATCTTGACGAGCAGCAAGAAAAATTAAATTAAAACAAGCAAATTAATTATAATTTTACATATTTCAAAATAATACAACTTTCAGAAGTGTGTCACCGCCGGATTTATTTTTTGAAAACATTGGCAATATCCCGATATACTTAAGGAAAACCTTAAAAAATGATTGGAGAATGAACGTGTTAAACACTAAAAAATTTTCATTAGAATTATTGTTTATAATCACTGACGACAATCGCAATATTATCTGTGCAATCTGTATTTATCCCGTACTTAATTATCTCAGTCTTCGCTTTGTATTCTTGCTAACAAAATCATTGTTAATAGCCAATGAGGTTATGATAAATATTCCACTGTTTATGTTTTTTCACATGAGCAGAAATAACAGCATTCACTTTTTCCTTTTAAACGTTTAACCCTTTTCATTAGGCTCAACGTTTATAATCACTGACAGCGACCAATATTCCCTGTGCAATCTATATTTTGTCCGTTGCTTAATTATCTCAGTGTTTACGTTACGAGCGAAGGAGCAACAGTTAGAGCCAGTTTCCGTAGCCATCGAAATACCCCAAGTCAGTTTGCGCAGTACATAGCGTTCCTCCGTTACATCTCCACGGGACTTCAAAGTAATTTGGAGGATGTTTATATGGACGGTCAGTTCGAGTTACTAAAGTTTCCCATGTCCGCCGTATTGCCGCCACTGTTCCGTGTTACCTAGCCAACGCCAGCCTCCCGTCTAATCTCTGCACGTACGTGAGACCCACACTCTCACATATGTACACTTCTGCGTCCGTGTGTGTTACTATTTTAACGTCTAGTACTCTTTTCTTGGTACTGCTACGACTAGTATTAGAAATTGTCAAGAACGACGGAACGTGACGGTATAACATTTTTCAATAAATTATACGTGAATGCTTTATATAGTTGCCCGAGTAATTTTTAAATAAGTTGTAGTCATATGGGAAATGATTATTGAAAATGAAATAACAAGGGCATAATCTAGCTCTTTAAAAGGAAAGCGCAACGAAACAAAATATATGTGTAAAACCTCTTGTCTACATCTACGCATAAATGACTGTTGTACAGTTAATCATACGAAAAAATATTAAAAGTTACGTAAAATTTATGTCCAAAGTTCAATTTGAATTCATTATGGACGAAAAAGCTTTATTGAAGGTTATTTACATCGTTTCACTTCTATGTTCAATTACGAAATAATAGCCGGTGACTTGAGACAGCTTTTGCCGAAAATTACCGGTCAACAATGTGTTAATATAGTGCTCGAATTGATCAAAGTTCAAGAATATTCGTTATTGCCTACTGGGCACTATACGCTTTTATTCATATAACGCTGACAGTACAGTGTTAAATCAGTGAAATTTCAAAAATGCTTTGGATCAATTAGCACTTTGTATATTGATGTCAGTAATATGGCCAGATCCATGCGGTCCATATGGTATAGTTACGTAATCATCTGGAAGCAAATAATATATAATTTAATAATACATAAATTTGTTATATATATATATATATAATGACAAATTATTGTGTATGTTATTACGAGTGAAGTTGTAGTTGAAATATCATCATCCACTGACTAATGTGCAGTTTCAATCCGTCGTTTGAATGTTGATTAAATTATGATATGTTCCCTTTTCGTTCGATTATAAAATACTTTTCTAATCGTTGTAGGTTCTCTAGCGGCGTGACGTTCCACGAAATCATATGGTGCTATTATTAATTCATTGAACGCAAAAATTCTTAGATTACCGTGTCGGGATTCTAGTACAGATCTGACATTTTTGATACAATGATCGGTGTTGTTTCACGAATACAGTAGTATCCTCGAGTTTTTCTTCGAAAAGAAATTCTGTTGACATTTTGAATTTGGAAGTATACACCAATTGGGCCGATGTTGCTTTTAAGTCTTCCTTAACCCATTCGAGACCGATTGCACACCGTGTGTGCAATTGATTTCCGAGGCTATAAGATGGCCTGCACACCGTGTGTGCAATAACAGTAATGTGCAATTATCAGTTATTTTGAGTAAACTAGTCGTCCAAATAAGATTTTTCTTGAACTAATGAAATCTGTGGAGTACAGGAAAGCAAAATTTGACTTTAGTTTTAGTGTGTATCAAAAAATCTAAAAATGATCTGAAGCCTTTCTTACATGTAAAATACTATGAATTGCCGACAGTGCTACAAAGAAGGAAAATATAAACGTAGTAATTACTCGTGTCTTGTTTGTGTCGGTAATCCTGGATTATGTTTGGGAGAATATTTCAAGCGCTACCATCAACCAATTAATGTATAATTACTTTACCATCAGTGTACTATTTCCTATAAATGTATTTACAAATTATATTTTCTTTTTTATTATTGAGTTACATTACTTTATTATCTTTAGACATTTTTCTAACAATTTATTTCTCATTTATGTTATTTTTTTCATTATTCAACTTATTTTTTTAACTTTTTACTACTTTTTAAACATTTTCTTTGCATTATATTCTGTTCTTTATTATTGAAAGCAAAATAACGATTTTATATTATCTAACTATTTTTGAAATAAATGTTTATAAATTTTTTAATGATGTATTTTCATTTTACCTTACATTGCACACATGGTGTTCAATTCGCTCCTCGCAATAAAAATATTCCAAGGAGTGAGCTACACACCCGATGTGCAATGATTTTATTTATGTGAATTCACTTACGAATTGGGTGATTTCCATAGTAAACATGTTTTTTTATTAAAAATGAACAATATAAAGAAAAAAAAATTCGCTGCTGGCGACCGTGTTTGAAAAAAATCGTCGTCTCGAATGGGTTAACCACTTGACATACAATGACGTCTCGCAGACGCCATTCAATTCATGTGCCATTGTAGACTTTGACGTCTCCGAGCCGTCAATCATCGGCGAACACCGGGAAGTATATTATTAGATTATCTGTATCGGTCATGCATCAATGCTGTTTTGTTTAGACGGTTGAAGATGCTTTCCCCCTGAGTACCTTATTGAATATTATATAGCAATTTAAATTTGAAAATAAAATGCCCTGTTTCTGAGCTTCTTCCTGAGTGTTCACAATTGAGCCAAATTAAATGGTATTTTACGGACGCGTCCACGCGCATTTTATTTGTATGTCAAGTGGTTAAAGGTTCTACGTGCGCACAATAACACCAGGGGAGAACATCTGATCATGCTTCCGTCTCATGGTATTTCATCGCTGTCTTCAATTGCCTACGCCAACCTCTTTGCATAGTTACGATTCAAATTGTCGGCCTATATTCGTTGTGATTTTTCGTGAGACGCCGAACCCTATGATTCAGTTTTCTAGGAAAACTCGCACGACTGTTCCGGTGGTAAAGACATACGTTAAACAATATCGAAATCCATGCGAAAGCGGTAATGGGCCTACTAAGACTAAATGTATGTGGTAGAAACGTTCTCCCGCATAAATGAAATCGCCAAGCGGTATTAACGCTTTGCGGTCGGTGTCCCCGTCGCGGGGACATTTCTTAATCGTCTTAGAAGTCGGTGTTTCCATAGCGGGGATATTTTTAAATTGTCGTAGAAGTTGATATCCTCGCAGTGGGAACCTTCGAAAATGCAATTATTTTTTTGGGGCATGGAGGTATGCGTCGTTAACTCATATATACGGCATAAAATAACAAAACAACAGAACAACAAACAGCCACTAACACACTTAAATTTTGTGAAATGTTTAGTCGATCAGTTAGTAGAAAATTTCCGGCATCAAACACTATCTACACCGCAACCTTTAACGTCATTCGTAGACATTAGATTAAATAATCAATTTCATATAATTCGTTCAGGAGGCAAGAAAGACTGTGCAGTATGTTCCGACAGGAAAACTACAGGAAAAAAACGACAAACACTCACTTACTGTGAAACTTGTACACGAAAGCCAGGACTTCATATTGGTGATTGTTTCGCGAAATATCATACCTTAGAACATTACGGAGATTAAACATGTGTGTTCTTACGTATTACAAGTAGTAATAAACACAACAAATCAGTTTCAACAAATTCTGTGTGTTTTAATATGAGTATATTGGCTTTAAGGGGACATTCTACTTTCTCGGGTCGAAAAAGTCGATTTTTTTTTATTGCCTTATTCGAAAGTATATACTTTCGAGATTATGTCCTTAACCCTTTCGCTACGGCAGCTCCGTCCGCCGAAGTACCGTCACTGAACGGAAACTCACGCCGGAAATATGCACAGTGCGCGTGGTTTCTGTATATATGTTGTTCTAAGTCTTAAATAGGAACTATGCTGAATAAAACAATCATTGCTCTAATGTAATAAGTATATTTACATTTTTAATATGAAAACACTTCCAAAATTTTTAAAATGCAAAATACAAAACCCTAACCTGGAAAGTCTAATTTTTAAGAGTTAAAAATGATACATTAAGCCGATCTATTCCTAATTCTTGTAAAAACCAAATATGTAAAATTGTTTACTGCCGAATGGATTCCATAGAATATTCGGTATAAAACAGTAAACGATCGCCTTGATGTTTGTAGTTTATTGCGTAATACGTTTGGATGTGATTTCAACAAAGAGCAGTTTCAAAAATTTTAAGAAATGATTAATCCAATATGTCAATAAAATCATTTGTCAATATGTCAATAAAATCATCAGATCACAATCAAAATATGCCGATAACGAAAAATATTGCCATCGACTATAAATGGCACTTGCACAGATTATTCCGATGCCGCATATATGCGGCGCTCGTACCCATAAGTCGTGGCGTGGATGCCGCGTATATGCGGCGCTCGTACACACAGGTTGTTTAGTGGATGCCGCATATATGCGGCGCTCGGCGCGAAAGGGTTAAATTTGCAGCGATAAATTCCAAAAATTGGGAAAGTTATAGGCCTCGCATCTAACCCACCTCGCGCAGATAGAAGGGTAACGTCGCTTGACCGGTCGGGCCGTTTTTCTCTTTCGACGATCTTTATTTATTCTAAGAAATTATCTAATTCTGGAAATGATTTAAAAGAGAAGATTACCCAAATGTAAACATTGCATTGGTAAACATTACGAAGGAGTGTGTTCCGCGCATCAAAATAACATCTAAATATCATCTTACCCTTGACCTTGACGATGTCTGTTATGTTTATTGCTTTCTGAACATGCATTCAGTATTCAAACAGTTTTCAAAAGAGACGTATCGTTTTAATATGGATCGAAAACAAAGTAAATTTGTCAATTGGAGACCCTGTCGTTCGCGAAAAAGAAAGTTTATTCGAAATGAGCATACAAGTGAATGCAGTTTGGAGTACGCTAGTACATCGGCAGAAAAATTAAAAGAAAATGCTGATCTGCATGTAAACATTGATCCGGCTATGAATTATTGTATATTACAATTTACTACGTAAGAATCTTTTATATACAAAAATTCGATATGCAAAACTTTAAATGCGTTTTTCTCAGTACTATATTTTTTCAACTGGCGTGCACGATTCCAAAAAAACTATTCGATCAATCGGTCCAAGATTTTAATATATTATTCTACATACTTATGCCTATCGTATGAACCACGGGTGTGTTAATTAATCAATATTTTCTCATTTTTTTCCATCATAAAAGGACGGAAAAAGTGCCATTTTCGTGAACCTAATTTTGGAAAGTCAGTTATTTTGAAAGTTTTCATGCAACCCTTTCTCCGTGGTTCATGCGATAGTGGTTAATATGTAAATTAAGATTCCTGTTCTGTTTTTTTTTCTGATTATCCCAACGACCGCAATCACGCACACCAGTGAGTATGAATTTTTTGGAGGTGCTCCAGCAATCAAGAAGAATTTATATGAAAAAATTTGAAAAAACATAAGAAAAAAAATATTTTTGTATAAATAAAGGTCGATATGATACAATGTGAAAGTTTCAAATTGCTGCGTTTCTATTTTCGATAAGAAAAAAATTATTGAAAATCAGTAAAATTTTTCGATGAGAAAGTAGAATGTTCCCTTAAATTCTGTACGGGAAAGCAACTGCGAAATGCTACATTTCATCCGACCTGCTGCTACTGGCAAGAGCGAAATCTGCCAACCGCAAAGGGTTAATCGCATACATCCATCGCCGGCCACACGAATTATGAGTTCATGCAAAGTGTTAAAGATTTGATGCCATTGCGTTATCGGTACATACGGTCTTGCTCTATTGGTAGACACATCACAGAAAATGTCGATGTCACTGTCCGCAAGTTTAATCTTTTTCAGTTGCAATACTCGCGTTACTGTTTGAAAGAGCATACGCAGCTCTTCCTCCGCCCCTTGAACTTCGGCGAGATCTCTGTAATCTAGTGTGGGAGCAGCTGATTCGATGCGCGCGAATGCATCGGCTACATTGTTATCAAGATCTGCAATGTGTCTGATATCAGTTGTAAACTATCCTATGCAATCCATATATCGAAATTGCCTCGGCGAACACTTTCCGGGCTTCTGACGAAACGCAAATATGAGTGGTTTTAACTTTTATTATATATGACAGATACGTCACCTTTGTTTTCGGTCCTTTTAACAATTTATGCCTGCAGTGTTGTAATTTAGCCGGGACCATCCCGAGAAATCTCCGTAATTCTTTTACAGTTTGCGGTTTCATCGACAATGTATTATTTACCTGCAATACATTGCCCATGAAACTGTAGGCTATGAACTTAAACCGATGCTACATATCACCCTTACGGATGACCTATATATTGTCTCATGCAAAGGAACTATTCACACCAGCTGAAGTGCGTTATTGACCGTGTCCTTTTATTCTTACTTTTAATCATTATTCTTTTCCAATAAATCACCATTGACCCCGAATCGTACCGTTACAACCCCCACCATCTTCCCAAAAATCTCTAATTTACCACATCCTCCAACTGCTATTAGCGCCCAGACCAACATTCTTCTGTGCTCTAATTGGCGCACTTCAGCTGCAAAAACCACACATGAACCGACATATCAAACACACTGACAGAGACTGATACGACAGTACGCAATGCGATACATCGACGGTATACAGTTTAACAAAGGATACTCCAGTACAGTAAAACCTGTTTTTGTGCGGTCCTTTTTTATGCGATTTTGTTTTTGTGCGATTGGTTTTGTGCAATTTTTTTTGTGCGATTTATTTTTATGCGGTATATGAATCTTAGCGGCGTTAGCACCAGTTTAATGTTCCCTATCAATGTACGTATACATGTTGTGGACGAAATATATGAATGTGTAATTAATCGAAACGTTACCGAAAACGCGTCAACGTTATTATCTGAAATTAGTGCGCTCGCACATAACATCGGCGGAGAAGGCTTTGATTCTTTCGGCGATAATGACCTGGACGAGATGATTGAGGACCAAACTGTCGATGATAGTGACATTATCAATAGTTTGATACATTATGAAAATGGACAAGAAGAACCGGAATCTATTACAGCAGATGAGATATATGCAGGGATCCAGATTTCGCAAAAATTGGAAATTTTCTTAAAATAGATACCAATGCGGAAAGACGCTTAAAATTCCAAAAAGAGCTGAGATCATGCATGTCTCACTATCGTGACGTTTACAAGCAATTGACCAGTCGATCGTCGTCACAAAAACTGATCACTGAGTTTATGGTACCAAAAAACAAATCAATTGAAATCCTATCTTCAAGCGACGAAAGCGATTTTCAAGCAATTCATCACAAGAAGATGCGCGTTTTGAATTACGACGAGTAGCAGCAAACTATTTAATGTACAATTTGAAAACTTCTCCATGTATATGTACAATGAAGAATTAAATATTTGTACAATTTCTTTAGGTCTAATTTAATTATTTAATTTAATTGAAAGCATTTTCTCATCTATTTCATAAATCATTGATGTATTTTCTAAGTCCGACTTTTTTTATGCGGTCCCTATCCACCGCATAAAAAAATTTTAGGTAGTGTATTGTACAAAATTGTTTAATATATGTAAGAATTTATAAAATTTTCAAATATTTTTTTGTACGATTTCTTTTATGCGGTCCCTATCCATCGCACAAAAACAGGTTTCACTGTACAAGAGACTCCATAGTACATGCACACAAAAATAAACTAACCCTCACAGTTCAGTTAACACATAGCACCAGTTAACAACTTACATTCATTAAAATAAATTCATACATCATATATACCGCTATTCTTAACACTTTGACTGCCGTGGTGGTCACCGGTGACCGATGCAAGAGATTTTGCTCAAGATCCAAAATATTCGCATTGGGTAGCAATATTTATTTTATAAATGCAGTTATTGTTAGAATAGTGATGCGATCCTTTGGTCTTCAATACCTGCACATTATGTACAGTTTCTATAATTCAGTCAAACGCTGTAGTATTTCATGGCATCGCCGTTTTAATACAGTAAAATACGCTCGGCAGTCAACGTGTTAATAGATCGATTATTTCTATAAAACCGTATCATTTAATTTGGAATAGTCGACGCAGAAGAGACGCAACAGAAACGTTAAAATGTTCGTGCTGCGTTTCTGAGACCGAAGGGCATTCTAAAAAACTCGAACATGCCGTAAAGTGCCGTAACTGCAGTTTTCGAAACATCTTTAACGTTAAACGTACCAAGCGGGGTCAAACGACCATTTTCAAAATTTACTTTAAATTAATACATTTAGTGTTATTTCTTTCGTTCATTTGACTTTCTGTAAATTCTTATATCATCTGATTATTCAATTTCTCGCTTTAATAAATTAGGAATTTCTATCTGAAAATCAACGTTTATGTCATAAGTGGTCAAATGACCCCTCATGTTAAGAATAGCCGGGTGTAAAGTACCGGTACGTTTAGTGTTAAGTTTCACTGGTATTTGGCAGGACGCTTTTACCAAATCAATAGCGGTGAGTACAGTCTTACTACTTAATGATAGTCATGGACTTTTCGACGGCCGTCAATGGTTTGTCGCAGCATGAAATCGAACTCTTTGATTGCCTTCTGTTGTCTAGTAATGAGTCGTCGTAGTTTGCAAAATACTGGTGGACGCGGTGTTGTCTCAATGTGAGGTGTAGTGGTACGTCCGGAAAATTCGCAAGAAGTTTATAAAACTGCAAACCTCCTTGTATCGTCCGAATACTATTTGCATGATCGTGATACACTCCATCCTCCAAGTTATGATTTCGTACGTCGATTAAAAGGTGATAATGCGCCAGGAAATTAATCGTCGAATTTTTACGTGAATTGACGAAGCAGCTTGAAATTCCGTGTGGAACACAATCGTGTCGTATATGACGATCGGCGTTCAATTGGCTGCGTATAATTTAATTTCTGTTCATTTTTATTGACTAGTAAATAAGCAGTGAGAGAATGCGGCCACGTTTGGACCCATGTCAATGAGGAAGGAGATTTTTGTTTTCGTATCCTTAAGAAATCAAAGACAGTTCATACTGTTCCTCGCACGGTTAGTCTTTTTGTGCTTTCCGGGCTCATGAATAAATCCTTTACCGCATCCGTGACTGTGTTGTTAAGCCGCTCAAGACTAACAATAATGAATAATTTGTAAGAAATCTTGGGTCACAGCAGCATCCCAGCGAGACCCGGAGATGCGGGAAAAATTGTGAGAGCATCCGGTCGCCTAACTGCTCTCCTTCCAACAGTTCCCACACCTTTTGGCTGCTCGAGTCAGAATGGCGATGTATGAGTGCTTACATTATCAATTCGTATTTCCCTTCGTACATATTGTTGATCCAGTATGGCGAACAAGTGCTGGAATTTCGTAGCTTTCGCTGTGATGCCATTTGTTCCAAGAGCGGCTTCTAGGCAACTGAACCAATTCTATGGTTTATTTTGTCAAAGGGGAGGAATCTTCGAAGAGATGCGGTTCATTTCTATTGTTTTCTCGATAGCACTACTACCCGCGATCTTTTCAGAACGTGAATGTTTCTTTATAATTATAATGTTCGTCGCGTCCGTCGGATAACATAACATTTACGTCGCGATCGCCAAATTTTGGTGTTGTGTAATTGTCAGAAAAATGATTTTTTGAACAAGATTTTAGCAAAGAATGACGGTGTATGAGCGCTTGCATTACCAATTCGTATTTCCCTTCGTACGTATTGTTGATCCAATATGGCGAACAAGTGCTGGAATTTCGTAGCTTTCATTGCTACGCCATTTGTTCCAAGAGCGACTTCTAAAAGACTGAACCAATTCTGTGGTTTCTTCCGCCAAAAAGGAGGAGTCTTCAAAGAGATGTGGTTCATTTCTATTATTTCCTCGTTACCATTACTACGCGCGATCTTCTCGGAACGTTAACGTTTCTTTATTATTATAATATTCGTCACGTACGTCGGATAACATAACATTTATGTTCCGGTCGCGAAATTTTGGTGTTGTGTGATTGTCAGAAAAGTAATTTTTTTAACAAGATTTTAGCAAAGAATGGCGGTATATGAGCGCTTGCACTATCAATTCGTATTTCCCTTCGTACGTATTGTTGATCCATATAGCGAATAAGTACTGGAATTTCGTAGCTTTCGCTCTGACGCCATTTGTTCCAAGAGCGCCTTCTAGGCAACTGAACCAATTCTGTGGTTTCTTTCGCCAAAAGGGAGGAATCTTCAAAAAGATGTGGTTAATTTCTATTGTTTCCTCGATACCATTAGTACACGCAATCTTCCCGGAACATTAACGTTTCTTTATAATTATAATGTTCCTCGCGTATTTCGGATAACATAACAATCACGTCACAGTCGCCAAATTTTGGTGTTGTGCAATTGTCAGAAAAATGATTTTTTGAACAAGATTTTAGCAAAGAATGACGGTATATGAGTGTTTACATTATCAATTCGTATTTCGCTTCGTACATATTGTTGATCGATATAGCGAATAAGTACTGGAATTTCGTAGCTTTCGCTGTGATGCCATTTGTTCCAAAAGTGGCTTCTAGGCAACTGAACCAATTCTATGGTTTATTTTGCAAAAGGGAGGAATCTTCAAAGAGATGCGGTTCATTTCTATTGTTTTCTCGATAGCACTACTACCCGCGATCTTTTCAGAACATTAACGTTTCTTTATAATTATAATGTTCATCGCGTCCGTCGGATAACATAACATTTATGTTCCGGTCGCGAAATTTTGGTGTTGTGTGATTGTCAGAAAAATGATTTTTTGAACAAGATTTTAGCAAAGAATGGCGGTATATGAGCGCTTGCATTACTAATTCGTATTTCCCTTCGTACGTATTGTTGATCCAATATGGCGAACAAGTGCTGGAATTTCGTAGCTTTCGTTGTTATACCATTTGTTCCAAAAGTGGCTTCTAGGCTACTGAACCAATCCTGTGGTTTCTTTTGCCAAAAGGAAGGAATCTTTAAAGAGATGCGGTTCATTTCTATTGTTTTCTCGATAGCACTACTACCTGCGATCTTTTCGGAACATTAACGTTTCTCCATAATCATAATGTTTCTCGTGTATTTCGGATAACATAACAATCACGTCACAGTCGCCAAATTTTGGTGTTGTGCAATTGTCAGAAAAATGATTTTATGAACAAGATTTTAGCAAAGAATGACGGTGTATGAGTGCTTACATTATTAATTCGTATTTCGCTTCGTACATATTGTTGATCCATATAGCGAATAAGTACTGGAATTTCGTAGCTTTCGCTGTGATGCCATTTGTTCCAAGAGCGGCTTCTAGGCAACTGAACCAATTCTATGGTTTATTTTGTCAAAAGGGAGGAATCTTCAAAGAGATGCGGTTCATTTCTATTGTTTTATCGATACCACTACTACGCGCGATCTTCTCGGAACGTTAACGTTTCTTTATTATTATAATATTCGTCACGTACGTCGGATAACACAACATTCACGTCGCGGTGGCCAAATTTTGGTGTTGTGTAATTGTCAGAAAAATGATTTTTTGAACAAGATTTTAGCAAAGAATGACGGTATATGAGCGCTTGCATTATCAATTCGTATTTCGCTTCGTACATATTGTTGATCCAGTATGGCGAACAAGTGCTGGAATTTTGTAGCTTTCGTTGTTATGCCATTTGTTCCAAAAGCGGCTTCTAGGCGACTGAACCAATTCTGTGGTTTCTTTCGCCAAAAGGGAGGAATCTTCAAAAAGATGCGGTTCATTTCTATTGTTTTCTCGATAGCACTACTACGCGCGATCTTTTCAGAACGATAACGTTTCTTTATAATTATAATGATCGTCGCGTACGTTGGATCACAACACTCAGGTCACGGTCGCCAAATTTTGGTGTCGTATAATCGTCAGAAAAATGGTTTTTTGAACAAGATTTTAGCAAAGGAAACTTTATTAACTACGTGTCGCACGTCTCAAGTCTAATTGTATAATAAATAAAAATGTTTCCCCGACGACCCAGCACACGTTTTGCGACGTTTTATTTTATCGTACGATGAGCTTTTTCCTATGTGAGTCTATCATGACTACACATTAATCATTGTTATCTTCATATAAATTTCCTCTGTGCTGCTTTTCGCCCTCCATTTCTTCCGTTCTCATTATCACTGCCGCCGATGTTACATAAAGGTATGATCGCATATTTTTATAAATGCCTGTGTATATTATTGTCGAAATACGATTCACCTAATTATCTCGATTGTAGTCAATGTTTTGGCGTTCTAACTAAAATAATTATGTATAGCTCCACAAATATCAGTATATACTTAAAATGAGTATAGGAAGTATTTACATAGCCATCCTTTCGAACGGTACTTCATGAAATTGTAATTAATTAATTAATTTTTAATAAACACCGAGACACACATGTTTCCAAAAATTCCCATAATAAATACGGCGTATGGAATTGTTACCGAAGTTAACAGCAATTTTTGAAGTTAACAAAAAAGATATATCGACATGAATATAAGAGCAATAAACAGTTGGATAGTTTTTACTTTCAAGTATTTACACGAGAGTTTATGATTAGAATCAATCACATTGTTGCTTCCTAAAGACAAATGTTGTCATAACTAGTGAGTATGATAAAGTGATACATATGGCAATAACCGCTCCAAAATTATGGTGTATCCAAATTTGTCGCAGATATTTTGGTCAACAGTATTATATACTAGTATTATACATAATATTTGAACCGTAACTTTTAAAGTGCATAGTTTTCAAATTCTTTGTTTTCCTTGGCAAGTAAATTTATTTTAATTTTTTCCGTGTTTCCTTTCCGTTTAACTTAATGTAGCCCCTCGTGATGACATGATTAATGTTACTAATGTGTCAGACCAACGAGTTCCAATATCTCGCATAAACCGTACCATTATTTTTGACCGAAATACCGGCCGCTTGACATAGTCAATTAGTTAATACGGTTGGAAACGTTATTACCATCAGTCGAATTTAAAACATTCTATTATTAAAAATTATCTTCGAAGAATAGCGTGTAAACGTCCGGAAAGTACGACAGAAGAGACAAATATTATTACTAATTAGTAATTAATAATTGAATTATTCCATTTATTATCGTAATTTCCGAAAATATGTACATACTTGTTGGATATCAAAATTTCGTTAATAAGCGACAATTTTACGACTATTTTACGTTAATAAATTACAACTTTACGATAATTTTTAAACATTTCGAAATAAATTGGTGTATAAATGCATTCTACATTAATGGTATACCGAGTGAAGAATTAAAAAAATTCCACCTAAATACGCCGGCTGTTATTAAGGGTAAAAAAAGATGTCAGAACGAACTTGCATAGTCTCGGGAGGCACATCGTTTGGTGTAATTGGATTTTTGTTAGGTGGGCGCGTAATGATCATACAAAGGTCATAAGCGTTTTTTAAAATGGAACGATATGATTTTTTATTTATACTCTGGCAAAGCGTTCAAAGATGAATACAGTGATCTATTATGAAGGTTATGCAGAGTTACTCAAGGCCAACTACAATGGAAATTAAATTGTCTGAAGGCACTTGTAGAGTACTGCTACTAAGAGTGTTCAAAATTGTTATGTTGATTATCGAAATGTAATCTAAAACTTTGCGATGTGGATAATACTGCGTGATGATTTTCACATATATTTGTTACAGTGAAACACCGAAATGTGGCGAATGTCGACTTTCACCGGTGAATGTCAACATTCACATAGTCGCTTGGTGTATGTCCGAAATATTTGCTAAATACCCTTATTTCTGACTTACACCAGTAAATGTTGACATTCACCATGCACTAATTGTCGACACACACCGGAGAGGGTCCGAATGTACAACAATGTAATGAAATATTCGATCTTTCATCGACGTATTTGGTATCTGGTGACATTCACCGGTGAAAGTCGACATTCTCCAATTTCGGTCATTCATGGTAACATATTCATCGCAAAGCAAGCTTTTCTTATATGGTGTTTTATGACATACAGTGAAGCCTGTTTTTGTGCGGTCTTTTTTTATGCGATTGGTTTTGTGCGATTTTATTTTTGTGCAATTTTTTTTGTGCGATTTATTTTTATGCGGTATATGAATCTTAGCGGCGTTAGCACCAGTTTAACGTTTCCTATCATGTACATATACATGTTGTGGACGAAATATATGAATGTGTAATTAATCGAAACGTTACCGAAAACACGTCAACGTTATTATCTGAAATTAGTGCGCTTGCACATAACATCGGCGGAGAAGGCTTTGATTCTTTCGGCGATAATGTCCTAGACCAGATGGTTGAGGACCAAACTGTCGATGATAGTGACATTATCAATAGTTTGATAGATTATGAAAATGGACAAGAAGAACCGGAATCTATTACAGCAGATAAAATATATGCAGGGATCCAAATTTCGAAAAAATTGGAAACGCATTTTCTTAAAGTAGATACCAAAGCGGAAAGACGCTTAAAATTCGAAAAAGAGCTGAGATCATGCATGTCTCACCATCGTTACGTTTACAAGCAATTGACCAGTCGACCGTCGTCACAAAAACTGATCACTGGGTTTATGGTACCAAAAAACAAATCAATTGAAATCCTATCTTCAAGCGACGGAAGCGATTTTCAACCAATTCGTCACAAGAAGATGCGCGTTTTGGATTACGACGAGTAGCAGCAAACTATTTAATGTGCAATGTAAAAACTTCTCCATGTATATGTACAATGAAGAATTAAATATTTTTACCATTTCTATAGGTTTAATTTAATTATTTAATTTAATCGAAAGCATTCTCTCATCTATTTCATAAATCATTGATGTATTTTCTTAGTCCGACTTTTTTTATGCGGTCCTTATCCACCGCATAAAAAAATGTTTGACGCAACGTATATCGCACAAAATTGTTTATTATATGTAAGAATTTATAAAATTTTCGAATATTTTTTTGTACGATTTCTTTTATGCGGTCCCTATCCACCGCATAAAACAGGTTTTACTGTATTGAATTGTTGGCAGCTTGCTGTATATTTGCTGCTTTCATTTCCCTCAAAAACAGAAATCCTGTGTCAAGTCTGGGGAACGTGCTGGCAATTAGTTACTTTCTCTTTGATTGGTCCAACAATCTATACTTCTTGGTCAAAAATTCGGTAACTTTGTGTCAAATGAGCATGACGAATGTCATGCTGGAATCACATAAATTGTTGCATGGATTTTACAAAGTCATATGTTGCATATAAGCGCACAATCATAGGATTGAATGTTTGTGTTGTCTGACACGAGACTTATGGTACTTATCAGAAGAGCAAACAAATAGAGGAAACAAAACAAAAATATTCGAAGAGTGCTTTGAGATAATCTATCTCAGTTTGTCTCGAGTGACTTTGTACGACCTTCATAGTGGGTCATTTTATTCGTTTTCATACGCTTTGTCAGAGTATAAATAAAAAGACCTTATCGTTCCATTTGAAAAAACGCTGTTGACCTATGTGGATATGTAGTTTCTACGCGTCGTCCGCCTAAAAAACGGTATAAAATGACGTACCTTTCGACATCATGCAAGTTCGGTTGACATATGTTTTTCTACCGTTAATTATAAACCGAGATATTCTGGTGACTTGTTTGAAATAACCCACCTTGTGTCATGGTAGGACAAGTAATTAGAATGTGATCAAAACAGACATGAAACATTTCAATATTTCTGTCATCGCACATAACTACGATTAACAAGATTCTATGGACATTGTCATTTCTTTGGTGAGTCCATAAATGTTAACCGAATGTTATGTGATCAGGTGTGTGAACTTCATTTTGCTATTGTTAATTTGACGAAGTCTTTTTGTCACCGCGTAATGAGAAATAATTTAATGGCATTTAAAAGGCAGTGGAACAATACTTATTGCGCCTTCCTTTTACTTATATCCATTATGAGGGTGAAAATGGAAAGTGTACTTATTTGCAAAGCATCGAATATTTAAAGTAAGTGATACTTTATTCTTCATTTTTTTAAAAATTGACCGTATTTGAATCCAACTGAAAACATTCAGTGTAAAGTTTTTCCTGCCTTAAAATTCAATATTCTTCCTCAATTTGGATTTTTGTGTGAAATTATTCTTCGTCTGGTACTATATTGTGTTTTTCACTATAGGAGTGACACTGTTTTCCATCATTTTATGTTGTTGTTTCCTTTCAGAACATCATTTATGCCTAACTCTAGTTTTTACTCCACATCGAAATATTCGATATAATTTGTTAGCACAGAGTCTGAATTTGTAGTGCAAAAGAGTTATATTTTCGTTTTTTTAATTTTCAGAAAGTTCAAGACTCGTTACCGTTGGAGAATTAATTTTAACCCTTTGTATGCAAACAAAATTTGTTCCAATATTTCTTTCCTTAAGATATTTCCAAATTTTTAGCCAATCAATTGACAGATGAACTTCAGAAACGCGAGAATATCTTTCTACAACAAATTCAGACAATAGTGTGAACGATAAATTACATATTATTCGTTCGCAAGGAAATAAACGAGTCTATATTGTATGTTCGAAAAGAAAAACGCCAAATAAAAAACGATAAATAACTCATTATTGCGATACTTGTTAAACCAAACCCGCAAATCTTCGTAAAGTATAAGCAATACATTTCAATTTTATTTCTTCAAATGTATGCTAATAACGATTTAAGCGAAATATAAATTTATTGGGATGTTTCTTTCCGAAACTATACAGTTTTATGTGAAATACTGCGCTGTTCACTGCTTCGTGAATAAACATGTCCAAAAGCAAACGGTTAAATTTACTGCAATCGCCATCATGTTTCACAATCTTTCTGCTTTGTTATTTATTGCGAACATGCTAACCGATGAATGATTGGTCCCCGCCG
This sequence comes from Cryptocheilus praepositus, assembly GCA_033815515.1. NCBI lineage: Eukaryota > Metazoa > Arthropoda > Insecta > Hymenoptera > Pompilidae > Cryptocheilus > Cryptocheilus praepositus. Next base: position 1,107,456 of record JAWWQZ010000334.1, read on the forward strand.
TGGACCTTGTTAACTCGATTGCTCGTAAAAGCGCAGTACCGTTTTTTGGAATGTACCGTAAATGAAGGTATTTTTGCACGTTGGCTGCCGAGCGTACTTTCCTGGTTTTGTCTTCAGCGCCGGAGCAAAATTTTCTATATTAGAACTACGTTGTAATAAAATACTATATAATCTGATTGCATTAAACAAAAGTATCGTCGGTACTTTGTGACCTCCAGTGCACACGTGTATCTTCAGTCAATAATATTATACTGCGAAAATTACGTACACAATATTTTTGCAGTTTTGTTCCATTTGTTATTCGATTGTTGTTACGTGTGCTTTTCATCTGCTATTTCTTTTTGCAAATATGGGACGCGTGTCAGGGTTAGTTGAGACAAATAAATGCCCTTACTAGATTTATGGTAGAAGATATATGTATTTTAAACAGTGATCATGCGTGTGCGACGACGAACGGGCAAGTAGTGACAACTGTTCGACAGTCTGAATCCTTTGTCGGAAAGTATGGCGTAATGATGCGTCACATCCTTACTTTAACCCTTTCGAGTCTGTTGGGACACATATGTCCCAGTCAAGTTTAATTGTTGATTCTAAATATCAATCTACTATTAAAGAGAAGGTAATTAGGAAAGGAAGCTACAAGATGATTGAAGATGCGTTATAACAAAATTGAAGCGCTGTCAGTTGAGCATCGCGGCCAAATGTCGTGACACCATTCGACAGAAAATTTGAGCCTCGCGATTAAGTTGCGTGGCACTGAAACAATTGCGCCCATAATTATGAAAGTGGTCTAAGTCATATATTTCTTGTTTCGAGATATTTAATGAATTGCATTTGAATAAATTAAAAAATATTTTTACATTATGCGACATTTTAATTTATAATTTTATTAGTCTTAATTAATGGAAATTTACTATGAATATGAAATTTTGTGTGAATTTTATACGATAATATTATTTTTAAAGATTGAGTTGACTTAGACCATTTTCAAAATTAACTGAATGTCCTATAAATGACTTAAAGCAATAAAGAACTTTGAGTTTTATTTGAAACAATAATTTGATTGAAATAATTCGTGAACATTTATTACATTTATTAATTATTTTTAAACAGTAATCCATTTTTATCATTATTTCGAGTATTTAAGATTCTTAAAATGTTCCTGAAAAACTGGAGGGATGTACGGTAGTAAACTCATAATATCTTTATGTTTTTCTTCCGATACTGGTCTAATGGTGGTGTATAATGGAAGTAATTTAATATTTCCGTATATTTTTGGTCTTCCTTTTTTAGGTGAAAGATCCAAAAAACGTGAAATTTAGAATCATCTAAAGATGTTTTATAGAACATTTTATAAGGTTCATTTTTCAAGAATCTCATCCATTGAATTTGTAGCCAAGAGACAGATTCACCCGCGGTATTTTTTACTCTTCTTGTTATTGATTCTTCTAGTGATTTCGTTAAAAATGAAGTTGTCGTTATTATTAAAATTTGATTGTCATTTATTTTATTATGTAGTTCAGAAACGCGTCAAAGAAGGCCACGTGCCATTTTCAAGTTGTTTATATAATTTATTTAAATTTTTGACTTGGACCACTTTCATAATTAAAACTAAATGAATTCCATATAATGTTGAAATTACAACCACTATCTAATGGTTCATTTTTGACAATTTCGTAAAAATTACATTGAATAAATTTAGTTAAAAATAATGTGGTATGAAATAACTGATAAACTCATTTTTTTTTAATTTTGACTTAGACCACTTTCATAATTATGGGCACAATTAAGACTGTTTCCTGCAAGCAATGCCCAATTTTCTCTTCGATTCTTATCGCACGCGCTTGCAAACAACTAAACTATAGGTCCTTCTCTTGCTCGAAAGTACCGGTAGAGTTTTGCTCCGGTATAAGTAATAGATTCGGCGCCGGCCAGCTGATTATTACAGATCAGGTATACTATGCGGCATGATTTTATTTTCGAATGAGACGCTGCATCTCTTATTCGATCTTCGACCTCACTCTGCTGGTGAATTAAAAAAAAGAAAAGGGCGGGGGTAGCAAAATCAGGTACGTCGTTGAGAAGGCAGATAAGTGCTTATTTCAAATTGACTTTGTGTATATTTTGTTTGCCTGTTCGGACTCTGCATCCACTTTAGGGTGGTATAGCAGCGTTCGGAAAGCGCCGAATGATTGAAGTAGGAGTTTTCTGAAGGAAGAGGATAGGACTACTTACCGCGGGGAATAGACGAATAGTGTCAACTTCAATGTCGACTATCACGGACGCGAATTATGCTTCTGTAGTTAGGTCAGGCCAGAATGGACTTTCTGAACGGTGTATAGTCTGTCGCAGCAAACGTGAACCCTAGTTGTTTAACCCTTTTGAGACTGTTGCAACACATATGTCCCAGTCAACTTTAATCGTACATTCTATCAATCTACTAAAATTTCTTGCACATTGCTTCATTGTGAATGGGCCTCTATTGTTACATTCCTTAAAATCTAGTACCACAATTTCTTCCTGTCCAAAAGTCCGTTAAGTGTCAAATAACAGCGTGGTAACATCATGTGTAGGTAGTTTTCAAAAAGTCATTACGGTATATAGATCAAATAAGCCGGTAAGTTTTTTGTTTTGTATTTTATTTGCATTTATCTCTATCGAATATTTTTATGTAGCGAATTCAAACTACTTAGTTCTTTATGTAGATAAAGCGGTGGGAAAAAATAGCATGTGTGTATATTATTGCAAAGCCTGTTTGTACATTACTTTATTGCTATTACGTATAATACACTACATGTGTATCAATAGAGAATAAATTTTGTCATAATCTTTATAAGTCTAATAGGACATATATGCACCAGTACCTTTTACCCTATTATAATGAATAAATTCTCCACCTGAAGTATTAGAAATGTAACCTGCTTCTTTTATTTTCTTCAAAACAAAAAATCCGTCTCGAAAGGGTTAAGCCTTAGAAAGGGCTGTTGCTTAATTTCGCGTAAATGAGTGACGATTTTCTTAAAGAACACTTTATTCACTAAATCACTCCATCTCCAGCGATCTCTCAAGCCGAATTGCTGATTTATCGAACTCTGCTTTTTTAAAAACAAAAGTGCGCGGCACAGCACGACAACACTTATTTACCGGTTGATTCTTAACACGTTGACTGCCGTGCGTATTTTGCTATATTAAAACGGCGATGCTATAAAATTTTGCGTTTGACTGAATTATGAAAGATGTACATAATGTTCAGGTATTGGAGACCAAAAAATCGCATCATTATTCTAACAATAATCGCATTTGTAAAATAATTATTGCTACCCATTGCGAATATTGTGGATCTTCAATAAAATCTCTTGCGCCGGTCGGCGGTGACCATCACGGCAGTCAAACTGTTAAGCGCACCATGGCACTCCGACCTTGAGAAATAGAAGATGCAAGTTTTTACTTCCCCTTTTCTCTTTCTTTTCCCTTTTTTCACAATGATATTTTACATCAAAAACTCTGATAAAAGAATCGTAACAAGTTTGTCCTATCAACTGCTGTTTAGTACTCATATCAAACAGCATTTATCATGTGGCACCCTACATGTATATACTCCTAATACATTGTTCGTATTTGATACTAATCAAAGGCTATGCGCCAACTTAGTTGAAATATATATTACCTTCGTAAAACTTATTTCGAGTAAACTCGGTATGCCCATTTAAAGGCTCATAAAAGTCTTTCTCATCTATCGGTAGCGGGCTTATGCTATAATTGTTGCGCAGGCAACCGTATATATACTTTACGTTTCAATTAAAATTAAGTTTTTACATATATTTTCATATCCCTCCCTGTATTGAATTTATCATTTTGATTATATTTTACATAGCTTATGTTTTTACATCTTCCAATGTACTATGAATGTGACGGTGGTACGGCTACGGAATAAATTGAACTGTCTAAACATTACGCAAAACTTATGGTCAGCGCTGTCCCGCAGATTTTTGGAGATGCATATGGGTGGAGATGTAGGGGTGTAGTAATTGGTGTGATAGGTATAGCGATTGGACATTCGGGAGGGGAGGGGGGTAAAGATATTTGATACCTGGTAGCATGGGACAAAATTAAAGAGTTGTAACAAGTGATTTCTTTTTGTTCCTTTCCGGAAATTGAATCATCTTCACCCCAATGTATTTGCGACTAGGGAAGTCGGTCTACAGTAAATAAGTTAAAAATCTCGCATCACACATAACATTGTTTTCATTTTTGTTAGAGCAGTGAATATAAACGGGTACCTCTGCGGCATCTAGAGGAAAGACACTAAATAACGTTGTTTACAGTTCTCGCGGGGACAGTCCAGTTCGGACAAACAGCTCGCGGTAGTAAGAAACGTGGCAGAACTCGTTGACACATCTCGTTGTAAAATATTTTAACACTAGATTGCCTAAGGAAGTCATTTTGACTGCTTTTCAATATCAATTAGAAAAACAATTATGTATATAATCACACAGCTTCTTATAATTTTGTGACTTTTTGTACAACATATAAATGCGTTTATCAATCATTGTAGTTGCCTTCCCCGTCCTTCATTTCCGGTACATACATATGTGTTATACCTGTATTGCCCAAAAGCAGTCATTTTGACTGCTTGGGAAATTTTAAATAATTAAATGACTCTTATTACTGAATTGAGTCCTATTCCTCCTACTTTTTTCGTGACGCTAGCATGAAAAACTTCATCGTGTAAATAGGCCCGTTGCTCAATAAGCTAAAGTGGTACTTGTTATGCGTATCTTTATGCAGTGATACTTGTGCTAACAAGTTGTTAATTTTATATCATTTGTGCCCTAAATTCATGAAAGAAATGTCGAATAAAAGTGAATTATTGGAAGAGCTAACGAATATAAGTGAAGAGTGCTCCGATATAGAATAAGATGCAATAAATTCTGAACTATCATTTGAAGATGAAACGGTTCATATTCAAAGTGAAACATCTGAAACTGAAGATAGCGATGAAGAGTTGATCACCAATGATGAAAATGAAAGTGTCATCAATATGCCCAGGAAGAGGTATAGGGTACTAAATAGTTCAGACTCTGATGAAGAAACTGAAAACACCTCTCAGGAGACCGAAATAGCTGCCGGTGGTACTGTGTGCTCAAAATTTGACGAAGGTGGTATTCCTGGAAGGTTACCGTCTACTTGTATTTTCAAAAGTTTGAAAGGGCCAACAGGCTACGCAAAAAGGAACATTATGACAGATAATCTTATCAGTGCATTCTCGTTGATAATAGATAACTATATTATCAAACATATAAGAAAGTACACAGAAGAATGTCGCCGAATTTTGCGAAACGATTGGACAATATCATTACCGGAAATACGTGCATTTATTGGGATTCTATATGCTCGTGGAGCTTACGAGGCAAAAAATGTTAAATTGAGTTATTTATGGTCAGCAAAGTGGGGTCGCGAATTTTTTAGAAAAACTATGGCCAGAGGAAAGTTCAAGCAAATCCTACGATTTGTTCGTTTTGACAAAAGAACCGAAAGAAGTAGATGCCTACAATCAAATAAATTTGCCTTGGTTTCGGAAATATGGGATAAGTTAATTGAAAACAGACAATATTTATAGTTAATATTTACTAATAACCTGTTACATAACTGTAAATAATATAAAAAATATTAACAATTAATTTGAAACAAATTTCTTTACACATTAGTTATTCTTTCACAATACAGTCATTTTGACTGCTTTGGGGCAATATAGGTATATACTAAGTTGCAGTTTTTCTAGTGTTAATAAAGCACATTAAAAACATGAAAATACGCTGCAAACGGGTAATGTTAACATTTTTAAGCTGTATTTACGATACCCGTGGAAATGCCGGAATAGCTAAAAGAAACCTGATAAAAGACGTATATTATCGGAGGGTTGTAAAAATCGAAAATTTGGTTAGGAAAACTTTTAGTACGATGTGCCGCTCTTGTCCGAACTGGTCGATCATTAATGTTAATAAGGAGTTTTATGATGCTAGAAATTCGATGGTTGTATATGTACATATACAGTACTGGACAGACGTGTAGAGTGAAGAGTAGTCCAGAGGGAATTAAACGCGTCATTAGGTCCGTGGCTCGCTATGTAATCTTTACAACGAATGCTTGCTCGAATACGTATAGAGTCACTCGAGTTTTGATAGGTCAAGTATGTACACGTGAGAACGCGGTCACAATTTATGATTTGCCAGTAAACTGGAAAATAGCCTCACTGTTGCATGGAACACACGCACACGCAAGTAATAGCAAGCGCGCAGAAGAAAATGAAGGTCATTCGGATGAGTGCGTACACAAGTCAATGGTAAAATGCAGATAATCATTTGCAAGTCGTTATACTGTGAAAGGGAAAGCGGGTGAGGACTGCATGCATGAACCGACTAGTTTCTCTTAATGTTATCCTTGGTGTACTCGATACTGTAGCGTAGGCGCGAAAACTACATGCGATAGACATTATTATGCGCAGCAATGACCATAGAGAGCGGTAGAAGTGTGATTAGCGCAAGGCAACGGAAAGCTATAGTGCATAAATATCAATATGTTTAGTGGAGATTAACACTAAACGTACCGGTACTTTACACCTACCTATTCTTACCATGAGGGGAGACCCCTTATGAAATAAACGTTCATTTTCAGATAGAAATTCCTACTTTATTAACACATTGGCTGCCACGCCGAAATCACATGTTTCGCTCAGAAGGCCACGAAAGTATTTTTACTAATCTGAGCATGTAATGGCAAAATAATAATTAATTTCTTTATTTATAAGATTACGGTATGAATTGCAAAAGAAGGAGGGGCAACGTATTTGGTATGCAAATGTTGCAAACAGTGTTACCAATGAAATGTTGCAAACTTTGGAACACAAAGAGCAAAAAATCGGACCAAAAATGTCACTAAATACTGCCAAGATTGCATTGACGAGCTACACTTATGTTTAACATGTTGACTGCCATGGTAGTCACCGGTGACTGGTGCAAAATATTTTACAAAAAATGCAAAAAGTTCGCAATGAAGCCTATTTGCAATCTTGTAAAAGCAATTGATACTGGAACGGTGCTTCAATACTTTGGCTTCTAAGAACTCTGCGTTACCTTTATTTTGCACGATTTAATTATACTCTGCAGTATTTCATCGCATCGTGATTCTAACATTGCAAAATACGCTTGGCTGTCAACGTGTTAAAATGCTTCCATACAATGCACCGATAGATAAAAGATATGAGAAAAATTAATTTTTGATTTTTGATTTAACCGTTTGAGTACGGGAGCATTTCCTTATGCATATGCTAAAAGTCCGGGATGAAATGCGTAATATTTTTTTGGGGGAAACAATGAAAATGGTTATAATTAACACTAATTGTTATGTAACAAGTAACTATGATAAAAAAAAATTTTATTTTCACTTATTACAAAAATGTTTTGCTGCACAAATTCCATGAATTCCTTTTTTACATATAGCGCAAATTAGGTTGGATCGTTTAATTTCATTACCATTTTTATTACTGCATACATCAATTTTTCTAAAGAACACTTTTTACTTATTGGTGATGTTCCTGTGGCATTTTTGCTTGCTAACCATTCCTCCTCTATAGTGTCAATAATGTTCGAAGTAAATTGCAGTCTATTTAATTCTTATATTGTTAAAAGCCACAACTGAGTTAAATGAATAAAAACTGCTACTGATATTACTGCAACTGCTCTCAATAATTGCGTAAAGTATACACCAACAGCGTCTTCGCATTCTCGATACAAAACAAGAGCAGCGCTATGGCGCTGCGCCGTATTTTTGGCATACGACAAGTGAAGCGCGATAGCGCTTTCCCGGACTCAAACGGTTAATAAAAACCTTTAATTTTTCAATAGTGCAGAGTTTATTTCAAAGCATTGTCTAATTAGTAAAGTTTCATTCAACTTGTAGCGGCCCTTTGAAGTTTCAACGGCCAATACGGCGACGCATGCTTTTGTTATGCGCGTCTCAGATCACACGTGCTGCCGCCGAATTGCGTCTTGGGCGATAAGAGGCACACGGACACGTCCGTTTGGAAGTCAGTCGATCATGAGCAGTCAATAAAGTGTGGTCTTTTGATTTTGCGCTCGACGCGCTTTTCTCTCGCTGACCAGCAATCGACAGTAATCCGTCGCGCGCGCGCCTATTTCATGAGTTCGTTTCTGTTAACTTAAAATAATTTTAAGCACAATGGGACACTTTAAACTCGTATATTTTAACATTACATACATTTATTTAACTTAATGAAGGATATTTATTATGGATTACGTTCTATAATTTTTCTTCTTGTGGTATTTTGTAAAACAATCTCCAATGTGCATTTTTGGCTTGTCGGGGCATGTGTCACGATAGTACACAGTTTGTCGTCTTTGCCGGACTTTCGAACAAACTTTGCAATTGGATTGCATTTTGTGATTGGTTCTTTTTGTACCTTTTTTTGAAAGAAGCGAATTGAAAGAAGCGTTGCGACGTCTATCAGCGTTCTATTATTCTCAAGACATAATGCACGCATTGAAATGCGTTTGTGTTTTTGAGATAAGACATCTTTATAGCTATGTAGACACCTCATAAAATGATCTACAAAAGGCCAGGTAGACTTGTCAAGCGATATTCGTTAGGCCAAACACAAATAAACACCGTTACCACTCAATTTCATCGATGCAGTGGTGCCTGAGAGGCACCGCTCAATAATGCCAGTGTGGCACCGGTCGCAAGGGTTAAGTGTTTGTGATTTATGAAAACCCCATCTCACCCTAATTTTTTAACAAATAGGCCATCCTTACAAACTTTACAATTATAAGTATTTGATGCACTCCGGTCACTGATGACCACCGCGGCACTGCACGAGAACAAAGTTGCGGTCACATATGACCGCCGTGGCGTTCAACGTGTTAAAGCGAGAAATTGAATAATCAGAAGATATAAGAATTTACAGAAAGTCAAATGAGCAAAAGAAATAACAATGAGTGCATAATTTTAAGGTAAACTTTGAAAGGGGTCATTTGAACCCGCTTGGTACACTTAGTGTTAAGCAAATTGATGTAGTTGGTGTTATCAGAAACTTTTCGGTTTTTTGTGTGGCTTAATACTTTCTGGTGAAATCAAAATATTTCAAATCATTCACACGAATATTTTAAGCTTGACGTTTTGATTGTTTGCAGTGCGTCATTCGCAGGGGCAAGAATCTGTATATTAAAAGTTATTAACTTTCTGTGCTGGAAATAAACTGAGCAATGCTCATTACCTACCCGTTCCACACGATCTCTACTCGTTACCTATTACTAGAAATCATTTTTATGCAAATTTCGAACATATTACGTGTAAAGGATATTTATAGTCACTCTACTTAAAGAAATATAGGCAATGTCATCAATATATTAGAAATAGCTGTTAATAATATTGTATGGTATGATATTTCTCTGCACAATGCAAAATGTGCAATGCAAATTGAAAGTATCCTCATATTTTATTTAGATAAGTTCCTCTAGTAATAGTGTAATCTGTAAACTGTCAATTGTATTTTAAATTTATTTAAATTGAACTCACTTTATTTAAATTGAAAAATAAAATTATATACATGGTTGTCAGGACCGCCCTAAACGCGAGATACAAGATGTATAAATCTTTGTTTATCAAAGTTTTCAATTCTCGTCCTTTCAAAACTCTAACCGAAATTGCCATCGCAATTGTCCAAAACCGAATTATTTTTATTTGTCCCTTCCAGTCATGCAGCTCTTTGTCCGCGCAACAATTAGAGAATATGCCCACTATTGATGCGTAAGCAAGTACCTGCCATGAGCAGTGTTAAAACCTCTTCAATTACTTCCATATTTTTTTAATCTATGACCTTCTTTACACACTTTAGTGCGGTTTTCTTCATTCTTCCAAATTCACGCAGTTATAGCTACACCTTCCTTACATGAATTTATATCAAAATAAACAAGATTTATAATATTCATCGCACTGTTAGTTATATGGTTACACAATAATGTTTTAATGTCATGTTTTTTAAAAATTATATTTGAATTAATTTATAAAAATATGTGTTTAATATTAATCATAATACATTTAATGTGTTGTATGATGAATGCCATACTCTTCTGCAATTTCTCGACTTGTTAAATATGGATTATTTTCCAACATGGATCGTAAAACATCATTATCGATCTTGGATGATCGTCCAGATCGATCACTTTCTTCGGAGGATTTCAGATCTCCGAAACGAAATTTGCTAAACCATCTTTGACAAGTACGAACATTTACAATATCTTTCCCATTGTACAGCATAAATTTTAAATGATACATGGATGCTTCCTTTTATAAGATTCATACAAAATGTTGTGTCGTAAATGACTTTATCGGAACGGTGACATGTTTTTTATTTTAAATATCACAAGTAAATGATGAATGGTAAAAAAAGGACACCTTTTATATTATACAGCAGCTATCAAAAACAAAACAAAAATTCAAATGACTCACTAGCCAGATGTTTTTTTATTTACAAATTCAAAAATTACCTTCCTTACATGAATTTAAAAATACGATCATAATATTCATCGCACGTGTTATTAGTTTCATTATCTACACTTATTATTGGCAGTTCTTTTCTTTTACAGCGTGAGCGAACAATTTCGCTGTGTTTACTGTCGCGAATTCAATTTATCTTTATAAAACAAACGAAATTTTGTTACAAACACAACAAACTTAACCGTACTTCTTCGCAACAGCGCTGGACGTGTATAGTACTTTGTTACCTGTTTAGAGACAGTCGAAAAATGATCTACAGAGCACAACCGATCTATGATCGTGATAAATAACAGGTGCAAGACGTTCTCACGTTGACTGTCGATTATTACGAGAAATGCAGTTTAAAATAATAAATGCATATGCGAACATGTGAACATTTTTATTCTTAGTATTTAAAATTCAATTAGACGTATGGCGATGTATTGTATTAAAACCAGACAACCAAAAAGCTTGGTTTAACGTCGCAATTTCCACAAAATACTATAATTTGTTGTACCGTTGTTTTCCTATCGTTCTGCTGCGTATTTGAACATTTTTTCTGATTATGATATTATTGTTTACGGTCAGGGAAAATTCACCGAAATAATTTATATAAATCATCGCATGCAATGTGGTATTGTGCCTGTCATTTTCAAAATACTGTATTATGTTGTATACTATTTCGTCAAGAAGTGGTAGTAATATGGACAATTTTATCTTGGTACTGGAGGTATATATATATATATATTGCTGGATATATATATATATATATATATATCCAGCAATATGTCCTCGACAGTCAACGTGTTAATATTGAAAATTATATACGGACAATGTGGGTAACAATGAGAACATAACTTTTAGTGTAAGAGGAACATGTATTATTGCATATTTGAAGATGCTTTAGACAATTCCTAATACATTAAGAGATGATTATATAATAATGTAACAATTGTATGATCGAAGTTTGTTTCATTTCAGTTGACGAATTTATTTATTTTTGAGATTCTCTACACGTCTCGCACCCTACGATCGCCGTTTCCGGAAGTTTACCAATACCGTGCAATCATGATAAGCCGATGATTGGATCACTTGTAATATGATCCGATAAAGAATTGTTTGATTTAAATTCTTAATTAAAGAAATGAGCCATGCTCTTATTGCATAGCCTAACAGCGATTGGCCACTCCTGTAATTCAACATTTATCAATGAGAACGCGTTCTTTTTTGCGTTGGATGCAACATCACATTCCCACTGTTTCTTCACCACCTGTCAATTTCACTAATATTGCAAATCGAGAAGATTACGATATTGACCGATACAATACGAAAGTATTTCATTAACATGCGTTGGCCTTTCAAATTTGACCTTGGGTGCATTGTTGGACACAATATTCATGTGCTAAGAGTGCATGAAGGAAAATATATACGGGTCGCAGATGACAGGTTTCTCAAATCTATTATTAAGAGAGTTTTGTGATATAACGTATAACGATCCTTGAAGTGCTTCTGGTTCAAATATATTTATTACTACAGCAAATACTTACTTATAGTACTTACTTTATAGTATAAGGTAACTTAATTTATAAATAAGAAACTCAAGACCCTCGGGACCCCTCTTAACGAGCCTAGGATTATTTCGTTGTGTTCCAAAGGGTTATAATGTATAAATTGTGTATAATATTTAAACTGTGCGTTGGTCTTATTGTGACTTATTTATATTCGTTTTTGAAAGAGGTCTTCCCTCAGAATAGCCTTCCCCGTACCACCAAGTTTCACTTTATAATTTTATTTTTGGCTGATCTTTAGTCTGCCTTTATATCACTGGATTATAGAAGGCAGTTATTTAGGGTATCGCTCATTTGGAACTATCGTTCATATGTGATTACATGTATGCACCTGCTGACGTAAGGCCTTTTTTTACTGATTTTTGCTATCTGCTGACGTCAAGACTCGTTTTGTTTTTGGATCGGTCCAAATGAGGATACCTGAAATAATCCCCTTCCACAATCCAGCGGTATGAAGACAGACGACAATTCAGCAAAACATTACATCATAAACCAAAGCGTGAAAGTGTGAGGAGAACTGTTCCGAAGGAAGATCTTTCTCAAAACGAACATACTACATGTTAAAAAAGCAGTCAATATTTGAATGGTACATAGAAGGAAGATCTTCCTCATAACGAACATACTACATGTTAAAGAAGCAGTCAATATTTGAATGGTACATAGAACACAGTGTACAGAAATATAAACATTTTTCTGTGTTAGCATCATGATTGATTTACTACTGGCATTTCGATATTTACAGAAAGTGTAGCATCGGGGAAACGGCCGTAGATGCGTTTCATAAAACTGTCGTTGGGCCATCGGGCCCTACCGGATTAAGATAAGGCGGTAGATCCGTATAAAAAGCGTTTCCGTGATTGCGACGCGAGTTCAGTTATGTTCAGTCGCAGTCTTAGTTCAGTTATACTTGAGTAATACATCAGAGTTTTAAGTTGTCGTGCAGTTTAAGTTGAGTTGTCAGTCAGTCAAGTTGAGAGTGTAGTTCAGTCCAGTATAGATATGTTTTCTTGCCGTTTACCGAATAGAAGTCGGATTGCCATAGTTTTATTTTCATTTTGTATTTATGTGTATATATTAGTGCTTCTATTTATCTTTAATAAATTATTCTACTCAATATAATTCCGCATCACACTTCGACATCACCTAACATCTTATATCCCTACAAAAGTGTTTCTTCTGCAATTCTTAAAATTCAGTGATCCACGTTGGGCGACAATACATCTAGATTTACTAGAGTTTCGATGGCATATAAACGGGCCTGGCTCACAAATATGTTGGTGAAAATGTTGAAATGGCGTATGAGAGCGATTATTCGATTGAGAAACTTTTCCTAAACACGTCGTGCAGCTAAAGTACTCCAAGTGGCACGACCATGCATAAAGTGTATATCTGCCACTCCGTTATTATAATAATACGCTGGCATCTACAGCATGATATTTTCTGATTGCGTAATACCGAATTCTAATGCAAATTATATGTAACGCAATCGCTGGTTGATAACAACTGACTGATTGCTAACGATATCTTTGGTATGGAAATTAAATGAGAACACTAAAAATGCGGTTTATAAACACCCTGGTAAAAACGGCACGCGACGATAAAAGCCAGTAAGTCGATTATGATTCTGACATACGAAATGTTTCTATCTCAGAAACGGTTGACTTTTTGATCTATCTTTACTAAGGCTTTTTTTAGTCAGTATAACGAGTCTTTTGTACCACAAACATATTGAACGATTTTTTTAGCATCTTGTATAAGTAAGTTATAGGCATTTAAAATATTATAACATACTGTAATAACTGAAAATAATTTGTAGCCTCCTAAAGGCTTCGATCAGAGAAAGGGCTTCGAGATACTTTTAAATTACCAAAGGCTGGAATAAGCTGAACAAATTGTAATACATGACGGGTGCCATGTATAACACATATCACATATTATATTGAAATTACCTTACATCTAGCAGAACGGTGAAATCATGATTTAAATCTAAGCTGATATTATCTTATTAGGTTCTTTATAACATTTTTATCCGGTATTTTATTTGCTCATTTACGTAATAATTGTTGCTTCAAAATAATTGTGATATGCGTTATGTTATTTTTCTTTAATATTTGACTACATTGAAGTACCGTAATTCTGTTTGGTGACGAAGAAAAATATATTTGATTGCATGTGATGTCGTGATGTAGTTACAGGGCATAAGAGAATAACATTAGAATATATAATTTGCAATGTCTTTTATATAACACGTTTTAAATAAAATGGTGACTGAGATTCGCGTTGGATAATATTTGGGCATTTGTAGGCACTAATCATTTCTCTGAACTAATTTTGACTAACGAAGAGAAGAAATGAGAGAATTTAAATATACTTGCAATCCCCATTTGTTTATTGCTATTTTACGTAAATTATATATTGAAATATTGAAATATATATTCCTCTCCGTTATATTATCTATTAAACCTAATTCACATGTCTTATTTGATTAGATTTAAAAGTGCTTAATTTCCTTTTATCGCTAGGAAGAAAATCTTATTCTATCATATATTCCCATTTAAATCAAATATATACATAACGACTTTTTTAAGTGTTCTACGTATTACTTAATGACATATTTCCGTCCAAGTTCCTTCTGAACTTTCGCAGATAATTTGGAGCATTCGGTTTCGGAGTTTTCTTCATTTATCTTATAATTTTTCTTTTGCCTTGCCACCAACTTTATCACGCGTCACCAACATTATTAATCGGCCCGTTTAAGGTCTAGAATCGATACAATGTGTCCATCGTGTCTTCAAAAATCTGCCACTGCTTTTTATATTAATAAGGTAAATGTAGGCGACACGGGACATCTGATCAAAAAATCAAATAATTGTTGAAGAGCGAAATACGCTTATTTCTTTTTTAATGAGACACGCTCAAAGTTCTTAAAGTATGTATGGTAAAACTCGTATGTAACAAAAATTCATATTTGAAGATCCGTTTTCGTAAAATGGGAAAAGTCAGATTGACCGTTTTAAAAATATGGCACCTAATATGAAACATTCGGTACTTGCTAACACTAGATTGCCCGAGATTTCTTGTATACCTATATTGCCCAAAAACAGTCAAAATGACTGCATTGTGAAAAAATAACAAATATGTAAAGAAATTTGTTTAAAATTAATTTTTAATATTTTTTATGTTATTTACAGTTATATAACAGGTTATTAGTAAATATTAACTGTAAATGTTGACTGTTTTCAATGAACTTAACCCATATTTCCGAAACCAAGGCAAATTTATTTGATCGTAGGCGCCTACTGCATTCGGTTCTTTTGTCAAAATGAATAAATCGTAGGATTTGCTTGAACTTTTCTCTGGCCATAGTTTTTCTAAAAGATTCGGGACCCCACTTCGCTGACCATAAATAACTCAATTTAAAATTTGTTGCCCCGTAAGCTCCACGAGCATATAGAATCCCAATAAATGCACGTATTTCCAGTAATGATATTGTCCAACCGTTCCGCAAAATTCGGCGACATTCTTCTGTGCACTTTCTTATATGTTTGGTAATATAGTTATCTATTATCGACGATAATGCACTGATAAGATTATCTGCCACAATGTTCCTTTTTGCGTAGCCTGTTGGCACTTTCACACTCTTGAAAATACAAGCAGATGGTATCCTTCCAGGAATACCACCTTCGTCAATTTTTGTCCACACAGTACCATCAAGCTGTTTTCTCCTGAAACGTATTTTGTTTCTTCATCAGGAGCTGAACTAGTTAGCACCCTACATCTTTTCCTGGGCATATTGATGACATTTTCATTTTATATATTGGTGATCGAATATATATCATCACTATCTTCAGCGTCAGATGTTTCACTTTGAATATAATCCGCTTCATCTTCAGATGATAGTTCAGAATTTGTTGCATTTGATTCTATATCGGAGAAAATCTTCACTTCTGTTCGTTATATTTCCAAGAACTCATATATCTGTTCGACTTTTTTTTTCATAAAGTTAGGGCGCAAAAGAAATAAAATAAACAACTTGTTAGAACAACACTTTATAAAGATTCGAATAACTAGTACTATTTTAGCTTATTGAGCAACTGACACTTATCTTTTGTATACGCCAAAATCGACAATTTATCATGCATCATATTTCAATACAAAGCCGGACAGGTCATATAAGAAATTTACTCAATTCAATAAATAAAAATCTTTCGATTATTTAAAATTTATCAAGCAGTCAAAATGACTGCTTCTGGGCAATATAGGTATAACACATATATATATATATACGGAAATAAAGGAGGGCGGAAGTAACTACAATTATTCAAAAATTTATATATTATGAATATCACCAAATTCTAAGAAATTGTGTCATCAATTTCATAATTGTTTTTCTAATTGAAATTAAAAAACAGTCAAAATGACTGCCTTGGGCAATCTAGTGTTAATAACACAGGAAGCACGTACAATGACACCCTTGGCAAATTGTTTGAATAACCAACGCCTTTTCCACCGCGTGTATTATATCGAGTTCAGATGTTACACATTTGTTAGATATCTGTTGAATATAATGTGTACATCCTGCATTGTGGAAGGTTGAAGGGGCAACGTCTGTGCAGACGGGCGCACGGATCAATAGTGCAGCATGCCCTCGGGATCGGAATAAAACTTGTCTACTCAATTGTGACAAATGCACGTTGTCTTCCGTCCGCACGTTGAATTGAAATTAAATATACGCCGAGGAAATCTGAAGGACTTTCCGCGTGCGTCGCTTGCCTACGAGCGTGATTGCTTTCCCAACGGAAAAGAGCTTTTCGAGATGCGGGTGTCTGCATTCCTAGCTGATCGTCGAAAGGTAATTGAGAACAAACATTTGCTTTTCCGTTTAAAGTGTCGAGAGAGCATGACGCCGACACTGTCGTCAGTAGAAAATTCCAAGGCGTATCTATCGAAAGGGAGTAGCGTGACCGTATCGATTTTCCAGACGGGCACATAGATGAGACACCGATTAATATGAATTCTTCTACAGCTCCGTAAGAATTTGGGTAAAACAGTCTATGCTGCACTGCCTCCAGATTTTGAGTGTTCCTATCTTGGTTGGTGTTGTGCCATACCTGCGATGGCAGTATAGTGCGATATTTCAGCTAATAGAATATACGGTACTTGTCCCTTTCTTATTACCCATGCATCCAAGTTTTTCCTACGCTCACCCCACCACTCAGCTTTTTAGGAATGTTCCATACCCTAACTCAGTTATCCCCTCCACCAACAAGCTTTCCCTAAAACCTGGCATTGCCATTTTCCCATATTCAGATTCAAAAGCTGGCTCAGTACACGTTAAGACTCAAAACCTTGACCAGTATACACCCAGACTCAGAACATTCATACAACATCGAACAGTGCTCAATACAGCTGGAACTACCAAACTACCAGTCGTACTGGCATAGGTCAAAACTGTAGTCAATCTTAACACTTTGACGAGCATTTAGGTAATCTACCCCCTGGCCGGGTATTTTTTTGCGTCACATTTTTAGCCATAGGCAGCAGTTTCAGTTGGTATTCTAGGGCGTAAAGAACTGTATTATAGACCAAAGAAATATATTCATTTGTTAGAGACAGTTTCTCAAGTTATTCGGACGCTTTTAACCAGGAAATACTTTCATTTTGCACGATTTAATCATAACTATTGCATCCCGAAACATAATTCGTGGGTGTTAAACTGTCCCAAATAGCACTGTAATATGCAACGTTTTGTGCGCGTGGTGACATAATTAACACTCACAACATCGAACAGTGCTCAATACAGCTGGAACTACCAAACAAAATAGTATGCCCACCTATGCTTGACTGGCAGTAGGTCACAAACGACGTTAATCTTAAGCACCGCGTTAATAAGAGATGTTTGTTGAAATAATAATTATACTTTATTGAAATGAATTCGCGTGATACAAAATGAGTGTATTGTGAGCAATTCTCATGGTGGTGTTCTTTTTTTGACTGTTTTCCTGGGTATGAGTGTGGGCATTATAAGTGGAAATTCTAGGAAGGGTGGTGGAAATCGAGTGAAGATGATTTGTGGAAGGTGGGTTTGGAACGCGATGACAGTAGTATTCAAATTGGAATCAGGAGTGCGAAACGGTTTTTAATTAGTGATGATTAACGGTGCGTGAGGTGGAGGGATTAGGGGTTTGGACTGGTACTGCGGATTAGGACTTCGGTAAACGGCAATAAAATTTTATCCTGGAAAAACTGGGTCGGAACTCTTCTTGGGTCCGTTGGGTCGGAACAACAGCAATAAAATCAGTTTTAAACAGCATTCACTCAAGTAGTCATTTTATCTGATAAAACCGGCTAACACACAAGGTCGCGATTAGTGAAATAGTTAAATTCATCTCCTGGGAATACGGTAGACCACCATTGTTTTCCTGTGGCACATGACAAAATCAGTCAAGAGTGCCACACCAACAACACCAAGAACTCCTGTTCGGACGCGTATTAACACATTGCGGACGGATGACGAGATATCTCGTCATTCCTATTTCGTCGTTCGGGGCCATTGACGAGATATATCGTCTTGCGTATTTCGTCATTCTGGGCCACTGAGGAGATCTATCGTCTTGCATATTCTGTCGGTTGAGGCAGGTGACGAGATATCACACAGTTGCTACGTGATTGTCAGCCGCAGTTTTTCGTAATTTGTGTTGCTAATTAATTATTTGAGCTCTGAAATATGGATAGCGACAAAACGATTAGCAATATTACAGAAATATTTGTGGACAGTTTAACACTTTGACTGCCAAGCGTTTCTTGCTATGTCGGAACCGCGATGCGATAAAATACTGCAGAGTATGATTAAATCGTGCAAAATGAAAGTAATGCACAGTTGTTAGAAGCCAAAGTATTGAAGCGCCGTTCCAATATCAATTGCTTTTACAAAATTGCAAATAGGATTCATTGCGAATTTTTTGCATTTTGAGTACAATCTTTTGCACCGGTCACCGATGACCATCATGGCAGTGGACGTGTTAACTACTAACAAATCATCACTAATTTAAAGATATTTGACGCAAAAAAATACCCGGCCACTGGGTACGATTAGCAATAGAATGCTCGGTCCGCAAAGTGTTAATAACAGCGAACACGTGCGAAGCGGTGGCACATTGTTTCGCATCAAAGGGATCTGATACGTCGCATAGCAACACTCAGACCGAACTTTTATATACAATAACGATTATATACAATAACCGACTGATGCAACGTTTGTAAAACAAAGCGCCCTTTTATCGCGTAAAATGTACTATCGTCCGTGGTCCGGAAAAGAATGACTTCTCGGTGGGTCGGACGCACTCTCGATCATGCACTGCCCTTTGTCGGTGCTGCGTTCGTTTCGTTTTCGGCGTATCGTTCTTCGGCGGCAGTGCATTGCATCACCCAGTCGTTCGATACTTCGTTGTCATAAGAGATCGTCTTACACGTTTGTCTTTTGGGCAGTTACGGCTAAGATCTCGTGCGAGACACATCAGAGAATTGTGTTAGTAGGCAAATTGTCTTCCTCAAGTACAGGTAACCCTCCTATAACACGGTAGTTAGGTTCCTAGAAAATGCCGTGTTGTGTGAAACCGTGTTGCATGAGACCCTGAGCTAGTACAAAAAGGGGGGTTACGTTCCAAAAACTTATTAAAAACAAATTTTTTTTTTAATTCGACATAAACAACTTAATTTTTATTAAAAATATAAATGCATGTACAACACAAAGTAAACAAACAAATTTAATCTAACGCCACCATAATTTAATGAATTTATTGGTCGTCACTGCTCAGTATAATCAACCGAGAACATTTTTTCGGTGGAACGATATTGCCTTCACTTTCAGAACTTTTTTCTCTATTTAAAGTTTTTGTATGTTTTCCCCTCTTAAAAAAATCTGTAATCGAACTTTGCTTGCTGGTTCTAACTAGGTCATTGTAAATTTCGCGGTATGGAGCTAAACAGTTTTGCAGCTCCCTTTTGAATTTTCGACTTCTTTCCGTGAAAGGATCTGTATTCAAGAAAAATGACTCGAGATTTTCCACTAAGCATAGGCCTTCTTGTATTTTTTTAATGTTAAATTCTTAACTGCACAATCTTCATCAGAGCTAGCGTCCTCAAAATCGATTTGATTTGCATCTAGGGATGCCATTTCCATCAAATCCGCTTCGTCAACTTCTTCTTCCACTAATAAATCTTGAATGTCTTTGGTAGCCATATCCACAAAATCTTCGCCTCCGATTGATTTAGCGACTTCTAATATGGCACCAATTTCATTTTCTGATGTTTCACGCATGTTTTCTGTTTCAACTGAAGAGGGCCATATCTTCTTCCAACACGCATTTAAGGTTGATGTTTTTATTTCTTTCAGCGACAAGGATATGTCCCCAATGTCCTACGGGGGACACAGGCCCCGATAAGAGGAACAACTGTGTTATAGGATGCCGTGTTGTAGGAGTGTTCCCGCAATTTACGAATCGTGTTATAGCGAAACCGTGTTATAAGATACCGTGTTATAGGAGGGTTACCTGTACTTACTCACGCGATACTTTTTGTAAAGTGTAGAAACAGTTTTTGTTAATAAAAACTCATAAAACCCTTAATCAGGCTTCTCTTACTCTAAAGGCAGAGAAGTCGCCACGTGTAATTCGCGACCGAAATCCACGTAATCGCCTTTGCACGTGGGTAAGAACGCAAGGTGCGTTCGGGCAAACCCGTTAGTAAAATTCAGCAACGGGCGCGCACAACTCCAGTTGGGTAAATTCACCTGAACGATCTTCACGGCAGCAGTACGAATACGAATAGTATTCATCTTAACACATTGCGGACGGATGACGAGATATCTCGTCATTCCTATTTCGTCGTTCGGGGCCGTTGACGAGATATATCGTCTTGCATATTCTGTCGTTCGGAATAGGTGACGACATGTCACACAATCGCTACGTAATTGTCAGAGGCAGTTTTTCGTAATTTGTATTGCGAATTAATTATTTGAAGCTCTAAAATATGGATAGCGACAAAACGATTGGCAATATTACAGAAATATTTGCGGTACAGTTTATCGGATACATGAAATGATGACGAGAATTTTAATGTCATGTCACTTCACTTAGTGTCATCATGTTGTAAGAAATATCATACTTTGAAAAATGTTTAGTTTGTATACATTTTTATTTATTAAAAAATATTAAAAAATCATTCATTTTTAAAGTTGCTGTTGAAAATAAATATTTCATGCGACAATCATTTTTAACTACTAACAAATCGTCACTAATTTAAGAATATTTGACGCAAAAAAATACCCGGCCACTGGGTATGGTTAGCAATAGAATTCCCGGTCCGCAATGTGTTAACGTAACTGTTTAATCTTATCTGCATCCAGGCATTCGCTGGATGGAGGACAGGTTAAAGATGAAGGAGATGATTGATAATCGTCAAACTTTGCTTCTATATTTCTGTGTTCGATTATTTATTCAATTACCCAAAAATGAAGACAAAATTATTTAATGCTGTCTGCAGCTAGATCTCACCGGATGAAGGACAGTTTGATAGTGAGAGAGATGGGCAATAATCGTCATACTTTCTTTTCTGATTTCAGTCTTTACTGCAGGGCTGAATTCGGTCATTTGTGTTCTCAATCAAAATGCGATGGTAGCCCAAAATGTAGGAATACTTTTCAAGGATTTAGATAAAATCATTTAGTGCTCTTTGCCTCCATATTATTATTCTGTGGAGGGCAGGTAACTTTTTAGATAGTCTTCGCGACAGCACTAAATTCGTTTCTTTGTGTCTTTAACAAAATTGTGATGATATCCCGAAAGATTTTGAATTCATTTAAAGAATTTTGTCAAAACGATATGATACTCTATGAGTACAGATTTTTACTGGCTCAAGGGCTGGTTAACGGTGGAGAACATGAAAGACACTTGGCACACTTTACATCTTATTTTTGTGTTTCGATTGCGTAAAATCCATGAAAAAATCTTTGCTGCATCAACGACTTTGACTATTTGAGTGTTTGAAAGAAAATCACGATAACGCTCCAAAAACCCTGAAGTACATTCTCAGATTTTAAGTAAAGGCGTTTGATCATGTCTATACGTGTACTTCGTATCATGTTTGGAGGATCCATTTTTCAGTACGGAAAGAGATCCACAGGAGTTGGCACATTTCTTGATTTTTATTTTTATTTTTTAAAAAGTTATCGGAAATATCTGTGCAGCATTAATGGATTCGACTGTTAGAGTACTTTAACCTAAAACGTGATAATGCTGTACGGAATGAAAGTAACTTTCAAAAATTCAGATAAAATCGTCTGGTTCTCTTCAAATGCAAACTTTCTGCAATAAGAGCATTCTTTTAAACACTAGACCTATTCAGAAATATGTAGGTATACGGCGTAGAGAATTTGGAAATTAGAAGCCTCAGAAGGAATTGAAATTTTATATATATTCATACCGCTTCATTAGTAAAATTCAGCAAGAGTTGCCAAATAATAATAGTAATAATTCCTGTGATATTGTTCGTGGAATTTGCAGTCCGTAAAATTGACTGGTTCTGTAAATATATTATTAATCAAAAATGTACATCGAAGCTAGTTGTTGCTCTTTCTACTTTATTTTTATCTTTATATTTTGTTTAAGATGCCAGAAAGGATTTTGCGGTGTAATCTTAGTTCGACAATTTGTATCTTTAATCGAAGCATGACAACGCTTTAGTGACCGAAAGTATACTTCCTTTCTGTTTAACAGGTTGATCGCTCAGCATAAATTCTGTATGTTTTTCTGTAGTGTCAAATCCTCAACAGTCTGACACATTAGCTGTTAACAACAATTCTTTTTTCTTTCCAATACAGATGAAGCTGTTCGGGAGTAACTTAAAAACACAAAGTTTAGGAAACAGAATTGGTTACAGAATTTGGAGTATAACGCGCAATTTAATAGTTACGAAAAAGTTTGGCAAATACGTATATTTTGTTGATAAACAAGTTTATAAGTCTGAGTTATTACCTTAACTGTCCTGAAACGCCATAACTGCACCCAAATTGTTCCGAAGAATATCATAAAAAACAACTGTAACATTATATAATTTTCCCATATAAAGTACATTTCAGGAACTTATGTATAGTTGTGTGCATTGTTATTATTAAATACCTTCGTTATTACCAAAAACTTCTACAAGCATATCATAACTTGTGGATAAATCTGTGACATGGTATTTAATGTGTTACAAAAGAAAACTTTAAACATGTTTTTCACATTAAATATCACAAGTAAATGATGTGACTTTTATATTTGCTATAAAAAAACAAAAAAAAATCCGAATGACTCACTAGCCAGATGTTTTTTTTTATTTACCGCGTATTTTACGACGAACTTTCCCTCCAACTCAATAGGAACTTGTGTATAGTTGTGTGCATTGTTACTATTAAATACCTTCGTTACTACCGAAAACTTCTACAAGCATATCATAACTTGTGCATAAATCTGTGACATGGTATTTAATGTGTTAAGAAAATAAATTCAAGTGTGACAATTTGCCCCAATGTTTTCACTTACTGCGTATTCTACACGTGGAATTATTTAGTAATTACACACTTCGATGCTTGATACCAATCTGCCTTTTGCTAAAATTAACGTGTTTGTTACTTTCTATTCATCCGCAGCATTTATTTCGCTTGTTAAGAATGCAAGACGTGTTAGCTCATTCAATCTAATATTTCACGTTATGTGCATGGCTGGTACACATTAACTCAAATATTACCACGTTTACCAAAACACTCATACGCATGTGTGCTGACGATGTGGATTTTTAAATTGTACAACCACGATATTTTTCCGCAACATTTCCGTTACTTTCATATCCAGTCTCACAAAAATTCTGCTTAATCTTAATTACTGAGTGATATAAACAAGTCTCCTTTTCCGCTGCGATAGTTTATTGTTTAAGCAAGTTTATTCATACACTTGGTATTGTTTCACAACAGACTTTTATTCTGTGTTTCTCATCGCGAGTGTCTGTAGTAAAGAATTTTTTAATCTTTAATAGACTAAATATAAATTTAATTAATGTAAATTCTAAGCCAAATTATAGGAATATTATTTGAATTGTATATGAATATTATAAATAGTTACATTGAAAGCTGAATTTATCGTACGTATACCATACAGAAATTATATGAATATAATATAAATTATATATGCATTATAGAATTGCGCTTATAATTTTCGTTACCTGAATTAATGTTCACTCTGTCATACATTGGACGATTCACCATTGTATGGACTCTTGATGAGGAAACCACTAGGTTTTGAAACTGTCGAGGATTTGCACCACCCATGGGTTTTTATATTAACATAGTATTCACTAAATCATAACACACTGAGCATCGTTATTTATTATAAATTGTGTTATGAATTTAAATATAATATTAAATGAATCGCTTACGTACCAAGTTGAATAACTTCATGCAGTAAAGAGTAATCTTTTTATTTAGAATACTAACGTGTATGCACTGATGAAGAGTTTTTTTTTGTCATTATAATGGAATGCATATTTTTAATTGGAGGTAATCGTTCTGGATTGTGAATAGCTCATATATCACATCATAGCGAAATATAACGACCGTGGACTCCTGAAAAGAGGATCAAAGGATCCCGAAACGCGCTGAGTTTCACGTACAATTAGCAATAACTAATTTCAATGAACCTCGAGAGTTGCCAAAACTAGGTTGAAGATAAACTCAAACAAAAGTGAACATAGGCAAGCAACGTAATGAACGTATGGCAACGTACTTCATCATGGTACTGCTTACATAGAAGAAGGGGACAAAGGAATAACCAGTGAATGTGTGTTACGATGCCAGGAAACAAAAGAATATTAAGTATGCTCCCAACTAACACGGGAAGTTATATTTGAATATAAGCCGTGCATTTACCAAATTGATTAGCGCCCCACTCCCCTCAAAATAATGCAAGAATCAATAAACTGTTCAGCACTTAAATTTGAAAATATTCTAAAAGTGCAGTTAATCAGTTTGGCATGTGAATGTAATCCAGTAATTAACCTGATTACGCTTAAAACGTAACTTTTCCGTCGGTCTTACTAGTTTCTTTACTTATCACCTGTTGTTTTTGTAATTTTAATTTCAATTATTTTCCAACTTTTTCGTCGGTAAAGTCATGGTGGAAGAAAAATGTTCAGAATTTAGAGCTAAGTGAAAATGGAGTTCCCATAGACGACATGCGAATATTGTGATATTTATCCAAACAGTTTCGAAAGATATCACCCGAAAGTTAATTACAAAATGTAACATTTCTGTCTTATTTACACTAAAATAAAGTATATTCAGAAAATTAATAGAAAACGGAAGAATTTCTAAGCAATTGCCTTTAAATTCAATTCTTCTTTAAACTAAAGTTTCTATTTCCAATATTGGAAAATGAATCACAACTCTGAGTTAACATTCTATATGTACGAGAATAATTATGATATCATTCACACCGAAATAATATGGGTATTTTTTTACGTCAAAATGTTTTTAACATGATTTGTTACATCAGATGTACACATTGCTGCCGGGTGGTCACCGGTAAAATTTCCAATAGATTTGACTAAAGATCAAAAAATTTTGAAGCCTGTTTGGAATCTTGTGAAAAGCAATTTATATTGGAATGCATTCTAATGAGCAAAACGTTTTACGCGTACTTGAGAATGTTTTTAATTATATTTATTTTTAATATTTTTCTTCTTGCAACTTAAAAAAATGTGTTAAAACTAAACATTCTTTAAAGTATGATATTTCGTAAAACATGACACCTTGTGCATCCTGGGAACACGACAAAGTGTCAGACAAATCACTTGTTTCTCGTCATCACTTTGTATCCGTTAAACTGTCCGCAAATACTATACTATTGCTAATCGTTTTGTCGCTATCCATATTTCAGAACCAATAATTAATTCGAATTACACAAATGACGAAAAACTGTCTTTCGCAATCACGTTTAACTGTGTGATATCAAACCGTCTCGAACGACAGAATATGCAAGACGATATATCTCATCATGGCCCAGAATGATAAAATACGCAAGACGATATATTTCGTCAATGGCCCCGAACGAAAAAATAGTCAAAAAATGGATAATCGTCAACAGTCAGAGATGTGTTAACATTCTATATGTACGAGAATAATTATGATATCATTCACACCGAAATAATATTGAGTGTACGAATGTTTTTAACAACTTGACTGCCACACCAGATGCACATATTGCTGCCAGGTGATCACAATAAAATTTTCAATATTTTAAGCTAATAATGATAAAATAATAAGAAATATGGTTATATAACTTTATGGTCTTATCCAGAGTGCATTTCTCATGCTACTTGTTACTTTTCTCTTGGTCACTGCCCCGGTCACCACGGAGCAATCTGTTGCAACGCAAGCACATGAAATGCTGTGTCTATGGAAAATCGTCGTTGTCTCGTACTCAAGGAGTTTCCATAAGCATTGCAATAAACGCCGAAACTACCCAAATGGCTGATAACGAGGAACATGCGTTGTTTAAGACAGGAGACTTAGGGGTGTCACCTCATCCCCAACCCATAATAAAGGAGGCTCAGTATGGGAAACACAGTGTGGAAACCCCAGTATGGGGAACCCAGTATATACATATATATGTAACAGTGAAACACCGAAATCTGGAGAATGTCGACTTTCACCGGTG
Organism: Cryptocheilus praepositus; assembly: GCA_033815515.1. Lineage (NCBI taxonomy): Eukaryota > Metazoa > Arthropoda > Insecta > Hymenoptera > Pompilidae > Cryptocheilus > Cryptocheilus praepositus. The sequence goes on from JAWWQZ010000334.1 coordinate 1,134,328, forward strand.
AATGTCAACATTCACATAGTTGCCTGGTGTCGCCATAGGTCGCTGGATCATACAAAGGTCATAAGCGTATTTTAAAATGGAACGATATGATTTTTTATTTATACTCTGGCAATGCGTTCAAAGATGAATACAGTGATCTATTATGAAGGTTATGCAGAGTTATTCAAGGCCAACTGCAATGGAAATTAAATTGTCTGAAGGCACTTGTAGAGTACTGCTACTAAGAGTGTTCAAAATTGTTATGTTGATTATCGAAATGTAATCTAAAACTTTGCGATGTGGATAATACTGCGTTATGATTTTCACATATATTTGTTACAGTGCAAACACCGAAATGTGGAGAATGTCGACTTTCACCGGTGAATGTCGACATTCACATAGTCGCCTGGTGTATGTCCGAAATATTTGCTAAATACCCTTATTTCTGACTTCAGCCGGTAATTGTTGATATTCACCATGCACTAATGGTGAATGTTGAACATGTTGGAGATTTATATTCTCTTCTCCGTAATTCAGTTGCTATAAAACGTCACAAGGGTGACGTAACTTTTTCGCCTCTCTTTCTGAAAGAAATGACCAAGAATTTAAAATATACAGTACATTCTACATGAGAAAAGAATTTTGTAGTAATAAAAAAATTACTTACTTATGTGATTCAAATCTTATTTATTGCAACAACTTAAACTATTATGACACTTTGAATTGCACAAGAGTCCCTTGCTTTTACAATTTAAACTATTATGGCACTTTGAATTGCACAAGAGTCCCTTGTTTTTACTTAAAGTATTAAATTATTAACTTAAACTATTATGACACTTGTTTGAGTTTTCTGTTTTGGACCTCCACCAGAGCATATCTGTGATTGTCGACACACACCGGAGAGGGTCCGAATGTACAACAATGTAATGAAATACTCGATCTTTCACCGACGTATTTGGTATCTGTTGACATTCACCGGTAAAAGTCGACATCCTCCAATTTCGGTCATTCACGGTAACATATGTGTGTGTGGTGTGTGTAGTCTCTCTATGACTAAAGAGAATAATTATTTAATTTATATATTAAGAAGGATAAATTAATCGGTATAAGTGTCTAATTTCCGTCATACTTCTTCTCGAGGTGAACCTCAACTGAACAAACTGCCGATCACCACCTCGCTCGTTTATTCTGTTTTCATCCCCATGACAACCGATTTGTTCCAGAATCTTCTCATTGGTGTTACACTACCACATATATGTGTAGAATCTCGGGTATAGCGTTCTCGAGTTAAGATTGTGATAAGAATTTAAATGCAAGAGGAAGAGAGAGCAAAGGTCACATATGATCCTCAATTATTATATGGCTGTATTATAGATGACGAGTTTGTTGAATAATTGTGTTGTGTGGTTGCGTGGATGCCAGTTAAAAACAAAACGCCAGAACGGAAAGACACAAAGATTAAAAGAATAAAATACGAAAAGACGGAAAGACGAAAGTTTAAGAATCAAGACTAAAGTGTGTTCTTTGTGTTACTATTATTTAGAAATATTATAGTGATAGTCCAATTTTTTAGTTTCACTTATGTAAATCCTCCATATAATTTGGAGAGTTCGGCCATCAAAAAAAGGGAGCAGCAATAATTTTACCATAACACAGTATACAACGCGACACATAGCACAGCATTATACAAAAATAATACACAATCGACCAAAGACATTTAATTATTTCTATTGGCTTCTGTCGTGATTGCGACAAGTTCTCGTATCAACTCAGTACAAAATGACATTTGCTGCGGTCGTGGCAGAATTCTGGATACAACCAGTACCGTGTCTTACATTCCAGTACACCGGTGTTCAACATAATTCTAGAAGCAGGGAGACAACACAATTAATCAACACGTTAATTTACTCTTCATAAATTTCTCTGAATGTTTCTCTACGAATTTAAGAATACTACCTAACATAACTGTTCGACGTCGAGTTAGATGACGACGGAATGCAGATGAAGGAAAGGCCAGCATACTTGGTGCGTACATTTTACAAAGTACGTTCACACAAAAATATTGCAGATCATGGTTCGAAAAATGTTAAACATTGGGCAAAAATAGTCGATGCATACTGCGCAGATTGCGATGACTATAGTGCTGTGTCTTCCCACGCCATACCATTGCTTTACCTACACGGCATACAGAGGCAATCAAGGCTGAACATACAAGTGAGATGCGCAAAGTGTCAAGGTGGGCGTGAAACGTCATCGAGTTGACCGCGTGTGTTTTGGAAGGGAGGCGTAGAGGCATAAGTCCCCTTTAACACTTTGCGGACCGGGCATTCTATTGCTAATCGTACCCAGTGACCGGGTAGTTTTTTGCGTTAAATATTTCCAAATTAGTGATGACTTGTTAGTAGTTAACACGTTGACTGCCACGACGGTGACCGGTGACCGGTGCAAAACATTTGACTAAAAATGCAAAAAATTCGCAATGAAGCCTGTTTGGAATCTTGTAAAAGCAATTTATATTGAAACGGTGCATTCTAATAGAGCAAAATACGTTTGGCAGTCAACGTGTTAATAATCCTTGTCCCGTGAAATATTTATTTTTAACAACTTTAAAAATGAATGTTTTTTTAATATTTCTCAATAAGTAAAAATGTGTAAAAACTAAACATTTTTTAAAGTATGATATTTCGTAAAACATGACACTAATGAAGTGGAACACGACAAAGTTCTCACAAATTTTCATCATTGGTGATCGACTCTTTCATCACGAATATTCATATTGTCGACTCTTCATCACTATCTTCATCACTTCATCTTGATGTATCCGTTAAACTGTCCGCAAATATTTCTGTAATATTGCTAATCGTTTTGTCGCTATCCATATTTCAGAGCTTCAAATAATTAATTCGCAACACAAATTACGAAAATATATCTCTTCAGTGGCCCAGAATTACGAAATACGCAAGACGATATATCTCGTCAATGGCCCCGAACGACGAAATAGCAATGACGAGATATCTCGTCATCCGTCCATAATGTGTTAAGAGAGAGAGAGAGAGAAGCTTCACTTGCCAATTTAAGGGATCATTCTACTTTAGGCGCTCGAAAAATGGGCTGTTTTTACGATTTTTTTTTGGCGTTGCTATTTTATAGATGTGTAATGAGAACGTTGTAGAATGAATCCGTTGTCATAGAGAAGAAAACAGAATAAACGAACGAGCAGATGATCGGCAGTTTAGTTCAGTTGAAGTTCAACGCGAGAAGTACTGCGCAAATTACAGAGATACTTACCTTCATCAATTCGTTTATCTTTATTCATTAATTCGTTAAATAATTATTCTCTTAGTCATAAAGAGATTACATAGATATTAATAAAAGATGATTGGGCTCAATAAATACACTCTTAAAATACATGAAACAATTTTTTTTTTTTAATTTATTTTAGTCAATATTTACCAGGTGTACAAGTATGAAATGCGGATTGTTTTTCTCAAAAAAAACGTGTTCAATTCGGAAGAATGATAAAAAGTGGTTTATTCAAAGTATGCTCCATCGCTTGCTATATATTTCTCCCATCTTTCGGGCAATTTGTGAATACCACGCCAATAAAAATCTTCCCCTTTTGCTGCGAACCATTCATCGAGTCATTTCTTCACATCTTCGTACGAACCAAAGCGCTGTTCACTAAGTGCGTGACCCATCGATGCAAACAAGTGGTAGTCGGAAGGAGCTAAGTCTGGTGAGTAAGCCGCATGGGGTAGAACTGCCCAGCTGAGTGCTTCCAACGTGTCGCGTACCGGTTTTGCCGTATGCGATGGAGCATTATCATGAAGAAAAATGACTTTGTGTTGCCTCTTTCGGTATTGTGGCCTCTTTTCAAGCAGCGAACGGTTCAAATCGGTCAATTGTTGCTGGTGGCGTTTAGCATTAACCGTTACCCCAGGTTTTAGCAACTCATAATTTACGATGCCCGTCTGGTCCCACCAAACACAGAGCATCGTTTTTCTGCTAAAGCGATTCGGTCTTGCGGTTGATGTGGATGGTGCGCCTGGATCTACCCATGATTTTTTGCGCTTGGGATTCTCAAAATAAATCAACTTTTCATCACCTGTAACAATACGATGCAAAAACGACTTCCTTTTGTACCGAGTGAGCAAAATGTCACAGGTGTTTTTGCGCTTTTCCATTTGCCTGTCGTTCAACTCATGTGGTACCCATCTACCGGTCTACTGAATCTTTCCCATCTCTCCTAGTCGATTGGAAACAGCTTGTTGACTAACGCCCAATTGCTCGGCGAGTTGTTTTTGTGTTTGCGAATCATCTTCGTCCAACAACGTTTGCAATTCCACATCTTCGTATTTTTTTGGCGGTTTTCCCCGTTCCTCGTCTGTAACGCCGAAGTCACCACTTTTGAAACGCCGAAACCATCGTTCACACGTATCTTGCGATGGAGCATGTTCGCCATAAGCTTCGCGAAGTAATCGGTAAGGTTCAGCAGCAGTTTTCTTCGAATGAAAACAAAAAATGAATGCCGTCCGCGAATGCTCTTTGTTCGGTATAAATTTCGACATATTGAACACAACAATTCACCACTATGCACACACTTCTTCCAATTTATCACACGTGCGCGTCTGACACTTGTTGATAAGACAACAAAATGGCGCAGAGTAAAATCTTTATAACATAAACACTATTGGAGCGCTATCTGTTATTTAAAATCCGCATTTTATACTTGTACACCTGGTATATGCAGAAAAGGTAGACAAAGATAATTCTCCAAAAAGTAGACAGGTAACTCACGTTGTCGATTTCTCTAGAACAAATGATCTGAAACATAAAAATCAAACAGCATGAGATAAAGTATATCTATGGGTTCGTCCCAAACTACAATTATTAGTTTTTATGTATAATTAACAAAATGGTGACAAACCATATGTCATTTTTATCTATACTGGTGAAAACTGCTAACGACAATATATCGTTCGATATGCGTGGGCATGTCAGTGTGGGCTTTACGGAGGAATTTTTACACAAGTACTTGACGAAGATAGAAGCAGCGATGAATTATTGTTATGTCAAGAAACCGACACCCCCGTAGTGCAACTCGTAGTAGGGAAAGTACAAACAATATGGAAGTAGCCGAACATGAGGAGAATCATTATGCGAAGGTCATTTTAATGATATTACTTTAACAAACGATACTCTATATAATAATATTTTGTTGTGTGCAAATCCTGTTCATAAAAGATAACCGGCTTTTTGATTTTTCCCCTTGTCTTTAACTTAAAGCTGTTACTACAATTTTAAACTGATATTAAAACATTTATGCCATAAATTTATTGCCCCTTATTTTTTAGCATGTTTCTATTTAAATTTTCGAATTATCATTTTTTACAGAAAGTCTATATTTTTTTCCCCCCTAAATTTCACCAAACTCTGTCAAGTTGGCTCGGTATTTTTTGCTTAGGTACAATTTGTTCGGTCGGTACTAAAATGATTAAACACTAAGTGATCTCAACTGAGAAGAAGGGCACTTATATCAATTATTCAAGTTGCTCTTCATTCCGTTGCGTTAACATCCCTCATGGAATTGGTTTCCGTTCGATAATGTTTGCCAATCGTATTTGCCGAATTGTCTCTCGTATAGATGAGTTTCAAACTATAACGGTATGGTCGTGGTGATGCCTCATTGCGTGTTGAGTTCGAAGTTCAACCTCAAACTTTCGTCTCTTCCTTCGAATGTACACCACTATTCAATATATATACATGTAGTTGCCTTCAGGATACTAATTAGAAAGTCTATTTCATTAAGCGCATCGTTGCTTCTTTCCAATATAAAAACAGAGTTGCGAAGAAGTAGCAGAGTGTTTTCGGATTTTAAATGACTTGATGCGATACTGCTGAGATGATATTCGTAAAAGCAAATGGTTTTCTAGAAGGGGAATAAAACCTTATCGCGATTATTCAACACCCGAATTATGATGCGCTTATTTTTAACCCTTTGCACTTGACTGTCCCTTCTGAGGGAAAACCGAGGAATGACATGTTATTACTGGCAAGGATATATGCAAACATAACAATTGTGTCAGTATTTGTTTTCTTAAGATATTTCTGGTTGAATACAAGTAAGAGCAATGAAAAAAGTGAACAACCTTTGTCTACGATTGAAAATGTATAAAATGTTTTGTCAATCAACTGAAATTTCCAATAACTGCTAAAACGTCGGTCTACAACAAATTTAGACAGCAGGCTGAATGATAAATTGATGATAATGAAAAACAAAACTAAATTTGATGATAAGGAAAAATACTAAGCGGAAAACGGCAAACAACCTATCATTGCGAGATTTGTTTAAACAAACTCGCAATGCAAAATTTCCATTTTAATTAATAATGTATGTTCTAAGAAAGTTTGATGTAATATGCCAGTTGAATAGAGTAACTGTTTCCGAAACTTCTTCGCGATTCAGTATTCAGTATTTCATGAAGAAACCTGTTCGAGTGCAAAGTGTCATAAATTTTATGTGAGATAAAAGAATTCTGGAATTGTTTTAACGTATAACAAGAATATATATTCACTAATGTCTAGAAGTTTATAGAACAAATTGGGGTTGTCTGCGACGTGTTGTCTATGGGTTTTGAGGAGTAGCCGATGTTGGTTTGAGTTAGAATCGTTAGATTTACCATTTTTGCGGAACAGGATAGTAATATCTACATACATGAGGCACTATTTTATGTAGGTCCATATTTAGACCTAACGGAAGGACCAGAAGCGTTTATAATATTTGCAGATATGAGGCATGGTCTTTTTTAAATTTGTTTTCAAAATGCAACTGAAAATCTTATTTAACACGTTGACTGCCGTGCGTATTTTGCCGTATTAGAACGGCGATACTATAAAATACTACAGCGTTTAACTGAATTATGCAAAATGTAAATAATGTGCAAGTATTGGAGATCAAAGAATCGCATCACTATTCTAACAATAACTGCATTTATAAAATAATTATTACTACCCATTGCGAATATTTTGGATCTTCAATAAAATTTCTTGCGCCGGTCACCGGTGACCCCCACGGCAGCCAACGTGTTAACTTCAACAAGAAAAGCGTCACCCATATATGGGTGACGCGGAAAGCACCGTGTTAAATTTGTTTTCAAAATGCAACTGAAACTATTATTTAACATCAACAAGAAAAGCGTCACCCGTATATGGGTGACACGGGCCCCACGGAAGCATGCCCATCACCCAAGTATGGGTGACGCGGTACGCAACGTGTTAAATTTGTTTTCAAAATGCAACTGAAAATCTTATTTAACTTCAACAAGAAAAGTGTCACCCATATATGGGTGACACGGGAAGGACAGGAAGTTTATGCCCATCACCCAAGTACGGGTGACGCGGTACGCAACGTGTTAATATGGGGTAATTGTGTTTTTTTCGTCTTGTTCTTAACATTAAACGTACCGGTACTTCACACCTACCTATTCTTACCACGAAGGATCATTTGACCCCTTACGAAATAAACGTTGATTTTCAGAAAGAAATTCCTAATTTATTGAAGCGAGAAATTTTATAATCAGAGGATATAAGAATTTGCAGAAAGTTAAATGAACGAAAGAAATGACAATGAATGTAGGATTTGAAAGTAAATTTGGAATGGGGTCATTTGACCCGGCTTGGTACATTTAGTGTTAACAGTAGATAGTGTACCATTTTAACCTTTACAGCGTCGAATATTCGCGTCGAATGGGTCGGGGCTGCACGAGACACAATCTTGATACGAAATAAGCAACTGTGTTCTGGCTCGAAAATAACTTGCTATCCCCCTTCCCCCTTCTTTATTTGAAGTCGGTTCTATAGTGAGAGCTCCGAATACGAGTGAGGTCTATGAAAGCAAGAAATTATATCTGTGCAGGCAAATGAACAGTCATTGTAGCTGCTATCGGCCCCTCCGAATACAAAGTAAAGCCGAATAGTATACCTGACCCGTAATAAGCAGCTGGCTTAATTTGGAACAGAACTATACTTTGAAGTTTTATGGCAAGACTTAACAATTTGCAGAAGTCCACGTTATTAATAGCACGACATCTTTTATTGGTTATCGCTTTTCTTGAAAATTCCATGTGACCAGTTATACTTTCTGTTAAAATATATAGTATATTTTTTACATCTTTTGTATGATTCGAACTATTCAGTAACATTACCGGTGGCAAGGATAACAGAGACAGGTTTTTCAAATGTTGTAAAATGTCACGTTGATCGGACTAGTAGTTTCTGAGGCATTAGGTGCAGGGAGGAAGCGCTTTTTTGCTCCTTTCCGTGTACATTCCAGCTTCGCCAAGAATAAATATTGAACATCGCCAAAGTTTCCACCTGGCGGACAGTATGATACTATTTAATACGTTGACTGCCAAGCGTATTTTGCTATGTTAGAATCGCGATGTGATGAAATACTGCAAAGTATGATTAAATAGTGTACTATATACATACAAAATACACCGAATAATACAAGGAAAGAATATAAAACATTAAGACAGGATTTGAAATGTCCGAAATAAATATTAAACCCAATTTTGCCAAAATCTTACTTTTTGGAACAGTAAATTGCGCACCATAGTAGCATGTAATACGCTTAAAATGCCAATCGGTTTTAAATGCTATTTTTTTTACGAAGCCTTGCATGAAACAATTTTGCTATTTTAACTAGTATTTTCTGTCACAAAACAAAACAAAATGGTAAGAAACTTAGAAATTTGAACTATTTTTTAAGAACGTCTCCATTAAGAGAACCTTCTCATTCTTTAAAAACTTACAATCATTCTTTAAGAATCCAGGCCATCAATGTTTCGGCATATCATTAAAAAATACTTACTATTTTATAAGGCAATTGGTAACGGCAAACGAACCTATGTTTCGGTATATCATTATAAAGTACTTATTGTTTTATAATATAATGAAATTGGTAAGGGCAAACGAACCAATGTTACAAATTGAGCAGACCTTTCCTCACCTATTCGAATAAAAACGTGCTCGATTTTTGTTCCATTACATTTCATGTTCGCGCGCGCCGCCCAAAAGCAGTTGCATACACGTTTGATATAGTGTTCGTATTGTAAATGTATTAGCTTGTTTGTGTCTCGAGTGAACTCATATCCAGTTTTGCTTCATTACTTAAGGTGTGTTTAATTCTTGTTAAGCGCATACTGATTGTGTTCTCTAATTACTGACGAAGCGACAGTATCGCAATTAATATCGCATTCAGTATCGCAAATAAATAATTTACGAACCGTTTAATACTACGTTATTATTCGGTTTGAAGATGAGAATCGTATTAATGATCTAATGTTGTCTCCTAATGTTGAATTTGTTCTTCATGTTTATCATTTTTTATAACAAGGTTTATTCGTATCCAACCTTAGGGCAATGTAGACATTTTTTCTACGCCTGCACATAAAAACAACATACATTTTGAACCACCTGCGCATACGGCCCTCGCTAAGCGTAAAATCCAAACAGAGTACAATTCGATTACAAAAATATGAAATGTCCAGAAACTGAAAACAACTATGGGAAAAGGTTGTTGGAGAAAATATCCATAACGAAAAGGGAAATACGGTTAATCAGATAATGGATTTGCAGCACCTGAGTATTCAGCACGCTATTTTTATCCGGAAAGTGGGTACTGTGAAAAAAGTATGCAAAAAAGCCCATGTAAAATAAAGGAATCTGCGCAGAAAAGGACCCATTTAGACAAAGTATACCGTTTAAAAGAGATTTGCTGGAACGTCGGAAATTAAGTGAAGCCATACAAAAATTAAGTTACAACAGAAAAATGCATTCAATTAAGTTATGAAAAATATAAAGAAGTTCAGTATTATTGTATATTAAACATCGAATTCATTTGTTTTTTGCCGTAGCAAAATCGTCTTCGACATTCGAAGAATTTCTTGTATCATTGTCTACTTTGAATAAAACGCCTCAAAAAAATGTGTAACAGTAATTAAAACATATAAAAGCATCGCGTAAAAGTAAACGAAGGATGAAAAAAAGCAGCGTTAAAGTAACGAGAAGATGTAAATGCCCGTAGAATATGTGTATGCCTGCCGCAGTGACGTAATAATAACAAACCGTCGAATGATGTCAGCGTGCCACAGCCGACACGAAAAAGTCATTGCTGACGTTAACAGACGTAACTGCAATTACCAGGTTGCTCAATAAGTTTTGTCGTTCGATAAGAAAAACACAATGTTATGGTTCAAAATACACTTTATTATTCAGTATAATCTCCCTGGACATTAATGCACTTGCTCCGACGATCCTCCAATCTGTGGATCCCATCCCTGAAGTGAGATTCCGGAAGGTCTGCAAAATACGCTTCAACAGCCGTTATGACCTCTTCATTTAACGAAAAACGCTTGCCACGCATAAATTTTTTGAGTTCTGGAAACAAATGGAAGTCGCTGGGGGCCAAATCTGGTGAATACGGCGGATGCTCCAACAATTCGAACTTTAATTCTTGGATTTTAGCCATTGTCAAAATGCTCTTGTGACACGGTGCGTTGTCCTGATGAAAAAGGATTTTTTTCTTCTGCAAACCGGGTCTTTTTTCACGAATTGTTTCCTTCAACTGGTCCAAAAGGTTGCAATAATATTCAGAATTAATTGTTTTACCAGTTTGCAAGTAATTCGCAAATAAAATTCCTTTGGCATCCCAAAAAACTGATGCCAGAACCTTCTTGGCCGATTTCTGGACACGAACTCGTTTCGAAGCCGAACAACCAGGTTCACACCACTCTTTAGCCTCTTGTTTTGATTTAGGATCATGGTGATAGACCCAAGTCTCATCCATAGTGATAAATCGACGCACAAAATCCACTTTATCCTTTTTAAAACGCTCCAAATGTTGTTGAGAAAGTCGCATTCGAATGTGTTTTTGTTCAATTGTTAGCGAATGCGGCACCCATTGTGCACACAGCTTTTTAAAACTCAAAATTTCATTTAAAATATGACTCACACTGCCTAATGAGATGTGTAGAGCCTCTACTAAATCCCTCTCAGTCAATCGACGATCTTCCAAAACCATATCCTGTACTTTGGCTACGATTTCTGGCGTTGATGCGGTTTTTGGACGTCCTTCGCGTGGATCGTCTTCAAGGCTTGTACGACCACGTTTAAATTCAGCAACCCATCTTTCTACTGTTCTAATTGAAGGTGAACGTTCATTTTACACTCTTAACATTCGTTCGTGAATTTCTTTTGGTGCTACACCTTCCAAAAATAAGAATTTTATCACTGCACGATATTCAATTTTTTCCATTGTCGAAAATACTGTGACACGGCGACACTAAATGGCTTGTAAACAAAGAATAAATTGACTGATTGAAATGAACCTTCACATACGTTGATAAGAAGAGTGAACCAACAAAACAAAAACAAATTTGGACTAGTAGCAACACCCTCAACAAAACAAAACAAAACTTATTGAACAACCTGGTACATCACAACAAGGGCTCCGAAAGATACCCATTCCTCTAGAAGCTTAAATTTTGGAACAAATAGACGAATGATAACTTCCGAAGAAAGGTTTTAATCGTAACAAATACACTTATAAGTAATCATCGCACATTTACACAACAACCGTTCTATGTACATATCTCCGGAAATCTCTATACTTCGGCATACGGTACAAAAAAAATGAATAATCTGCGAAATTAATAAGAAAATATAAAAGATTGATAGAAGTACAAGAGCAATTGAATTTTTTCCTTCGGAGAATATGCACCGTTAAGATGTTTGCACGTGATATACTATACGCTATCAACAGAGTTTGCAACTTTGCTTTCTTGAAAATCATCATTCAAGAATGGTGCGAAAACGTGCAACAGTTGCGATAAAAGAAGGAAAAAAATATCATTAACTTGCATGTATGTAGTAGTTTTTGCAATTTAGAATTGAAAAATAAGGCAAGGTTTTGTTAAGGCAATTTAACTGTGCCATCAGTGCCTTGTGTCTTAATTACCTAGTTTTAGTTTTGTAATCGTCGTTGTTCTCTTGTCTTTCTGCGATCCTCTTCTTTGCCCGTTTTGCTACATGAAATGTTGCTAAAAATTGATCGATATACGAATACTGTCTATGGTAGTCGTACCTGGACATAAGAACAGTACTTAAAGCTTTCACATTTTTGCCGTTTTTGTGCTCTTTCTTGTTATTTCCACAAATTCTTTTGAACCATTAACTTTTTACAATGTATCTATATAGAGAATACTGACAATTTACAGAAACTGGTGCTTTATAAAAAAATTAATTAATAACCTAATCGGTGTACGTATACTTTCTAAACAACTAACTGTAGATTGTGGTAAAAAAGGCACCCTGCAGGCTTGAAACTCGCACCATTTACAAACGACTTCATGCAACACTTATCTGTAAGCATCCCGTGCAGCATTAATGCTCATAACAGATAAGAGCACTGTCGTGCAAGCATTTAATTAGGTTGTAGGTTTATGTTATGTGTTTATCCATAAGTGTGTAACCCTAGTTAAAAGGTCGTTGCATCGGGCAAGCTGTGTTGTATACTTTCTTTTATTTGCATGGGCCATAATTGGCGTGGTCGCATAATTGTTGGACATTAAATTGACGTCGTTACAATAACTACTAGCAGAAATGATTGAAGGAACTTTTTTGAACTTATTAATTGTTAATTGTGCTTAAAAATGACTAGGAACTGGGGTTTTAAAAACGCAGGGTTAGACATAAGGTTATTTAGAGGGATGATTGATTGCACTAAACCATACCAAAAATCTGCAATTACACAGCAGACCCACTCACACTCCCTCACACATAACACACCACTATCAAACAAAATCCTTACCCATGATACTGCAATATAATCTCTCTCTCTTATACATCCACGCTCACACACACACACACAAGCTCAAAATCGCACTCCCCAATGTATTGGGTTGGAGGGAAAGTTCTGTCGTATTTTTAATAGGCAGGTAATTTTTCTTGTAAATAAAAAAAAAACATCTGGCTAGTGACTCATTCGGATTCTTTTTTGTTTATTTTAGCTGCTGTATAATATAAAAGGAGTCCTTTTTCACCGTTCATCATTTACTTGTGATATTTAAAGTGAAAAACATGTCAGTAGATAAAGTGCATTTACGACACTGCATTTTGTATGAATTCCAAAAAGAAAGCAACGCATCGGTTGCATATAAAAATGTATGTGCGGTATTTGGAAAAGATATTGTAAATGTTCATACTTGTCAAAGATGGTTTAGCAAATTTCGTTCCGGGGATCTGAGCCTCCAAGAAAGTGATCGATCTGGACGACCATCCAAGACCGATAATGATGTTTTACGATCCATGTTGGAAAATAATCCACATTTAACAAGTCGAGAAATTGCAGAAGAGTTTGGCATTCATCATACAACACATTAAATGTATTACGGTTAATATTAAACACATATTTTTATAAATTAGTTCAAATATTTTCTTTAAAATACGACAGAACTTTCCCTCCAACCCAATATTATAATTGCACTCCACAATATATTATAATTGCACTGCACAATATATTATAATCGCATTCCACATTATATTTTGTATTACACTGGGTTTATACAGGATGCACGTCTTTACGCAGTAAAGCTGGTAACAAACGGACCTGAAAGAGAAGGACTCTAAGGAAAAAAGCTCTAACAAGCTGAATCGTGTGATTTACGTAGCCGCGCATCTATAGACACGCTTGTTAACCGTTTTAGTGCTAGAGAGGTCTTTTTAAAAAATCGTGTCGGTCAGTGGTTCTTTAAAAAAAATTGTAAAAATGCAAAGCAGTGCGGTCAGGGTCTCTCGGCTCTTGGAAAAATGCTACATTGAAATTTAAGCGCACTATGAACTGACCATTGTCACCGAACGCCGCAGTCATTTTTAAATGCTCCTAATGTGTGTGTACTTCCAATTCTACATTTAACAAAATTCGACCTACATTGCGGGACCCTTAGATTCTCTCTCTAGTAGTTTTCATTGTAGAAAATATTCGAAATATGTATCAACTTGTAAGGCAAACCATGCAAATATCGGAAAAGTTTTTTCTTGAGGGAAGGCCTCTCGCAATGTCGAATACAAACTCCTGAAGACGGGACTCAAGGATCTGGAAAAATGGCAAGTTTCAAGCACAATTAACCGCAATAATTTCTGAAATAACCATAGGAAGGTTAAAATAAGATAAAAGCAATATCTTGTAAGATATTGCGTGAGATGCGAAAGTTACTCTTAAAAGAAGGCCCCGGAAGTATATGTGTGCAGCTACAAGCGTTTCGTCTTTTGTTTATTTTTTGTATACGCGACCGATGACTGTCGACGTGCAGCTGCGTAGGTCAGTCAATAAATTTTCGTTGCATACGACAGTCACATTGTTAGTACCCTTAGGTCACTTAGTATTTTGATGTAGTTCCTTTAGTATTTTATGTTTTGTTGCTACTCAGTATTCTTTTAGTATTTCCTATTTTTTGTGTACGAGGGTATGTTTCTAAATTTAAATATATGTGGGATCTCAAATACAGGCTCCTCTACTTAGCGTGGAAAAGTCGCCTGTGATCCTCAATTATTGTACTGATATATCATAGGTGACGAGTTTGTTGAATTGTGTTATTTGGTTGCTTAATAAGTCACTTGACGACAAAATGTAAAGACGAAACGGCGAAACGGCAAAACGACGAGAGATTAGGAAATAAGACTAAACTGTCATGGTTATGTTGTTATTGTTTATAAATATTATACTCTCTACTTTCACGTATTTAATTCCTATATATATATATATATATATACACCTTGATCAAAAACTTTTAGGACCAGTCGCCGTATGGCGCTCTCAGTGATTCGATTGATTTTTTTTTTTTTTTTTTTTTTTTTTTTTTTTTTTGTTTGTTAGGTTGCCACATCTGTCATTAACGTTCCCACCAAATATCAGCGTCATAGCTTAACATTTGTAAAAGATATACCATGTTGAGTACATCTACCTTTGCGCGTGTTTTCGATTTTTTACATATTTGTAAATGGCATCAACCTTGGATCAACGAATTTGCAAAAAATTTTGAGTGAAAAACGGATTTAACGGTCCGCAGACCTTGGAAATGTTGGAGAAGTGTTTCGGCAACGATGCTCTTTCGAGATGAAACGTTTTTTGGTGGCACGAACGCTTCCGAAGAAACCACGTTGTTTTCAGTCGAAAAAGAACGTGATGCTCGCAGTTTTCATGCATTACAACGGTGTTGTGCATCATGAATTCTTGCCAGAGCAACACACAGTCAACAAAATGTATCCTTTGGGCGTTATGAGACGTTTGCGTGAAGCAATTCGCCAGAAAAGACCGAATTTGTGGGCAAACAAGTCGTGGATTTTGCACCACGATAACGCACCGTCGCACAATGCGATCCTTATTCGCGAGTTTTTGACGAAAAATAATACGAATACTATTCACCAGCCTCCGAATTCACCTGATTTAGCTCCCTGCATTTTTTTTCTGTTTAACCGACTTAAAAAACCGCTTCGCGGAACGCGTTACAGCACTGGAAAGGATCTTATGGGGAAATCGAAGACGGCTCTGATGGACATACCAAAAATTGAATATCAGCGATGTTTCGATGATTGGATCAAGCGCTGGTATAAGTGCGTTGCAGTCGATGGGGAGTACTTTGAGGGGGACGATATCGATTATAATGGATAAATTTGTATTTTCGCTTCTATGAATAAAGTCCTAAAACTTTTTGATCAAGGTGTATATATATACCAAGTTGTTCAATAAGTTTTGTCGTTCGATAAGAAAAACACAATGTTATGGTTCGAAATACACTTTATTATTCAGTATAATCTCCCTAAACATTAATGCACTTGCTCCAACGATCCTCCAATCTGTGGATCCCATCCCTGAAGTGAGATTCTGGAAGGTCTGCAAAATACGCTTCAACAGCCGATATGACCTCTTCATTTGACGAAAAACGCTTGCCACGCATAAATTTTTTGAGTTCTGGAAGCAAATGGAAGTCGCTGGGGGTCAAATCTGGTGAATACGGCGGATGCTCCAATAATTCAAACTTTAATTCATGGATTTTAGCCATTGTCAAAATGCTCTTGTGACACGGTGCGTTGTCCTGATGAAAAAGGATTTTTTTCTTCTGCAAACCGGGTCTTTTTTCACCCATTTGAAATAATCGATGGCTTCGCGCGAAAACCCTTTACGCATCTCCTTTCAGCGAATTTTTTCCTTCAACTGGTCCAAAAGTTTGCAATAATATTCAGAATTAATTGTTTTACCAGTTTGCAAGTAATCCACAAATAAAATTCCTTTCGCATCCCGAAAAACTGATGCCAGAACCTTCTTGGCCGATTTCTGGACACGAACTCGTTTCGAAGCCGAACAACCAGGTTCACACCACTCTTTAGCCTCTTGTTTTGATTTAGAATCATGGTGATAGACCCAAGTCTCATCCATAGTGATGAATCGACGCACAAAATCCACTTTATCCTTTTTAAAACGCTCCAAATGTTGTTGAGAAAGTCGCATTCGAATGTGTTTTTGTTCAATTGTTAGCGAATGCGGCACCCATTGTGCACACAGCTTTTTGAAACTCAAAATTTCATTTAAAACATGACTCACACTGCCTAATGAGATGTGTAGAGCCTCTACTAAATCCCTCTCAGTCAATCGACGATCTTCCAAAACCATATCCTGTACTTTGGCTACGATTTCTGGTGTTGATGCGGTTTTTGGACGTCCTTCACGTGGATCGTCTTCAAGGCTTGTTCGACCACGTTTAAATTCAGCAACCCATCTTTCTACTGTTCTAATTGAAGGTGAACGTTCATTATACACTCTTAACATTCGTTCGTGAATTTCTTTTGGTGCTACACCTTCCAAAAATAAGAATTTTATCACTGCACGATATTCAATTTTTTCCATTGTCGAAAATACTGTGACACGGCGACACTAAATGGCTTGTAAACAAAGAATGAATTGACTGATTGAAATGAACCTTCACATACGTTGATAAGAAGAGTGAACCAACAAAACAAAAACAAATTTGGACTAGTAGCAACGCCCTCAACAAAACAAAACAAAACTTATTGAACAACCTGGTATATTCGTTAAAAAATCAGAACTATATCCATGCCGACCCAACCCACCAAAACCACCCCCCTTTTTCCTCCCTCACAAACTATTACCCTATTCCACGCAGACCACGACAGAAAGACAGTTTACGTTTCTCAACCCTCTACCGTTTACGCACAACTTCGTGCGACACTTATCTGGAAGCATTCCGCGCAGCATTAATGCTCATAACAGATAAGAGCTCTGCTGCGCAAACATTTAACTAGGTTGTAGGTTTGCAATACATGTTTACCTGCTACTGTACAGGGCAGATGGCTATCTACCAACTTGGGTCTACGATGACAAACATATATAACGGCTTTGTGCTCGCACTTCTTCACAAACAGTCAACTCCTTCCGGACGAAGTGCTGGCTATACCCGTATATACGGGCGCAGGAGAATAGTGAATGTTGTGGTTACGCGTAATGAGATTTGTCACGTGTTTGCACCACACATATTGGTTTTTGTATTAACACTTAGGACAACCGCACACACCACACATTGTCCGAGTAACATTGTCCAATTTTCACCACTTGAAAGACATAGAGAACACGTAAAAATCATTTTGACGGATAAACTGTGCTTGGTCGTAATGATTCGTTTTGCATGTAGTTTAGATATAACATGAAATAAAAGTAATTTACATAATTAAAGAATTAACCCTTAACGGACGAGAGGCGACTCTCAGTCGCCACGGTGTTCCGCGCGGCAGGACGAGTGGCGAGTGAGAGGCGACACTCGGTGTATATGTTAGATTTTGTTATCTCCAAACAACAGGGTCGCACTATTGGTTCTGGGAAAGGTTCCTTAGCTATCGATGGTCTCTTGTACAATGTATGAAATGACATACCATAACAGAGATAAGATATTGAAACATTCTTCGATGAGTGTAGCTTGAACAGTAGTTCCGACATCAATTGAGACTTGGCAAGCGTGACAAAAGCATCAGAAGAATTTTTTTAACGTGATTTTGTGTGAACCCCTGCAAAAATGGATTCCACAAATGAACTCAGCTCTAGTGAAGACGAATTTTGTTTTGATATGGTTCATGACGAAATCCGACGTATTCATAAAGAAGTTAGTGAGATGGAAAGTGACATAACGGATGAAGATGACGATATAGTAGTAGGCGTAAGAACTCGAAAAATCAGAGTGATAGATAGTGGATCCGAGAGTGATACTGATTGCGATAAATCAGAATGGACAGAGTGTGACGATTCCAAAGAACAACCACCCAGAATAAAATTCACACCGGGCGAAAGAGTTGCAGGACCACACGTACCGTCCAATGTGAGAGAACCTTTGGATTTTTTTAAGTTGTTCTTTACCGAGGAGCTAGTCGATCGAATAATAATCGATACAAACAACTATGTGACAATAAAATAGAGGGAAAGGCGCTATCAAGGTCCCTCTGGCAAACTTGGTACAATGTCACAAAGAATGAATTTTGGGCGTTTATTGCGGTGATTGTAAATATGGGGATAATACAACTTAGCACACAGCGAAAGTACAGAACATAATTTTTGTAAAAATAAAGTTTTAAAGGTGTAAATATAGATAAACAATCGAAATATAACGTTTTTATGAGATAATTTATATGTAAGATCATTTTATTATATTATGTAAGTCACTCAACGCATTCGCTAGAATCGCTTCGTCCTGCTACCACACCCGGTCGAAAAAGTCGTCGTCCGTTAAGGGTTAATATAAAAATTAATAACCTATAATATTTCAATATAATTTCTGAGTATGATAGTGTTTGAAACAAATAAATTTCAATTATGGCGAATAACATTTTTTCATTAACTTTAACTATACCGATTTAACGAGTTTTATTAAAATTTGCGTTTTACAAAAGGAGACAAGCTTTTTTTTATGAATTGCGAACAACTCCAATTCGAAAACGACTGAGTGATAAATTAGAATCTAGATAAAAGAAAGTGTAAGGGAAGGGAAACATGGGAGATCTTTTCATTGGGTTGGCTAAATTTTAACATAATATTCATTAATACGTTGAACGCCATGACATCCAAGTATGGGTGACAGATAAATTTTGACATATTTGGAAGAATTTTTAATAGCAAGAAAGATATTTAATAATAACACGCATAGCCATATATAAATGCTTCTAAGTAGTTTATATGTAAAGAAGATCCGGGTAACCCTCCTATAATATGGCTGATAGGTTTCTAGAATATGCCGTGTTGTGTGAAACTATATTATATGTGTATGAGAGCCAGAGCCAGTATGAAAAAGGGGGTTACGTTCCGAAAACTTATTAAAAACAAACGTTATTTTAAATTCCATGTAAGCCACTTAATTTTTATTAAAAACATAAATGTATGTATAACAAAACGAAAAGATACAAAAAATATTATTTTCATTTAATGCAACTTTATTTTAATATAATACAATTCTTCCTCATTACTGCATAGTACAACCAAACGGAAACTTTTTTTTCGTTGGAAGATATCAGGTTCACTTTCTGAACATTTTTCTTCATTTAGATTTTTTTGTACCTTCTATCCTCTTTAAGGAATCTGTTATTGTGGTTTGTTTGATAGTCCTTACAAGGTCATTGTAGATTCCATTTTATTGAGATAGCCAATTTTGCAGATCCCTTTTCAATTTTCAGCTTCTTTCAGCGAAACGGTCTGCATTTAAGAAAACAGATTCAAGATTTTTATCTAAGCTCAAGTCGTCTTGTCATTTTTGTGGCGTTAAATTATTAACTTCACAATCTTCATGAGTGCTATTGTCCGCAGAACTGATTTGATTTAAAACTTTGAATACCATTTCCATCAATTGTTCTTCCATTAATAAATCTTGAACGCCTTTAATAGCAATATCCGCAAAAGCTTCGCCTTCGAACGACATAGCATGTTGTAATATGCAACCAATTCGATTTTCTGACGACTCAAGCACGTTTTCTATTTCAACTGAAGATGGCCATATCTTCTTCCAACATGCACTTAATCTTGATGTTTTTTACTTCATTCAGCGACGAATATATGATGTCGTTATAGTGTTTAATTGAAAATCGTTCCCAAGCTTCCATAACTAATGGATTTTGAATCGGTTACGTCTAAAATCCACTGTAATGCTTTCCTGCAATAAGTTTTAAAGGTATAAGTAATACCTGGATCCAATGGTTGGAACAACGAAGTACTATTAGATGGTCGGAACACTATTTCCACATTGAGTTGACACAAATCTTATAGATCACATCGAGCATTATCTAATAGTAACAGTACCTTAAATCTCAATTTTTCCTGCTTTAAATAATTTTCAACGTTTGGCACTAAACAATTTAAAAACCAATCTTTAGATATATTTCCTTTCAAACGTTATTTTTTTATCTTTATTAGACACGATTTGAGACAGAAACGTAATTTTCCAGAAATTAGTCTTAACACTAGAACTACCGACAATTCATCAAACCTACTTCTACCAAAACCAGTCAAAATGACTGGTTTTAAAAAAATACTTAATAATAGAATATTTTTAAATTTGTTGCTTCATTACTTTCTTACAAAAGGAAATCCATGTTTTATGTAATACAGTTTTGGTATTATTAACTTATTTAATGAGTTAGGATTATCCCTTACGCATTAGTAAACACAATGCTCCTCGCGCATGGTTCCGTCTGCAGCAATTTCATTTTGTGATTCTAGTAAAATACTTTCATTAGAATCTTCAGAACTTGAAAACACTCGAACACATCTACTTTTACCTAAATTCGAATTATTTTCACATTCGCTTTCTGAAGATTTCTGGACATATTCTTTGTCTAAATCATCATTGTCACTTCTGTCACTATCAACAAGATTATCGTGAATACCCCACGATTCAATTTCATTTTCTTCTGGTTCATCTTCACAGTCATAAAGTTCACCATCTTCTATATCAGAGCATTCCATTGGTATATCATTCAATTTTTGCAATACTTCACAAGTTTCCAATCGTTTTGCCATTTTCAGGGCTTAGAAAGACTAGAACAAAACTATTTATTATAAAAATGAGTATATAATATTTGTATTTATTTTCTCATCTTACACTGATTGAAATAATATATCGTATACTGAATATATTGTTATATGAACAAGAGCATGATGGTCTTCCAGCGGCTGTTATAAACGCACTGATTGAATGCAATAACTTCTCTATTTGATGGTTGTTTTTACAATGTTGCCTGATATAATACTGTGATGTGGCAAGCGAGCAAATTCCAAAACAAAACAATAACACATTCCTAACAGAATCTTCAAATGTTTTACGACTTCAGATCTAAATGAACGCCTTAATAAATACCAGTCAAAATGACTGCTCTTGGTATAAGTAACAATAGTATCAATTTATTTTGATTCAGAATAAATAAAACATTTAAAAAATATATTTTACTATTTCTTTAGTTATCACTGCAAAAGTCATTACACCATTTCGGAAAAAAATGTAACATAAAGTAGAAATATTTAAATCAAATGATAAAACCAGTCAAAATGACTGGTGCGGTAGTTCTAGTGTTAAAGACGCAAATGTCTCTCTTTCACCATTGTGGATGGACCTAGACTGCCGGCAGTCGTCTGAGGCACTTTTGTGTCCACGCCATGAGGATAAAAAGAATTAAAAAAGGCCCTGCCGTCCGCGGGCCTTCGGCTTCAATCGCATTTTGCAACAGATCGATACGGTACGACGATGTCGCATCGTAAACTATGCATGGTGCTTTTCGCTATGGCATCGGACTACAGTTATAAATGAATAAATGATCATTTCTTTATGCATTTTCATGTAAACCCACTATACTTCATTAATCCTTCCCGTCATTACATAATAGTAATTTAGTTTTCAAATGTGTTAAATAAAAATCATGTTATTTAATGCTGTAGACGTACAGTGTTGCACAAAGGCCTTCACAATATTCTTATCGTGTTAGAGCGGAACCGTGTTATAAAGGGTGTCCCAAAATTAACGCAAGATTTGAATTAAATAAAAAACACAGTTTTTTTTAAATTGTTATTTTTTTATTGACTCGTAAAGTACACAGAATAGAGCGATCGTATGGTAGGACTGCTGTCGACTGTTAGCATATATAAAAGGTGTCCCAAAATTAATGCAAGATTTGAATGAAATAAAAAACACAGTTTGTTTTCTTTAAATTATTATTTTTTTTATTGTATCGTAAAGTACGCAGGATGGGGTTATGTATGGAATAACACATATGGCAAATGGCCTGCACGCCTTCGCTGGCACAGACGCTCTGTTTTGTCGAAATTTTCCATGACCATTTTGCATAAATGTGGCTGAATTTTGCTGATGCAGCGTTGAATTTCCTCCTTCAATGCACGCGTGCTTCTGGGCTTGTTGGCATAGACCTTTCACTTAAAAATAACCCCATGAAAAAAAATCCAAAGGTGTTAAATCACACGATCCAGGGGGCAAATTCTTATCGTCGAAATGAGAGAGTACACGGCCAGGAAATGTCTCATGCAATAATTGAATTGTTTCACGGGCTGTATGGCATATCGCACCGTCTTGTTGAAAGCACATATCGTCCACATCAATATCATCCAACTTAGGCAGAAAGAACTGTTATCTTGTAGCGATTTCGAGCACCAGTAACATTCACTGTTTGACTAGCTTCATTTTCGAAAAAGTATAGTCCAATGTTGCCTCCAACGCAAAATCCGCACCAAACAGTGTGTTCAGGGTCTCAATCACGGTTCCAACGACCACTTCGGTCGGGAAGACTAACGTTCATATATCATTGGGGAAACTGCCCTAATCGCGTGGAAAACTGCACAAATACGTGCTGTGCAGTCGTCTTTTCACACAGTCTTATTCATGAAAACATTCCGTTGCATCGCAAGCTAACAAAAGCGCAGTGTCCCTCGAAAGTGTCCGACGACACACCATCGTCGTCTGGCACTTAACACGTTCACGCCGGGGCCGATTTTCATGTTTTTCGCTATTAGGTGGCAGTCGAATTTATGCAGCGCTTCATTTGGTGGCGCACGATTGTTGCTTGTTTCAATTATTTAAGTTTTCAACTATACGGCAATTTTGTCCAATTGCTAAACGAACTATATTTTTTATGGTGAGCGGCGTCTAAACAAATGTTGACTCCCGATGGGACAGTCGAGCGCGAGCCACCGGTGGTACACGCCGGCGTGAACGTGTTAAAGAGTTCCATAGGCATTGCAATGAACTTCGAAAATATCCGTGTGGCCAGGAATGAGTACCCGGGTTGTTTATGGCGGGGCCTTGGTTTATATTGCCTTATCTGCAAGCAAAGACAAGGAAGACCCCGTACATACTAGCCCAGGATGTGTCACTCCACTCCTCAACCCACTATGGGGGGGACTCAATATGGGAGGCCTGATTGTGGAAGGACCCAATTTGGGAGGCCTCAATATGGGAGGCTCCAATGAGGGAGGTTCTAATAAGGGAGGCTCCAATAGGGGGCGGGGGGTGGCACTGCTCATTCTTCCACAAACTTTGAATCTTCATTTTGAAAACAGAACGAATTCAGCACTTCCCAATCAACCACCAAACGCGACACACTCCGGTGCACTTGGCCATCCGTGACCGGCCATATTGGACCTCTTTTTGTAACTACAAACGCGGGTATAGACGAGTCTATAGCGACAACAACTTTGGGAAGTCATTCTTACTTTAACATTGTAATTCCACTCCAGTGCACTTGGCCATCCGTGACCGGCCACACTGGACCTTTTGTAATTAATAAACTAGTAAACCATTTAGTATAAAAACACCGGGAGCAGCCAATTTTGTTTACACCAAAATTATATTGTATCAACTCGCTGGCCTCGAACACAGTGATAGGTTGAGGATGCATTTCTTTTTCGGCAATCACATGTGAGTTCTTTGAACCCCAACTGCGGCAATTATTATGATTAACAAAGCTATCAAGGTGAAAACGCGCTTCATTGCGGAAAATGATTTTGTTCGAAAAATTGGCATCCACTTGTTGATGTTCAATAATTCATTCAACGAACTCTCTTCGCCGTGCACGGTCATAGGCTTCAGTTCTTGTGTCAATTGAATTTTGTAAGTATGGAGACGCAGATATTCAGTGAGTATACATATGCTGTAGAGAGCTTCTTGAAATTTGCAATTCTTGTCGACGACGCCGAACTAATGTTCCTGGACTTTCACCAATACTCTCACGCACTGCTTCGATATTGATATTTAAACGGCTTGTTTTTGGATCAGCAGTGTGTTTAGCATCACCAATTGATCCAGTCTGCCTGTATTTTACAATTACTTTCTTCACAGTTCATGAAGTTAAATCACTATTTCGACCATATTTTGTACGAAATTTTCAAACTGTGGCCGCCAGACTTTCATTATTTTTGAAATATTGTTCAACAATGAAAACAAGTTGTTCTATCGTGTAACGCTCCATTTTTACTAACTCTAAACTCCAAATCAGTTGCTAAATGGTTTTTTTTAATAGGGTTGACAATACTTTATTGCACGAATGGTGGCAAATTCAAATCTTGCGTTAATTTTGGTACACCCTTTAGTTTGCAGTGTTATACGATAGTTCCCGCAATTGGTCCGATCGTGTTAGAGCGAAACCGTGTCATAGGATGCCGTGCTGTAGGAGGGCTAGCTGTGTAACATTGCATTTGCGTTTTCATATATTTAAAAAAAAAAAGTTAATCAAAATGTGGTGCTTCAGGAGAATTAGGTCAACAGGTCACAATATTTTTATGAATAATGCACATTTGCCTATTTGCTTTTGTTGTAGAGTATTTTCAACTATCAAATTGTGTCCTATACTCCTGTTTATATTATCTGCGTTATCGCTTTAAGGGGATGATAATTCTGTGGCTAAAAATTTCCTCAATTTTGTGATTTTAACCTGCCTTCGAATAGATCCAATTGTATTGGAAAACAGACAATTCGTTGTCAACGGCTTATCTACTAGAACATTGATGAGTTTGTCGGAAAACGTATTGGATTTGTACTACTACGATATTAAATCATAACACAAGGAAGCACAAAAGTAAACATAAATAAAATGGCATAATGAACATATTGCAGCGAGGTTCATTACGGAACTGCGTATGTGTGTAAAGGGGGTAAAATCACAAACAAACAAAGGTGTATCACGATGCAAGAAATCAAAATAATATGCACTCTCGTGATAAGTTATGAAATTTCATATATGTATAAGAATGCATATAGATAACTTTTTCGCAATATTTTTATTTCATGCGCATCTTTGCATTACTCTTTTTATTCACATATTAAATCGTTTCATTACATTAGCCCAATAAATAAAAAAATGTCTACAGTGGATATCCTAAGCGTGTAAATATTTAATAAAATATATATTAAGAAATGCTTAAACAAAAGCAACATTTTTTTCACTATTATCATACGAATTTTACAAGTTATCTATTATTGTAAAAAATATTGTTTTAGTATACAGGTTCCAGATAATTTTCGATTTTATCATTTTTGTTGGAATTATTTTAGTTAGTGTTTTATTTGTAACGAAAAATACAAACACGTATGTATTTCTATAAATATATGATTAACTAACATCGTGAAGGTTAAACCGATTATTTTTGTTACATTCGGAAAGATGTGGAAAATCGCAAAAGGAAATACAGATTCAGCTTTGGGAAAAAAGTTAATAATGAAACGGAGATTGAACGTTTTCGGACAAGATTTTATTTTCAGGATATATCTTATATGATATCTGTATTGTATTCCGTGCACAGCACATAAACTCGTATAATATTCAACAACATATTTGTCTGGTTGGTTCACTACTTTTTTTTACTATTCATTTGAGATATCGCCCTGTATTTCCACGGGAATAAGCTCGATAATAGGGTTTTGAATGGTGCCGTAATTGAATGTTTAAGCGACATTTTTTTTCGAAAACCTTTGCGAACATATGTGGGGATTAGGCATTTCCCGTGAACTCGTCTCGCATACATCTTTGATTTCGCCGTTTTCTGACCTTGTGTTGCGAGTCAGAGGTCAGGCGAGCACAACATTCGGTAGGCCCCCTCCAGTGGGCGAAAGTGGGGATCGCGAGAAATGCGTGATCGAGCCAGTTCGGGTCCGACCCTAAAGGCAAGATGTATGAAGTCGTGCGCTGTGTATATATATATATTTTTCGAGCGTTACAATAAACATTGTTTTCTTCCTAAATTCATATGCGTCCCATCATTCCCTCGATCCCCAACCCGTTAATTTCGGGATCTACACATATTTACAGCAATTTCACTAAACTGGAAACGTAAACGATTTTCATTGCCAATAAGCATCTGAAAAACGAATATGTGAGTTGACTTCGTCAAACAGGTGGAATAAGATTTGAGAAAAAGAAAACGCATTGCGAATGGTAACTATCTAAGAACAGATCGATGCCGTGATCTATCACCGCCTATGCAGACGTACAAGTTATCACCAAAGTGGGAATTGTATAAGTTGCCTAGATGTTCTGTAAAATACTTGAAGCTTAAAGAGCGTATGAAAAATAGCGACATGTATATTTCATATTTATGTGCTCGGTTAAGAAATGTAATACTGAACATATATTTCGGATTTATGTAGACTCCACAAGAGGAAACCACATAGTTTTGAAATATATACTGAGTTGTAGGATTTAAACACGTGAAACTAGAAAGTATAATATTTATAAACAATAATAACACAATCAAGAAATTTAGTCTTGTTTCCTAATCTTTTGTCCTTTCGTCTTTTCGTGTTTACGCCGTTTTGCCTTTACGTCTTTTCATCTTTCCGTTTCTTCGTCAACTGGCAATTACGTAACCGCACAATACAATACAACAAACTCGTCACCTATGATACAGCAATATAATAATTGAGGATCATAGGTGACCTTTGCTTACCAACTAGAGGACCCTGTACCAGAGATCCTATAAAGTGTAAAAGTTAATTTGATTAACGATAAAATATTTCAATCAACAACAATAGCACTTATTTATGCCAACATGTTCCTATGAAGCAGCCGCAAGCCGTGGCAAAGTAATTGAAAAGCTCACAAATACAAAACGCCGCGGCGTCGATAATATCTTGACAGGAACTGGTTGTGTTTTCTACGGTGTCGTAGAAAGAACTATTTTTTACTCATAGCCGCATCCACAAGTGACCGACTACTCCATGTTTTCTCATACGCGCCTTTACAAATACCGATCGTTTAATAATGCAATGCTACGTACACGCAAATATTGTTCTTTTTATGATATATTTGTATTACGTATTTATTAAATTGATTTATTTCTTCAATGTTTATTTATTGCAATCAATCTTTGATAAATGAACACATGAAATTTTGTTTGCAATTTTGTGCACGGTCGAAGCGAATAGTTTTATCATTGGGTACCTGTCTGAAGAAACGAAAAACGCTGAAGTGTTTCAGTATTGTAAATAATTTCTGTAGGTTTATCGAGTGTTTCATTAGAGGATTTTCAATGAATAATTATCTATATTATACATATCAAAGTTTCCAAAATAACGCACCTAAGATTTATTCTAAACTGAATAATTATTACGATTTGTCATATCATGCAAACAGCGCAGTCATAAAATGCTAATAGTCTTGATCGTGTCTTTTGAAGAAATCTTTCTTCGTCTATTTCGAAACTGATATTTCATGAGATAGAATAATTGAATATGGTTGCAAGTTCTTGTTTTATTTCAAAATGATCGACCCTGGAACAGCACTTACGTTAGGAACCTATTATACAAATTCAATACTTAGGCTATACTTCAAAATTCGTCGAAAAAATGTGTACACGCGTAGACAATGTGAAGTATAATTATATCTTGACAGTTGTTTTCAAGTATATCATACGAAAAAAACCCACGAACTTCGATAATACGATACCATGACTGAAATTGCATATATTTAACTTTACATTAAAAGAATTTGTGAACGACAGATAATAAAAGGTTGAAAGGTATATATTGTTATGCAGATTTGTAATCTACCGGTTTTCCTAAAGCATGTTTGTAAAATATTAATGTAGGTTCCAGGTATTAATTAAATAATTCTAATCAAACTTGGATAAGATATAATTAAAAAAAAGTCAAAATACAATTCCACACACACACACAAACGAACTTCTTACAAGCGCGACTGCCAAAAGTGCGTCCTTCGTCTTTGCTTGTCCGGCTACGACTGCCCAATATGAAACAACAGCATCTTCAATCTTCTTTTGTTATATGCGTCGTCGCTCACGCTACATATCACACATACATCACACTCTATAACTTATACGCATTCGATACGGCGCATTATTCTTTCGCGAATCTTTAAATATTCGGTCCTACATTAATTGATGAAATAGTTATGGCAGTTGTTTTTAATGTATCGCCATTGAACGAAATACCCCAAAGCCAATACGTTAAGGTCGTTGTAACATAACCAATATTTGGGAAACCTTTTTATTATCGGTATAACACGTTCACTGCCGGTATTTCGAAAAGTTTCTTACTGCTCTTTGACATAAGTATCGATATATATACGGAAATATATCCTGGTACGAAGTCGGTGTTCAAACGAAGGATATAGTTTTCAAAATGTAGTTATTGTTTATAAATATAGAAATAAGCGGAGAAAAATATTTTGGATAAAACTATTCAATTTTTACGTAAACTGGTTATCTGAGAGTACTATCTGCCGTTGAATGCTGATGATTGAATGCGTTGTATTTTGTTTCTATTTATTGAGGAAGAATGAAAATCATTCTCTTGGTTATCCTGACTAATACAGACCGGCAAATGCGATCGAAATATTCGTCACTATTGATACATTCGAATTTACTACATATATCCTTCGTAGGAGAACTTTCAGAAACAGAGATAGATAGAAGGAAAGTGCGTACATATTTTCTAGGCTGCCTAACAATGACTTTATAAATTAGCAATTCACAAGAGATCACTTTTATAAATGTATATTATACATTTCATTATTGTATTGGTCTGATTCTACTGGAATCCGGTTCCATCTAATTGGTTACTCATTTTTACAGATTATTTCCCAGTATATCGTCACTTTGGTTGTTTCATACTGGTGTTATCAGAATTAATTTTCTTTCTAACTAGCAAAATCAGTGGCCAAAAAACCGGTATCGTACCGGCAGTTGCTATACCGCTTGATTACTGATGTCTTCATAATTAAATCGCTTATAATCGATTGTGACTTCTGACGGAGAAAATAAGCAAACGTTAAAAAAATAAAAATGCAACCAAAAAGAAATATTAATTCTTAGTTTATATTAGATACACACCAAAGTTGCAAATAGTTGCAGTGGTTTGCAATATAGTCTTAATTTATATACAAACTATGGTTGCAATTTTATACTATTTGAAGCCTTTTTTGAAAAGGTTATTATTGTCGGAATTTGAAGGTAATCATTATTTCTTCCAAAAGAGACAAACTAAAAATATTGAAATGTGGGGATAGTACTTTTGTACGCGACATTTGACTCCGAACGTGTTTTCCTATTAGCGATCGGTGAAACGTTATGACAAAAAATCGTTTTCACGCAGACGCGGTGAATGGGAACTGGATTTATCTTGACAATATTTCAAAATCTGGGAGTTTGGTTGTGTGCGATTTTATCAAAAATGATTCGTGAAAAAGTTATCTATCTCAATAAAATGGCTAGAAATTTGTATGGATTGGTCCCATATTTCATGAAAAATTATCAAATTCTCCCCCTTAAGATATTCAAAAGCTTCTTCGTTTTTGCGACTTTTTCGTTTTTGTATCTTGCCTCAAACCTCCTAAAAAACCCCCTAATATGAAAAAACCACAAATAAAAATTGTTGACGGATTTAAATGTGCATAATAACAGGATATATACCATGTAATTATTTTTTCATCATTAGAAAAAAATTCAGGCGTTAAGGGGTTAAAGACATGCTGAACTTCTCGTATACTGCACCTTGATAATAGCAAAACAAAGATATGTAGGATGTGTGATTTTATATGAACGAACAAAAAAGTGTGCGAGAGAGAGACAGAGATGAGAGATTGAAAGTATGATCTATATAGAAAATTGATGTTCTTTTTTTATTAAAATAATGACCGCAGTAACAGTCTGCGAATATTTGAATGTGTTTAAGTTTTGAAATGACATTATAACCAACGTTGTGTTTAAAACCGTTTAATATATCATTCCAATCAAAAATTCTACAAATATACTGTTGAATTAAAAAACAAAAACACAGGATGACATTGGTATGACAATAAAAAATTGTTTTTTTTTTTTTTTTTTTTTTTTTTAATAATGACTGCGACATTCTGCGTGAAGAAATGAGGACAAACGTGTTAAAGTATTCTTATGCTATTCCTTACCGTTCAATAGTTGCATCA
This sequence comes from Cryptocheilus praepositus, assembly GCA_033815515.1. Lineage (NCBI taxonomy): Eukaryota > Metazoa > Arthropoda > Insecta > Hymenoptera > Pompilidae > Cryptocheilus > Cryptocheilus praepositus. The sequence goes on from JAWWQZ010000334.1 coordinate 1,164,853, forward strand.
AGCGACACGTAATCATACTGACAAGTTCCTGAATAATGAGCGCTGCAATTTGGTTCCCATTCATTCATCAATTTAAATTGCATCTGATATATTCAATGACTTATACAAACTTCTTTCTTATGTTGCAGGTGAGTGCCTTTCGTTATCCGGAAGAAAATGCTGCCATCGAAATAGGGTTACGGTTCTGTCTGTAACTCGTATTTCTTTTTACCTAAGCTGGAGGATTAGGTGTATGTATCAGTGAAGTACTTATTTTTTTAACTAACTTATTTGCATATTCAGTGATTTAATTGTATATAGTATCACTCGTTACTGTGAAAAACAATTTATCCAAAAGTGAATACTGTTTATTAGCGAAATGGAATTAATGACACGAGTATTCTTTCTAGTTTCTTCGATGGTCAATCAATAGTTGTAATGGTCGTGTTTGTTACCGGCGTTGTTTTGTCACAATTAATACGCTAACCCGATACTACATATAAGTAAGACAAGCTCAACAGTTAACAGTGCATTTTGTGTGTGGTTTAAATAGTATTCAGTAAGTTTTGTAATGTTGATTCAATTTAGTTAGATAAACTCCATTAGATAGTCTAGCATTTGAACCCAATCAGAAAATACTTGCATCATAGTTTGCAATAGTTTGTAATAATGGATATGTACTATAGAATAAAGAAATTATCGGTTAATCAAATTGTCAACTATGTTGCACAGAAAGAGAACTGAAAAAAGTTTTGATAAAGTTATATATAATAATAATATCGTACAAAAATGTTGTTTGTGTTTGCGAAGCTATTTAACCACTGATTCGACGCTCCATTTACAGAGGGGGAACAAAAAAGTGGGATAAACTAAAACTTCCAAACACACTTAGTACTGTTTATGTGCGATAGTAATCATATTTGTAGGTCAATTCATGACCTTCCTATCGATTAATTTGTATTTTTCTGGTAAACAATTATTGGGGAGATCCCAGTTTTTCCTTAGCAACAGATCGACTTTTAACATATAAATATCTTCTCTGTTTCTGCATAACATATTTTTTAACCAAATTTGTGAAATAAATTCAGTCAAATTTAGTACAGGAAACATTCTATTGTTGGCGTATACCGATCACGGATAATCGAAACGAATTTAAATCAATGAAACCGTTAAAGATATCCATTTTCAAACGATTGAATAATTTTAACTAATGTGCGATATTTGAACTTTTGGCGTCTATATATAGGAAATCAAAAAGTTTCAAGGAAGGATATAATATTCACATCCAGTCAAAGGTATGAAAAAAGTTAATATAAAAAGGCATATAAATTTATCTTTAATTTATGCTCTGCATAAACTACAAAGATCCCCAATTACATTATTGTGTTAAGTACAAAAAAACGCATAATTGTTTCTCCGTTGACCTTTGGGATCCGCAATGTGACAAATGGGCGAATGGATGCTCATTCGTATAATAAGTTGAACGATTTTGATTTATTGAATTGTTCTACGTTACAAGTCGGGAGTTGTGTTATGTTCGTGAACTGTAAAAAATCTGGTGTCTTTAAAAAAAATGTGTTTCTTATACATGTCCTCGAGAGACGCATTAACCAATGAACGGGCAGCTGATTATTACCCATGAAGTGATGGGGCGAGTGAGCCAATCGGGGTCTCTGTTATGGTTTGTGCAGCAACGTACATGTAACACAGTACCATTCCCATAAAATATAATGTATCCGCTAAATTAATTTTTATATATTCTCCGTGTCTATCAAGTAGTAAAGATGAATCTGTGTTAATTGAAAAAAAAACGCTGTGGAAAAGATACGTTTAGTGGTTGTAATTTCAACATTATATGGAATTCATTTAGTTTTAATTATGAAAGTGGTCTAAGTCAAAAATTTAAATAAATTATATAAACAACTTGAAAATGGACGTAGGCCTTCTTTGACGCCACCATAATAAAATATAATATTCAATCATCCCATGATACCACAAACGAAGAGAGTTAAATACTCATAACCCCATCTAGACTCCAAACTAAACTGGAAACAATTGATATATAAAAAAAAATCGAACAGACCCGACTCGAATACATATGCACTGGCCCGGCAGCAGGAATTTACACAATCATATAACAGGGTCTTACAAAATAATTATGCTTAACTTGAGGAATATAACTTTGAATTTGTATATCACTTTGTAACAAAGTAATATACAAATTCACAATACTTATATTTATAAACAAAGCTTGAATCGTTACAACTTAATCTTTTTAGAATTGTGACGAATTGTGTAAACGGGTGACGCTATTCTTCGTCCAATTAAAACAGGATTTTTGAGGTAATTTATGATAGTTTTATTTGTAACATAATTATGATGAGTATAAACAACTGAAAGTAACAATGACCTATAAAATAAACAAAAAGAAACATTAAAAATATACTTATATTTGGTTTTATATAATATACTATTTGGTTCTAAAATATTATAATATTTTATTACTTATGGTATTCGTTAAAACATTTTAAACATAATTGAGGTGACTGTGGACACTCTGGACAATATGTTATAGTCTTTTGCACATTTTTTATTGCGTAAATAATACGTTCGAGAGTTGATACCTCCGTTTTGCGTAGCAGGTTTCCGTATAAAACTAGATATTGTCGGATGAACCGACAGTATCAATCTGTTCATTCTCTTCTTCTATAGTCAGGTTTTCTAATAGTTCTTCAAAATCTTCACTCTCATACAAATCCTCATTTTCCGAGCTTGATTTTAATTTTTTGATTTTACAATAATATTTCTTATTTTGGTTTTTTTTGGAAACGTTACTGAATACTTCTTCGTCACCACTTGGCTCACTTTCATCTACACTTTTGCGCTGTCTAACGAACATTTTAGGGATCAAGAAGTAAATAAAGATGTCAAAAATATGCAAAAAATACTGTTCGACTGACTGGTTTGAAGAAACTGAAAGTTCTGAGACAACTAAAGGTTCTGAGGAGACTGAAAGTTCTAGTGTAAATGCCATGAGATCTTTCATAGTGAATTTTTTTACGGTACGCTCATCGCATTCCCCACTTCGATGTGCCCACCAAGATAACATTATATCTTTGTAAGCTTGACCTGTCTACAAAGTTATCTTCTAATACTCTATCAAAAAAAGAAACTGTGGTTATATTTATACGACACATTGCATTGTATCGCTCTTTTCCGATATATCGCGCTGTTTACACTCCCGGATTTGGGCCCCGGGAGAAACTTCACCAATTTACGCTGGGCGTTCAACGTGTTAAAACAGTAACGAAATAAAGATTTGTCAAAAATGATCCAAAACTTTGCTCTTGAATGTTACTACAAAAGAAAGTGCCACTAGCATTTTAAAAAGATCCTGACTTTCATGATTTCGATGATAATGACACTTCTTCAACTCAATTCAATGAAAGACAACGTAAAGCTCTGTTCTGCTGCGTGTATGTTACATGATGTGTTTTTACTTTATACGCTGTGCGTATGTTGCCGTGTACGTTATGTGGACCGAAATACAATCGTCGTTCTATCGCTGAGATAAAACTCTGAAATGTTTCGACTCGTTCACGCGATGTATATAAATAGTTGCTCACGCGAGTTCTATAATTCTCCGAGGGCGGAAACATGAAAATATGCAAGTGGGGCACGTTTTGAGCGTTCCGCATAGTATTTCATTTACCAGTGGTCCTATCATGGCCAGGGTCCACTTTTCCTCAGAAAAGCTATAAAGAAGTCCACGTCGAAATTGACGTATGCGCCGAGTCGGGGTTTACCAACAAATGCAGTTGTTAATTGGTGGTACCCGACAGCCGTCACTTATTGGCGTCAGCTGTCCTGGACAACTATATCTTGGCTGCATATGTGGTGCATGCAACGATTACGAAGTTAATATTGGCTTGGTACCTTGTGCCCCGATCAGTACCGTTCATATAAAAGTAATCACAAGTCTGCTGGACGTGAAGTCTGTGTTACAGGTTTTGCACTCCAAATTCATCCTTTTGCAGATCATATTTACCGTTTACGAATAGAATACCGCGCATCAATGGATGCCATTCTAAACTTGAGAACTTGTTACTTGTAAAAATCAACGAAATTATTTAATATTATGATACATAGCAGTTTATAATTTTCAAATAAATTACAAAAACATTTAGCTTTTAGCAAATCAAACTTTTGAAATTGTAATGATTGTGACTTGGTAACTTTAGTGTAATCCACAACATGCTGCAATGAAGTATCTGTATGTTAGTTATGCAGCAAGGAATTAATAGAACGCAGGTGTAAATACTCGATTATTTTGCTTTTTTAGAAGCGTCTGCTCTTGAAAAATGTATTTTAATACGTCCTTAAGTAATGTCCTTTAATATCCCTGAATTAAAAAAAAAAAATCGTTTGGAATCTTTATAGAGTAGAAAGGGTAATGTTATTAATAGTTATATTATTTCACAATGATTTTTGTACCATATTATGATTTATTAAAGAAATCCCGCAAAAAATTGCCATCATTTATATATTGCCAAAAGGTATTTTCATTATCATATTTATATCGATGTCATATGATATAGTTACCGGTGATTAGCTATTTCCAATGATTCTAACAGATATAATAAAGCAAAAAAAAATAAGAACATGTTTTCCTTTCGTTGTTCAATTTGAATTCGAAGAATAAGAAATGATTATATCTTCCTTTGATGCATCAATTTCTAATAACACGATATATTATCCTTTGATGTACAATCGACACGACAAAATTACACAGCGTAAGAAAAAAACTTAAAAAATCACATTATTCATGGAAAAACTAAGGAAAACGCCAAACTATTACTATTTAACTTTGAAACATCCGCGCTCTACTTAATCTCCGTCAAACTGCAAACTTACATTCACAGTCTTTCTGCAAACTCATCGTCTCTCCAGTTTAAGATCAATTATTTTCTTATACACCTTATTCTTCGACGTGACCATCGTCGTTAAGAATACACTTTTGCAGTCGTACGGTAAAAAGAAGTTATTATAAGCTTTTGTTATTACAAGTTTAGTAGTCGAAAGTGAAATTTTATTATTAATACCATCTGGAATAATCATTTTTTATATTTCCTACCGCTGAAGTGTGAAACTGGGGAAATTATTCACTGTTCTTCAATTGAACCGATATTTAACACTAAATTGCCCGAGATTTCTTGTATACCTATATTGCCCAAAAACAGTCAAAATGACTGCATTGTGAAAAAATAACAAATATGTAAAGAAATTTGTTTAAAATTAATTTTTAATATTTTTTATGTTATTTACAGTTATATAACAGGTTATTAGTAAATATTAACTGTACATATTGACTGTTTTCAATGAACTTAACCCATATTTCCGAAAGCAAGGCAAATTTATTTGATTGTAGGCGCCTACTGCATTCGGTTCTTTTGTCAAAATGAATAAATCGTAGGATTTGCTTGAACTTTTCTCTGGCCATAGTTTTTCTAAAAGATTCGGGACCCCACTTCGCTGACTATAAATAACTCAATTTAAAATTTGTTGCCCCGTAAGCTGCACGAGCATATAGAATCCCAATAAATGCACGTATTTCCGGTAATGAGATTGTCCAACCGTTCCGCAAAATTCGGCGACATTCTTCTGTGCACTTTCTTATATGTTTCATAATATAGTTATCTATTATCGACGATAATGCACTGATAAGATTATCTGCCACAATGTTCCTTTTTGCGTAGCCTGTTGGCCCTTTCACACTCTTGAAAATACAAGCAGATGGTATCCTTCCAGGAATACCACCTTCGTCATTTTTTGTCCACACAGTACCATCAGCAGCTGTTTCGACCTCCTGAAACGTATTCTCAGTTTCTTCATCAGAATCTGAACTAGTTAGCACCCTACACCTTTTCCTGGGCATATTGATAACACTTTCATTTTCATCATTGGTGATCGACTCTTCATCACTATCTTCAGCGTCAGATGTTTCACTTTGAATATAATCCGCTTCATCTTCAGATGATAGTTCAGAATTTGTTGCATTTGATTCTATATCGGAGCACTCTTCACTTATGTTCGTTAGCTTTTCCAAGAACTCATTTCTGTTCGACGTTTTTTTCATAAAGTTAGGGCGCGAAAGAAATAAAATAAACAACTTGTTAGAACAACGCTTTATAAAGATTCGAATAACTAGTACTACTTTAGCTTATTGAGCAACTGACACTTATCAAGTATACGCCCAAATCGACAATTTATCATGCATCATATTTCAATACAAAGCCGGACAGGTCATATAAGAAATTTACTCAATTCAATAAATAAAAATCTTTTGATTATTTAAAATTTACCAAGCAGTCAAAATGACTGCTTCTGGGCAATATAGGTATAAACATATATATATATATATATACGGAAATAAAGGAGGGCGGAAGTAACTACAATTATTCATAAACCCATTTATATGTTATAGAAAAAGTCACCAAATTCTAAGAAATTGTGTCATCAATTTCATAATTGTTTTTCTAATTGAAATTAAAAAACAGTCAAAATGACTGCCTTGGGCAATCTAGTGTTAATAATACCATATATATATACATATCAACGTTCTCTCGGCAACTACGTATCTCCCCATCCATTTTACTCTAGCACATGCATTCATGCTATTCTTTCCCGTCTCAAATTCTCACTCTTTTAGTCATAAAAACTTGGCAGCTACAGCATTAGCATCCAAATTATCGTCTGCAGCTGATTGGACGTTCTGAAATTTGATTGATGCGCAGGTGTTGATTAACAGATCCTGTCGTTATATGTATAAACGTATTTACACTATTTATATAGATGTCGCATTGGGCTGAGTTTTACTCGTTGAATTTTTGTTTAACATTAGTTGAAAAATATGTAGACATACAACATACAGAGATTTAAAGTTAGAAACCCGAGATGAAAATGAATTTGGGTATATGTACATATGATTCCATTAATAAGGATCAGTAAAAGTTGTTAGGATACGATGGTAATCGTTTCTGCAAATAGGCATGTGAAATCCGAAACCCGTAAAATTTACGGGTATCTGGAAAATGTAGATATACGTCATACAGAAATTGTAGTAATAGTTTTTGTACTTTTGCTCATGAAATCCGAAACCATTAATTTGACGGATATCTGAATAAATAGTGTTAAAACTATTTGTTTACGGCTGCTTAACGTATGAACAAGTCTTGCGATACTTGTGGTGTTTTGAAATATTTGCTGATTATGACTAGTAACTATCTTGTGCCTGTCTGGTTGATTATTTGTTTTACCCTTTCACACAGCATGTTGCACATTGCAGCACTGAATACTTTTTCAGTGGCACTACTTTTGTTACGCCCATTCGTGATAATAGCACACTGCGAATTAGACATCTTAGGGTTGACTATAAAAAAAGAATTGCCCTTTCCTGGTCAAACATTTTGATTTGGACATAACCCACTTTTCTGGTTAAAGATTACAAATAAGAATTATTAACCAGATAAAAGACACTTCCTTGTTTCAAATAAAATATAATAGGTTTGAAAGAAAGTTTAAACAAAACATGACTATGCCCAGTGAACAGATTCTTTGCGTCAAAGTCACAAACATTGTACAACAAAATAATTTAAACACTGAAAAGACTCCATAAAGTCATTCCATTGAGGGTCGTCTATTGATAAGGTCTTCGGCTCAAATACTCAATTGAATAAAACTAATTAAGCTTCCTGAAAGATATACCAACACACAATTTTATTAAATATCTGGAGCGTCTTTTTCGCTTTGATCGAATCTAATTAGTTTCCTTTAATTGAGTATTGATCCTTCCCAGAGCAATTCATAAATAGGTGCCGCAAAAAACACCTTTCATCAGCTCCTACTGTAATACTTTCGATAGATAAATACTTTCGACGCATATAAACGCCCATAGCGTTCGCAGTGTCCAATGCAGCAGATGTATATTTACAAGTACCCATGGTGTACCTGTGTACCACATTATGGACGTGTATGTACGCCCGGAATGCCAAAAGGGTTGAGATCTAGATCGTGTTTAGCATAATAAGACACAGCAGTTAGATGGCGTTCAGCACGTCAACACCTTCCCTCATGAGTTGTCATCTCAATGCCACCAATTTATTGTTTTATTACACGGAATGATACGATATACCAGGTTGTTGACTTGGTTTCAAAACTTACTACAGTGAAAGCTGTTTTTGTGCGGTCCTTTTTTATGCGATTTTGCTTTTATGCGATTGGTTTTGTGCGATTTTATTTTTGTGCAATTTTTTTTGTGCGATTTATTTTTATGCGGTATATGAATCCTAGCGGCGTTAGCACCAGTTTAATGTTCCTATCAATGTACATATACATGTTGTGGACAAAATATATGAATGTGTAATTAATCAAAACGTTACCGAAAACGCGTCAACGGTATTATCTGAAATTAGTGCGCTCGCACATAACATCGGCGGAGAAGGCTTTGATTCTTTCGGCGATAATAACCTGGACGAGATGATTGAGGATCAAACTGTCGATGATAGTGACATTATCAATAGTTTGATAGATTATGAAAATGGACAAGAAGAACCGGAATTCATTACAGCAGATAATATATATGCAGGGATCCAGATTTCGAAAAAATTGGAAACGCATTTTCTTAAAATAGATACCAATGCGGAAAGACGCTTAAAATTCCAAAAAGAGCTGAGATCATGCGTGTCTCACTATCGTGACGTTTACAAGCAATTGACCAGTCGACCGTCGTCACAAAAACTGATCACTGAGTTTATGGTACCAAAAAACAAATCAATTGAAATCCTATCTTCAAGCGACGAAAGCGATTTTTAACCAATTCATCACAAGAAGATGCGCGTTTTGGATTACGACGGGTAGCAGCAAACTATTTAATGTACAATTTGAAAACTTCTCCATGTATATGTACAATGAAGAATTAAATATTTTTACAATTTCTTTAGGTCTAATTTAATTATTTAATTTAATTAAAAGCATTCTCTCATCTATTTCATAGATCATTGATGTATTTTTTAAGTCTGACTTTTTTATGCGGTCTCTATCCACCGCATAAAAAAAATTTTAGGTAGTATATCGTACAAAATTGTTTATTATATGCAAGAATTTATAAAATTTTCGAATATTTTTTTGTACGATTTCTTTTATGCGGTCCCTATCCACCGCACAAAAACAGGTTTTACTGTATCATATAGGTTGTCAGGTATAGGGTCATTTAGTTAGCAAGCAAATGTGGGGGAAAAAGGTGAGAGAAACTAAAACTAAATGTGATAGAATAAAGGGACGACAAAAGTGCATACAGATCTCTCTAAACGAAGGCGGGCTAATAATTGATCTGTTCCGTACACTTTGCCTGCGAGACGACGACTGCCTCTTAGTCCTCGCCTCTGCAGGGCCTACGGTTTCGTCTTTACGTAAATAAAGATAAGCGGCGCGACCGCCGTTCGATCAAGGGCCGGCGATGCATCGTCGCCTACACAAAGGTCACTTATCATCCTCAATTATTATCATCATAGGTGACGAGTTTGCTGAATTGTGTTGTGTGGTTGCGTAGTGGCCAATTGACGATGAAACGTAAAGACGAAAAGACGAAACGACGAAACGACAAAAGATTAGGAAACAAAACTAAAGTGTCTTGATTGTGTTATTATTATTTATAAATATTATACTTTCTAGTTTCACGTATCTAAATCCTACAATCATGTTACGCAATGAATAATATAAGGTTGCCTTTCAAAAACTGGTCTTGACTTCGGGATCTCCTATACTACTTTAGTCCACACAATAATTCCTCATGTAATATTCCACCGTTTTTGGTTATATATAATCCCCTATATATAAGTTAGCGCCAAGTTGGAAGTATGCAATTTACCGTACGCATAAAAATAAGCCACGAGCAAACTAAACATATGTCCCCCAGTTGTAGCAGTATGGAGATTGGTGTATTAGCGTTCGTGGCATGAGAAACACGGAATTCTATTTGGTTAAAGAACAAACGAAGTAATATTATCCAGAATGAAACCAGATGAAAGTGATAAAACCAAAGTTAAAGGCTGCATACGGCTTTAGGAAAGTGTAAATTCGGTCGGTAACAATGATCTTTAGAATTGGTAACTGATGACTTGTGGTACTCTATCTCTACATCTTTCTATTCTATTCTATTCTAGAATTCTATTTGGTTAAAGAACAAACGAAGTAATATTATCCAGAATGAAACCAGATGAAAGTGATAAAACTAAAGTTAAAGGCTGCATACGGCTTTAGGAAAGTGTAAATTCGGTCGGTAACAATGATCTTTAGAATTGGTAACTGATGACTTGTGGTACCCTATCTCTACATCTTTCGGATGCGCTGAGAAAGTCACGAATGAAAAATCTATTCTCTTTCTAAAAAAGAATTTTAATTGAAACCCACGGGTAATGAGAATTATAAACTAATCGTTGGACAGCTCCACGGTATATCAGTGTCACAACTTTGCCTCTAGTGTATGAACGACAGTGAACTTTCTTATTTCATGTCGCTTCTCTTGGCCTCTTTCACGTCTTATTCCATCGCGACTCTCGTTTTTCTTGTAAATCTCCGGAAAACTTTGTCACTTGAATAAGTTTTCCATCTCTACAACTTTCCTCTTTCTATTGATGTTATAGGATTGCATTATTTTATTCAGTCCTTTTTTCCTCGTATTTCGGTTTCTTTCAGAAGATCGGCGTTCCCATGCGCGTAGAACAAATTTATTATTGCTTTTACCGGGTTTGCCTGTGCGAGGAAGAACGGAATGTGATGATGCTTTGTGGAGGCAGACGTATTGCTGACTCAATTTTTAAGTTATTTTCTGTGACAGGGTATATAGAAGCACTACTCCCCTGAAGCAGCTAGCATAATTCTTTAGACACCATGATAGTCGGAACTGTTTTGCTCTGTGTTTTCAATTAGTATACGAATAGTTGAAGCGAATGTTCTACGGGATGATATATTGTTATTTCAAGTTGATACAAATATTTTATTTGTTTACTCACCTCATCGGATTTTACATATAAGGAGCCTTAAGTAAAGAAGTGTCGACATTTGGCATTAGAAAAATGTTTGTGTACTTCTAAAAAACGTAGTGCTTAACCCTTTGCACTCCGAATTTTATTTCAATTTCGTTACCAGCAGCTCCCAACGCTTTTAAGTGTTTTATTTGAAATTTACTTTAACTAAAAATATAAAGCAATTTAAATAAATAAAGGAGGAAACAAATTCACTTAAATACCAATTTTATTTACAGTATTGTCGTATATTGACATTTTCAAGGGTATGATATCTTTTGAAAGAACTTGCAAGATGTAACCCTGATTTTCTTTCACACGTTTCACAAAAATAGGTGGTTTCTCTTTTTCCTCGAGATGTTTTTCTATTTGAGTAAACTGCACAGTCTTTGTGTTTTCCTTCGGGATGTAGGAAGATTAAATGAGGCTTTCCATCTAAGCGATCGTGTTTATCATGTGTTACAGGCCTCCCCAATTTCATATTTGGATGACGACAATCACGAATTAGCATTGACAAAATCTTTTCGCGAAATTTTTTGTGGGCTATAGGTTCTGTTCCTTGGTTTTTTGTTTTTTCTTTGTATAAAATATACGCATTTACCATGGAGATTTCTAATCCCCAAAATAAATATTCCCTCCACCACTTGAGTGCTCGACGTAAAAAACAGTAAGATGTCGCGTATTAGTTCGCCATATCGACACCATCTATATTTTTATTATAATCTGTGATCACATCCAGTTCTTTATTTCTCTTCGATTACCTGAATGTCTAACCCTTCTAGTGACATTGCGAGAGCGTCGATAACGTGTGCACGATATCTATTTATTTAGACATGAAAAAATGTCGAGTGGAGCTCGACAAAGGAGCTCCTGCCATAAAAACTGATGTCGAGTCACACTCGACATAGGAGTGCAAAGGGTTAATATGCGCTTGCCACATAAATTAGTGCAAAAAGTGATATACATTTGATATTATCAGTAACGTATGGTAAACATCCATGAAGTACCTCCAACTTTCTAAGGTAAACGTGTACATGTTTTTTTTACTAAATTTCCCAAAAACATCTATTATTATTAACTCTCCCCCCCCCCCCCCCATATTTTTCCCTTAAACACCGCAATATTTCCAGCAAGCTACTTTACCGTTACCTTATTGCGCTGCACGCACATTTTCGATACATTATGTACTTCTTTGAACAAATCATTTAGCTAAATAAATCCATTCATTTAAAATTGGTGGGGTTTTTCTGACAGTGATAGATTTAACGTGCAGTTAATCTGTGTCAGTTTCGAAGAATTCCACGAAAAAACGTAGTTTCTTACTTCATTTTGTATTAACAACGAGTTTGTATATATTCTCGGAAATCTCTTTCGTAGAAACAGTACAAAAAGAATACTTTAGAATTAATTAATAGAATTGTACTTGTTGTAAGTTATCGTCTCACTCTTCAATGATACTTTTCAATAGTACAAAGTTTCGAGCTCTACTAATGGTAGTGTTATAATGTTAAGCTGAAGATTCAAAAACATGCAAAATATATAAATTATAATTAAGAAGGAATAAAATGATGTGTAAATACTCGAAAGTGTAGACTGCATAAATACTTATTGATGTTCCATTTCTGTTGACGTTTTCATTTTCCTTGTTAACTTCGTAAACAGCTTAATTAAATATTATATTCTACACTAACTGTCCTTGGAAATAAGAATTGTACGGATACTTAATTCTCATATGTTCTATGCATTTTTGTTCCTTCTTGTTAACTTCGCAAATTGTCTGAGCGACTAACTTTTTTCTCTACTACATATATTGTGGGATTTGACGTAAGAGTATGAATGGTCGTGATATTTTTGATAAGATATTAAAAGAACACTAATATGTTTATAGGGAATATAATGTGGTAGTAGTTGCGGACTTAAAGATAACTGATGGTTACACAAGAGTCAAACGCAAACACAACTATTACTACTCGATTATAACTACACCACTTTCAGACACTTTCTAAGGGAAAAGCCTATACGATTTAACCTTTCTTGGCGTTCCGAACCGCAAGGGGGTTAACACAACAGAAGAGCCCTCTCTTCTCTTAGCGCACCCCCCATATCCTTCCTGGCACTCGTTCGTTCTCACGCGTTCATCCATTCGCTCACTTGCTCACGTAATTCTAAGAACACGTCATTTACCTACGAAAACTAAAACGGGCCTGCGTCTGTGTCAGAAGGAGAGGATGTAGTGGTGTAAACACACTTTCAACTATAACGCGCAAATGTTGTTCTACCCATCGTGGCATGTAATCTTCAAATATCTTTGCTTAAACTGAATAAAATTTGACTGAACGAAACTGAAAAAAACTTGTTGAAAGTGCATAAAATTGTTTTCATGTATATAGTTTCCTTATAACATAACACATCATTTTAACCATTTCGCTACTAACGGTGGCTATGGTTACCCGCCGTAAAGCACTTACTGTGTACTACTATAGTCATCCGTGAAAATGTCACATTATCTCCAGAATAACCGACATTATTCTGTTATATCGTTTCAAGAACTGCCAATATTGATAATGAGAGAATTAGTGTAGGATTTAAACACGTGAAACTAGAGAGTATAATATTTATAAATAATAACAACACAATCAAGACACTTTAGTCTTATTTCATAATCTTTCGTCGTTTCGTCGTTTCGCCTTTTCGTCTTTACGTCGTTTCGTTTTTATGTTTCATCGTCAACTGACTACTACGCAACCAAACAACATAATTCAACAAACTCGTCACCTGTGATACCTCAATATAATAATTGAGGATCCTAGGTGACCTTTGCTCGTCAATTAGGGGATCCTGTATCTGAGATCCTACATTAGTAACGGAATCTGCGAAAAACTATCAAGTGTTACTGTTTGTTTGCGGCGAAGAGTCCATTTATCTTTTAACTACTCCGTACCGTAACTGCGTATACGCGCCAAACTCCGCCGTAGCGAAAGGGTTAATGAGTGTATAGCGACCTCTGTCTATTTGTCGCTAGACGTTTGGAGTTGCTGCTGTTGTTGATGTGACACTCTTGACTGATTTTGTCATGTGCCACAGGGAACTGATGGCGTCGGACTATGCGTCGACCGTATTCCCGGGAGATGAATTTAAGGGGACATTCTACTTTCTCATCAAAAAATTTTACTGATTTTCAATCATTTTTTTCTTATCGAAAATAGAAACGCAGCAATTGGAAACTTTCACATTGTATCATGTCGACCTTTATTTATACAAAAATATTTTCTTTTTATGTTTTTTCACATTTTTTTCATATAAATTCTTCTTAATTGCTGGAGCACCTCCAAAAAATTCATACTCACTGGCGTGCGTAATTGCGGTCGTTGGGATAATCACAAAAAAACAGAACAGGAATCTTAATTTTCATACTAACCATTATCGCATGAACCACGGAGAAAGAGTTTGCATGAAAACTTTCAAAACGACTGACTTTCCAAAATAAGGTTCACGAAAATGGCACTTTTTCCGTCTTTTTAAGATGGAAAAAAATGAGAAAATATTGATTAATTAACACACCCGTGGTTCATACGATAGGCATAAGTATGTAGAATAATATATTAAAATCTCGGACCGATTGATCGAATAGTTTTTTTGGAATTGTGCACGCCAGTTGAAAAAATATAGTACTGAGAAAAACGCATTTAAAGTTTTGCATATCGAATTTTTGTATATAAAAGATTCTTACGTAGTAAATTGTAATATACAATAATTCATAGCCGGATCAATGTTTACATGCAGATCAGCATTTTCTTTTAATTTTTCTGCCGATGTACTAGCGTACTCTAAACTGCATTCACTTGTATGCTGATTTCCAATAAACTTTCTTTTTCGCGAACGACAGAGTCTCGAATTGACAAATTTACTTTGTTTTCGATCCATATTAAAACGATACGTCTTTTTTGAAAACTGTTTGAATACTGAATGCATGTTCAGAAAGCAATAAATATAACGGACATAGTCAAGGTCAAGGGTAAGAAGATATTTAGATGTTATTTTGGTGCGCGGAACACACTCCTTCGTAATGTTTACCAATGCAATGTTTACATTTGGGTGATCTTCTCTTTTAAATCGTTTCCAGAATTAGATAATTTCTTAGAATAAATAAAGATCGCCGAAAGAGAAAAACGGCCCGACCGGTCAAGCGACGTTACCCTTCTATCTGCGCGAGGTCGGTTAGATGCGAGGCCTATAACTTTCCCAATTTTTCGAATTTATCGCTGCAAATTTAAGGACATAATCTCGAAAGTATATACTTTCGAATAAGGCAATAAAAAAAAATCGATTTTTTCGACCCGAGAAAATAGAATGTCCCCTTAACTATCTTACTAATTGCGACCTTGTGTGTTAGTCGGTTTTATCAGATAAAATGAGTACTTCAGTGAATGTTGTTTAAAACTGATTTTATTGCTGTCCACTGTTCGATGTTATGAGTCTGGGTTAGGGTGTGTGCTGATCGAGGTTTTGAGTTTTAACCCTTTGGGTACGGAGGAGCTGGACGCGGTTATACATTCGTGAGACGAGGAAGTTTTCCACGAGAGTGGTTGCACTCTATGGCAGCATAAGCTGTGAAAACGTGTTTTGCGGCCTTCATAGAAATTTCGAGTGTGATTGACACTAAACTTTTCATTCCGGTCGCGACAGTCGTCGGTGACTGATGCGGCATGTAACGTGTTTAAATGACATTTCCTCCTTTACCGAAATACTAAATAATATTTATTTTCTAAATATAAAACGTGTACAATTAAGGCACGCTGTTGACAATGACTAATTATTTAATGGAACGATTAGAACAGCCGGGAGTTTTAAAAAAATTTTACAGAATAGTAAAGTAACGCGTACTATAGAGAGTAATCATACCCATATAACTTTCTAAGGATGCCGCCAATTGGCAGCGGTTAGACCCAGAGAACGTTTAGTGGATGCCGCCAATAGGCGGCACTAGTACAGAAAGGGTTAATGTGTACTCAGCCTGGTGTTGAATCTGAATATGGGAAAATGGCAATGCCAGGTTTTAGGAAAAGTTTACTGGTGGAGGGGATAGCTGAGTTAGGATATCAAATATGTGGTATCGCGATATGAACTGGCAACACCCGATTGTGTGTGTGTATGCATGAGCGATCGAGCGTTTAGAAGATTCTGGAATAAGTTGTAATATGTACGCATGTGTTTGAAAGGTTCTCGAATAAGTTAGTTGCTAGGGAAGCAAATAAGGTGAGCGACCGATGATATGATCCGCGATTCAATTGTTTATAAGAGAAAAGAGCGACGGGGCAGTTCAGAAGCGGTCGCCACGGAGTCACCACGGGTCGACACACGCGAAGCATTTTATCTTGTATTATTGTTTAATT
This sequence comes from Cryptocheilus praepositus, assembly GCA_033815515.1. NCBI lineage: Eukaryota > Metazoa > Arthropoda > Insecta > Hymenoptera > Pompilidae > Cryptocheilus > Cryptocheilus praepositus. The sequence goes on from JAWWQZ010000334.1 coordinate 1,181,306, forward strand.
CATTCAAATAAACATCTATTTGTTGTCACTAAAATATCCCACAAATATTCTTAAAGAACTGAGCGGTGGTGTGGGAGTAGAAAAAACTTGGATGCATGGGTAATAGGAAAGGGACAAGTATCGTATATTCTATTACCTGAAACATCGCACTATACTGCCATTGCAGGTATGGCGCAACAACGTCAGAGCGAATTACAACTTTCTGGCAAGTGGCCGATTGTGGTACGCTTTATATATATGCCCACTGTCTAGAGCACTTCCACAATCCAGTCGCACCAACGTCTGGGGCAAGATCCACTCGGCATAGCTCTACCGTGATGAGTCCAGCCGAGAATGAGTCCAGGACGAAACGTTCTAAATTCTTCCTTGCAAACGTGTACTTACCACGAGTAAAAGAAGCGAGAGAGGAACCTCTTTCTGCAGTTCATCGCTGCTTTCTTCAAGTATTCTAACTCGAGCGGCCAGACGAGCGATTAATGATTAATCATTCACACTTCAAATCTCTTGAGTGTGCGAGTTTTTTTTTTAATTTTATTTTTCCTCAATACAATTTATTTTCTCAACTTAAATACCAAGAAGATTTGAAATTTTGAATATGAAAATAATTTTTAATTAGAATCGGATAGATAAAATTGGAAAATGAGACATATTTACACTGTAAAATGTATTGAGATAGATATGTGCCCATTGTAATGTCTTCCTACTCGGAAATTTTGATGCAATAGTTTGTTTGCTTATTTTTCATAACGAATTCAGCTGCTCTGGTAAGTAGATCTTTGCAAGCAGATTGTGGACAAATTGCATACTCCCGCCTATACTTCTCCACAATGAACATCAACGTAGAACCTTGTGACATATATTTTAACCAGTATGTTCAATTTGTTATTAAAAGATTTTAATATTGTATGACTTTAATGAAAGAAAAATGCAAACATTTATGATATTCTGGTGTCTTTCTTATTCATTCTCTAGTGTATCATCAAGTTTTAGCATGCATTTTCTGGAACATGTTCATTTATGCCTAATACGCGACGGGTCTGAAAATAGAATCTGCCAAACCAAAATTGAAAAATGGTCTCAAGGTCTGTTTCTAACGTTCATTAATTTCTGTATGCTTATGATGTGATATATCTGTTTGTTACTTTGCGCAAATTTCTGTCTTTCTTGTTTTTATGATTTGTATCGCGCTATCAATTGTGGGGTACTCAATCCTAGAGTTTCTTTTATTTCTACTTCTTTCTTTTTTTTTGTTACGCAATGTGCATTGAATGTAAGCAGTTTTATTTCTTTATAAAATCCTGTAAAATTGATCAGCAAAGTGAATTTCACGTGGAAAATTATTTTCATATTTCAAACGTCAGACCTTGATAATAAATGAAAAAGTTTTATGAAATTTTCTAAAAAAAACTAAGGGCCCCTCAGAATAACTATCTTAGGATTTTACATATTGGGGGGGGGGGGGGGGGGGGGGGGCAGTCCGAGTTTTACAGTCCGAAACGTGAAACTTAATTTACTACTAACAAATTTTGCTAATGCTGCACTATTACAGCGATTTCCGAAAATATGTACGAACTTATTGATTACTAAAAATTAGTTTTTAAGCTGCAATTTCACGAGGGTTTGTTTAAAGTTTATCGGTGCATGAATACTTTCTGTTATAACTGTACGTTATTCGTTGTTCATGCGAAAACGATTTGGGCCGCCGAGCTGCCTTACAACTATTAGAACAGGAAACAACTAGAGTATAATGGTGTCCGAATATTTCTGTGACGCGCTCTGCATCGTGCTCGCACGAGGAGATTTACGAAGGAACTTCGCAACTTTTGGGGCGTAAGACAAACTGCACATCCGGCTTGTGCGTTACATTTTGCAAACGTTAGCAAATTTCCGCAAATAACGGCGACAGTCGGCATAATTTCTTTCGGCTAAGTATAATAATAATAATATTAATTGATAATTACAAGCATTGACATTTTATGTAATTTTACATAGCAGCAAAGAAGCATTTTAACAGATTGCGTCGGCGTTCTTGTTCACCGAATGTGTTTCCAGATCTTGCACATTTTTTAACACTTTGACTGCCATGATGGTCACTGGTGACCGACGCAAGAGATTTTACTGAAGATCCAAAATATTCGCAATGGGTGGCAATAATTATTTTATAAATGCAGTTACTGTTAGAATTGTGATACGATCCTTTGGCCTTCAATATCTGCACATTATTTACATTTTGCTTAATTTAGTCAAACGCTGTAGTATTTCATAGCATCGCCGTTCTAATATAGTAAAATACGGTTGGCAGTCAACGTGTTAACGTCCTAAAAAGTTGAGTACAACGCATACAAGCTTTTTTTTCTATTGACTGATTCACTTAAACGCTTTTCGATATTCTAACATTAATTTACTTCGCAATTATACTATATCAAAGTAGCGCAAGGCTTCATTATTTTAGCGCCGTACCGGTGAACATTAAAACGAGATATCTCGTGACCTGTATGCAATGTGTTAACACATTGTTGCCCGGTCACGAGTTAACTCGTGTTTTCATGGCCAACCGTTGTTGACCGGTCACGAATTAACTCGTGTTTGCACTTACATCGGCTATTTGAATTTTTGAAACGCAGGACAATATTGAATATAGCAAAATTTTGCTCATTGTGTTAGAGTCTGCTTTATTATAAAAAAAAGTATACTTTTCTTGGTATTGAGGCTTTTATTACAATTCTAGTATTAAAAAGTGTCAAGAACGACGGAACGTGACGGTGAAGCATTTTTCAATAAATTATACGTGAATGCTTTATATAGTTGCCCCGAGTGATTTTTAAATAAATTGTAGTCATTTGGAAAATGATTATTGAAAATTAAATAACAAGGGCATAATCTCTAGCTCTTTAAAAGGAAAGCGCAACGAAACAAGATATATGTGCAAAACCTCTTGTCTACATCTACGCGTAAATTACTGCTATATAGTTAATCATACGAAAAAATATTAAAATTTACATAAAATGCATATCCAAAGTTCAATTTGAATTCATTCTGCACGGACAAACTTTATTGAAAGTTATTTACATCGTTTCACTTCCATGTTTAATTACGAAATAATAGCCGGTGACTTGAGATAGCGTTTGCCGAAAATTGCCGGTCAACAATGTGTTAAGAAAGTATGTTTCTGTAGTCGATGCATGAGAAAACTGTGGCAAAGAAAAACAACATTTTTGACTAATTACAGTACTATAGCTGCGAAATTTTTCTATGACGGACTGTGCATTGTGCGCGCACCATAAGATTTACAAAGGAACTTCGCAGCTTTTCGCAATCGATAAGCGAGAAAGGGAAAGGGCAAGGGAAAGAAAGTGTCGTCTTGAACGCTGAATAGCGTTAGGTATAGAACGAACGCGTCACTATCCGTTCCTTGCGAACTTTGAAAAGATCGTTTAGTCCTCGCGCGCCCTCTTAAGGCCTTTTTTGTCCTTAAGCGACCGGCGGGCAGACGATCAAGCCCTCAACTAGATGCCTTTATTTCGCCCAAGGGAAAGGCCCCACTCGACCTCCACTGAAAGAATCAATCTACGTGCTCTCTTTTCTTCCCAGCTCCGCTGGCTAATGAGAAAGCTTGCCAGCCTGTCTACGAAGGAGAATCTTTCATTTTGCGACAGTCTGTGATTTGCCTTTAAAATGCGTGCCAGGGGAAATATGGAAATCCTTGGATGCCGATGGAGACTCTCATGTCGATAGGGATCGAACGGCGTGTTTACATTCTCGTTGGCCGAGTGATTGCGAAAAATTTGATGGAGCGGTAGATTTCATGGGACTATGCACGAAAAACGGATTCTCAGATACTTGGGTGTGTGTGTTCGAAGGAAAAATACGTTTTATAGAGTGCATATGTGTCGTATTCGTGTAATGGCGTTAATACACTTCGCATCTGCGATTATCATATGTGGAAATATTAATATAAAAATTAGTTTAATGGCGAATGTTGTCTGAAAGATTGAATCGCTTGTGTACGTTCTCGTTGGCCTAGTGACTGTGAACAATTCTGTAAATTGATCATTTTTGCGGGGGTTGCATGTTAATCATATGTTTAAATACGGCGGGTGTGTCTGAAAGTGAAAAGTACTTCATACATTATATATGTGGGGACCTGATGGTGCGTGCCATCTGTTGGACGCGAGGGCCCGAAAGGATGACGCGTGGTCACGTGACGGCGTGCGGCCGAGAGTACCAAGTTGCTCAATAAGTTTTGTCGTTCGATAAGAAAAACACAATGTTATGGTTCAAAATACACTTTATTATTCAGTATAATCTCCCTGAACATTAATGCACTTGCTCCAACGATCCTCCAATCTGTGGATCCCATCCCTGAATTGAGATTCCGGAAGGTCTGCAAAATACGCTTCAACAGCCGTTATGACCTCTTCATTTGACAAAAAACGCTTGCCACGCATACATTTTTTGAGTTCTGGAAACAAATGGAAGCCGCTGGGGGCCAAATCTGGTGAATACGGCGGATGCTCCAACAATTCGAACTTTAATTCATGGATTTTAGCCATTGTCAAAATGCTCTTGTGACACGGTGCGTTGTCCTGATGAAAAAGGATTTTTTTCTTCTGCAAACCGGGTCTTTTTTCACGAATTTTTTCCTTCAACTGATCCAAAAGGTTGCAATAATATTCAGAATTAATTGTTTTACCAGTTTGCAAGTAATCCACAAATAAAATTCCTTTCGCATCCCAAAAAACTGATGCCAGAATCTTCTTGGCCGATTTCTGGACACGAATTCATTTCGAAGCCGAACAACCAGGTTCACACCACTCTTTAGCCTCTTGTTTTGATTTAGGATCATGGTGATAGACCCAAGTCTCATCCATAGTGATGAATCGACGCACAAAATCCACTTTATCCTTTTTAAAACGCTCCAAATGTTGTTGAGAAAGTCGCATTTGAATGTGTTTTTGTTCCATTGTTAGCGAATGCGGCACCCATTGTGCACACAGCTTTTTAAAACTCAAAATTTCATTTAAAATATGACTCACACTGCCTAATGAGATGTGTAGAGCCTCTACTAAATTCCTCTCAGTCAATCGACGATCTTCCAAAACCATATCCTGTACTTTGGCTACGATTTCTGGTGTTGATGCGGTTTTTGGACGTCCTTCACGTGGATCGTCTTCAAGGCTTGTACGACCACGTTTAAATTCAGCAACCCATCTTTCTACTGTTCTAATTGAAGGTGAACGTTCATTATACACTCTTAACATTCGTTCGTGAATTTCTTTTGGTGCTACACCTTCCAAAAATAAGAATTTTATCACTGCACGATATTCCACTTTTTCCATTGTCGAAAATACTGTGACACGGCGACACTAAATGGCTTGTAAACAAAGAATGAATTGACTGATTGAAATGAACCTTCACATACGTTGATAAGAAGAGTGAACCAACAAAACAAAAACAAATTTGGACTAGTAGCAACGCCCTCAACAAAACAAAACAAAACTTATTGAACAACCTGGTAGATAGACGCGTGCATACTTTACACATTTCGCTTTGTTATAATACTTGTTATTTTGTAATACCGTTCATATCTAAGTCTATACGCATTCTAAAATAAATTCTCAAACGGATCCTACATATATGTGGGTTTATACACTAGTATCGATACAATGTTTACTGGCGATTCTTGCGTATAAAAAAATCGTACAAATTTGATGCATTTATTTTAGACCATAGGTTAACATGGAATGCGCGGTAAATATGATTAAGGAAAGATAAAAGAATCCACACACATAGATCTAGATCCATATGAAGGACACTAAAACAATTTCCTCCATAATCTGGTTGTATAAAAACAGGCTAAATACCAGTCAACATAAAATTACCAAATTTACCTTGGGGATGTGAGGTAGGCTATTCTGAGGGCATACCTCTCTTAAGAACAAGTGTAAGTAAGGGACAATAAGCCAAGTACACATTTTAAACTTTATACACATTTATCGCATTATAACATATTATAAAATGATATAATTGTAGACTCCTGAAGAGATGTTTCAGGAGCCCAAAACATATCGAATTTTTTCAAAGCATTTTAGTGAACATACGTTGACCAAAATGAGGATTTCAAATTTTTTTTTTAAAAGAACAAGTTTCTGTATTGAAGGCTATTGTGCATGTTTTGTTGGTCACTTAATATTACCGAATGCATCAAATAAAATACAAACATAATGCATTTTAAAATTATACTGCACGTCGTACGAATGTTTGTTCTTTCGTACTACTGCTCTACAACGCACATTTTTGTTTTACCTGACGTTTATTATAGATCCGCGATGAACGTTTATTGCCGGTACAGGTCTGTTACCTAAGATATAGTTTTGACATAAGTAGCAGCTATAATTCTGCCCCTATTGTTTTGCGGTGGGTACTACAAGATGTATTGTGCGCTCACTTAAATCGTTGGCTTGCAACGAGCATAGACTTACTACTTAACGCCTTCGAATGTCTTCAACAGTGCGAGGATAATTTCAGAAGCAGCTGGAATAGAATTTCATATTCAGTAAAAGCCTTTACGTCAGAGTGTGTATCATTTTAAACAGCGTCATTAGTAACATTTTGTTGATACAGTCTTTGTTCACGTATTGTTTAAGTTTAAGGATTATTGGCAGCCCTTTCTTTGTCGAAGTTTTTTATTGTTAATTATATTCGAAAATCTACAAAATTCGCGTTCCTTGACTTCTGTCTTCAAGAGTTTCCATTTGTTATTGGGAGAGGTTCTCCCGTGGAACACATCCTTCTCTACACTTCCAAGCTTTGCAATAAAAATTTTTAATTCCAGACTTTTTGCCCATTCTTAAAAATTACACATTTTTACACACTGTACGCATATTTAAAAATTGTTTCGTAGGAATATAACGCAATATAGGCAGAAAGTGAAATAACTTGAATGTACAAAATATAATAGCAAAACCAGACACGATGCACCGAGACCCGAAACAACAACAGTTGAATTAGCAACACTTGTTTTTGTAACAGATTTATCAACATCACAAAGAATCATGTGTATTTACATTTGTATACTTATATTAACAATTTGCGTATGTAATATTTTCTGCGTATTGTTAACAATAAATATTACCTATTCTTATCTTTCGTATCTGTACAGTTTTTCATTACATTTTGTGTTTTCTTAACGTGGTTCTGTATTTTGTAAGTGAATGATAGTTTCTGCTTTGAAACTTGGAAATAGTTTTTTTCTGAAATGAGCAATATGCTCCGGACTGATCAGTTGCTTATTGCGGATCGGGCATACGATTCGGCTTGAGTTGAACATGAAGTTAAATAACAGCTGCAATAACAATTGTTTATTCGACCGTATTGATTCGTAACTTTTCGCTTTCGCGGTTATCTCACTCGACCTCGTGTTTCTCTTTCTGCCAGCGACTTTAAATAAAAAATGGGGGGTAGCGAATTACTACTTTATAGTCAGAAACAGTTTCTTATTTCAGATCAAGGTAAAACTTGTACTATAATCAACTCGCTTATAATATGCAATTCCCTCGTATAGTGTTATACGGAAGTCGCATTAATAATTTTCCAACAGACGATACTTTTTTTCACCCATCAAACGATTTAAGAGTTGGCTTTTATCGTCAATAAAAATACTCTTCCTTTTTAACTTTTCGTAAAATCTTCATCTTTTCGTCAAATATGTAAGCCAACGAATAAAATTGATGTTCAGATAAGTGTTATGGGTTTTTCATAACAGTAAATGACGAATAATAGTTAAAATATTTTTTAATGCTGTCCAAGTAACACGTTATCAACCGCTATTGATTGAAGATGCCGCTCATTAACGACCGATTCAGTTGGGTGCGATTTCGTCGCTAGGACCGGCTCTGTTTTGGATATCGCGCAGGAATGTATGTGCCTATTTATACAGCTCTATAACTAAAAAATACTCATTGTGTCGTTGAGAATCCTTTGCTTTCAAAGCACTGTAATTTTATTGTCATTTAGAATTGTCATAATATAATTTTATATTTATTTTATCTCATTTAACCGTTGACCACTGAAAAGTCGATTAATCAGCTACCGGTAAATAACAGTTGGAAAAACCGATTAATCGGTTAGCGTCGATAAAGTGTTAAGGTAACACAAGTGAAGCGAATAAAAGGCATATTATTAAACACTGATCTTAATACAACTGAATTTATTTAAAAATAAATCATCGACCGACTACGTTTAACACTAGATTGCCGGAGGTTGGTTGTATACCTATTTTGCCTGATTGAGTCAATTTGACTCAATCGTCAAAAATGCAGGTTTTTTAAAATAATAAAATTTTATTACAAATAAACTTTATTCCAAACACTTTTTGCATACATATTTAGTTTTTAAAATACACTTTCCGCATATTTTTTGATTACATTTGCTACAAACGCCCTTGCTTCTGTTTCTGTTGCATGACACTTGTACCTGGCAATTTGCACGGTTTTCAATATTTTGTATATTAGATAAACTCGAAGTACTTTCGGCTTCATTATCGTAATTTCCGCTTAATTCTTCCGCCAGTTGCAAAAGAAATTCTTTTCTTGATATTTGTACTTGAGTCACATCTTTATATATGACCCAAGCATTGATTGCTGCCAAATCTAAAATGTTGTAGAACACGTGAACGGGCCATCTGCGGGAACCTGCTTTGGTACTATATTTTCGCGCCATTTGATCCAGTATATCGACTCCATACTTAGTATTATTATAAAAAGATATAGTTTCCGGGACACGTTTTTCATTTTTTGCAATTCCTACATTGCGATGTTTTGAGCTCCATAATAAAACTTTTTCATTGGCTTTACTTTTATACATGGTTAGTGTACAGGCCTCCGTTTTATAAAGTTTTGTAGAGCAGCGTGTAATTTTGTTCTTTTTCGCTTTTGCAATTTGGGGCAATTCAGTGCCTACAGTTATCGGGTTTTGTTTTGCGACAAGTGCACTACTTTCTCCGGTGCCATAAGTCAAAATGAAAGATTTCAACAGGATAGTTTGCAACAAATAATTTTGCAGCATTGAATGAACAAATTATAACATGAAAACTCTCCCACCAGAACGTTTACAAGAGGTTTTTATGAAAAGGAAATAAGTTACGTGTGTCTAAAACGGTGAGTCAATTTGACTCGTATCCGGCAAAGTAGGTATAGCACATATGAATTATTGGAAGTAAGGGAGTAGGGTGGAATAGGAATTACTTTTTGTATACCTTTCATTGTTCTATGAAAAACCAAAAAATGATTTAAAAAAAAATGACTTAAAATTGTTATATATATCACAGTAAAAGTGCAAATGAGTCAAATTGACTCGCTCCGTCAATCTAATGTTAAAAGAGATTGCACATGTAGTGGCAGCGACAGCGGCAATTCAGTCCGCTATTGGATCAAGAAAGTCATATGAGCACGTGGCAGACAATAATATCGTCGAGCTGCCGTTGACCTTGCCACTGCTTATGCAATCGATAAAAGAAAAGACAGCAATTCTGGTTCGTTTCTGCGTTTACAGGGGCATTTCTGTACATTTACAGAGGCATACTAGAATTGAAAAATAGTAATATACGTGCATGAAAATACACGATTCCATGTAAATTTTATCGTGTACAAATTGTGATATAAGAATACCGTATTGTAGGTGGTTTGCCGCCAATTTTTGCTTCGAATTATGTGAAAATCGTATAATAGGAGAGCTTACTGTAGCTTTTACTTGCTACACTGAGAAAAGTAGTCAACTCGGGGTGCGATCTGTATCTCAACCTTTGTTCTTTGAAATCTGTATGACTATAAACAGTCCCAAGCGCCGAGGATTTCGACGGATGTCCATGATTTTATTGGTCGTCATAATCGTTGACGTGTATGTAAGGACGATGAATGGACATGGGCAATAGATTCTACTCACTCGACAGCGATAAATGCGTATATAATTAAAAAAAAAAAGAATTCTGCGAGTTTATATTTTTTATTGTTATCCAGCTTATATTCTTTATTGATAAAAGTTGCATTGCATGCATCGAATATAGCGTCCGGTGCAAGTTGTAAATAAAGTAGAATTTCGAACGCACGACAAATTGAACGCATTCAGTTTGAATCGCAAACGTTTGATTCAATGAGAATCCATACGCTTCTAACAATTGCCTATCGGATTGTCCGAATTTCTGTTATTATTCCATCTGTGAAAACGTTTTGTCGGATTCATTGCAGGAAACTTCATGCCACAGATTACCGATTCGCATTCTAACCAATTGTTCGAATTGCTATCATCGTTTTATATACGTAAGCTAAATTGTTGCCGTATCGGATACAATCTTCCGAATAAATCATGCTGTTCTCTGAAAAGAAAAGCCAATGATACCCATCTTAATAAAAATTGTGTTTTTAAAGAGTAACATTTGATTCCAATGTATTGCTGACTATCGTATTTTACGCAACGCAACAAACTATTTCTCCATGTAAAGTTTGTCTCTATCTGCAGAGATGAGAGATATATATTTTTTTGCAGGTAGATATATATAATTGCAATTTTAGCTTTATCACAAAGAAATTTAGCCTGCGTTCGCATTTATTTAACTTTGTTTCGATTAACTCGCTGACTATTCAAATTAAATTCAAAATGAAATAAAGTAATAGTACATGTTAATATTGCGAAAATAAAATAAAAACAACAACAGGAAACAAATCGTGACATTGGTCGCATTAAATAATACAAACCTGAGAAGAAACAGAAGTCTCTTGTCTTAAAGCTTACAGTTACTATGAGTGGAGCTGACAAATTTTCGAACACCTTTTATTTCGAAAACCGAGCTACAGATTAAAAAATGTTGTTCTTGACATTCTGTACAGTTAAAGGCAGAAAGGATTGATACATCGCTCAATTTCAAGCAATACGTCGTAAAACTGTGCTTCATTAATTATCTTTTTGTGAACGGCAAGTTTGTACACAGTTTTAGAAGTTCCTATAATGAATATAGTGTCAAACAATTTGTGAAGTTAACAACAAAATAAAACAAATTCTCAGAAGTACAAGAACAGTAAGTATTCATACAGTTCTTATTTCCAAGCACACTTTTGCTTTCTGATTATGACTGTCGTCATCTGTATGTTTCGAATGTATAGTTCGGGGTAGCGTTCGGAAGTCTGGAAATCATTTTTGTAAAATGGGGAAAAAACGTGCGGAAAATACGATAAAAGAAAGAAAAAATATCGTTAACTTGGAAGTAATTGTTTTGCACTACATCTGTTACAACGATTTTCAAGAATACATTCAAATATTTGTAGTCTATTAAAAATGAATTAACAAAATATAATTTCACGAAGTATGGATTGTTCGAAGTTGATCCGTGCGCACCTACTTTCTATACTAACTAGTATGTGTCACGGTGATGTGTGCTAAATCGCTTTCGTGTCGTATGTTTTGTTGTTAAACGATGTAATCCGTCTGTGTTATTATATTACCGCAGAATACTACATGCATTTCATTAATCCTTTCCTCGCCTCATCTCTTGGCAGTAGTACATCATTAATCTAGAACGAGGCATGCAAACTCAATATGTAATATTTACGTGAATTTTGTATTATTGCGCGCACTGCTCTCTGCATTATACGCAAATGAAAACTTGAAAGACCGAAAGCGTAGGAATTTTAATACGTTACCATACGATTTTGTTTTGACGACATTGCTTCAGTTTGTCCATTTTGTAATAAACGAAGCAACCTGTTGGAAGTTTTACCGATGTAAATATTAATTAAATATATTGATATGCCAATTTAAAGTTACATTACTTTTTTATTTTAATGTACATTGGACGAAGGTAAAGAAGAAGAATAAAAGGCAGGAGGAGAATGGTGATATGCAAAATCAATTTTTCTTTTACTGTATATGTATATGTATATGTTTACTTAGAAGTCAGCGTCCGTTTTATCCACATAATATGATTGAACACATTAATAAGTATGTTACTAATACTTTATCGCATTGTTTGGTGCACACAGAAGTTTTTGACACAAAGATGGGGGATAGTGTCAGTTATACTACTCAAATAGAAAATCATCAAGAGCCATTCTATAGCAATGTTGGAATGATTCTGACGATTTAGTAACTGCGATATGTCCAAGATCTTTAATTGTTGCTAAACTATATATGATGAATATTCAGTTAAACTAGTTTTTAGCCGACGTACAGTGTATTAATATTAACAAGAAAGACGTAACCTGTTTTTTGTTTCGCCGCAACTGTTTGGCTTAAGGGGACATTCTACTTTCTCGGGTCGAAAAAATCGATTTTTTTTTTATTGCCTTATTCGAAAGTATATACTTTCGCGATTATGTCCTTAAATTTGCAGCGATAAATTCGAAAAATTGGGAAAGTTATAGGCCTCGCATCTAACCCACCTCGTGCAGATAGAAGGGTTTTTCCCTTTCGGCGATCTTTATTTATTCTAAGAAATTATCTAATTCTGGAAACGATTTAAAAGAGAAGATCACCCAAATGTAAACATTGCATTGGTAAACATTACGAAGGAGTGTGTTCCGCACACCAAAATAACATCTAAATATCATCTTACCCTTGACATTGACGATGTCTGTTATGTTTATTGCTTTCTGAACATGCATTCAGTATTCAAACAGTTTTCAAAAGAGACGTATCGTTTTAATATGGATCGAAAACAAAGTAAATTTGTCAATTCCGGACCCTGTCGTTCGCGAAAAAGAACGTTTATTGGAAATCAGCATACAAGTGAATGCAGTTTAGAGTACGCTAGTACATCGGCAGAAAAATTAAAAGAAAATGCTGATCTGCATGTAAACATTGATCCGGCTATGAATTATTGTATATTACAATTTACTACGTAAGAATCTTTTATATACAAAAATTCGATATGCAAAACTTTAAATGCGTTTTTCTCAGTACTATATTTTTTCAACTGGCGTGCACGATTCCAAAAAAACTATTCGATCAATCGGTCCGATATTTTAATATATTATTCTACATACTTATGCCTATCGTATGAACCACGGGTGTGTTAATTAATCAATATTTTCTCATTGTTTTCCATCATAAAAGGACGGAAAAGGTGCCATTTTCGTGAACCTAATTTTGGAAAGTCAGTAATTTTGAAAGTTTTCATGCAAACTCTTTCTCCGTGGTTCATGCGATAGTGGTTAGTATGTAAATTAAGATTCCTGTTCTGTTTTTTTTCTTCTGATTATCCCAACGACCGCAATCACGCACGCCAATGAGTATGAATTTTTTGGAGGTGCTCCAGCAATCAAGAAGAATTGATATGAAAAAATTTGAAAAAACATAAAAAAAATATTTTTGTATAAATAAAGGTCGATATGATACAATGTGAAAGTTTCAAATTGCTGCGTTTCTACTTTCGATAAGAAAAAAATGATTGAAAATCAGTAAAATTTTTTGATGAAAAGTAGAATGTCCCCTTAAAGCAAAGTAAAATATCTATTCTCTTGATTACCATTTAAATAACGTTTCCGTACTGCAACACATTTGCTCGGTTACTAAACTCGTGCAACAGTGGACCTCTTGTTAGATGATGCATAGTAATCGTATCCAAATGAACATTGAGTCCCAATGACGTACATGCAAACATAACACTGCATAATCGGATGAACTACGATATGTATACCGAAAGCAAGATAATGATAAAAGGCAACTGTACACGTAAAAACCAGCGTACCAATGCCATTAGAAAGACATTGCATAAATATTTCTGTATTTAACAGTTATTTTTTTAAATGTCTGTAACCCATTGGTTATATTCTTCTGACGAAAATGAGACCAAGCATGATATAATTCGGTTTGTAGTTACTTCTGAGAACTTATTGAGTAACTTATTGAGTAACATGCTACAACAATTTTCCTATCAAAAAATATACATATACGAAAGTGATATTATTGTATTATGATATGATTCTGTATCACATACTCTACAGGCTTCACTGACTCTAGTTAAAATAACTTTTACATGGATGCAAAAATACTGGCGAGTAGAACACTGTGAGGAAATGTCATGTTAGAGACAATCTGGGGGAGTATCGTAGGATTTAGATACGTGAAACTAGAAAGTATAATATTTATAAACAATAATAACAGAATCAAGACACTTTAGTCTTGTTTCCTAATCTTTTGTCGTTTCGTTTTTACGTCTTTTCGTCTTTATGCTTTGTCGTCAACTGCCATTACGCAACCACACACAACACAATTCAACAAATTCGTCACCTATGATACTGTAATGTAATAATTGAGGATCATAGGTGACCTTTGCTCGCCAACTAGAGAACCTTGTACCCGAGGTCCTACTGTATTTGTATCGTGGTGTCAGAGTATGTTGAACGGTTGCGAAAAGTGCTCATTTGTCTGAAAGTGCAATGCCAGGAGAGAAGCGATACTAAGCAAAAAAAGCATTTTCAGCGTAATTGAGTTCATTGAGAACGCATTATGGGGTTTAGTATTTAATTTTTAATATTCATAGTAATTTTTTCTGCTTGTGGTACTTATCTGTTTAGTGTTCCTCCGTCAAAACAAGTAATGAAGTCTTTCTTGTAAAGTTCCAGTTTATTTTCGGTTCTTTCAATGCAGGCAGCAAAGATACATTCTTTCCTTGCTCTCGGCAATATCATGCTCTTGGTTCACTTATACACCTCTCCACTCTCCGTTGTTACGAATACAAATATATATTTTAATATTTCGTAAGACAAAGAAATAACCTTAATAAAATGAGATTAATCAATATATAGGTATTAAATGTTAACCTGTTGCCGTGCCATTTAACTCGAAAGAATTTGGACCCAACCGATGGGCAAAAATGTTCACAAAAGGAACCGTGTTGCCAAAGACATATTGCCGGATGTGGGACCGAATATTTGAAGATTCGCGAAAGAATAATGCGCCGTATCGAATGCGTATAAGTAGAGTGTGATGTATGTGTGATATGTAGCGTGAGCGACGAGGCATATAACAACAGAAGATTGAAGATGCTGTTGTTTCATACGGGCAGTCGTAGCCGGACCAGCAAAGACGAAGGACGCACTCGCGCTTGTAAGAAGTTCGGTTGTGTGTGTGTGTGGAATTGTATTTTGACTCTTTTTTAATTATATCTTATCCAAGTTTGATTAGAATTATTTAATTAATACCTGGAACCTACACCGGAAGTTGAAAAAAATGATATTTTGCGACTGCCTATCAAATAGTCGTGCGATTACATACTACATGCAATGGTGCTCTTGTCGAATTCAAAGAAATTTGAAACAAAAACTTTTAAAAAATTATTTGATTTGTTTATTGTATATATTTTTTGTATATGTTTCTGCTACCGTATAAAAGTTTCATCATGAGACAGAATCGTGGTATTCATGTTTAACGTGAAATTACGACTACGCGCCTGACTCGTGATATTCACGTATGGTCCGAAATTCTCATCACGAGTCAGACTCGTTAAAGTACGGCAAGGGGTTAATATATTATTATTATTAAATATTGTTCAAACAAAATGTATATATGCATCTATATGTATATATGTGTGTACGTATGTATGTAATATAATGTAGGTATATATATACAATGTACATATGCATGTACATGTATTTGTATATATTTAATTATCTAATATATAATGTATACGTACATCTTCATTCTTTTTTATACAGACGATGGATTTATTATTTGAACTCGGACAGATTTGTGTGTAGTAAACAATAGCAATTCCCATATGCGTTTATGAAAGAGTAGAAAATGTATATTTTGTTTGTGTCTTATCTACGAATTATCTAAAAGGCAAACGATCTACGCTTCTATAGAACACGGGGTTCGTTCTATCGTCACTAGACGTACCCCCGTATTGATAAGTACGTTCTTAACACACGCGCATCATCATTCATGGCTCGTATGGTATTCACCTCCGGACCTCTTCGGATAGTGCATTGTCATGCCACGCGTACACACGTGATAAAGAAGCCGGCGAAATTTGTAAAGAAACTCATTCTGCACCGTCTGCTCGCTATCATCACTTAAAAGTAATCTCACGCGGCGATCAAAATTGGAAGGGAATTATTCGCGTTTGCCCTCGTCCATCGAAAAAAACTATAGCGTGTTACTGTAATTAAAACATCGTAGTTCAGAGAATGCGACTTAGAGATGAAGAGGATATCGTTTTCTGATGTTCCTCGAAAATGTGTAATCTAGTTTGATACATAAAAGGAAAACGTTAATATTGTAATGACTATAACAATAACCGCTTCTAAATTGGCTATATACAGGATATCTCATGGTAAGAGTCGATTGATGTAACTACGGAACGGCATGTAAGAGGAACATTTTTGAAACAGATGGCATTTGAGGTCTTTATTATTTTATTTGTCACCGTTGTATTAGATATTCAAGATATTTACCCCCAGCCCTTGAGCATTGCTGCAGCTTATTGCGAAACGAATCGTTAGTTTAATCTTTTCTCTTGATATATCAGCAATTTTAACATTATGCATTAAGGTCAATTAAACATTATGTCTCATCGTAACTGGCGATAAGATAAGCATATATTTAAACGTTATAATACTGTGCTGTACATGTTTCGGAGATGCATGGATTTCCTCTTCAGGAACTAAATAATGTGCTCTTTTTTAGAAATTAAACACCTGATTCAGCTCCAGACGAAGAAACCCATGCAGTTTTGAAAGATGGTAAATCTGTCATTGAACTAAATAATCAGTAAAAACACGGCTTTAGTTTACCTTATATTTACACAATAAGGAAGTTTCGATCAAATGCATAATTAAACGTAACACAATGCGACGATAGAAAATATCTTGTTAATCTTTCTAAAAATATGCTGACAAATACATTTCAACGATAACAAGGGCGTCAAAAATCTGCAAAACTACGAAATGTTGGAATAAATGAAAGATGTGACACAATGCAGCATACAATGATCAAAGCAAAGTACTTCTTTTGTTTGCGGGATAACACGCATACTGGCTCCATGCGTAGCTTCAAAAAAATGCCTGAAAAACGTGGAAAAGATCATTATACAGATGCTAATACAATATTGACGAGGGGTTATCTTTTTTGAATTTTCAAGTGGATATCAACCGAAACTGAAGCGGCTGATGAAGCAAAAAGAATTTTGGTACTGCCGGTGGCTATACAGTAAAACCTGTTTTTGTGCGGTTCTTTTCTATGCGATTTTATTTTTGTGCAGTTATTTTTGTGCGATTTTATTTTTACGCGGTATATGAATCTTAGCGGCGTTAGCACCAGTTTAATGTTTCCTATCAATGTACATATACATGTTGTGGACGAAATGTATGAATGTGTAATTAATCGAAACGTTACCAAAAACGCGTCAACGTTATTATCTGAAATTAGTGCGCTCGCACATAACATCGGCGGAGAAGGCTTTGATTCTTTCGGCGATAATGACCTGGACGAGATGATTGAGGACCAAACTGTCGATGATAGTGACATTATCAATAGTTTGATAGATTATGAAAATACACAAGAAGAACCGGAATCTATTACAGCAGATAAAATATATGCAGGGATCCAGATTTCGAAAAAATTGGAAACGCATTTTCTTAAAATAGATACCAACGCGGAAAGACGCTTAAAATTCCAAAAAGAGCTGAGATCATGCATGTCTCACTATCGTGACGTTTACAAGCAATTGACTAGTCGACCGTCGTGACAAAAACTGATCACTTAGTTTATGGTACCAAAAAACAAATCAATTGAAATCCTATCTTCAAGCGACGAAAGCGATTTTCAACCAATTCATCACAAGAGGATGCGCGTTTTGGATTACGACGAGTAGCAGCAAACTATTTAATGCACAATTTGAAAACTTCTCCATGTATATGTACAATGAAGAATTAAATATTTTTAAAATTTCTTTAGGTGTAATTTAATTATTTAATTTAATTGAAGGCATTCTCTCACCTATTTTATAAATCATTGATGTATTTTCTAAGTCCGACTTTTTTTATGCGGTCCCTATCCACCGCATAAAAAAAATTGTAGGTAGTATATCGTACAACATTGTTTATTATATGGAAGAATTTATAAAATTTTCGAATATTTTTTTGTACGATTTCTTTTATTCGGTCCCTATCCACCGCACAAAAATAGGTTTTACTGTACAACTGCACAGGAAATATTCTAACAAAATACATAATAAAGACGGTCAAAAACATACAGTTAGAGCAAAAAGTATTCGTACACCAATCGATTTCGAATATTACGTACATCATGAAATTCCTTGCAAGTTGATAATGTTTTTTCTTTCTTTTATCGCACTTATACGGGTGGTAGAGTTACGAAAAAACTCTTAGTTGGATAATTCGTGAGGTTCGATTGGCACAATTCACACACATATAAAGCTAAAGTTTGACAATGTTTTACTTAATTATTGTTTTGAAACATCAACATGTAAAACTTTTACCGGATTGGATGTAAATATATTGGTATTTTTATAGACTATTTCACTTCGTACCAAAGCAATATTTAACTATTTGTTGCTTACGAAGATAACACTGTAACACGCAGTACTAAGAAGATGTGGGAGGGGTTCAGACAGAAACATGTGTAACTTCCGAACTTCCAGACTTAAATCCTACAGAAAATATATGGTGAATCTTATAAAGGGCAATATGCAGAAATGATAAGTATTAGAGCAACAACGACGTTACAAGGTTTAGCTTCCACTTAGAAAATCAGATATTTTATGCAATGGTATAAAATAATTTAATGAAACGTCTTAGTTAAAATAGTAGTTTGAAGTAATTTGCCGCATTGTCACACATTAATATATTATATTTAGTTTGCAAGTAAAATAAAACGGATTGCTCAGTTCTTAGTTTGCTAATTTTTACTATTTCTTATTAATTTCACAGTATTTCTTCAATTATATTCTTCACACGAAACGTACCAAACGGGGTCAAATTACCCCCCTTCCAAATTTACTTTTAAATCATACTTTCATTGTTATTTCTTTCGCTCATTTGACTTTCTGTAAATTCTTATATCATCTGATTATTCAATTTCTTGCTTTAATAAGTAAGGTATTTCTTTTTGAAAATCGAGGTTTATTCCATAAGGGGTTAAATGACCCCTCATGCTAAGAATAGGTAGGTGCAAAGTACCGGTGCGTTTAGTGTTAAAATACTGGACGTTTCCATTGAAACCACTAGGACTATGGCAAACTTATACTGCAATAGTACCTTTACTCATTTCCTCGGTCCGTTTCAAATATATTATAATAGCGGATGTCCCCATTAAAAGTACCGTGAGCCACATTATTGTAGTTTCCAGGTATTAATTAAATAATTCTAATCAAACTTGGATAAGATATAATTAAAAAAAAGTCAAAATACAATTCCACACACACACACAACCGAACTTCTTACAAGCGCGACTGCCAAAAGTGCGTCCTTCGTCTTTGCATGTCCGGCTACGACTGCCCGTATGAAACAACAGCATCTTCAATCTTCTTTTGTTATATGCGTCGTCGCTCACGCTACATATCACACATACATCACACTCTGGCTTATACGCATTCGATACAGCGCATTATTCTTTTGCGAATCTTCAAATATTCGGTCCCACATTATAGTAAAGCTGTACTTATATGAGCGAAAGTCATAACAGTTATGTAGACTCGAGCTTGCGTCAGAAGGAAAATCGTCGGAACCGAGTCCACAGCCGCTTAGGTGGAAACCCGGATTTCGAGGTTAAACGATATCGAGGATATCGCACGCGCGAGTGAAATTAGCCGTACGTCCGGTAACCGTCAAAAACGACATTTGTGTCGAGAGCACCGTGGCAATTCCCATCTGCGCGACAAGACCGCAGAAGCTGATTTCCAGGACTAAATCGAATCCCGATATATACCTTTCAAGTGGAATTTCGTTCGTGCTTGCGCGGCAGTTTCCTATCGCTGGCACAAAGCTCCTAAGCACGGCCTTATTCCTTTTCGCCTTCGCCCACTCACCCTCCAGATCTCCCTTCGAGGAAGGGTTTTATCGCACCCTTTCAACGAACGGTTGGCTATCGAATAGGGGAAAGCTTTCCGATAAAGAACGGCCACGTGTGCGCAGGGATTTCAGCTAATCGAGAACGGCGAAAGTCAGGACTTGTTTCTTTGCGCCGCGCCTGCTAAATCATATCGACAGAACGCATTCTCGCAAAAATTCTTTGCGGCCAACTGTAGACACTACATTTACTGTTAAGGGGACCAGAAAGCTTTCAACGACCGAAAACTGGGTGAAATTCGAATAACGATTGTGGACGAACGAATAAACATACACAAATTTTCTTATTTGCAGGTTTTTTGTTAATTTTTAACAAACAAATCAAGCGTTAACAATTTTTTAAATATTAATAATTCAAGGAAATATTCATATCTGAAGGTGACCGCGTGAGTCGTGCGCTGTTTTTTTCTTGCCAGGATTCCGGGTGAACGAATTGGAGTTTTCCGATTTTCTTAGCGCCATTTGGTTGGTGAGATTTCTCTCTGTAGACTGAACCTAAATTTTGTGACAAAACGTCACAATTGAAACAATGGCCACCAAAAATCCAAAAGGTTGACAAGTTTAAGTTATTTGTTGTTAAAAACGATATTAAAAAATTAATTTTTATTTGCAGACACCGGTTCAGTTTATGGAATACATATTTATCTTCAATTTAAACAAAATTCAAATCGATATCTTCAACCGTTCTTGAGTTACCGCGGCAAAACTAATGAAAAATACTGTTTTGCGAAAAACGCGATTAAAGTTTGAGAACAGAATTACGGCTACTTGATCGCGGGACTCTCTGGCGACCGTGCATCACCTCATATTTTTGGCATTCCAGAATTCAATTTTGCGAATATCGAGGCTTTTCTTGAGCCAAAATATTCTTAAATAATTGTACTAACTGATTATGTAAATAAACAAAAACCGATTTTTTTTAAATTTCAAACCTTTCTGACCCCCTTAACCCCCTTAACCGGCCCCGTGATATTCTTGTTTCTTTTGTTGGTATGCATCTTGTACATCGATGGCACATGTCATTCTTCGGTGTGTTTTTAATTTGTTTTACTCCAAAAATAAAATATGCACTGGTTTGGAAGCAATCAGGACAAGAATCACGCTCCTATCTTCTTCAAGCTGTCAGTGGCTAATATTCACAGAATGACATTTTCCTTCGGTTTATAAATCGATAGGAAAAAGCCAAAGTAGAAGGTGCGTCGTTTTCAGTGCAAACGACTAAAGACGCGAATCTAATTATGAATGTAGAAACTGAAATGTGGGTTTGTGTGCCGATCCTTATTTTAAAATTTATCATTCTAAATGGAATTACTCAGAATTTTAATTTGATATATTAATTACCCTAAATTGTATTTTTATTCATAACAATTGCAAAATCTCCAAATTTGTCGTTGTGTAATACAAAGAAGATTCGGAGAATGACAAGGTAGCGGTGAAAGACGAACTTCTGAACACCAGTTTACCAACGCGCAATGTGCTCTTTGCGGCATGGTGGCCCGTTCAGTGGCGTCACTTCCGTGGACCGCACTGTCGTAACGAAAGGATTAAGAAAATACTGTAGGAATCGGACATGTGACAAATGACTCACGCGCTGCTGAAAGGGCAGCTGCGCTGCGTTGCGTATTCCGGAAGGAAACAAAACAGTTGAGGATACATCGCGAAAGACGAAAGACATGCGAAGTGTGACTCGTAGTCACTCTATATACGACGTAATTGTAACCCCAAGCAAATTGTAACGTCGAGTAAAATATATTTTCGTTGATTTAGTAAATCTAACCTTTAACGGACGACGACTTTTTCGACCGGGTGAGGTAGCAGGACGAAGCGATTCTAGCGAATGCGTTGAGTGACTTACATAATATAATAAAATGATCTTACATATAAATTATCTCATAAAAACGTTATGTTTCGATTGTTTATCTACTATTAGGTATATTTACACCTTTAAAACTTTATTTTTACAAAAATTATGTTCTGTACTTTCGCTGTGTGCTAAGTTGTATTATCCCCATATTTACAATCACCGCAATAAACGCCCAAAATTCATTCTTTGTGACATTGTACCAAGTTTGCCAGAGGGACCTTGATGATAGCGCCTTTCCCTCTAATTTGTTTGTCGCATAGTTGTTTGTATCGATTATTATTCGATCGACTAGCTCCTCGGTAAAGAACAACTTAAAAAAATCCAAAGATTCTCTCACATTGGACGGTATGTGTGGTCCTGCAACTCTTTCGCTCGGTGTGAATTTTATTCTGGGTGGTAGTTTCTTGGAATCGTCACATTCTGTCCATTCTGATTTATCGGAATCAGTTTCACTCTCGGATTCGCTATCTATCATTCTGATTTTTCGAGTTCTTACGCCTACTACTATATCGTCATCTTCATCTGTTATGTCACTTTCCATCTCACTAACTTCTTTATGAATACGTCGGATTTCGTCATGAACCGTATCAAAACAAAATTCGTCTTCACTAGAGCTGAGTTCATTTGTGGAATCCATTTTTGCAGGGGTTCACACAAAATCACGTTAAAAAAATTCTTCTGATGCTTTTGCCACACTGGAACTACTGTCAGAGCTACACTCATCGAAGAATGTTTCAATATCTTATCTCTGTTATGGTATGACATTTCATACATTGTACAAGAGACCATCGATAGCTAAGGAACCTTTCCCAGAACGAATAGTGCGACCCTGTTGTTTGGAGATAACAAAATCTAACATATACACCGAGTGTCGCCTCTCGTCCGTTAAGGGTTAACACGCATTCATCCCCAACCCCACAATGCGTTACAGACATAAGCGTCCGAATGTTTATACGTTTTCTGTTTACTTGAGAACGCAGCATTTCTGTGCGTGTCCCCGCGTGCGTTAAATCGAGTCGCTGCGCAAAAAAGTAAGTTAGTCGTCGTCGTCCTGTGCGTAAGCTGCGTCTCACACAGCGCAAAAGAATACTTTTTTTTTGTTTCGTTCAATCTTCAGCCGACTTTATTACGTGTTATTGTATATTTGTGTCAATAAAGGATCCACTATTCGTGTTTTTCTTTATCAGCAAGAAACTAGCGAAATTATTTATAATTTCCAATTTCACGAGAAGGCATGTGGTGCGTGTGTATAGTGAATTACAACTTTAAACTAAATACACAGTTATCAAACAAACTCGTTACATATGTTACTGTAATATAATAATCGAAGATCAGAGCTGATCGCTATAATTTATTAATAATTCTCGTACATTCACAACCATACACTTACACAAGTTCAGAATCATACTTCACAATATTTTAAGGTCTTACGTGTAAGCCGAGTTTTCCGAACACGTGTGCTTGGATATCTCAAAATATTGTCTTATGGTCGCAACCATATCCGCAGTTCATTGGTCCTTTGTCCGTCCAAAAATTGTCCTTTCTTCAATCCGTGTATAGAACATTCGTGCAACTTCGATAATTTCCCCTTTCGTTAATCATTTTATGAACACATAGGTATACCATCGGTAAAGAGTCCTTTGATACATTTAACGTTAAGAATTCTTGTACAGTTTGTTTACGTACCTACATCATTCGTATCCGTTTCGTCCAAAAAAAAAAAAAAAAATGAAGTTATTGATCGTACGGAACCAAGTTCGCTATTAATGCGACGTGTCGCTTAAAAACAAAAAAGTATCCAAGGATATCAAACGAATTAACGAGAAGGCACGCGGTGCGTGCGTATAGTGAAAAACAACCTAAAAATAAATACAATTACGTTTAATATTTGACGCTCCCTGGTACGTAACGAACAAGACGATTCATAGAGACACTGAGGCAGCAACGATTAAAAAATAAATTAAAAGTTTAAGTGAAAGATACAAAAAAAGACTCGCGACTCATCCCAATATACTAGCAACGAATCTGTTAAATAGGAGCGAGCTAAAGAACAGACTGAAAAGATTCAAACCTCTAGACCTGCACAAACGTTTTGAACTTATGTATTGAAATAATAACCAGAGATTCTGACACCGGTGGGTGTCTACTCTGAAGTATGGGCTTTCAGAATTAGTTAAATTATTTATTGTTATCTAAGATTGTAATTGAGGATATAAGACAAAAAAAAACTTTAGACACTGGACGTCTACGTTATTTGTGTCATGTCAAACGAGTTACCAATTAACTAATCGCCTGCAATCATTCTAGACAATGGTGTAGATTTAATAGAGCTAAATATTCCCCAATAGAAAAATGTAGCTGGTATTTTTGTTAAGAAACATGTTAAAAAATCGAACAACTGTTTCACTAAGTCATTCAAGTTTTTTCATTGAAGAACATTTGATCTTGATTAATTTATGCAGTTGGATGAACAAGGTGTAATGTGGTATCATGTATATATTCGTCTGCCGAACCCGCCCCCATATATCTACCTTGTGGCTAACCTTCGTAATGTACCATCTAATGACCGACACATTCTTCGTAAAGCGAGATGACGCGTAAATCGACGCTGAGGCCACCATTTTGGATGGAAGCAACAGTAAACCTTCCATTCCAGCGGCAGCGTCAACTCTAAGAGATGACGCTTTATAAATCATGTAATATAAAATTGAAGTGAAAATGAATGAAATGGAATTTTAAGAATGTCTCTCTGCTCGCGGGTATTTATTTTCAAGTATAAAGAACACTTTACGCCGTGTACATTACAGAAATCACAATGCTGAAAATAATGAATACAGGGAGAATAAAGATCGGACCATTAATAATTTTTATATTTTTCATTACTTTCGTTTAATAGGAATACGTGAGAAAACCATTAATTGGTCTTTTGTGTAATAGTTCGGATAGCATACTTTAGACCTTCTAACGCTGCCATTTTGTTTACAGAATCTTTAGACGGCCTAGGCTTTGAGGAAGGCTGCCCTGATTTAGAAAATGTCTACTATATTTTATTTCCATAAGCTCAAGGGAGGTTTTGACTAACTACAAAATAAAATCTAGTTTAGTAATTTTTTCATTATTTTTTATGACATTTTATAAGTCTATTACTGCTCATGCAACAAATTTACCTCTCCAATATTTTGTTTTGTATACTGCTTTTCCGAAAATTTTCTTTTTTGTATCTATTTTATCATTATGGTGTTATTTCCAGGTTAAATGCATTATACATTGAAAAACAATTCAATTATTAAGATACCTAATTCAAACTGAACGGCGTGTATATACATCCCGCCCATTACATTGAAACACGAATGTAATGGTATTTTACATCATGCTGAATTAAGAATTCAGAAACTATGTGCAATCGTCTTTAATGGATTCTATCGGTACGTTTTAAGTGCAATTTTTTCCTTGTTGCCTTTTTTTCTTCCACAAACATATTTTCTATATTTATTCTGTGACCAAATGGAATATTAAACAAAATCAGTTATGCGTTTTGTTTCTATGTGAAGAAATCGAAATCGGTGTAAACATGCTTCGTGCTGCTATCCGTCAATCGTTTCTTTGCTTATAATTTCACCAGTTTCGGTAGGTGCACTGTACCCAGCACCTTTATAATAAAAGTAAGATAACCTTGTATACTACAGATTTTGTATTCTCAGTTTTAAAGGTAATTTCGACGTTTCCTTTTTAAATCACTTTGACTATTTAACCCATTGACTGCCACGCATATTTAACACGTCTTGCCCTGGGTGCCGCGGTTTTACTTTAACAGTTTGACTACCATGGTGATCACCGGTGACCGGCACAAAAATGTTACTATAAATGCAAAAAAATTCGCCATGAAACCTATTTGCAATCTCTTAAAAACAATTAACATTGAAATTATGCTTCAATATTTTGGCTTGTGACAACTTTGCGTTATTTTCGTTTTGCACGATTTAATCATACTCTGCAGTATTTCATCGAATCGCGGTTCTAACATAGCAAAATACGTTTGGCAGTCAAAGTGTTAAAGAAAACATGGAGTTTTACAAAATATAATAATATTAATTATTACTGATATAATATTGTAATGGCATTCACAGTATTTTTATTGAAAAAAAAAAACACCACGAGATAACTCGTAGCTGGCAGTTTTGATACAGACGCTTACTACGAGATATCTCGTAGTTGGCAGTCAATGGGTTAAAATTTGTATGTTAATGACTGTTTGTTACTTATTTTTATTGTTTTACACGCGTGGATTATGTTTAATTAAAGAGAAGGTAATTAGGAGAGGAAGCTACAAGATGATTGAAAATGCGTTATAACAAAATTGAAGCGCTGTCAGTTGAGCATCGCGACCAAATGTCGTCACACCATTCGACAGGAAATTTGAGCCTTGCGATTAAGTTGCGTGGCACTGAAACAATTAAGACTGTTTCCTGCAAGCAATGCCCAATTTTCTCTTCGATTCTTATCGCACGCGCTTGTAAACAACTAAACTATAGGTCTTTTTCTTGCTCGAAAGCACCGGTAGAGTTTTGCTCCGGATAAGTAATAGACTCGGCGCCGGCCAGCTGATTATTACAGATCAGGTATACTATGCGGCATGATTTTATTTTCGAATGAGACGACGGATCTCTTATTCGATCTTCGGTCTCACTCTGCTGGTGAGTTGACAAAAAGAAAGGGGCGGGGGTAGCAAAATCAGGTACGCCATTAAAATGTCAGATGAATGCTTATTTTGGATTGACTTTGTGTATATTTTGTTTGCTTTTTCGGAGTCTGCATCCACTTTCGCGTGGTATAGCAGCGCTCGGAGAGCGCCGAATGATTGAAGTAGGAGTTTTCTGAAGGAAGAGGACAGGACTACTTACCGCGGGGAATAGAGGAATAGTGTCAGCTTCAATATCGACTATCACGGACGCGAATTATGCTCCTGTAGTTAGGTCAGGCAAGAGTGGACTTTCTGAACGCTGTATAGTTTGTCGTAGCAAACGTGAACCCTACCTGTTTAACCCTTTCGAGACTGTTGCGACACATATGTCCCAATCAACTTTAATCCTACATTCTAACTATCAATCTACTAAAATTTATTGCACATTGCTTCATTTTTAATGAGCCTCTATTGTTACATTCCTTAGAATCTAGTACCATAGTTTCTTCCTGTCAAAAAGTCAGTTTAGTGTAAAATATCAGCGCGGCAACATCATTTGTAGGTAGTTTTCAAAAAGTCATTACGGTGTATAGATAAAATGAACCGGTGAGTTTTTTGCTTCGTATTTTCTTAGCTCTTTTTTGAATATTTTTATGAAGCCAATTCAAATTACTTAGTTCTTTATGTAAAAAAAGCGGTGGAACATATATGTGTATATCCCATAGGTTCTAAACGCTGTTTTTATATTACTATTTTTGCTATTACATATAATACACTACATGTGTATCAATTGACAATCAATTTTGTCATAATCTTTATAAGACTAATGGGACATATATGTCCCAGGCTTTAACTTTCCACTGATGTATTGGGTTGGAGGGAAAGTTCTGTCGTATTTTTAATAGGCAGGTAATTTTTCTTGTAAATAAAAAAAACATCTGGCTAGTGAGTCATTCGGATTTTTTTTTGTTTTTTTTTTTATAGCTGCTGTATAATATAAAAGGAGTCCTTTTTTACCGTTCATCGTTTACTTGTGATATTTAAAGTGAAAAGCATGTCAGTAAATAAAGTGCATTTACGACACTGCATTTTGTATGAATTGCAAAAAGGAAGCAACGCATCGGTTGCATGTAAAAATTGATGTGCGGTATTTGGAAAAGATATTGTAAATGTTCGTACTTGTCAAAGATGGTTTAGCAAATTTTGTTCCGAGGACCTGAGCCTCCAAGAAAGTGATCGATCTGGACAATCCAAGATCGATAATGATGTTTTACGATCCATGTTGGAAAATAATCCACATTTAACAAGTCGAGAAATTGCAGAAGAGTTTGGCATTCATCATACAACACACTAAATGTATTATGATTAATATTAAACACATATTTTTATAAATTAATTCAAATATTTTCTTTAAAATACGACAGAACTTTCCCTCCAACCCAAAAAAAAAAAATCTTTTTTTTTCTTTTACTCTATTATAATGAATAAATTCTTCACTTGAAGTATTAGAAATGTAACCTGCCTTTTTTATTTTGTTAAAAAAAACAATCCGTCTTGAAAGGGTTGTGATAACGGATATCCTCCACGAAGAGTACGCCCACGCGTATTTCGATTTTTCCGTCCTTCGGGACATAAAGGAATCGCGTGATCAACTGACTCTATACATCGGATGAACACATCGAAACTTTTCAGACATTTATTTCAACCAGATCAGGATTGGGCATTTGTGTGTACAACGTGCACAAAATGCTTAGCGCCCAGAAATGCGGGTCAAAGTAAAGGTATGCCTTCAGATTTAGCGGTGTGGCACAAGCGTTTGAATATCGAAGTTCTCATTACAATCTTTGATCGAACTGAGTTAAACAAATGTCAATAACATCGAAATCACAAAAATTAGGTTATTCTTGAAATTGCTGGTGACATTTTATTTTTTATTAACATCCAAGGGTAAACTTTCAATTATAGCGCACGTTTCCTGCCAAAACATTGAAAAACTTATAATTTTGTCCTAATCCCTTTTTATATATGTGACTATAACCAGTATGTGAGAGTTTTTCCTGAGACAATTTTCATATTTTCTCAACCTTTGTATTACTGATAAATACCATACTATGATCGTCATGCACCGTAGCATACGTTACCCGTGTATGCGATTGAAGTCCCATTGTCAATGTAGACACCAAGCCGCCGATCTCTGCCATAGGACGCTCAACAAACAGACGATACGCGATTGAACTGTGCATAATAGTTTATGAAATGTGTAAAAGGGAAAATTGTGTCATTTTCAGGAGAAAGGGCTATAAAGACATAGGGTGAGGCGTAATCGGAAAAATCGCGCGTCCAGGTGCATGTTTGTTGAGAGAAGCTGTACTTGAAAGATGCTTTCTATTTTTCAGCAAATTAGTTCTGCGTTTAACATTTTTTGTACCTATAAGGATAAAAATCGTGAGGAAATAACAAAACTTCTCATCGGCAAGATGAACACAATATTACAAAAAGAAATAATAAAACGAGTAAGATTAGTAATATTAATAATACGGTAAATAAAATGTCTAACTAATATCAGTAAAAGCAATATGCGCCAATATATTTCCTTTTTTATAGTCTTAAAACTTTGTAATTTTTAATCTATAAATTACCTATTTTCTGTCATGCATTTGAAGAATTTACGCAATTTTGACTAATTTACAAAACTTTGTCCGTTCGAAGAGTTCTAGCATCTGTAAATGTTTCTGTTGCGTTCGGTGGCACCAATAACATGTCGAAAGTGCCGTGATGAGCCTGAAACTGAAACAGTCTGTGCTGTTTTCAACATTAATCGAGAAACAAACATTTTGTAAGCGCATTTTGGATTTTGAGTGTATGAACATTTTGCCAACATTGCAGTTCGCTTGATCAAAGTTACAGGATAACACTGATAGTAGTTGAATTTGTACCCGCATACTGAATCTACAGTTTTCGTGCGAAGACAATACCTCGAAGTTTCAATCCAGGATTTAACAGTTTGCAAGAACTTCGACCTTTACTAGTACAGTATTTCGTATTGGTTTTTGCTCGTGTCGTAAACCACATGTTACCAATTATACTTTCTAGTTAAACATTATATTGGGTATATTATTTGGAATATTACCAGGTGTGTCGGTAAGTCCTTTCCGGTTTTTTCGCTAAAGAAAACATGCTACGTACAATGGATAATTAAAATTTATTTATTCAAAGTATTGGTCATTTGAATCTATACGTTTTGCCCATCTCTCAGGCAATTTATGGATGCCATTCTAAAAGAACAGTTTCTCCTTTGAGCTAAAACATTCATCGAGCCATTTTTTAACTTCTTCGAAATCGGCGAAGTGCTGCTCTGCAAGCGCGTGCCCCATCGATGCGAAAAGGTGGTAGTCGGATGGAGCCAGGTCTGGAGAGTAAGGCGGGTGCGATAAAACTTCCCATCCAAGTGATTTCAACACTTCTTTGACTGGTTTTGCCGTATGAGACGGCGCGTTGTCATGCTGCAGAATCACCTTATAGTGTCTTTGAGCGTATTGTGGACGTTTTTCGATCAATGCACAGTTCAAATTGATTATTTGTTGTCGGTAGCGGTCAGTATTAACTGTTTCTCCAGGTTTCAACAATTCATAATATACGACACCAACCGGGTCCCACCAGACACAGAGCATGGTCTTGCGACAAAGCGATTTGGCCTTGCAGTCGATGGGCCAGCTTCGCCACGAGATAACCATGATTTGTTTCGCTTGGGATTTTCGAAATAAATCCATTTTTCATCACCCGTTACTATTCGATGCAAAAATGACTTCCTTTCATACCTTTGAAGCAGCATTTCACTGACGATTTTTCGGTTTTTCAATTGCCTGTCATTCAATTCATGTGGCACCCACTTTGCCATCTTTTGGATCTTTCCCATCGCTTGTAATCGTTCACAAATTGCTACTCGGCTCACATTCAACTTTTCTGCCAATTGTTTTTGAGTTTGTGTTGGGTCTTCATCCAATAACTCCTGCAATTCCGCATCTTCAAACATTTTCGGCCTACCAGGACGTTCTTTGTCTTGAACGTTGAAATCACCACATTTGAATTGTCGAAACCACGTTTCACATGTTCTTATGGTTGGAGCATGCTCACCGTAAGTCTCTACCAGCAAACGATGACTTTCAGCGGCTTTTTTCTTTTGATGAAACAAGAAAAGTAATGCGTGCCGCAAATGCACGTTTCCAGGCACAAAACTCGACATTTTCAAAAAATTATAAATCTATAAAACTGTTACTTTGGCGGAATGTAACTTGTGCAGTTTTGAGGTTAATGTTAGTAGAAACAAATGACATATGTATAAAATCATAACATTTCATACTTATGGCTAGTGACATCTGTTACAAAAACCGGAAAGGAATTACCGACACACCTGGTATATTTCTCAACATGTTATATTTCTGCAGATATATTATATTTCTCTTATCTTAAATATCTTATATTTCTCTTAGATCATTTCTGTTACATTTCTGTACATTTTCCGAGCAATCATGCCAACGCTGTTAAAAAATGTAGCATTCAATGTTTCGACAAAAATACGTATTAAGCGTCAGGTTCTAGCGTTTTTACTTGCGCCGCAGGTTTGAGATAAACTTCCAACTTTGTAATTTCTATGAGTGTTAATACTTTCTGAGAGAGTAACAATCTAAAGACTTTCGAGAAACGCTACATTTCTATTTTATTTGCACTTTACGGACTAGCCGCCCCGCTTAGCGCCTTTTTAGCCTGGCCAACCCCGATATCTCGCCACTCTGCCTTTTATTACCCGCAACCACCCGCATCTTCCACAAATTATCGTATTCCTTTTTGTACCTGTCTTGCGATCGTCATTTATTTACGGATGTAGTACATCACTATACAAAAGAGTGTGACTTTTTAGCTAATAACTGGCGGATTTTGTTAGAATTGGGCAAATTATTGGGTTGTTTGGAAAGTAATTTCGTTTCTTTCCCAACAGAGTACTTAATTGTATTTTTTCATAGCCAACTTCACACTTAAACCGCATAATCATTATATGTATACGTTAACAGCTGATATAGCAAAGCTTGCGTGTGAAAAAGTTCGATTGATTCTATGCAGTAGTTTTTCGTTGGTACCCTTTCAAATATGGAAAGCGAAAAGCAGTATTTTCGGTACATTTTGCTTTTTTCTGTCGAAAAGGAAAAATGCTGTTGAAGCAAGAAAAAAATTATCCGATCTGTATGGAGAAGATGTATTGACAGAACGCCAATGTCAAGACTGCTTTACAAAATGTCGATCCTGCAATTTTAATGCTGAAGATGCACCATGTTCTGAAAGGCCAATTAAAGCTGATGAAGACACAATAAAGACATTAATTGATGCAAACCGGCGAAAAACAACTCGTGAGATCGCTGAGAGATTAAATTTATCGTATTCAACTGTTCATAACCATTTGAAACGCCTAGGTTTAATCTCAAAATTCGATATATGGATTCCTCTTGTTCTTACGGAAAGAAATTTGTGTGATCGCGTTGATGTCTGTGATTTGCTTCTCAAACGTCAAGAAAATAATCTATTTTTGAAGCGCATCTTCACTGGGGACTAGAAATGGGTTGTCTACATCAATGTTAAACGCAAGAGATCATGGACTAAAAAGATGAACCAACTCAAAGCACTTCGAAAGCCAATATCCATAAAAAAAAGGTGATGCTATCTGTTTGATGGGATTTCAAGGAATTGTTTTTTTTTTTTTTTTTGAGCTTCTACCAGACAACACAACGGTCAATTCTGAAGTGTACTGTCATCAGCTGGACAAACTAAACGATTCACTTACACAGAAAACACCAGACTTGGTCAATAGAAAAGGTATAATGTTTCAACAAAAAAATGCGAGACGACATACAAGTTTGTTACCTCATCAAATGCTTTTACAGCTTGGATGGAATATACTGCCACACCCACCATATTCTCCAGATCTGCCACCTTCTGATTATTATTTCTTCCGGTCTCTACAAAATTTTTTAGATGGTAAAACCTTTACTTCAAATGAGGAGGGCAACAATCACATTGATCAGTGTTTTACCAGCAAAAAAAAAATTTTTTATGAGCGTGGAACCATGATATTGTCAGTTAGATGACAAAGGATATTGGACTAGAATGAACAATATGTAATTCAATAAAATATTTATTCACTCACGACACTCGCCTTTCAAGAAATTATCATATAAGAAAATCGTCTTCTATTTTCATAAATAAAAAAAAATGAAATTACTTTCCGAACAACACAACAGTTTCTCACGCGTACAAAGCAGCTTTCACATACTCTCAACGGTATTCGACATACATACTTTCTGTCGCGAATGCAACAGTAGATCGCTTCGTTGCGTTGCCCGCTGCTCGTGCATCCGAAAAAATATGACGATCGGAAATGCAGCGAACAACACAACGACGATGGGCAGTTACCAGCCGTACGCGAAGCAGATAAGTAGTGCCATAGAGGATCTTCTATTGGAAAGCACTTTCAGTTTTATTTATATTACGCTTTACCACCGCGCCACTTTTCAACCAGGCAGATAATAGAATACTTTTTCTGCTGGTATTAACCCTTTGCACTCCTATGTCGAGTGTCACTCGAGATCACTTTTTATCTCAGGAGCTCCTTTGTCGAGTCCCACTCGACATTTTTTCATGTTCAAATAAATAGATGTCGCGCACATATTATACGTTATCAACGCTCTCGCGATGTCACTAGAAGTGTTAGACATTCAGGTCATCGAAGAGAAATAAAAAAACCGAATGTGATCATAGATTATAATAAAAATATGGGTGGTGTCGATATGGTGCACCAATACGCGACATCTTATTGTTTTTTCCGTCGAGCACTCAAGTGGTGGAGGAAATATTTATTTTCGGGATTAGAAATCTCCATAGTAAATGCGTATATTTTATACAAAGAAAAAAACAAAAAACCAAGGGACAAAACCTATAGCCCAGAAAAAATTTCGCGAAAAGCTTTTGTCAATGCTTACTCGTGATTGTCGTGCACGAAATATGAAATTGGGGAGGCCTGGAACACTTGATAAACACGATCGCTTAGATGGAAAGCCTCATTTCATCTTGGTACATTCCGAAGGAAAACACAAAGACTGTGCAGTTTGCCCAAATAGAAAAATACCTGGAGGAAGAAGAGAAACTACCTATTTATGCGAAACATACGAAAGAAAAGCAGGGTTGCATCTTGGAAGTTGTTTCAAAAAATATCACACGCTTGAAAATTTCAGAATACGACAATAGTGTAAATAAAACTGGTATTTAAGTGAATTAGTTTCTTCCTTTATTTATTTAAATTGCCTTATTTTTTTAGTTAAAGTAAATATCAAACAAAACACTTAAAAGCGTTGGGAGCTGCTGGTAACGAAATTGCAATAAAATTCGGAGTGCAAAGGGTTAACACTTTCAGTGAGAGGGGGTTGGTTCTCTATGATTGGCGGCTGCAATAATTTAACACTAGAACTACCGCACCAGTCATTTTGACTGGTTTTACAATTTGATTTAAATATTTCTACTTTATGTTACATTTTTTTCCGAAATGGTGTAATGACTTTTGCGGTGATAACTAAAGAAATAGTAAAATATATTTTTTAAATGTTTTATTTATTCTGAATCAAAATAAATTGATACTATGGTTACTTATACCAACAGCAGTCATTTTGACTGGTATTTATTAAGGCGTTCATTTAGATCTGAAGTCGTAAACCATTTGAAGATTCTGCTAGGAATGTTATTGTTTTATTTTGGAATTTACTCGCTTGCCACATCACAGTATTATATCAGGCAACATTGTAAAAACAACCATCAAATAGAGAAGTTACTGCATTCAATGAGTGCGTTTATAACAGCCGCTGGAAGACCATCATGCTCTTGTTCATATAACAATATATTCAGTATACGACAGTTATTATATTATTCCAATTAGTGTAAGATGAGAAAATAAATACAAATATTATATACTCATTTTTATAATAAACAGTTTTGTTCTAGTCTTTCTAAGCCCTGAAAATGGCAAAACGATTGAAAACTTGTGAAGTATTGCAAAAATTGAATGATATACCAATGGAATGCTCTGATATAGAAGATGGTGAACTTTATGACTGTGAAGATGAACCAGAAGAAAATGAAATTGAATCGTGGGGTATTCACGATAATCTTGTTGATAGTGACAAAAGTGACAATGATGATTTAGACAAAGAATATGTTCAGAAATCTTCAGAAAGCGAATATAAAAATAATTCGAATTTACGTAAAAGTAGATGTGTTCGCGTGTTTTCAAGTTCTGAAGATTCTAATGAAAGTATTTTACTAGAATCACAAAATGAAATTGCTGCAGACGGAACCATGTGCGAGGAGCATTGTGTTTACTAATGCGTAAGGGATAATCCTAACTCATTAAACAAGTTAATAATACCAAAAATGTATTATAATACATAAAACATGGATTTCCTTTTGTAAGAAAGTAATGAAGCAACAAATTTAAAAATATTCTATTATTAACCGTTTGAGTACGGGAGCATTTTCTTATGCATATGCTAAAAGTCCGGGATGAAATGCGTAGTATTTTTTTTTTGGGAAACAATGAAAATTGTTCTAATTAACACTAATAGTTATGTAACAAGTAATTACGATAAAAAAATTTTTATTTTCACTTATTACAAAAATGTTTTGCTGCGCAAATTTCATGAATTCCTTTTTTACATATAGCGCAAATTAGGTTGAATCGTTTAATTCCATTACCATTTTTATTACTGCATACATCACACTATCGAAAATTTCGTCCAGGCAATTTTTCTAAAGAAAACTTTTTACTTATTGGTGATGTTCCTGTGGCATTTTTGCTCCATCGTGTCAATAATGTTCGAAGTAAATTGCAATCTATTTAATTCTTATATTGTTAAAAGCCACAACGGAGTTAAATAAATAAAAACTGCTACTGATATTACTGCAACTGCTCTCAATAATTGCGTAAAGTATACTACCAACAGCAGCGTCTTCGCATTCTCGATACAAAACAAGAGCAGCGCTATGGCGCTGCGCCGTATTTTTGGCATACGACAAGTGAAGCGCGATAGCGCTTCCCCGGACTCAAACGGTTAAGTATTTTTTTAAGACCAGTCATTTTGACTGGTTTTGGTAGAAGTAGGTTTGCTGAATTGTCGGTAGTTCTAGTGTTAATAAACCATTAAATAGTAAAATTATTATTATTATTTTAAATAAATGGCATTCTTTTTATCTGAGATAATCCAGTAGCAAAATATCCTGGCAATAGTATGACACATCGAAAGAAGAACGACGAAATTGGGAACAGAATGTGTAATTTGTTGGAATTATTGCAATGTTTTGTTCGGAGTCCGTGTGTGTGCAATATGAAATATGTTCTATAAACCAGCCGGTGCGTCTGGGACTCTACAGAACGCACCAAGAAGGTTCACAAAGAAAATCTATACGTAAAAAACGTAAATCAAACATGCAATTGTGAACTGCAATTTCATTTTGTGCAAGATTATAGTTATTATATCAAATTTGACGGTCTCTATGTTTTTTTCTCGGATTCCTGTGGTGTCCCATATTAGATACCATATTTTGAAATCAGTCAATCCAACTTTCCTCGGTCTTACGAAGGTAAATCGTAAATAATTAATTTTTATTGCACGTAAATCTTACCATGCAAACTTTAAGACCTGCAGATTTTTTTTTAAGATTGCCTTGCCTAAAAATACGTGTGTATATGTTATAACTGGGATGTTGGGTATCAACTACCTACCTGTTCCATATAAGTTTCTAACGTAATCAAAATGATACTTTTTTTCTGGCGTCTGACACTGTACTCGTTATCCTTATCGTTTCTCCGTTATCAAAATAAAATTATTTTCAATATTAATTCATCCACGTCGTAATGCTATGCTACATCACTGAATAAATTGTAGGGAAGTGCGACACAGCGCCAATTTTCTTGAATTTTAATCATTCCGACGAATAATGTACGAATCCGATCGGAATAAAATTCTCGTAAGATGTCTGTTTTGCGTCAATCACGTATTCCCGGATTTACTGGGACGAGTTGCAATAAATGATTGGCAGTAAAGTTCAGGACATATGTACTATAAAGGGAAGTGATAATCAAGTCGATTCAACAGACCACAAGCT
Source organism: Cryptocheilus praepositus (assembly GCA_033815515.1). Lineage (NCBI taxonomy): Eukaryota > Metazoa > Arthropoda > Insecta > Hymenoptera > Pompilidae > Cryptocheilus > Cryptocheilus praepositus. Next base: position 1,218,132 of record JAWWQZ010000334.1, read on the forward strand.
CATAAATTACATACGTAAATAAAAGAAAATATTCGGTGATAAAATAATTGACATGATATTCGCAGAAAGATAAACGTCATATAAAAATATGACGTGGTGTCAGTTTTGAAGGACAGATTCCTTATCCTGTCAGGACTAATTATTCACTCAAGGACATCACTATTTTCTTTAGAACTAACACTTAACACATTGTTGACCGGTAATTTTGCGCAAAAGTTATCTCAAGTCACCGGTTATTTTTCGTAATTGAACGTGGAGGTGAAAGAATCAAAAGAAACTTCACTAAAGTCTATTTATACATAATGAAATAAAATTAAATTTTGGATATATATTTTATGTAACTCTTAATATTTTTTGTATGATTAATTGTACAGCAGTCATTTACGCGTAGTCGTAGACAACAGGTTTTGCACTTATATTTTCTTTCGTTCCACTTTACTTTTAAAAAGCTAGATTATGCCCTTGAGCCTGATATCAGATTCATAACTGTCTTCCGATAAACAATCATTTTGCAAATCACTATAACTTATTTAAAAATCACTTTGGCAACCAGATAAAGCATTCGCGCATAATTCATTCAAAAATGCTTCATCGTCACCTTCCATCGTGGTTCAGACTTTCTATTGGGTTGGAGGGAAAGTTCTGTCGTATTTTTAATAGGCAGGTAATTTTTCTTATAAATAAAAAAACATCTGGCTAGTGAGTCGTTCGGATTTTTTTTTGTTTTTTATAGTTGCTGTATAATATAAATGAGTCCTTTTTTACCGTTCATCATTTAGTTGTGACATTTAAAGTGAAAAACATGTTAGTAGATAAAGTGCATTTACGACAGTGCATTTTGTATGAATTCGAAAAAGGAAGCAATGCATCGGTTGCATGTAAAAATTTATGTGCGGTATTTGGAAAAGATATTGTAAATGTTCGTACTTGTCAAAGATGGTTTAGCAAATTTCGTTCCGGGGATCTGAGCCTCCAAGAAAGCGATCGATCTGGACGACCATCCAAGATCGATAATGATGTTTTGCGATCCATGTTGGAAAATAATCCACATTTAACAAGTCGAGAAATTGCAGAAGAGTTTGGCATTCATCATACAACACATTAAATGTATTATGATTAATATTAAACACATATTTTTATTAATTAATTCAAATATTTTCTTTAAAATACGACAGAACTTTCCTTCCAACCCAATAATACTAGAATTGTAATAAAAGCCTCAATACCAAGGAAAGTATATTTTTTATAATAAACCGGACACGACTGAATACAATGAACAAAAGTTTTTGAATGTTATATATTACCCTGCGTTTAAAAAATTAAAATAGCTTACGCAATTGCAAACACGAGTTAACTCGTGACCGGTCAACAATGTGTTAATTTCGGTGAAGTCGATTGTTCTTCAAATGTTCGCCAAGCCAAACATAATTTATGTCTGTGGAAAAAATTACTGAATGTGTGGCTTTGTGGTTAATAATTAGTTTTCGATATTGTGTTGAGAATTTGAATGGACCAGTTGTTTTATTCGATATAACCAATTGTGTTGATGAATTTTGTTCATCTAAATTTTCTTTTATTTTTAGAATGGTCAAATCAAAAATATTCATTAAAAATATGTGAAACTGTGCCTTGATGCAAACGTTATTGTTTTTAAATCAATTATCATTTTGTTCAAATATAAACATTTATTTAAATATTATTATTATGTGACTCTCCGATCAAATAAAGTTTCTTACGAAAAATAATTTCTGAATGTTATTATGTTTTAAAATATAATCAGTTTTTTTAAAACTTGCTATTGTTTGCAATGTATTTGTGCAATGTATTGATGCAAGTAATTTAACAGGTGTAGTTTTATGTGATTGCATCTTTTTAAATCAATTATCATTTTGTTAAAAAATAAACATTTTTTCAAATATTATTATTATGTGACTCATCTCATCAAATAAAGTTCTCTTACTAATTCTCTTAACAATTCGGACGGATGACATATTTTAATGTTTTCGTCGTTCCCATTAGATATATCGTCTGTAAATCGTTTTCTGAATATAATCTCATATTCTGTGTTTGAGGCAGGTGAAAAATATCACACAGTTGCTACGTGATACGCAGTTTTTCGTAATTTGTGTTACGAATTAATTATTTAACTGAAATATGGATAGCGACAAAACGATTAGCAATTTTACAGAAATATTTGTGGACAGTTTAACACTTTGACTGCCAAGCGTTTCTTGCTATGTTGGAACCGCGATGCATAAAATTGCAGAGTATAATTAAATCGTGCAGAGTTGTTATTTCAAAGTATTGAAGCACCGTTCCAATATCAATTGCTTTTACAAGATTCCAAACAGGCTTCCTTAATTTTTAGTCAAATGTTTTGCACCGGTCACCGGTGACCACCGTGGCAGTCAACGTGTTAACTACTAACGAATCATCACTAATTTAAAAATATTTGACGTAAAAAAATACCCGGCCACTGGGTACGATTAGCAATAGAATGTCCGGTCCGCAAAGTGTTAAAATGTGTGTCTTATGCCACGTGGAGAGTTAGAGGTTTTTAATTCTTAATTTCAAATATTTTGAAGATATATGCATTGCTTCACATGCTCACCGAACGTTGTAAATTATCTTCTTTAACTAATTAAAAACCATGGATTATACAACATGGATATTTCAATGTTCCCAGTTTCCACCCTTAATTATGTAAAAAGTGTGTACATTATTTACGTGCACATCGGAACATTCTCGGTTTTCATGGAAAATTATTTTCGAAATCTGCATTATATCACATGGACGTTCAGGAATTCTCAATTTCCACCTTTAATTCCCGTAAAAACGTGTGCACTTTCGTGCGTGTACGTTCCATCACGTAACAGAATTATCGGAACGAAACGTGAAATGGAACTCTTTTTAACATCGCACGTATATTTTATCTCCATGGGGATTAATAAACTCAGTATGTTTTATGTATCCAACAAAAGGACAGCGAAGTGAGACTAATATAGTTTTCAGCGGATTATGCGGGATTCTATATTTGTTGAGATCAACTTTCCATCCCCCGAAACAGAAATTGCATTGCGACATCAGCGTGAGTACTATCGATTTAAACGGTTGTTAGGTATACAGTTGTAATCTATCAGTTCAACTAGTTTCGTCCTTTCACTGAGCCAATAGATTACAACGAAAAAAATCTTTTATTTCACAATAGTAACTCGAACTGCCGGTTGATTGAAACATAGAAACAGTTTAACCCTTTCGAGATTGTTGGGTCAGATATGTTCCAGTCAAGTTTAGTCGTAGATTCTAACTATCGATCTACTAACATTTCTTGCACATTACTTCATTGTGAATGGGCCTCTGTTCTTACATTCCTTAAAATCTAGTACAGTAAAACCTGTTTTTGTGCGGTCCTTTTTTATGCGATTTTATTTTTATGCAATTTTTTTTGTGCGATTTATTTTTATGCGGTATATGAATCTTAGCGGCGTTAGCACCAGTTTAATGTTTCCTATCAATGTACATATACATGTTGTGGACGAAAGATATGAATGTGTAATTAATCGAAACGTTACCGAAAACGCGCCAACGTTATTATTTGAAACCGGTGACCGGTCGCAAAACATCGGCGGAGAAAATGCTTTGATTCTTTCGGCGATATTGACCTGGACGAGATGATTGAGGACCAAACTGTCGATGATAGTGGACATTATCAATAGTTTGATAGATTATGAAAATGGACAAGAAGAACTTTCATCTTTGCACAGATAAAATATACGCAGGATTAGATTTCGAAAAAAATTGGAAACGTATTTTCTTAAAATAGATACCAACGCGGAAAGACGCTTAAAATTCCAAAAAGAGTGTGAAATCATGTCTCACTATCGTGACGTTTCAATTGACCAGTCGACCGTCGTCACAAAAATTGATCACTCGTTTTGTCCAAAAAACAAATCAATTGAAATCCTATCTTCAAGCGATAAGTGATTTTCAACACAAATTCATCACAAATAGATGCGCGTCTTGGATTACGACGAGTAGCATCAAACTATTTAATGTACAATGTAAAAACTTCTCCAACAAAATCTACAATGAAGAATTAAATATTTTTACAATTTCTTTAGGTCTAATTTCATTATTTAATTTAATTGACAGATTCTCTCATCTATTTCATAAATCATTGATGTATTATCTCCGACTTTTTTATGTGGCCCTATCCATCGCATAAAAAAAATGTTATGTACTGTATCGTACAAAATTGTTTATTATATGTAAGAATTTATAAAATTTTCGAATATTTTTTTGTACGATTTCTTTTATCGGTCCCTATCCATGTGCACAAAAAAGGTTCTACTGTACCACAATTTCTTCCTGTCAAAAAGTCCGTTAAGTGTAAAATATCAGCGCAGTGACATCATTTGTAAGTAGTTTTTTGCTTTGTATTTTATTAATTCTTATTTGATTATTTATATGTAGCCAATTGAAATGAAATTGTTTATATAGAAAAAGCGGTGGGACATAAATATTCCAGCTGTCTTTGAAATCGTGATAAAGATGTCCCAGCAGTCTTATAGCTTCCAAACGCTGTTTTTGTATTACTTTTTTTTGCTATTACATATAATACACTACACGTATATCAATTGCAAATAAATTTTGTCGTAATCTTTATAAGACTAATGAGACATACACGTATATGTTCCAGTACGCAGTACCAGGCTATAACTTTGCACTGATGTAAAAAAAAATCTTTTTTTTCTTTTACGCTATTATAATGAATAAATTCTTCATCTGAAGTATTAGAAATGTAATCTGCCTCTTTTATTTAAAAAAAAGCCGTCTCGATAGGTTTAACATGCGAATCCAATTCTATTGCGTCGAGATTACAATTTGTCAAGAATTACTCGATGAAAGCGTTGAATGAAGACTGATTTCCTATAAAACTCTACTCTACTCTGCTCTACTTATAGGCATAATTATATTGATTAGTTGCTACTTGAAATATGACTTTTTCGGTTACTTGCTATTTTGGACATATCCTGTTTGTTATCTCCAAACAACAACCTGCACTATTGGTTCTGGGATAGGTTCCTTAGCTATCGATTGTCTCTTATATAATACAATTTATGAAATGATCTTACATATAATAGAACAATTTTGAAGCGATATCTTCGATGATTTTTTTTATGCTCTGGATAGCGGTTCCGACATAAAAAAAGTTGAGACTTGGCAAAAAATACATCAATGATTTTTGTAAAGTTTGAGAGAAGATTTCAATTAAATTAAATAACAATCCAGACCTAAAGACAGTTGAAAAATATTTATTCTTAGATGTCCAGAAAAGCCATGGATGCAGTTTTCAATTGTACATTAAATAGTATCACACACAGCGAAAGTACAGAACATAATTGTAGGATGTGTCTTTTGATGAATTGATTGAAAATGTGTTCGTCGAGAGAGAGATACCGAGATGAGAAAGAATGATTTGTCTATTTTGTTATTACAAAAGTTCTCGAAGAATTTTATCATGGAAACCAAACACTGGTCAAAGTTTTAAACGTCACGATATTAAAATAAGTGAGTCTTTCGAATTTTTGGAATTTTAAGCGTGTGTGCGTCTTATCGAATTTTAGAGAATATCGTTTCGAATGTGTTTAGCGAGTTCTGGATCCTTTGTCATATATTTTAATGCAGTAGTGCAGTGCGAGTAATATTCTTGTCCATTTTTAATCTATTAAACTATTGATAATATATCATTCCAATCAAAAATCTCGTACATAATTTTTGTAAAAATAAAGTTTCTCCGCCGATGTAAATGTGATAAATTTCAAATATAACGTTTTTTGAGATAATTTATATGTAAGATCATATTATTATATCATGTATTTTGTCCAAAAATGTATACCTCACATCGATAAAAAGTCGTCGTCCGTTAAGGGATAAAATTCATATACCGCATAAAAATAAATAGACAAAAAAAATTATAAAATAAAATCGCACAAAAACAAAATCGCATAAAAAAGGACCGCACAAAAACAGGTTTTACTGTACTTTAAAAGTAACTATTCTGGGTTCTACTACTTTGAGCATAAAATTTCGATTAATTGCTACTTTGGACATAACTTTTTTCGTTTTCCACTACTCAGAACATAACTTCTCCACTTAGCTACTACTTTGATCTTCCTTTAGGCGCAGAATCGGTTGACATTTTTCTCCCATCACAGCGTAGCAGACACGGGAGAATGCACACTTTCGAGAGAATAAGCGAGGAAATACACGGGCAGAAAGGTCGGAGGGCAAAGCGGAAGTAATGAGATTACGAACCTTACCGACGAGATATTAAATTTCAGGTTTCACCGCACGACAAGCGCGCAACTGCGTTCACGGGGTCTCCGCGTCTTTTTGTCTTTCGTTGCCTTCGCTTATCATTCGAGGAGCAAAGGTTCACTTACGTGCGCCGATAGTCTGTGAGTTTCACGGGGATGCCGTGAAAATTGCAGAATGTGCGGCAAAAGTGCCTTGCCTTCAACGGCATTCTCGAATAGCTGATGTTGCAAAGAAGTCATCTTCTTTCAATACAACCTACTATTTTTAGCGACTTGCACATTCATTTACATATTGGATTGGCAAACATTTTGTTCAATTTTTCTGTAAAAGTGGAAGATACATTTATCATTTTCACCGATAGTTTTATTGAACAAAGTATCGACGATTTTCCATTATATTTGTCAGAGGATGAGTATGTTTATCAAAATAATGGGCCATATGTAAAGCAAACATTTGATTATTTCCTATCTATGCAATATACATATACATATATACATGTAAAGAATTTCTCGTTATGAACTACTAACTCCGCTGTTCTATACTTCAATTTCACATTATTAGCGTTTTTTTTAATCCTAAAATTTGCGTAGGAAAAGGGAAAAGGCACGAAAACTCTTCGAAAATATTTAAACGCGTCACCGAATTTGGTTCGACTACTGTTTCAAGTAGTGGTGCTGCCGAGCAACAAATTACCGAACAAAATCACGCTCAACCGAATTCCACTGATTTAAAGTGCACGTATTACTTGCAACGTGCTTAGAAAAGCAAAGTCAAGCGAATGCCACCGAACGGATTTGTTCGGTCAATGCACGCTGTTACAACATACCTGTAACATAAATTGAAAAAGTAGTCACCGAACGTAGGAATCGCACGAGAATACAGAATGTCCCAAAAAATCTATACATCCTTCCCCGGATTTACACGAAAAATCGATACTTCGGAATACCGTGCAAATCGAAATCAAGCCTTTCTACGAAAAACCGTGGAAGTACATTTATCTCGACGCAAAATAAAAATAAACTACAATTGGAAAACAAAAAATACCAGTTTTATCAAAAGCTTATTTGTCACTAACTATTAAACGATACGCAGTTTTCTGCAGCTGATTACTTATTGCGTTAATTAATATCAATGCTTTTTGTTAAGAATCTAACGCCACAAAAAAGAGGCTGCAAATATGTCCGCAACATCGATTTTTACTTTCAACCATTGTTATTTTTGGAAATCCGTTATTTTGAAAATCGTGTAAAAATATAGTATGTGAATGGAAGGGTAGACGTGCAATTCTACAGCAGCTGAATTTAATCGAGCATCAAAAGTGAATGCTTTTTATAGCCTATTTTGCTGGCGCGATCGGTACTGTAAAATTTTATGAGTGGGAAACAGCAAATTGTATTTGGCCATGATTGAAAGAAGGTAAAGCCAAAAAAAAGGAATCGGCAAGAGTGATCAAAATGGCACACAGAAAGTACTAAATTTAATTCTAGGCGTCCTATTGAAAATCCTTGTTTATGTGGATCACAATCACAATTAGGTAATATTGAAATATGCCTATTCATAAGTCTAGGTATATCTTTCAACATTTTTTAACGTGTTTCTTAACCTTGTTTTGTTTGTTCTTTTTTCAAAAGAAGTAGCCCCTGTTTGGTTGAAAATGTTTATTTATAACCTCATGTAATATACATCCCGCAGTGTATAGAGCGATTATATAACGTTATGAATAAAAATATTCAACGACGAAACGGCCAGCTCTTTCTGATTTTTCAATATATGTGACTTGCGTAATAATAGAAAATTCATTCAAACGACACTCTTCGTCATAGTATGCTTCTTTTAACTGATCTGGGAGACGCGTTCTAGTTTAATAATGAACTGCTGTCAAGAATCGAGGCGAACAAGAGAATAATGAGATGCCCATATTGTTCGACGACACCGTAATAAGCGGGGGGATTACAAATTTTAATAACAATGACGCATGGCGGAAAGGCGAAACCTGGTGTGATGACTTTGTTGCAAATAAAGCGACGGCATACAACCTGCTTGCGACAAGCGTTTAATAACATTTGCATACCATTTTCAATCATACATGTACAGTTATGCGGTTGAACTGATTCTTATTTAGTTAAAAGTCATTTAGTTAACAATCTTTATACTTGTTTCTGTGCATGTTAAATGCAATAATGAAACAACTCGTTCATGAGCAAACAATTCTCTGAAATATGTGATTTTAATATTTCGTTTAGTCACGATTTTATACAATATGGTAATCGTTCGCAAGTAATAATATTAGAATTAAATGTACACCTTAGATTTGCTACCGTACCTTTTCTTAGTGTTGAATCCTCCATCGCACCCAGACATGTTTCTTCACAAAGCAGAAAATGACACATGATAGCGTATAAAATTCTCTAATTTCGGAAAGAATTGCTCTATTTTAATTATGTTACTAATATGCATTACGGATTTGGTCTAACAAGTATCGCGATAATAAGTTGCTTGCTGTCCTTCACTTGGTGTTTTCTTTTTCGAACATGCAATACGGTCCCATTATATAATTTGTCATTCAGTCTATAGTCAGTATATGCTGTGGGGGGATCTTTTCATAGTTGCTGGAATTTCTTAAATGTGCTGTAAGGATCTTCTCATAGTTTTTTTTCATTGCATTTATTTTTTTAAATTGCTTTTATTGGGTTGTTCGGAAAGTAATTTCGTTTTTTTTTTTTTTTTAGCCTGAAAATGAAACGAAAATTTTCGTATAATGAACAAATATTTTATTAAATTATTTTGGCCATTCTAGTCCAATACCTTTTAACTTTCTGGATACATGATTCCACGCTCATGAAATTTTTGGTCTTTGCTGCAAAAAAACGACATTTTGACCTCCTCATTTAAAGTGAAAGCTTTACTGTCTAAAAAATGTTGGTGCCGCGAACAAATAATAATCCGATAACAAGCGCATTGGGTGTGGCAATGTACCCATTCAAGCTGTAAAATCTTTTTGATCAAACTTGTAAGGTCTCGCATTGTCCGGAAGACTTTTTCTGTCGTTTTGTGACTTTTCCGAAACGTGCATCATTCAGTTTGTACACATGACAGAGACCGAATTAATTGTTGTGTTAACAGACCTCGAAAAAAACGATTCCTTTGCCCCCAAACGACAGCATCACCTTTTTTTGATGGATATCGGCGAAATGCTTTGACCCGATTCATCTTTTTTGCTTCATGATATCTTACGTTTGACATTGTTATATACAACCCATTTTTCGTCCCCAGTAATTATGCGCTTCAAAAATGGATCTTTTTGATGACGTTTGAGAAGCGAATCACAGGCGTCAACGCGACGACACAAATTTCTCTCCGTGAGAACATGCCGAACCATATATCGATTCGACGCCGCCTTTCAAGTGGTCATAAACAGCCCCATTTGCCGAAACTTAAAAAGTGTTTTCACCACGTTTGCATTAACTAATGCCTTTATCTGTCTTTATCAAGCTACAGCCAAATTGGTTGATCTTCGACATCAAAACTGCTGGATCGAACATTTTGTAAACCATCCACCGTATTCTCAAGACATCTTCTCCATACACATCGGCTAATTTCTTTTGTTGAACAAATTTTTAAAAGTCTTCGCTAAAACAATAAAATATTACGAAAATGCTGCTTATGCTCTCCACGGAGGCCTACAAAAACCACTGCGTCCAGAAAACGTATTTTTCACACGGGTTGAATCAGCTCTCAAAACATGGATAATGATTATGCGAGTTAAGTGTGAGACTATGTTGAAAAATAAATTCAATTTTCCAAAATGTTCGTTTTTGTTTTGTAGGCTAAGTACTTATCGGACTGCCCACGTAAATATTCGAATAAATATTATGCTTGCGTACATTTTACTCGATAATACAATCCAATCTTTCCGTGTCTCCTCAGAGAGGACAGTCTGGTACAAAGGGGTAACCGGCTTCTCCTATTTTGTTATCTAACGGAGTCGTTGGTTTCGATTTCTGTAAATTAAGATAACCTTTAGTACGGATAAGAAATATGAGGTAAGGAAGGTGCGTTTAGTCTTTTGATAGACGTAAAGGTTTTGGGGTCCAGCAGTAGGTAAGAGCAAAATATGCTTTCCAGTCGAAGTATTAAAATCAGTAAGATACGAAGCAGCCCTCTCTTTCGAAACTGATAAATATCTTTACGTCAAACAGATATGACTTAAATTAATAAAAAGAAATCACATACCTGTCCTATGCCATTGTTCATTATTCGAACTCGCACCACCATTTAATGCTAGATAACAATACATGATTGTAAATACGTTATTACGGAACCTTCGTAAAATTGATTATTCAAAGAAAACATTGTACATTCAAGAAATAATACTTTGCTTGAGCTTTTGGCATAAATCTTTAGAACGATTGCACTTGGAAGAATTGTACTTACAGATATATTTTCATGAATTTTGTATCTTGAGGTCGTAATTTGGACACTTTAGTAAATTAAGTTTGTGAAAGCCTGAAACTTATTTCTTTAGTTCAGTTTTGTTGAAACAGTCAGTTGACGCAACTAGTGTATTGCTGAATTAGTCTAACCTACAACAAAGGTTAAATGTGTATGCTGTTACATGATATCGTAGATGTATACGCGTGAAGAACTGTGTGATTAAACTAATTTTATCCGAACTGCTCTTTTATAATTGTAACTTTAACCGTGTAACCGGATATGTCGAGTTAAATAGTCATGAAACTTCACAACACGATTCCCAGAAATTCGAACATGATAAACCGCTTTATTTAAGTGTGTCACGAAATGGAAATATTTGGAATGACAAAGTCTCGTAAAAAATGTCTATGGTCGAACGCAGTGCAAATTATATTTGTGATAAATCTAATAGTTATTTGCAGCAATGTACCCAAAGTGCGCTTTTGGTCAGTTAATTCTATATTTAAGAGGTTTGGACAGTTGTGCGATTAGTTCGATCGTTGAAAATATTGAATTAATGCAACAAATTTTATTGCTAGATTAATCTAAGTCTAAAGCGATTGCGAAAGTATATAACTTCATAAAATATTCACTTTGAATATGCGCCGGTGATGAAAGGTTTCCTAGGAACGATGTGACCGAACTGTTTTCGTTCAATTTTTATCCAATGTCGTAGGTTCATCGCAAACACATGATTTTCAACCGAAAAGTTTAGATGGTATTTTCATTTAGTGACAAAAATAGAAACGGGTAATCTTTACTAAATGTAAAAGTAAGCACAAAACATAATCGGCGAAAATGATTAACTCGTATGATTATTTTACTATGACACTCAATGAAACAAGATGCTATGCAACGGCATGTATGTAGTCTCTCTATAATTAAAGAAAATAATTATTTAATTAATTTCTTAAGAAGGATAAATGAATCGATGTGAGTAAGTGTCTATGCAATTTTCGTCGTACTTCTTCTCGAGCTCAATCTCAACTGACCAAACTGCCGATCACCTCCTCGCTCGTTTATTCTATTTTCATCCCGATGACAATTGATTTGTTTCAGAATCTTCTCATTGGTATTATATTGCCATAGGTATTTTGTCACGTGGGGATTTTTTTGTAACGCTGCCTTCCACCTTCAGTTTTCTACAGTATGACTGACGATGTTATTTGGTTCACTATCACTACTACTTTCCCCCACTACAATCCCATTTTTCCCTTAATTCTCCTGATTTGGTATTCTTGCCATATACGAGTAACAGGCCTTCTTCGTATTAGCGTGCTGCATGCAACACTTGCTTCCATACTAAATAGCCGATTCCTGTTTCGGAGTTTTTTTACAGCGGAGAAAGTACAAAATTAATATCATCGGTACTCCTGAATCTCTTGAAGCCTTTCGTAGTTTCCAAATATGAACGGTTAGTCCACCATGCATAGTCCTTAGTTAAATGCAAGTGGCTCACAAATGAGAAGAAACCTTGACTAAAGAATGACGGGGTGTGGCGTGTAATAGAGATCGAGCTGTATTTTTTAGTCTATGTAACCAAACTAACTGACTGACTGCGTGGTGATCACCCAATAAGAGCACATATAGCTGGGCCAAGCAAAGTGGACACTGGAGCCGCCATTTTGGTTGTCACTCCAAGATGTCCTGTTCTCTGATACACCTTCTAACTGCGCAAATGCGGTTGTATAGCTTTTCTGAACAATCAGTACTCCCTCCATTGGTATATTTTGATATTTCTTTTTTGAGGGGGGACACCCATGTCAAAAACTGATTACATACACCAGAAGAGCAAATCGAAACATTTCTAACTTTTATCTCAGTCATAAGACGACGGTTAAGTCTTTGCATGTAGAGCATAAATGACGTGCACTGCTCACAGGTGTGAATCAAGGGTTGAGCAAATATTAATTATTAGGTGTACAACTTTGCTCCCGCCGTTTTTTGCATTGGACGAAAGGGAAAAACGGCGGGAGCAAAGTTGTGTACCTATTACATTGAAAAAAATGGAATGTTCTGGACGCTGCTATAGCATTTTTATCTGTATTGCCATATAAAGGCAAATTTAAATAATCTTGAACAGATATTTGTTTCGCTATTGTCTTAGCTGTTTAAAAGGAATTCGAAATTTCATCAGTTTAGGCGTCAGACTTATTTTCAAGTTATTTTCCTTGTAGGAAAACACATATTTCCTGTCGAAACGTCAGGAAACTTATAATTTCGTTGTCATTTCTTGTACATTTGGCCGTAATTCACACACGAGAATTCGCGAAAATATATATGTTCTCGGCATAAGTCATTTTTTTCTGAGACATTCCTTCGTGCCTTGTCACTCTGTGTATTACGTATTGACTGCGCAATTTTAAATACACAGCAAAGCTTAGGAATTTCTTGCACATATGCGACCATTTCGATCTTCATGTACTGACACATCCCTTTGTTCGGATGTGTCGCTATAGTCTCATTGGCAGTTTTATAGGCGATCTCGTAATTGGGGTGGACTGGCTGCCGATGTTGCCAATCAGATAACCGCATACATGTACGATACATGGGACGGTGTATGACAAATTGCGGTTGCACATATATAGGTCGTTTAGTTCTTCTTACGTGTATACTGTATATTGAGTATATACAGCGAGTGTAATCTTTTCATTAATAGACGAACACATTATAAAGTCTCCTGAGAAAAAAAGTGATTGTTATTGAGGAGGCAAATGTTTTTACGCACCTAATAATTTGACACAGGTTATTTTGAACGTATTTGGATATATTCGGCTTGCTCATTTGGATTCTCTGCTTTGCAAGCGGAAAAAAAGTTGAAAGCACACATGTTTGCGGTCGCAGGACCGCAGCTAGATTATACTACTGTAGCGTAATAAAAAATTAGGGGTTGTTGTGTAGGAGAAGGACCGAAATTTCAATTTTCTTTACAACGAGTTTCTGCATATAAATATACAAATGCATCATTGCTACCCGCTTTAACACTTTCCATACGGCTTTATCTTTGACCACTAAAATATATAATACGCTGCTATTGAGCAGAAACACTGCAAGACGAGAACTTCGCCCGAGAAGGAGCATAGTAGTCCAATTTTTCCGTGCACTGTAAAAAATTGCTGGGATGAAGTCATGCTTCACCAAATTTTATTCTAAAGACACTCCGAAAAACGCCGAAAGTGTTATTGCGTAACCAAGGATGTAATAGGCTGTGCTCTGTCAGTACACAGTGAGTGTTCATTGATGAACGATTATAGTCTTTATTAGTTTACAGCAAATAATTACCGTAGGGCGGCAACAGTCGATGTTAGTGTTATGTCTGTGATTGCTTAATGAAAATGTTCGGGCTTTGTATATGTTGCACACGGTATGCCGACTAATAAAACTTATACAATTTCTCTATCTTAATTGGTTGTTCATTTGAGATTAACACTAACCGTACCGGTACTTTACACCTACCCACTCTTACCATGAGGGGTCATTTCACCCCTTATGAAATAAACGTTGATTTTTAGAAAGAAATTCCTAATTTATTAACCGTTTGAGTGCCACGGAGCGATTTTGCGCTTGTTCTGTTTCGCTCGAAAAATGCCAGCACTTTATGTTGCGAAGCCGACAACCGGCACACTTCGTATTAGGTAATATTCCGTTTTAGGTAAAAATAAAATAATGAGACAACTCATAAAACAACGAATTTTAATTGCAATCTTACATTTGGATGCAAATGTTATTAATCGGAGAATAAGATAAGCCATATCGCGCCGTTTGGTATTTTTGGATGGGGAATAACATAAGCGAAAAAGCACACCTTGGCACGTTTGGATAGGGAAACAGCAGAGACGTGTGACACTCAAAACAGTTAAAGCGACAAATTGAATAATCAGATAATATAAGAATTTACATAATGTGAAATGAGCGAAAGAAATAGTAATGAATGTTCGATCTTAAAGTAAATTTTGAAGTGGGTCATTTGACTCTGCTTGGTATGTTTACTGTTGACCGAGTCATCGCAAGCTTAGCGTTTGTGGCTCTCTGGTCTACGTTAATTGGTAACTTGATACCACGACATCACCTGCCAATAAGAACACTCTCCTTAGAGCCTATTTCCCTCGTGTATATTTGGACTCGAAAGTGGGAAATTATGAAGACACGGATGCAAAGAAAGTGAACTACCTTTGGGTGGCTCCTAGGTCAGTAGACCGTTACACACAAATGTACAAATTGCGATTATTATTGAAAAGGTTAACCCTTAACGGACGAGAGGCGACTCTCAGTCGCCACGGTGTTCCGCGCGGCAGGACGAGTGGCGAGTGAGAGGCGACACTCGGTGTATATGTTAGATTTTATTATCTCCAAACAACAGGGTCGCACTATTGGTTCTGGGAAAGGTTCCTTAGCAATCGATGGTTTCTTGTACAATGTATGAAATGACATACCATAACAGAGATAAGATATTGAAACATTCTTGGATGAGTGTAGCTCTGACAGTGGTTCCGACATCAGTTGAGACTTGGCAAGCGTGGCAAAAGCATTAGAAGAATTTTTTAACGTGATATTGTGTGAACCCTTGCAAAAATAGATTCCACAAATGAACTCAGCTCTAGTGAAGACGAATTTTGTTTTGATACGGTTCATGACGAAATCCGACGTATTCATAAAGAAGTTAGTGAGATGGAAAGTGACATAACGGATGAAGATGACGATATAGTAGTAGGCGTAAGGACTCGAAAAATCAGAGTGATAGATAGCGAATCCGAGAGTGATACTGATTCCGATAAATCAGGATGGACATAGTGTGACGCTTCCAAGGAACTACCACCCAGAATAAAATTCACACCGGGCGAAAGAGTTGCAGGACCACACGTACCGTCCAATGTGAGAGAACCTTTGGATTTTTTTAAGTCGTTCTTTACCGAGGAGCTAGTCGATCGAATAATAATCGGTACAAACGACTATGCGACAAAAAAATTAGAGGGAAAGGCGCTATCATCAAGGTCGCTCTGGCAAACTTGGTAGAATGTCACAAAGCATGAATTTTGGGCGTTTATTGCGGTGATTGTAAATATGGGGATAATACAACTTAGCACACAGCGAAAGTACAGAACATCATTTTTGTAAAAATAAAGTTTGAAAGGTGTAAATATAGATAAACAATCGAAATATAACGTTTTTATGAGACAATTTATATGTAAGATCATTTTATTATATTATGTAAGTCACTCAACGCATTCGCAAAAATCGCTTCGTCCTGCTACCTCACCCGGTCGAAAAAGTCGTCGTCCGTTAAGGGTTAATACATACTTCACTTACGTTCTTACTTTGTTGACCCTTCAAAGACAGTTACCCGTCTAGAAACCATGGTTCACCCAAACGCACTTTATTCATTCCTCATACCCTGGCTCTTACACAAGCAGCTAAGAGACGTATAAAAAGTAAACATTATTTATTGCTATAGCAATTATTCACTGTCCACACTCACCACCTCCGTGGAATGATGAAAAACAATCTTTCGATTTAGCTTGTTGCTACATTGCTTTATGACGATCAATGTCTTCATACGTATTACACTTCTAGTTTAAATGAATAAGCTAAGGGCTAATTGGACGTAACAATTTATGATATATTAGATTCCACAATTTACTATATTCAATACATTTATATTTGAGTATATGTGACTACAGAGTAAGTGAACACCTTACATTATATCGTGTTATCTTGTGAAATTTCATGATATAATGTACTGCCTGAGTTACGAGTGCTTCAATCTGCCAATTTCCGTATGCGGCGTTGAAGAAGAAAAATTGACGGAAGAATGGAAGTGGAAATACGGAGAGGTTGGGAAAAACTGCACTGCTACTATGATTTAAAAATGAATGGTCCGAGACCGGATTAGATGTACAAAAGATGTTGCGGGTCAAGTGTTTTCGACTGATTACGGTACAAATCTGCTGCAGATTATCCATGCAATTTCAACTGTGAATAATAACTGCGATTGCAAAAATTCTTTGATCAATTGCGGACTTTTTGTCTTCCCGTTATTTGATGTTTTAACATTTAACATCGAAATTGTGTTTTCTTTCTTTAAATTTTTGTTTATTTTTACAGATTTTTACAGAACAGAACTTTTGTGCATGTTATTGTTGTTAAGAGCAATTAAAATTAAAAGTATGTCGCGTGTCACGATCTTTGGAGGATGTTTATTGAAAAATAGTATATGAGTAGACATATGCACAATCTACAAATTTACGCGGGTCGAAGCGTTGAGAAATATAGTAACATAAATTAAGCCGTTTATTTTGAAAGTGGCCTAACTCCGTTTTTCATTATTTTCCGGTTACCATGGTTATATCTACAAATTCACGTTATTTGTCAGTAAATGTTATTTATCTCGATTTGAAGATAAATGGAGTTAGGCCCCTTTCAAAATAAACGGCTCAATTAAGTGTTTTGCGTTTGATTCTAACAATGAGACTGGGTTTCTACACAACTGTGAGAACAAACTCAAACACAATAATGGACTCGCTTAAATTTGGAAAGAGAAAATGATTAACAATAAGTAGAAATGCGCTTGAGTGATACGGCTATTATGACAACCTTATCGTGACAGGTTGTCGATACGAAACAGTATGACGGGGGTAAAGTCTTCCTCCATATCTCAGATAACGAATCAATCTAATTTCCTTCAATTTTGGTAATTAGTCACCAATTAACTAGCCATGAGAGGAAATCAATTATTTATGTGTACATGTTGAATACGAATGTTTAAATAAAAATCTTCAGTGCACGTCCCTGATGTTTGCCTGACTCGTATGAAAGACATATTTGATCTTTTTCATATGGCAAATTAATAGGATGAATTGTTTTAAAAGAAGAATATTCAAATATTTGAAAAAGAAATTTTACAGCCGGTAAATTACGTATTCATTGGTCAATAAGGAATTTTACAAAGCTGTTGTTCATTGTTGGTTTATTAGAATAAATCTTGCAATTCGATTTTGTGGAATAAAGGTGATTTAAAAGAACTGATGTACTGATTTATAAGGTTAAACAAGTCGTATTCTCTATGTACAATATTTTGTAGTATTAACTGACTTATCGATATTTAGACGCTTATTATAGACTGTTGAAAAATATTGGAATCGTTCCTTAAGTGTCGGAAAAAATATTGGAACCGTTACTTAAGTGTTCAGTTAGTGCATTAGATATACTATGTTTTTGTGTTGGCATATTTAAAAGGAATGAATTGAAGGGATGTGGAGACTCCTGGGTTCCATCGATATGTATTATAACGCTTCAAAGGAGGTCTCTACATTTTCCCATAAAAATGTTATTTTCCGGGAAAATAAAAATTAGAACTCCCAGAAATGTCAGTTTTTAGCGAAATGTTGATATTATTTAAAATATAATTAGTAAAAGAAGTACTTAACATTACTTTCAATCAACCAATTGTCCATTGCATTGGTGTCACTTTCATCCATACACATGTTTTTCCTTCCAGTAATCAAAAAATTGGAAATTTGAGAATATCAGTCTTTTCCAAATATCCGAGAGTACTTTCAATATAAATAGTAAAAAAAAGCTGAATCAGCTATCATTTGCAATGAATTTCGAATGAAACACTAAATAACTCGGAGGTATTGTAGTTCGAAGGTATAAACGAAATCCCTTCTACTTGCACTACTTCTCACGAAATCTTCTATTATATTTACCGGAGAACCTGCTTTCGCGACTAGCGTCGAAAATAGCCTCCACCGTAACACTCAATGTTCCACCGTGGCGAAACGTGTGCCGGTATTAAGGTAGTCTAATGCGCCACTGTTCTCGGTGCAGACCGTCGGGCAGATTTGAAAACTCGAACAACTAACTCACCAATCGGATTAAAATGAACCGTGGCTACAATTCTATATACCTCAAATGCGCATCTATTTTTCTCGGAGTAGTACAAACGTTCACCGCGATTTGTCATAGTGGAAACGTTGATGGAGAGTTAGTCTGTGAGGACGTCGAAACTTCGACAATGCGGCTTTTAAGGGGACATTCTACTTTCTCATCGAAAAATTTTTCTGATTTTCAATAATTTTTTTCTTATCGAAAATAGAAACGCAGCAATTTGAAACTTTCACATTGTATCATATCGATCTTTATTTATACAAAAATATTTTCTTTTTATGTTTTTTCACATTTTTTCATATAAATTCTTCTTGATTGCTGGAGCACCTCCAAAAAATTCATACTCACTGGCGTGCGTGATTGTGGTCGTTGGGATAATCAGAAAAAAAAAACAGAACAGGAATCTTAATTTACATACTAACCACTATCGCATGAACCACGGAGAAAGAGTTTGCATGAAAACTTTCAAAATGACTGACTTTCCAAAATTAGGTTCACGAAAATGGCACTTTTTCCGTCTTTTTATGATGGAAAAAAATGAGAAAATATTGATTAATTAACACACCCGTGGTTCATACGATAGGCATAAGTATGTAGAATAATATATTAAAATATCGGACCGATTGATCGAATAGTTTTTTTGGAATCGTGCACGCCAGTTGAAAAAATATAGTACTGAGAAAAACGCATTTAAAGTTTTGCATATCGAATTTTTGTATATAAAAGATTCTTACGTAGTAAATTGTAATATACAATAATTCATAGCCGGATCAATGTTTACATGCAGATCAGCATTTTCTTTTAATTTTTCTGCCGATGTACTAGCGTACTCTAAACTGCATTCACTTGTATGCTGATTTCCAATAAACGTTCTTTTTCGCGAACGACAGGGTCTCGATTTGACAAATTTACTTTGTTTTCGATCCATATTAAAACGATATGTCTCTTTTAAAAACTGTTTGAATACTGAATGCATGTTCAGAAAACAATAAACATAACAGACATCGTCAAGGTCAAGGGTAAGATGATATTTAGATGTTATTTTGGTGCGCGGAACACACTCCTTCGTAATGTTTACCAATGCAATGTTTACATTTGGATGATCTTCTCTTTTAAATCGTTTCCAGAATTAGATAATTTCTTAGAATAAATAAAGATCGCCGAAAGAGAAAAACCCTTCTATCTGCGCGAGGTGGGTTAGATGCGAGGCCTATACCTTTCCCAATTTTTCGAATTTATCGCTGCAAATTTAAGGACATAATCTCGAAAGTATATACTTTCGAATAAGGCAATAAAAAAAAAATCGATTTTTTCGACCCGAGAAAGTAGAATGTCCCCTTAATAAGACGAAAGGGAGTTGAGTTTTGTTGATCTGTAATTTGAGAAGCATGCGGATTGAAACGGTCAGATGGGTTAGTTTAATGTTTTGCACTCAATTGTCCCTTCTATGGCACCATAAAAAGAATGCATGTTAATATTGAGAAAAATGTATGCAAACTCAACATTTTTCCGAATATTTAATTTCTTAAGATATTTGTAATGCATTGCAAGCAAAAGCAATGAGAAGAGCGAACAATTTATCCTATTTCATATTTTATACCAATTTTGGTCAATTAGCTCAAAAGTGAATTCCAGCAACTCCGATAACATTGTTCTATATCGTATTCAGATATTAAAGACAACCTAGATATTATTTGTGCACAGGGCAATAAATAGAACTGCAGTGTGTATTTGGTAAAGGAAACTCAAAGTGAAAGGCAACAAACAAATTATTATTGCAATATTTGTTCAACTAAAGTCATAATGATAAGAAGTAACGGTTCACTTGTATTTTACAAAATATATACCGATAGTAAAGTAATGTTTTATGCCAATAGACTAATTATTTCCGAAACTATACAATTTTATGCAAACTGAAGCGATATTCATTACTTCGTCAAGAAACTTGTTCGAGTTGCTAGTCACCTTAAGGGAATTTCCAAGTGCAAAATGTTAAAAGACTTTATTAGTGACACTTTGCGGTGTTGCAGCAGCTGCTTAATGTGTTAGTATGAATTCCTCTGATTTAAGCGTTCGGTCTGGACTTTAATTCAAATTCAAGCTTACGGTATATTTACCCGAATAACGTTATTATCGAAACCTTTGCTGCGATAGCATTCTCAATTTATTCGATGTTGCATCGAACAATACCATAACAATTTATATATTATAGTACTTTATTATTAAGCTATCCCACTGCAGCAATTATAATTTTCGCAAAAATGACAACACTCCGTTCTAAAAAATAAGACACATTTCACATAAATGAGCTTTCCTTTCATTTGTTTTGTTCCGTTGCTAAGGAATTAACATGTATTTATCCCATGCACTGATTTTTATGATTGCAGTTAGTGGTAGATTGACAGAAATAAGAAACACTTGTACGCGTTCATAGTCTTTGTTAATCACTTTCGCCAAATGACGAATTTGTTGAATTGTGTTGTGATCCTCACTTATTATATTGCTGTATCATACGAGGGCAGTCCGATAAGTACTTAGCCTACAAAAGAAAAACGAAAATTTTGGAAAATTAACGATTTATTTTTCAACATAGTCTCCTTTTAACTCGATACACTTGATCCAGTGATGCTCCAACTTCTTCAACCCGTCTGAAAAATACGTTTTCTGGAGATCTGCAAAGTAGGCCTCCGTGATGGCGATAACCTCCTCATTCGACTCAAATTTCTGCCCAGCGAGTGACTTTTTCAAGTTTGGGAACAAAAAGAAGTCACACGGGGCCAAATCTGGAGAATACGATGGATGGGGCAGCTGTTCGTAACCTAATTCAACGAATTTGGCTGTAGCTTGGGCAGAGGTGTGAGCCGCTGCGTTATCGTGGTGAAAGTGCACCTTTTTCTTCGCCAAATGGGGCCGTTTTTTCCTTAATTCGGCGTCGAATCGGCTCAATAATTCGGCATAGTACAGCCCTGTGACTGTTTTGCCCTTATCCAGGTAGACTATGTAGATCACACCTTGTGAATTCCAGAACACGGAGGCCATCACCTTTCCGGCCGGTAGGACAGTCTACGCCTTCTTCGGAGCACATTCGCCGGGCGCAGTCCACTGTTTGGACTGTCCCTTGGTCTCTGGTGTGTACCAGTGGATCCACGTTTCGTCGACAGTCACAAAACGACGTAGAAACTCTTTCGGATTGCGCTTAAACTGTGTCAAACACTGCTCTGAAGTGGTCTCACGGATGCGTTTGGCATCCGGAGTAAGCAAACGCGGCACCCATCGAGCAGAAAGCTTTCTCATGCCCAATATTTCATGCAGGATATAACTCACGCGGTCTTTTGAAATGCCTACTGTCTCAGCTATCTCGCGCACCTTCAGTCGGCGGTCTGCCAATACGAGATCGTGGACTTTTGTCACATTATCCTCCGTGGTAGCTGTTTTTGGGGTACCTAGGTGTGGCTCATCAAAAACTGAAGTGCGACCACGTTGAAACTCGTTAAACCAATTTTTGACGGTCGCGATTGAAGGAGAAGAGTCACCGTACACAGCATCCAAGCGCTCTTTGATTTCGCTGCGCGATTTCCCTTCCAAAAACAAGAATCGAATCACCGACCGATATTGCTCTTTTTCCATTTTTGCAAAATCCGCGGACACGCCGGCTTTCAGACGCGATCAAAACAAAACTACAAATCCAATATGGCTGAAATTTTGACAGTAATCGTCTACGAGAATGTATTACACGATAGTAATTTTTTTTCTACGATAGTGGCGCCATTAGGCGGTGAGGCTAAGTACTTATCGGACTGCCCTCGTAGGTCACCAGTTTGTTGAATTATGTTGTGTGGTTACGTGGATGCCTGTTGACGACGAAACACCAAAACGAAAAGACGTAAAGACGAAACGACGAAAGTTTAAGAATCAAAACTAAAGTGTGTTGTTTGCGTTACCGTTATTTATAAATATTATAGTGTTAGTCCAATTTGTAGTTTCACCTGTCTAAATCCTATATACATGTAACCATATTCTGCAGCGGTAGCTTATTCCGGGCGCGTATATGTGACGATGGCACTGAAAGGGTTAATAGCACTGTCAGTCCCTGGGACACGACACTAAACTTCCCATTTAGTTCGCAGTGCCAACTTTGAGAGGTGATACCTTATAAATTATGCATAAAAATTGTTTATTTGCACATTTTTAGTGACTTCTATTAAAATACTTGAAACAAAACTGAGATTTTCCGCTCACTACCTAATGTTTATATGCAGAAACACTTTCTGTATTTACACGCCGCCTAAATCAAGCAAAGTCATAGTTCGTTACATCGCAGCTATAAACATTTATTGTCTAAACTTCAGAAAAGTTATTGTTATCAGTGCAAGTTGAAAAGTAATGATAAAAAGCATTCCGCCACCCCCAGCTATACATTATCTACACTTACTTATTAATCGAATGAAAACAGATTTGAAAATATCGTAAGATTATGTTGTCCGAAAGAAATTTGCGAATAAGCCTTCTAATATGAAGTAATATTTAGCTACATCTTTTGTATCAAATTCAAGCATAATTATATGATAAGAGTACAATTCTATTCATTTTGCGTCATCAGGCAGGTAGCTGACACCCTCTGAACAGAAATTATGTTGTCAGCACACCAAGGAGTGACAAGACGCTTAACGCGTTGAACGAAGTAGAAATTGCCGAGATCCCCAGTTCTTTTCAAATAAACTCAACCTGCAACGAAGGAACTCTATTTTTTACACTCGACAATGAATTCTCGCATGTTATTATACATACATATCGAAGTATGTGCTTCTTCGTTGATTCTCTATTAACACTAAACGTACCAAGCGGGGTCAAATGATCGCTTCTAAAATTTACTTTAAAATCGTACATTCATTGTGGTTTCTTTCGCTCATTTGACATTCTGTAAATTCTTATATCATCTGATTATTTAATTTCTCGCTTTAATAAATTAGGAATTTCATTCTGAATATCAACGTTTATTTCATAATTGGTCAAATGACCCCTCGTGATAAGAATGCATAGGTAGGTGTAAAGTACTGGTATGTTTAGTGTTAAACGTAGCCCCAGCGTACATAATATCCTGGTACACGGTCAGATTGATCAGTAATTTTTCCGAAAATGACAGAAAGAGTGATCGGCTGAAATCGATTAACCACAGCCTTCATTTCAACAATACTTCTTTTCTAGAAAGCAAATGTTTTCCTGCACAGACGTATATTTTCCGATATGAGCATGAAAATATACACATTTTCCCCCATGTCATGAGATCTGCGAAGTTTTTCAGCTTACATAGAGGAGTCCACAGATGAGCCGTGTGACGCGAGGAACGTTATCGCACGCCTTTTTTGTCGATCGTTGTGCGACACAAAGCACTCAACAAACAGAAGGTAAAAGTTGTCTGTAAAGATCAGCGTTGTTAGGCGAATTGCCTCCAATATCCCTTATGACATTACATTATCCCTTCTGTCTACTCTGCTCCTACGCCACTTGCGTAACGTGATGTGGGTTATGTGTCGTGTGTCCTCTCGCGATTCTTTTATCCAACTGCGTAGATCCATTGAAATCAAATGCTTTACAATACAAACATTTTGATATAATAGTATTTTTAGTTAAAACATTGTCAACGGGAGACGCAAATTGGCGTTATTCAGAAGAGTCAATTTTGTGTACTAAACCGTCAGTGTCTGAACGATAATTATTACAATTATGTGACTTTGTGTTCGTAACGGAAGGACTTCGTAAAGTATGAACACAGTTTTAAACAATTAGTCGAAAATGGAGCTGCAATCTGAAGGATGCAGTGAATAATTATCGTGTAGAATATGGAATTCTTATTGGTAAAGGAAACCAAAAGTATCCATATTGAAAATGTCGGGTGTCTGCGAAAAATAGATGAAACGCAAAGAATTTGCAAATTTGCTTACTACCTTTCCATGAAGAACAATGTTTTAATAAATACTGCACTAAAGCATTATTAACGTCATCAATAATTATATCAAACTATTGTTATGAAAATGTGCGGAATGTATTTTATATATATGTTGTGTATGTATGTACATGTATTACATAAAATGTATTTTATGAAAATGTGCGGAATTTAATGGTTGGTCCGTTCCGTAGTATACCGTCTACAGAGTGTCAATAAAATGAATATTAATTTACAATCTTGATTGAACATAAAAAAACGGACATGTAGAGAAAAAAAATGATTTATTCATATCGCCATTTTACAGAATGAAAATTCTGTCAATAATTGTTTATTGAAAAATATTCGATTGGAAACAAGGTGGAATGGGAAGTCATATATTCTGCCATGTGGGATTTCATTTGCTTATTCCCTTCCAACAGTTTTCTAGAGTATAAGTAACATCACTTATTATCTACCTACACTACTTTCACTTACTACCAATTTTTTTCTTTAATTCTGTAGACTTGGTAACGCAGTTTATGAAGTAAATGGTAACAAAATGTTAATATCCGTAGAACTAACCAAATAAAAGCTTATTTAAGGATAAACGAGTAGAATTTAAATGGTTTTTTTCAAACAATATTTTCTAGTCATGTAGACGTTTTCTCGGAAACGCTTAATGCGAATCATTTGAAATTATTTTTATAATTATATATTGATACATCGGAAATGTGTCTGTATATTATGCTTTGCATTAGCAACAGATTTGGTGGAATTGTTTTTCCGTTGCAGAACAAAACGCAGCACATGTTTCTGTAAAGAAATCAAACATTTACTATATACACGTACTCCAATTTTCTATGGCTTGATATTGTTTTAGGACAGCAGACGTAATAGAGGCATTTATCAGAGTATATATATTTTATTGGGTTGGAGGGAAAGTTCTGTCGTATTTTAAAGATAATATTTGAATTAATTTATAAAAATATGTGTTTAATATTAATCATAATACATTTAATGTGTTGTATAATGAATGCCAAACTCTTCTGCAATTTCTCGACTTGTTAAATGTGGATTATTTTCCAACATGGATCGCAAAACATCATTATCGATCTTGGATGGTCGTCCAGATCGATCACTTTCTTGAAGGCTCAGATCCCCGGAACGAAATTTGCTAAACCATCTTTGACAAGTACGAACATTTACAATATCTTTTCCAAATACCGCACATAAATTTTTACATGCAACCGATGCGTTGCTTCCTTTTTAGAATTCATACAAAATGCAGTGTCGTAAATGCACTTTATCTACTGACATTTTCTTCAATTTAAATATCACAAGTAAATGACGAACGATAAAAAATGACTTCTTTTATATTATACAGCAGCTATAAAAACACAAAAATATCCGAATGACTTACTAGCCAGATGTTTTTTTTATTTACAAGAAAAATCACCTGCCTATTAAAATTACGACAGAACTTTCCCTCCAACCCAATATATATATATTTACGATCATATACATTTTCTTTTAACCCGCCGCATCTTCGTTAACACGTGATATCAAAGGACAAAACATACAAAGTTACAAAAATTCACAGGTAACCTTAAAGCCTCAATAAAAGCATTGTAATCGTCTGACTCCTCTCGACGAAGTTTAGTAAGAAAATCTCATCCGGTTTTATCCGCAGCAACTTTGTCCTGATAATCACGTTTCTACTACACCGACATCTTCCCTCATGTTTATTCTAAAGTCCATCCATTTGCGAAACTCACTGGTTTCGAGCGCGCAATTTCAAATCCCATTTCGCTCTCACGGTTTGCAATTATACGACATAAAATGAAATAGAGCCATTTGGTCAGAACAATGGAAAGGTGCGGCATGCTTGTATCTCGTCCACTCCGTAGAGACAAAAGCGGTAAGAAGCGAAGGGAGCAGAGACGATTATTCGTGATTTCGACCCTCTACGATGCTAGTTCATCTCATCCTTAGTCTGCGCTGCCACGTCTTTCATGTTCTGCCCTTCACTTTCTACCTCCTCCCGTCTCACTCCGTTTCCACGAAATTCCCTTGTCTAAATTGTAGAGGCGCCGCCGACCCGCTGGGAGAACTATATCATTCTGTCTTCCGTTTATAATTGAGCACATGCACTTCTTCTCTATCCGTTGCCGTCCTTACCTACGTAATCTTGTATGGCTGCTGTTTCATTCTGCGACTCCCTCTCCCTTCCACCATATCCGCGAGCATTCAGTTTCTCATACATTAACCTCAGTGCCGTTATATTTGTAGAGTTATCAAATACAAAAGAGAAAAAGAGAACAAGAGAGAATTATCGAAATACTTGAAGCTTGGCGTATATTGGAAATTCGTACGATTTTGAGGGCGTTTCGCTATCATGTTGCTTCTAATGATAACTAAGTCGCGTTATTACTGTAGAAGTGACTTATTAATAAGTTAAATATTTTTTTTGAGATCTCGGCGATCGGTACTGAACTGTCCAATGATCGATTTCCATAAAAATGCGTGAAACTCGCAAATAAAAAAGTTTATCATTTTGTAAATGCGATTAATGTTAGAATAGCGGTTCAAAAGCTTGGTTTCTAATACCTTCGCGTTGTTATAGTTTTAGCAGAATTCAGTCGTATCGCGTAAGGTTTAACACTTTGACTGCCGTGATGGTCACTGGTGACCGGCGTAAGAGATGTTGCTGAAGATCCAAAATATTCGCAATGGGTAGTAATTATTATTTCATAAATGCAGTTATTCTAGAATAGTGATGCGATCGTTTGGTCTACAATGCCTGCACGTTATTTACATTTTGCATAATTCAGTCAAACATTGTAGTACCAGGTTGCTCAATAAGTTTTGTCGTTCGATAAGAAAAACACAATGTTATGGTTCAAAATACACTTTATTATTCAGTAAAAACAAAACTTATTGAACAACCTGGTATTTCATAGCATCGCCGTTCTAATACAGCAAAGTACGCACGGCAGTTAACGTGTTAACCGCAAGACGATTCTAACGTGGACAATTTTGCTGGGTCGCTGATGGAAAAAGGAGCAAAATACCGGCGTCACTCAACGTGTTAATAAACTGAAATGTGGAGCAGATATCTATTATTGCTATATATAAATTGTTTTCACGTACAACTGTCCGATTGTCCGAAGGTTTTTAGCAAATATAATTTAGTAATTTGACACTGCAACTGGTTTATTCACGGATTGAAAATCTTACAAGGAATTGAACGGTGCTAAGGTTGTATGGAAGCTGACAACATTAATTTTAAGGAGACGCCGTATAGATAAAATGGAAAGCCTTAGGGAATGCTCTCGTACCCTGTTCTTAGACCAAAGTAGCTAATCAAGTAAAGTTCAACATTCAATAGATGACGATATCGCGGTTAGTCATAAACGACGGGCTTCGCACGGGTAACAAAGATGCTTAAATTTCACCAGGCATTAAACACATGGCTATCAACTGCATTAGCGCATTGTTCCAAACAATCACAGTGGGCTTCTTAAGAAATTTTCTGCGGCACAACTGGAATTAACCCTTTGGATACGACGTACCATGTTGTCAACACGCTACTGTTATACAGAGTAGTCAAGATGTAAACGTGCACTTCTCCATGAACAAAGCGTAACATTTTATATCTTATCAACGATTCCATTATGAATTCGCGTATTCTTTAACATGAACAGTTCTTGAAATGATGAAACAAAATAACGACGGTTATCTTGGAGGGAATTTGTCATTTTGAGAGTGGTGGAACATAGTATAAGTATGAGCTAGTAACATTACGATTCATATAGTAGAAGAGTGGAGGTAATCGTAGACGAATCTTAACATTACGGTATCTGTATTGTCATCAGAATCAAATGTTTTTTATTCGAAACACTTTAATGATATTTTGATTTAGTAAAATATTCACATGCAGAAATAATTTTTCCAATTTGTTTCCTTTCTCTCGTATTTCCTTATTTTATATTCCTTATTTTCCTATACTATGCGTGTCATATTTTAACTGTTTCTAGGTAGGTTATACACGTCAAGTGCTATTGCGAAGAAGTATAAAAGTAATTTGAATTATAAGTAGTCAAATAAACTTACTATATTTCACATTTGTAAATAACAAATTCAAACTCAGATCTTAAAACCAAAAGCGATATTCTTCGCTTACACTCAATAAGAGAAAACCGAACGTAGTATGTAGTGTACTGAAGATGAGGAAAATAATAGCATGTGGAGTGATGTCGTTGTACCGTTTCGCGAAATGTGTCGAGTATTAGACAGTCTATACGATTATACAGCATATGATGCTAGCGCAGGCAGAGATATCATTTTATGCAAGAAGATGCACGTATAGCTGAATGGATTTGGAAGAATGAAGAAAATCGTATTAAAGTAGAAAAATGTTCCAGAATTTTCGGAATGCAGAAATCCATTAGATTCATTACATGGGAATGCCACACATTTTCAAATAGTAATTAATATATTGAACGGAAATTTTTAATACAAAAATTTGGAAAACATTTAAGAAAAACTACTAACGTAAATGAACTGAAAGCACACATTTAGCTTTCATTACACATTCCGCGCTGTTTTGAAAAATCTCATGCTATGCAAAATCATTATCAAGTATATTTAATATATGGTTAACTTTGCTTATGTTTCGTTTAGTAATCTGATCATAAGCACTTTTCACATGTAATATGTTTAAAATGTGCGTAAAAACGATTTCACGGGTACTTAACGTTATTTAAACCATTTTCAGCACAAGATGTTAAATGAAAATGGCGTCCAAATTTTCTACTGCGAAATATTTTGTTTTGATGAATTTACGCTGTTGGATAAAATGGTTGCGGGAATGTGTACAATGTCTAACGTTTATAGTTGGCAGGGGAGTAATGTGACGTCGTAATCGGTTTTTGAGGGATTTCATCTAGCGACCCTGATATCAATTGACTAAGCCTTTGCTTTTCCCGGTTCTTCAACGATGTCTTACATGTAGGATTTAGGTACGTGAAACTAGGCAGTATAATATTTATAAACAATAATAACACCATCAAGACACTTTAGACTTGTTTCCTAATCTTTTGTCGTTTCATCATTTCGCCTTTTCGTCCTTACGTCGTTTCGTCTTTACGTTTCGTCGTCAACTGACTACTAGGCAACTAAATAACACAATTCAACAAACTCGTTGCCTGCGATACCACAATATAATAATTGAGCATCACAGGTGTGTGTGCTTCTGTCCTTCATTTTTTTGGTAGCTGAAAATTTTTCTGTACATCATCTAGAAATACCATGAAGAAATATGCATTTTGGAAATACTTACGAAACTTAAGGCATATGTATTATATATCTAAAAAATATAAATAGGTTCACATTTGTTTTGCATTTTATTGTAAAGCGTATTTTATTCTGCATAAGAACAAATAAACATGTTTTCTGTAAATTAAAGCTTATAATAAATGGTAAACACAAAATTAAGAAACCTCTGAAAATACTCTTGCAAAATAAAAGATAATTTTGTTTTGAAACTTAAGGCATATATCTAAAAAATATAAATAGGTTCACATTTGTTTTGCATTTTATTGTGAAGCGTATTTTATTCTGCATAAGAACAAATAACCATGTTTTCTGTAAATTAAAGCTTATAATAAATGGTAAACACAAAATTAAGGAACCTCTGAAAATACTCTTGCAAAATGAAAGATAATTTTGTTTTGAAACGATTTTGTACGTTTAGGGTTTATTACACAGACATTACTTAGATATTATTCGGCACAATAAATGCAAAGGAATTTCTTTATGGAACATCAAAAAGCAGATATTCGCCACCAATTGCTAGCATTGCATATCATCATTGTTTTCCGATTTATTCTGATCGCGTTGTTTGATCATCCAATGGGCAGAACGATATTTTTTTTCGCCCGGTTCCCTAGACAGTTAGCGCAAAAAGTTTACACCAATCAACTTCGAACTATATATGCTTTTTGAAATTGTAATTTATTCCGTAATTTATATCTATCGTAGTTTTCACACGTTTCGCCCTATGTTTCAATAATGATTGTCAATAGTACAAAATTTCGAATTTTACTAATGGCAGAGTTATGACAAATTGTACTAAATGGCAAAGATATTTCCTAACATACTCACGATGTCAGTTATAATTTGAAAGCAATAATATAATCTGTTTACGGCAACTCTCCTGTGCATGTTTGAGAATATGAACTATACGAATACTTATTCCTTTCATATTTCCGTTAACTTTTTGTATTATCGCGTAAACTTCGTCAATGGTTCAACTGTCTTTTTTAACACTGTATCTGTTACAGCTACTTCCATAAATATACATGAATTTGTTGTTTATGCAAAATCACTTAATAAACTACATTTTCTACGATTGTTCAAAATTGATCAGTGTACGGATCCTTTCAACACTAATTGTATTTATTTTGATGTAGTCATAATGCTAAATGCATCAATACATACAAACTCCACATCATATTTAACATTCTTAATTACAAATACTAATTTGCAAATAAGGGAAGCTTAGTTTGCTACTTTGAAAAGCAATCATTATTTGGAACGCCCGTAGTTGAGACATATTTCGTTTTCTCCTTCATTTCTATAATCTTTTTTTAACGCAACTAATAAAAAACGTTTTTTAAAGGGACCGCTGAATTCGGGTAACGTTCCTGTGAGTCGCAGACAATTCAAAATAATGAAAATCGCATATTTCCAGGAGTTTTGCTTTGTATATTTAATAAGTCCAGATATTTATTACATATTTTAATGCTTATAGATTATTTCTGCATAAACAGATGTCGATTAAATTATTATCATGCTTACCAAAACAACGAAAATATACAAAATATATAAAACATAATGCTCAGATTTTCATTGTTGACTCAGATGAAAAATTATAAAACATAATCTTGGCTACCTTTTTATTCGTAACTCCTGCAAACTGCCATCCTTTGAAACTTCTTATACGCCACCTAGTAAACTAATTCTTGTTGAAGAAATCAAGTCGTTTATGCAATATTAAAAAAGTAATTTTCTTTTAAGGAGTGTCCGAAGAGTACTAAGAGTCACTGTAGCTGGTCGCAAGTTGTTTACGTAAACTGATGTGTATCATTAAATTTACAACTGCTAACATTGTCGGCGTACTTTCTTCGACGACTTTAGCAAAACAAACGAAATTTCACCCGTGAAGAAATTAGGTCGAATCCAGTCTGCAGGTTCGTGGCCAGCATAGAGAAGGAGACCGAGACGCAGAGGTTTGGGTGGGAAAATGGAAATCTCGGGAAACTTTTAATACGACCATCCAACAATGCACTTTTTTGCCGGAAATTTGCTACGGTTAGATTAGGTCGTCTGTTTCTTTGATGGTCGAACACTTTATTGGTCCATCTATTGTTCTCGCCGAGAAGGTACTGGCGCGGAAGTGAACTGCAGGCGTTTTCATTTCGATTGTCTGCAGTATTCAATTGGAAGACGTGCCCCGCTGACACTCTAACCGCTCAAAATGAAATAAATGTTTTCTGCGATAGACCAGTTTATAACCAGTTGACAGCAATTTCTTCGGCTTTGTAAGAAACGAGGTGCTGCTTCTAAATAAGTGCTCGGCGACGTGTTCATACGATCGAGTAGTTCAATCATAGGACAACTGCTGCCAAATTATTGTTTGCAGTTGATTGGGAATAGGTTAAGAAATGTCTCGTTGCAGAGTTATTGGTTAATAAATCCTCCTATTTCTCAATCGGTTTCCGTTTAACACTAGATTCACCATGGAATATGTAGGTCTGAATTAAGCAAAATGAAATTAATTTCAATCCTAGGGCAAATCGGTATCCCTGGCAATTAAAATGCCAAACAAAGCGCTAAGCAGAACTTTAACCCTTTCGAGACTGTTGGAATACATATGTCCCAGTCAAATTTAATCGTGGATTCTAACTATCAATTTACAAACATTTCTTGTACATTACTTCATTGTGAATGGGCCTCTCTTGTTACATTCCTTAAAATCTAGTACTGCAATTTCTTTCTGTCAAAAAGTCCGTTAAGTGTACAACATTGGCGCGGTAACATTATTTGTAGGTACTTTTCGAAAAGTGATTAAGGTATATAGATGAAATGGGCCGGTAAGTGTTTTGCTTTGTATTTTATTAGCTCCCTTTTGAATATTTTTATATAGCCAATTCAAATGCCTTAGTTCTTTATGCAGAAAAAGCGGTGGGACGTATTGTGTATATCCCAGTAGTCTTTCAAACCAGGATAAAGATGTCCCAGCAGTCTTATAGCTTCCAAACGCTGATTTTATATTACTTTTGTTGCTATTACATATAATACACTACGCGTGTATCAACTGAAAATAAATTTTGTCATAATCTTTATAAAACTAATGAGACATATATGCACCAGTACGCAGGCCACGTGGGACATTTTTTTTACCCTAGTATAATGAATAAATTCTTCACCTGAAGTACTAGAAATGTAACCAGCTTCTTTTATTTTCTTTAAAAAAAAAATCCGTCTCGAGAGGGTGAAGCCACTTAATTCGATCGATTACCTTAAGAAACCGGTCATGTACGACTTCATCAAATCTGTTCGATCTAACAATAATCCGGCGCAACTATGGCGTACGTGCGTTAACGATTGCGCACGTTGCAAGCAGGCTGCACGTCTATTACAAAAAAAGACGTCTATTATCTTTCCAGTGAAACATCTCCCTCGAGTCTCACCATCCGGTCCCGTGTCCCCTGACCAGTGTCACCGGATCAAGAGAATTTAAAAAAAAATCGAATGATGGCAGTAGTGAGGAAAATGAGTACTCTATATAATTTTGACCCTTTGAACTCGACCGTTCTCTATGAGGGGATACGAATAGATTGCATGTTATTACTCAGGAAAATATATGGGAATATAGCATTTGTACGAATATTTATTTCCTTAAGATATTTCCGATGTAATATAAAATAGAATATAAAATTTACTTTCTTTTTAATTTTTGGTCAATTAACTGAGTGATGAAAACTGGTAACTGCGAGAACATCCTCTTATAACACATTTACACAATAAGCCGCACAATAAATTACAAATTATTCGTGCGTAAGAAAACAAACGAGATTATGTTGTATATCGAAGAAAAACGCTATGTGAAAGACGTGAAAAAAATTATTATTGCGATACTTGTTCCACCAAACCCGGAAAGCATATGGGTAATTATTTTGAATATTATCACACCTTCGCAGAGTATAAATTATAAAATTTTAGTTTTATTTTTTAAATTGCACACAAGTAAAATATTATGCAAAGTATTACTTGAATAGAATAATTCTTCCTGAAACGGTACCATTTTATACGAAATGATACGCTATTCACATGGTATTCTTACACATCAGTAAAAATGTAATAAATTCCTGAAGAGGAAACCTGAGGGAACTGGAATATGTAAACTTATCACATGGGAAATTACAAACAATAGTTTTCTACGAGAAGAAAAGATCGATACCTATTTTGAATCTCTCTCTCTGTGTCTCCATTTATCTATCTATCTATGCATATATAGATGCAATGATAGTTAGAGGCATAGAATGTTTTTTTTTCAATTTTATTACTTTTATTTAGCTAGATACGAATTTTAATTTCCTGTTCGATTGTTTTTCGGGCAAAGCAAATGTCACAAGGCATTTTACCCCAATCCGTGAAATATCAATTTACAACGAAGAGGACACTCTTACGAAGTTAATTGTTTTCTCGCAGTCCATCGAGTGCGCCGTATCGTTATCGTTTCAATTTGCGAAACCAATAACTGCAAAACCGGAGAAACAGTAATTGGAAAAACTGTGTTTGTCATTTGCGTGAATAGACGCTATTTTGTTTCCTCCGCCAATGTATTTATTTTACTAGCTCTTACGTATCTTTCACTGTTTTTATATGTACATTACGGAGGAATGTTTTGGTACCGGCAGTGTACGCTTTTACAAGACGATTATACTGGCTACATTTTGCGTAATTAAGAAAATTTCAAATTATTTCCAGATGCATTGCGTTGTAATGAACCCTCATGTTTTCGCAATAATATTTATGCGATCACTAAGTTACAATAAGATAAGCACACTTAACAAGCTTACAGCCAACTTAGACATCTGCGATCGGATTTACAGAACTTTTGCAGTGATTAAAATGAGATAAATGTCATCGACTGGAAAACCTGAAAAAAACATAAATAACCAGACAATGAACTATATACATAAAATTGCGGTTAATGTAGTAATCTGGTAAAAAATGATTAGTCAATATTTTGGTGCAATTCTGACCACTTTTGCAGCAGTGCACACTTCTGGTGGCTATAGATACGATGAAGTTTTTGGAAAAAGGGACTCATATTCTGTGATGTATCTCGGTGAAAGTAGGTAGTATTATAAAAATTAAATTGCAGAGTCCAAAGTAAATCATACAAAACTTGTGTGGTAGTCAGCTTGTTGAATATTATGAAACATTATAACGACACATAACAATTGCAGACTTCTGAAGGGTTGATCCAAGGATTCTGAAAGCCGTTGAGTTTTCAAAATGTAATAAATAAACAACCACAACCGCAAAAGAGCTTTCATCGACGTTTTCATTATCAATAAAAATGTGTGAGACAATCGTACACCTCGCTTGGATATGAACGATGTGTGCTTTCCACTTATTTGTCTTATACAACTGAAACTGGCGCAGACAAAATGGTCATTCATTTTTTATTCTAAGCTACTCTACCGAGTACAATTATTTTACAAAGTGTTTTTTCCTTGCTGTTATTAGGACAGTAAAAAAATTGCAACCGTGGAAAGTAAGCAGTAGCGACGAAGAAGTGATCAACATTAGAAGGAAACGAAAATCCAAAATCTGCTCCAATTCAGCTTCGGAGAATGATGAGTAATCTAAAGATAATATTGACAAATTGCAAAAAGAATTAGTTTTGGGAGTAGAAATTAGCAAAATATAATAATTAGTCTAATGCGTATTATTACGCAACGAGTAGAAAAGCTCTTGATCGAGAAATAGTAAGAATGCACAAAAAGGTACAGTGAATTGCCATATCTGCTCTCAATGCAACAATTTCGCATACATTACTTTTAAGAATATCATAAAATATGTATATATATATATACATATATATATATTTATTATTATATATATAATCTATAATGTTATATGCTTTTATTTACGCGCAAATGACCTATGACCATTTGCATACAGTTTCATATACCCTTTTCAACCCTTAATGCTCCGACTTTTAATTGTGAATATCGATCGGCAACTCTAACTTATTCTC
This sequence comes from Cryptocheilus praepositus, assembly GCA_033815515.1. Lineage (NCBI taxonomy): Eukaryota > Metazoa > Arthropoda > Insecta > Hymenoptera > Pompilidae > Cryptocheilus > Cryptocheilus praepositus. The sequence continues at coordinate 1,254,077 of JAWWQZ010000334.1, forward strand.
ATCATACTTCGTCTTGCAATTTTTTAAGTGCCAGATTTTAAATGATACAATTTTAAATGATACAATTTATTCATTTTAGGACTAATATAATTTTTATTACAATATTTATATTAATTATAATTGAGAAATTGTGGAATTTTTTAAAACATTCAAATCGGGATGCAAATCGGGTTTGCGTTTAGCGGTCTCACAGTAGAAAACTTTTTTTTTTTTACTGCATTACATCATTTTGGTAAACAAATAAGACACTTTTTCTTTTTCCCTTTCGGCAACTAATTTATTATATGGAGTTTTCCATCTAAACGCTGTTTCTTATCTTTTCCGGATGGCCTGCCATATACATTGTTATTCCGAATGTTACTTACGAGCTGGCTTACTAACAATAAAACAGGTTCAGATCTGACTGTCTTTATTGATCGTTTGTAACTGATTCAGGATTAATATTTTTTATATGTAAATAATTACCCATAACGACTCAAAAATACATTTGGAGTAGGGCATCGCACATCGGCACACACTTGTAGCGTTAGCGGTTAATAAATACATATGCTATTACAGAAAACACGAAATTATTTCGTAAAACCTGCTAACTAACTAAAAACCCGTTATTCATATTTGGATGATGGGTTCTTGGAGAAATATAGCAGTCGTCAATGTATATGAGTCACATCGGTCAACTCGATAAGTGAACGGAAAAAAAAAAAATGAGTGACGGGTCACGTCGCAATATTTTCACCCGCATATAATCGACATGGCGGTCAACGTATTAAGATGTGTCTACTTTGATGCACACCTCCGGTCATTATACCTTGTGTACACCACGTCCCGCCGTCTTACTATACTATTTTTCTATTTCTTTTATTTCACCAATAAATATTCACTGCTGATCGATCAGCTCACCGATATTGTGCTAGCCAGTGATGGCGCTCAAATTCGAAACCTTCTGCAAGAAAATCGATATCATCTCAAGATGCACAACTATATATGTAATAACTAATCCAGTTCATACTTCGTTTGTATTTTTGTTTTATGCATTTATACTTGAAGGAATAGTATCCTCGGCAATAAAAAGAAATGTATTCTGTATTTGTTTGAACGAAAAGGTTAATACATCTATGCCTTTTACATAAATTGCATAGAGTGGAATAGCAGTTATTACTGCTCATATAGAAGTTACACTTCGCATGCTTCTAGCTTGCTATTTGTGGCATTTTCATCATTTTTCGGCCGGTCGCTTCTACATAATATTTAACCCCTTATACTACGCTGGAATTCGGAAGAAGCCGTACCTGACATATGCACCCTAATGGTCACGAACTTAAAACACCATATCTCACGATTAAGTGCGAGATAGCTGTGCTCGTGTTCTTCACTACTATCATATATAATTGACCTTCTTGCGAAATTCATTACTGGCATAATGATACGGCTGTCACTAGAATTTTCATCACTGTTTATAATTCTTTCAATATCTACCGATTGACTGCTTGCAACATTGGAAGCCTTTCCACTACTCTTACTTCCACGCGAGCTACTTGCTTTGTTACTCATTTTTCTCCTTTCCTTATTCATGCTGAAGGGTTTGACAAAATTACAAATGATCAAGAATATTACTTTTTGTGAAGAAGATTGTACGAAACGTGTGCACCTCATGTAATGGAATAGTAAAAACTGAACAATGACTGAAGCTTTTTTCATCTCACCGAATGCATATGTTTACTTAGTTTTCAAATGTTATCTGGACTACGACAATGTATCCTGAGTAGCACGTAAACTGCATTGGGACACAAGATGTAAAATACCCATTCATATACAGAAGAGAAAAGAGGAGATAAGAGCCCATTCAGATGTTCTTGTTTGGCCCGAGATTAAGACCACGAGTACGGCTTGTGATATTCATGTTTGGCCCAAAATGTCGATTACGAATCAGACTCGTAATATTGACGTTTAACATGAAATTAAACAACGAGTCTGACTCGTGATATTCAAGTTTGGCGTACATTTTTTATCACGAGTCAAACTCATGAAAATAGTGCAAGGGGTTAAACACCTTTCTTCTCCAAAGAACTATAAGAAACTAAGTCGTCCCTATCGCTTATTTCTGTTACTACACGTTCCTGTATAGGCTTTAAGTGGGTATAGTGCTTGGAGATGTCCCTTTGTCACAAAGGCAAACTTAACACTTAACTATTTGCGTTATCGGTCTCAAGTGGCGCGCTGTAGCGAGTCATCAGTGACTTCCGGACAGTAGGCGGGAGGTTAAAGTTTTAAATGTACGCAAGTGGCGGGGATACGACTAGGATCGACGTTGCCTGAAACAAGGCGTACACACTAAATAATAATAGCCAAGTCTGCGTCACGATATAGATTTAAAATAAATGTAGGATGTGTGATTTTGTACGAACGAACAATGAGAAAGTGTGCGTATGAGAGAGAGAGAAAGCGAGAGTGAGAGAGTGAGAAAGAATGCGTGTATCTATATTTGTTATTAGGAATGTGCTAGAAACCAAGCAGTATAAAAGTGTTGAGCGCGATATTGACATAAGTGAGTGAGTCTTTACGAAACCTTCAAGCGTAACAGTGTGTGCATCTTAGCGAATATTTAGAGATTATCAGCGAATGCGTTTAGTGAGTTTTCAGCGAACCTTTATTAGCGTTTAACCCTTTGCACTCCTATGTCGAGTGTCACTTGACATCACTTTTTATCTCAGGAGCTCCTTTGTCGAGTCCCACTCGACATTTTTTCATGTCCAAATAAATAGATGTCGCGCACATATTATACGTTATCAACGCTCTCGCAATGTCACTAGAAGTGTTAGACATTCAGGTAATCGAAGAGAAATAAAAAAACCGAATGTGATCATAGATTATAATAAAAATATGGGTGGTGTCGATATGGCGCACCAATACGCGACATCTTATTGTTTTTTCCGTCGAGCACTCAAGTGGTGGAGGAAACATTTATTTTCGGGATTAGAAATCTCCATAGTAAATGCGTATATTTTATACAAAGAAAAAAACAAAAGACCAAGGAACAAAACCTATAGCCCAGAAAAAATTTCGCGAAAAGCTTTTGTCAATGCTTACTCGTGATTGTCGTGCTCGAAATATGAAATTGGGGAGGCCTGGAACACATGATAAACACGATCGCTTAGATGGGAAGCCTCATTTCATCTTCGTACATCCCGAAGGAAAACACAAAGGCTGTGCAGTTTGCTCAAATAGAAAAATACCTGGAAGAAGAAGAGAAACCACCTATTTTTGTGAAACGTCTGAAAGAAAACCAGTGTTGCATCTTGGAATTTGTTTCAAAGGATATCATCCGCTTGAAAATTTCAAAATACGACAATAGTGTACATAAAACTGGTATTTAAGTGAATTTATTTCTTCCTTTATTTATTTAAATTGCCTTATTTTTTAATTAAAGTAAATTTCAAATAAAACATGTAAAAGCGTTGGGAGCTGCTGGTAACGAAATTTAAATCAAATTCGGAGTGCAAAGGGTTAATATATCATTCCAATCAAAAATCCTACAAATATACTGTTGAATTAAAAAACAAAAACACAGGATGACATTGGTATGATCATAAAAAATTGGTTTAATTATTTTTTTATAAATAATGACCACGGCATTATGCGTGAAGAAATGACGGCAAACGTGGTAGGATATTTTTATGCCATCAGTTACCGTCCAATAGTTGCATGAAGCGACACGTAATCATACTGACAAGTTCCTGAATAATGAGCGCTGCAATTTGGTTCCCATTCATTCATCAATTTAAATTGCTTCTGATATATTCAATGACTTATACAAACTTCTTTCTTATGTTGCAGGTGAGTGCCTTTCGTTATCCGGAAAAAAATGCTGCCATCGAAATAGGGTTACGGTTCTGTCTGTAACTCATATTTCTTTTTACCTAAGCTGGAGGATTAGGTGTATGTATCAGTGAAGTACTTCTTTTTTTAACTAACTTATTTGCATATTCAGTGATTTAATTGTGATTAATGATTAATTGTTTTTACACATTAATGATGATGTTAATTGAAACCGTTTAATATATCATTCCAATCAAAAAATCCTACATAAATTATCAATATTTACCATCAATGATCACCAGTGTAAACACAAAGACCGTGTTATACGTGTTGATCATAAACAAAATAAAAATGTAAAAACTGGTTACTTCATCAGCGCTGGAACAGTGTAGAAATCTCAGTATGCTAACGAGTAAACGGGTCAGAAAAATTTGCAATTCAAAGAGGAATATTTGTGTCCATCACGTTGCACACTAAAGTTGCGTCAGCAACACCGTCTCCGTAATAAAATTCCTCGATCCCACTCTTTTCACTTTACATTTTAGTTTGTGCAATTAAACTTCGCCGATGAGCGGTAGCATATTTAGTTAAAGTTGGTCGTAAGGAGTTTGCAAGCACGCGTACATATATTTTGGTGTTAGTGTAATATGTATACCATGAGCCGTATTTTCGGAGCTTCAGTTTCGCCAGCCACCAGCTTTTTCCTAAACATTATAGCTCGGAAGGGCCATAATCGTTGAATTTGCTTCTTATGGGAAACTTTTAAAGCGATGAAAATGCGTCGGTCAGAGTCAACGTGCAATTGGATGTAGAAGTTTTTAAACATATAATTCTCATGATTTGATAAAACGCATAAAATCTTCTTTTGTATAGCTACAAAATTGCTCGTAAAGGAAGTCGTTTAGTGCTAACTAAGATACAAAAAGTATCTCAAATTATTCGCTTTAAATAAAATTCCTGGATATACTTTCTTAAATAGCAGTTGATAATCATGGTTAGAAATTCTAATATATATAAGCAATATATAAACAATATGATGCATTTTGATATGTACTTTAGATTTTATCAATGGAGAGAGCCCGAAAACGTTTTTAGTAAGAATAAATTCAGTTTTTTTTATCTACTTTTGTCACTTTCATCAGAATCGTGTATAAAATACGGATATATTATTGATACGAAAATTTCGAACACTCTTTAAATTGTTAATTAAAATAAATGTTGTATTAAATAATCTTTTTCCTTGACACACATTGTTTCGCATGGGGCAAGGTTATAATTTTCAATCTAAAAAAAAATGCTGCTATGTTGTTCCAATATCACTCGATCCAACTTTCCTGCTGCATTCCATACTTTTCAATTCCCCGTAATGTCAACCACGTTCGGAGCTATGTTTTTATCCGGTTGCGATTTTTTCTACTCTCGCGAGGCATTTTTCAGTCTTTCGTTCTTTTTACCGTAACGTATTTCGCCGGGATTATCGAATAGCGATCGATTGGAATGCAGTATGATATTAGATTTCAGCTTTAGTGCACCTCAGTGGCTAGTCATTTATTTGTTTCTTTTTTACGCATTTAACTCCTATTTCCTCTTCGCAATAACGTTGTAGATGATAGGTAAAATTCTCGGTTTTGGCAGTTGATCAATCTCGTGTATTTCATGTAATATTTTTTCTGCTTTGGTATAGATAGTGACAATAAACTGCTTTATGATAAATGTAAAACGTGTGAATGTATTATAAAGTAAATTAAATCAAACATTTTAAAAATCCGTGACACGAATGGAACGGTTGCTCAACTGAAAAAGTAAGTTACGAGAACTTTAAAAATAATTAAATAATTTGTTATATTACACCATTTATTACACCGTTATAAGTAGTATTGAACCAACAAATTTCTACGACTAATATTCAGTTATTTTATCATTTTTATTTTAAATTATAATATTCAAGAATACTTGGAAGATTGCTGTGGAATGTTAACAAACAAATTAAAAATATACATGCGCGCACAGCAAACTAAGCTTAGACTCATATGATTATATTTTTAATTATATTGTTAACGATACCTCCGAAATAGTTTTTCAGTACTATTTTCAGTATGATTAATAAAAAAAATCGTTTGTACTGCCTTCAATCAACAAAGAGTACTTTGAAATTTATTTTTAATATAGCAACGTAAAATAATGCGTTATGCCTTGAGTAATCTAACCAACACTAGCATCTCTGTCACATAATCATTCTGCAGGGATCTGTCCATAGTCGTCCGATGTCTGAAAAAGGCAAAATTTAACTGCACTCACGTTACTCGTTTACTGTTTGAGAGCATATTCTGTAGCGAGTCCATCGTCAAACAACTACGCGCCGCGGGGGGTTAATTTGTCATATTACATCATGTAATTTCATACAATTTAACCGTACAATACGGCCATATGATCCTGCGTTGTAAACTTCGTATAAAGAACGCGAAGAGAAGAAACTTCAATCAATTCTACCGAAGGGATGAATGACACGATGTGTTGCAATATACCAGGTTGTTCAATAAGTTTTGTTTTGTTTTGTTGAGGGCGTTGCTACTAGTCCAAATTTGTTTTTGTTTTGTTGGTTCACTCTTCTTATCAACGTATGTGAAGGTTCATTTCAATCAGTCAATTCATTTTTTGTTTACAAGCCATTTAGTGTCGCCGTGTCACAGTATTTTCGACAATGGAAAAAATTGAATATCGTGCAGTGATAAAATTCTTATTTTTGGAAGGTGTAGCATCAAAAGAAATTCACGAACGAATGTTAAGAGTGTATAATGAACGTTCACCTTCAATTAGAACAGTAGAAAGATGGGTTGCTGAATTTAAACGTGATCGTACAAGCCTTGAAGACGATCCACGTGAAGGACGTCCAAAAACCACATCAACGCCAGAAATCGTAGCCAAAGTACAGGATATGGTTTTGGAAGATCGTCGATTGACTGAGAGGGATTTAGTAGAGGCTCTACACATCTCATTAGGCAGTGTGAGTCATATTTTAAATGAAATTTTCAGTTTTAAAAAGCTGTGTGCACAATGGGTGCCGCATTCGCTAACAATTGAACAAAAACACATTCGAATGCGACTTTCTCAACAACATTTGGAGCGTTTTAAAAAGGATAAAGTGGATTTTGTGCGTCGATTCATCACTATGGATGAGACTTGGGTCTATCACCATGATCCTAAATCAAAACAAGAGGCTAAAGAGTGGTGTGAACCTGGTTGTTCGGCTTCGAAACGAGTTCGTGTCCAGAAATCGGCCAAGAAGGTTCTGGCATCAGTTTTTTGGGATGCGAAAGGAATTTTATTTGTGGATTATTTGCAAACTGGTAAAACAATTAATTCTGAATATTATTGCAACCTTTTGGACCAGTTGAAGGAAAAAATTCGTGAAAAAAGACCCGGTTTGCAGAAGAAAAAAATCCTTTTTCATCAGGACAACGCACCGTGTCACAAGAGCATTTTGACAATGGCTAAAATCCATGAATTAAAGTTCGAATTGTTGGAGCATCCGCCGTATTCACCAGATTTGGCCCCCAGCGACTTCCATTTGTTTCCAGAACTCAAAAAATGTATGCGTGGCAAGCGTTTTTCGTCAAATGAAGAGGTCATAACGGCTGTTGAAGCGTATTTTGCAGACCTTCCGGAATCTCACTTCAGGGATGGGATCCACAGATTGGAGGATCGTTGGAGCAAGTGCATTAATGTTCAGGGAGATTATACTGAATAATAAAGTGTATTTTGAACCATAACATTGTGTTTTTCTTATCGAACGACAAAACTTATTGAGCAACCTGGTACACTACAACTGGGGACCGAATACAGATATATTTTGAGCTTTCGATGTGATACGGGTATTTGTTTTAACCTTTTGCACTCGAAGTACTCCTCACAGACGCTGCCAAAGTTTGGTGTTATATTTGAAGTGTACACCAGGAATATACTGCATTGAAGATCAAGTAATTGTAATTTACAGTTAAATTTTGGTTGTACGTGTTTCGTTGATTTCAGTATTTAGTCATTTGTTTGGCCGATAAAAATAAAAGAATACTATACAACACAGCGAGAAATGTGATGGAAGAAGCGTTGGTTCAAGATAGCAGTGATGATGAATTTAGTATGGATGAATATGAATGTGATTCTTATGACAGCGGTATTATTCCACCAATGAAGAAAAAAGAAAAGTATTGCAATATAGTGATTCTAGTGGAAGTGATGAAAAGTTGTCAGAAAATTTAGATAGTGTTAGCGAAAATCATCCGTTCAATAATTAACAACAAATCATTGAAGAAGACTACTCCTGAACGATTTGATTTTTCATAAAATATCTTGCCTGTTAAATTTTATATGCATATTTCACATTCAAATAAACAACACATTACAAGGCCAGATACAGCAAAAAAAGTCTGAGCTGGTGAAATTTTTAGGCGAAAAAAAGTCTGAGTGCAAAGGGTTACAATCACCGTAATATAATCGCTATTTGATAAACCAACTGAATTCCGGCATTGTAAGTTTACTAACAGTATTTCTAAACATCTCCTACCGCTATTTGACGTTAATACCTATGTATATCCAATCGGAATTATAAATACAAATAAAATACCGGTATGTTTAGATATTTATTTGATTATTTTTTTTAGGCATTTTTTTTAAATCGGTATGAAACCATCGAAGTGTCATTATATCTACATAGCTGTATTTCAGTATAATACCGGTGTAGTATACAAATAATATTCTGAAAATATTCTGAGAAAGCGAGTCACTAATTAGATGAAACGGAATGCCAATAAAATCAGACGAGTCAAATTATTAAATACATAACACACATTCATAAAACTGGTTTGTTGTAAATATTTAAATCATAATGTTATTGCTAAGCTGTCTAACGTAAACAGCAATGTTCACTCATACAAAATGAACGTGCTTTCATTCTCTCCACCTTCTTCTCTTTCGTTCTCTTCACCATCCTCTTATTCAAGCGTGCAATATAGTTTACTGTCGGCTGCCTAACGATAACTTCTTTATATATCCGTTCACAACAATTCATGTTTATTAATGTATGTTATACATTTCGTATTTTTATTGGCTTCATTCTTCCGGTGATACATTGAAAGACGATTTTACCAGGTTCAGTTGATGCTTTTCTTGTAATGTAAAATAGGAATACTTTGGTCGTTCTTGTCGTATACTATAGTTATTGACGCGTTATCAAAACAACGTTTATGGTAACCATTTCCAAATGTTTTCAAAATTAAATTAATTGTTTATATTTGTTCGCAAATTTGTTTTCAAAATTAAATTAATTGTTTATATTTGTTCGCAAATTTGTTTTCAAACAACGGATGTCCAAAGATAAAAACGGTTAAAAACAAAAATCGATGTTTCGCATGCATTCGTACAGGCATTTTTTAATCTTGTGGAGTTGTTAGTCAACTAACAAGTTGACAACAAGTCAACTAACAAGTTAGTAACAATATCAGTAAAGTTAAAAAAAGGGGAGTCCTTTTTTCTTGCACACAAGAAAGTATTTATATTCATTAGCGCGGTAAAACTTTAACAAGATGAACGTATATATTATTTTGCTTTTTCAAACCCGACATTTTATAAGGTTTATATTGAATGTGTGGTAAATAATTATAATATTATAAAATTTTTATAATTTGTATAACTAAAATAAAACGAATGAAAAGAAAATGGAATATCTTTATAAATGAAATTTCTAGATCGTCTAGGTAATGGTAACAGAGTAACAAGGGTTATTAAATAATATTCCACGAATGAAGCACAATAAGAACCATAAAAAGAAATAAAGAAAAATGGTAAAATGAATATTGTTTATGTTCCAATAATATTTTCATATTTTTAATTGTTTTAATAAAACAACTGACATCTTTATGCGCATTTTTCCGATTTACACGCTTCCCCGTGTAAGAAGCTTTATAAAAGTTTTATAATACTTTTTATTTATTTGTCCTTACTGAAGACTTTTGTTTACTTGGAGGCCTTACTGAAGGATTTGGTTACCTTCCTTTCCTTTTGCACCCCATCATTTGCATCATCTTTTATTCATCCGGATTTGTTACACCCTGTCGTGGTTGTACCCTTCTTGTGTTAACACCCTTGTTTTTATTTTTCTTCCTTTCCTGCTTTTCGCTCTTGCTCAATCCTCTATTTCTTTTTGTACTTTCCTTTATTATCTCAGTAAATCATGGCTTATGTATACTTCCTTATCACCTAGCACCTTCGTACCCTTCTTGCAATCACCGCTTTCCTGGTTGTTTTGCCAATTCTAGCCCACGTTTTGTTTTCAGTTCTTATTTTAATTTTTGCTTTTCTTTTCCTTTTGAATATAGTTTCGTTATTATGATCTTTTTCCGCTCCCTCCTCTCCTCTGCTTCCATCATTTCCCCCATTTTTCCGACTTCTCCTGGATTCGTTGTTCGTACTGCTGAAGTATCCTATTTTCTATCTTTTCGGTCTTTTTTAATCCTCCCCTTCTTTCCTTGCTTTTCTGTTTTCTTCTAGATCCTGTTTGTAGATACTATTTCTCTAATATTGTAATTCATTCATACAATTCCGCTTTCTCACCACCTCACTTATCTTTTCTTTTTCTTACTTCTTCCTTTAATTCCTTTTGCTAATTTTCATTCCCGCTCTCACACCCTGTATCTCTATTTTCAATTCATTTATATAGTGGGTCGGGAATTAATATCGAGCGGGTTTCAATTAATGGAATGGTTAAATGTGAAGACATCAGATAGGTAATATAACAATGTATATTTA